>CM042026.1:5607973-6906723 GCA_023525975.1 Smallanthus sonchifolius | reverse complement strand
AAGCATCTTTTATCCAATAGCGAAGAGCCTGAACCAAGATTTCCAGATGAACTGGGTAAGGTATTAGTATATCTAATACATAATTTAAATGTGAAAAGTTGTCCTCTAAAAAAGAAAATATTGAATGAATTGATCGTAAATTATCGGATTTAACTACCCCTTTCCTTTCTAGGGAAAATATTAATCGCACAGACAATGGAATTTCCATAATGGTTGAAGAAACCTTTGACATTACTTGCGAATAAAAATTCTTGTTGTGCCCCAAAAATGGAGTCTGTTTAGAATCATTAACAGAAAGAATCAAATGATTACGTTGATACATTCGAATGATTAAACGTTTCACAATTAGTAAACTTGATTTATTGTCATAACCTGCATTTTCCAACAAAACCGCTCCATTTAAAACATGATCATGAGCAAGTTCATAAATATACTTCTGAAAGATAAGTAGATATAAGTAGTGAGATCTATCTAGCCTTAAATAGCTTTGGAATTTCTCCATTTGAAATTCTATTTAAATGAAATGTAGAGGATTTTGGGAGTTATAAATGATACATAGTGCGATACAGTCATAACAAGGTATTATAGTACAAACCGAATATATACCTCGGATACAGATAAACTTATCAACAGATTCTCTATCCTCTCTTTTTCCATTTAAATTGAAGTATTTATGTTCGTGGATAACAAGATGATTAGGAATCCTTTACTTTTTTTTAACCCAATCGCTCTTTTGATTTTGGAAATTTTTTTATTTTATCAATATACTGTTTCTTATACACATACTTCTCCATTATGGAATGGAGAGTGGTAATATTTAGGATTCATTAAAAAACCAAGAATACATTCCTAGGAGAAAGCCTTCCCGTATTGGGCACTAATATTTTTTTAACGTCTAATTAGATCGGGTAATCATTCAAATTAAGAACGGAAGCTCGTTGCTTTTTCTTCCCCTGTAATCAAAATGAAATTAATTGAAGCCTTGGGGCCCTATCCATTTATTAATTCGACCTAACTTGAAATTGACTTCGATTTGCTCCCTTTGAATAATTTAAATGAAGGCTTTGTATCGAGCCGGAAAAAATAAAATATTTTCAGAACTCTTAATTGATACGACATTCTATTTTTTCCATTCATTCCCTTTTAGGATCATTCGTGGTCTTCCAAACTTTACCGACGGTATGGACGAATCCCTCGCTTCATCTAAATGTGTAAAAGATCCTAGCCGCACTTAAAAGCCGAGTACTCTACCGTTGAGTTAGCAACCCAAATAGAAAGAAAAAAAAAGGTATGTAGATACAATCAGAATAAAACAAAATGATTAAATCATAGTATTAATCTATGAAATAAAAAAAAATTATAATCTATTTGGAATATAAAAATGACTAAATCAGATGAAAAAATAAAAAATTTCCCGATCAAAAAAAGAAAGAAATTTTTAAAATGCTGACCATCCCCTATTTCTATGTTATCCACTTTTTCAATCAAAAATCCGAGTAGCAAAGCTAATCCAACGAACCCATCATTTGAATCAACAGGTAAAAAATAAAACCTTTGAGACGGAAATAAATAGAGCTGCTTATCACGATGCATTATATTTGTTCGATACAATATTGTCAGTTCTTCTTTTGTCCGGTTAAGTTCGCCTACCTCAGTGTTCTTCTTGTCAATTTTGTTTCTTTGTTTCTCTTGTCATGCCTAATACTTATAATCCCCCTATCACTGCAGCTACGGATTCTTCTAATCCTTTGTTCTTACACTCATCTGATTATTCGGGTCTCTTACTTGTTTCAAAATCTTTTGACGACACTGCTTTTGGATCTTGGAAACGTGCCATGTCCATTGCGTTATCCGCAAAGAACAAGATTGGCTTTGTTGATGGTACTGTTGTCAGACTTCTTTCCTCTCCTAATCTAGAGTTATGGAAGAGATGCAATGATATGGTCATTTCTTGGATTCTGAACACTTTGTCTAATGATATTAGTGAAAGTGTTTTGTATGTTGAGACTGCTCGTCAACTTTGGGACGAGTTAACTGACCGGTATGGACAGAGTATTGGGGCAAATTATTATCAGTTGCAGAAGTCTCTTTCTGATATTTCTCAAGGGAATGATGATGTTGTTAGTTATTTTACCAAAATCAAGTCTGTTTGGGATGAGCTTAATGCCAATGAGCCTATTCCTTCTTGCACCTGTGGTAATTCCAGACTTATGGCTAAACGCGAAGCAGATCAACGTTTGATGCAATTTCTGATGCGTCTTAATTCCTGCTATGACATGATTCGTGGGAATATTATTATGCCGAAGCCTCTTCTCTCCATTAATCAAGCTTGTGCTTTTCTCATTCAAGATGAGAAACAGATGGAGCTTCATTCATCTGTACAGTTTATTCCTCAAAATGCTTCTATGCAGATGCCAAAGAGTTCTGGTGCTCGGAAGGGTTCTGTTTGTACTCATAGCAAGAAGCCGGGTCATAAAGCCAGCAAATGTTATCTTCTAATTGGGTTCCCCAAAGATTTCAAATTTACTAAACCTAAAGTTGCTGCAAATGTTGATTCTGATGCTGGTGTTACTGTTCCTGCTTCTAGTGCACCTATTGGTCTCTCGTCCGAACAGTACAATAATTTGCTGCAACTTCTTCAGCAAAATTCTGGGGTTCATGGTGGTGTTCTTACTGTTCAACCACTCAGCTTTGCAAATTTTGCAAGTATTATTGCTTACAATTCGATTACGGTAGACACTACTTGGATCATTGATACCGCTGCAAGTAATCATATGTGTTTTGATTTCAATTTGCTTTCTGATGTTCAATTGCTTAATTCGCATGTTTATGTTCTTCTTCCAAATGGGCATGTCTTAACTGTTACGCAAGTCAGAACAGTTAATCTCACCAAGACTTTTTTCTCTCTCTAATGTCTTCACTGTGCCTCAGTTCAAGCACAATCTGTTATCTGTTCCCAAACTTTGTAGAGATACAAAGGGTCTTGTTCAGTTTTTGAAACTTCTTATTTCTTGCAGGCCCCTTCACTGAGTAGTCCGTTGGTTCTGGGAGATCTTCTCAATGGACTTTATCTTTTGAATCATAATAAACTTTTCTCTGTTACAGTTGATTCTTTTTCTCATTGTAATTCTGTTGTTTCTTTGAAACTTTGGCATCATCGTCTTGGTGATTTACCTTTCTACAAACTTAAGCAATTGAATGTTTTTCCTGGTACACATGACTATTCTATTGATGCTTGTTTTGTTTGTCCTAAGGCTAGACACCATAAACTACCTTTTGCTTCTAGTATTATATCCAGTTCTCACATGTTTGATCTTATTCATATTGATACGTGGGGACCATATCGTTCTACTACATATCATGGATATAAATATTTTCTCACCATTGTTGATGATTTAACTAGAACAACTTGTAATCTCTAGGAAATTCCGACCTTTATTAGTTATGATTTTGCATTTATGAAAGTATTCTATTTATCCATTGCAATTCATGAGTCAGCATAAATGCATATTATGGGGTGCAATTATTTCAAATTCAAGAGTAATAAATATATAAAGGTTTATATAATTTTATTATTCTCTAAAATAAATACTAAGTTATTTCTAAATCTATAATACATATATTTTATAAATATATACGTTACAAAACTCAAATTCTAAAAGCTATAAGAAATTAGGGTTTATATATTTTAATCAAAATAAGAATTTATTTCTATCTAATAAATTACACTTTTATATTCATACCATTTAAGCTATATGATTTATTAGGTCTCACAAAAAAAATTATAGGATTTAATGATCTTTATGTGTTATAAAAGTTTTGGGTTAATAATGATATTTCTGAAACTTAAATTACAATTAAAATCAAGTTTGCACATAAATTGCCAAAGTCTAAACCTCAGGGACCCGTCCTTCCTTTTTCTGAAATTCTTTCCCCCATTCCAGTCTGAGTTCGATTCCCACAGACCATCGGTTCTTGCACGTTAACCCTGAACTCGTAAAAGTGATAATCCCTCGCGAATTTGAAACCCGTTATACGTTTAGGACATCCAAACGAACCGTCCCTCGTGATTAATCAGATTTTTATGATCATTACCATGCTTAACTTGTAACCGAAAACTCCTTTAACGACCATTTAATCAATCGGGTGTTTCCTGTCCAAAGTGGTCATAAATAAGCATACTACATCATTCGCGAAAATCATTACAAGCTTACCACACCCTAAACTTCATCGCATTCAGTCCCTAGAACACGAATTGCAGTCGAAGAACACGAACCTGAGTAGCCGGTCGTTCTCCTCCTCCTCGAAACCATTCCAGGTATTTCCACCACCGGTCGACTCGTTTTAACCCACTTATCAAAAGCCCTAATGATTCGGGGTTGTATTTGCATGCCTTCGTGGCCAATTTGGGGTCTAGGGTTTTAGGTGTTCATTGGGGAAGAAGATGGCTTGGCTTGTGTTTGTTTTAACTTATGCGCACCAGGTTTAAACCAAGGCAGATGCCCAGGTCTAATGGTTAAGCGCGTGTTGTTCTGGTGACCCAGGCTCGACTAGGGTTCGAGTCCTGGCAGCCTCTTTTAATTTCTGTTTTTCCTTTTTTATGGATTTAACACATAATTCTTATATTTTAAATTCTGATTTAAATTCTATAAATCAAGTAAATATATTTTTCAACTTATACAAAAACAGAAAGATTTAAAATAACATTTTATCCATTCTTAATTGTTTTAAACTCTAAATAACCAATATAAGAGGGGTTTATTTAAACCTAAGAGTAATTTTTAATTCATTTTTGAATAAATAAGGGGTATGAAATGGATGAACAAATTACTTATATTATTTATTTATTACACAAGTTATAATTTAAATTCTTTTTAATACATATATAATTATTATGACAATGATAATTATTTAAAACTTTTAAATACACATTCTAAATGATTGATACAAAATTTAATTAAATTCATTTAAAGCCTATTTATTTATTAACCATTTTCATTCAAAAGAAATTGTTAAATAACCTAATTAATCATATTAAACTACATAAAGTGAATTAATTAAACCCTTTTCACTTCATAATTTATTATTTTTAGAAGGGTTATACAAATGAATTCAATTATATTATTTACTTATTCTATTCCATAAACTTATCAATTATCTTTGATATAATCATATAAGCTAATTATTATATAATTAATTAGAAATCTTAATTCATCCTAATCACTTTTATAAACTACGTTATTACCATTTTACATAAACTTATATCCCTTTACAAAATATATATAAAGCCCATCTTCAACCCAAACCCTGTCAAACCTAAAACCCTAAAGTCTCACTATCTTATTCAATCTATTTTAAACCTAGAATACAAATTATCTTATAAGTTTATTGTGAGGAATTCTCACAATAACTATTCATCTCATCAAACCCTATCATCCTTAGCTTCAATTCAAGTGAGTTTACATAGCCCCTTTTTACTCTTTTTACTTTTGGGGTGAAACATGTTATTAACTATATTTCATACGCAGTTCAATACCACTGTTCTTATGCTTTGATCTTTATGCTTTATGTCTTAAACTACCTGGTGACCATTACATGTGTTCATGTCAGTACATTCATTAACTTGCAGCCCAAGCCTATGGGAATCCGAAACTATAACTTACCACAATACCTTGGCGGGTTTTGTTGGGTATCAACTTACAACTTGGGTATCCTCTTGCCCCTTTTTCAAAATGGCAATCAGTGGGATTGCGTATCTAGTTTTCCATTACCAGGATTGAATTGTATGCTTGGAACCTTGTGTGTTTTCACATATATGCTTTAGACATGCTTTGAACATATTGCATTGTAAACTATACTTAACTTTGTTGGTGTCAAAACCTATGTTACTCACCAACTACTTGTAGTTGACAGTTACTCACATGTTTCAGGTGCACCTGCTTGAGGACACTACTTGATCACATAAGACATGGACCTAGTTTTAATTTAATTTATGTTATGTTTGAACTCTTTAATTTCTACTTTAAATTGTAACGGATGTTTTAAATTTGGTTGAATAAATATTACTATATTTAATAGATGATCATGTGCTTATGAACAACCGCGTCAACCCCGGCGTATAATCCGCCGCCGGCCGGGGTGTGACACAACTTGGACTCACCTTTTGACAACTAAAGGCAATGCTTTTACTATTCTTCAAGGGTTCATTGAGATGGTTGAGACTCAATTTAATACCAAAGTAAAGTGTGTTCGATCTGATAATACTTTTGAACTTGGTTCAGGTGTTCATCATGCCAAGTATTTTAAACAATAGGGCATTCTTCATCAAACTACTTGTCATGGGGTTCTGTTAGTGGGTATTTCATCTTTCTTGGGGGCAGTCTTATTTCTTCGAAATCCAACAAGCAAGCAAGCCACTGTTTCTCTTAGTTTTGTTGAGGCTGAATATCAGTCTATTCGCCAAGTCACACATGAACTTGTTATTTGTGGAGTTTCAGCTTCCCAATCTCACTCCCGTTCCTCTCAAGTGTGACAGTCAGGCGGTCATTCACATCGCTTAGAATCCTGTTTTTCATGAGCGGACTAAGCATATTGAGTTGGATTGTCATTTTGTCCGTGAGAAGCTTCAAGCCGGTTTGATTCTGCTTTCTCATACGCGGACTTCTGATCAACTTGCGGATTTATTCACAAATAGTCTGGTTGGTCAATCGCATTCGGATATCATTTCCAAGTTGGGGTTGTATACACCTCCAACTTGAGGGGTGTTAGCGAACTTGTCTTAAGTTCGCTTGTTTTAATAGGGGCGCACTTAGTAAGTTCGCCCGGTAGTTTTGTTAGTTTCTTTCCATGTATATAAATAATCTCTTTGTAATGTTTATTGAGTTATCAACAGGGGCGGACCTACGTTCACCGGAGGGGGTTCACCGGAACCCCCCGAGTTTCGAAATTTATATAGAACGGTATGTAAAAACACTGGGGTGAACCCCTTAAAATATATAGAGTGAACCCCCCCGAACAAAATTCCTGGATCCGCCACTGGTTATCAATCAATCAATCTTTTTACCCCCCAATCATTCTCTATCTTTTCATTCTCTCGTTTATCATTCTCGCTTATTTTAGCGTTCATTCTCGATATCATAACAGATATGGTATGTATTCAGTTTTCTCCGATTTCCGGGCGAATATTCAGGGGTGCCAGATGTAACCCCGTCATAGAAGGAAATACTTAAATTCGGGATTTAAAGAAGGGAAATAGAGGTCATTGAAATGTTGATCACATGCAAATTTGTTGTGGGCAGGTCCTACAGGCATGAAATGATGAAACTTTAAAGAGCATTAATAATGTTTATTGATAATGAAAAAGTTGCAATGTGTGTTTACTGTTTTGTTATTGTCAACTTACTGTTGTTGGAGAAAAGCCCACCACAACAACCATCTGTATTAAGTGGGAATGAGGGACTACCAAATTGGACGATTTTTTACGTACATTAATTAGATTTATTATGACGGCAAACACACAATCTTCCATGGATTTGCAGATTGGATGGCAAGAATTGATTGAATTACTTCAAAATCTTAAAGAGAAAAAATAAAATCCCACATAAACAGGAAACACAAAGATAGATAAAAGGAAAAGGAAAAAAAAACTTTACAGACAGTCTAAATTAGAAAGGTATTGCCAAATTTCAAAAGTTAAAAGTAATAGTCTAAGAATAAAATTAAAAGACTAAACAAATGTGCAAATTAATGAAATCCATAACTTACGTATTTTTACAATAAAAACGAAATCATTCATAAAGCCTAAACTTTAGGGTAGGGCTGTCTAAATTGCTCGACGTTTGAAACTCGCTCGATGCTTGTTTGAATTTGGCTCAGTTTGTAAACGAGTCGAGCACGAGCAGGCCCTTGCTCAGCCCTACTTTTGGGACACTATCTAGACTAGACTAAGAAAAGTGGGCCCGGGTGTGGGGGAAAACTACCTATGCCATTTTTTATAACTTTAGGCCTCTTGAAACGACTCTAATTTAGAGGTGCTCAAAAAAACCGGTTTGATTTTTCAAACTGGTCAAAACCTCGAAAACCGGTTCACCCTAAACCGGTTCGCCGTAAACCAGTTCAAACCCGGAATGAACCGGCGGTTACAAACCGGTTTGCATGTTTCTGAATCTGATCGGGTTAGGGACCGGTTCTTCCAAACCAGTTCAGAAACCGGTTTTTAAACCGGTTCAAACCGGTTTTGTAGCTGAAACTTTACTAGCCGTTGCGAAGATTTATGGCCCTTTTTTGCCCATTTTACACCCATAAAACACTATAAATAGGTGGGGGTGTTTAGGTTTAATCACACCTCTCTCTACACTCTCTAATCTCTAAAACTGCTCTCTAAACCTCAAAAACGCTCTCTAAACTCTCAAAAAAAAACCACGGCTACGAAGCTCCGGTTCCGAGCATTCGGATCATGACGTACAAGAATAAACAATAAAAAGTCCAAAAAATAAAAATATATATTGTCACTTGTAATGTTTTCCAATTTTCTAATTTTATCTTGTAATGTTTTGTAATTTCCAAACTTCCCGAAGATGAATAAACGTTGAACTTTATGTTTTATATTTGTTATATATGTTTTTATTTTTTATTTTATTGAATTTTATTATTTTTTTAAACAAAACGGGTTTAAACCTGTTCAAGGGGCAAACTGGGTTTGAACTGGCCCGGGCCGATTTGGGGGGTTTAGGTTTTTATGCATTGTAAACCGGTTTGAACCGAACCGGTTTGGGGGCAAACCGATCCGGTTCAGGTTAAACCGGTTCGATTCAAAAAACCCGCTTTATGCACCTCTAGACTCTATTCATATCTCATTGGCCATGTAACTCCAGACATATCAAAAGTTACATATGTTTTAAGGTACAGTCTTTTCTAGCCTATTTGTCTTTGTCCCATTGCTTCAAATATGAATTTGTCAACTCTTAGAACAACCCTGCATCTAAATTCCACTTGTTAGTTGTCACAATTAATTTCCATTTGGTTCAAATATGAATTTGTCAACTCTTAAATCTAACTCCTATATCAGAATTCGACTTGTTACAGTCAACATCATAAGTTATATCAACAAAATCAAGTTTCTAGCCTTTTAACACACTACTACAGATGCATCAAAACAAGAACATTTCATAAATGCATATGCTAGATAAAGCTCTAAACTACCATGAGAAGCTGCAAATCAAAAGACAGCACTACAAAAACCATACCAGCAGATTATACAACTCACTAATGACTGGTTCACAAATACTAACCTATATTTTATTTATAGATTGTCATCCTAAAATAAAGGATTTTCAAGACAATACAAACCGAAGAACGATCAACTACAAACGGGGCAACGAACAAGCCCATTCTCATTACAATCTCTACATTTCACAGTCACAGTTCTTCCCAACTGATTCCCATCAACATCCTTCTTCAAAACCACCACCATTTTACAACTCCCATTACAACCAACACAAGGCAAAAATCTTGCACCACCACAAGTCTCACACACATACCCTGGTTTCAATTTAGGCAAACCTTCAAGCAATTGACCCAAACACCCCTCTTCCACTATCTTCAAAACCTCATCACACCCACCCACATATCTCCCCTTCACAAACACTCTAGGTGGGACCAAATCATGCTTCTCTTTCCCCTTCATTAGCTCCCAAAGTTCTTCTCTAAACCCGCGATCCATCGATATATCTCGCTCGCAAAAGAACACCCCAGATCCCTCAAGAACCACTCTAACAGCATTACATGCTTCAAATGTCTTCCGTACACCTCTTAATGTGGTTGTGTAGATCACCACCTTGTTTTCTCCCTCCGGTGGGCAGATCTGTTGAAACCTATCTAGGAAAACCGGTTTGGAAACAAGGGGTTTGGTAAAGATTGGATTTTTATGATTAGGGTTTGAGTTTTCTTGATCTTTATCAAGAAGGGCGTATCTGAAAGGGGATGGTTTTGAGGATTGTGGGGAGAATCGGAAGCTTTCTGGTGTGGAATCAAGACCTGCCATGAGCTCCCATGAGTTGATGACTTCATGTGGTGGTTCCGTTCTTGGTTCGGTTTTTGGTTCGGAGAAGAATGAGGCTAGGGTGAAACGGGGTGGGGGAGTGGGGGGTATAGTGGTGGGGGAGGATGATGGGTCTAGGGTTAGAAGGCCGTAGGTGGTGGAGGTGAGAGAGACGATGTGGGTGAAATCGTCGTCTTGGTTGAGTAGATGGGATGAAGCACAACCCATGTGAAAAGATTGAAGAAATTGTTTGAATTTGTGTTGAAGATTAATGGAGAAATGCAGGGAAGAGAAGGGTTTGTTGAAGTTGATTTCAAATCTGGTTTCAATGTTGGTTTTAGCGCCTGAGTAGTAACAGTGAAATGGGAGAGTCGTGCTGTCATAATCCTGGTTTCGGGTTTTGGGCCACCTTATTATATTATATTTTAGAATGAGCAACGTTACGACTATTTATTAAAGTCTTTTTAGTTTTAACTTTTAACGTATTTAAATTTTTTTTTATTTTTTTTTTTTGTATTTAGACTATGTGTAGTGAATGGGTGAGAGTGGGGGCGTGGTGTCACATCACCCACCACGAGCGTGAAACACCGCGCCCGGTGGGGGTGAGCGTGCGGGTGAGATGGGCAAGGTGAGTGTAGTAACAGGCGTGAATGGGTGGGAGTGAGAGGGGTAAGGTAATGGCTCTCACCTACACCATTACACACATGGGTGAGAGAGAGTGTGATGGAAGCCACGGTCTACGTGGCGCCTACGTGGCACCGAAAGTCCACCACATTCACTCGGGTATTACGGATAGTCTTAGCAGTGTTGTAAAAATCGTTAGGCGCTAGTCAGGCGGTGGGTACAGACTAGGGATTAATCGAGATTAATTAAATTGGAATGTTTATATGTAATTGAAGAGGAGAGGTCTGCTCAGCCCAAACCATAAGTGGGCCAGAAGCCCACAGCACCATCACAAAAACGGTTAAGACACGTGACACTCCTTTAGAGGCAGAAAACGTGTTACCAATCAGAGCGAAAAGCATCCTTGCGTGACTCCATAATGGGACCCGCTGGTCCCCACACCCTCAAGGTAAAAACTACCAAACTCCATCGGGTATAAAAGGAAAGAGGATCACCATAAAAAGGTATGACCTAATCGACCATTCTCCCCTTTCATCTTCACTCATTATCTCCTGTAAACTTACTTTCACGCTGGAGTGCCGATACAGGGACTATCCCCTCCCTATAACGCCCTAACGTGTTGTTGCTGTGTAGGTCATTTATCGAAGTAGACGAAGGCATCTCATAGGCTATTCGTTGGAGTATTTATGATCTATTTACCGGTGGAAGGCCCATTCACCAGTGCCTGGATTTACATTGGCGCCATCTGTGTCGTGACTAACATCAACATTCCTTCTTAATTCTCTCCCTTGATTAGCCCATGACTTCCCCAACTCCTCCCACATATACTATACGTCCACCTATCTTCACGGCGACAACCTCCAGCGCAATGCATGTCCCGTGCATACTACAGTCCTCATCGGTTGGGTTGGTGAACCTCCCTCCTACCTTGGTGGCGACGGAGGCGGAAGAAATTCTGACCCCGGTAACTCCTTCCTCAACTACGGTAGGGTCTATACCAATATTCCTACCCTTGACGGTTCCGCACGGATCATTGGGATTCTCACCTTTCACGCCACACATGCCTTACATACCAACCGTTCTTTCCAGCAGTAACTTCATACCCAGTTCTACCACTGTTACTTCTTTTCGTGTAGTCACACCAAATTTCCCTGGTAACAACACCCCTGTTATTCCCCCACCTCACATATGGTGGCTGGAGCAACAGCGGTACATGCAACAGTATGAACAGTGGATGCGCGGGACACAATTGGCGAGTGTGCACGCTTCTCTTTGCCAGCGAAGGAACACCGGGTATAGGGATGGCAATGAAACCCGAACCCGATGGAAAAACCCAAAACCCGAAGCATTTGGGATGGGTATGGGTCGGGTAATCGGGTATGGGACCGGGTTTGGGATTACATTTGAAATTTTTCGCGGGTTTGTGACGGGTATGGGATATGGTGATATACCCGTTTACCCGCCCCAATTACCCGATAACATATACCCGTTTACCCGATTATATACCCGACATATATTTCTTTCCTTTTTATTTAATTTAGAGTATATACCACATTTATTTTAAGTATATTCATAATGTATTTATTTTAAATATATATACCAAACATGATTTTATTTTCTTTCTTTTTTATTTTAACTACAACTTTATATATACCCTATAGATACCCGACGGGTTTTGGGTCGAGTATACCCAATGAATATTTTTTACAGACTAACGGGTTTACCCGAAACCTGCGGGTATACCCGATACCCGATGAGTAATTACCCGATAGAAACCCGACGGGTTTTGGGCAGGATATGGGACAAGATTTTATAACCGGGTATGGGGTTGGGATTACCTAAACCCGTCCCAAACCCGACCCATTGCTATCCCTAACGGGGTACTAGTAACCCCCTGCTTTATCCCGCAACACCTGTATTACCAACCAACCCACTCTTCAGTAATTCTACACCCGCCATGCCCGTGGGTCCCATCGCTCAACCTGCCAATCCCCCCCCCACCACCGCGACAGATGACTTCTGTAAACCTTATCGTCCAGCGGCACTGGTCGCTCAATCCAAATTTACAGCGCGAATTTCACGCGCCGAATTTCCCTCCAAGTTACAAATGCCATATGTGGTGGGCAAGTATGATGGATCCGGGGACCCAGACGTCCATATCAATGTCTTTGTTAGCGCAGGCGGAGTGGAGCAATGGGTCGTCCCCGTGTGGTGTCACATGTTTGTACAGACTTTGGTAGGTGCAACACGTTTATGGTATAACAGTCTTCCCATTGGTGGGATCGACAGTTTCGAAGAATTGATCAAACGTTTTATGCAACAGTTCAATTAACAAAAGAGCCATACCAAGGACAAGACAGAAATTCTTCACATCAGACGCCAGGATGATGAAACTGTTGAACAGTTTCTCGTTCGATATAATCTAGAGAGTTTGCAAATTGGCGGAGCCACAGAGGACCTCGTGGTGGTAGGGTTTGTAAACGGGGTCCGAGATGATCATCTAATATGTCGCCTACACGGCTCGGATGGAATACCCCAAACTATGGAGGCCCTTATGGCCGTGGCAAAGGTGCATGTAAAGGCAGAGAAATCGGTGGCACAAAATAGGGCACGTGAGAAGCCTAGGGATATTCGACGGGTGTCAGAATCTTATACCAGAAGAGACACTGACTGACCCTACAGGCCCACCCATTTTTATATGTAATTTTCAAAATTATATACACATTTTTATAAATAATACACACATTTTCATATTTATATATATATACACACATTTTTGTAAATAGCTTGAATTTACGAGAATCTCGCCGGAAAAACGGGAAGTGGCTGATTTTTGGCCGACTAGGTCCGATTAGGACCGCCTACGGCCGATTTTGACCAATTTTTTCCGATTAGCGATTTTTAGTCCGAGTAGTGCAAAATTCCTATGCAAAACGCCGATCACTGATTAATCGCCGACTAATCGGGATTTTTGCAACACTGGTATTTAGATGTTAAAAAAGACTCAAGCAAACAAAACGTGTTTGTTTAAGCGGTTAAAATTCATCGTTAGTACGTATGTTAAAGTGGTAAATAGATAGGAGTTATAGTGATGATCTCACATACTAACGATGAATTTTACTTTACCTAGTAAAATCTATGAATATAGTGCCTTAACCATATAAATTTTACTTTATTTTACTTTTTACATATAGTTACTATAAATGACAAATTTACAAGAAAAAAAATACAAATGTATATAAAAAAAGTTACATCTAAACTATAAAATACTATATTCATTTCTCTTTTAATTTTTAAAACTTAGCATAAAGTACTCAATCAATTTAAGTTATGATGTAAACATAGTTTTCCTAAAAATAAACGGGTTAACCCCTTAACCCGCCAAATCTACCAAAACATGTTACATCTAGCTAAACGTGTCACACTTCAACCCCGTCAGATCTACCAAAACATGATACATCTAGCTAAACGTGTCACACTTCAACTCGGACCAGTTTAAACTATACCCAAACCTATGAATTTCATGTTAGGTTATGTCGTGTCAAAATTATCACCCCTAGTTGTAGTGGGTTTTCCACTGCTTTATATAAATTTGGATAAATTGCGACATATTTATTTTTATCTAACATTTCTCCACCAACAAAACTCTATACTGCGTGAACTCGTAATCACTTCATACACCTTATTTTATTTCTTAATTTCCCATAAGTTAGTTTAACAAACAATTAAACAAGGCCTTATAGTAGTAAAGAATCCGATCCTTTAATGACAACCAAATCTAGTGAGTTACTGAGCTCCAAATATAAAGCAAGTAAAAATGGGCTACAACATGATCAGTGTGTTCAATAAGCACCTCAATCATCATGTTTGTTCACAAAATTCAAACCACCACCACCACCTTCACAGGAGCTGCTGGTAGTCGCCCTGTAGTCATAGCCATGAGTAGATGGTTCATTTGGAGTACTAGTGATTCCCAGGCACAATGCTTCACCTAACGGCCCACCAGGTGTCGAACCCGAACACCCCCAAGAAGCTTGGTTCAGCCAATGGTGGTGGGGTTTGAAAACATCTTCACTTCCACTATCACCACTCAACATTCCAACAGCCATTTGAAAACTCTCATCACCAAATTCCATCTCATTCCCACCAGATTGCATTGATAAACTGAGAGAACATTCTTGTCTCGAATTTGATCCTCCGATTGGCGAGTGCACTGGTTGCTGAAATCGGTTGTTCGATTGATACACAGGGATACCAGCATTCTTCATGAACCAATCACCGCACCTTCATCCATAACAAGACATACACCAAAATCAAACTACAAAAAAGAACAAATTGTGTAGACGCAGTAAACATTTCTACCGATAACACTCACTCGGTTTGTTGATTCGAAGCAGAAAGCACCGTGGGATAATCTTTCGTGTTGTGCGATTGCGTTTCCACAGGCTTTCTTGAACGCGATCTGGTCTTGCGAGCGTGGCGCTCGCAGTACTTCTGATCCGGAGCCACATCCTTGGAACACCTCCATTTTTTACCATCTGTTCTTCTACACCTCCACGGCTCCGGATCTGACCCGTTTGAGAACCGCAAACCCATACTCAACCCTACCAAAACACAACACTAATCATAACCAATCACTTCCATTTTAACGGGCCTTGACAACAAAAATAAAAGTTAGGACTCTCATCGATCACATAGCTAGTATGAATCATAGTTTGGATTATTAAATACAAGACATTTAAACAAACAGTTGGAAGGCAAAAAAAGAAAAAAAGATTCGAGAAACTACTGTTGGATTGAGTGGATAAAGGTAAGAGGAGGTGAGGAGGAACAGGGATGGAAGCCATTATGTACTTGTAGATCACTGTCTGCATCTCCAGTTCTTGCCACTGAGTCGCAGTAAAAAGCATCTTCCCAGAAGCTGAAACAAAACATACATTCACAACCATAACAACAACATCAAGAAAAAGTTACAGTTATAACTAACCACCTAAACCGTGACGATAGTGATGATGATGATGGTAGTAATATGAAGAAGACGAAGAATTTGTCACCGACTGAACATCACCGCCGTTGAGTCTATTTCCGTTCACCATTTTTCAAACCCAAATATTTGGAGAAAAGAAATTAAAGGGGTTTTAAAGAAAGAGATATTTTGGTTTGATTTTTGAATGCTTCCCGTGGCTCCAACATTCTGGCATGTTACGGACAGGGGGGGAAGCAACAAACACAAAGTCCAAATTTGGTCCCCTCGCCTTCACTTCACTGTCTTGATTTCTTACCCTTTTCGATAAAGAGGTGGATCCATACCGATCTCAGTCGTCGTCTTTCACGAAATGGATAAGAAAGTGGTCAAAATGTGTTTAGAATGGGCATGGGCCAAATGGGATAAAGTGGGTTTTAATACCTCCATCGTTTGAGTGGTTACGTGTCTGACAGTTTATGTAACGAAACTTGTATTTAATGTTTAACCATAGGATTGGACAACATGTTGGTAAAAAAGGTTTTTTATAAAAGAATTTTGAAAGATTATGGATTTTAATTTCTTTTTTTCTAAATGGTTATGGTTATGTTTATAGTTACGATACTTGTATACATGTCATATTTATACAACAAATGCGAAGAAAGGATCGTGTCTCATTAGTCATCTTCTATCAAACTCTTATTTGAAGGTGAGAGAGTGAAAAAGGTACCTTTTAAGTCTAAAAAGCTCAGATCGTTTCTTAAGTAATTATGTTCATGTTCTTGAGTAGTGTAGGGGATACCTCTAACTAGGCCCGACGCAATGGGTTAGGACCCGACGCAATGGGACCCATCAACACCATAGTCCATATATCTTTTTATATAAGGGGGCTTCATCCTCATTGTAAGGGGCATCTCCCCTAATTACTCATTACCAATCTTCTATATCCCTCTCTTATAGTCTTATACACTATCATATTCATATACATATCGTTAAATTAATGAATCCTATACCGACTTGAGCGTCAGAGGGTGGTCCCGAGACTTTGACCTTTAACCCCTTCTAACGAGATTTTCATGGTGTTTTACTGCCTCGGTGTTGGGCGGGGAAGACGAAGTGTGGCCGATTCATCTCCTCAACTGATGTGATGATCCTGATAGCCCTCTCAGTGGATGCTTGTAGCAACAAGCACTTTGTTGTTATGACGACTCTCTAAAATGATAAAAATACTATAACGAAGATGGTATTTTAATCCATTTTATATAAGGTACAAACCAATAACGAAAAACACATAGAAGGAAACATACCAGAAACTAATATTCATGTTAAATATAGAGAAAATCACCAAAGTATACGTAGAAACCTTTTTTTTTTGGTTTGGTGACTTTAATTTCATAAATATAAGTTAAAATGTACGTCATACATGAACGATAATCGTGTATCATCAGAAACGTAGTCTCTATAGAAAATTTCTAATGTATATGCAACTTGGACTCGATTAAATGGTAAATCGTACTCATATGAAGAACAAAAACTTAGAGCATCCGGTATACTTCAAGTGATCCCCTCAAGTGAAAAATAATCACTTGGAGAAGAGATGGTGTATCACTCAAGTGAAAATAATCACACTCAATCACCCAATGTCACCTCACCACCCACTCCCTCATCACTTGTTCTTCTCACGTGATTTTTTTACGCCAAAAATCACACCAACTATCACACCATAAGAGGATATCACTCTAGTGATGGTGTCACATTGGTACCACCTAGGATCACGAGAGAGAATGATGGGGGTATACCCCTTGCTCTTATATCGGTTCATTTGTAAATTCATACCATTTGTCAAGCCTTAAAATACTTAATTCTTTGCATTAGCTAACATCAAAAACTACTACGTTCAAGGTAAAATGACAATTATACAATCTGACTAAATGAATGTACACTGGTCATTTTACAATTACCTCACATATTTTTTAATTTTAGTTCTTAAAAAGTACAAAAGATGTTACGATTTCACAGACACTCGTAATTTCTAAAAGGAAAAAGAACCAAAATTTAAAATGTCTATACCACAAGAACCCTCCGGTATAATTCACTTTATGAGTACGGATGTAAATTTTCGACACGGCATGAACCTAACATAAAATTCGCATGTTTGGGTTTAGTCTAAATTGGTTCGGATCAGTTTCAGGTCGGAACCCACAAACCTGTTTAGCTAACTAGATCGGGTTCAGGTCAACCCGACGGGTTCGCGGTTCGACCGGTTTATTTTATAAAAAAACAATTTAGGGTAGATTGTGCCAATACATATAATTCAACGGCATTTCTTCATATTTGCAAATCGCAATCTTAACCGAAGCTATTTAGGGCAGCCGATTTCATTGGCTATTTGTGTTCCCATGAGAAAAATGTATCTAACGTTATTTTTTGGACATAAAAGTTCGATGCTAGATTTTAGTTTGTTTACGATTTTAATAAGACATTTGATAATTGTTAGATTTTATTTGTGATATTTTTTGTTATATATTTTAATTAAAATATTTGTTGTTATATTTTTTAGGTGTGAATTTAATTTAGATTATAATTAAAAAATTTCGGGTCAAACAGACCGTGTTCATGTGAACCCGTGAAAATTCGTGTCGTGTTCGAATTCATATGTTTGAAGTGACACTTGTCACTATCTCATGCATTCTTAACTTTTTTCCCGCCTCTCTCTCCTATTAATTATACAAAAATTTTTAATTGTTTTTATAATCTTTTGTTTATCGGCTCTCTCTCCTATTAAATAATAATGATTTCTATAATTGTTTTTATAAAACGTTTTTCATAAACATGTAATATGTAAATCTTTATTACAAAGTATATATAACATTACATCTATTTAACCTGTAT
This sequence comes from Smallanthus sonchifolius, assembly GCA_023525975.1. Lineage (NCBI taxonomy): Eukaryota > Viridiplantae > Streptophyta > Magnoliopsida > Asterales > Asteraceae > Smallanthus > Smallanthus sonchifolius. The sequence continues at coordinate 6,888,205 of CM042026.1, read as the reverse complement.
AATACACCGGGTTTCTGAAGTTTAACATGAATTAACATTTATCAGTTACATACAAAAAATTAATACTTAGCTAAAAAATGTTTTAAATATTAACTTAACAGGATTTATAACTGTCACGTAAAATTTTATTCAACTCGTGTAATTCACGGGTTTTTAAGACGTAAGTTTTTTATTAGTAAGTATATATCATTACATTTATTTAACCCGTGTAATACACGGGATTCTAACATAGTTAACATAGTAAACTAATATAAAGTGGTTGGATTTGTCCTTTTGTGGGACACCCCAAGCAAATTCAGAAAATAAAAATATTTTATTTGTTAATTTTGAGTATTTATTTTTTTTCATTTTATTTCATGTAATTTTATTTATCGTTATTTTTAACTTATTGAATAAATGAAATTAGTTTTAAATAAATATATATTAGTTTTAATTTAAAAATTGAAAAAAAAATATTTAGGATATTAGGGTTGTGCCTCCAACATTTTAGGGTATTAGTGTAGTATTTTGGTAAAAGTGAGGTGACACAACTTCATTGGTTGGTTTTGTTAAGGTAGTTTTTTATTAGGGTTGTGCCCCCTTCATCCTTATAAGAAGAAAACACTTAACATAACATAATCTATACTGTAAGACTACGGTAGCTAAGACTAAAGGCACGCCTAAAACTAACAGCACACCTAAAAACTAAAAGCACACCTGAGACTAAAGACAAACCTACAAAGTGGCTAAGGCCAGCACCTACTACCTATACAGTCAATATCGGTGATATATCGGTTGTCGATCCTATGCAAAAATATCGGGGCAAAATATCAATCCTGTTATTATCGGTTGTATTTACCGAGATATCACCGAGATTTGGATTCCATAACATCGGTTGTCTCACCGAGTTTCTCGGTTTACTAATATTGACCCTTTTTTTAACATTTTTCTGTCTCAAAGCCCATTCCCCTTTAAAAATGTTGGCCCAATGGCTTGTACCCATAGCCAAAACGATCGAAGTAAATGCCCTAACTCCCTAATACACCCACGTTCGCACTTCGCACACCTGCTAGATCATGTTTCTAATATAAAATATTGACACTTTTTAGTTTTGACTTTTGATTTGACTATTAATATTATATATGTGTGTGTGTGTGTGTGTATATATATATATAAGTTTTTTGCATGATATAAAAATTACCAATATCCCACCGCGAGAACCGATATCTCAAATATCGGTCCTTAACTGATAACCGATATTTTTCCGCATTAACTGCAAAGCCTACTACTAAAGGCAACCTAAACGCAGAACATGCAAAAAGCAAGGTCTCGACTAATACTAAACCTAAACGCCCCCTGAAAATTCTTAACTCATATTCGGCTTCTATAAGAACTCATATCACTGATCATATCATTTGAGAGATGTAAGTGTAACAAATCCTTCCTAATTTGCTCCTCACATGTCAGTCTTGGTCTTCCTCGGCTCCTCTTCCTCTCCACTACTAGTTTTTCCATGCTTCTCAAAGGCGTCGTCATCTGTTTCCCTCACAATCCTCGAACCATCTCAATCTCCCTTCCCTTGTCTTATCCGGTATGCGTGCTACCCCTAATCTATCCCTAAAAACTTCATTCTAATCCAATCCAACCTTGTGTGGCCACACATCCACCTCAGCATCTTCATCTCTACTATCTCTAACTTTCGCACTTTGTGTCTTCTTGATTGGCCAAAAATCGGTTATGTATAACATAGCCAGTCTAACTGCTACCCTATAGAATTTCTCTATCATCTCTCTGGAAACTTTGTCACACAAAACGTCTGTAACTACTCTCCACTTACACCAACCAGCCTGAGCGCGGTGTGCTACATTGCAATCAAAGTCCCCGTAACTTTGAACGAATGATCATAAATACTTGAACTCGTTGTTTGCGGTAGAACTTGCCCTCTAATAGTCAGCTAACCCGACCCGTTTAACACCCATATTCACGAGTAATATATCAACTTACAAAAGAAATACATTTTTAAACACTCATATTATTTCCTCCTTTTCAATATTTTAAATCTATAATTCATTTCCCGTCTAATTTACAAACCAAACATCACCTTAGGAAAATTCTAGCAATACACCTCTATATAATTGCATTTTTTTAAAAAAAAATCAAAATAGTTAGCGAACCAATCTTCAACAAAGGTTTTGACAGAAATTGAGAACATCTGAACGAGTTTAAAGAACACAAATGGAAAATAAAGACAAACAATATGATAAGGTCATAAGGAACAATACAACATAAGGCAGATCAAGTTTAATAGACCAATATATGCTTCAAGACATGAATATTGTATTATGAATAGAACAAAAACATAACAAATAAAGACTCCTGAACTTGGTGCATATACTCAGGACACAACTACTTACAAAACTGTATCATTGTTACAGATACCTCATACACAAGAATAGTATAGAAATAGATTGAACAATCAATTAAAATCATCATTTGTATGACTCCAATCTTAAAACATACCTGGAACAAAGATATATTACAGTTCAAATTCATCTTCAAGTTTCAACTGCTCAGATGCAGCTTCTTCATCATCATCATCAACCGCAAGATACGGATTGTGCGCCTCTGGCTTGAAATTATACCCGGTAAACACATAAAACGCAAGAGTCGCCAACTCAGCAGCCACCACACTAGTCCAAAGATACTTATACGATGTAATCGTCTCCAACGCATAAACCACAACCCTAGTGAAGTAAATGTAGCATATAACCACAACATAATACTGTCTAAACAGCGTCAATTTCATCAAATTAACAGCGGCTTTCCCATCTGTTCTAGCCGCCTCCCTCAGATTCTTGATCGACCAAACAATCGGGAACAGAATCGCACAACAACAAATCACATCAACCAATAGAAACACCTGTTTCCAAGTCACCCAATCTTGCCCGTACGGCCCAGATTCATCGATAACCACCTGAGCAATGTTGGCAACTACTTGCAATGGGATCACAATCATCAAAACCTTCTTTTCTTTATCTTGAAGATAGGGTTTCAAAAACGACCATCCCGTCCCAATCAACACAATCAATGTGAATAATGTGATTCCTTTCAAGAAGCTGAAAATATAAAACAGAACATCCCACCCATGGGCGCTACCAGTTCGCTTAATATATGATTTGTCCTCAGCTTCACATAACAAATTCAAGGCTTTTAGGATCACAACAGCAAGCATAAAGAAATGAATTGCAAACACAGTCAATCGCTTTTTATACAACAAGTAAATCCAAGCTGATGCTAAAATAAAATAAACGAGAAAGAACAGGAAGTAAACCCTAGGCAGGATGGTGATTCCGGCGGAGAGGTAATCGCGAGTTTTGGATCTGCCGTCGAGATTGTACATAGCGGATCGGACGTCCATTGAGAGCTTGAGCTGCGGGAGGCAGTTAGCGAAAACTAGAGTGTACTGATCGGCGTCGGATTGGAGATAGAAGTAGTTGATAGTTGTGGCGCCTTTTGTGAGAGAATTGAAATTGTAAACTTCTTTGATGATGTTTGATTGAAGCGCACATCCGATCTCGCCGTCTTCGATCTGTTGGAGGACGTGAAGCCATGAATCACGCGTGCAGAGGAAGAAACCTAATTTGGAGAGGTCGGGGTCTGGTGAAGAGAAGGATAGTTTGGAGACGTTGAGTTCGAGTCTGCCGTTGTGAGTGAAGCCGAATTCGTCGAACGGGATGATTGGGCGGGGGTCAGATCGGATCTCGGTGAAGCGAATTTCGGCGGTGGAGGTGGAGATGAAGGTGAGGAGGAGGAGGAGGAGTACGGGGAGGGCGGAGGAAGACATTGGATGGAAATGTGAATGGAAAGGCTAAGATCTGTGACAGTTGTGCTTCTGGTGGTTTGAAGGGATGAAATGAATCAAAGCTTGGAGTTGAAAGTGTGATAATGACGGTTTAAGAAATTAATTGTTTATTTGGTTTTGAATCTGAGGGCGAGCGTCGGTGGAGGGTATAGTGGCCGTGATGGAACGCGCGTGCGGGTTGTTGTTTGGATGGTAGGTGTGGAAGAAGTGAATAAATTAGCTTTCTTTTTATATTCGAATAATAATTCGAGATTAAATTAGGCGTGTGTATGGATTCTCGAAACATCATATCATTATTACAGTTAAATGTAGTTTTCGTTTTTGTAATTTTGGTTTTCTAGCATAGGAGAATATGGAATTACAGAACACGTTCAGCCGTTCATGCTTAGTAATTTTTCAGCCCCTAAGATCGAAAGATTTAATTTTAGTAAGATCAGTTTTGCTATGTAAAATGAGTTTGCGGCGCATCTTGTTACCCGTTCACCTGTCACTTTATTGTAATTATCTTTCTATTTATGGATATTAATATCCTATTTTGTTGGTATTTAAGTGTATACAAGGTTTGATTTGGTTTAAAAATCCGGTTTCGTCTAATTTTTAAAATTTTAATATCCTGTGTCACCTATATATTTTTTTTTCTAACTTTACGTATCTAAATGTAACGGACCCTAACGTTTCTGTTAAAAGTCATATGACCTTCACGTGAGGGGTATTTATCGTCTTTTCAAGTGCAATCGATTTTTGGACCATAGAGACGAATATTGATTCAGGGACGAAATATACACACACACACGCATATATATGTGTGTGTGTGTGTTAGATTCAAATGAGAACTCATAAATAATTGAGAACTCGCGAGAACTCGTCAAAAAATCAATTAAAACCATTTTTTTTGTTTTCACTATCTTTATTATTAAAATACAACACAAAAATAATTTATCTCTCAAATTAATTACCTCTTCTCTTTAAATTATTCTTAAAAAATTGTATACACATGTATAAATGGTAAACACTTTCACATGTGTAAGTAGTAAACTTACACACGTGTAGATTTTTTTTAATATATGAATACATGTTAATTTACATACATAAATTCATTTTTTATGTTGTATTTTACAAATAAAGGTAGTAAAAACAAAAAAAATGGTTTTAGTTAGCTTTTTGACGAGTTCTCACGAATTCTCAAAATATTTAGCAGTTCTCAAATGATCAATTCCCTATATATATATATATATATATATATATATATATATATATATATATATATATATATATATATATGGAGAAGTTCATGAGAGAACTAAAGAACTTCTCATTAAAGAGGAAAAAAAATCATAACTCAAAATATAAATCAAAAACTAAAAAAGTGGTTCGGAGACCATGTTTCCCACGTCGTCCTCGTTAAAAAAAACGCAAAAAATGCCCAGTTTAGCTTTAAGGTTTCGTTTTTTGGGTTTAGTTTAGCTTTTATGATTAGGTTTTGGGTTTAGCTTTTAGGGTTAGGTTTTTTAGGGTACGGAGGGGTAGGTGGAGTGGGTATAGGTTTGGGGGGGTGGGGTGGGAATAGGTTTGGGGGGTGGGAATAGGTTTGGGGGGTGGGGTGGGTGGGTTTAGGTTTTTAGGGGTGGGGGCGTTTAGGTTTTTTGGTGGTGGTGGTGTGGGGGGTTCAGGTTTTTTTGTGGTGGGGTGGGATGGGGGTGGGTGGGTGGGGTTAGGTTTTTGGATGGGGGTGGCGTGGGTGGTTTAGGTTTTTGAGGGTGGGTTAGGTTTTGGGGTGATACTGCACATGCAATATTGAAAATAAGAAGAAAAAAAAAGTTAATTATTATTTTTTATAACGTTATTTATAATCAAATGAAAGATAAAGAAATTATTGATTTAATGGTGTAATTTTCTTTAAAAAATAATAACGTATGCAAAAGATAAAAATGTTTAAAGATTTATATATTTTAAGTTTCAATTTTACCCTTACTTTTAAAATACCACCCCCTCTCTTTTTAATGGTTCTCTAGTTTTCTCATTAAAATGAGTTCTCTCATAAACCTAACCATATATATATATATATATAAAAGGGTGAGTTCACTAGAAAACTTATTTTCATGAGAAAACTAAGAAACTTCTCATTAAAGGTACTGCATATGTGTAGTACACCCAAAAACCTAACCCCACCCAAAAACCTAAACCCCCCACCTTCCCCCCCTAAAAAAACCTAATTTAAAAGCTAAACTAAACTCAAAAGCTAACCCTACTACACATATGTAGTATTGCGCTGGATTTTTTTTTGAACAAGGACGACGTGAGGAACAAGGTCTCCGAAGCGGTTTTTTAGTTTTTTATTTATATTTTGAGTTATGATTTGTTAATATTTTTTTTACCTTTAATAAATAGTTTATTGGTTTTTTCATGAACAATAAGTTTTATTATGATCCTTCCCCTATATATATATTATTTTACAAAGTTGAAAAACTGTAAAAAGTGTAAAAAGTCTTTAAAAACCTCACCACCACCCCAAAAGCCTAAAACCCCCACCCCTGAAAACCTAATCCCCACCCCACCCTGAAAAACGTAAAGCCCCCCACCCCCAAAAACCTAAATCCTAACAAAAAAAACCCTAAAAAACCGAAAAAGTCATCTAAAAACACCACCACCACCCCTCAAAAGCATAAACCTCGAACCCACCCCCCCAAAAAAACCTAACCCCCACCCCACCCCCAAAAACCTAAAACCCCCACCCCCAAAGCCTAAATACTAAAAGCTAAACCCCTAAGACTAAATCTTAAGACAAAAACTAAACCCTAAAATCTAAACCCTACAAGCTAAGATCGTAGAGTTCCACGAGACGGTTCCAACGCCGCCGAAATGAGTAAAATCGGATTTCGTATGAGCCGGTTATGAGCGTTTTAAACGACTTTTTATAATTTTTACACTTCTTTTACTTTTTAGTGAAATCTCACACTATATATATATATATATATATATATATATTTATATGAGGGATGATCAAATAAGAAATGTGTTTTATCTAGGTAGGCTAAGAAGGAATAAGATTATGACATATCACATGTTTGAAAAAAATAAGAGGAAGGGTAATTTTGTCCATAGCAAAATGAGGCTTTGTCTTGAGAGTTTAGGCGTATGCTTTTTTTTTTTGAAAGGCGACTTTCATTTTTAAGTTGCAGCCGCATCTCCGAATCGGAGACCCGTTACCCCTCAACCTGACCACTACGTTGTCTGAACCGGGCCCGCGGGTTCAGAACGAGAGGCTTAGGCTTTCACCGGGAAACCATGGAGCCTGCTGCCACTTGACAGCAGTTGTGCCGCTACACGGGCCAAACCCCGCTAGCGTAACACACTTCGGACTAAAACCCGGTTCGACTCGGATTCGAACCTGCGTGGGTAGGTTGAATCTTCATTGCCATAACCACTGGACCGAAGATTCTCAAAATCCAGTACATGGATTTAACCCACTTCAATCTTCCGCTCATTCAGACTCACACCCAAAATCAGTGGGATTTTGTCGATGAGAGTTTAGGCGTATGCTTTAATTATCACCAACGACCAAGTTTTAATTTCAGATCGACTGCTCACGCAACATCACTTCTCGCAGATGCCTATCGAGACACCACATCATTACACCATCAAGATATCGTGGATTTAGTTCAGCTATTAGGTTCACTTTGTCACTAGTTTGAGTGAGTTTTTCGTTGTTTTTAGGGTTCAAATGGTTTAATGGATTTCTATTCATAGTCTGCACCAGGTATTTGCGGTTCCGAATTCATTATTATATTTTATAATCAATTTGATGTTTCTTTCTTTATTTGATCTACGTGCTTCATACATAATTTTGAAGTGAATCTCAATCTGTTGTTAATTTCGATGTTGTATATGCTAAATTTTGCAGCTCACTTCAGTTTATGTTCGAATCGAAGTTCCATATAGAAACCCTAAACTTTCGAATGATTCTCCACATTTTTATATGTAGATATTTATAAGCAATTGGTTCTCCATATTTTAATGTCTCTGGTTTCTTTAGCTAAGATTTATCAAACTTGGTGATATTGTTGTGAAAGAGCAAGTAAAGATTAAAAAAAAAACATTATACATCTGAATGTAACATATTCAATGTTTTCATCAAGTCCAATCATCTTGACGTCGCTATATTAAGCATTTTATAGAGGCATATCATGTTCTTAGCAGCCAAGTTTGATGTGATACTTGGCCTTTGGGTTTCAAGAAATCTCTGTTATAGATGATGTTCCTGTTTGGTAATATTAATTTAACACAAAGCTTGCAGAAATGAAATCAGTTTGTTCCTTTGTTTGGTCTAATTTGTCTAATGGTCAATGGAATATTTTCTTATGCATTTGTTTGATAGATGAGATTATAACAATGAATGCTGCATTTTCCTTTGTTCCAAGAAATGCACCAAGTTTCATTTTGGGTGATGTTTTGAAATTTGTTGCATTATGCATACCTTATCAGTTATGTTGCTGCAAAGATAGCAGCCAATGAAGCTGAATAAAGGATGATGTTTTGAAATTTGTTATAATCTTAAATTTTGATCTCAAGCTTTTGTGATAAAATGATTTACAAAAATCATACTTCTACTGCAGGATAAAGTATAGGGTGCTGGATTTTAGTTCTTTTCTAAATGTGTTTGATTTGAAATAGAACATAGAACACTTAGGTTTGACTTACATTTGCTGGTGTTATGTATAAATACAACAAACTTACAAAAATAGCCTAAAAACTATCTAATTGGTTATCGTTCGATGATTTATTATGTACAATTTAGGTGCTTATAAAATTATAAAAATACAATACACAAATATATCATACAAATTTAGCATAATTACAAAAATACCACACATAAATTCACCACAAAAAATTCAACACAGAAATACAACACACAAATTTAACAGCAAAATACAGGACACAAACACAACACATTAATTCAGCACACAAATTCAGTATAAAAAAATACAGTACACAAATTCAGCATAGAAAAATACAGCATACAAATTCAGCATAGAAAAATACAGCATAAAAATTCAGCACAGAAAAATATAGCACAATTTTTGACTTTTTTTTAATCTTCGCTTTTTATATAGCAATATTATACTCAAATTAAAGGGAAAAAAATGCTCGATTTTATAGTGTAATTTTTTTTAAATATAATGTCGTATGAAAAGGTTATGAACGTTTAAAAAAATTGGGTAACTTGAAAAAAATCAACAAAAGTGGCTATTACTTAAATACCCTTTCACCCATTTTTTTCATACAATTTGATTTCAACAATTGATCATCAAATTTGATAACCAAGATTACTTTTTAGGCTACTTAGACAAAATCCACTTCTTAGGGGATTCTCCCTCACACACACACACACACAATATATATATATATATATATAGGAAAGAGATATTTTGAAAACCCACTTGAGTTGTGAAAACAAATGAAAACTCCCCAAAAATACGTCTTTTTACATGTTTAAAAAAAAATTGAAAAACATTCTAAGCAACTTTTATAACATTTTCGTCAAAAAAAAAAAACTCCAGACGGTTTTTTTTTAAAATGGACAAAAATCCATGTTTTTTAAAAATTACATATGTTAAAAACACCAATTACCTGTTTAAAACAAAACCTACATATGTTAAAACACCTGGACAGAATTTTAAATTTTTTTTTAATAAAAACATCTGGTCGGCGCTTTTTTGATTTTTTTTATAAAAAGTTTTCAAATTACATATAAAAGCTTTTCCCAAAAAAAAAAACCCTTGTAAAAATCCGATTTTTGGAGAGTTTTCAAATGTTTTCACAACTAGAAGGGGTTTTCATCCTATACATTACCTATATATATATATAAATTTTATATATATATATATATATATATACTAGTTTAGAACCCCGTGTCTACATACGGGGTGAAAAATATTAATACATAAAATTTTTAAATCTTTATGTATATATTTTACATGTGTAAAAATGTATTACATATACTAATGGTAGAAACCAAAATTTAAAATATGTAAAAATTAATATATAATTAGGTTTCGAAAAAACGTTAATTACTATTTAATGTAATTTGACTTTCATTTACTATTTGATTGAAAATAAAAGTTACATAATTAGATTTTAAAGTTTTTTATAATAAGGGATAATTTAAAATAAATGTATTTTATTAATATAGTTAATATTTTCTTTAAAAATATAATTATTATTAAAAGATAGAGGTGTATTTAATAAGAGAGAGAGGCGGAAAAAAATGATAAGAATGAATATGGAGGTGATACGTGGCATGAAAAAACCTTTATTTATTATATAGTATATATATATATATATAGGGGACGGTTCACTAAAAAATGGTTTTTCGCTAAGAAATACTAAGAACTGGGTCAAACGAATTCCGATTGAGCTCGTTCCAGTGGCGTTGGAATCGTCTTATCAAACCCTAACTCGGACCAAAAAACCTAAACCCATCAGTGGCGGATCTAGGATTTTTGGTCAGAGGGTGCAAAAATAAGGTTGGTTAAAACGGCTTGGCTAGAACAGTCATAACAGCCAACAAGTCGATTAAAATAGATGAAAATGGGTCGGTTAAAACGGGTCATAACCGGGTAGCAAATTGAAGGGAATTTAAAATGCAATCCTACTCTTTACAACTAAGATGTCGCATTAACAATTGAGCTAGATAAAACCCGAATTAAAAAGAAAAAAAACGTTACCTACATCATAGCCATATTTACAATGCTTGAGCTCCTTATATGTTAAATTCATCAATTTATTATAAAGTAGACAAGTTTTTTTCTACTTCATACTAATACTAACGTAAACATGAAACACCAATATAACTAGGCATATACATATATAGAGACTTACATAAGTTCAAGTGTCTTTCTAATTAACAACAAACCTAAACAATGTAATACTTGTTTACTTGAAAAGAATTAGTACACAAATCAAAATGTATAAATTACGACATTATAAGCATGATATTAATTTTACATTTGTCAAATACAAAGTTTGATATCATATAGTTTTAATAAAAACAAAGAAATTTTAAAGATAAATAATTTATAGTAATAAGTACCATTAAGAAAAGAAAAAGTAATAATGACTATATATAAAAGAGAAGCAGGATGGATGTGTACTTATTCTTTCTTTTAAAAAGCAAATACTATTAAATTTGTGTCAGTATACATGAAAACTGTATCACACTTGTAGTTTGGGGCAGATGCTGGAGTTGGGATTTGCTACAGAACCTGTACAAGTGTAATAAACAGACATAAGTGCAAAAACAAACCTAGTAGATTTCAATTTTCAACCAAGGTAACTCATGAACTTACAAACATCAGCAAAACAAGGTTGTTTGGCCACTGGATCCTCTTCAAATGGCGGCGGAGGTTGGCCGTACACCATTTCACAACTCATATCTTCAAAATCTGTACAAACATAAGAATATGGTTGTCAATTTAAGATTAGAAAACATATACAATTGTTCAAGGTTTTGTATTATATAGTTTTGCATTTGAGATAGGAAAAGATACTTGGAATCATAGTCAAAGGGAAGACCGAACTCGTTGGTAAAGAAGTCTTGAGTAGGAATTTTACACATATTCACACACATTCCTACGCACCCGCTGTTCTCCAAGTACCTACACACACGAAATTGGAAAACGGTATTTCAAATATGATTACAAAACTATATTATTTCAATAACAACTTAAGTTTCTAAAATAAAAAGATTTAGGAGGCTTTATGCATCATAAATATGAAATTTAGGAGTGACAATTCTTGATACAGAGTAAAAATAGGTTATGTTTTAGTTCACCTTTCTAACCCATTTAATAAATGGGTCGTGTTCTGTTGCCTGTTTAAAATTAGAATCACAAAACCAAATAAATATGTAACTAATGTGTCTAACTCATCAATTAGTTTTTGACTCATTTACATCTTTATTACCCATTTACAGATCGTCGACTAGCTTGACTCATTCAGATAAACGGGTTAAATGAGTTTTAAATGTGTCTCGGTTATGACTGATGTCTTTGACACGAATAAGTATACGAGTCATGTTCAAGTTCATCAATTTCAAACCACCAACCAGACACGATTGACAACCTAGTTTGGATGACTTTCAATCTATTTTAACCGTTTCTTCTAGTTATTTTTTCTATTTTATAACATGAATTGACTCAACTTGCCTGCATTTCTTGATTAGAACTCCGCTCCTTTGCTTTACCCCGTTCACTTCTACTTCTATAACCTATAATGTGACCAAGAAAACAATGTATAAGACTATGTGTTATTTATGGTTAGTGAGTGTGAGCCAAAAAGTGTTGTCACGTATACGCCACGTTGCACTCGGCGTTTCCACACTCACACACATTAAACATGTGTTATGGCTAGTGAGTGTGAGCCAATTTTGTAATTATTAGCTAATCATTGTTATAAAATTATATTTATATTAATTAACGCCTCGACCGGCCTACATGGCGCAGTCACGCCTAGGGGTGTTCAAAGTCGGATATCCGAATTTCGGATATCCGAAATTTTCGGATAGTGGATTTCACTATCCGAATCCGAAATTTCGGATATCCGAAAATTCGGATACGGATAGTGAAACGGATATCCGAAAATATAAATAAAATAAAAAATATATATAAAAATAATATTTTTAAATTACAAAAACAATTAAAAACCTTAAAAAACATTAGAAAATATACATATAAAAATATATAAATATAATATATCGGGTTTTGATTCAAATTTTCTTATTTTTAAATAATAAAAACAATTAAAAAATTATATAAATATAATATTTCGGATATTCGGATATCCGAAAATCACTATCCGAATCCGAAAATTCGGATATCCGAATTTCGGATATCCGAAATTTCAGATATCCGAATTTTCGGATAATTCGGATCCGGATTTTCGGATAATTCGGGTTCGGTTTCGGATTCGAATTTTTTTGAACACCCCTAGTCACGCCCCTCTCACGATGGTATAACACATGGGCTAATGTTAATTCATGATTGAGTATACCAAAAAAAAAATATATATATGTGAAATTGGGAGGAGATATTTTAAAGTACCTCAGAAGGACCAACTAACCAATGGAAAAATGGAACTGTCAATGCTGCATTGAACTCTGCTGCCCATTTTGTAGGAGGAAACAATTTCCTAAACTGGAATAAAACATGAAATAAACAGTAGATACATAAGCCATTAAGAACATGCCACGTGGATAATGTTAAAAACTAGAGCTACAAATTATGTACCTGTTCAGGAGCACCAGGAGGAAGCATGGATAACAGGACCTCCCTAACAACTTCTTGCTGTTGTATACGGTTTCTTCCTTGCATTACACGTCTCGAAACATCAACAAAACTATCATAGTCGTAATCGAACAATCCTTTTTTCTTACCCTCGGTTTCTTTATCCGGTTTCCCCGAATACTTTTCCATTTTTCGAGCAAATAAGCTCATGAACACCTTCTCGAACACCCCGTCGTTGTACTTTGTCTTCTGTCCCATTGGCGCTGGTTGTCCTGACGGCTCTGCGATCCCACACCTGATGAAGTTGCGACGTGGCGAACATCGGTGGAGATTGGTGTTCGGAAATTGAACAACTTGGTAGCTTAGAACAACCATGAATTCGGTAATGTATGGGTTCAAGAAAACCTTAATTACATCAATTTGATGATGTCCATAAAATAGGAACAAAACAAGATGACTAAATGGAAATCTAGGGATCGAGGTGTGCAAAATTGTGTCAATTTTGGCCACACGAATATAGTTTAAACTGTTATCCTTTATCTAGTTTGAATTACGAAACTGCCCCTGTTTGATACATTTACAAGGGAGAAGCTGGTGGTCCGTACGAGGGTTAAACTGACATTTTGTACGAGTGAAGTGAAGTCTAATTGGTGGACCCAAATGGGAAACTTTAGAGGAACCCAAATATGGAATGATTGAGAGGTTGAAACATATGCCACGCATGAACTACCATGTGACTCAAACACCATGCATGGTAAGATATTATAGTAATAACCAACACTAAATTATAATTTTTATTATTTATGTCTTAGTTACGAAACAACTTCTTTAAAGTTTTGACATTCATTTATTGTCATCTATTTGAAATGTTCCTTCATTTTTTGTTATTTAATCTAACGTACGTTAAGTTTTTCAGTTAAGTTATCTTATTATTCACTACACATTAAGACATTTTAGTCTTTTTAGTGACAATTCTTGTAATTTAATTAAGTTTTATAATTTTAATTTAGTCTTAAAAACAAAAAATCTTTTAATAACAAATTATGGGGCCCACATAGTCCAATCATCCCCTTGTAGGGTTCCAAATCCTCACCCCATTTTTATCGGATGTCTGGATATCACCACCATCGAAGACCGCCATCACCTCAGTCCTTCTCCACCCTGTGCAACCCTCCGTCGCCCACTAGAAATCCCTCACGTTTGATGCGTATCCCTTCATTTGCTTCCACGACCCACCGGTAACCTCCATTGGCTATTAATATGTTCCAATTTGGTTCATAGATTAACATCTTAGGGGACAAAATTGGTTTTACGAGTTTACAAATTCTCAAATAAAACAAACATGAATGAAATCGAGTGGTGTAAATATAGGGTTTTTTTACTACCTGGACGGTATAAGTTTTGGGTTTCTTCCTTGTTTCATTCCTAACCAACTACAAAGGGGTGGTGGTGGTGATCGGAAAAACGCAAGGGGGTGGATTGGGGCTTCCTCTTTGTTTCGTTCCCAACCACACAACCACACCTCTAAATCATTTGCTTCCAATTTGCAGACCTGAAACTGATGTGAATCAGAGAAACGAACGAATCGATTTTCATAACTTTTTCACAAGATCTCGGTTTTGTTCACCATCCAAAACATATTTTTGTTTGAATATGTTTGGTTAGGTTTACTCAGATTTACAGAAAAAAAACGAGATAGAGACACGATGGAGTAGCGGTAGTGCTGGTACCGTGGTGCCGGTGCCGGTTTCGGTGTGACGAGGAAGATGACCTTTAGGTCCGATGGTGCTGGTACGATGGAGTTAGGATTTAGGCTTATATATATTATAATTTTAATAAAAAAAATAATTTATTAAAATTATAAAACCTAAATAAATTAAAAAAAAAAAGACTAAAATAGCCACATGTGCATTACACATAAGTGACTTAACGGAAACTTAACGTCCGTTAAATTAAAGGACAAAAAACAAGGGGACTTTTCAAATAAAGGACAATAGGTAAAAGTCAAAATTTTAAAGGAGACATTTCATAATTTAAGTAAACATAAAGGACAAAAATTGTAATTTAGTCAATGACTAATTACGATGATGCGCATTTCAGCGATAATATTGTTGCGGTTAAGTACATAAAGAGAAGCGTATAAAGTTGTAGCGGCTCGGCTTTGAATATCGAAACATAGATAAAAAAAAATACGTCGCAATGGTATATTCGTCAAGAAAAAGCTACGTCGTTAAAAATGAGTGTTAAGAAATATGAAAGCGAATTAAAAAAAAGCATTCACTTCCTATGCGTTGCGACGACTTAGTTTTAAATAAAATTTTATATCGAAATACAGGTAGAAATAAGCACGTGCAACAATATTTTCGAAATTTGAAAATTGTGGAAAAAAATTAGATATATGTTATATTTGAACTGAGTCAGTTTTAAATAAAATTTATATTGAAACGTAGATCAAAAATAAAGTCCACCATCACCTGTGTAGATCAATGTTGAAGCAAGATTCCTTCACATATGGGATTAATTATTCAACACGAAAGGTGGTTATGACGCTTGGCTAGAACGAACAGACTGTGTGCACAAGTAGCAAACCATTAACCTCATCACAGTGACTTGCTCTTTCTGTCTATGACCAAACTTCGATATGAAGATAAATGTTTGTAAGTGAGAAATGTATTTGGTTTAGACTGTAGTGTTACATGGCACACTAGACATTATTCACAGAGCAGACTTCCTGTTGAGGAATGTATTTGGCTTAGAGCTTCTGGTATCGGACCGTGCGGCGCACCATACCCTTTGGTAGATGCCAAAAGTACGGTGTACCAGTACTGAGTCATATCGTGCTAGCAGCACTATATAGGTATGTCCTTGTTGCATGCTTTCAATCCCATGCTTTGAAGAAAGATTAAATCACTTGGTAAATGTTGATTTGAATAAGTCTCCTTCCGGAGCCATGGCTCAGGATGTGGTTGCAACGCTCCAGAACCAGAGCTTCAACGATGGCTCTAGAGATGGTTGTAAGGTTCCAGAACAATAATTAAGGAGATGGTTATGAGGTTTCGGAGTCAGTAGCTTAGGTGATGGTTGTAAGGTTCTGGAGCCATAGCTCCGGACATGGTTTTTGGATATCTTTTTTGAGCTTGTTGCGAGAGAGGTACTTATCTAGAAATGGTTATTTTTGGGCTTGGGCCTGACGGTGTTAAGGGGGTCCATTATTCGAATCGGACTCGAAAAGTCTGAAATTCGAAAACGAACTGGGTTCGAATAAAGAATTTGAATTCAGGTTTCGAATGCTTGAATAGGGTCTATATTAGAACCGAATTTCGAGTTAGATTTTCGAATTGAGTTCGAATTTATGAATTTCAGACCGAACCGATCCGATCCAAATAACAAGAATTCTAATAAAAAATATTTTTTTTGGTATAATACACTTAAGTTTTTTTTTTAATTTTTTAAAGTTTTGATTTTTTTTTTGTAATTCGGTTTATTCGAATAGACTCGAATTTGAATGATCTTATTCGAATTCCAGTTTAGTTTTAAAATTTTCAAATTCGAATAATCTAAAAACCGACCTGATGAACCTTAGCTGGTGTGTGATTTTTATTGGTGGATGTAACTTGAAAGGAGGAGTGGCGAGGCCCCATAGGCCCAAGAAGAATATTAAAGAAAAATAATTTAGTTGTCAATTTATCGAAGAAATCTAAGTTTTATTTTTGGAAATAGAGAAGACTGGGGCACCACTAAGAACTTATTATAGTTTGATTTATTTTCCGGAGGCATTAGTTACTGGCTTCCTTAAGAACGTGCAGGGGTAGATACAACTTATTATGAGAGAGTGGACAGACACCCCATAAGTCAACCAACCCTTCATTGAAAATTTTAAAAAATTGTTTGTAAAGACTAATTTAGGCTAATTTCGAAAAGAGGAAAGGGTACACTACAAAACAAAATTAAGGGTAATGGGGACACTACAAAACAAAATTAAGTTTAATGGCACACTTTAAAACAAAATTAAGACCAATGACACACTAATAAAACAAAATGAAATATCAAAACATGTTTTGACGTCATTAAGTGGAAATAAGAAAAACTGCTAAAATTTCTATTATTTTGAATTTTTTTACATAAAACATTGATTAAATATTTAGTTGAGAAACTATTGTTTTATTTGACCGACCCATTTTTTACCACCCGATAGTGGAAATTCCTGGATCCGTCACTGAGAACAAGAAAGTCTTAATCTATTCCACAATCTTGGTCATCAAAATCGGTTTGTTATTAAAGACTTTATCGTTTCTACTCCTCCATATGACCCAACATGCCACCATGGGGTGTTTGGGATTACTTATCAAAAATAACTTTTGACTTCTTCCAAAAGTAAAAAATACAAAGTAAAAAATACCTACTTCTCAAAAACAACTTTTTTCATCCTTTTAAAACTAACTTTTTCATCAATTATCCAAACAAACTTTTAACTTATTACCTTTTTGAAAAAGGTAATAAGTTAATAAGTTGTTTGAAAAGTAAATCCAAACACCCCTGAAGACAACTTCGATTATCTTCTTGTGCTTATTGTGAAGATTCATATTCTTGACCATTTCTAGCATATCTAGCATCGAGTTGAAGCTGGATAGGATTGGTGTATATTTCTAGCTCCTTGCTGGAAATGTTTTCTGTGAAATAAAATTATACCCTTCATGGTTTGAAAAAAAAAAGTTACCATGGTTTGAAAAAAAAAAGTTACCACGGTTTGAAAAAAAAAGTTACTAGCTTCCTATAGTCCTATTAGAAAGTTATGTTGTTTTGGGTTAATTAAATGTGAAACACCATAATTCATAGCTCCATATACATTCACACTCTTCGTTTTGCAACAATTAAACATAGCAAAAGTATAAAGCATTGCCGGTTATTGTTCCAACTAGGTTTTACAAAATTGTGCTATTAATTAAGGAAACAACATAAAAGATTATTCTTTTGAAAGGCGAAATATAAAAAAATCTTGAATCTGTCTAGGTATAACTAAAATCCCTTCTGTCTGTAGCAATGATAAAGAGAGAAAGCTCCTCATCCGATGTATGAAACCCATCACCTGCACGATTTTATTATGCTAGCAGCTAGGGGTGTAAGGTGTTCAATATTTGGGTTGAAACCGATTAAACAAGATACCAAACCGATTCATATTGATTAAAACCAAAACGGAATACAAATCCAGTTTTCAGTTCGGTTTTAAACTGAAACCGAATTGGGTTTTCCGTTTTTGTTGTAAAGATTCAGTTTGGTTCAAACCGTATAAACCACTTTTTATTTTTTAGCCCATATTTTATATATAGCCCAATAATACCAATTTGAGTACTTTAATTTCATTTAGCCCTTTAAGTTTAGCCCAAATACTACAATACTAGTCCCAACCTAACACTTCAACTCTACTGATCGAGATTCGACACCCTCTTGCATGGTGAGTGGTGAACGTGGACCCTAACTGCGACATCCACTTACCTGGTGAGTGGTGAACGTGGACCCTAACTGAGTAAGACATTCACACATTGAGTCCCTCAGTCAACGAAAGACGAAGAAAGAGCTCTTTGCGCCCTTTGATTTTTGATCTAGGTCTGAGAGAGATGAAGAAAGAGCTCAATCATCGAAGAACAACGGAATTTGGAAGTTCCTTCTGTTGCAAATTTTTGATCTAGGGTAAAATATTTCGCACTAAATTTTGTACGTTTGTTCTCATTTTTCATCTAGAGTAATATCATCAAAGAAGAACGAATTCTTCTGTTGCAAATTTTAGTCATCGGGACTCGTGGGTAGTGGTGCACAAATCGGTTTTTTAACCCAAACCGGTTCAAACCGAACCGAACCGGTTTGGTCAACGAAAAGTCAAAACCGGTTTAGCCCTAAACCGGTTCGAGTTAAACCTTTCAGAGGTGGAAAATGTGTAACTGGTCAAACTGGTTAGGGTTGGTTACAAACCGGTTTGCCCTAAAAACCGGTTTAAACCGGTTTTTATTAAAAAAAAAATTCAAATAAATTTTATATTTTTAATATAAAATAAAAAAAATATAACAAATATAAAACATAAAGTTCAACGTTTATTAATATTTAGAAAGTTCAGAAATTAAAAAACATGACAAGATAAAATTATAAAATTCTAAAACATTACAAATAACAATATATATTTTTATTTTTTGGAATATTGATTGATTATTCTTGTGCGTTGTCTTCAGAACTGGAGCTTCGTAGCCTTGCATCTTCGGCTAGTTCTTCATCGGTGACTGGTTCGGATATTCCAAGATCAACCTCGTTGTTGTGTATGATTTCTTCGGCTTGAATTTCGTCTTTGAGAGAAGTTTGGTCTTGTATCCTATCCATCGCATCCAAATTGTCCTTCAAGCAAATGCACATTTCCATCGCTAGGGGGGTGAGTCTAGTCCTTCGTATCGATAAGACCCTGCCACTAAAAGAAAATGCAGATTCCGAAGCTACCGTGGAAGCTTGGACGGTTAGTACATCACGGGCCATGGCGGAAAGAATCGGAAACGAAGCTTCGTTTTTTTTTCACCAAGCCAAAATATCAAACTCCTCAAAAACGGTAGGAGACATAAACGCTAAAAAGTTTGTGTCAATATACCTTCCGAGTTCGCTACTCGGGGTGGTACCTCGAGCCCGTTTACTAAATTCATTTAACATTTCGTTATATAAATTCAAATTAACATCTCTCGAGCTACCACTTGATGATGTACCCATTGTATCATGTGGAGTCGGAGTTGTACCATATTTATGTAAATAAACATCAAATAAATCTTGGAAACATTTGTTAAAATATGTTTTTGTGACTTGTGCAAAATGGATGTCTTCACTATCCAAATTCAAAGCGTAAGTAATTCTATCAATCAAAGTTTCAACCCCGTAAACATTTATTGTAGGGTTTAACGCGGCGACACAAGTTATAACGGGAGGCATTTCTTTAAAATATTTCACTAATTTTTCTTTCATCGGTTCTATCATTTTTGTAAAAAGAGGGCTTTTATTTTCAAGTTCATACAACTTGTTAGCCATTAAATATATTTGTTTTAGAGTTAATGGACTTGTATGATAATAAACACCGGATAAAAAAGTGGTGGCGGTTTTGAAAACTTCAAGCAATTCGGTTACGTCTTTTAAAATGTCCCAACTCGTAGAAGGAAACTTTAGAATTTTACGACGAGGTTTTGAGGCAAGCATTTCATGAAATAGTTCTAAAGTTTCTCTTTGTCGTAAAGCGCTATAAAACATAGTATAAGTCGAGTTCCATCTTGTCTCGACGTCCCAATTCGGACCTAAGCAAAGATTATTCGTTTCACGACAAAATCTAATATAATCATGGTATCTTTTTTTGTTACTAAAAATATCTTTAAGCATTAGTCGAAAAGTATATGTTAAGTTTGAAACCTCTTCAATTGCAAGCCCGGCTTGCACCGCCAAGTTAATGATGTGTGCGACACAACGACTATGTAAAAAAAACGCCGTTGCAAACCGGTTTATATTTAATTTTTAGTTTTTGAACCGCATTTGTATTATTAGATGCATTATCAAAAGACATTGAAAAAAGTTTATTTTGTAATTTAACTTCGGTTATAACACCATCCAATATATAAAATAAATTTTCGCCGGTGTGTGGATATTCAAACAAGTCAAACGCGATTGTACGCTTCATCATTTGCCACGTATTGGGATCAACCCAATGCGCGGTAACGCAAAGGTACAAATCGGGAATACCATGTGGAGCCGACCAAACATCGGTGGTTAAGTTTACACCGGTTTCCAAATTTTCAAAACCCAAAATTAATTCGTTTTTTGCTTTTTTCCACATTTTTATACAATCTCGTCTAAGGGTTGTGCGACTTACTTGATGATAACGTGGTTGGAGTGTCTCTTGAATCATCCTTGTCAAGCGCGGATTGTCAAAGTGGTTGAACGACAATCCTTCTTGAATCACTAACCTCGTCATTCGATCTCGAACAATATTTGGATCAAAGTTCCAAATTCCTCTTTCGCTTGTCATCGAGGCTTGACCTTCACTTGGAATTCCCTTCAAAGACGGGCAATATTTTTCCATATGCGTTTTCAAACTAGTGTTTGAATCTTTCCCCAAAAACGCACCACACATCTTGCACCGAACACGTTCCTTCCCGTTTGACAACAAACATAGATCGTAATTGCACCAAATTGCCGGATTTCTCGTTGTTGCTCGAATTTCCACAACGGTAAATTCGTTTGAAGAACCACCAACACCAAAACTTGCCATGCTTTTTTTTAGAGTTTAGAGAGAGTTTAGAGAGCGTTTTTGAGCGGTTTTAGAGATTAGAGAGTGTAGAAAGAGGTGTGATCAAATCTAAACACCCCCACCTATTTATAGTGAATTAGAGGTGAAAAAAGGCAAAAAAAAACGGCTAAAATTGACCCCAACGGCTATATAGCCGTTGAATAACGGCTACTTTTTTCAGCGACCAAACCGGTTTAAACTGGTTCACACAAACCGGTCCCCAACCCGATTACATCCAGAAAGCTTCAAACCGGTTTCAAACCGACGGTTTTAGGCTAACCCGAACCGGTTTATCTCAAACCGATTTGCCGGTTTAGACCGGGTAAAAAAAAACCGGTTTTTTTGTGCACCTCTACTCGTGGGAGACATGAGCAAATGTATGAACTTAATGGGCCACAATTGATAGAATTACAAGACGTGAAGCCCAAGTATGAAGTGTATTTTGGGCCCCAAGGTAAGCCTTGAAATCTATTTTGAAACCGCCATGCTATTTTAAAGGATTAACAAAGTGATTTCTTCTTTATGTGCAACTTTGAGTGAGACGGGAGACAGAAGTGGTAATGAAGGTTTTGACACACTTGAGAGTATTTCAGATGCAGTTATATCAGTTTTGACTAAACCATCAATTGAAGAACAATTAGCATGGTTTGACTTCTCATATATCTATCAATCTCCTTCATGACCAGATTAAGGTATATTCATTTTCTGAAATGGGAATATATATATATATATATATATATATATATATATATATATATATAACCGGTTCTGACATAACCGGTTCTGGGTAGATCCGGTTCGGACATAACCGGTTCTGTGTAGAACCGGTTCTGGGTAGAACCGGTTCTGGGTACGGAGAGAACCGGTTTCGGGTATTTTTAGAACACGGTTTTGACTAGAAATATTGGAACCTATCCAGACCCTACGGGTAGGGTCGGTTCCAGAAGAACCGGTTTTCGGGAAGAACCGGTTCCGGTTCCTTGGGCGGTTCCGGTTCCGGTTCCGATTCCGGTCTTTTTGTTCACCTCTATTTTGGGCTGCTAAACCAATGAAGAACCCAACCAAAGTTTTTCGGTTTCTTTTTCATTTATAAACAACCAAAGAAAGATTAAAAAAAAGCACATGAATGTAAATATTTTTGATTTGAGAGACCATGTTGGCAAATTAGTGTAAAAAAGGTAATTTTGAAACCAATAATTTCACATGCAATTATGATATGTGCATACATAATTAATAATTAACATGCTTTTATTACTTTTTATTAGAGTTTCATAATAAACTTAGAATTATCTAAATCATAGATAAGATAAATAATATATTGATACTTAAAAGTGAAGAGTTTTGACATATAATTTGAAATATTTTATTATAGTGCATACTAACCGTTTTAAAACTCAAAAGGTGTTATGATAATAAATATACTTATCATGACAATCGTTAATCTCTGCTTGTCATATCTTATACCTGCTTTAAATACTGATATCTCATTCACGTTATCTATAATTAGACATTTCTTATCTCATTGTGAAACTCGTTAATTATATATATATAGGCTTGTTATTGTACAAATGGTTTTTAGCGTACGAAGGCCCCAGCATGCGACACGTATTCAGTGGCACGAGGGGTATATCCCGTGTTATAATAATAACGCATGTTTAAAATGATAATTACGCACGTTTTATAATAACGCATGACCATAATCACGTATGTTATACACATAGTCACACATGTTTTATAATAACGCATGACCATAATCACGCATGTTATACGCATAATCATGCATGTTTTATAATAACGCATACCCATAATCACACATGTTATACGCACAGTATATCGACATTTAAAAAAAGTCAGTTTTTTTAAATAAAATGTAACACCCCAATTTTTCAAGAAAATAGAAGTGCAGGGGTTAAATAGTAATTAACCCAAATTTCAGGGGCTGAAAATGCAAGCATCTTAAAGTTGAGCCGATATCGGGTTCCTTAGCAGTCCGCTACGTAGGGAGGAAGGAAGCTACATAGCGAGGAAGGAAGCAATGATGGCTGGACACATGTCATGACACTAAGCTTTAGTCGCAACCCTATAGCGGACCGTTATGAAGATACGTGACGGTCTGCCACGCCGCAATTTGGGTAGCGGACCGCTATCCAAGGGCTTGACGGTCCGCTACTTGGGCACCAAGTTGGACAACTTGCAGGTTGGGGGGGGAGCAGACCGCTACCTACATGCTTAGTGGTCCCTTACGGGCGCCAAATTCAGCTTGTAAATAGATGGACAATGACGTTCACTTTTTCACACAACACACACACCCACAAAGATTCTGAGAAGATTTAGACCAACTAGTGCGGCGCGTTAAAGTACGAGTCGGTTCCGGCGAAGCGATTAAGCGAAAAGGAAACAAGTCTAGAAATGACCCAAGACTATAGTAAGTACACTGGACCCGTACCCAAGCCATATTTGTTTACGTGATTATGTGCTTAGGAAATGCTAGTGTACGGGGAATAAGAATACGTGATAAAATGTGTTATGTGATATGAACATGCATAAACTCTAAACCCGAGTAACAGAGTATTCACGAAGTATCAAAGGGGTAGTGGGCACGCTAACCTTTTTGAAACCTCGGGCAGAAACCTTTACAACTATTTAGGGTGAGGGCTGGGTTCAAAGGCATGACAATGATACATGCCAAACAATATATATACATATAAACCCTTTGTATTTAAAACTTCCTACATACATACATACATACATATATGTGTGTGTGTGTGTGTGTATATATATATGTATATATATATGGTGAGGTTCAAATGATAACTAATATTTATATGATAACCATGATAACCACGCTTATGTTAGTGTTACATATACATAAACATTATGTGTCACGTTTATGTAACATTATTTGGTACGTATATGTAAGACTCATCATTTCCGTACTTATGTTCAAGATACTTAAATACTTTTTTAACAATTAAAAGAAAAAATAATTTATAAATTATGTTATTGTTTGAGAGTGGTTATCACGGTTATCATATAAAAAACTGGTTATCATTTGAACCATTCCATATATATATATATATAGGGAAGGGTTCAAATACTAACCAACTTTTTATGTGATAACCGTGCTAACCACTATAAAATAATCACATAATTTATAAATTATTTTTTCTTTTAGTTGTTAAAATAATATTTAAGTATCTTGAATAAATATTTTGAACGTAAATACGGAAATGATGAGACTTACGTATACGTACCAAATAATGTTACATATACGTGACACATAGTGTTTACGTATGTGTAACATTATTTGGTACGTATACATAACACTATGTTTGAGAGTGGTTATCATGGTTATCACATAAATATTGGTTAGCATTTGAACCTCACCCTATATATATATATATATATATATATATATATATATAGAGAGAGAGAGAGAGAGAGAAAGTTTAAAATACAAAGGGTTTTTTTGGTGCGAAGCGTACGAAGTGATTAATAGACCATTGATCTAAGAATTCAAGGGTTAAGATCAAGAGCGTGCGTAGTCAGCTTGTTTTTAAGCGTGAAAAGAGTCTGAAAGGGTAAAATGGGTATAACGTACATTTGGTGACTTTTTTCAAGTTCCCGCACTTTTTAAAAACACGTATAACTTTTTTATACGATATTAATTTTAAAAAAAAATTATACCATAAAATCGAGCATTTTATTCTTTTTAATTTGAGTACACTTTTTTAAAAAAAATTTGATTTTTTTAAATGTTGATGTGCTGAGAGAGATTACGTGATTGCGTGATTATGTGATTAATTTATGAAAATATGTTATTATACATCATGCGTGATTACGTGATTATACAAATGTTTTGTTGTGCTGAGAATGATTACGTGATTATACAAATGTTGATGCGTTATTATTACGCGGACGCATTTACCCCTCGCCCACTGAACACGTGTCGCATGATGGTGCCTTCGTACGTTAAATCACTTTGTACAATAACCGTCCCATGTATATATATATATATACTATATAATAAATAAAGGTTTTTTATGCCACGTGTCGTCTGCATATTCATTCTCATCGTTTTTTTCCGTATCTCTCTCTTATTAAATACATTTATATCTTTTAATTATACTAATAAAACACATTTATTTTAAATTATTCCTTATTATAAGAAACTTTAAAATATAATTATGTTACTTTTATTTTCAATCAAAGAGTAAATGAAAGTTGAATTACATTAAATAGTAATTAACGTATTTTCGAAACCCAGTTATATATTAACTTTTACATATTTTAAATTTTGTGTTATGTTCTTAGTATACAATTTTACACCTTTAAAACATATACACAAAGATTTAAGAATTTTATGTATTAATATTTTTCACCCCGTGTGTATTACACGGGTTCTAAGCTATATATATATATATATATATATATATATATATATATATATATATATATATATAGGGAAGGGTTCAAATACTGACCAACTTTTTATGTGATAACCGTGCTAAGCACTATCAAACAATCACATAATTTATAAATAATTTTTTCTTTTAATTTTTAAAAGAGTATTTAAGTATCGTGAACATAAATACGGAAATGATGAGTCTTATATATACGTACCAAATAATGTTACATATACGTGACACATAGTGTTTACGTATGTGTAATACTAACAAAATGGTAATTGTTACATAGACGTACCACTATGTTTGAGAGTGGTTATCATGGTTATCACATAAATATTGGTTAGCATTATGTTATCACATAAAAATAGTGTATAAATATATAGGGAATGGATCATTTGAGAACTCTTAAATATTTTAAGAACTAGCGAGAACTCGTTAAAAACAATAAAAAATCATTTATTTGTTTAAAATACTAGAATTACTATTCAAATACAACATTTTTATATGAATTGATATGTGTAAATTTGTATGTACTCGTATATTATAAACATTTTCACATGTGTAAGTCTCCCATGTACACATGTGTAAGCCTTTACCATGTACGTATATGTAAATGTTTATAATATACGAGTACATGTAAATTTACACATATTAATCGATATAAAATGTTGTATTTTAATAGTAACATTAGTATTTTAGATAAATAAATAACTTCTTATTGTTTTTCGCGAGTTCTCAGAATATTTGGAGTTCTCATTTGAACCTAACTATATATATATATATATATATATATATATATATATATATATATATAGTATAGGGTCCCACTAGGAAGGGAAAAAAGTGTATGAAGGATTTTGAGCCCTTGATCTTAGAGATGAAGGGTTTCTAAGAAGTCCACGTAAAAAGGAAGAGATTTTAAACTTTGAAGGGTATAATAGTAATTGCTTCCAAGAGAGAGAAATAACATACACATGCAAGTCACATGCATTTTCCACCCTCATTTTTTAAACATTTTTATCTTTTTTATACGTCATATTTTTTTTTAAATATACCATAAAATCAAGCGTTTTTTATCTTTAAAACGAGTATGGTCTTTCTATATTTAAAAAAAAATTAAAAAATCGCTGAATTGGGTTTGTACATTTTTAACAGCGTTTCATTGGCGTTTTTTCATGGCGTTTTTTATGGCATTTTTTCATGGCGTTTTTTCAAGATTTTTTTCTTGTGTTTTTTATAACGTTTTTTTCATGGCGTTTTTTCTAGAATTTTTCATAACGTTTTTTAATGATATTTTTCACTGCGTTTTTTCATGGACGTTTTTCACTGCGTTTTTTCATTGCTTTTTTTCAATACTTTTTTATGATTTTTTTACTGCGTTTTTTCATGACGTTTTTTATGACTTTTTTCACTGCGTTTTTCATGGACGTTTTTCACTGCGTTTTTTTATGACGTTTTTTTCATGGTGTCTTTTTCATAAAGTTTTTTGGTGTTTTTGATAACCGATCGTGCGGAAAACAAAAAAAACGCATGTGAAACTGAGCGTGTTATGGTGTTTTTAAACTGAGCAACTTTATGGTGTGTTTTGAATTGTGATTGTGAAGAAAACAGAAAATGCGTTTTATGGTGTTTTTAAACCGGGCAACTTTATGATGTGTTTTGAAATGTGCAAGCTCTTTTTCATGGATTTTTCTGGTTTTTTTTATCACTGATCGTGCGGAAAAACAAAAAAAACGTATATGAAACTGGGCGTGTTATGATGTTTATAAACTGTGCAATTTTATGGTGTGTTTTGAACTGTGATTGTGTAGAAAACAGAAAATGCGTTTTATGGTGTTTTTTTGATGTAATTACCATTATGGTTTTAGGTGAACTTTATGGTGTCTTCTTTTATATTGTTTTTGAACTGGGTGTATTATGGTGTTTTTAAACTGGGCAACTTTATGGTGTGTTTTGAACTGTGATTGTGTAGAAAACAGAAAATGCGTTTTTCAGATTCTCCAACATCTCCGAGTAATCGTTATCTTTGGTGCTCGGCTCTATGAATGCGAGAGTTGTAGGAGCTTGTACACGATCAAGCAGAAAACAGAAAACACATTTCTGGACGCCATTACCATACTGGTTTTAGGTATTTTATTTATGGTGTTTTTCTTTTCTAGATGAAACAAGCTCTTTTAAAAATATCATAAATTCCTCCGGTTCAAAAACACCAAAAACTTGCCCAGTTCTAAAAACATCATAACACGTTCACTTCAAAAACACCATAAAATGTCCAGTTTAAATGTTTTTTTATGATTTTTTTTATTTATGACGTTTTTATGGTTTTTGTACGTCGTTTTTTATGATATTTTTATAGAGTTTGTACAATCTAGTGCAAAAACACCATGAATAAAAAATCTCACTTAACACGTAATTTTTTTTTAAAAATTTTATATAACAATAGTGTACTCATATTAATGATAAAAAACACTCGTTATTATGGTGTAATTTTTTTTTAAATAATAACGAATTAAAAATTATTAACGGTTAAAAAAAATGGAGGAATATGCATGTGACTTGCATGTGTATATTTTGTGCATTTGAAAAATCAAGCGCATGCTTTCTCACGATTTTACCCTTTCACCTTGGTCCCCTCCTTGTACACATGTCACTTTATGGTGACTTCCTATACTTCCTACACTTTTTTCACTTCTTAGAATATCCCTAGCCATTTAAATGTATATATATATATATATATATATATATAAGGGGAGAATCAAATAAGAAGTAGTTTTTCGCTAAGAAATCTAAGAAATGACAAAAACCTTAAGAAATGATATCAAACGAACTCCGATTGAGCTAATTTCAGCGGCGTTGGAACCGCCTCGTCGAACTCTACCATCTTAGCTTTTAGGGTTTAGCTTTTAAGGTTTAGATTTTACGTTTGAATTTTAGGGTTTTAGCCTTAGGGTTTAGCTTTTAGGGTTTAGATTTTATGGTTTAGGTTTTTTAAGGGTGGGGGGTTTAGGTTTTTGGGGGTAGATGGGTGGGGGTGGGGTTTAGGTTTTTTTGGGGGGGGGGTGGGGTGGGGGGGGGTGGTGGTTTTAGGCCTTTCGGGGTAGGGTTGGAGGGGGGTTTAAGTTTTTGGGTCCGGGTTAGGATTTGATGAGACTGTTCCAACGCTGCTGGAATGAGATCAATCGAAGTTCGTTTGACCTATTTCTTAGGATTTCTATATATATATATATATATATTTTTCAAACATTCTGTGGAATACTTTATCACACACTAGTTGTGGATTTTAATCAGTGAAGACAATTGTAGATGGGGAGGAGATGATGAAAGTTGAATTAATTTTCTTTAGTTTGACATTCCATGTATATACATGCAATCATCCCACTTCTGAAGTCTCACCATAGTTTACTTTTAACTCGTCAGCCTTCTTGTTTTCACTCTTCATATGTTAAAGTTTTAATTCTTTCAATTTTGCCACCAAAGCATGTCGACCCCAATAAACAAGGGACATTTATATTTGTACAGAATTATCTAAAAAGGGTTTAAAGAAAATTAATTATCCTTTGACTATCACACGTTTATATCCTTATCTTTATACTAATAAATAAATATTTTAGAGGAACACGTGCTATTTTCTGGTGCATACTTAACATGTTTTTTCAGCCTATCTCTCTTATTAAATGATGATATTAAAATAATATATTTTTATTTTCTGGTGCATACTTAACATGTTTCAAAACACGTGTCATTTTCTGGTGCATACTTAAGCCAATTTATAAAACTGAAATCGAAAGTAAAATTCTAAATCATTACTTGATAGTAAATTACCTCGTAATTGGCGGTGGTTGTTGAGACAGCGGAGGAACTACTGCACACGAAATTGTTGGGATTCATGTCGGATTTGAGATTGATTGGATTTGAGCGATGAGTTGATGAAGTTTGAATTGAGAAGGAGATGAAATAGGGTTTTGAAACCGAAATTGAGGTTTTAGGGCAAGTAAGACAAGGGGAATTGAGGGATTTTGAAGATAGACATGAAGGAGATGCTTGCGTCGATAGAGTGGTCGGAGATGGTATGAAGGCGGTGGCCTTAGCCCTTAGGGTCCGGCCTGCTCGCACCGGTGAGCTAATGCAACCGCCTCGTTGATTTCACCAGGAGAGAAGAAGATGAGTAATGCAATAATGGAATATCGATGTATGTGACGAAGATTAATGAACAAACAATCAATCAATCGAGAAATCAGGCGGGAGGAAGACAATAGTCGGAGAGAGTGAAGAATATGATTGGAGAACTTGGGGGATGGAATGAAGATATTGTGACAACTGCGGTTTTTTCAGGTCCTTACCGTTTCCCGACTTTTATACGTTAGATTTTTTTATATTATAATTTTATATATTTTTAGTGTTTCTAAGAATTCTAGGAATACTACCTTAGACAAACACTAAGGTCCGAACTAGAAAACCCGGTTAAGTGCATACACTGCGTATACTGCGAACGCGTTAAATAATCGGTAAAAATTTAATTCTCGAAAATAATTTTTATATTTATATTTTAGTTAAGAATGATATTTTATAACATTATATGTGCTAACTTTTGTGATTCTTGATTTAACTAACGATCACAGGTGGTTCTTCCGTTAAAAACCCGTTGTTCACCCGGTATAACTTTTTGAAAATTTTTGAGTTTTTATGTTTTAAAAATTTTCAAAATTCATCATTTTAGATACTTAATTTTTATGTTTGATAAAAATGCTTATTTTTAGTGTTTAAGGGTGCAATTTTTATAAAAAAATGGGTAATTTTTATAAACCTTTCTTTTAAAAATCAAGAGATTTCACTCTCCCCTATAAATACCCTACCCCACCCCCATTTTTTTCTCTTCCTCCCTCTCCTTCTTGCAGCCGTAACACCCCCCAACACCCAAACACCCTCAAATCTCATCCAAGCTCAAGAATAATCCAATTCCAAGCTTTGATTCTTGGTTCCAATGGATTGATGAGCTTTGTTTTAGTGTTTTAAAGGTATTTTAACATGATTTCATCTTTAAAATTTCTGTTTTGATTCTTGCATGTGTTCTCAAGAACAACAAGAACACACACACTACACACACTCACTTTGATTTTCAAGTTTTGTTGTTTTTAAGAGTTTTTAACTTGAATCTTGTGATTTTAACAAGGATTTGTGGATAAAAACTAGTTGTAATCATCCACAATGAGTTATCTAGTGAAAAACTTGCAAGATTTGATGATTAAAGTGTATGAACACTTGGGTGTTCATACTTGCATTTTCTTGAATAAAAAGAGCATTTTGTTGATTTTTAGGTTTTTGATCTTAGAATTGAACCACATTGTGATTGTAGGTTATAAATCAAGGAAAACTCAGTAGCTTAGCATCAAATTTCATCTTCATTTGTTGATTTTAGAAGGTATAATCCTTGATTAAACTTGTTAATTGTTGAATGTTCAAGAACAAGCATGTTCATGATGAATTTTTAAAAAATTATTGATGTAGCACCCAAAAGTGGTTTTAATCAGTAGAATATGTTTTAAAATAAATATCTGGAAAATTTGGTTATCTAATTCTTTATAGATTATTTATTAAAATTCACACAAGTTTAATACATGGAAATTTGGGAAAAATACTTCTGAGTATTGAAAAATTCTGGAAATTGGACAGTGATTATTATATAATGAACTAAGACTCCTGTCCAAATTTTATAAAAATTGGAGTTGTTTAAGTATACTTTTAGTATTTATAAAGTTTAAACGAATGATTTAGGGTTTATATACTTCTGGATAAAATCAGGACTTGAAACTTGATATGGGATCATATATTGACTTAAAAATAATATGGTAAAAATTTGGTAAATTTTGGATGTGTTTAACTATTTTTCCCGAATTTGTAAATTTTTAATAATTTTAATTTCATATTAAATAATCTGAATATTATAAAAATATAAAAATTGGTCAGAAATTTTTATTTATATATATGATCAATTGTTATAAATTTGAAGCAGTAACTTTATGTCTAAGTATGTTTTTGGAATTATGGTCCCTTTAAATTTTATAAAAGTTAATAATTTTGGAAGATTTTTATATAAAATTGATTTTATAAAAATTCTAAGGGATTTTGGACAGAAGTATAAACCCATTTAAAACATAAAATTTGACTTTTAAATTGGGTGCTAATATCACACTAAAACCCTAATTTGGACGAATCGTATTTAAACCGTAAACCGGACTTTACGCGTGTAATCGCGTTTTTGATCATACGAAACCGCGACATGAGATTTTATCAAATGTGATTTTGTTTAACTATTGATGTTATTATTAAAAATCTAAAACTTAAAGTTTTAAGATTATTAATTCATATAAAAGCTGGTTTTACAATTCTTAACGGTTCATACACACGTGCACAGGTTTTGGCTATACAATTGACTGCATAGCCACTTTTGACTTTTGTTGACTTAGCCACACATATTAGGTTTCCTAAATACATTTTGTGTCTACTTATTAGTAGGACTCGGTCAGGATACCATCGTTGGCTGTTTCACTGTTATACCGCACTTTTTCGCGTTTCACTCTCAGGTGAGTTTTCACGGTCCCTTTTTACTTACTGTTTTACCATTTTTTTGGGGGGAAAGTTGTTTTGTTTTTATTTATTTAGTCACATGTTAAATGATACAATGATTACATGAGTTATTTTTATATTTATGCATTAAAGTCCTCGATTTTTTTTGCTGTAATCAATTAGCTGAGCGTAGCCGTTGGGAATTTTGAGTAGTACTACTTGGGTTGACACCCCCGCTCATGGTTTGGTCGCGCCAACCAGACTTGTAGGGTCACGTGGGCGCAAAGTTAGCCAATTATTTTTTAGACGGTTGTTGGCATAAGACTTCCGTATGGGGTACTTTATTTTTATTTTGTCTAGGCTTTGATTACGGCTCATGGTAATATGTTATCTAATACATGTGTACTGACTTTGTATTTTTATAAACTTTTATAGAGTCGTAAAACCTGCGATTCTCACCAACTATTTATATAGTTGACCCGTTTTTGAAACATGCTTTCAGGTAAACAGAAATGAAGATAAAGTTCATGGGGGCACGCTTTTTTTTAAATTTTGTGGTTTCACTTTGGAACAAACTTAGTACCTATGACTTTGGTTGTTTATAATACGTTCCTTTTATTGTTTGAATTCCGGATATTGTATGACTTCTTTTAATTTTGGGTTTAGTAATGGTTCTTTTGTAAATTGCGATGTACCCATTAGAATTCTCTTGCGCCTAAGTGTTCGATGCACCGGTCTCGTCTCACCTCCGTGTTTCCGCCTTCGGCGGGGTGTGACAGACTTGGTATCAGAGCACTGGTTATAGAGAATTAGGTTTACCCCAGACTCGAACCTAGACTATGACCTTAAGAAACATTGCAAAGAACCTTAGGAACTATGTGTGCCTTGCATATCATTTCGCAATTCTTATTCTTACCAGCTTTACGTTCTCAGTCACAACATGTCTACGTCTTCAGCACCCTCATTTCAGCAGTACTTCTCAGACGATGAGGCTGATAGCTTCAACAGTTTCCCTCTTGTACCTGTCCCTACAGCATCAGGTGATTGGAGTGCCCCCGAGCCAAGTCATACGTCAGAGCACTATGTGCCCGGTGAGTCTAGCTACGCGACCAGCGCAGAGGATTTAGGGAGCCGTCTACCCTCACCTACTTCGGTCCTACCCCCTTCTAGGGTAGCACCAGTGACTGTTGTTCTACACCCTGCTACTCCCGCTGTTGGACGGCCACTGTTTCCTGGATCGACCTTCGAAATCAGAGGATCATATTCTAGGACTGCACCTATTATTATAGAGTTATCATCAGATGAAGAGGAGGAGCCAGAGGACACCAGAACTAACAGGGAGGTACAGATGGATGAGTTAGTGGAGGATTATGCTGGACACGAGACGAGACTGAATCATCATCATACTATGTTGGAGGATGTTCTAGAGAGGATACCGGAGCTATATCAGTATGTTACTACTCTTCAGGCGTCAGAGCTGAACAAGAACCAGCGCATGGATCGATTTGAGAAAAGGATCTACTCCAGAATGGCTATTTTTGTGGCTTTCCTTGTTTTACTGGTTGCTGTTATGTTAGGTTTCTATTTCAGACACTGAGCGACATGTGCTCAGGTCCTTTTGATGGGTTACAAAAACTTAATTTTTGGGGGTATTGGCTTAGTTCTAACTAATGCCTAATTTTGTAAAATTATTACTAGCTCTTGTAAACCCTAGCTACTATCTATGCTTTATGAAGCATTTTTATAAATCTTTTGATGATGGAATGAAACAATATTTTGGATAATCATTTGTATGTTATAAATTTCATTTGGTTATTATTTGTGTATTGTTACCATTCTTATTTGTTACCTTGTGTACATGATTCAGTTAAAAATTTTATTGTCATTCTCAAAAACATATCTTTTATATATGGTTTGTTTACTATGTTTTGAGTGATTTTTAAATCAAGTATTTTTATTTACTCAAACTCTCATCAAATTCCTGTCCGTTTCCGTTTTTAGAAAATGCCACCGAGGAGGAATCCTCAGCATAATGAGACAGAGAATACTCAGCCGGATTTGGAACAACTGATAAATCAAGGGATAGATGCAGTTATACCAAGAATAGTGGCACAGATCACCGCAGGGTTAATCAGGAGTGCTGGCGGCACTAGTGGTAGTGCTTCTGGCAGTGGTGGAGCCGGTGGTGGTGCTGGTGGTGGCACAAATACTGGTAACACCAACCACGGATGCACTTTTAAAGACTTCTCTGCAGGAAAAACTTTGGATTTTTATGGTAGTGAGGGAGCAGTTGGAATTGTTCGTTGGATAGAAAAGATGGAGTCTGTCATAAAAATCAGCAACTGCTTGGATAATCAGAAGGTTAAGTATGCTGCTTGCTCTCTACAGGGCGAAGCCCTAACATGGTGGAATTCTCAAGTTGATGCGTTAGGAGAACAGGTTACTAATAACCTGACTTGGGACGAGTTTAAGAAAATGTTGATTGAGGAATACTGTCCTCGAAATAAAATAAAGAAGATTGAAGTTGAGTTTTGGAACCTAGAAATGGAAGGAGCTGAAATCTTGGTTTACACAACTCGATTCCAAGAGTTGTCCCGTTTGGTGCCACATCTGGTGACACCCGAATCTAAAAGGATTGAAAGGTATATATGGGGATTGGTGCCAAAGATTCGGGGAATGGTTACTTCAGCCAAACCTTCTACTATGCAAAGTGCGATCCAATTGGCAAGTGAATTAACTGATGAGATGGTGAGAAATGGAATTTTGGTTAAGAAAGGAACAATTGGAAAGAAACCAGA
This sequence comes from Smallanthus sonchifolius, assembly GCA_023525975.1. Taxonomy (NCBI): domain Eukaryota; kingdom Viridiplantae; phylum Streptophyta; class Magnoliopsida; order Asterales; family Asteraceae; genus Smallanthus; species Smallanthus sonchifolius. The sequence continues at coordinate 6,853,013 of CM042026.1, read as the reverse complement.
GGAGAAGGCGATGAAGAAATCTACTGGTGGTCCAAGTAAGAAGCGTAAGTTTGTAAAGAATTATGTGGCGGTGACACCGCAGAAAAGGGCAAACACTGGAAATCCACCTCTTTGCGCCAAGTGCAATTCTCAACACTTTGGGGCTTGCGAGCAGTTCGTGTGTGCAATATGTAAACGAGTGGGGCATACGGCGAACTACTGCAGATTCGACCCTAATGCACCAAGGGGTTGTTTTGAATGTGGAGCAACTGATCACTTCAGGAACAAATGTCCCAAATTGGGCAGAATTGGTGGGAACGCAGCAAATCAAGCTAAAGGTAGAGCTTTTGTGATTGGGGCTGCAGATGCACGTCAGGACCCGAATGTGATGACGGGTACGTTTCTTGTCAACGATCTTTATGCATCTATACTTTTTGATACAGGGGCCGATAGAAGCTTTATATCTTCTGAATTTAGATCATTGATTAAGTTAAAATCACAAAAATTGAAAGAGGCCTATACTATAGAACTAGCTAATGGTAAATTGATTAAAGCTAGTGACATTATCCGAGGTTGCTCTATGAACCTAAATAATCACCAATTTAATGTAGACCTTATCCCAATAGAGCTCGGTAGTTTTGATGTTGTTATTGGCATGGATTGGTTATCCGAAAACCGAGCCGAAATTGTTTGCTCAGAAAAGATAGTTCGAATTCCGCTTTCAAACGGTGAAGTATTGAATGTCTAAGGCGATAAGCCCGGGAGGAGTTTGAACATTGTGTCTTGCATGAAGGCATGGAAATACCTTAAAAAGGGAAGCTACGCGTTTCTTGCTAATGTCATTGAGAAGAAATCAAAGGAGGTTAAGATTCAGGATATTCCAGTTGTACGTGAGTACCTAGAAGTTTTTCCCGAGGATTTGCCTGGATTACCCCCTCCACGACAAGTTGAGTTCCGGATTCACTTGATACCCGGTGCTGCACCTATTGCTAGATCCCCATACCGTCTGGCACCGTCTGAATTACAAGAGTTGTCGAATCAGTTACAAGAACTTTTAGAGAAGGGATTTATTAGACCGAGTTTCTCACCTTGGGGAGCTCCGGTCTTGTTCGTGAAAAAGAAGGATGGATCATTTCGAATGTGTATTAACTACCGGGAGTTGAATAAATTGACGATTAAGAACCGATATCCACTCCCGAGGATCGATGATTTGTTTGACCAGTTACAAGGATCGACTCATTTTTCTAAGATCGACCTCAGATCTGGTTATCATCAATTAAGGGTCCAGGAGGATGACATACCAAAGACAACGTTCAGAACTCGGTACGGTCATTACGAGTTTTTGGTTATGCCCTTCGGGCTAACCAATGCCCTGACAGTTTTTATGGATCTGATGAATAGGGTGTGTAAACCCTATTTAGACAAATTCATGATAGTCTTTATCGACGATATTCTGATATATTCTCGAAGTAAGGAAGAGTACGAACATCACTTGAGGTTGATTTTGGAACTGCTTCGAAACGAGAAACTATTCGCCAAGTTTTCTAAGTGTGAGTTTTGGCTTAAAGAAGTTCACTTTCTAGGTCATGTGATTAATGAGAAAGGCATTCATGTGGATTCAGCCAAAATTGAGGCGATAAAGAAGTGGGAAACGCCTAAGACCCCAACTGAGATCCGTCAATTTCTTGGTTTGGCGGGTTACTATAGGCGATTTATAGAAAATTTCTCGAAGATAGCTCAGTCTTTAACCATCTTGACTCAGAAAGATAGAAAGTTTGAATGGGGTGACAAGCAGGAAGAGTCATTTCAGTTATTGAAGCAGAAATTATGTGACGCTCCGATTCTCACTCTTCCTAAAGGTACGGATGGCTTTGTTGTATATTGTGATGCATCTCACCAGGGTCTTGGTTGTGTGTTGATGCAAAAGGATAAGGTTATTGCTTACGCATCCCGACAATTGAAAGTGCACGAAAAGAATTACACAACTCATGACATGGAGTTGGGTGCTGTTGTCTTTGCACTCAAAATTTGGAGGCACTATCTTTATGGCACCAAATGCACTATTTTTACCGACCACAAAAGCCTTTAACATATATTTGATCAAAAGATGTTAAATATGAGACAAAGGCGATGGGTTGAGCTTCTGAATGACTATGACTGTGAGATCCGTTATCACCCTGGGAAAGCAAATGTGGTGGCAGATGCTTTGAGTAGAAAGAAAAGAATAAAACCTATTCGAGTTCGTGCTTTGGGGATGACAACCCAAACGAGTTTGAAAGCTCAAATTCTCGAGGCACAAAAGGAAACTCTACAGAGAAATAACTTGAAAGATGAACTTTTATGTGGTGCTGAGAGAAAATTTGAACAGAAAACTGATGAGTTGATTTATTATTTGGATCGAATGTGGATTCCAGATTCCCATAACTTGAGGGAACTGATTTTTAATGAAGCTCACAAGTCGAGGTATTCTGTACATCCCGGAGCCGACAAGATGTACAAAGACTTGAAAGAATTTTATTGGTGGCCCGGAATGAAGAAAGATATTGCAAGTTATGTTGGGAGATGCTTGACATGTTCTAAGGTCAAGGCGGAATACCAGAAACCGTCGGGACTTTTGCAGCAACCCGACATCCCTCAGTGGAAATGGGAGCAGATTGCTATGGATTTCGTCACCAAATTACCTCGAACTTCCAGCGGTTATGATTCAATTTGGGTCATTGTTGACCGGTTGACAAAATCTGCTCACTTTATTCCTATTCGAGAGGATTATAAGATGGAAAAGTTAGCCCGTTTGTACATTGGTGAGATCGTTTCTAGGTATGGAGTGCCCGTTTCCATCATTTCGGATAGGGATAGTCGTTTTACTTCCCGATTTTGGCAGACACTACAACGAGCTTTGGGAACGCGCTTGGATATGAGCACGGCTTATCATCCTCAAACTGACGGTCAAAGTGAACGGACAATTCAGACCATGGAGGATATGTTAAGGGCATGTGTAATAGATTTTGGTGGTAATTGGATACACATCTACCGTTAAATTGAATTTTCTTATAATAATAGTTATCACGCTAGCCTCAGATGTGCACCATTTGAAGCTTTGTATGGACGTAAGTGTCGATCACCACTTTGTTGGGCCGAAGCTGGTGACAATCGTTTAACTGGCCCTGAAATAATTCAGGAAACTACGAACAAGATTTTTAAGATTCGTGATAGACTAAGAGCCGCGCGGGACAGACAGAAAAGCTATGCCGATAATCGAAGAAAGCCCTTGGAATTTCAAATTGGTGACAAAGTACTTTTAAAAGTTTCACCTTGGAAGGGCGTTATTCGGTTCGGAAAGAGGAGTAAAATCAATCCGAGGTATATTGGGCCGTATGAAATTATTGATAGAATTGGTCCCGTGGCGTACAAATTGAAATTGCCTCAGGTACTCAGTGGTATACACGATACTTTTCATGTATCAAACCTCAAAAAGTGTTTAGCTGACGTGTCCTTAGTGATACCACCCGAGGAAGTCCGTATTGACAAGAAGTTTCATTTTATTGAGGAATCGGTCGAGATTTTGGATCGCGAGATCAAGACGCTTAAACGTAGCCGTATCCCTATCGTGAAGGTCCGATGGAACTCGAAGCGTGGACCCGAATTCACATGGGAACGCGAGGACCAAATGAAGCAAAAATATCCTCATCTCTTTGAGAAGGAAGCGGTTACTACTGTCACCAGTTGAATTTCGGGACGAAATTCCTTTCAACTGGGGGATAATGTGACAACTGCGGTTTTTTCAGGTCCTTACCGTTTCCCGACTTTTATACGTTAGATTTTTTTATATTATAATTTTATATATTTTTAGTGTTTCTAGGAATTCTAGGAATACTACCTTAGACAAACACTAAGGTCCGAATTAGAAAACCCGGTTAAGTGCATACACTGCGTACACTGCGAACGCGTTAAATAATCGGTAAAAATTTAATTCTCGAAAATAATTTTTATATTTATATTTTAGTTAAGAATGATATTTTATAACATTATATGTGTTAACTTTTGTGATTCTTGATTTAACTAACGATCACAGGTGGTTCTTCCGTTAAAAACCCGTTGTTCACCCGGTATAACTTTTTGAAAATTTTTGAGTTTTTATGTTTTCAAAATTCATCATTTTAGATACTTAATTTTTATGTTTGATAAAAATGCTTATTTTTAGTGTTTAAGGGTGCAATTTTTATAAAAAAGTGGGTAATTTTTATAAACTTTTCTTTTAAAAATCAAGAGATTTCACTCTCCCCTATAAATACCCTACCCCACCCCCATTTTTTTCTCTTCCTCCCTCTCCTTCTTGCAGCCGTAACACCCCCCAACACCCAAACACCCTCAAATCTCATCCAAGCTCAAGAATAATCCAATTCCAAGCTTTGATTCTTGGTTCCAATGGATTGATGAGCTTTGTTTTAGTGTTTTAAAGGTATTTTAACATGATTTCATCTTTAAAATTTCTGTTTTGATTCTTGCATGTGTTCTCAACAAACACCAAGAACACACACACTCACTTTGATTTTCAAGTTTTGTTGTTTTTAAGAGTTTTTAGCTTGAATCTTGTGATTTTAACAAGGATTTGTGGATAAAAACTAGTTGTAATCATCCACAATGAGTTATCTAGTGAAAAACTTGCAAGATTTGATGATCAAAGTGTATGAACACTTGGGTGTTCATACTTGCATTTTCTTGAATAAAAAGAGCATTTTGTTGATTTTTGAGTTTTTGATCTTAGAATTGAATCACATTGTGATTGTAGGTTATAAATCAAGGAAAACTCAGTAGCTTAGCATCAAATTTCATCTTCATTTGTTGATTTTAGAAGGTATAATCCTTGATTAAACTTATTAATTGTTGAATGTTCAAGAACAAGCATGTTCTTGATGAATTTTTAAAAATTATTGATGTAGCACCCAAAAGTGGTTTTAATCAGTAGAATATGTTTTAAAATAAATATCTGGAAAATTTGGTTATCTAATTCTTTATATATTATTTATTAAAATTCACACAAGTTTAATACATGGAAATTTGGGAAAAATACTTCTGAGTATTGAAAAATTCTGGAAATTGGAAAGTGATTATTATATGATGAACTAAGACTCCTGTCCAAATTTTATAAAAATTGGAGTTGTTTAAGTATACGTTTAGTATTTATAAAGTTTAAACGAATGATTTAGGGTTTATATACTTCTGGATAAAATCAGGATTTGAAACTTGATATGGGATCTTATATTGACTTAAAACTAATATGGTAAAAAGTTGGTAAAGTTTGTATGTGTTTAACTATTTTTCCCGAATTTGTAAATTTTTAATAATAATAATTTCATATTAAATAATCTGAATATTAGAAAAATATGAAAATTGGTCAGAAATTTTTATTTATATATGATCAATTGGTATAAATTTTAAGCACTAAATTTATGTCTAAGTATGTTTTTGGAATTATGGTCCATTTAAATTTTATAAAAGTTAATAATTTTGGAAGATTTTTATATAAAATTGATTTTATAAAAATTTTAAGGGATTTTGGACAGAAGTATAAACCCGTTTAAAACATAAAATTTGACTTTTAAATTGGGTGCTAATATCACACTAAAACCCTAATTTGGACGAATCTTATTTAAACCGTAGACCGGACTTTACGCGCGTAATCGCGATTTTGATCATACGAAACCGCGACATGAGATTTTATCAAATGTGATTTTGTTTAACTACTGATGTTATTATTAAAAATCTAAAACTTAAAGTTTTAAGATTATTAATTCATATAAAAGCTGGTTTTACAATTCTTAACGGTTCGTACGCACGTGCACGGGTTTTGGCTATACAATTGACTGCATAGCCACTTTTGACTTTTGTTGACTTAGCCACACATATTAGGTTTCCTAAATACATTTTGTGTCTACTTATTAGTAGGACTCGGTTAGGATACCATCGTTGGCTGTTTCACTGTTATACCGCACTTTTTCGCGTTTCACTCTCAGGTGAGTTTTCGCGGCCCCTTTTTACTTACTGTTTTACCATTTTTTTTGGGGGGGAAAGTTGTTTCGTTTTTATTTATTTAGTCACATGTTACATGATACAATGATTACATGAGTTATTTTTATATTTATGCATTAAAGTCCCCGATTTTTTTTGTTGTAATCAATTAGCTGAGCGTAGCCGTTGGGAATTTTGAGTAGTACTACTTGGTTTGACACCCCCGCTCATGGTTTGGTCGCGCCAACCAGACTTGTAAGGTCACGTGGGCGCAAAGTTAGCCAATTATTTTTTAGACGGTTGTTGGCATAAGACTTTCGTATGGGGTACTTTATTTTTATTTTGTCTAGGCTTTGATTACGGCTCATGGTAATATGTTATCTAATACATGTGTACAGACTTTGGATTTTTATAAACTTTTATAGAGTCGTAAAACCTGGGATTCTCACCAACTATTTATATAGTTGACCCGTTTTTGAAACATGCTTTTAGGTAAACAGAAATGAAGATAAAGTTCATGGGGGCACGCATTTGTTTAAATTTCGTGGTTTCACTTTGGAACAAACTTAGTACCTATGACTTTGGTTGTTTATAAGACGTTCCTTTTATTGTTTGAATTCCGGATATTGTATGACTTCTTTTAATTTTGGGTTTAGTAATGGTTCTTTTGTAAATTGCGATGTACCCATTAGCATTCTCTTACACTTAAGTGTTCGATGCACCGCTCTCGTCTCACCTCCGTGTTTCCGCCTTCGGCGGGGTGTGACAGATATGGAGTGGATGCAGTTACGAAGGGAGTGGGGGAGTTGGGCAGTTGTGAAGGAGTGGAGTGAAGACCGTAGAGAGATAAGCAGTTAGGAAGAACATGGTTAATCCGGTTGAAGTTTTTGACAATCCGTGTGAAAATACAAAATTTTCTTAGCTGTCAAAATTTCTTAATTTAAATGGTCAGGATCTCTTAAAAAGTTAGTTTTTCCTATTTTAAATGGCTGAGATTTGATTTCAACAAACACAATTGACGGTTAACTCTTCTCGGTCTATATATTTATAATTAGTAAACATCCTGCATACATATAAACATCCTCCATCGCAGGGAGAAAGATATAAATTTATTAGAAATCATTTTTTATTAAACTGACATTGGTAAAAGTAGTTCTATTTTCTTTTTAGATTAAATATATTATAATAGAATATCATAAAAGTTTAAAAAGATAATGAGCATAGGTTATGACTTCCGTTCTTCTAGAATTTGTAAATTCGAAATATTTAATTTAATGTTTAGAAAAGACGATAAAAAGTTGTAGAAATAACATACCTATAAGAGATCATGATGAAATTAATGATGTTCTCGGACTCTTACCACCCGTAGTTTATTAGCGTTTTGCCTAGGATGAAAAAACATTCTGAACTAGACTGCTAAACTTTTTTTTTTTGAAGACAATCTATTACGTCTTTGATACAAACATTCCTAAGCCACTCTTTTTTGATGTGACAAATGCAATAATCATTACAAATACGATTATGTAAATCTAGAGTTTAGACAACTATGGCGGGCGAGGTCACAACTGGGGGGGGGGAAGTAACACTGATTGTTTTATTTAGGGGAGGGAGAGAGATCTTAGGTTTATATAGGGCTAATAGAGTTACGTGTTTTAAAATAGGTTTGTTTAGATGGGCTTATTTAGTTTTAAAACATGCTTAATTTAGGTGGGTTTAGCGGGTTGTTTATTTAACTTTAATCGGTTTAAAAAAATTAAGTTATTTTATTTATTTATTTGTTTTATGGTCACAAAGTTTTTTCATAGATCTATTCGTCCAGCAAATTTTTTCATAGGGCTATTCGTCCATAAAAAATTAACTTAATTTATGGCCCGTATATGTACCATTTGGTCCGCCCCGACGAGGTATGTGACTACCCGGGAATCCAATGGGTAATTTTTTTTTGAACAACATTTGATACTACCCCTAATACCTGATTGAGCCTTCCTGAGACGGGTTGTCAACCGTCCATACTGATTTTGACGCTCCAAGCATGACTCAGCCAAGAACACCATCAAGAAGGAAACCCACCACTATGGGAAAACCCTCCTTGAGTCAGGTTTGAATCTGAGACCTCAAAAATCCCAAGCCCTTATCATCACCCCCATGCCATTGAACCAGAAGGCCACGGTTATCAGACAAGTATGAGACACATTTTTATAATTAAGTTAGAATCCCAAACCCAATACTTTATAATCCCTAATTCTTCGGCTAGTTGAAATGATTGAAGGGTAAAAGTGAATCAAGATTAAATTACAAATTTTTTTCCTTTATAATTACTTAAATTATGGAATATGTCTTTTAAAATTTTAATTTTCACTTATTGTCCTTTATTTGAAAATTTCTTTCATTTCTTGTCCTTTTGACTAATTGGGGTTAAATATTTCTATTAAGTCAAGTACATTATTGTCTTTTTGGCCATAAAAGGTTATTCTTGTAAATGTTAAAGTTTCTTTTTATTTATTTATTTTTCTTTCTTTTTTTAATTCTTTTTTTATTCCTTTTATCACTTTTATTTTACAGATTTTGTTTGATATTTTATTAATTAATTAACCAACTTAATTATTTTATAAAGATATATACATTTTTTTATTTAATTTATTTGTTTTCGTTTCTTTGAATAAGTTATATACTTTTCTCATTTTATTATTTATTATTTGTTTGTTTGAACATGCTCATTTACTTAACGAATGGGCACGAATAAGAAAACCTTGTTCGATTAGTTGTTCGTGTTCGATCATTTGTTTGGTTATAGTTAAACAAAAGAAACGATTATGTCTGGCTCATATTCGTTCAGATCATTTACAAGCCTACAAATACCGACTTAACCGTCACAGAGTTGTCTCTGGAACCCAGTTTAGGATCCCTTCTAACGGGGTTCTTTTACGTGACAGTTTTAGGTAAAGTCGTAGAAAGGTTAGAAACGGTTTAAACGACCCCAATGCCCGACCCTGACAATCGACAACCAACGTTTCACCTGTTTGGTTCACTCTTTAATTTGAGACTTAATTAGATTTTAACCAATACACATAATACATTTGATATTGAATCGGTTTACCCTGTTTCATTAGTTCACAAATTTCTCAGTTAAAACCTATCAGGTTAAAAATAAGCTATAGAACAAACGAGCATCCATTGAACACTTGCTCGACCGATAACAAGGCCTTAAGATTGAGTGTATTATTACAAAATAAATTTTAACCTTTAAACTCCTAGTAACTCTCTAATATATAAAAAATAATATAAAAATTTTAATAATTGTAAAATGATAAAAATAAATAGCTTAATAAAAAAAAAGAAAATAAATAAATTATAAAATTATAAAAAATCTATTTTTATATAACAAATAAGTTGCTTAATTAATTAATAAAATTTAAAAAAATCTATAAAATAAAAGTGAGAAAAATATATTACTTATTTAAACAAAAGAAAATAAATAAATTAAATAAAAAATATACAAATATATATATATACATATATATATTTATAAAATAAATCAGTTGATTAATTAATTAAAATTTTTTTAAACAAAATCTATAATATAAAAGTAATAAAAAGAATAAAAGAAAAGAAAAAAATTAAAAAGAAACTTTAGTATTTATAAAAATAGTCTTTTATGGATAAAAGCACAATAATACTCTTAACTTAAAATAAATATTGAATCACAGTTAGTTAAAAGGATAAGATATAAATTTTTTTTTAAATAAAAGATAATTAGTGAATGTTAAAATTTTAAAGAATTTATTTTATAATTTAAATAATTATAAGGGACAAATTATAATTTAGTCGTGACTCAATTATTGTCCTTTGTCCCTGTCATTAATGATTTATTAAAAGTTCTTACATCAAATATATTGTCCTTTACAACTGTCCAATAAGTGACAATATAAGAATTGTCCTTTACACCTTTTACAATAGGCAAAATTTTTATTTATTAATTAGCAGATCACTTTCTTTTATTCTTATTTAAATTATTTTTAATAATTCCGAAAATTTACATTAAATTAATTTATTTTAATAATCTAATTAAACACATGAGTATAAACATGTGCATGTAATAGTAAAGGTAATAAGAACATGTGAAAGAGACATAAACACCTTTAGGCACATGCAGAGGTGGTTTAGTGGCATGTGTCGTAGCGCGGAGCATGTAATTTTGATGGTTTTCAAGGAGAATAAAATTTTTAAAATTTATATATATATATATATATATTATATATAATTATATTTTATAAAAAAACTATAAATTTATATATATATATATATTATATAACTATATTTATATAATATATATTTTGATGGTTTTTGAGGGGTCTTTCTTTATAGTCGCGCTGGACATTTGAACTATCAGAGACGCCTCTGGGCACATGTGCATGTACTACAAACTAATTTATTTAATTATAGATTAAATCCAAACAAACAATATTATATTTATAACAAAATAAACATTAAAAACAATGGTGGGGACAAAAAATTTTGTTAGCTGGAGTAAAAAACTAAAAATAGTTTGAACGAAAGAAAACAAAAAATAATAATAAAAAGCATGAAACAAATACAAAAATAAAATTAAGCATCAAGTAAACAAGAAATATTTAGCTAAACAAATCTAAAATAAATTTAGAAAACCAGGAAAAAACTTTCAAACAAATAAATATTAATCAAGTTATGTTAATGATTAAATGAAGGAGTGACAAATTTATTTATTTTCAATAGTGTTCTACAATCAAGTTACTGGGAGGGCTGCCTTGATGGAGGATTAGGATTGTCGGGCTTTATGTAAAACTTTATTGAACTTTCTATTGGCCTTTCCCTTGCAATAAGTCGGAATCCGCCGGGGAATGAGAATACTGTGTTATAAAAGTAAAAAAGGTTGTGCGTAAGTAGTACTTTGTGGAATATGAAAATGTGTAGATTACAAAAAACAGAAAACAAGAAGAAAATTGAGATAATGATTGGTTTCCATCTTAAAAAATTCACAAAGATTAGATATATACATCGATCGAGATATTTGAGAAATTATAGATGTGGCGCTACAGAGTAGAAGGAGAGAGTCTTTGGAGGAAAATTATAGATGGTGTTCACGACTCTAGAACATGTTGGGCTTCTCTTCCGTGTAATAGATATGTGACGGGTTGCTGGCTTAATATTGTAAAACAATGTGATTCGAAAATGGAAGATGGGAGGTATCTTAATGATTTGATAAAAGCGGATCTGGGAAATGGAAGGGAGGCTCGGTTTTGGTATGATAAGTGGTGTGGCAGCGTCCCTTTGCGGTTTAAATGGCCGAATCTTTTCTTGCTGGATAAGGAGAAATATAATAATGTTGCGGATAGGTTGGATCCCTTACGGTGGAAATGGAGGAAACCGCCAGACTCGGTTCAAGAACACGCGGAGCTGCAGGAGTGTAAAGCTATGCTTGTGGGGGTGGTTCTGAACAGCAAGAACGATGCTTGGGTATGGGAAGGTCCGGGTAATATTGGTTTTTCGGTGCATTCCATAAAAACCGTTTCTGAGGAAGACCGGGATGCTGGGTGGTTCAAGATGCAATGGGTTAGCTGGGTACCTCTCAAGTGTAACATCCACGCGTGGCGCTCTGAGATGCACCGGATTCCAACAAAGACCGAGTTAGAGAAAAGGAATGTTCGAGTCGGGGATTCGGCTTGTGTTATGTGTGAAGACGGATCTGAATCGGCGACACACATTTTCACAGCTTGCGATGTTGCTATGGAGGTTTGGTGGAGGGTTGGGTCTTGGTGCAACATGGCTCCCATTTTTGCTTTTGACATAGGGGATTTGTTGGAAGTTTACAAAGGAGAGACTAAAGGTAAAAAAAGGAAGCGTCTTGTTCAAGGTATTATGATCGTGGCTCTGTGGTGCATTTGGCTCGCGCGCAACGACAAGGCTTTTAAAGGAAAGACCACGAAGTCTTCGGAAATTGTCTATAATATAAAGTCGAGGTCTTTTTTCTGGTTCAAATACCGGTTTGGTCGAAAAAATTTCGTTTGGAGAGTGGTGCAAGAACCCAATGTATATGATGTAACTGGTTTGGCAGCGGTCCGCTCTTTGTGGACCGTCAGTTGTTTTTAATGAAGTTGACTGTTCAAAAAAAAAAAGATATTTGAGAAAGTTTTTTTTTGACCGCTTAATAATTTGACCGCTTAATAATTTTTTTTTTCATTCAGCTCAAAGATTTACATTAAATAGGATTTAAAACTTTTGCACTTAAAGATAAGGAAGACCACTTATCCTGTTAAACCACTACTTTGACTCTTTAATTAAAACATACAATAAACATGTGAAAAAAAAACTACACGCTGACCCCTTCATTTAAAACAAAGCTCCATTGACCTGAAATTAACCCGTTAACCCGTGAACAAACCCGATTAACCAAAAAATCACCCCCCTTAATCGTTGTTTGTTCACACCATTCACTCACAGCAGTGCCGGTTCATTGTATTACCAAACCAACTCGACCTTTCCCGAACCCCCGACCTCTACCTCGGCCACGTCCAAAGTCTTTACGGTTTGAGCTCTCATTTTTCTTCAAAAGTTGTATGTTAATCGACCCCTTTGATCGTAAATTTACCACCCTGTCACACTCCTTGATTGCACCCACTTGTTTATCAACCACCAACAAAGACAACAACTACCTGCTGATCCATCTTCCGATCACCAAACGAACCCCTCAGCCCCTTGCTGTTTTGTTTCTTCTACACAACCTGTTGGTTTTTCTGCCAAAAAAAAAAACTCGAGCTCTCCTTCTGCGTTTTTCCTCCTTGGCGAGAAAGAGTCTCCGACAAAAGTCAACCACGATAAAAAAAACAGGTTGAACCTACGTGAAAACCGTTGCCCGAACACAACTTTAAAGTCGTTACCCGTCGATGTTCTAATCACTGGTCACCGTTTCAATCCCGAAACTAAGCCTGAAACACCCCCATTTCAGTCCCTTTACATGTCGTCGGTAAAAGGGTGACACATATATAATTTTTGAAAAAAATAAAGATAAAATAAAATTAAAGTAGCCCATTCTCGACGACATGTCGTCGCTAAAGAGGTTTTTTTAAATTTATTTTATCTTTATTTTTTAAATGTGAAAAACCTTTTCCGACGACCTTTTCTCGACGACATGTCGTCGAGAAAAGGGTACTCTATTTTGACCACTATTTCCCGACGACATTTTAACCTTTCTCGACGAACCTTTGCCGACGAGACCTTTACCGACGACATGTACCTTTTCCGACGAACCTTTTCTGACGACCTTTACCAACGACCTGTCGTCGAGAAAGGTAATATCGACCACATGTCGTCGAGAAAAGTCGACTAATCTGCCTAAAATTCTTGTAGTGTTCGCTAGGCTGCCTCGCTTTACTTTTCTGCTTCGATTCCGGCCGTGAATATGAGAGCTGCTTGTGTGCTTCACCTGCCTACTTGCTTCCTATTTCTTTTCTTTTTTTTTTCAACGTACTTACCTCCTTGTAATGCTACTTCCAAGAACAAAAGGGATTTTCTCATCTTCGATCCCCTTTTTAATTATTTTCTACGATAAAAAACATGCGCCTGACCCGCTTCTTTCACGACCTACTTGCCTGCTTCTTCTCTAGTTCTCAGTCCTGCAGCCAAAAGGGTTGCTCCTTCTCTCGGAACACGACTCTCAAACCCACCCTCTTTTCTCAACCTTGCTCTGATACCAAATGTTGGGTTAGACTAAAGTTTAGAGGATAATTTTACTCAATAATTATTCTCTTTCATTCAACCCAAAGATTTACACTAAATAGAAAATAAACCTTTGCACCTAAAGATAAGGAAAACCACTTATCCCACTAAACCACTACTTAGACTCTCCAATTAAAACATAAAATAAACATGTCAAAATAAATAAACTACTAGCTAACACATCCATTTAAAACAAAGCTTCATTGACCCGAAACCCGTTAACACATGAGCCATGACCCGTGACCCATGAACAAACCCGCTGAACCCAACAAGTACAACAAATCATTTACAAAAATATTGACCTTAATTTAAAACAAATATATTAACAAAATGAACTCCACTTGTAGAATGAAAAGAGTAGATCTGTGAAGGAGTATCCACGGGTTTGGTTACGTGTAATTCTCACTGAGCCTTTTGACTTGGGCTTTGGGCCGTTGGTACATCTGGGCTCCTGGAGAAAGTTAAATGGACCGAGACCGAGCGTATCAAAAGAGTGGTAGACCGGGTTATGGTTTAGAGAAGGCATTGGATAATCTCAAAGATTATCTAAATCTTTTATGTAATTGTATCTATTTTATATTTCAAAATATGTAGATTTAGTTTCCATAGAGGTTAGTTAAAATTGTATTACAAAATAGGATCTTAGGTTATCATTGTAATTAGTTTTTATTTATTAATTATTGAAGAAATCGAATAGCTATTTGCTTTCGTCCCGATTATTTGGTAGAAAACCTTTGATTCTTATCAGTGTTCGTGACAGTCGTTTGAATACGCTCACGCATGTGCATCAAATCGTATCAAAGCTATTGGTGATCAATTTGCTTTGCGTGGAAAGGAAGACGCTCGTGGTTGTAGATTCGCCGTCCGAGGCAGCAACCGGGTTATCCATGGACCACGTGCTCGTGGAAGAGATCAACTTCTTGCTCACAGAATCGCTGAATTAGGCAGTGATGGGGTTAGTCCCGATTTATGGGATCTCAAGATTAGACGGCTCCGGAGGAGAGTCCTTGATCTTGAAACGCAACGAGAGATCAAACGACTTTAACAACGAGTCTGATATTTGGAGTAACAATAGGAGATGAATAAAACGGAAAACCGAGTCGAGCACCGTCATTAATTTGTTAGAAGATTAATATTTTAGAAAATTAATTTTTTAATCGAGTGGTCGACTACTTTAGTGTTGATTTCTGATCGGTTCTTGTCTACAATCTTTAAAGGGACTAAGTTTTGTTAAACTAATAATTATGGATTGTTAATTTGTTAATTGTTATAGGTAAATAAGTTGATGCAGAAGCATCCATGGGTTTGATTACGAGTATGTGTAATTGGGCCTTTTGATTTGGGCTTTTGGTATATTTGGACTCGTGGATACGGATAAGTGGGTCGAGATGGTACCGATCAAGAGAATGGTGGATCGGGTCATAGCTTAGCAAAGGAGTAGGATAATCTCAAAAGATTATCACAATATTTTATGTAATTGCAATTATTTTGTATTTTGAATTTTAAATTTGTATAGATTTAGTTTTCATAGTTTATATAGAAATAGTATTATAAAATAGGATCATAGGTTTATATTGTCATTGGTTTTGTGTTTATTGATTATTAAAGAAATCTAATACCTATTTGCTTTCGTCCCGATTATCATTATTCGATAGAAATCCTTTGGTTTACTTTAGTGTTCTTGAAGCCATTTCAATACGCTCACGCATGTACATCAAGTGGTATAAGAGCTATTAGTGATCAAATGGCTTTGCGTGGAAAGGAAGACGCTCGTGGTTGTGGATTCGCCAGCCGAGGCAACAACGTGGTTATTCATGGACCACGTGCTCGTGATAGGGATCAACTCTCTGCCCACAGAATCGCCGAGTTAGGCAGTGGTGGGGTTGGCCTCAACTTACGGGATCTCAGGGTTAAGCGACTCCGAAAGCGAGTCCGTAATCTTGAGGCGCAAAAATTGATCAAACCCGTGGTTGTGCAAGACAGAAACTGAGTCGTGCACCCTCATTTAGGACGAAGGTGGCAATGGAAAACAGCAGTCGTTTAGCTATCACCCGCATCAGTTCTTTAAACCAATCTATATAAAGGGTGTATCGGAAGACAAATCTGTGTTTGATGAAGATGGGAGTGACGATGAAGGAGAGTTCAATGGAGATCATGCATGGGTTAGCGAAGCCTTGCACGGGTTAGCGAAGCCTTGTACATGGATGTTGTTCAAGATCAACCACCGTGCGATGTTCCAGGTGCATTGTCACAGGGCAATGGCATGGGGCTAAAGACGAGTGGGAGTCAAGCAAATTAGGTAATGGCCATGTGCCTAGTGATTGGGTAGGCCATGATTGGGATGTTAAGGCTGGATCAAAGGGATTTACGCTAGCAAACGTTTGTATTGGTAGTCCTTTTGGGCATGAAGGAAGTGGATCGGCAAAGGAAGCCCAGGTTGAATTGGGCCAATGGTCTTTAATAGGATTGGGTTAGATACATGGTCTTCATAATAGGGTCGATCATGGGCCAAGTTGTGTTAGGCTCCAAGGCAATATGGTGGCTGACGCCCTTAGTCGTGTGTGAGCCATGGGAATGTTGGTCTTCATAATAGGGTTGAATTACTTAGTGACTACGATTGCGAAATTAGTTACCACCAGGGGAAAGCTAATGTGGTGGCTGACGCCCTTAGTCGCAAGGACCGAATCAAACCCACCTGTATGCGAGCCATGTGAATGTTGGTCCAAACCAGTCTCAAAGATAAGATCCTCCTAGCCCAAAAACAAGTTGTTGCAAATGATGAGTTGAAGAAGGAGTTGGATTGTGGTGCCGAAAAGCACTTGGAACCCAAATCCGATGATCTCCTTTACTTCATGGGACGAATTTGGATCCCTGACTCGAGTGAGCTCCGAACCCTTATCCTTGATGAAGCATATAAATCCCGTTATTCTATTCATCCCGATGCTGACAAGATGTATCACTACTTGAAAGATTTTTATTGGTGACCAGGAATAAAGAAAGACATCTCCCTCTATGTAAGGAAGTGCCTTACATGCTCTAAAGTCAAAGCTGAGCACCAGAAACCATCTGGTCTTCTCCAACAACCTGAAATCTCTCAATGGAAATGGGAACAAATTTCCATGGACTTCATCATTAAGCTTCCGCGAACCTCTAGTGGTCATGACTCCATCCGGGTCATTGATGACCGCTTAACCAAATCCGCTCATTTTCTCCCAATCCGTGAGGACTACAAAATGGAGAAGCTTTCCAGACTCTATATCAATGAGGTTGTGACATGTCACGATGTCCTTCTGTCTATTATCTCCGACCGTGAAAGCCGTTTTACCTCCCGATTCTGGCAATCTTTACAGAAAGCTTTGGGAACTCGTTTGAACCTCAACACAACTTACCATCCCCAGACCGATGGTCAAACCGAGAGAACCATTCAAACTCTCGAAGATATGCTCTGTTCGTGTGTGATTGACTTCTGTGGAAATTGGGATCACCATCTACCGCTCATTGAATTCTCTTACAACAATAGTCATCATACGAGCATTAAGTATGCTCCTTTCGAGGCCTTATATGGTAGGAAATGCCGATTACCGGTGTGTTGGACCGAGATTGGTGATTATCAAATTACCCGCCCTGAGCTTCTCCAAGAGACTTCTGATAAGATCTCTATTATTCAAGAAAGACTTAAAGCTGCTCGAGACCGACAAAAGAGCTACGTGAATAACCGTAGGAAACCCCTTGAGTTCCAAGTTGGCGATAAAGTTTTGCTCAAAGTTTCCCTTTGGAAAGGTGTTGTCCGTTTCGGGAAAAAGGGAAAACTTGTTCCTAGGTATGTTGGACCTTTTGAAATACTTGAGAGGATTGGTCCCGTTGCCTACAAACTTAAACTTCCTGCTGAGCTTAACAATGTCCATGATACATTTCATGTGTCTAACCTCAAGAAATGTCTCGCTGATGAGAATCTTCATGTTCCTTTGGACGATGTCCGCATTGATAGCACCATGCACTTCGTTGAAAAACCTATTGAGATCTTGGATCGTGATATCAAGACACTCAAGTGTAGCCGTATCCCTATCGTGAAAGTTCGTTGGGAATCCAAACATGGTCCTGAGTTTACTTGGGAACGTGAAGACCAAATGAAGCTTAAGTACCCTCACCTTTTCAATGACTCTATAGCCTCTAATAGTTGAATTTAGGGGACGAAATTCTCTTAACTAGGGGAGACTGTAACATCTGCGATTTTCATGTTTAACTTATCTTGTACTAGACTTATTTAATCAATGCAAACCATTTTGAATGTCATTACACTTGGATTACTTTCATACGACATACTTTTTTATCATACGTACTCTACTATTTGTTACCTTATACTCTATATGCTTATTGATGGCTTAATCGTGAATTGTGCCCATTTTAGGCCCAATAGGCCCATCATAACCTGTTAACAATCATGCAAATGTCAAATATGTTAAATTAAAGATTCTATCCCTTGTTACACTTGAAATGTTCAACAAAAGCTTGTAAATCTATGTATTGTGCCTTCACAGCTTATTATGCCCTAGAAAGTCCGTTTTATTGTCCACCGACCGCTAATTACCGTACGCGAGTAACATAACTTTAACTTAAACATTTTTAGCTAAATATACTCATTTTTTTATGACAATTAACTTTCATGTTGAAAACATTTGCCAATTTCGCTTAGAAATGATTAAAAACGCGAATTTTGAATGCGCGCACTCAACCGGGCCAAACTAGGAACAAACCCACTTACACTTGGACCTAGCCCAAGCAAGAATTCGCAAAACCCAGCCCCCCCAACCAGCTGATTGCGCCAATTTGAGGCCTCCTCAAACCCTAAATCCCTTCCTTGTTTTCCATGTTTTGGCTTAACTATAAATAGTCCCTTAATTCCCCTTGTTTTTCATTTACTCCTCTTCTAATTCCCTCCACCCCACCTGCGATTTCCAGCCTTCTCCTACAGCCAAGAAGTTGCAAAAAACTTCTCCTCCAAGCCTTGAAGAAATCGCAACAAGCCAAGAACCAAGACCGGGTAACGAATTGAGTTTAAATCGTTCTTTCTTCCTTTTATTTCTTTCTTATTCTTTTGATTCTAACTCTTATACTAACTTGTTTTTATTTATTCTAATCTCTGATCCTAAACTTTAATCTAACTTGAAGTAACCACACGCTAATTTAAAATAGAATCTGTTTGCTCGTGTCGGCTATGCCGATTGCATTATGTGATTCTTCAAAAGGTTTTTGTGAATATCATGGCTAGATCGGTGACACGAGATGTTTTGGCTAACCTAATCTGATTATATTATGTATTATAATAACATAATAACATTCGTCTAATTTTTATTTACGTGTTCGGTAATCTTAAAACCCTAAACGGTCCACTTAAGTGCAACAGTTGATAATGGACAGAAACTGTGCTGACTTTAACTAAGCATATCTTAATGATAATAAATCGAAACTGAGCAAACTCAAATTCCACGATGTAGTTTGTTGAATTTTCTTTGCAACAATAATTGGCTCGTTTTCTAATTCGAAAGTATGACTTCGTAGTAGCCAAAACGGGACAGAAACCTTTTTCAGTACCTTCTGTCTTGTTTGACTGTTTTGGCTATGATCCGAGTCTCAAACAGAAGAATTTTCTAAACGAAACTTCTTCGAAACGACTTAAAAAAATCACCTAAAAAATTTCATAATTTTTAGACATTGTTTGATATTTTTAACAAGCCATTTTCTGTTCAGCTACTTTGCTATCCAAATCTGAAAATCGACTAGAACGCTATTTTTACAACTAATTCTTAACCTTATGACCCGAACCGCCTATCTAACACTCGTAACCATCGAACCTACCCTAAAACTAGTTTATTTATTTGCTTAGGGTCTGGTCCGTGATTCACCTCGTCTATTTGTTCAAGTTTCTTATCTCGCCTAGCTTTCAAGGTGAGGCTTCATAGCCCCACTTATTCAAATTGTTTTGGGGGAAACATGTACGCGTTGGCACGCATTAAAACACGTTCTTTTTAAAACTATTCTAAAACAAGTGAATCTTATATGTATGTGAATAAATGAACATAAGATGATAAATGTTAAACTTGTAAATCCTTAACTTGAAACTTTCAAGCCAACGATAGTACATATATGGACCATATGATGAAAATCGCATATACTTTATGATCAACTTTTGTTTGGACATCTTATTCGTTATTAGTGCAACTTTCAAGTTGTACCACTTATTCGTTATTCATCATTTTAGGTTGGATTTGCTAATCATATGTTTGTTTTATTTATGTGCTATATGATGATCTTGAATTGTGAATTGTTACTTTTGCCGAACTTATGATTTTATTAAACCTGTGATTTCTCACCAACTATTTTAGTTGATACTTGTTTTTCGTACATGTTTCAGGTGATTAAGTTCATGATAGGTCAAGTCAAGAATACTTAGGATTGGCCTAGATACCAAATGAAGAAAATTTTATTTTAAGTTGTTTGTCTTTTGAATATGTTATTTGTTTTGTTTGAATTCTAAGACTTATGTAATTGGGTTTTATTAATATTATGAAACTTTAATAGTAATATTCTTTATTCCATCGTGTTCTTTTATCAACTAGAGCACGGTTATCATGCACGGTTGGGGTGTAACAGATTGGTATCAGAGCCGTGGTTATAGAGAATTAGGCAACCATTTGACCTAGACTATAACCTAAGCTCACCTTTGAAACTTATGTGCTTATGTGATTCTAATCTACTAACTATCTTATCTTTAGTATGTCATCGTACTCTGCCAACATCTCTAGTAACTCAAGTTTTCCTTCCGATGATGGGTCGCAAAGCCCAATTAGTTGGAGCAGGCTAATCTCACCACCATCATCTTTCTCTAGAAGCCTGCTACCCTCAAAACATAATGTCAAGCTCGAATTAATCTCCAATGTGACAAGCCACCCCACACCGAAGCCTAAAGTAATCAACATATCAAACGATTTTGAATCCGAAGACCAACATAGCAATGCTGGAACCATTTCTAAGGCCCAACTCCTGTTCAAGAAAAAAGAAGCTGACTTCTGAAGCTGAATCTAACTCTTGGGCAAGGCCCAATCCATAATGTTCCCATCAAAATCAAAGGCTTGGATAGTGATACTAGAGACACGTGTAATCTGGAAGGGTGAGCGCCTGTACACCGGGGGTCTTGTCAAAGGAAAGTGAGCCACGTTCTTTACGAGTTACGCTTACCTGGGGAACCCTTGGAGTGAGTGCTCACTTATAGGCTAAAACACGTCTCACTAGTATCTTTCACCCGAATCTTGAATTTTGACTAGTCAGTTTTGTCTTTATATTTCATTTGTAATTCAACATATATGTTTTAATATATGCTTTATTTATCTGGTAAGACATTAGTATTAATGAATGAGTGATTTTATTTACAAATATTGTCACTTTTATTATTCTTGAATGTCTATCCTAACTACCGACTTATGATTTATTTTTTGTAGAACGCCTCCTCATCGTGATCCTGAAACACCGTGGGTAACACCGGTGAAGCCTCCGCTGAAACCACTTGTATAGCCACCCTACTCACTCAACAACTTGCTGTGGTCTTACCCACTATTGTCACTCAAATAAAAAACTCCACCAGAGGATCTAGTGGGAGTGTTTGTAATTTTAAGCATGTCACACCCCAACCGACGACGGAATACGTCGGGGCGGACGAGTAGACTGTTCATAAGCACATGATTAAACTAAAGTTGCATATTTCATTAAACTCAAATTCATAACAATTGTTTCATAAAAACAAAGACAAAACGGAAACAAGGTACTTCAAACAAAATTTAATTATTTAACTAGGTCTTGCAATTTCCTACGTGATGAATCTTGAACATAACTATCAATTATTAGCACCTGAAACATGATGAAAACAGAGTCAACTGAAAATAGTTGGTGAGTACACATAGGTTTTAGCATAACAAGTGTTATCAAAGTTTGTATACAATTCATATGATATCATGGTTTAATAAGGCAATTATGGAGAATCACTATAGTTTAAACTGGGGCGTACAATCAAACCTTGTGACTGATAGGCGTAACATAACAGTTATCCTTAAGTGATAGGCATAACACAACAGTTATCCTTAAGTGTTTTCAGCAACAATCACCCTAACTGGGTGGGTTGGTCAGACTCACTAGATGTATCATTGTATACCGTCAGCTTGTACTAAGTTAATGATTGCACTTGCACTATGCACAAAAAGTATGTAAATGTTGTTTGCACTAATAGTGTTCAAGCATAAGGCATAAAGTGCACACATGATCATAATGTTTGAATTGTAGTAATTGCAAATAGTTTGAATGTAATCATGTTTCACCCCAAAATGTAAATATGAAAAATAGGGCTATGTAAACTCACATTGGATTTGTAGCTTGAATTCACAAGCACGGGTAGTTGCACAAGTTGTTGTGAATAATACGTTTGTTAATAAGGAAATAATATGTTCGTTTAGTAAAGAAATAACATGTTTATAAATAAAAAAATATTATGTTCGTTAATAAAGGATTGAATACAAGTTTATATATATATATATATATATATATATATATATATATATATATATATATATATATATATATATATATATATATATATATACGAATAATAACTTGGTTTACAAATCACGAATAAGTATTTAAACAATATTTAATTGAATATGTAGATAATTAGGTTAATAAATTTAAAATATTTCAATTAGTTAAATAGTTGGATTAACTCTTCATTAAAATAAATAATAAAGGAAATATACGTGGTACGAAATAGTCGGGTAAAAGAATTAATTCGTAGAGGTTTTAAATAAATAAATATATGTATTTTTAATTAGAAATAATTAGTTTTTAAATCTCTAAAACAATTAAATACTTGCTTATATTTGTTAGGTTAATAGTTTGATTCATAAAATATACCCGAGCCTTGAGAGTTTTAAAATAATTTTTATAAAGAAAATTGGGTTTAAAATAGGTTTAAAAAGATTTTTAAAAATAAAACAGACCACGAGACTCGAACACGGGTCTGTCCGGAGAAGCAACAAGGCGCGCAACCACTAGACCAGGAGGGTCTTAGTGTTAGATGGCCGGTTCTTTATTTGATAACCCGTACCCGTGTGGAGGCCGGGTTTCAGATCAAATACACGCGCAACAAAAAGGTACGGGGCTGGGTTCGAACCCGCGACCTTTGTTGTGTGAGACTAGAGCCTTAACCTGTGGACCTGGGCATATGCCTTGGTCACTAATAGGCGCGAATTGTTTTTAACCCATAACCCGCGTTCGTCTTCTTCCCCAATTCGTGACCCGAAACCCTAGCCACCCGATGTCACACCCCAACCGACGGCGGATTATACGTCGGGGCGGACGCGGTTGTTCAATAGCACAAGGTTGACTATTAAAGTTTAAATAATTTTATTAAATAACTTCAAGGTTCCAATACAAAGAATAAATCAAATACATAGCAAGCATACAAGTCTAATTGATTAAGCATTCTAGGTCCAAGCATCCTATGTCATCACAATAAAGTCTCATGTTGTAGTACCTGAAACATGTGAAAGAATCTGTCAACTACAAAATAGTTGGTGAGATACAAAGGTTTTGACACAGTTTAACAAGTATTTGAAAAGAATTACAATTCACTATGATTTGTGCATTCTATAATGTAAGTATGAGAAAACAAGTATCTTAAACATTGTGCACATCAACCCTCCAACCAAGTTTAGGCATAACCCGCAGGTTACCCTTATAAGTCTCAAGTTTAAAGTTTAATGTAGTAACAAACACCAAGGGCTCCCCCCCGAAGGGGTCAATCAATCAAGGTGGATTGGTCAAATGCAATAGATCTATCATTGTTACTATCGGCTTGATCAAAGCTAATGAATGTGCTAGTTTTAAGTTTAATCTAAGCATACAAGTCTCAAGTTTAACATAAGAATAAACACGTAGTCATAGTTGTACAAGAATTGTATAAGTTTAAGAATTGTGAACATGTTTCACCCCAAAAGCATAAAAGGAAAAAGGGGCTAAGTATACTCACATGGATTGATGACGAGTATTCGACACGGATAAGTATTTGCAAGACTTTGAGGAAGAATATCCTCACGATAAACCTAAGTATGCAAGTCTAAGGATTTAAGTAAACGTCTAAGACAAAGATCTAGGATTTCAAGATTCGACTAGGGTTCCGAACGGAAAATGGGAATGGTTTGTGTTTATGAAGTTTAAATCAAGTTTATAACAAGGTTTTGAATAATTAACACAAGTCTTGAATATTAAAGTTTCATAAGTTTGTAGATTAGAATAATTATTAATAAAAATAATTATTTAACATGTTTAATTATTGATCACACAAAATAGGCAATAATAATTCAAAGTAATTTTCTAAGTATTTTATAAATGGAGTTGTACGGATATTTAAGAAAAATAAATAATGATTAATAACAATTATTTAAAATAAATAATTATTAAGAATAAATAATTATTTAAGAATAAATAATTACTAAGGACAAATAATTATCCAAAAGAATAAATCATTCAAGATTTGAAGTATTTAAGAATTAAGTATTTATCTTACAAAATAATTGGTAATTTAATAATGTTCAAAATGTGGTTACAAGTTTAAATAATAATAGACATTTATAAGTTTATAAAATGTTAAATAGAATTTCTTGTAAAGCTTATATTTTTAATTATAAGTTCATATATGTTTTTAAAGTTTGAATGAAAACATAAGTCTACAAAGTCTTAAATGATAAGTTTATAAAGTTTTATGTTTTAACTATAAGTTTATAAATACCCTAGAGTGTAAATATAACCATACGTATATAAGGTCTTAAATTATAAGTTTATAAGTATTCTAAGTTTTATACAAATTTTATAAATATTGTTTATAAAATTTATATAATTTATTTATTTGAGGTTTTAAAGTTTCAAACAGAAAAATAATTAAAGTTTTATGTTAAATTAAGGTTTCAAGTTTTACAAATTATTTTTCTGTTTATTATATAAGTTTTATAGAGTCTTAAAAGTATATATATATATTTTTTGTTTTTAAGCATTTAAAACAAATATTAAAGATTAATTATTTATAAATTTTAGCTAAGTTTAATTAGATAAATGTTTTCAGGGAATACAAGTATAAATAAGAATTGGTTTTAAGTTTATAAATGTTTAACAGATTCTATAAAAATTAATAGGAGTATTAAATCTGATTTAAAAGCATAAAAAAAAATGAGTGTAATAAAAATGGGGGCTGACCGGATCGAACCTGCGTCTGCCCCGGTTCACCAACACACACTCGCACACCAACCAGCCCGACTACGGGTTCGTCGGTTTATAACACAGAAAAGAAATTTTTAAACCGTTTCTCAAATCAACCCAAATCCCATATGAACCCTAGGTTTCTAATCCCGAAATTACACATCGAATTGCCCTATGTTAATGGAATTAAACAGAGGGCTTTCGATCTATGGGTTGTAACGATCGAAATGGGCACAAGAATTACCTTAAACGATGTTGAAACGAGTGAGAACGGGATGGAGGTGGCCGTCGGCTGCCACGAGCTTCCAACGGCAAATGCAGGTGATGAACGATCGAATTAAGAGTTTAGGTGGTTTGAGTGTGAAGTTGTAAAGTGATTACCGTATGTATTTATAGTCGAATTGAGCATCTAATGCGTGATTAGGTGGGAGTTAACGGGTGGCGTTCACGCGGATCGCGATCGTAATTGCGCATGGTTATCGATGAAATCAAACATTGAATGTTGTTAGGTAAGGGTCGCATGCGCGAGCCGATGCTCGAGGTTCAGTGAACCTGGCCGGAAACGCGAGTTCGAGTGAAATTGAGGGAAAACCGGGACTGGGGGGTTTCGAACTCGGGACCGGTTTGGGTCTCAGGTGTTTGGTGAAATGGCAAAACAGGTCCCTGTTCTTTTAGGGGTTAACTGTTATGTCCAAAAATATAGTTTTAGTTTAAAACAGTTTCAGAGTTTGACAGTTTTAGTCCCTGGACTTTTATAAAAATAAACATGTTTTTATTTTTTTTATAAATCTCTCTAAAGTTTCAAAGGTTTTATTATTTTATAATTTATTTGTTTTATAAGTCTCAAGATAAAATAAGTTTATTATATTATTTATAATAATGATGATTGTAAACTTTATAAAGTTTTTAAAGAATATTTTCTTACATGTATTTATATATATATATATATATATATATATATATATATATTTTATGTAAATCTTAAGTTCACATATATATACATATACATACCCCAAATATATATATTTATCAAACAATTTAATGTTTATAAATAATAAAAGAAATAGATTTTAAACAAGTTTTCAAGACTTAAATTTTTGATACGTGGAAGGATTAGGAAAATATGACGAGGAAAATCTCGGATATTACACCCGATTCATTCGATTGAGCCATCGATCGATTCCGATTTTATGGGGCTTTCAATCCTTGCCTTAAAACGAAACCATGGACATCAAAATTACCTGAAATGGTTGAGGATTGAGGCAGAACGACTAGGGGGCCGGCGTCGGATTTTCTTGAGCTCGTCGAAGTTCTAGGGGATGAATGCGATAGATACCGAGGTGTAGAAAGTTTGTGGCATCTGTAATGAAGGTGTAGGTTCAATTTTATAGGCCGATATCGTGTTAAATGCTCGAATTGATTACGGGTTTAATTGAGATCGGTTGTGTCGATTGAGCTCAAATTCTTTGATTATTGGTGTAATTGGTGCGTTAAAATGGATCCAATCAGTCGCACGATGGTTTACAATGGATTTATTACAGTTTAACATTCATAATCGATGGATTCATGCACGAATTTGAGGGCTTTGGGTTCGGTTTGACTTTCAAAAGTCAAACCTGCGTGAAATTGGGTTCAAAACCAAAAAGCTTCAAATTGAGGGGACCAATGCCTTCAAAGGGGGTTCAATGGATCAAGGGGGTTCAACTAAATTCATTTCCTTAAGTCCCTTGTGTTTATATAATTTATTTTATAAAATCTATGAAACTAAACTATAAATTGAAATGTTTTATATACAACTTTGTTAAACATATATTTTAAAACCACATAATTATTTATTAATAATATACACATATATTGTTATGATTTGTAAAAATATATATATATATATTTAGGATTTATTAATTCACATATATATATGCTTATATGTTTATAAAAAGAGTGGAATCCAAATAATTATTGTCATGTTTTATTAAAAAATATCTTGTCATGTATTTATACTTAATCATATTTATTCATATCCATCATAATGGAAATTAAATCCCTAATTAAATGGAATAAATATATACACATAGATATATTTTAATATATATAGCCATAGTAATGAATGCACAACTTGTAAATAATATAAGACAATGAAAAATGATCCAGAATTGAAATTGAAATTATATTTTTGCACAAATCAAAGTATGAGAAAACCCTAGATGTTTCAAAGCACTTCAACTCTTGTAACCCACACAAGTGCGTTGGATCTGAAGGTCTAACAGGGCTATTACAATGGTTTGAAGGCATGGAGAACACATTTGAGATGAGTGACTGCCCCAATGAACTTAAAGTAAAGTATGCTTCAAGTGCCTTCCAAAGGAGGGCACTGACTTGGTGGAATGCTGAAAAGAAGATTCGGGGGGTAGGGAATGAGCTCTTGCTATGACTTGGGATAAGCTTAAGGAAATTATGATCGAGGAGTTCTGTCCTAGCAATGAGATGAAGAAGTTGGAGATTGAGATGTGGGACCTTACCCATGATAGTGGGGAGAGTGAGGCGTACACCACACGCTTTCATGAACTCTGCATCCTAGTCCCTCATCTGGTTACACACTTGACCCGAATGATTGATCGTTATATTAGAGGCCTTTCGCGTCAAATTCGAGGTACTGTTATGGGTAGTAGCCGAACAACACTTGAAGCTGCTATTCGTTTATCTGCGTCGTTAAAGGACAATCTGGTTATATCTGGAGTTCTATTCAGGAAAGGTGACAAGAGAGTTAAGGAGGAAGTGGCAAAAAAGCCTGAGTATCGCCACAAGAAGCAAAAGACCTCTAAAAGCTTTGCCATGGTTACCCCAGCTGTTCCTGTTGCCCAAGTGGAACCTACACCTGGCAGGAAGCCATATAGTGGACCTCACCCGCTGTGTACAATGTGTCAATACCATCACCCTACTACCGTTCAATGTCGTTCGTGCACTAAATGTGGAAGGCTTGGTCATTTGGCTAACGCTTGTCGCGTAGCTGAAAAGGCTGCTACTCCTGCCATCACTAATGGTAGGGCCTGTTATGAATGCGGTGCTCCTGATCACTACAAAACTGATGCCCGAAGCTCAACAACAATAACCAAGGTGCACGTGCTCGCACTTTTGCCATAGGAGCAACCGAGGCCAGAAATGACAACGTCGGGTTACTGGTACGTTTCTCATCTATAATCGTTATGCCTCTTTCTTATTTGATACTGGAGCGGATAAAAGCTTTGTCTCTCTAGAATTTGGATCTTTACTTAGAACTTTTCGTATCGCTCTTGAACCTGCTTATACTATAGAAATAGCCGATGGCAAACTAACTATTGTGCATTCTGTTGTCCGAGGTTGTGCCCTAACTCTCAATGATCACACGTTCTCTATCGACTTGATTCCCATCACTCTTGGGAGTTTTGATATCATTATGGGAATGGATTGGCTATCCCACAATCAAGCGGAAATCAACTGTTCAGAAAAACTCATTCGTATCCCTCTACCATCTGGTGAGACTTTGAAAATCTTTGGAGAGAAACCTTGCAAAATTTTGAAATTCATCTCCTGCATGAAGGCACGTAGCTATTTAAGGAAGCAATACTATGTTTTCTTGGCACACGTGGTGGAGAAATCTTAAGAAAAGAAATTACAAGACATACCAATCATCCGAGATTTTCTGGAAGTATTCCTTGATGACTTGCCTGGACTCCCTCTGTGACACCCAACATTTCAGGTCAATATCCATATTACATAATTGCACGTTCATAAATTATATTTCATGGTTTATTATTTGGACATAGTTTTGTCAAGGGGCTAGCAAAGGAACACACTATATATACTTTACTAATTTTTAGAATTACTAGGAAGTAAACAGTTATAACCCGTAAGGTACGTTGTTGGTGATTAACAAGATTTTATTCCGGAGAAGTCTAGTAATACGCTTTGATATAAAAACATAAATATTGGTGACAAAACAATTAAAAGTGGACAAAAAATCTTATTTCATGGTGATAAGTTATTTTTGTGTGTATACTTGTATATTATAGTTAAAATGTTAACTATGACATGTTAAATTAGTGGTTTATTAAAATATAGTCAAGATACGAAATATATAGAGCATTAATCATAAAAGTTCATACATCGGACTTCTAGATCACGGGAGCACCTACCGGGTATACACTACCTAAAAACCTTATCAATTAAGTATTAGACTTAACTTACAAGATGGAACAAAACCCAAACCCCCCCTAGCCCCCTCTCGGTCGAACCCACCAAACCACCACCCACCCTCTTACCAAACCAACTACTCACCTCAACTCATGTCATAAGAGCCATGTTCTTTCAACCAAGAAGCCAAGTAAAGATCACATCCATCTAGTCCTTGTAGTCTTGCAATGATGATGGTGTGTTGAACACTCAAATCCCTCCATCTCTATATATATACGACATACACACATATAAACACACATTTGCACATTCAAAGTCAAGAATAAAAGGCTAGAGAGTTTGAGTAGAGTTTGGAGATCCAAGGAAGGTTTGGAGCTAGGAGTCGGGTCTTGAGAAGCAAAATGAGCATTCATCACCATCTACTAGTGAAATCTTCACCTAGCTTGACTAGTGGTGAGAAACCCACTTAAACCTTCTTGTAATCTTCACCTTCTTGATTTAAAACACGTTGTTCATCCTAATAATCAAAGAGATTCAAAGAGTTAGTGAATTTTTATAAAAACTTAACTTTATTAAGTATAAAAATTAGGGTTTTTGTATAAAATTGTATATGGGGGGCCAAAAATGATGAAGATATAGGTATGATTTGTTGATTTGATCATGTTTGTGGTAAGATGTTACATAATAATATGATGTCAAGAAAATAAAATAAATAAAAACAAAAATGGATACATATATATATATATATATATATATATATATATATATATATATATAGGCCGAAACTATGCATGCATATGTGTATATATGTTTGATTTGATTAAGAATCTAGAAATGTATAAGTGTATGCATGCATGTATAAAAATATAAACTTGTATATATATATATATATATATATATATATATATATATGTGTGTGTGTGTGTGTACATGTTCTTGTTGGAACACTTGATGATAAAAGAGAAAGATTAATGTGAAAAGGGTGATTAATGACTTGGTTAATGTTTTTAGAAATGGTCAAATAAATGAATGCATGTATAAGGATTTTAATCTAGGATGAAATATTGATGATCATGTTAATAAATCATGGGTTAGTAGAAGTCTAACTTAATACTTGATGAAAAAGTAAAATATATGTGAATGTATATATGTGAAATCGTATGGAACATATATAAATATATATGTGTTTAAGTTTAGTAACTTGAAATATTATTAAGTGAGAAATTATATGATCATATAAAGAGGTTAAACGTATATGTGGGTGTATGATCATAAGTTGTAGAACTTGGAAAATGGTTAAACATAGGTATGTAAATATGTATAGAATTCATGATATATATATATATATATATATATATATATATATATATATATAAATAACGGGAAAATTGTTAACTCGGAACGAGTCATGAAACGACTAAATGAATGAAAACATATATGTTTAGAACTTGTTGATAACATGGAACATAGACACGAGTAATGAAATCTAAAGGCGTTCAGTTTAAGAATAAGTGATCGTATGTTATCATGAAACGTGTTTAAATATATGTTGAATTGTCGAACTATAATTATATTTGTGTGCATAGATTAGTATGAATAAATGCATGTTAAACATAAACAAGTTAATAAATATCGTTCGGAACAAGTAATTGCATGTGGACGTGTTAACATGGTTTATGTGCACGTAGGATAATTGACATGTTTAGAACATACTTGAACGATATTTGTGATTTTATATAATTATTGATAAGGAATAATTATATGGTGATACGTGGACTATAATATAAATATATTATAAGATGTTGCAAAAATAATATTTATTTTTGACAAACGTAACAAGTCACCAATATAGAAATATATTATTTTCTCGGAAAATAAGTAAAGCGTGTAGACTGGAATAATAATCACCAACGAGTCGTCGCACTAAAACACAACTTTATTAAACAAAGACGTGCTTAACGGAGTTCGTTAAGCCGGGTGAACAACTTGTGTTTAAGACGGTTAGTCTTAACATGTAAGGTATCCTTGTGTAATTAGGGTATGGATAAGCGGAGTTTACGGTTATTCAAGTATTTGCTAGCATTCATACTGTCGAAGTGAGTTTCACTGTCCCCCTTTTTCTAAGTTTTTGAAATATTTTAGGGAGGAAACATACTTGTAACAATTCTTCGTATATAAATGAATGAACAATGAGCAGACCGTATGTGTGCATTGAGGGTACAATATAGCGCTTAAAGTCCCCGGATTAACACACTTTGTAACCATTAGCTATGGACTTAAGCTAGGATTATATGAATAGTACTATTGGGGGTGACGCCCCCGGTCATGGTAAGTCGTGCTAGCCAGGGGTCCACATGGCCGAATGACCGCATATTGTCTTATTCTCGTGGTTTAGCGAGGGAGGGGCATTCAATTGTCATGGGTTGGTTACGGTCTCGTGTATTACATATTATTTGTATTCCTTGCAAGCTTACAAATGGGGTCAATTGGTCAGGAAATGTTCAAAATTCATTGGTTATATATATATATACTATTGATCGGAAAAACTTATACATTTGAACGTCTGTGAACGTTGGAACTACATGAACTTTTGATCAAAACTTGTGAACTCACCAACCCCGTGTTGACACTTTTTAAGTATGTTTTTCAGGAAATTGAACGTGGGCTCAGGTTAGCAATGTAGGATTACATGCATGCATGAGCGGATACGACTTTTGGGAGATTTCTCTTGTATAACACATTGTATATGGGTCATATTTGCAAAATCTTAATCTTTTGTAAACTCAAATTGATATTTTGGGATGTAAAACTTTAAATTTGATTATGTATCCAATCATTATGTATGTGTTTGCGGTAATCATATGCTTTAGAAACCAGTGGATGTTACGCCTCGTGTTTCCGCCTAGGCGGGGTGTGACACCCTCCAACTCGACAAGTTGAATTTCGGATTGAACTTTTACCTGGAGCTAGCGCCATTGCCAAATCTCCGTACCGCTTAGCCCCTTCTGAGATGCAAGAACCGTCTAGCCAACTACAAGAGCTGCTAGACAAAGGATTCATTAGACCGAGCTTCTCACCTTGGGGAGATCCGGTTCTCTTTGTCAAGAAAAAATATGGGTCCTTCCGCATGTGCATCGACTACCGTGAACTAAACAAACTTACCATCAAGAATCATGGATACCAGCCCAAAGTATTTAAATCAAAGGCAAACAATATCCATGTAAAACATTTATAACATGTGCATCATCCCCAAAACACTTAAAAACGATTAAAAGGGGCATTATAGAACTCACCATAATAGCGTCTCTATTTTTATAATCTATAATCGAGCAAAACCGGTACCAACTCTAGTAATCACACGATCCTATGGAAATACAATACTATTTTAGTCTATATCTTAAATAATATAATCCCTATCAGGGAGGCTTCGTCATCCCTACCCTAATACTTATCTATGTTTGGCATTATTCGGGCATTTCCCAATGCCCATGCTAACCCTCCAGGTATAGCCTTTACTAGTTGGCACTTCTCGGGCATTCCCATTATGCCCGTGCCAACCCTCAAGGCTACCCATTCCTAACTAAGGGAAAGGACTTACTGAAAGACTATCTATGGCACATGGATGTAGAGTTTCCCCGTCCCTTGCTCCAAAAACGACTTGCTTGTAACACCCAAAGGGGTATTTCAAGCTCGGGGTTCTCAAAATAGACGTTCCCGAAGAAGTAGAATGAATATCTCAACTCAAATCCTTGAAATTCTATTTATAGGCGGATTATGGACCCTTAGCGGACCGTTAAGGGTTCTGCTGGCGGTCCTCCACCGCCTTAGGGTGATTAGTCAGCATGACACGTGTCAGATCCTGAGTTTTTGCTTACTACGCACGTAGCGGACCGTTATGCCAAGAGGTAGCGGTTCGCTACCGGCCTAACTTATATGATTTTCACTTTTTCCTCACCGAGAAACATCGTTATCATATATTATGGTTTCCGTAACTCATTTTCTAGCTCGAGATTTTCTTATATGAAGTTTTGGGCTGTTTCCTGTCGAACCGTCTTTTCGTTTCACGTCCGGTTACGTTCAAGTGTCGTGTTTCTTAACCGACACTCGTCCTAACTTATGTTTAGGATTTTGGGGTGTTACACACATGTTAAAAGGAACCAGGGAATTCAAAGAGACGCGCTTTGTGTCTCCTCATATTTCCCCCTCTTACCGACCTTTCCAAAATCAGAGATCCCTTCTCTTAGGTCAAAAAAAATTATCACAAAGGAGAGTTAGGTTTTACGGTAGAGACGACCCGAATGAAGGAGCCTTTCCCGGATGACGATATACAGAAAGAAAGGCTAGAGTACTTGGTAAACGGAATTCCTTATCCTCCCGTAGGTCTCTATAAAATGAGGTCGGGTTACGAGGGTATTGGAAAGCATTCAATTGGAATGTTTGTTTACACTATGGCTTGAGGGTTTTCACCGGGGGTTTGGGTGTTAAGATAACTGGCGTTATCGGTGGTATTCGAGCCTATTGAAAAGGGGATCATTCAAAACAACTTTGGTCTTGAGTTTCTTAAGCGGATATGGCATGGGTGCATGTTGGGTTCATAAAGAAGATCATTTGCGTTCGCACGAGTCAAAATATGGGTTTGGAGTGGTAATCGGATACGTAACATTCTCGGGTCGGTGATATTTCAATAGTTAATGGGTGACGGATTTCCCTTCGGATGGTTAAGGGGTTCCTGTCAGGTTAAGACAACGGGTAAACCGGCAGGTCGAATGCTCTAGGTAGCATTATCGTATGGGTGGTATACCGGGTATGCTCATATCGAGTACAAGTGTTTTACAAAATTTGGGACTGCATCCCTGCTAGTCAACAATCAGTATCTCACAAGAATTGGGAATAACCCTAATAGATACTTGAATTGATCAAACTATTTTGTACAGACTCGATTGGGTTTTTATAACCCTAATTTGGAACGACGCGTACATATGTAAACGTCGCATCCCCAACAATCATATACAGTTTCTAACTTACATTTTGACACTATTGACCCTTCTACTAAATACAATTACATACATGACTCTAAAATATACTTTACGCTAATTACAATTCTGACCCGTTAACTTTTATCCAAACTTGATCATACAATTAAGGCCAGTAACTTATTCTTTAAGTAACTATAATTGTATTTCATATTTATAGGTTTTTCTGATACATAATGATATCCCAGATTTTATTAATTTGAAAGAAGGGTAGTACATCAATCCATAATCAACACAATCTTACCAATTCTTCAGAATCATAGTTCTCAGTACTCCCTCATCATTTGGAAATCCTTCAGGAATCTGAGCTACAACATCTTGAATCATCATGTTACTGATGTTGGATGCACTCGCATGATGAACCCAAATCTTTAACTTTTTCATAGCATCCATCAATCTCGCTGCCGGATGGTGAGTGTCCGGAGATTGAACCCGGATTACAATTTGTGATCCAACTATTTTAACCTCCACTTGACTTTCAGCAACCATACAGTTGGTTGTCAAATGGTTTTGGTTCATGGGTGCACTATCGTCCCCAGTCAAGTGCAAGCTTTCGGCTTTCTTAGTTAAAGTTTCGATCTTGGACTTCAGTTCACCGACGTAGGTGACTGCATCAGCTAATAATGAAGCTTTGTCCATCTTTGAAACGTATGGAACCACACTTCTGAGTGCATAGAATCGTTGGTTTAGCTTCTCCCTTCGCTCTCTCTCCATGTCTTTGTAATTACGGTTTATGTGATCTGTTGTGGTTTTCTTTCTGTTTTCACTCTTTCTCCTTGGCATATCTTGTCTAGTTGAAGTAGAAGGGGCTGGGAGATCTAGTAGCGATGAGTCTGTTGACAGAAAGTTAATATAAAAGTGGTTTTTGATGTACAAAGGCTGCAAACATATTAAATCTGTTGCAATTGTAGCTAGAAAATCTATAAAATATATAGGAACCAAATTTACAATTTAAAATCTTGTTTCTTTATTCTAAATTTTCTTAAATATTCCTGTTAACTAGAGAATTAAAGAGGATGACTACACTCTAGATCATTTCTCCCTAGGTTAGTGACATGTCATATAACAATTCATTATCTTCTCTATTTATAGAAACAGGCGTATTAATTATACAACAAATTATTCCTTCTGCCTAAAGTAGTTGAAGTTACTACTTTGTTTCAGTTTTAAGTCAATTATTTAAAAGTTAAAACGAAGAACTTTCCATTTTGTATTCGTGTTTGTGGTGTGTAAGAAATTTCATTCACATATGCACAAGTAAAACTTGCCAAATATAAACCTCTTTTGTATGCCAAAATAGATAGTTTTTTTCTATAGTTTTGTGTAGTTCCATTCAAGCCAATTATGGAAGCATAAACATATACGCATATATGTACCTTGGTGAGCGAATGGTTGGACTTGATGAAGATGGTTTTCTATAATAGTTGCATCACTTTCAGGCCTAAATAAAGACTTGGTAAGAGGGACCAAACCCCAGTCCTCTTTCAATACTTCTAAAGAACCAAACTCAACAACACCCCAAGAAGTCGCAACACATACCAACGTTCTGATTCCATGCAAATGAACCTCTTTAGCTCTCTGGCTGCCATTCATTTGCAATGCGTTATCACCGGCTAACCACACGAACGAACCAGTACGAAATGTGCCACCAACTATATCTTCTCCAAGAACAAACGACCGTGCAGCTGATGTTATGATCAATTCCGAATCTTGCGATTGTTGAAAGTTCTCTGGATCTCGGAAGTAGCAGTCTCTAAAGGAAAGATAAAGGTGTTGATCGTTGTCTTTAAAAGCTTGCCAAAAGATGGCGTAAGCCCACCTTTCTTGATGGCTTTCCACAAGGTATTTTAGTCGTTCCTGAAGCAAATATGTTGTTTGTTGAACCAACAAAGATGTTGAAGATCTGAAAGATGCTGTTTTCTCCATGGCATATAGCTTAATTACAACAACTACACAGATATGTCTATGCTTATATATTTTTATATTTAGAGAGAGGGTTTACTGCAGGAAGACACGCTTGCCGATTTGACCAAGAATAAAATTAAACACAATAATAGTCGTGGGGTCATCTCCGTACGCCCATGGTTGAAATTAAAATTTAGAATATATAAACCAAACAGTGATACCTAATATCCTTATTCTAACCGGCCACGGAATATTTCTATTTGCACACGTCGTAATCTTATACGTTTGTGTATAGGTCAATACGCAGCGTATAAGGTTTAGTCTCCTGAAATGGAATGCCACATGTCATTCTCTGTCCAGCGGCTGGACCCATACGTGACGTATTGCACTATACGCAACGTATGAGTCACGGGTTATATTTTTGTCTCAAAACTTGGAAGATTTTGGTTGTAAGAAAGCTATATGTGGTGTATTGTGCTATATGCCACGTATAGGAATTTTTTTTAAATTTATATTATATTTATCTTTTTTAATTTATATAACTTTGTTAGTATAAGTTTGTTATTTTTTTTAATTTATATAATTTTTATCTTTTTTTCTAATTTATATAATTTTTATCTTTTTTTAACATTTATAATATTTTTACATTTATAATTTATCATTACAACAAAACAAACAAATTAAACATTACAAGCATAACATATAACCAAAACAATATATACATTACATCAAAAAATTAAATATATGTATCAAAATGTTTTTACATACATAACAAAAGAAACAACTGAAAACAAATAAAAACAACTAAGCCTGACCCGCCCCGCCCTCATCCTGACCCGCCCCACCCTCGCCCTCATCATGACCCGCGCCGCCCTCTTCCTGACCCACCCCACCCTGATCCTGACCGGGGTCGTCCGGATACTGACGTGGCGGTGGTAGTGGTGGTGGCTCGATGCCGGCAGCTCGTGACAGATCCACGAGGCGACTAACAACCCACATCATCAAGTCCTCCATGTAGGTCCTGAGCAAATCTGCAAACACAGATTTGCGGAGAAATTCATCAAACGATCCGAATCAAGAGGCGGAATCCCTTGATCCGGTATCACTCTCGAATCAGAAAAAGATAGAGACGGGTGCGGGAATCACATACACGAACATAAATATATAAAAGTGAAAAAGAACAGATAATTGAAAGCATAAAACGTATGATTCTTTCATTGATATGAAAATGATAAAGCTTCTCACACACTCACAATTAGTCTCACCCCAGGGTGAGCTCCCTCTGGGGTGGTGATTCCCTCTACCGACACACACTCTTCCTATGAGGTATTCTACTATATATAGGAGGCCAAGCACATGTGCCTTTTTTTTTCAAGCCACCGCCAAATAGGCCTGAAAAACATGTATCGAAACTAGGTAGTTTCGATTGAACAATTGTTCAACCGAAACTAATGGTTTTGATACTGTAGTTTCTATTGACAGCATCAGTCTCAATTTTATACCCAACAATCACCCCCTAGACTAATGTTATCAATTCTTGTCTGACTATGTCTTTCGTCTTCATAGATTGACTGATGATCCAATGCCTTTCGTTGTGATTCCCCCCTCAAGTGTAGACCCTCCTATCTTGTAGGCAATTGATAAAGGTTTGAATCCCAAGTATTTAGCACTAAATAACCATCTTTCTCCAAAGATTCTTGACATTCTCGAACACTTGATCAACTTGTGCCTTCTCTCCCCCTAAAAAAGGTCAATTTTAAGCGGATGCTCACTTTGTCTTGCATCTTCATAACTCTGCTGATAATCCGAAGCCTTTCATGGTGATTCTCCCCCTGAAGTGTAGAACCTCCTATTTCTAGGCAAAAGATAAGAGATCGAATCAGTATATAATTAACAACCAATGATCCAGTTCGTCACAAATATGCTTGACTCTGCTACCCACTGCTCAAACTTGAACTTTAAATAAAGGAATTACGGCTGTCTCAGGCAGAAAATCATGTATATTGCCGAAGAAACGAAATTTTTAAAAACCCGAAAAAAATTATCCAACAAATTCTCCAAAATACTTTTTTTTTATTTTTATTTTTTTTATTTTTATTTATATATATTTTTTGAATATCCTGGAGAGTACTTGGACAGTTCTGCCTGTACATTCGATAGGTTATACTTCAGTCGAAACAAGGCTAGTTTCGGTAGAGACAGTACCGAAACAAGAAGTTTCGATAGAGAGATTTTTCAACCGAAACTAGTAGTTTCGATACCCTCTAGTTTCGACAGCCTAGTTTCGATGTTTTCTACTTCTGATTTAGGGCTTCGACAGTAGTTTCGATAGAACATGTTCAGCCGCCACCTAGTTTCGACCAAAATCTTCAGCCTCCTTATAGTTTCGATTGGACATCTTCAACCTTCAGCTACTTCGATACCCCCAATCCAGGTCTGAAAAATGCTTCAGAAAGCCTTACATCTTCAGTTTTTGACAGTGTGAATGTAGAACAGCCGTCCCGAACCTGCTACACATCGATTTCTTCATGTTTAAAGTCTCAATGGCGGGGTTTCTCTGATTTTGGAGCAGATTCGAGAGCAATAGAGAGCCACCATGGCTCTGATACCACTTGTAGGTCCTTAGCAGATCCGAAAACACACATCTAAGGAGAAATCCATCAAACGATCTGAATCAAGAGGTGGAATCCCTTGATCCGGTATCACACTCGAATAAAAAAAATGTAGAGACAGGTGCGGGAATCACATACACGAACAGAAATATATAAAAGTGAAAAAGAACAGATAATTAAAAGTATAAAACGTATGACTCGTTAATTGATATGAAAATGATAAAGCTCCTCATACACTCACAATTAGTCTCACCCCAGGGTGAGCTCCCCCTGGGGTGGTGATTCCCTCTACAGACACACACTTCTCCTATGAGGTATTCTACTATATATAGGAGGCCAAGCACATATGCCTTGTTTTCCAAGCCACTGTCAAATGGGCCTGAAAAACAGGTATCGAAACTAGGTAGTTTCGATTAAAAAATTGTTCAACCAAAACTAGTAGTTTCATTACTGTAGTTTCTATTGACAACATCAGTCTCAATTTTATACCCAACAATCTCCCCCTAGACTGATGCTATCAATTCTTGTCCGACTATGTCTTTGTTCTTCATAGATTGACTGATGATCCAATGCCTTTCGTTGTGATTCTCCCCCTCAAGTGTAGACCCTCCTATATTGTAGGCAATTGATAAAGGTTTGAATCCCAAGTATTTAGCAGTAAATAACCATCTTTCTACAAAGATTCTTGACATTCTCGAACACTTGATCAACTTGTGCCTTCTTGATCAAACTTGTTAGAGATTCCCTGAACAATTAATAGGACCGTGCTAGTTATGCTCTAATAGATATATCTTAAGATGTATGGTATTTTATTATCAATGGTTGGTGGCCAAGTCAAGTTGTGATGACCTGAAAACTCAAAACATCTTGAGGATGGATAGGTTCTTGCTGTGGCTTCTTGAGTGTGAGAACCACTAGCTTCATATTAAAATTACCAAAACATGATAAACTATCACAAAGCATTGAAGGAAACATTGTGCTTAAGTTTAAAGTGGAAACAGAATATTGGCAATCGCTTTTGACCTACTTGTTCAGAGTTCAAAATTGAAGTGTGACTTAGGATGTTAGCCTAGTATGATCTAGGGGTGTTGTTCGGGTAATTTAATCGGGTTTCGGGTAGATCGGTTCGGGTTAATTGGTTTTTCCGTGTGTGTAAATTTATCCGATAACCGATCCGAATAACATTCGGGTAGATCGGGTTCGGGTTAATCGGTTTTCGGTTTAATCGGGTCGGGTTTTGGGTAGGGACACATGGTTGAAAAAAAAAATGAATCAAGTTTAAAAACATAAAATAAACGTGTATGTGAAACAAAAATAAGTACATTTTCAAGAGATTAAAGCTTCAAATAGAAGTATTCGTGTTTATGTAGTGGATTTTTTAAACTCATAGTTTAGAAGCGGATTTTGGTGGTGTTGGTGGTGATGGTGAGAAGAGAAAGGGTAGAATATATAAATGTTCGGTTTATTCGGGTTAATCGATTCGGGTTAATCGGGTTTTTGATGCTTGAAAGTCTAACCGAAACCCGACCCGAATAACAATCGGTTTAAACGGTTTTCGGGTTAATCGGTTACGGGTTATTCGGGTACGGGTTTAATCGGTTCGGG
Source organism: Smallanthus sonchifolius (assembly GCA_023525975.1). NCBI lineage: Eukaryota > Viridiplantae > Streptophyta > Magnoliopsida > Asterales > Asteraceae > Smallanthus > Smallanthus sonchifolius. The sequence goes on along the minus strand of CM042026.1, from coordinate 6,812,656 downwards.
TGAAGTTGGTTCGGGTCGGGTTAATCGGGTACGGGTAAAATCAACGGGCCTAGTATGATCTCATGTCAGATCTTTTCTCCCAAAAAGAAGCAAGTTGTTCATTTTGTTATATATTGGATAGTTTCAAAGTTAAAAGAATTAAAAAAAATTTTCCTTTGTTCTATACACTTTTGTTATTTGTTTTTCTTCTTCTACATTAAACTGATTTTCAGAAATCAACATGATATTGCAAATGAATACGGTTTTATCTGTAATTTGAACTGTCTAAAGGGAATTCGGAGTTGTGTTTGTGAACAGATTTTGTTGACAAATTCATGAGGTGCGGTATTCTAGAAGCTGACCGGCAGCTTCACCACCTCACTTGAAGAATTTGCTGCAATGATGGCCGATCATCAGTTTAGCAAAGTTACCAGATCAAAAGAACCTGTTCCTCACTCATGCAGAAGATAACATGCTAGGAAACCTCCTCCTAGATCTTCTAATTCATCAATCAAAAGAGAGATAGAAAGTTTATCGAGAATCTACAAATGCTAATTCAAACTCCAACCTCAAAAGGATCTGCTTCACGGGGGAGTAACCACAATGTTCGTCTGATTACATCTTTAACATCTGATGCAACTATAAATGGGGGAGATTGTTGATGCTGAAGTTGTTGATCATAATGGAATTGATAAAGAAATATTTTGGTAGCATCAGCCTAGGGGGAGATTGTAGGGTATTATTAAGGCTAACGCTTACCAAAATAATCAAGATTCAGACGAAAGATCAAGTTCAAGTAAAAATCAAAGATCGATCGAAAGTTCAAGGTTCAATCGCAAGTATAGTTTCGATTGACGTGCGTGTTTCGATTAACAATGGAAGTTGCGGTTAAATGAAGATTTAATAGTTTAGTAGCATTTTTGTAATATTGTCAAACCTAGTCTAGACCTATAAATAGATTAGTTTTTCTAGGGTTTAGCGTGTGCACACATCAGGGTTTCCTGAGAGAATATTGTCTCATCATCATTGTGAGCACACATTCAAGAGAGATTTGAGGGTTTTCATTGTAATATCTTTTGATTCAAATCAATACAAGAAGGTCTCTATTGTTCATCTATTGTTCTTGTGTTTTCTTCACCAAATCAAGAGATTCCGCCTCTTGATTTGGGTTTCCACATATTCGTGTTAGTTTTTTGGAACTACAGGAGACTCGCACAATACTGCCCATGAATACTTGAAATTTGCCCAGTCTTCGTCTGTAAACGATGCCTTGCAATGTTTTGAGATATTCTCATGGATGTGTCACCTGCATAGGTACTTGGAAGTGTCTGGAAATATTTTATCATACGCATTCATAAGAGCGTTGTCCCTGTCTATTATTATCACACGCGGCTCCATGCACTTTTGCAACATATCTTTGATTTTCAGTAGCACCTATATGAAGTTTTCCTCTCGTTCTTTGGAAATTAATGCATGAGCGACGCAAAACGACTGGTGTGTGGAGGTCACACCGACAACTTAGACAAATGGAAGTCTATACATGTTTGTTTTGTACGTCGTGTCTATCATCAACACGTGCGGGAACGCACGCCACAACTCGTACGATTTCGGATGATCAAAGAATACCTCCTCCATAACATTTGTAGCGGGATCCTCCCGAGTATAGTAGACGTACTCTTTAGAAGAAAGCAGTTGCTCCAGAACCTGCATTGGAGTTTCACCGACTATCGTTTTGTTTTTAATCTTTTGTATCGCATTATAAATGTCTTTTTTAATACACCTACTATCTGGGTTTTGTTCCCTTATGGTTGCCAGAATGTTACGTGGCAACATGATTTGCGAATATAACTTCGCCACCAAAAGGTGTTCCGACTGAGACAGTCTCCTGGCAAACGAGTGCGCCTCAAGATGTTGAGTAGGATCGTGGTTATGACTGCCATCCACCACCGTTAACTTCCAATCACCGGTATTTTCTTCGTAGTTTCCTTGCAATTTAAAAGGATAACCTATTTTCTTGCTACTGGCACCGAGGCTGTAGACTTACGTTCACCGTGACGGTCACACACAAGCCATACCTTGATAACCTGTGCCGACATGTCGTCACCTTTTCTCCTTGATCACCGGGTGACAATGACGTAACCATTCTCACGTCCTCTGCGGACAACCCAATCCACCAACTGTTCACGAGACTAAAAGTTCTATAACAACGGTACGGTTAAAGTTAAGAAACAACAAACTATATGTAAGTATATATATGTAGGAATGTTATACCTGGTTAGTTTTATACGACTCAGTTGAATGGGTTTGTTCCTCGTCTTCGAGCTCGTTAGTCGGTTGTGTCGGGTAAGAGACTTCACCGTATACGAAGTCGTCAGTGTGTTGTGTCGGGTAAGAGAGTTCACCGTATACGAAGTCGTCGGTATGTTGTGTCGGGTAAGAGAGTTCACCGTATAAGAAGTCGTCTGTGTGTTGTGTCGGGTAGGAGGGTTCACGGTATACAAAATCGATAGTGGGTTGTGTAAGGTAAGAGGGTTCACCGTATACAAACTCGGGATTGCTTAGTGGCTCGTTCAAATCTGGAAGCCTTACCCGGTGATTAGAATAAACGTTGGATGATACCTCCTCCTGGTTCACACCTTGAACGCTAGAACCTGTCGGGTTTTTTTTCAAGTTACTCGTTAGAATATACCTGAAAACCGTAGTTACCATCCCACCACCAAGACATGGCTATACTTTTTTGAGGAAAATGTTTGAAATTTTTTTGAATGATACGTTCAAATAAGGAATGTGCATAGTTAAATACAAAAAGTTTTTGGCCCTATACGCATCATATAGGCCTATACGATGCCGTATAGGAAACTAGGCACCCCGAAAACATCATACACCTGGTCATTCCAAACCCTATACGCATTGTATAAGGCAATACGATGGAGTTTAGGGTACGAGGTACCTTCTGCAACTAGTTAGCCATCACATCACTATACGCTCCGTATAGCACTATATGTGACGTATAGTGATGTGATGGTTGACTAGTTGCATAAGGTACCTCATACCCTAATCTGCATCGTATGGCCATATACGATGCGTATATGGGTTGGAATGACCAAGTGTATGATGTTATCGGGCTTGGGAAATTGTGAAGAGCTTGTACGCCTCGTATTGGCCTATACGAGGTGTATAGGGTCCGGTCTTCTTAGTAATTTCCGTGTCTTATTAGTAGTCCCCTTTATAAACGAATTGCTAAGTATCAAACTAAAGGTAAACCGTACGTTCTCTGTAGCCCTAGTGATAAGATAACGAATAATGTAAAGGGAAATCATAACAATAGACATGCAAACCATAATTTTTGCTCAAATAGGTATTGGCTTTTAGAGTGGAAGGGTGGTCACGGGTTGGCTGGCTCGTCTTCACGAGAACACCGCCGCAACCCTTAGTGGTTATGGCACTGGTTCAGTTGACGGGTTCATGAAGTCGTTGCTTGAATCAAAAAACGATCCTTTAGCTTGATGAAATTTGACCGTTTGGAGCTGTTGCCATATTTAAAAAAAAAAATCCCCTTATAAATACCAATCTTTTTTGCAATGCTATTGTTATCTTATATGAAAAAAAATATTTGCGTGCAGCCACTAGCCACGACATTGCTCTTTTGTACGATACACATGAAAGTAGACATGGCATTCCAGAGATATTCGGTAGCATCGACTGTACACACTGGGTTAATTTGGAGAAATTAACTAACGTGTTTGAGAGGCCAATATCACCAAGGTGTACCAATATCCAACGATCATGCTCGAAGCAGTGGCGTCACATGATTTATGGTTCTGACATGGGTACTTTGGGGTTGTGATTCTCCCAACGACATCAATTTTCTCAATCAGTCTCCACTTTTTACTAACGAGATGCATGGAACCGCTCCTAGGTGTCCATTTTAGGTTAACGGTCGACAATACATGCGTGGCTATTACCTGGTCGATGGGATTTACCCTTCTTTGTCAACGTTTGTCAAATCTTATTCTTATTCAATCGACATCAAGGAAAATAAATTTTAAAAAGGTGCAAGAGCTATCTTAAAGATGTTGAATGAGCTTTTGGTATTTTAAAATCTAAATAGGGTATTATGGGCCGACCCGGGCAATGAAGCACGAGAAGATTCGAAATTAGATGTACACATGCCTTATATTACACAAGATGATTTTAAAAGATGACGGGAATGTCATATCACCGATGTACATTCTCGATACTCCGACCGATGCAGTGGTTGACGATAATTTAATTTCGGAGTTGCGGGATCAAAACACATGTTTTAGACTGGATAGTTGCTGCAAACTTGGATATCGCGGTTTCGAACGACGACGAGTTGTATTATTTTTAATGAAAATTATGATTTTTTATTTTAATTTTAACTTGAATGTATTTTTATTTTTTTAGTTAATTTTATTTTTATTTCATTTGTATCTTGCATTTTTTTAATTAATTTTAATTTTATGTTTAATGTATTTATTAATCATTTTTAAAATTTTTATTTAAAAAAAATGCTAGGGTAGTTAGGGGTTTCACCCCTCCACCCTTTTATTTGTTCAAACATACAAATTGAAACAACTAAAAAAGGACAAATAAGTAGGGAAAACGCCTTCATAGCCAACATACCAATACTCTGGCACATTCACAACCCACACACCCATAATCTAACACATTCATAGCCCACACTGCATCAATCTAGGCACCTTTACAGCCCACTAAAAAGTCAAAGTCAATCCAGCTCCTTCACAGCCCACAGTCTATAAATCCGGCACATTCATAGTCCACACACCTGTAATCCGCCACATTAATAGCCTAGACGCCGATAATCCGGCACCTCCACAACCCACTTATAATTGTCATGATTTTCGAGTTACTGTCTTTAGTCAACTTGCCTATTCTCATGATTTTCTCACAATTTAAACCCTAGATAAAATAAAATCCGAGTTACTTATCCATGATCTCTGTAACTATATCAATATTTTCAAAACTAGACCTATTATAGAACCAACCAGATTAACGGTTCACTAATCGGATCGGTTGGACCAGCCTCAAGAAGCGGATCACGTTTTATTATTTTAAAATATTTGAATATATAAAAAGTTTCTACCACAAAATATAGTCAAATTTGATTATCATTCATAAAAAAACCTATTGAAAATAATGGTTGTTATGAGTATTTTATATTAAAAAACAGTGTTTTTATATGATTCAGTTGTAAAATAATATGCTTGGTATAAAAATTTATTATCTCGATGTTTAATCTTATGAGATTAATTAAGTACCATACATTCTATTTGAATTTCCGGTTAAATTACTTTAAATAGTATAGAATCACAAATCAAACAAAAAAAATCACTTTAGCTAAGTTGGTAAACTACTTTCTTTATGTTTCTTTGAAAAGGTCACATGTTCAAAACTTGTGAACACTAAAACTTTTAATTAAATTTTATTCCATAAGCATTTTGGAGAGTTTCACATCGCTCTAAGGCCATCCGGTATACCCACGTCGTTTATTGGCGTGATCCTACGTGGGAATGTGGAACACCGCCCCTAGAGCCAATAATCACGGCGTGATTAATTGGCGTGAGATTTTTCACGCGAGAAAGAGGAGGATTGTACCGTTGGACTAGCCGTTGAACGGCTATAATTTAAAAAAAAAGAGTTTTTTTTATTTTTTTATTTTCATTATTCTCATCTCCTATATAAACCTAAATACCTTTCATATTATACCTCATCTCTAATCTCTTACTATACAAAAAAAGTTTATACTAAAATGTCTTCATCATCAAGCGAGGAAGCCCGGACAACAGCGTCCGGAGTTATGGCATCGGCGGCGGTTAGGTGGTGGCAAGAGGCGGAATCGTCCTCAAGACCATTAAAACAAAGCGCACGTCTCAACCGTGACCGGGCGGCTGCCAACACACTTTTACTCAAAGATTACTTTGACGAAGGTTGTTTATACGAGGAGAAGCAATTTAATACCCGGTTCCGAATGAGTCGGAGGTTATTTTTAAGAATTAATACTGATCTCGAGAGAGACGTGCCTTGGTTCCGTCAACGTGTTGACGCGAGAGGTCGGGTTGGCTTCACCTCCATTCAAAAGTGTACGGTCGCGATTCGTCAAATTGCGTATTGTACCGCTAGTGATTTGTTTGACGATTACTTGAAGATGTCAGAACGAACGATCAGGTCATGTATTTACAAGTTTTCTAAAGCTATAATTTTATTATAAGGTAAGAGATATTTACGTAAACCGTCGGCTAGCGAAATTCAACAGTTATATGCTTTTCATGAAGCTAAACACGGATTTGTCGGGATGCTTGGTAGCATCGATTGCACGCATTGGGATTGGAAAAATTGCCCCAATCCGTGGCGAGGTCAGTTTGCACGCGACGATCGACCAAGTATTATGCTTGAAGCCGTGGCTTCAAATGATCTATGGTTTTGGCGTTGCCGGTGCGAACAATGACATCAATGTTCTTAATCAATCGCCTATATTCGACGATATAATCAACGGAACCGCACCCGACTCATCGTTTGAACTTAGAGGATCGCATTACAAGCGTGGGTATTATCTTGCCGATGGAATATATCCAGAATATGCTACAATTGTCAAGTCTCTTACGTGTCCGGAAGGTATTAAACGTAATAATTATAAAAAGGCTCATGAGTCAGCAAGAAAAGATATTGAATGAGCGTTCGGTCTATTGAAGAATAAGTGACATATAATCGAACGGTCGGCTCGATCTTGGTCTCAAATCAAAATCCGGAATATTATGTATGCTTGTGTGATTTTGTATAATATGATTTTAGAGTATCAAGGATTGACAATTTGTCAATACAAACACATTGAGGAGGAGGTTACGTACGAAGAAATTGGTGAAGATCGAAAGCGAGTAAACCAACAAGAAATACGCAATCGAGAAATTCATAACACACTAAATGCGGACTTGATTGAGTATGTTTACGAAAATTCGGAACATTAGGTACTTCTTTTAGTATTGTAATTTTTTTTAATTATTAATGTATTTTTTTTAATTATTATTGTAATTTTTTTTAATTATTAATGAAATATTATTTATTATGTTTTATTTTATTTAAATGAAAATTAAAAAAATAACATTTAATTATCACACCACCACAATCACACGGGTATACCCTTTGCCAAGTGATGGGTGGTGTGATAATGAGTATACTGACGTGACCCCACGTGGCTTGCACTTTATTATCACACCACACCACAATCACATGGGTATACCCCATGCTCTAACAATGAAAACCTAAGTCTATCGACTCTGTATAAATTAAGCATTCTACCAAATTCTATTACAACAAGCATTTACCAAATCTGATTCAAACGGTCGTCCCGTACCCGACCAACCCGGTTAGCCTCCGAATCGTCTGCTCTTCTAGAGTCGGTCTTCTTTGCATAAATAAACCGGTGTAGCTACCGGTTTCTAGTTGGACTAGCAAGTCCAGTCCGGTTTTCAAAAGAGTTAATAATATGTAAAATCCCATTTTGGGTTGATTATATAATATAATTAAAATATTAAATTTTATAATTTTAAAAATGTTGGTGATCTCTGTTAGAACCTAGAGGTGGGGGTTAGAATATTCCAATAATTTTTTTTCTCACTTGTAAAATAATCCATGTAAAATTGTTTTATTGGTTGAGGATGAAGTATTTGTAGGTTTAAAAAAGAAGCGCCCCTAAAATAGGGTATTGATGCTAATAGAAAAAGTGTTATAATGAAAACCTTTACATCTTCTCACTAAGAGGGTAATGATCGCCCTTTAATATTCTCACTAAGTAGGTAGTGATCACCCTTTCAACTTCTTACTAGTAAGTCGTGATCACTCATTCCATTTCTCACTAAGTTGGTAGTAATCACCCTTACACTCATCTCACTTTTTCATGGTAATGACCACCACTTTACCCTTTAATTTTTGCATGGTTATCATCTGCCATGCTTAAACAGGTGTAGAGTATAAATATACATTGAAAGTAATAAACAGCTCACTCTAACACTATAGGTGGTGACAAGAATAAAACAATGGATATCTTAACCACCACAACTTTTGCACCTCAAACACGTTTGTTTGCCTTCCATGAAGCTAAATCTAGGGTTTTTAGGTATTATTATACGTAAAAACTCGACCTATTTGGATTAAACTCTATTTTTTACCCAAAAACCCATTTCAACCCAAAACAGTAGATCTGGACAGATTCTTACGATGGATTGCTCTGATTCTTCATTCTCCACCTTTAGTAAACGATTGAGGACTAGATTCAACAACAATCAAGGCTCAAATGGTGAATCCTTGACTTTATCTCTCTAGATTATCTCTCTAGAAGTTGGGTGAAGAAGATGAAAAATGGGGGCTTAGGGAGGTGGCGGCTAGGGCTTATAGGCCCAGCCCTAACCTTCCATCTTTTGTGTATTACATTTTTGGCTCTCCGACTTAAATCCATGACGCCTCGTTAAATCCCAACTTTTCACAAACCCGTCAAGTCTCGTCATTTTCGGGATGTTACAAATCAATAAAAAATCTGTATAAATCATTAAAAAAATGTTAAAATCACTAATTTTTTTTACTGATTTTTACTAACCTTTAATAATTTTAACTCATTTTTAAGATTAAGTTTGGAATCGTAAGTCACATGAATGGCACATGTACTAATTTTTCGTTAAAAACTAACTAGTGTTAACGTCATGGGCTAAAGGCGCAACCAAGTCACAAAAGTTTGGGCTAAGTTTGCAATTTTAAAACTTGGAGTCCAAACGTGCAATTTGATCAAACCGTAAGGGCCATTTATGCAATTAACTCTTATTATGTTTAACAAACAAGATTTAAAAATGCTAAATTTAATTTATTTAAGTAATTAACTAAATGATTAATTTCCTTTGGTCGGACAATTTTTTTTTATAAATTCGCTTTGTTTTTCTTGACTATCATTTTGCAATCATGAAACTTTTTCGTGATTTTTTTATCTTTTTGTGAAATAGTTTTTAAGGTTCCCTTCATTTTTCTTATCATTCATTTTATAATGATGTAACTTTTCGTATTTTCGAATATACTGTTGCGATATGTTTTTTTTTATTTACGTTTCAATACTGACCCGCTGGAACGCGCGGTAGCTACTTACTCATTTTATATTAAATAGAAAGCTAACCATAACTTTTATATTTGTAAGATTATGTGGTATAACCAAGTGATGAGGGTGTCAAGTGATAATATATTGCACGTCACGTGGCGTCACGTCACACCCTTTATTATCACACCCTTTATTATCACATCATCCATCACTTGGCAAAGGAAATACCCAAGTGATTGAGGTGGTGTGATAATTAAATGTTTTTTTAACTTTTTATTTATAATTTTTTTTTGATTTATACAAAAAACAATTGTGATCATGACACCCCTAAATATGTTTTTAGTTTATACCGTGACTTTTTTTAAGGAGTTGAGGAAAATAAAAAAAATGCATTTCAGCTCAACTTTACTTTTTCTTTTTGCCAACTAAATTAGATATAACCCTATTTTGGCCCAGCTAAATCACAATTGTGATTTCCTTCCTTGTTTTCTTCTCAAACATACAGACCCTCGCCTCCTGTCAAACCCTTCCACCCATTGAACAGTTTGATTTCTTCCCAATCTTGCCGTGATACAAATCACGCCCCATTATCACTGCGTGAAAAAAATCAAGAAGGGGCGGTGTACCCTTGAGAATCACGGCGTGATTCATGCTCCACATCGGACCACGGCGTGATTTTCCTACCATACCCGATGCTATAATTGATTAAATTAAATTTGTTTGCGGAATAGTTGGTTTCTATGTAAGACACTAAGACAAAATCTATTAGAAAAGTTCCAAGAATATTTTAGAAAGGAATGATTGAATAGTGAAGTTCATGATCTCAAATAACTCATGTATGAGGTTCTTAGACTTCAAACACCTTTATATGATCACATTTACACCAAAGTGAAGTTCATTGACTTCAATCACCCACCATACACATATATGTGAAGTTCATGAGTTGAAAGACCTTATGAAAATGTGAAGTTCAAAGACTTCAAACACCAAATTAACTCACCCTTTACACATGTTCACTAATAACATTAACACCAAATTATCATACATACAAGTGTACACACATGACACTAATCACCTTAGATAGCCTATAAGTTATTTAACAAACTTATTGGATTCAAAGATCCCAATTTCACCATTTCATTCTTATGAAGTTCATTGACTTCAATAACACCTTGTTCAACCCCACCCTTTGTAATATCATGATCATACAATTAGCACAACTTAACACATATGCAATCATACAATTGTAATGGCCAACACCTATCACTACTAAGTAAGTGCAAAGCACACCTTTAGCTAGAGATGATTCCGGTTGAGCTCAAACTTGTCATCTTGATCACCTATATAATTCACCTTGTTTATTAAATCTAGATATCTCAGTACTTACACCAATTGAGACTCCAACACACACCTGAAACTAAATGATTAACATTATTCATTTATCTTGGTTTAATCAACACATTCAAACCTTAACACCCAACCAACAATCATTCAACCCAAATGACCCGTTAAAGTCTTATCCAATTTTCATCCAAAACCCCAATTTTATAAATCACCAAATTGATTGAGATTTCTTACAAATTAATGTGTACGAACTTCCTAAACACTTACTAACCCCATGTTCACCATTTGAACATCACCAATTCGAACCTCCAAATTACCTTCAAGAACCCTAATTCTCAAATCATCAAATTGGATATTTACAAGAAGTTATCTACCAATAATAACTTTTAGTCAAGCTAGATTACAACTTTTATCAAGTTATCATCCATTAAAAACACCCAGTTCAGCTCCATTGCTTGAATCACCTAAAACCCACCAAGAACACCAACAATGGTGGATTAAAATGATGAAAGAACACTTACTTGATGATTAGAGGAAGATATGCATACCAAAATCTTCTAATTCCACATGCAAATTCTCAGCTTATGATTCTAGCCCTTTCTCCTCTTGCTCTTTTCTCTTTCAAGACACAAAACACACACACACACATAAAAGTGTGGTTTATGCCACCCCCCCTCTAAATCCAGATTTTAGAAAGTTAGAAAACAACCCTAGCACTTCCAAAATTGGCTCTTTTCACCTAAACTTGTAAAAACTTCATATTTGTAAGCCTCCAACTTTCATTTTTATTTATTTACACGCCTTATAATATGATTACCATATTATATAATAAATTCGAAAGTTGGTTCGTTACTGGAAAGGAGCCTCTCTGATAGTGTATAATTCTTGCCACATCGTTAATTTGATCATGTCCAATCCCAATTCTGTATAGTTTACTTTTATTGAAATTCACCTTGAATCCCAATGCCATATTGAAGCACCAATGAATCCTTGACATATTATGGAAGTTTGCAATAGCCCAATCTCTTAGGAAGAAAACATCATCTGCATAAAATAAATGTGAGAGAACCGGACCGTTGTTTGGTGTCTTTATTGTAGAATCGATACACCCAAGACACAATATATATAACAATGTTACTATTGATATATGATCCTAAAGAATCACATACTAAATAACTTTATCAAGTACGTGTTTATACAAGATTTAGACGTTTAAACCTTGTCAAGATTAAAAGGTATTATCAATGTATATTTTTAATTATGAATCAATGCAAGTAATTTTATGTTTTATACTCTCTAGTATCTATTATGATAATTATGTAATGTGATTATATGATCTCAATTCTCTTAATTGGTTCATTTGGTTAGAACAAATGTATCTAGTTGAGAATGTGACTATACAAACATAAAAACTAAACCATTGGGTATCATATGTAATTGTATTGAAATATAGAAAAAATGCATGGCATCCAATTCCTGTTTATCTCAGTCCATTTTATGTGCTTGAATGGTGATGGTTTTGTGATTTTAATAATATATTTCTAAACCCCTTATAGTCGTTTTTAGTTTCTTGTTGTCTTACAATTGGATCCTTGGTGGGTGGCTTTCATAATGGTTTCAAAATTGTTGTATGTCAAAGTCTTTCGTTGCCAAAAATTTTAAAGTCAGACATATAAAACCGGTTTACAATGTTTTATTCGGTTCATGTTCACGCCGAACAGAAGGCCCAAGTAAATAGAAGAAAAAGAGCCTGTCTAATAGTGTATATTTTTTTCCATCTTGTTAATTTGATCTGGTCAGTTTACTTTTATGCAAATTCACCTTCATTCCCGATGCCATATTGAAACACCGAAGAATCCTTAACAGATTATGGAAGTTTGCAAGAGCCCAATCTCATAGGAAGATAGTATCATTTGCATAAAATAAATGTGAGAGAACTGGACCGCTGTTTGGTTTTATTATTCCATTGAAAATTCCCATTGCACACACTTTATTCATCACCGCGTTCAAGGTTTCCGTCGCAATGATGAATAGGAAAGGAGAAAGAGGGTCTCCTTGATGTACACCTCGTTGGGGGTTGGAATGCTTTGGTGGGGGACCTGTTCACCAAAATTGATGTTCTAGCATGAAGGACATCCCTTGATCCATAACCTCCAAAGGGACGGGAAGCCCATTTGTTGTAGAGTTTAGCCGAAAAAGTTCTGATTCGAGGTATCAAAAGCTCTTTCAAAATCCACTATAAAAAACCTTGTGTTTATTTGGTACCTTTTTAACCATGTGAAGAGTTTATTAACGATTAATGGTCTTTCAAGAATGTTTCGACCTGCCACATAGACGGTTTGTACACCACTAATGTTGTAAGAGATTACATTCACCTGTTTATGAGGATCTTAGAGATTATTTTGTAGAGGCACCTGATCAAGTTGACCAGTAATCAAAGGGATGAAGACGATCTTTAATCTTTGGAATAAGAGTTATAAAAGATAAACTACAACCTTTATTGATCTTTTCCAAGACATAAAAGGAATCCATGACTTTAATGAAATCCCGGTTCCAAAAACTCCGAGTATGTTTTGATGAATTTGAAGGTAAAACCATTCGGGCCTTTGTGCCCCCTCATTACCACACCCCTTTACTTCTTCCTTTATTTTAACCAGGGAAAAATCAGTAGTTAGGGAATCAACTTCTCGCCAAAAGCCATCAATAATTAAACTAGGCCTACTAGGCGCTGGTTCAGAAAATTTATACTAGAAATAGCTAAGAATTTCAGACTTGATGGAGTGGGGTCAGATTTCTAAACACCATTGACCATGAGCCCATGTATTCTCCCGCTGGGGTTGATGATCCCGTGAAAGAAATGGGCATTTTCATCACCTTCAATGGCCCATTTAACTCTGGATTTTTGTTTTAAATCCAAGATTTTCCTTGCCTCCAATTCTAGAAAGGGTTTCGTGCATTCCAAGCGATTTGCATGCTTAACATCGGTTAATGGATGTGATTCGACAATCAGCTCCCAGTTATTTATTTTTTTTACCGTAGCTCAATAGTTTGCTTTGATTCCTTCTTAGATTCCATGTGTCGCCACTTCTTAATTGCTTCTTTTATTCCTTTCAACCGGATCATGAGAGCCTTGTCGGGCAAGCCTGACACTTCTGTTTCTTATAGAACGATAATATCATTTCGTAGTTGCGGGATCAAAACACACATTTTAGATTTAAATTTGATCTTATAGAACACGTTGCAACAAACTTAGACATCCCGGTTTCGGATGACGAGTAGTTTATTATTTTTTTTCAAGTATTTTTATTTTTTTTTAGTTATTTATGTATTTTTTTAATTAAAGAAATTAATGTTTTTTAATTGTATTGTTTATATTTATTTAAATATTATAATTTAAGTTTTATTTAAAAAAAAGCTAGGTAGTTTAGGGTTCTACCCCTTGTGCTAATAGTTTAAGTCTTAGGGTAAAAATAAAATAACAGATTTTTTTTTTCTATTAGCTAATGTCTAGGATACTTTAAGGTTGAAGGGTTTCACGTCCTTTGCCCAAGATAAATTAAAATCAATTTACGAAATCCTTATTGGGTTACAAGTCCAATCTAACCAGCTTGATTGAATTGTTTTTAATTACAACATGTCGATAAGCAAAGAAACAGATATAATATGGGGACTACTAACCGCGGGAATTGCTATTTGGACTGGGCTCTATACGCATCGTATAGGGCAATACGATGCGTATATCCCTTCAAAATTTCCCATGTCCGACAGCCTCGTACAAAGTGGTCATTCCAACCCCTATACGCATAGTATAGAGCAATACGATGCGGTTTAGGGTATAAGGTACCTTCTGCAACTAGTCATCCATCACATCGCTATACGCCGCGTATAGGTCTATACGTGGCGTATAGAGATGTGATGGATGACTAGTTGCAGAAGGAACCTCGTACCCTAAACCGCATCGTATTGCCCTATACGATGCGTATAGGGGTTGGAATGACCACTTTGTATGAGGCTGTCGGTTTGATCAGGATCCTATACGCATCGTATAGGGCTATACGATGCGTATATGGGCCAAATTTTGTGTATTTAACTATGCAGAATTCTCATTTGAACGTATCGTTCAAAAATTTTTCAAACAATTTCCCTCAAAAAATTATAGCCATGTCTTGGTGGTGGGATGGTAACTACGGTTATCAGGTAAATTCTAACGAGTCGCTGGAAAACAAGCCGCAAAGTTCTGGATTTCAGAATGTGAACCGGGAGGAGGTCTCGTCCGACGTTTATTCTAATCAACGGGTAAGGCTTCCAGATTTGAACGAGCCACTAAGTAATCCCGAGTTCGTGTACGTGTACGGTGAAGTCTCTTACCCGACACAACAAACCGACAACTTCGTATACGCGGGGAACAAGCCGGCTAACGACTCTGAAGACGAGGAACAAACCCACCCAACCGTGTCATATAAAACTGACCTGGTATAACATTCCTATATATATATATACATACATTTAGTTTGTTGTTTATTAACTTTTACCGTGCCGTTGTTGCAGAATTTTCAGTCTCGTGAACAGTTGGTGGATTGGGCTGTCCGCAGAGGACGTGAGAATGGTTACGTCATTGTCACCCGACGATCAAGGAGAAAAGGAGACGACCTGTCGGAACCGGTTATCAAGGTGTGGCTTGTGTGTGACTGTCACAGCGAACGTAAGTCTTCTGCCACGGTTCGACGTGCCGGTAGCAAGAAAATAGGTTGTCCCATTAAATTGGAAGGAGAGTACCAAGTAAATACTGGTTATTGGAAATTAACGGTGAAGGATGACAGTCAGAACCACGATCCCAGTCAACATCTTGAGGCGCACTCATTTGCCAGGAGACTGTCTGAGTCGGAACAACTTTTGGTGGCGAAGCTGTATTCGCAAAACATGTTGCCACGAAACATTCTGGCAACCATAAGTGAACAAAATCCAGAGAGTAGTTGCATTAAAAATGACATTTATAATACAATACAAAAGATAAAAAATGAAACGAGAGTCGGTGAAACTCCAATGCAGGTTCTGGAGCACCTGCTTTCTTCTAAAGATTACGTCTACTATACTCGGGAGGATCCAGTCACAAATGTCGTGGAGGAGGTATTCTTTGTTCATTCGAAATTGTACGAGATGTGGCGTGTGTTCCCGCATGTGTTGATGATCGACGCGACGTACAAAACAAATATGTATAGACTTCCATTTATACAAATATGTATATCTCAAAACATTGCAAGGCATCGTTTACAGATGAAGACTGGGCAAATTTCAAGTATTCATGGTCGGTATTGTGTGAGTCTTCCACGCCAGATGTATACCAGTACAACTTCAACCGGCTTTACGAACGATTGTATGCAGCCAAACGAGGAAGTAAGTTTTGAATATTAAACATTTATTAGGGTTTAAATTATTTTCAATATTAAATATTTATTAGGTTTTAAATTATTTTTCCAGGAGTTATAGACTATGTGACCAAAAATTGGTTGGACCAATATAAAGAAAAGTTTGTATCCGCCTGGTCCAACAGAAACCTCAATTTTGGTCAACATACAACGAACCGAGTCGAGAGCCAGCATTCGCTCCTAAAGAGTTATCTTAGAAATGCTAACAGCTCGCTAAATAGACTTGTTGGGTCAGAAATCTTCTATTTTACTTATAAAGGTACGTATTCTAGCCTCCCGCTCGATAATATAGGTTTAATTTAGAGTATTAGCAAGTAAAATTGGGTAGAATAGGATTTTAAACTCTGAAATCGTTGAGCTATACGCTGCGTATAGCCATATACGTAGCGTATAGTTCATCTTAGGAAGAAGATGAAGCCATACGTTACGTATAGTCATATACGCTGCGTATAACTTAGGTTGCCCGGTAACGACCTTCGTATAGTTGAAGTTTCCGCGTCACCATGGGGATTACCGTGATCCTTGAAGTTGGTACGATTTACCTTACGGCGTAATCGTGCTTGAAGTTAGGTACGACTACTCCACGGAGTATCGTGCTGGATGTTTGGTACGTGTCATCCTTGTGATGCCGTACTTGAAGTTTGGTATGGATGCCCTATGTGGTATCGTACTTGAAGTTTGGAATTGACGGTTACGAGAAGGCGCAGATTCGATATGTTCGTTGACTTATGTTTATGACGTTATGTTATGTTATTGCATGTTTTCATACGCTTTTATTAATGAAGTTAAATGATATGTTTTTGACAAATATTTGAAGTTAATGTTTTATGAAAAGCTAGAACTTGTTGCATTTAATACTCACTTGGGTATCCCTCACATGAGTATACCTTTTGCCATGTGAGAGCCAAGTGAGGATTACACCAATCTAATGTGGCGCCTAGGTGACTGGAAAAGGTACTCTCACTTGGGAGAGCCAAGTGAGAGTATATCTCATACTCTAAGGAATTACAGTGCATGTCATTTATTTTAAAACTTTTTGTACGTTACGTCCTTTGGTCTAACGATCGTTAAATTTTACAGTAAGTCTGGCCACATACTTGCCATGTGAGGGCAAAAATGTCTTTTTACCCCCCCTTCTTTTTCCCTCTTTTTTTACTCCCCTAACCTCGTCTTCTCCAACAAATGGAAGAAAAGGACGGGGAAGTAAAAGGACATTTTTGCCCTCACGTGGCAGGCATGTGAGCAGACTTAACGGTAAAATTTAACGATCGTTACTCCAAAGGACGTAACATGAAAGAAGTTTTAAACATAAATGACATGCACTGTAATTTTCTTAGTTAAATGACGTATACTGAAATATAAGTAATAGTTAAATGACGTAATTTGTAATTTGTAATTTGCTCAATACTTTTTTATGTTAGAAAGTGTGAAGATTTAAAATAATTTATTTATTACAACACATTTCCCAAACAAGTTTGTAATTTTACTCGTTTTTCAGTTTGTTAATTAATATGCCAAAAATATTTAATACTAACTGTTTTGTTTTTGTGACTTATATGTACGTAAAAGTAGATGTAACTATTGGTAAACAATATTAAAAATATTACGTCCATGTGTATGTACTAATAATTAAAAAGTTTATGTCGATAGAGATAGCAAATAGTCTGTAATGTTAAAAATTTTAATTATATAGTCAGGTACTCTTATTTTAAAGTCTTGGTATTAACTAAGACTTATTCTTACGTTTTAAATAGCTTTGACAAATGTTTTCACACTTTTAGTTTTGAATATTAGAAAAAGAAGTTGTACGTTATGACATATTCTTAGACAATAAAATTTAATTAGGTTATCTTATGATAATTTGATCACTAGAAAAACTACTTTTTCAAATTCATTTATTAGAATCTATTTGGTCATATATTCGTTGCATATGGCTATTTACGACTAGAAAGGCGGTCTCAAAAGTCAAGGCCGGTCCTGAGAATTTAAATGCCCCGGCCGAGCCGGAAAAAAAGGTTGTTACGAACAAAATATATAAACTAAATTTCTTTAAAACGACGATTAACGTTATAGCAAAAAAAATTTTTGACAGTTCGACTCTTCGTTTCCTGCTTTTTCTTTTATTCAATTTGTCCTTTTTTTAAACATCCGATGGTTTATAATTTCTTTATAAAGATTAGGGCCCAACCATTACATATTTACATTATACAGATTAAATGGATTATTGGATTAGGGCTCAACCAATCAACCATTTTAACGAATGAAGGCATAGAATTTTTACCTTTATTGACCGGTCAACATCCTACAAACACTATACCGACGACATGTCGTCGGTATAAGGCACCTGTAACGACGACACGCAGGACTATACCGACGACATGTCGTCGGGATAGGTCTCAGCGCGAACAAATAAGGAAAACAGGCGGCAGACCCTCATTTCCAACCAAAAACCCCTCCAAAACTCTCCCAAACTCATCTCTTCGGCGATTTTGTGGTTTTTAGGCTTTTTGGGAGCAATTTTCACAAAAAACTCTCGGGTTTTAAGGTGGGGTAACATTCGGGTTTCATATTTTAGCTACTTGTTCAAGATTTTGAAGTCTTGTTTGTTTATTTTGGTTAGGTTTTTTAGGAATTTCACAATTTCTTGGATTCCTAGCTTTGTGAAGGTAATTACTCGTTTTAATTACTAATTTGTGATAAAATTTGGTTTAGATCTAAGATTTTTATGATTTTGTATGTATTTTATGTATGTGTATGTATGTATGTTTGTATGTATGAGTATGTATGTTTGTATGTATAATGGAATTACTAATTTATGATTAGTTTATGTAATTTGGTTTAGATGCGTGATTAGTTTATATAATTTAGTTTATGTAAATTAGTGTTTGTATGTATGTGTGTAATTTGTGTTTATGATGCTTACTTTGTATGATTAGTTTGTATGTATGTGTGTAATTTGTGTTTATGATGATTATTTTGTATGATTAGTTTGTATGTATGTGTGTAATTTGTGTTTATGATGATTAATTTGAATGATTAGTTTGTATGTATGTGTATGTATGTGTTTAATTTGTGTTTATGATGATTACTTTGTATGATTAGTTTATATGTATGTGTGTGATTTATGTTGATGATGATTAGTTTGAATGATTAGAGGGTATTTATTCATATGTTTATATATGTATTTGTATGTATGTTTGTTTGTGTTCAACGGATGTATGTATGTATATTTCTATTTATTTATGTATGTTTATGTATTTGTATGATTTATATGTATATAATTGTGTGTTTATTCATAGGTTTATATATGTATTTGTATGTATGTTTGTTTATGTTTATATGTGTATGTATGTATTTGTATGATTTGTATCTATATAATTGTGTATGTATTTATGTGTATGTATGTATTTGTATGATTTGTATCTATATAATTGTGTATGTATATATGTGTATGTATGTATTTGTATCTATATAATTGTGTATGTATATATGTAAGTGTGTATGTATGTATATATGTTTGTATGTATATATATGTAACTTTATTTAATTTTGTTAAAAGTTCGGAACTCGTTGCGGTTGACGAGGTGGGAATAACATTATATTTGTGTTTCATTGAACTTATTTAAGGTACGCATCCCGATTTTTTTACCTTTGTATATTTTTGTTTGTGTAGTTAATTTTTTTATTTCATTTAGGGTGTAAACGGCTCGTTTATCATTATTTTATAAATACTATAACTTATATATTAAAAAAATAAATTTTTTATAATTTTAAAAAATAAATAAGAAAAAGGCTTACACCCATAATGTCATTTATGTACGTCTTTATTTATGTATGTCATGTCTCATGTTGTGTACACTAGTATGTTTATTTAGGATAACCATTTAGAATATACCCGTTCAAAATTTATTTGATAGAGATAAATTTTGGATTGTCCCATTTGTGACTGCTTTTTGAATATTCTATCTGATTTAGGATATGTATACATTTTAACGGGTTGACATTTAAGAAAAAAATTGGTAGCTATTTCTCCTTACTCCTTCGAGTTTGCGGTTTATCTGCATACTTGGGGAGTTAAGGGGAAATGCTGCTGATTTTTTCTTAAATAGTCAACTCGTTAAAATGTTTACATATGAGATAAAATATTCAAAAAGTGGGTTAGGTTACACCGCCTTAGAGTACCGATCGAATCATATACATTCATTTATATCATTTATTACATGCACGCATATGTGTATGTTTATAACACAATAGATATGACACTAGATATGGCAATTGATAAAAGTTGGGTTACACTGGGAAATCGGAATTCTCCGGCTTTCTTAAGCGGTCTTCGCAACTTTATAGAGACTGCCAAGAACCATGTCGACGGTCGAGGTAGAGCATTTTGCCCGTGTAGACGTTGTTGGAATGCTTGTCGATCGGATTTGAAGACGATATATGGCCACATACATGACCGTGGGTTTCTACAATCATATTAGAATTGGATTTATCACAGTGAACAACATCCTCGTGCGGCAAAGATAACATCACTTTTTGCCCCAAGAACAGCACTAACTCTTCCAATAACTACAACAACAAATAATGAGATGTTTGATGCCATAGATGATGTGATGGCAGAGCAAAATACAAACGAGGATAATATAGATGAAGATGGAACTGGTTTAGACCCAGAGTTTGATGCGTTGCTTGAGGAGCTAAATAAGGAGTTATACCCCGGTTGTATTCAAATGTCTTCCCTAAACTTCCTAGCCAAATTGATGCATATCAAAGTTATCAACAAATGGACGAATAGTTCGTTTGACCAACTGTTAGAGCTTCTACAAATTGCATTACCGAAGGAAAATCACGTTCCAGCATCACACTATGATGCTAAGAAGAAACTAAGTAAGATTGGGTTAGGATATCAGTCTATCCATTCAACATGACTTTGTCTCCCACTTGGAATTCTAATGGTTTTCGTCTGTTGCTAGCTCAACTCTCTTTCGTCTGTCTTGAGTGGCTTTCAGACGATCTTTTATTTTGACGATTTTGTCAACGGTTCCCTAGTCAATATCAGGATCAGTCAAATGTTTTTCGCTAGCCTCCGCCCAATATAGCGATGAGTGACACTTACAACTATACAAAGCCTCAACGGAGCGGCTTTAATGTTGGTATGGTAGTTGATATTATATGAAAACTCATCCAACGGCGGTGTGTATCCCTATTTCCTCTTAAATCGATTACACACACACGGAGCACATCTTTTAAAGTTTGGATGGTCCTTTTACTTTGACCGTTCATCTGGGGATGATATGCAGTGGTCATGTAAAGGCATGTGCTCAAGGCTTCTTGTACAGACTGTCAGGTTCTTGACATGAATCGACTGTCCCTTTTTGTGAAAATGGAAACTGGCATACCATGCCTAGCCTTAATTCCCTTAATATTTAGCCTTGCACGCTTCTTACTTTTATCTGTCTCCTTTATTGGTAAGGAATGCGCGGATTTCGTCAAACGACTGACGATTATCATATAGTATCATAGTTGCTAGGTGTTCTGGGTAACTTTGTAATGAAATCCATTAAAATTTGTTCCCATTTCCATTGAGGTATCTCGGGTTGTTATAACAATCCCGACGGTTTCTGATGTTCTGCCTTTACTTTTGAACATGTCAGGCATTTACCGGCATAAATAGCAATTTCTCCTTTCATGTTCGGCCACCAGCAGAGTTCTTTCAGATCCTTATACTTTTTATCCGAACCTGGGTGAATGGAGTACCTGGACTTGTGGGCTTCGTCCATAACCAACTCTCGTAAGTTACCAAAACATGGCACCCAAATTCTATTTGCAAAGTATAAAGTATCATCTGATTTTGGCTCTAAATGTCTGATCATTCCTCGTATAGCTTCACTCTAAATGTTTTCTTCTTTGATTGCCTCCTGTTGTGCCATCCGGATTTGAGTCGTGAGACTCGCATGAATTGTCAATCCTAGGGCACGAACACGGAGAGTTTTAACCCGTTCTTTACGACTCAAGGCATCTGCTACGACATTTGCCTTACCAGGGTGATACTTGATATCACAGTCGTAATCATTCAGTAGTTCTACCCAACGAAGTTGACTCATGTTGAGTTCTTTCTGATTAAAGATGTACTAGAGACTCTTGTGGTTTGTAAAGATAGTACATTTTGTACCATATAAGAAATATCTCCAAATCTTGAGTGCAAACATGACAGCACCCAATTTCAGATCGTGAGTCGTATAATTTTTCTCATGTACTTTTAGCTGTCTGGATGCATACGCTATGACTTTTTCTTCCTGCATCAATACACATCCCAGACCTTGGTGTGATGCGTCGCAATACACGATGAAATTGTCAGTTCCTTCGGGAAGGGATATGATTGGTGCACTGCAAAGTTTTTGCTTCAACAATTGAAACGCTGATTCTTGTTTATCAGTCCAATCAAACTTTTTGTCCTTCTGAGTTAACGTGGTCAAAGGCAAGGCTATCTTTGAAAAATTCTCGATAAATCGCCTGTAATATCCTGCCAAACCTAGAAATTGACGCACCTCAGTCGGAGTTCTTGGTGCTTCCCAGTTTTTGATAGCTTCAATCTTGGTTGGGACTACGTGAATACCCTTCTTATTGATGACGTGTCCGAGAAAGTGAACCTCTCGAATCCGAAACTCACACTTAGAGAATTTGGCATAACGCTTCTCATTCCGGAGTAGTTCAAAGATTGATTTCAAATGATGTTCATGTTCCTCCTTGGTTTGTGAATATATTAATATGTCATCGATAAATACAATCACGAATTTATCCAAATATAGCCTGCACACGCGGTTCATTAGATCCATGAAAACGGCCGGTGCAATAGTCAAGCCAAATGGCATAACTAGGAACTCGTAGTGACCGTAACGAGTCCTAAAAGTCGTTTTCGGTATATCTTCTTCCTGAATTTTCAGTTGAGGATACCCTGATCGTAGATCAATTTTTAGAATAGAAACTGGGCCCTGAAGTTGATCAAACAAATCGTCTACTCGAGGAAGAGGATACCGGTTTTTGATTGTCAGCTTGTTCAACTCCCGATAATTGATGCACCTTCTAAAGGTTTCATCCTTTTTCTTTACAAACAGGACCGGAACTCCCCATGGTAAGAAACTCGATCTTATGAAAGAATTACTCGACGAGGTATCCAAGTTTTTGTTGTATATTGGGTAGAAATGAAAAACTATGAAAATGAAACTTTATGTTTGTCCCTCTTATGCTTTTCGAAAGCATTTTCCCGGACTAAGACTTTTCTCTTATTTCAGGTTTCATGTTTTCTATGATTTTCCTCTCCATATGCCTTCATGGAGCTAGGAATTGATTTTCCTTGGGAGCTCTTATTTGCGAACTTCAAGTCTAATCACCACTTTACCCCTTTGCTCGCACTACCTTTCGAGGCAGACTAGCCTTTGGGTTGTAGCGTCCTGATATGTAAACTCATGTCTCGACGAGAATGAATCAATGCAAAACTGTCCGTTTGTAATGAGAGCAGATGGGTTGATAAAAACACAAAGGGGAAGAAAGTACCACAGAAAGTGTTGCGCTACTTTCCTTTAACTTCACAGCTTCGACGAAGGTATAGTTTAAGATTAACGGCAAAAGATATGATCTATCATAATACTGGACGCTCAACGGATGGTGTGATGCGACATCCGGTTGATGGGAAGGCATGGCAAGAATTTGATGAGAGATATCCAGATTTTACTAAATAACCAAGGAATTTCCGCTTAGGTTTGGCTGCCGATGGTTTTAATCCGTTCGGTAACATGAGTCAGACTTACAGTATGTGGCCGGTAGTGTTAATGTTAACAACATATAATACACCACTGTGCTTATGTATGAAAGAGTCTTATTTCATGTTAACCTTGCTAATTCCCAGGCCTAAATCACCTAGTAAGGACATTGATGTTTTCTTAAGGCCTTTGGTCGATGAGTTGAAAATGTTGTGGGCTGAAGGAGTCTCAGTGAGAGATGCATCAACCAAAACTGTATTTAGGATGCATGCCGCACCGTTATGGACTATCAACGATTATCCTGCTCGTAATAGCTTGTCTGGATGGAATGGTCAAGGTTATAAAGCATGCCCTACGTGTAACGTTGATACACCTTTGTGCTCTATAACAAATAAAATAGCTTTTGTTGGCCACAGAAGATTCTTGCCTAGAAAGCATAAATGGAGGAACGATCTGTCGTTTAATGGAAAGAAAGAGACAAGAGATCCTCCCCGACGATTGAGTAATGCTCAAATACTAGAACAACTAAAAAGTCTCCCCGATCGTGTTCCAGGGAAACATCCAAGGCATGGAGGTGTAAAAAGAAAGCGTGTTGCCTCAGAGCTGAATTGGACTAAACGAAGTATCTTTTTCAAGCTCGATTATTGGTCTTCTCTTCTTTTAAAACACAATCTTGATGTTATGCACGTGGAGAAAAATGTGTGTGAGAGTTTATTGGGTACTTTGTTGATGAACGATAAATCAAAAGACACACACAAAGCCCGCAAAGACTTGGAAAATATGGGTATTCGACATAACCTATGGCTAACACAAAAAACAACAAGTTGTACCAACCACAAGCTCCTTACTCTTTCACACCCAGTGATCAAGAACGCTTTTGTCAGTTTATTAGAGGAGTGAGACTGCCTGATGGATTTGGATCGAATTTAAAAAATAAGGTACTTCCTAATGATTCAAATATAATTGGGTTAAAGTCCCATGATTATCACATCCTCATGCAACGATTGCTGCCAATAAGGGTACGATCGGGTCTGCACAAAAAATGTTTCAACAACAATCAATGACGTTTGCACATTCTTTCAAAAAATTTGTGCACGATCAGTAGATGTGAAAGACATGTATGAAGCAAATGAGGAAGTGGTTAAGATATTATGCAATTTGGAAATGATATATCCTCCATCATTTTTTGACATAATGGTTCATCTAATTCTTCATTTACACGAAGAAGCTATTCTTGGTGGCCCTGTGTATATGAGATGGATGTATCCTTTTGAAATATACATGAAAAACCTCAATGCATATGTTAGAAACAAAGTCAAGCCTGAAGGCTCAATTGCAGAGGGTTATGTTGCAGATGAAGCATTAACATTCTGCTCTATGTATCTAGACGGTATGCAAACCAAATTTAACCGACCAGATAGAAATGCAGATGCTGGCATTCCCAAAAGGCAGTTTCAAGTGTTTTCATCACAATGTCGACCAATATCGAAAAAGAAAATCATCGCGCTCTCTGAACTTGCCAACAAATCATTACAATGGTTTGTGTTGAACAACTGCGATGAAATCAAAGTCTACAAATCATAAGTTTTTTTGGTCCATCTACCGGTGATAAACTATTATTATATTTTTATTTTAGCTATTATGATAAACTAATTTGAATTTTATTTTGTCCATCTACCAGTGGATTTGAATCTAAATTTCCTGAACGTAATATGCAAACCGATTTTTCTTCATGGTTAAAATATGAAGCAAATATATTTTCATCTTCATCTTCATCTTCTACACCCAATAACAAAGAATTAAGGGCATTGACACATGGTTACTTGAACGCATATTCTTACACTGCTTGCGGTAAAAAATCGTGATGCCCAATCAGAACAGTGGTGTGGTTACAATAGGAGAAGACGATACTCCATTTTATGGTCAACTAGAGGAGATCATAGAGTTGAACTACATAGATGGTTACTCGGTTGTACTATCCCATTGTAAATGGTTTGACACGAGGTGTAAAAGATTAATTAAGCAAAACAATACTATTATAATTGACATCGGCCGTGAATGGTATGTTGGTAAAGAATGGTATGACGATGTCCAATATATATTAGCCACACAGGCTAAACAAGTGCTCTATCTTCGAGATCCTTCTCGAACCACCGGCCAATGACGGGTTGTTGAGAATGTTCACCATCGGAAGCTTTGGGATCATCCTAGTGTTGTTAATGAGATAGATATATTGCACAACACTCAATCAAATGATTATAATTTGGTTGTCGGCACCGGATGTGAAGTTGGTGAATCAAGTCACGTAGGTGGTGACCAAACTCATATTCCCCATGCAGAAACTCAATCTATTACACGGGAAACTCAATTATTTTTTGGTAATTTGGTTGTCGACTTAGGCTACTTGCCCATGCGGACAAATTTAAATGAGGGTGGTAACCCAAGTTATATTGCCCCGATTGATCTCGATGAAAATTTTATTAATGATGATGAAGAAGATGGAGACGATGAAGATGCATACAATTCAGATGAGGAAGATGAAATAAATGACGACAATGAAAAAGATGATGATGATGATGTTGTTGACACACGTTATTGTAGTGATGATTATGATTGAATGTATGTTAAAAATGTACTATTTATCTTTGTTGATTATTAATTATTTACGCTTACTAATTATTTTTGTTGAAGGAATAATGGAAACAATGTCGCAATCACACAGTGGTGATGGTGGAGACGGTGGATATGGGGGTCCGTATAACTTCGTGTCGGGTTGTGCAGGTGGATCTGGTGGCAAGTTACCTGTTGGTGTTTAATGTATGTCTTTACAATTGCGTAACTTTTCAATTTCATGTGTCAATCTAGGTAGTGCCTCCCAGAAAAGGCGTTCCAAAGGAAAAAAACTAAAGTTATACAAGAAATTTGAGCAAAATGGGAGGAAGCCTCTTCCCATTGATGTTGAAGTTCATAGCGGGGGGTACAAGTTCGTGGGAGAGAACGCGTTTGATTTTATACGTGATATCTCCCCGGAGGTTGAAAAGTTTGTTCCCCTACATTATCCTAATTAGGCCAAGGTTCCAAATGAAAAAAAACAGGCCATATATCACACTCTCTTAGTAAGTATTGATGTTTTATAATTACTTACAATTTCATAACTATTAGATTTTTTTCTAATTACTTCTATTTGTAGGAATATTTTGATCTGGAAAGCTGGAGAAACACTGACAAGTGGCGAGGCATTGGACTCGGAATCACCACCGAGTGTAATAGGGCTTATAAAGAACACAAGAGAGAGTTGAGAGTTCATTTCAACGAGCATGGGGGACACGATGATGTGGATGAGGCGAGGAATAATCCACCAGAAGATATTGATCGAGGAAACTGGGAAAGGTTGATTAATGAGTTGTTTTTAACTAAGGCCTATAGAAACCGCTCCGAGAAGAACAAACAAAACAGTGCCCAACAACGCTACCCAAGTTTCCATGGGAGCAAATCATATGCCCAGCGCCGACACATGGAGCTATGAAATACAATTATTAGTATTATAAAAACATGCTTATTAATTCTTAGTGGTATTATTTTTGTTTTTCAAAGGAGACCGGTCCTATTGATGTATTCAGAGCCACCCATTATAAAGAAGGGACGGGTTTGGCCAATGAAACTGGAGCATCAGACTATGTAAGTAAAATGAATTTGTTGTTAGAACATCCAACTGTAACTTTAAACGGGTCAAAATGACCCAAACACACTTTAATAGACTTAGAACATCCAACTATAACTTTAAATGGGTGAAAACGACTCAAACACACTCTAATATACTTAGAACATCCAACTGTAACTTTAAACGGGTCAAAACGACCCAAACACACTTTAATAGACTTAGAACATCCAACTGTAACTTTAAACGGGTCAAAACGACCCAAACACACTTTAATAGACTTAGAACATCCAACTCGAGCCCAATTGTTGGATATTTTTGCTAGTATTATTAGTATTTGTTGTTATTAATGTTGGTTGATTGGAATTTGTGAATTGTTATCATTTATGACTTATAGTTTAACAGGTTGGTTATCCATTTTACAGCAGTTATGCTGTCGAATTTTAGTAAAATAGTCAAGTGATTGTTTATTACATTGTTTAATGCAGAACTGAATTCAAGAGGAGTTTACAAGATCCTATGCCGAGTCTGGTGGTGATTCATCTGCAGTTGATGAGTTTGCGTGCATGGAACATGCATTGGGCCATAGGCGTGGCCATATACGTGGTGTTGGTCGTGTGGTGAGTAATCCCACACCTGATGTGTTTAGTACCCCCCTCCACAACCCCATTGGCAAGAAATGGACGAGCGAATGACTCAACTTCAACAACAAGTCCAAAAACAACAACATGGAGAACATGAACGCCAACAACAACGAGAGAAAGAACAACGACAAATGGCTATCCATAATCAACAAATGCTTGAAATGCAACGCCAAATGGAAGAAATTCGTCGCATATGGGAACGCCGAACAAGCAGCGACTATAATTTGCCGGTAGTTGTTGTCTTTGTTGTTGCGAATGTCGTGGGATGTTTGTTTTGAATAATTTGCATGTTTGGTTAATTTGAATGCTTGTGTGTTTCGGACAAGTTTGTGGTTCGGATAATGTTATCGTATGGTATTTGGTTGTTTTGAATGGTTTATATTATTGAATTTGTAGGTTTTTGTTAATATAAATTTTATATTTCTGGAAAAATTTCAAAATTAAAAAATAAAGAAAAAACAGAAATGACCTATACCGACGACATGTCGTCGGTATAGGTTTTCTTTTTGAATTTTTTAATTCGACCATGTCCCGACGACATGTCGTCGGTATAGCTTTTCTTTTTGAATTTTTTATTTAGACCCTGTCCCGACGACATGTCGTCGGTATAGGTCAAGCTATCCCGACGACACTTATACCGACGACATCTTTGAGCTATTGGGACGAAGCAATACCGACGAACCTTGTACCGACGACATGTCGTCTGGATAGCCTATTCCGACGGCTTGTCGTCGGTACAGGGTTAAATTTTTTCGTCCCTATAGTGTGTTACTGTTGCAGTGTTTAACAATCGGTTTCGTGGTCGCAAAATTTGCGACGGCCACGTGTTGCACTTTTTATCAAAATTTATCAAATCTTCATCAAGAACCCTAACATCTGTAATCATGATTACTAGGTTATCAAAATCAAGCCTAAGTATCATAACCTAATCATTATTGGTGGTGTTTAAACATATGCTTAACTTCTAGAAATCCACTAGATGAGTTTACTACCCACTTAAAGCTCAGATTTGAAGATTTAATACGGCTTAGTTACCAAATAGTGTGCCCTCTATTCACTACTAGAATTAAAATGATTTCTTACGCACGCTTGCGTCATAATTGCATAGGAAACAAACTTTTGTGACAAAAAAAACTTGTTAGGAAAAACCCTCGTTGAAAATAATGTGCGACAATTCTGACACAAATTGCTACACATCTACGACAAAAAAAGGCGTCAGAGTTTCCTAAGCATTTCCTACGCAAGCTTGTAAATATAATTATTAGAATTATTATTACGTTTATAACTATTAACATAATTTTCGTTTTATAGTTTTTTGTCATTTGATTTTAGTATGTTTGTTTAATAATTTTGTCACAAATGAGTCGGAAACGTCCGACAGATTTTTTTATTTAATAAAATTGAAAACTAAATAATTTAATACATTTATTTATTTATATAATAATACATAAATAAAAATAAGATATTATGTCGTAAATATGTCGGAAATTCCCACACGTTTCCGACCGATTTTTTTATTTAATAAAAATTGAAAACTGTATAATTTATTACATTTATTTAATAAAATAGAAAATTAAATAAAATATAGTTTTGCAGATGTGTTAGAATTTGCAACACATTTGCTACACATTTTGTGTTTACAAATAAAAAAAATAAAAAATAGAATAATCTAGATTTTTTCTGCTTAAAAAATGCAGTAAAAATTAAATATAACTACGAAACCTGTTTTACAAATTCAACCACAAATTGCATAAAATATATATTGTTGTATTTGATATTCTATATTAGCACTACTTTTTATATGATTGTTGTATTTATTTTAAAACATTAAACTTATATTGTTTTTGACTACTTATTATATGATTGTTGTGTTTATTTTAAGAAAAATAGCCGGCTAAACAAAGGCAAATAGCCGGCTAAACAAAGGCAAATAGCAGGATAAGGAAAGGCATTAAGCAGGCTAAAATCGAGCAAAAAAAAACACGCCGGCTTAGCCTACTTGGAAGTGGGCTTCAGCCGACTTGGGTTTCAGAGCCTCCACGTGTCACTTTCTGGTTGGTTAAAAATCTGACAAAAGAAAGTTGGCCATGGATTTTCAAGCAGGCTGAACTAGTCTGCTTCAGCCGACTAATGGTTTAAATGACCACAACCTAGTAGGCTGAAAAAGTTTGTCCATTTTGGTATGTTTGACTGGTCAAATGTCTATTTTGGTAATTTTTCCTAAATTAAAATCTATTTACGAAATCCTTAGTGGGTTACAAGTCCAATCTAATTAACCCACTTGATCGATTTGTTTTTAAATACATCACGTCGATAAGCAAAGAAACAGATATAATATTTGAAAGAATTTAGTTCCATAATTTCCCTAGGTATCAAATCCACACCTTCTATTGATATCGGCAAATTATTGCTAAATTATGCCCCCACCATCTAGAAAACTTGCTACAATTTCGTACTCAAAAAGTGAATTGACTTGAAAAAAAAACTTCAATTATTTTAGTGGCATACTTTTTTTAATCAAGCTACTAATGGTATAGTTTTAAATACTTCTGAGCAAATTACAAATTACGTACTTTAAGTATTATTCATATTTCATTATACGTTCTTTAACTAAAAAATTACAGTGTATGTCCTTTACGTTTAAAACTTTTTGCACGTTACGTCATTTGATCTAACGACCGTTAAATTTTACCGTTAAGTATTGTCACGTACTTGTCATGTGAAGGCAAAAATGTCTTTTTACTCCCCCCTCCTTTTTTCCGTTAAGTGTACATACACATGGTGACAAGCACATGACCAGACTTAACGGTAAAATTTAATGGCCGTTAGGCCAAATGACGTAATATGAATGAAGTTTTAAATATAAATGACATGCACTGTAATTTTCTTAGTTAAAGGACGTATACTGAAATATGGGTAATACTTAAAGTACATAATTTGTAATTTGCTCAATACTTTTTTATGTTAGGGAGTGTGAAGATTTAAAATAATTTATTTATTACAACACATTTCTCAAACAAGTTTGTAATTTTACCCGTTTTTCAGTTTGTTAATTAATATGCCAAAAATATTTAATACTAACTGATTTGTTTTTGTGACTTATATGTACGTAAAAGTAGATGTAACTATTGGTAAACAATATTAAAAATATTACGTCCATGTCACCATGTGTATGTACACTACTAGAAAAAATGAGTTTGCTATAAAATATTTCCGACGCAAAATTTATGTCGCAAATTGTTACACATTTGTGACAAAATAGTGACGAAAATGAAAACCCTAGCCTTTGTCGCAAATGTGTAGCAAATTGCGACTCATTTCCTTGCGACTCGTTTCCGACAAAACCAATAACAATCTTAATAATTATATTAAAAATACCCTTTTAACTAAATTATAATAATTAATATTGATTTTGTCACAAATGTGTCGCACTTTGCGACACATTTCTGACAAAACCAATAATAATCTTAATAATTAAAATAAAAATAGCTTTTTAATATATTTATAATAATTAATTATTAAAATAAAAAAATCCGTCGGAAATGTGTCGAAAATTTCCGACACATTTGTGACAAAACTGTTAATTAGAGAAAACAGAAAAAAGATAATTATGTTAATAATTATAATATAATAATAATTCTAATAATTATAATTAGGAGCTTGCGTCGGAAATTCGGACACCATTTTTTTGTCGCAAATTGTGTCGCTTTTTTGTCGCAATAATTTTCCGAAAGAGGGTTTTTTCCGTCAGATGGTTTTTGTCGCAAATTTGATGTTTCCGATGCATTTGCGACGAAAATTTGCGTCGGAAACGAGTTTTTTTTCTAGTAGTGGTAGTAATAATTAAAAGTTTATGTCGATAGAGAATGCAAATAGTCTGTAATGTTAAAAACTTTAATTATATAGGAGGTACTCTTATTTTAAAGTCTTGATATATACTAAGACTTATTCTTACGTTTTAAATAGCTTTGACAAATATTTTCACACTTTTAGTTTTGAATATTAGAAAAAGAAGTTGTACGTTATGACATATTCTTACACAATAAAATTTAATTGGGTTATCTTATGATAATTTGATCACTAGAAAAACTACTTTTTCAAATTCATTTATTAGCATCTATTTGGTCATATATTGGTTGCATATGGCTATTTACGACTGGAAAGGCGGTCTCAAAAGCCTCTATTAGAAATCCTGTTTTGCGGCCGAAATTACGACTAGTAATTATTTTGTGACTGATTTTAACAATCGGTTTCGTGGTCACAAAATTTGCAACGGCCACGTGTTGCACTTTTTATCAAAATTTATCAGATCTTCATCAAGAACCCTTACATCTATAATCATGATTACTAGGTTATCAAAATCAAGGCTAAGCATCATAACCTAATCATTATTGGTGGTGTTTATACGTCATAGGATGTCAAACATATATATGCTTAACTTCTAGAAATTCACTAGATGAGTTTACTACCTACTTTTTTTTGATAGGTAACTTTCATTTTTAAGTGTCAGTTACATCTTCAAATCGGAGATCCTACCTCTCAACCTGACCACTACGTTGTCTGAACCGGGCCCGCGGGTTCAGAACGAGAGGCTAAGGCTATCATCGGGAAACCATGGAGGCTGCTGCCACTTGACAACAGTTGCGTCGCTACACGGGCCAAACCCGCTAGCGTAACACACTCCGGACTAAAACCCGGGGTGGCTCGGACTCGAACCTACGTGGGCAGGTTGAGTCTTCATCGCCGCAACCACTAGACCATAGCCTAGTAGTTAGTTTACTACCTACTTAAAGCTCAGAAATCAAGATTTAATGTGGCTTGGTTACCAAATAGTGAGCCGTCTATTCACTACTAGAATTAAAATGATTTCCTACGCACGCTTGCGTCACTGACACTTTTATGACAAAAAATTTTGGTAGGAAAAACCCTCGTTGGAAACGATCTACGACAAAATTCTGACACAAATTGTACACATCTGCGACCAAAAAAGGTGTCAGAGTTTCCTAAGCATTTCCTACGCAAGCTTGTAAATATAATTATTAGAATTATTATCACGTTTATAATTATTAACATAATTTTCATATTTTCGGTTTTTTGTCATTTGATTTTAGTTTGTTTGTATAATCATTTTGTCGCATGTGTCGGAAACTTCCGGTGGATTTTTTTATTTAATAAAATTGAAAACTAAATTAAATACAGGGGTGCGTTGGACACTCTGCATAGTTCTCTTCCCGATCTTGATATTGACGGTTTCTATATTAAAGACACCGCCCCCCTTAAAGCCCAGAAAATTTTGGCGAATGCTTTATATAGTGAAATTGTCAAGACATTTGAAGAGAAGTTCGCTTTGTCGCGAGCCGTGCTCGAGTGTTTGCGAGCCCCCCATGCTCAGGATTTCCTGTCAGTTGTTCCCATCGAAGGTTTAGGGCAATGTATGTCGCCGGTGGAATATCGGGCTATCCTCAAATACCGGCTGATGGTACCCCTTTTCCCGGTTGATGACCCGTGTCCCGTTTGTCGGAAGGCTTGCTTGGATTCTTTTGGAAAGCATACTGTCCATTGCAGAGAATTACCGGGCTTCAAATACCGACATGCCCTAGTTCGAGATGTGCTTTTTGATGTCCTTAAGCGGGCAGGGATCTCGGCTAAAAAGGAAGCCCCGGTGAACTTCTTGACCGACCCATTAGATGGGAGATCAACCCTTCGGCCCGCTGACATTCTTGTTTTTGGATGAGAAGGAGGGAAACACGCATGTGTTGATTTGACAGGTGTGTCCCCCCTAGTTGGGATAAGGGACCATGGGTTTAAGGCGGGTCAGGCGATAAACAAGGCAGAGGCGGGTAAAGTAGCTAAGCACGAAAAAGCTTGCCTCGTGAATCAGCACGTGTTCGTACCGTTTGCCTTTGACACCTTTGGCGCTCTCGCCCCTGATGCGGTGCGGTTCCTTAAGCGGGTTCAGCGGGTGGTCAGCAGTAACACCGCATATATTTATGGGGGGAACTTTGTGTTTAGTAGAGTAGGATTTGCTATTCAGAAGGGGGTAGCGGCGCAGCTTGTTGCCCGTCTACCTGCCATTAGTTTGTAATTGTGACGGTCATCTCGTTATAAAATATTTTGATAAACAAAAAAAAAAAAAAAAAAACTTAATACATTTATTTATATAATAATACAGAAAATAAAATAAGATATTATGTCGTAAATATGTCAGAAATTCCCACACGTTTCCGACCGATTTTTAATTTAATAAAAATTGAAAACTGTATAATTTATTACATTTATTTAATAAAATAAAAAATTAAATAAAATATAGTTTCGCTAATGTGTCAGAATTTGCGACACGTTTGCTACGCATTTTGTGTTTACAAATAAAAAAAATAAAAAATAGAAAAATCCAGATTTTTTCTACTAAAAAAATGCAGTAAAAATCAAATATAACTACGAAACCTATTTTACAATTTCAACCACAAATAGCATAACATAAATTTAAAAATTATACATTACAACACAAGTTTTAACATATAACTAGTTTTAAAATCAATTCAATAAACTACAGCAAAATAAACGCCTAAAATAAACTCAAAACCATAAGAATCTTAGAACACCAACACGTTGCCTAACATTAGCCAAAAGGGTATCCAAGAAATTAGATATTGCCTAGTCAAATAATTAAACTAACTCTGTACAAAAAAACAAATCAAAACATTAACCAAAAAGGAAATTGAAAACAAAACCAATTAAATCGATCAACTAATCAATCTAAATTCTAAAACTATAGTACAAAACATCATTCAGGACATTAACAAGACCAACACGATCCTCAGCACTTATATAAAAGACGGATAAAGAAGAGACGAGTAAGAAGTACCTGCGGTAGAAGCAGGGGGAGTATTGCTGAGACAGGCCATACTTAATAGACCTTCTTGATTCAATCTAAATTCTAAAACTATAGTACAAAACATCATTCAGGACATTAACAAGACCAACACGATCCTCAGCACTTATATAAAAGACGGATAAAGAAGAGACGAGTAAGAAGTACCTGCGGTAGAAGCAGGGGGAGTATTGCTGAGACAGGCCATACTTAATAGACCTTCTTGATTGCTACTCATTGGATCGATCTTCCGAGTACAAATGATTTTGTGGTGTTGTAACTCTCAGAAACCAAAGACCGCCTCAGTTCATAAAAAAATACTAAATTAAAATAACAGAGAGATACTTTCCATCACATTTCATCTGGGAGATGGCAACAAATGATAATTGAGATGTGAGGATAGTCATGCATATGTGGTTTTAAGAAATTCAGCTTAAAGCTCATCTTCAAGTACCCGTGTCCAAGTAGCAAGCTCATTTCTAAGATCAAATTCCAAACTATGGTATAAAGTTCTTCGCTATGGTCCAAAAAACCATTGCAAACCCTCATAAATCCATCATTGCATATTAGTCACTTATTCAGCAACGTTTTTTTTTCTCAATGTCAAACATAAATTTTCGGTCACAAATTTCCTCATAAAAGGATTAGCGACAGTTTACAATGATTTTTACCATCACAAATTGGGTCTTAATTTCGTTGTAGTGTCAATTGTATCCACTATCCATTATCAATCTAATCTCACATTTTGTATATAAAGAAACACAAACTAAAGAACACAAAACACATCCTAACCACTAAACCCTATGCTATATACAAATCTAAATGGAAAATTCTTATTTGTATAGAAGTCCAATCTAGACCACTTGAACGAATAGTTTTTAATATTAAATTTAGAACATTGTTGATGTGCTAAGAATATCAGATCTTTTTATTATCAAATTAACCCTAACAAATAAATGATTTTACTGTAACTTGATATTTATTATCTGTGCTAAATTGCATTAACAGTAAATTTACAGGTCTACTTGATTGATATAAGAAATTATGAGGAAGAAACCAGTAGATGTCGAAAGTTTGAGGACTTGGAAGAAAAGAAGGAAATTCGCAGAAGAAACCATACGGGCCGTAACACCTGTATGGGCCATACGATTGGCCAAGTTCCTATTTTGTAGCAACGTCTGAAGACGTACAGTCGTATGACATAATACGTGCCTTACATATTACCATACTTGAAGCCTATATAAAGACAATAGTGGCCAGAAACAAAACAAAAACAAAGGAACAACAATCCATAGTTAATCACCATAAACCCAGAGGATACCAATCCCAACCCTGATTCAGATTAGAGGAGGGCCGGTAGCATTCGAGTAAGAAATAGTTGTTGGGGAGAAGCATTGAAGATTGACAAGATGCCACCAGATTTTATCCGGGTTCAACCGACAAGATGCCACCAGATTTTACCCTAGCCTCATGTCTCATCAGCCGGGTTAAATTGTTTATTTGGTGACTTTAACTCGGTCCGGTCGCCAGATGAGAGGTTAGGCATGATTTTCTCACATAGTAATGCTATTAATTTCAATAAATTTATTGACAAAATTGGAGTGGTGGATTTACCTATTAGGGGGTTTAAATTTACTAGAGTCGATAAGGCGGGGAAGAAGTTTACTGAACTTGATCTTTTTTTTTATTTCAGATGGTTTTGAATTTGGTCCCATCTTTTGAAGCGCGGGTGTTCAGCTCTCGGTTATCTGATCATAGTCCCATTGTGTTGAAGCATAAGAAGGTGGATTATGGTGCGGTGTCATTTAAATTTTACAACTCATGGCTTGAATGGAATGGTATTGATCGGTTGGTTGAAGATTCATAAAAGATTGACATTCTAGGGTGTGGTATGATTAAATATAAAGAAAAATTTAAAAGGTTAAAGAGTATGTTGAAGGTTTGGGTTAAACAAGAATGAGGGAAGAGGAATGCCAATAAAACTGAATTACAAGTGGAGTTAGATAAGTATGAGGAGGAGATCGAGCTGGGGGGTGGGACTTTGTGTTGCATAATCGGAACCATGCTCGTATCAAACTTGTGAAGTTTGAATCTAATGAAGCCGCATAACTCGTGGTTAAGTGTAAGTTCGTGTTGCCAAAACTGGGAAACGAAAACTCGAAGTTCTTCCATTCTATTTTGAAATAGAAAAGGAGACAACATGCTATTAATCGGATAAAAGATGAGGGTATGTGGCTGGATGAGCCGGACCTTCTAAAAAAGACTTTTCACGAGCATTTTGCTTCCAAATTCGCTAGGTTCAATACTTTATCGTTACTCAACAGGAGTATGGTGTTCCCAAATCTTTCTGGGTTTCAATGTCTGGAACTAGAAAATCCAATGCCTATGGAGGATATTAGAGTTACGGTTTAGTCGTGTGGGGCTGATAAAATTCCAGGTCTGGACGAATTTATGATTTTTGTGAATCCTTTTTGAGATACTATTAAAGAAGATATTTTTGAGGCGGTAGTTTATTTTTTTAAGTCGTTTGATTTTCCACAGGGTTGTAACTCTTCATGCATCACCTTGATACCTAAGGTTCATAGCTCGATTCTATTGAAAGACTACTGACCGATTAGTCTTTTTGGTGTACTTTATAAAATAATTGCAAAAATTCTTGCTTCCCGGTTGGGTAAAGTGATTGATTCCTTGGTGAACGGGGTCCAACATGCTTTTATAATGGGGAGACAAATTTTGGATGGTCCGTTAGCGATGAATGAGATGGTGGTTTGGTCAAAAAGCGGAACATAAAACTTATGAAATTTAAAGTTGATTTTGAGAAAGCGTATGATTCTTAGTCCTGGGAATATCTAAAGACGATCATGGGGTTCATGGGTTTTAGTGATAGGTGGATTGACTGGATCATGATGTGTGTTCAATCGGCGAGACTTTCGGTTCTGGTTAATGGCAGTCCAACGGGAGAGTTTGACATGCATATGTGGGTGAGACAAGGTGACCAATTATCACCATTTCTTTTTCATTTTGGCTATGGAGGGGTTACATGCATCTTATGGTTGAGGAGTCGGTTAAAGCATGATTGTTTAAGGAGGTCAAGACATGTGTGAATGATGTTCCACTTTCTCACCTGTTCTATACTGATGATGCGGTTTTTGCTGACGAGTGGTCGATCTCAAATGCTCAAACTGTGGTACGTATTCTTAAGTGTTTTTTTCTTACTTCCGGCCTAAAAATAAATTTACAAAAATCGAACTTATATGGGGTGGGGCGGAGTTTTATGAGGTGCCGGTTTGCGTTGGTTTCGATTGGTCAAAACTTGGGAAATATTAGAGGGTGGAATGCTCTGATAATTAGATTTGAATCAAAGTTGGATACATGAAAATCTCCTCTTTTATCCATTGGAGCTAGATCTTTATTGATTAAATCGGTCCTAGGTGCTTTGGGGACTTTTTATATGTCCAGGTGGGGGGTTTTGAACAAGTTGGAACATATTCATTCTAGATTTTTATTTGGGGTGAGGTAAGGTGGAGAGAAAATGCATTGGGCTTCATGGAAATTAGTGTTGGCTTCGAAGGATAAAAGGTGGTATAGGAATTGGATCTTTGTTTGGTTTTAATAGTGTTTTATTACAAAAGTGGAGGTGGAGATTTGTGAATGAACCGGGAGCTATTTGGGTGAAAATGATTACTTCTTTATATGGGTCGGATGCGGGTATTTCTTTAGTCCCGAAAGGGAATATTGTGTGGTAAAGAATGTTAAAAGACTTTCGTAAACTAAATAATGTGAGGATTCTTCCCTTAAATTCGATTCATATACAAATTGATTGTGGGAATGAGACGTTGTATTGGAAACATTCTTGGTGCCAGAATCTAGTCTAGTTGAGAATTTTTGAGGTATATGCTTTAGAGTTGGATAAGGATTGTCTTGTGGTAAACACGGTGGCGCTAGAGAATTGGGCGTGGCGTAGGGAAATTCGAGGAGGTACCGAAATGGCCAGTTATTAGAGTTGCGTATTCTCCTAGCAGGTGTTTCTCTCTCGTCAGGTAATGATCGTTGGCTTTGGTCGATACATGCGATGTTGGTTTTTCAGTTAAATATGTCTGGGAGTACATAGATGACTGTACTCTTCCTAAGGGATCGAGGAAAACAGTTTGGTTCTTTTGCTTGCCTTGGAAAATAAATATTTATGGTTGGAGATTCTTCGGAAATCGACTTCCAACTCTGGTGAATTTGGATAATAAAGGTATTGACCCTTGATCGATGTCGTTAGGTCGGTCAAAAACAATCCTTAAACACTTAACTAGTAAGGGTAAGAAGAGTATCGTATCCACGAGGAATCAGTGGTTAGTGAAATTACTTAGTTTGATAATTAGAATGAAAACACAGATCAAATAAAAATGCAACCTCCTCCAAACTTCAGGTTCTAGGTTTCACTTAAAACTCAGTTGTTCAATTGGACACCACATAGACATAGTGTTGGAAAATCAGTTAAAATAGTAGATGAAGACAGGTTGTTGTCAGCAAACCTATACAACCAGTTTTGTGATAAACCAATATAATTCAACTACCCAATTTATAAGTGCCAATTTTATCCCCTTTAGTCACTCAACCCTGCTACTAGGTTTTGTCATCAACCGAACAAGATCGAAAAGCAACCAAACTCATAACACTCAAATAAACTGTTTAAATTAACTAATACATCAATCCATCAAGTTTGTGTCAAAAACTAACAAGATCCAAAACATAAACAAATTGAATCAAACACGAAACCTATACGAACCATCCGTCCGGAGGAAGCCACAAGTAATTTAGCCAATAATCATAAACAAAGAATCAAATATTGTCACTACCAAATTCATTGTTAAAATTAACCGACTACAACAATTAAAAACTAATTAACAAAACCTCCTTGTCTTCGTTTTGTGTCGCCAAACAGGAGCCAAAGAAAACTGCTTCTTCCTTGCGTAGTCAAAACGGGCTCCACCAAAAACCCCTCTTTTTCTCCTTTTTTCTGCTTGCGTCAATTCCCCTATTTCTCTCCTTTTCTCTTGTGGGCTTGTTGTCCTATTTTCTCTTCTTCCTTTCTTTTTGGATCATCCCATCAAATGTGAGCTCACAAGATTTAATTGTAATCCATAACTCATTTAATTGAAGTCTACTAATTATTCATTTTGAGCCCACTGGAATCTTAGACATAGTCCACGAGAGTTTGTGTGATTGCATATGAATTTTAACTTGAACTTAAATTAATTAAGTTACTAAATTAATGAATAAAGTGACATGACTTCGACTCATCCATCGTTAGCATTTCGCATTGCATCGTTTAAGCTCTTTCTCTTCTCAACCTACAAAATATATTAACAACTCAAAGTACATTGTTTCTCACATAATTAGGGTTAAAAAGCATATGATTATATACAATTAGCACGGGTTTATCAACCACTCCTCAACCCTCCGTCTATTATTTGCCCTTTGTGTAATGATGGGACTGATTCGATTCTTCATGTGTTTGTCGAGTAGTTCGGTTAAAAACATTTGGGTTTTGATTGAAGGGTGGCTTGAGGTGAATTTACCAGTCTTATGCTTTCCGGTGGATCTAATGGATTGTTCAGATAATTCATAATTTACTGTGGAAAAAAAAGTGTTGGTGGGGGCGGTTTTCTTTATCACTTGGTGGGCTATTTGGAAGCTTCGGAATGATATGGTTTTCTTGAAGATTCTCTCAAAATTTGTTATGTTATTTGATGAGGTGGTTTATTTTTTTTTATTGGTATTGAAGTGTACTTGGATAGAGTGGTTACAAAATCCTCTTTTGTTCATGTATGAAGCCTTTCATTTGCTTCTCTTCGATAGAAGTTTGATTTTCACAGAATGTATCCTAATTTTTGGCCTAATTCTTCTTCCGATGATCGATTCAACCTCTGATCAAAATCAAAAAGATATACCTTGGTTATATTTAATCTCTTCAACAAGTTTAGTAATGAGCATAACGGCCCTATTGTTCTGATGGAGAGAGGAACCTATGATTAGCTTTTCGGGAAATTTCCAAACGAACAATTTCAACGAAATCTTTCAATTTCTTATTTTACTATGTTCAACTCTATGTATTCCTCTATCCGTAGAGTACATTGAATGTATATAAATGGCTATAACAGAGTTTCTCTTGTTCGTATTAACAGCTACTTATAGGAGGAATGTTTTTATGTGGTGCTAACGATTTAATAACTATCTTTGTAGCTCCAGAATGTTTCCGTTTATACTCCTACCTATTATCTGCCTGCAACGTCCGCCTTGACAGGGCGGTGCTCTTGCCTATTGAACTACAATCCCAGGGAAATAAGAAGAGATCTAGCAGAAATTTTGGATTCTTTTTTATTCTCTCGTATCAGGTATTTCTTAAGAACAAGAGTGTTCTACCATCTGATAGTAGATTGACAAATTGTTGGGCCGAGATGGATTTGAACCAGCGTAGACATATTGTCAACGAATTTACAGTCCGTCCCCATTAACCACTCGGGCATCGACCCAACACCTAATTCATTTTAGACGTTCCATAATCAACTTCCTTTCGTCTCCCTGTCAGATTTGACAAATACATATCACTTGATCTAAAATACAAAGTCCCACTGAGTAGACTATTAGAAGGACTTGACAAATATGGATCACTTGATAGAAAATCTCACTCCTATAGTCTTGAGTCTTGGTACACCCCTAGAGGGACTTGAACCCTCGTTTTCTCCGTGAAAGAGAGAGGTCGTAACCACTGGACCATAGGGGCCTATGGCCACGTTGATTCATAAATCAACTAGAAATAATAGGTCCCGGCCGCCTTTAGGAAATAAAAAAGCACTAGAAATACAATAGGTAATAAGAAAAATAACATAGGTAATTAATGCCTAAGACCACCTTAACTTAATATAACTCAGGCCGAGAGCCGCCTTTAGGAGATGAATAGGAGATGAATCAAACCAAAATATGATTTGACCACTTAAATTATATTGCGCCCTAAGTCATACTGTCAATTGACGACACGACAGGAGGGCAATAAAAGAAGAGAGAAGACGGAAATATAGATTAGGTATATCCGCGCTTTAAGTTAAGAAATACAACATTTATTATAGTTTTTTGGTATTCAATATTCAAGTAGATTAGAATTTTAATACCGTTATACATTATAATATAAAAAACTGAATCAGTTTTGATATTCTAAAAAATATCCCAAAGCAGAGTAAGCCTAAATGGTAGAATTATGTTTCTAGGACTGTTTTATCAATTCCGTTCCGGTTGCATCTCTTAAAATAAGTTTAGTATCAATTTTTATTTCACCTATCTCAAAGATTCCAGTCAAAGATTCATAGAATCGAAATTCCATCATTGCTAGATCTGGCCGAGAGCCGCCTTTAGGAGATGAATCAAACCGAAAAACTCGTTAACTATTCTGGAGGTTAATGGTAATAAAACTTTACCATTAAATTACAACCTTGAAACTTGATTTCATTGGCCTTTCTCGTCTTTATCTCTCTCATTCACAAAGGGTTCTGCGTTGGATCCAAGATCCTTTACTCTCCAGTGGATTCAAGATGCTTTACCAAAATATGATTTGACCACTTAAATTATATTGCGCCCTAAATCATACTGTCAATTGACGACAGGACAGGAGGGCAATAAAAGAAGAGAGAAGACGGAAATTTAGATTAGGTATATCCGCGCTTTAAGTTAAGAAATACAGCATTTATTATAGTTTTCTGGTATTCAATATTCAAGTAGATTAGAATATTAATACCGTTATACATTATAATATAAGAAACTGAATAAGAAACTGAATCAGTTTTGATATTGTAAAAAAAAATCTCAAAACAGAGTAAGCCTAAATGGTAGAATTATATTTCTAGGACTGTTTTATCAATTTCGTTCCGGTTGCATCTCTTAAAATAAGTTCAGTATCAATTTTTATTATGACTATTTTGGATTACTCCAAATTGACACATTTTTGTACATAAAATTACAACAATTAAGTTCTTTTATTGATTGCGCTGAAAATTGGAGATATATAGAAAACTCATTCCATATAGTAAATAAATTAAGAAGTCAGAAAGTCATCCAAAAACATTGAATCAATTAGTTTCAACACTTCATTAATTTGAACTAAAAATTTTATATCTGGCCTTGCCGGCTAGTGACTTGCTAGTCGGTAGTTTTATTATAAAAAATCCGTTGTTCGGAAAAAAAAAATAGATTTCGACAAATTATTGCTAAAGTATGCCCCCAACATCTAGAAAATTTGCTACGATTTCGTACTCAAAGAGTTAATTGACTAGAAAAAAAAGCTTCAATTATTTTAGTTGCATACTTTTTTTAAATCAAGCTACTAACGGTAGAGTTTTAAATACTTTTTTTTATATAAGTGTGAAGATTTAAAGTAAATTTATTACAACATATTTCTCAAACAAGTTTGTAATTTTACTCAATTTTCAGTTTGTTAGTTAACTAGTATTAAGACCCCCGCGTTGCGTGGCGTACAAACTTAAAAAAAAATAACGTCGAAACGTTGCCGCAAACATACGTCTTGTCGCGTCGTACTAAACTGATGAACACACCGAAACATAAATAAACATAGTAATGACACAATAGTATATTCTTAAATAACGAAAAAGGCACGTTGTTTTAAAGAAGTTTACGGCCTTTAAACAAAAATTTAACACTGAAAATGATTTAGGTAAGTAAAAAAAGAAAATAAAAAAAAACTTTATACAAAATAGAACTAAACGGTAACAAAGTCGTTAAAAAAAGTTTACCGTTAGAAAATTAGAAAAAGAAAACAAAATTCTTTTTAAAATAGTCAAGACTTAAAAAAAATTCATAACCACGTTGTACGTAAGTGATTAGATGACTTGTACAATATCACGTGCAACTCCGTTTTGAACGAAAGCTATATCGAAACGTAGATAAAAATAAGCAAATCGTAATGGTATATTCAGTATTTTATAAATAAAAATAAACATGTCATAATGGTATATTCAGTATTTTATAAAAATTATATTTTAAATTTATAAACAAAAAAACAAAAGAAATGAAAAAGTCTATAAGAATGACAATTGTCACGTTCTAGTAAGCCAAAAGAAATTTAGAGGAGGGGAGGGGGGATAGAGAGGAGCTTACCGTGAAGACATTCCACTAAAGACAATCCTCTTTCCACTAAAGACAAAATTATTTATGCATTGAAAATTTGTAACATATGCATTAACTCTTTGCTACATGGTAGTTGTAAGTATTCTAATATCCCAAAAATATTTTAAACTAACTGATTTGTTTTGTTTCTTGTATACACGTAAAAGTAGATGTAATCATTTGTAAACAATATTAAAAACATTACGTCCATGTGTATGTAGCAATAATTAAAAAAAGTTGAAAGCAAATAGTCTGTATATATTAAAAACTTTAAAAAATAGTGAGGTACTCTTATTTTAAAGTCTTGATATTAACTAAGACTTGTTTTTACGTTTTATATAGCTTTGACAAATATTTTCACACT
Source organism: Smallanthus sonchifolius (assembly GCA_023525975.1). Taxonomy (NCBI): domain Eukaryota; kingdom Viridiplantae; phylum Streptophyta; class Magnoliopsida; order Asterales; family Asteraceae; genus Smallanthus; species Smallanthus sonchifolius. The sequence continues at coordinate 6,768,327 of CM042026.1, read as the reverse complement.
TTTAGTTTTGAATATTAGAAAAAGAAGTTGTACGTTATGACATTCTTAGACAACAAAATTTAATTAGGTGCGAACATGCTCATCATGACATTTTCTCCACGTCGTTTGCCCGATAGGGTTAGCTTCTTTTTGGGCTCCTCAACCACTACGTCATCTATTGACAAGTCGTCGTACACCACCCCGGTTAGTTTCACCAGGGCCGGCCACGAGAATTCTCGAAACGTTTTGGGTCCGGGACAAGTGATAAAAAACGGACCTTAATAATTTATTTTTATATGTAATGAGTTTAAATATATAAATTTTTGTGTCTTTTCTTGGTTTTGGTTTAATAGTTTAAACAATTATGTGTTTTTGTTGGACAACCTTTTAAAGAGAGAAAAAAAAGAAGAGAAGAGAAAAGAAGAAATAAGACACATGAAAAATAAATAGTGTTGTTGCAAAAACTTGAACCTATAACCTTTACATTTTCTTACAATGGTTTTTCCAGTTGCACTAAGGAAACATTGATGTACACAAAATGGATATATAAACTAAATATATTATTTAAAACATATACAAAATTTTTAAAAACTTCGGGCCTCTCGAAAGACCGGGCCTGGAGCCGTGGCCCACCCTGCCCCTCCCTTTGGGCCGGGCCTGGTTCCACCAATGATTCATAAGTCTGATGTGAGAACCTTGGAAGGCAACCCATGGATGTAACAAATGATCCTTCTAGCCTCAGAGGTGATGACATGAGGCGCCAGTCGTGCCAATTCATTGAACCTCGATGTGTATTGACGATGCGTCACTGTTCCCGACTTTAGCCCTAAGAACTCCCTTTCATCCTTTTCTATCTCATTCCTTGGACAAAAGTTTTTTATTACAATTTCTTTCAAGTTGTCCCAACTGATAAGCTCGATCTCCCGATCACCCATAGCTTGTCTTACTGTTTCCCACCAGTGGGACGCTTCTTCCCACATCGAGTTCGCAGCAAACTTAACAACTTGGTCTGCCCGACACTCACTGAGACATATCATGGCTTCCATTCGGATTATCAAGTCAAATGTGGCCACAACATCCTTCTTCCCGTCCAGAATTTGCGGTTCACGCCCTCTAAAGGACTTATAGTCACACCCGCGAGCAAGCGATGCATTGTTTGCCACGATGACTAGAGCATCAGTTGTCGGGTTTGCACCGGTCGATCCACTTGAACTCTTTATGGCCTCAGTTAACATTTCAGGCAGAGTAGCTTTCATCAGTTCTGCGAATCCTCTTGCCAGAGCCACTTTCACTTATGGCACAAAGGTAAAGTGCTGGTCTACCACTGGGTCCACTCAGTCTCATGTTGGCTAACCTCAGCCCTAGTACGGATGCTTTCCTCCTCATTTTGTCTTTGGTTAACGGGTGCCCTACCGCGACGTCTGGTACGACCCACACCAGCCTTCCGCCTCTTCTTCCGGCTATTCTACTTAACTGAAAGATAAGGAATAAAGAATTCAATGTTACCACGCTAGTTAATAAAAAGAACACAATAAGTAAGAAAAGTTGTTAATATACACTTGCCATCTGCAATTAACTACTACACCACTTCTTGGTTTCTTTTTTATCACCTTTATGGTCACATTAAATACCCTCGTCCTAATATATCTCACCTAATAAGGAGAACTATAGTTACCTCACTGGTCTGATTCTTGGCTGCGAGTTACCCTTATTTGGCATCCGTTACTTGATCCCATTCTCAGTTTAAGTCCACACATTGGGGATGTCCGAATCTCTCAAACTATTGCTCTGATATCAACTTGTAAGTCCCGAAACCCGGGAGGCCTCACTTGTTGGATTTACTAATACACAAACAATTCTTAAACTTAAAATGCATTCATAGCAGCGGAATTTAAACGTCATTACATCATGACAAATAGTCATCCAATCACAACATTTAATTATTGTCTCAACTAACACAACTTTCAATCACACATACGGGATGCCAGAAGCCTTTGATGTCGGGTAACTCTTCACCGCCAGCCAAGCAATCCATGATCTACAGCCGTACCTACACTTAACTTGATGTGCATACTAAAAGCCAGCTAACGCTGAGTGAGTTCTAGCTTTACATAAAACATTTATGCACACGATTTAATAAAAGAAGGATTTACACACGTTATCACACTTGCCGACAGGGGCATAACATTCACTGTCACACCCCGACCGATGGCGGAATCATCGAGGCGGACAATGTGATGATTGTTCAAAAGCTCATGATAACTAAAGGTTGCATATTTCATTAATTTAATTTAAAGACAACAAGTTCCAAATACAATACATTTCAAATAACCTAGTCTAGTCCAAAACATTAATTTATTTAACTAGGTCCATAGTTCCTAAGTGGAGAGATCATCGGCAAGCAGTCACATATCCAAACCTGAAACATTATTTAAATCAAGTGTCAACTAAAAAGTTGGTGAGTACATAGGTTTAGTAAAATCCAGTAAATAGTAGTGTAAATCGTTTTGCAACTCATTGTTTATATTGTTAAACATAGTATATGATGTAACATTTATTTAATCACAATTCAAACCGAGTTTGACGCGCTTGAACAGAGCACAACAGCTAAGTCCGGTATGCTTGAATATAGTTACCCACTATATCCGGTATGATTGAATATAACACGCGGTTATATCCGAGTATGCAGTAATAAACACCCTAACCGGGTGGGCTGGTCAGGCACAATAGATCTATCAATATTACAGTTGGTTGTCTTGTGTTTAAATGTATGTACATCCAAAGAATAAACATATAGTCTCATGTATAACACGTACAAACAATGTGAGTAGCATGTATAATGTTTCACCCCAAAACGTATAAAAATGTAAAAATAGGGGCTATGTAACTCACCTTGCAAGCGGGTATTTTTCCACGCGTGTAGGTGATAAGTATGTTGAAGTCTAAGCACGATGAAACCCTATGTAGATAGATGGGTATTATTGTATGTCCATATGCATTCGTATTTAAATGAGTATAAGTTCTATAATAATAGCCTTAATATTTATTTGTATTTAATGTGGTAAAATAATAATGGTTTTGTAAAGACTTTAACTTATATGATCATATAATATATATATATATATATATTTTTGTTAAAGTATTACATTTTTAAATAATTAATCATTATGTTGGACAAATTTATTAAGAACATCACAAGGTTTATTATTTTATAAAAATAGGACATTTTATATATAAATTTTGTTTTTGACAAGTTTATAAAAAAAGTTGCAAGAGTTATAACAATGGGACTTTTTTTTATATTGAAATTTTATTTTAATAAGTTTATAAAAATATTACAAAGTTTATAAAAAAATGGGATGGTATATATATATACATATATATATATATAAAAAAGTTGTTTTAATCGATTTCAAAATAAACGAACGATCAAACCGACTCGTAATAGTCTTTAGTGTATAAAAATAATATTTAATTAAGTTAAAATAATTATATAAAATAAATAAAGTGAAAACAGAAGTAAAAATTTGGGCCGAAGGCCAACCGGTTTCGAACCCACGACCTGCGCCTTAAACACACACACGCATAACCAGCCGGGCCACTGCCCATCGCTGGTTATGTGTGTGTTGATTAATTGATATACACGACTTAGAAGTTGGTCGCTGGTCCTCGGCAATCCGGCAATCGCGCCCGAGGACTCGGGTTTGCTCGGCAATCCTCGAGCGAATGCCGTGATTTTGTTTGGAATAGATTACCTGATGATAACAGAAGCTAATGGAATCGATTCGAGGCTCGAACCGAGTTGTAACGGGTCTGGTCGGCAGGCCTTTTTGTCGAAAATACCAAGATCGTGATTTCAGGCTTCGGGATGGAGTCAGGCCTTGATATCCTGGTCACAGCTTCGTCTGAGGATGGCGAAGGTGATGGCAGTCTCAATTTGGAGTGAGAGTGGGTGGAAGGGGGTGGGCGAGCTCGAACAGGTCTGGTAAGGGCCATTTATAGCCGAGCCCAATCCTTATAATGAAACATGTAATTGAGTGTGTCTGGACATTCGTCTGGACGAGACGAAGCTAACGAGATCACTTGCAGGCGTGGAGGTTGACTGTCGGGGCCGTATTAGAGGTGTGAACTTTCGGCTATGAACACAATCAGACGATTGGGATGATGGGGAGACAAATTGGTCGAGGGGTATTGATCGCGTGGGGGAGACGAAGTCGGGGATGCTTTTGTCGGGTGTTGAGGTGCAGGGAAACATCCTTGTCGCGGGGGTCGCCGGAGAAAAGCTCGGACCGCCGGACAATGGGGGAAGGGGGCGACCGGGAATACGAATTGGGTATTGGCAAAACTGGTCCCTGAAGTTTGATCTTGTTTTAATTTAGTCCTTGAATTAATTACGGATGAGTCCCTGAGGTTTGGTTTGTCCAGAAACAGTCCCTCAAACGATTTTAGTTTTAAAACCTTCTAGTTTGGTTAATCACAAAACGAACCCTAAACTTTTTATTAAATAAATTAATTTAATTTTTTTAAATCAAATAAAAACAAAAATATTTTTATAAACTTATTTTATTATTATTTAAATAATAATTTTTAATAAAAGTTATTAATCTTATTAAAATATGTTATTTTATTAAATATGCAACTTTTTAAATGTAGATTTTTATATAAAATTTTATATAAGTTTAAAACTTATAAAATTTTAATTATTTTAAATTCATAAAATAAAATATATATATATATATATTTTGTACAAAATTAAATAGAAACATTTGCATTTCATTAAATAGAACAACGATTACATATTATGTATTACAAAAGCGTAATTTAAAAATCCGGAATGTCACAGTCTCCCCATGTGAGAGGAATTTCGCCCCGAAATTCGACTAGTGGAGGCTATGAAAAGAGATGCGGATATTTGGTCTTCATGTGGTCTTCACGTTCCCAAGTGAACTCGGGTCCACGTTTAGACTCCCAACGGACCTTGACAATGGGGATGCGGCTACGCTTGAGTGCATCCTCTTGTCAATACGCACTTCATTAAGAGGGATGTGGAGGTTCTCGTCGGCTAGACACTTTTTCAAATTAGATACATGGAAAGTCGGATGAACGTTGGTGAGTTCTGAAGGAAGATCGAGTTTGTAGGCCACTTTTCCTACCCTTTCGAGTATCTTGAAGGGGCCCACATATCGAGGTGCAAGTTTTCCTTTCTTTCCAAATCGGACTACGCCCTTCCAAGGTGATACCTTTAGGAGAACCATATCTCCTACTTGAAATTCCAAGGGTTTTCGTCTTTTATCGGCATAGCTCTTTTGCCGACTCCTTGCCACTCGAATGTTGTCACGAATAAGAAAAATTTTATCGGTGGTTTCTTGGATAAGCTCGGGACCGGTGATTTGTGCTTCACCAATTTCGTTCCAACAAATCGGTGAACGACATTTTCGTCCATAAAGAGCTTCAAACGGTGCCATGTTAATACTTGTGTGGTAGCTGTTGTTGTAGGAAAATTCGATCAGTGGTAGGTGAGAATTCCAATTGCCACCAAAGTCAATAACACAAGCTCTAAGCATATCCTCGAGAGTTTGGATTGTTCGCTCGGTTTGTCCATCAGTTTGAGGATGGTAGGCTGTACTTAAATCCAACCGAGTACCAAGTGCTGATTGCAATGACTGCCAAAATCGGGAAGTAAAACGCGAATCACGATCGGAGATGATGTTCAAAGGGATCCCGTGACGACTTACGATTTCATCAATGTAGATCCGAGCCAATTTCTCAACTCGATAGTCCTCACGAATAGGCAAGAAATGAGCAGACTTTGTAAGTCGGTCGATAATAACCCAGATACTATCGTGCCCACTAGAAGTGCGTGGAAGTTTGGTGATGAAGTCCATAGCAAGGTTCTCCCACTTCCACACGGGAATTTCAGGTTGTTCGAGGAGTCCAGAAGGCTTTTGGTGTTCGGCCTTCACTTTAGAACAAGTTAGGCATTTTGCCACGAAGAGGGCAATATCCTTTTTCATGCCGGGCCACCAATATTGCTGACGGAGACCCATGTACATCTTATCAGCTCCGGGATGTACCGAATATCGAGTTTTGTGGGACTCGTTCATCAAAAATATACAAAGATCGTCGCGATCGGGAACCCAGATACGGTCCAAGTAATACAATAGGCCGTTGGCTTTGGTTTCTAACAAGAGTTCTACACCACATGCCATTTCTTGATACACGTTTCCCTCGGTAACCGAGGTGTGTTGTGCTTTGAGAATACGGGCTTGGATATCGTTATGAATATAAACACTATGAAGCATGATACGTTCTTTACGGCTCAAAGCGTCGGCTACAACATTTGCTCTGCCGGGGTGATAGCGGATCTCGCAGTCGTAGTCATTTAGAAGTTCAACCCATCGTCGTTGTCTCATATTAAGTTCTTTTTGATTGAAAATATGTTGGAGACTTTTGTGGTCGGTGAAAACCACGCATTTGGTGCCATAAAGATAGTGTCTCCAAATTTTCAAGGCGAAAACGACAGCACCAAGCTCGAGATCATGGGTCGTATAGTTCTTCTCATGGATTTTGAGCTGGCGTGATGCGTACGCAATTACTTGGCCAAGTTGCATTAGAACACAACCAAGACCTTGGTTGGATGCATCACAATAAACGACAAAGTCGTCATTACCACTAGGAAGAGTTAGTATAGGAGCATTGCAGAGCTTGTGCTTGAGAGTTTGAAAAGCTTCCTCTTGCTTGGGTCCCCACTCGTAAGATTTACCTTTATGAGTCAAGGCAGTGAGTGGAACCGCAATCTTGGAGAAATTTGAGATGAAGCGACGATAGTAACCTGCTAGTCCAAGGAAGGAACGAATCTCGGTAGGAGTCTTAGGAGTATTCCAATTCTTTACCGCTTCGATTTTTGCCGGGTCCACATGAATTCCCTTATCGTTGACTATGTGTCCCAAAAATTGAACTTCCTTTAGCCAGAATTCACACTTGGAGAACTTGGCGTATAGTTGTTCTTTCTTCAAGAGTTCTAAAATCAAACGGAGATGTTGTTCGTGCTCCGCTTTCGTCTTAGAATAGATAAGAATGTCGTCAATGAAAACGATCACGAACTTGTCCAAATAAGGTTTGCATACACGGTTCATGAGGTCCATGAAGACCGCAGGTGCATTAGTCAAACCGAATGGCATGACCATGAACTCGTAGTGACCATATCTAGTCCGAAAGGCAGTCTTTGGAATGTCTTCATCGAGAACACGAAGTTGATGATATCCGGAACGAAGGTCAATTTTGGAAAAACATGTCGAACCTTGAAGTTGATCGAAAAGGTCGTCGATACGGGGTAAAGGATAACGGTTCTTTATTGTAAGCTTGTTGAGTTCCCGATAATCAATGCACATTCGAAACGATCCATCCTTTTTCTTTACGAACAGCACGGGAGCACCCCAAGGTGAATGGCTCGGGCGGATGAATCCTTTGGATGAGAGTTCTTGTAATTGACTTGCGAGTTCTTGCATTTCGGAAGGTGCAAGACGATAGGGGGCTTTTGCCACGGGAGTTGCCCCGGGCATAAGGTCGATACGAAACTCCACTTGTCTAGTGGGAGGAAGACCAGGTAAATCCTCGGGGAATACCTCGGGAAAATCTCGGATGATTGGAATGTCTTGCAATTTCTTACCCTTGTCCTTTGTGTCAACTATGTGGGCCAAGAATGCAACGTACTTTTTCCGCAAGTACTTTTGTGCCAATGTGCAAGACATGATTTGAAGACCACGACACGGTTTTTCACCGAAAATAACTAACGTGTCGCCCGAAGAGAGAGGTATACGAATACACTTTTCGTAGCAAATAACCTCGGCATGGTGCTTGGATAACCAGTCCATGCCAATGATAATATCGAAGCTTCCCAATTGCATTGGAAGGAGGTCAACAGAGAATTTGTGATTATTAAGCTCAAGATTGCAGTCGCGGATAACAGAATTTATAGTAATAGACTTCCCGTTTGCTATCTCCACGGAATAAGAATTATCGAGTTTCGTTCTTTGTTTAGCAAGTTGAGACTCAAAGGTAAGAGACACGAAACTCCTATCGGCACCAGTATCAAATAAAATGGATGCATAATGATTGTTTACGAGAAACGTACCGTTTATCACGTCGTTGTTTGCTTGTGCCTCATTAGCGTTTATGTTAAACGCTCGTCCTTGGGGACCACCTTGACGATGAAGTTTTGGGCATCGGTCACGAAAATGGTTTGGATCTCCACATTCGTAACATGCCCGACCATTGAGAGGTGCCGGATAGACGGGACGGTTGGCTGGAGCTGCTTGATGGACGGGAGGACGGGTACGGCAGGTAGTGACCACATGTCCATATCTCCCGCAGCTTGAGCACAATTGGCATGGTAAGTTGGCAGGATGATGGTACTTGCAGGTCTGGCATTGGGGATTCGGGCCCTGATAAATTTTCGGGTTTTGACCCAAAGGGGCCGCTTGAATAGCAGGTACAACGGGAGTTACGGCTGCGAAGTTTCGACCCTTACGTTTCTTGTTGCGGTTAGAAGACTCGGGTTTCACATCTTTGACTGCCGCAAGAGTAGACACAACCTTCTTGGAACCCTTTCTTGTTAAGGTTCCGGCTTTGACATGATTGTCGGATAATGTAGCAGATAGGCGGATGGCAGCTTCAAGAGTAGGAGGATTGCTTCCTAGCACAGCATCTTGAATTTGCATAGGCAGGCCGCCTATGTACTTTTCAATTCCCCGAGTAAGGGGAGTGATCATGTGAGGCACCAACAGACTTAGTTCCTGGAACCGGGTGGTGTAAGCCAGATTATCCCCGCTGTCTTGGGCAAGATCCCAAAATTCAGCCTCGAGCTTCCTCATTTCATTCCGAGGACAGAATTCATCAGTCATGGCCTTCTTCAGATCATCCCATGATAAGGATGTAGCAACCTCAGCACCACGAGTGCGTTTCTCACCGTTCCACCAGGTGAGGGCTCTCTTTTGAAGTACACTTGTGGCATAGCGAACCCGAAGATTATCGGGGCAGTCACTGTTTAGGAATGTGCTTTCCATGCTTTCAAACCATTGGAGTAGGCCGGTAGCACCTTCAGTCCCGAAGAATTTAGTAGGATTGCACGAGTTAAAGTGCTTAAACGTGCAATGAGGCGGGTTGGTACCACCGTTTCCTTGGATGTTGTGAGACCCGTCACTGTTGTTATTTGCTTGAGTCATTTGCCCTACCAGCTGGGCAAGAAGAGTAGCAAGATCCGGGTTGGAAGTGCTAGAGTTTGCACGTCGAGGAGGCATTCTAATACCATAAGAAAGACAATGATATTTTAGATGAGACGGATAAATATGAGTTATAACGGGAAATAATGTAAGCAGAAATACGAGATTTATCATGACGCGTGCATGTGTATTTATTCTAAGCTGATAGGGGAAACTAAGTCACCTTTTCCGGGTAGGACATGATGTTATAGATCATTATTTGCATAATAGGAATTGCCGGGACTTGCATGCACTACAAATTGTTATTACGTGTGCACCCGTAATAATGATTTGTTTTGCATGTTCATCTAGTTTTTCCTATTTTGCTATAATGTCCCCACTTTTGAGTTCAAATTCGGATTGTATCCTTGCGAATACATTGACTTATCAACGTTAAATAATTCCCCGAAACTTTCAAAGAGACATGCTTTAGCCTATAGGTAAACACTCACTTCAGGAATTCCCAGGAAAGCATACGGGTCCGTTTATTTGGATTTATACGAAATGCTTTCCTAGACAGAAAACCCAATGTACAGGTGTCACCCTTCCAGATTGCACGTGTCTTTTACTGATTTCGGGAAATTAAGTCGTTGACGAGATTTTCAAGATTTTAATAGATTTGAGAGTCTATGAATATAAAATGTGTAGGAATGTTGCAATTTATAAGGATGAGGAGAGAGCATGGACAAAGATAAGTAGTGTATTTGTTTGCATAAGTTTGCTTGTCAAATGTGTATGTAAAGTATGTATCATGTATCAAAGTCTTGTATGTATGGGTATAAGTCTCATGTACCAAACTCGGGAAAATTCAAATAATACCTAGCTACAAATAATTCACATAGCAATTTATCATTTAGCACATAACACATAAAAGGGAGTCCTAGGGTTATAGTCTAGGTCATTGTGTCTAATAACCTAATTCCCTATAACCATGGCTCTGATACCAATCTGTCACACCCCGACCGATGGCGGAATCATCGAGGCGGACAATGTGATGATTGTTCAAAAGCTCATGATAACTAAAGGTTGCATATTTCATTAATTTAATTTAAAGACAACAAGTTCCAAATACAATACATTTCAAATAACCTAGTCTAGTCCAAAACATTAATTTATTTAACTAGGTCCATAGTTCCTAAGTGGAGAGATCCTCGGCAAGCAGTCACATATCCAAACCTGAAACATTATTTAAATCAAGTGTCAACTAAAAAGTTGGTGAGTACATAGGTTTAGTAAAATCCAGTAAATAGTAGTGTAAATCGTTTTGCAACTCATTGTTTATATTGTTAAACATAGTATATGATGTAACATTTATTTAATCACAATTCAAACCGAGTTTGACGCGCTTGAACAGAGCACAACAGCTAAGTCCGGTATGCTTGAATATAGTTACCCACTATATCCGGTATGATTGAATATAACACGCGGTTATATCCGAGTATGCAGTAATAAACACCCTAACCGGGTGGGCTGGTCAGGCACAATAGATCTATCAATATTACAGTTGGTTGTCTTGTGTTTAAATGTATGTACATCCAAAGAATAAACATATAGTCTCATGTATAACACGTACAAACAATGTGAGTAGCATGTATAATGTTTCACCCCAAAACGTATAAAAATGTAAAAATAGGGGCTATGTAACTCACCTTGCAAGCGGGTATTTTTCCACGCGTGTAGGTGATAAGTATGTTGAAGTCTAAGCACGATGAAACCCTATGTAGATAGATGGGTATTATTGTATGTCCATATGCATTCGTATTTAAATGAGTATAAGTTCTATAATAATAGCCTTAATATTTATTTGTATTTAATGTGGTAAAATAATAATGGTTTTGTAAAGACTTTAACTTATATGATCATATAATATATATATATATATATATTTTTGTTAAAGTATTACATTTTTAAATAATTAATCATTATGTTGGACAAATTTATTAAGAACATCACAAGGTTTATTATTTTATAAAAATAGGACATTTTATATATAAATTTTGTTTTTGACAAGTTTATAAAAAAAGTTGCAAGAGTTATAACAATGGGACTTTTTTTTATATTGAAATTTTATTTTAATAAGTTTATAAAAATATTACAAAGTTTATAAAAAAATGGGATGGTATATATATATACATATATATATATATAAAAAAGTTGTTTTAATCGATTTCAAAATAAACGAACGATCAAACCGACTCGTAATAGTCTTTAGTGTATAAAAATAATATTTAATTAAGTTAAAATAATTATATAAAATAAATAAAGTGAAAACAGAAGTAAAAATTTGGGCCGAAGGCCAACCGGTTTCGAACCCACGACCTGCGCCTTAAACACACACACGCATAACCAGCCGGGCCACTGCCCATCGCTGGTTATGTGTGTGTTGATTAATTGATATACACGACTTAGAAGTTGGTCGCTGGTCCTCGGCAATCCGGCAATCGCGCCCGAGGACTCGGGTTTGCTCGGCAATCCTCGAGCGAATGCCGTGATTTTGTTTGGAATAGATTACCTGATGATAACAGAAGCTAATGGAATCGATTCGAGGCTCGAACCGAGTTGTAACGGGTCTGGTCGGCAGGCCTTTTTGTCGAAAATACCAAGATCGTGATTTCAGGCTTCGGGATGGAGTCAGGCCTTGATATCCTGGTCACAGCTTCGTCTGAGGATGGCGAAGGTGATGGCAGTCTCAATTTGGAGTGAGAGTGGGTGGAAGGGGGTGGGCGAGCTCGAACAGGTCTGGTAAGGGCCATTTATAGCCGAGCCCAATCCTTATAATGAAACATGTAATTGAGTGTGTCTGGACATTCGTCTGGACGAGACGAAGCTAACGAGATCACTTGCAGGCGTGGAGGTTGACTGTCGGGGCCGTATTAGAGGTGTGAACTTTCGGCTATGAACACAATCAGACGATTGGGATGATGGGGAGACAAATTGGTCGAGGGGTATTGATCGCGTGGGGGAGACGAAGTCGGGGATGCTTTTGTCGGGTGTTGAGGTGCAGGGAAACATCCTTGTCGCGGGGGTCGCCGGAGAAAAGCTCGGACCGCCGGACAATGGGGGAAGGGGGCGACCGGGAATACGAATTGGGTATTGGCAAAACTGGTCCCTGAAGTTTGATCTTGTTTTAATTTAGTCCTTGAATTAATTACGGATGAGTCCCTGAGGTTTGGTTTGTCTAGAAACAGTCAACGATTTTAGTTTTAAAACCTTCTAGTTTGGTTAATCACAAAACGAACCCTAAACTTTTTATTAAATAAATTAATTTAATTTTTTTAAATCAAATAAAAACAAAAATATTTTTATAAACTTATTTTATTATTATTTAAATAATAATTTTTAATAAAAGTTATTAATCTTATTAAAATATGTTATTTTATTAAATATGCAACTTTTTAAATGTAGATTTTTATATAAAATTTTATATAAGTTTAAAACTTATAAAATTTTAATTATTTTAAATTCATAAAATAAAATATATATATATATATATTTTGTACAAAATTAAATAGAAACATTTGCATTTCATTAAATAGAACAACGATTACATATTATGTATTACAAAAGCGTAATTTAAAAATCCGGAATGTCACATTCACACACTTTAATTTTCAAGACATACATTATTATGTCTAATCTGCTTTAACACACACACACACACACTATCTGTTCAAGTCAGTGCCATCCATGACTACTGTCCATGAAATGAATACCACATCCGTGAATTCACACTAGTTACTATCTTCCGTGACGACCGTCCACGGATCTACGCAACGTTCATAACGATCGTCCATGAAGCGTTCGTATTTCCTTTATCATGATGACTATCCATGATGCAGACATAACACACGAAGGGTCACATTAACCCTATGAGTAACCGTCATTACCCTTACACATAAACCAATTGTACAACTGTTAGCGAACCACAAAGACTTTCTTATAGAGGGGACAAAGCCCGTAACTGTCCTGGCTCATGTTCCTAGAGGAACCCTTTCCTTCTCTTCCCAGTGTAATGACTTCTTAAAACATTTAACTTCTTAATTTATTTAAAACATTTTTTAAACACACGTTTTGCCTCTTTTCAAACTTTACTTTAAAACCTTCCTTTACTTTCGTTTACTAACACACATGTATAGTAAAACGCTTTCCTTTCATTTACCAACACACATTTATGGTAAATACTTCACACGCTTTTGTTTATTAAAACACGTATAAAATAAACACACACAAATGCACACCACCCCAAAAGCAGGCTAAAAGTGGTCTAGAACTCACCTGTGATACGTAGTAGGTATGTAGCCTAAGTAGGGTTTAGTAGCCTCTACGGATCACTCAACCCGTACGGATTCATTCTAAACGGACTCAGTTTCACTTCACATGTACACGCTCAAAACCTTTCGCGAGAACTTCAACTATTCGCAACAAAGGATACTTGCGAGTAGTTAAAGTTTACGCATAAGGGACTCTCGCGAGAACTTTGAAGTTTGCGCAAACTCTCCTGGCCGAATACTTAAAGTTTTCGGTGAACATAATGGCTAGAACTTCAAAGTTTGCGCCCAAGGCTCATGCGAGAACTTGGGCGAGAACTTAGTTCTTGTCATCATTCTAAACTCTGACTTTGCATGAAACCATATTTGAACTATTTTGACTTCCAGATCCGGACTTTTGATGTTCAGAAATTTTGTTTATCATTCATGATATCAAATCTATAAACTTTTTCTCATTTCATACACAAAAATGCAACCTTTATGGATAAAATTCTATTTTTACCTTATAACCCGTTTCAAGCTAAAAACAGATGATTTAGCTAGGTTGATTTTCTTACCTCAAAACGGTGTATGCCTCTTGTATATCCTTCTTTTATCGATCCTCAGCAGAAACCGGACACCAAGACGGCTTGAACCTTCGTTTCTTTCCCTTTTCTCTCAAGACCGGGAACTTTGGCTGAGAACTTGCAGGCCAGCCCTTGAAGTTTGCGCAACAGATAAAAAGGGCGGCTATGGGCTTTTATAGGGGGGGGGGGTTGCTCTTTGAAACTTTCCATTTTTGGTCCTTCAATTTCCCCGGAACTTCCACAACCTTTAATTTGTTTATTTACGACATTTTTAGGATGTTACACATTACAACACAAGTTTTAACATATAACTAGTTTTGAAATCAATCCAATAAACTGTATAAACAACAAATTAAAACATTAACCAAAAAGGAAGTAGAAAACAAAACCAATTAAATCGATCAACTAATTAATCCAAATTCTAATACTATAGTACAAAACAATCTTCAGGACATTAACAAGACTAGCAAGATCCTTAGCATTTATTTAGAGCTACAAAATAAAGGAAACATTGGTCAAAATCAACATCTATAAATGATGGATAGAGAAGAGACGAATAAGAAGTACTGGTGGTAGAAGCAGGGAGAGTAGAGCTGAGCTCGACCATACTGAATTGACCTTCATGATTGCTACTCATTGCAATCTATCTTTTGAGTATAATTGATTTCGTCGTGTTGTAACTCTCTAAAACCAAAGACCACCTCAGTTCATAAAAAATAACATAGAGATATTTTCCATCACATTTAATCTAGGAGATGGCAACTAATTATGCTTGAGATATGAGGATAGCCATGCATATGATGTCATGAATCATGTGTGGTTTTAGGGAACAACGGCATGACAAATTAGCTCAAAAACTCATGTAGTTTGACTCAAAGGTCGTTTCTTCTTTAATTCTACCGGCTATTATTTCTTTTGCTAGAGCTAGATTAGGAGGTTAAAGTTTAAGAAATTCATGTTAAAGGTCATCTTCAAGTACTCGCGTCTAATTCCAAGATCAAATTCCAAAATCAAAGTAGCAAGCTCATTTACAAGATCAAATTCCAAAATCTATATATACAAGCTCATTTGCAATATAATGGTGTCTTACGATTTCATCTTGTATCCCAACAAATGTATCTCATGATCATATTTGGTATATAGTTCGTCGCTATGGTCCAAAAAACCATTGCAAACCCTCATAAATCCATTGTTGCATATCAATCATTTATTTAACAACGTTTTTGTTCTTCAATGTCAGACATAAATTTTCAGTCGCAAATTTCCTCACAAAGGAATTAGCGACGGTTTACAACGACTTTTACTGTCACAAAGTGGGTCTTAATTTCGTTGCAGTGTCAATTGTATCCATTATCAATCAAATCTCACATTTTGTATATAAACAAACACAAACTAAAGAAAAAAAAATACATCCTTAACAGCTAAACCCAAAGCTATATATATACAAATCTAATTACAAAATTCTTATTGGGTTACAAGTCCAATCTAGCCCACTTGATCGAACAGTTTTTATAATTACATCAGGTTGATAACCAAAGAAACGGATATAATTGAACCTAGTCCGCAAATACAATAAACAGGCGAGCTTGAAAGACTTCATTCCATGATTTTCATATGCACCAAACCCCCACCTTCAATAGATATCGACAAATTATTGCTAAATTATGTCCCCACCATGTAGACAATTTGCTACAATTTCGTACTCAAGGAGTGAATTGACTAGAAAAAAAAAGCTTCAATTATTTTAGTTGCATACTTTTAAAGTGTGAAGATTTTAAATAGTTTATTTACAACATATTTCTCAAACAAGTTTGTAATTTTACTCGATTTTCAGTTAATTTGTTAATTAATATCACAAAAATATTTGAAACTAACTGATTTGTTTTTGTGACTTGTATATACGTAAAAGTAGATGTAACTATTTGTAAACAATATTAAAAACATTACGTCCATGTAGTAATAAATAAAAAAATTGTTGATGGCAAATAATTTAAGAACGAAATAACGTCATAAATAATATAATAATTAAAACTAAACATATAGATACAAGAGTTAAATGCAATTTTCGTCCATGTGGTTTGGTCTAAAAATCAGGTTTCGTCCAATTTGCAAACATTTAACATATTGTGTCATTTACATTTCATTTTTTCTCACTATTTGTCCCTAAAACTAACGGCCGGTAAGTATTATGTTAACTCATGCCCACGTGCCCGTCACGTGAGGGGCATTTTCGACTTTTCATCAGTTTTTTGCATCTGATTCCCCCTTTTAACATTTGAGTCCCCCTTTAAAGTAAATTTGAATCCTCCAAAATCTTCGTAGCTCGATCCTCTTCCTCTTCATCGATGAACCCTAAGATCGAGCACAATGTAATATGCTTTTGTGGTAGTAGAACATCGATTCGCACTTCATGGACTCCAACAAACCCGGTCATCGATTCCATTGTGGTGTAAGAACTTCAAACCTAAGAATTCAAATTATGTTTTGAGAAATTTCTAGTGTTTTTGATAGAATAGTGTAGAGATGGGTGGTTGTGAGTCAAAGAATCATTCAAACACACAAATAATTGACAAATTGTATATGAATTTCATTGAAATGTGTAAAGGAATACAAAACTTTCATCCACCCTTGGTGAGCTCCCCTATTTATACCCTGAGCTATAATCATAAACCAAAGACGCCGCTCTGTGAAGATTTAAAAAATTTTGTCCACAATATTTGCTTTCGTCCTAACCGAATATTTTCATCTTTGATTGCCGGACCAAATACTTTTGCCCTAATTAGTTTCGCCCTAAACTAATTGTTTCTTCCGAAAATAATAGTTTGGTCCGGAACTATTAGTTCGCCTGATTCCAAAAGTTTCACCTTCGCATTTTTCATTTATACTTCCAAACAATCTGAATATGTTAATTGCATAGTATCATTCTCAAAATTAAACCCAACCTGTTTTCTATTTTTTTCGTAACTAAACCAAACATACCCGGTAAAATCCTGCTCAATGCATGGTCTGGGTTGCTGATGTTATAAAATTCATGAACAGAAATCAATGTGTGGTTTTATGACATGGGCTGATCCTCCAATGTGTTCAAGAGCAACTGAAATAATCCCTGGATTGTAAAGATCAATCAACAGCCATGAATAATTATCTTGGACAAGAGTTAATGAATTTAGGAGATTGAAGTTTTTGCTAGCTTTTAGTTGGTTTCTCTTTGTCATTTATCTAATTTACCAAATGACCTGTTAAGTTGTAAAGGTCAATTTGGGTGTGAATGTACTTAAAATTCTAATGAAATTTGTTGGTTTCTTCTTCAATTTTTGTTGGTTTTAGTTGTTTTCTTCTTCAATTTCTCTTAAATTTGTTCAATTTTGACTTATAATGAAAGTCAACTGTGAGTTCTAAACCAAGAACCAGTATGTTCTGTGTTATAAACTGTGAACTAAACCAAGAACCGACTATGTTCTAAAAGGGTTCCTAACCACTAAAATTGTCCCATTTGAAAGTGAATTATGTGTTCAAAGATGCACATCTTCTAAAAGGGGTCATAACCACTAAAATTGACCAAGTGAATTATGTGTTCTAAAAGTGCATTATGAAATGCACATCATTGAAATGGTTCTAATATGCAGATGTAAAGGTTCTAATCAAAAGCTGTCGCAGATGGTTGTGGTTCATGGAAGTTGTTGCCATTATGGCATTGCAATGGCAAATGGAAATGGGTCATGGAAGGTGTTGTTGTCATTATGGGTCAAGAAAATGTTGATTCTGCACTTATGGCTTGTCTTGCCTCTATTCAGGACATGCAGAACACAAGTTGGTCTTCCCCCTATAATACTGATGCTGCACTTATGGCTATTGGATCACATATGCTTTCACAGCAGGGTGCTTTTACTAAAAGAATGATTGCAGATGGTCCTGCTGCAGTTGCCTATATGATCATAACCATTCTTACTGCGTCACAAAGGATTTCATAACAGCACCATTACCATCTGAAAGGCTGTGAGTGAAATAGACAAGGTCATAATGATACTATAGATGTGTTCTAAAATGGGTCTTAATGATACTGCAAATAAACACTAGACGTAAAGAACCTATAACCACTAATCCGAGCTGACACGTCATTTTTTTAGCTTGGTATAACGAAATTGGTAACTCGTTACTTTCCGGAAGCATTTCATGAAAACCCACTAATAGATTTGTAAACCTTTTATCACTCCATCCATATTTTGCCTTTATGTTAAATAACTTCAACCCAACACTAAGTCTCGAAAAATTCTCACAAACAGTATATAATGGTTTTTCTACACCATCTAATAATTATTGTAATTTTTCTTTATCATTATCATCAATATCATTATGTAAATCATCAAACATGTCATTTAAATTGGCGTCATTTAAATTCTTATTTGCATCACTTAAATTGTCATTTTCGTCATTGTGTAAATTAATCGACGACGTGCATGGTAAACAAGTGATTCCCCATGCTTTGACCAACAAGTGTATGTAGGCATAAAACCATTTTGTAACAAATGAAACTCTATTTCTTGGATATTGTCAAATCTTTTGAAATTTTTACAAATTACACAAGGACACCAAATCCGTTTAGCACAAAGATTCACCAGATGTGCTTCAGCAACCTTAAGAAAACTTTGAACGCCCCTTATATATAATTCACTAGTACATCCAATATTCTCGACAATCTATCTAAAAAAATAAAATAAATACATAAATAATATGAAATGTATGTATATGATGTGGTGCACTAAGGCGGTGGATCTTAACCCACTTTTTGAATATTTTATCTCACATATGTATACTTTTTAACGAGTTGACTCTTTAAGAAAAAAATCGCCAGCATTTCCCTTTAGCTCCTCAAGTAAGCGGATAAACCGCAAACTCGAAGGAGTAAGGAAAAATAACTACCAATTTTTTTTTAAATATCAACTTGTTAAAATGTATACACATCGTAAATGAGATAGAATATTCAAAAATCAGTCCTAAAAGGAGACAACCCGAAATTTATCTCTATTAGATAAATTTCGGATGGGTTATCCTAAATGAATATCCACACAAATATATACATATATATATATATATATATATATATATATATATATATATATATTTCTTATTATATATATAGGGAAAGTATCATGAGAAAATCACATAGTTATGCAAAAACTAAGAAAACTGCAAAGAGCCAATCAAATAATTTATATATTTTTTTTATTTTTTTCATTTATTTCCAAGGGTATTAATGTAATATTACACAATTTACCAAAAAATAATTTTACGCATTGTGTTTACGTACACGTAACTGCAATTTTTTTATTTTATGTTTACGTATATGTAACACTATGTGTTACGTATACTTAAGCCAATACTTAACATGATTTTTTGGGCAAAAATGTGTAATATTATATTGATACTCCTATAAATAAAATAAAATAAAAAATAATTGTTATCGTATGATTGGTTTTCTTAGTGGTTTTCACGGTTTTCGCATAATTATATGGTTTTCTCATGAATCTTCCCCTATATATATAATATGTTATATATATAATACCTTATCATATCATATATAGAATATGTAACATATATCTTATAGATATATTATATAACATGTTATATATTATATAAATTTATATATATATATATATATATATATATATAGGGGAGGGTTCCAGAGAAAACCACAAGTTAGGCGAAAACCGAGAAAACCACTAAAAAAACCAATTTTACCCAATCATATAATAATATTTTTTTTGTTTTATTTTATTTTTATTTATTTATAAGAGTATCAATGTAATATTAAACATTTTTACCAAAAAACATTTTTACACATAGTGTTACGTATACGTAAACATAAAACAAAAAAATTATGGTTACGTATACGTAAATCAAAAAAATTGTTTTTGGATACGTATACGTAAATAAAAAAAATGCCTAAAATGATGTGGTTTTCTCAGTTTTCGCCTAACTTTGTGGTTTTCTCTTGATCCCTCCCCTATATATATATATATATATATATATATATAGGGTTAGGTTCAAATAAGAACTCGTAAATAATTGAGAACTCGCTAGAACTCGTCAAAAAACCAATTAAAACCAATTTTTTTTGTTTTCATTATCTTTATTATTAAAATATAACATAAAAAATGATTTCTCTCTTCGATTAATTCATCTCCTCTCTAAATTATCCTTAAAAAAATTTATATACATATGTAAATGGTAAACACTTACACATGTGTAAGTGGTAAACTTACACAAGTGTATATTTTTTTTAATATATGAAAACATGTAAATTTACATATATACATTCATTTTTTTATGTTGTATTCTAATAATAAAAATAGTAAAAACAAAAAAAATGGTTTTGATTGTTTTTTTGACGAGTTCTCGCGAGTTCTCAAAATATTTAGGAGTTCTCAAATGATCCATTCCATATATATATATATAGGGAAGGGTTCAAATACTAACAAACTTTTATGTAATAACCGTGCTAACCACTATAAAACAATCACATAATTTATAAATTATTTTTTCTTTTAATTGTTAAAATAGTATTTAAGTACCGTGAATAAGTATTTTGAACGTAAATACGGAAATGACGAGTCTTACGTATACGTACCAAATAATGTTACATATACGTGACACATAGTGTTTACATATATGTAACATTAACATAATAATAATCGTTACATATACGTAACACTACGTTTGAGAGTGGTTATCATATAAATATTGGTTAACATTTGAATCTCACCCTATAAATATATATATATATATATATATATATATATATATTTATATTTAATGGGTTAGGATCATTTAAGAACGAGCAAATATTTTAAGAACTCTAATAACTCCTCACAACCTATCATTTTATATATTTTAATTTATCTTTTTTCTTTATTCTAAAGGTAATATTGTCATTTATTCCATATGGAAGTGGAAGTTATCCATGATTTTTATAACTGCCCATTTTTATTTCTACAAAGTTATGATTTAAAATTTTCAAATCAAGAAATTCTTTAATCATATCTTCGTCCATTAATTGATGTAATCTTTTAAGTTTCTGGGTTTAATTTTAGATACATATATTTGAAATCTTTAACATTTTTACATTTAATTTAAGACACATATCTTCATCCATTATTTTCAAATCTCTAATTTACGTTTAAATTTTTGTACTTAAATGTTTTCAGCTTTATTCTGTACACATGGTTTAGAAATATGGGTCTGAATTTATGAGCAACTTTTATTACCATGTATATGTATGCATTATTTTACACATATATATTCAGAATATATGTATCTAAATTGTTATTCAAATGTGCAAGTTGCTTAGTCAAGTTACATAGATGTGTAAACTATGTTATTCATCTTTGTTAACTACATATGCTCAATTTGTTAATTGATATATTTTTATCTGAACAATTTTAATGTTTTCGTGTGTTAATAACATTCACATATATGTAATTCGATTCTTTACACATGTGTAAGTGTCATGTTTACACATGTGTAAGTGTCATGTTTACACATGTGTAAGAGGCATGTTTACATATGTGTAAGCATCCCCTGTTAAATCACATAATTAATTTTAACATACTTTCATAGTAAACATGTAGGGATTTGATTTAAATTGACCAGAATTATTTTTGAAGCCACAATCGTGGGTTTATTTATTTATTTTGGCTAACAATGTAATATCAAAATGTTTTTTTAATTCCTTGTGTTTAAAAAAAACTGAATAAGTTGTTATTACTATTTTACCTTTTTTTTTTGCCTAAACTAAGTAATTTAAATAACTAACTAATTACAATAATGCCCTTGTTTAATCATAACCATTGATTTATAAGATCAATGGCTATTAATAGTTTTAGAGTTCTTAAGAAAAATGAAGTTCTCAAATTATCCTAACCCTATATTTAATAACTAATATATAAATTTAAGAACTAACAATAAATAAGGAATAAATCATTTGAAAACTCTTAAATATCTTGAGAACTCCTATCAATGGTTTATATTTTTTGAATTTTGTATTTTTTATATATTGTTGTGTATGTTTATGTACATAAAAAATAATCAAACTAATTTTTACATATGTTTTTACATTTTTATTTTTTTTTTCCTACAAATGTGTAAGTCATGTGTAGGTTTTACTACCTACAAATGTGTAGGTAAAAAAATTAAAATTTAAAAACATATGTAAAAATTAGTTTGATTGTTTTTTATGTACATAAACATACACAACAATATATAATAAATACAAAATTCAAAAAAAGTAAACCACTGACAGGAGTTCTCACAGTTCTCAAGATATTTAGAGTTTTTAAATGATCCTAACCCACAATAAATAACCATTATATATATAAAACAATATATAAATGGGGCAAAGTTAAGAGTTTTCTAACCTTAAATGTAATTTTTGAAGGAAAAAATGGATATTTGATGAATTTCTTGAGTTCTTGAAATAACTAACCATAAATTTCATATCTAAAAATAATTAACCATTATGTATAAAACAAACTATTAATATTTAATACAACAATAGTAAAGATTAGATTTTCTAACTTAAATGCTTAGTTGGTAAAGAGAATAAATTAAGGTATGAATATGGAGTTTTGTTGAGAGAGTTTGAGAGAGATGGAATTGAAGACGACGTAACTACGTAAGTCTGGAGAATGATGTAGAAGAGGAAGGGTAGATTCTTAATTCAAAAAAAATAGTAAGTGTTCCCCGCGTGTTGTGGGCTCGTTTTTGAACATCAAAACATAGATTAAAAAATACACATCGCGATGGTATATTTGAAAAGAACGAATATGTCATGTCGTAAAAATGTATGTTAACAAAACACGAAAATGAACTTAAAAAAAGTTTAACGAAAGATAAAATCATATAAAACTCTCTTATACCCAGATATATCATTTAAAAAAAATGTCTCGACGATATAACGGTAAGAAATACAAAAGCAAGCGTAAAAAAATCTTTGGTTGAAGATAAAATGGTGTAAAACCTTCACGTACCCGGATTTAACATTTACAAATTTAGTTTTTTTTAATATTATAGCTAAATAATAAAATAAATAAAAGATAATAAATAAATAAATAAATAAAACATTTAGTAAAAGAATAGGTAAAATTAAGTATAAAGGGATTCGAACCCGAGAATTGAGTGTGTGAAAGTGGCAACTAAGCCACTGGGCTTATGCGCTAGGCTATATCTTTGTTAATAACTATGAGTAGAATATATTTATATTAATGATTATTTCAGAAAAAAACAAAATGATAATGTAGCCAAAGCTTTACCTTTTAAAATGATTACTAATTGTCGTTTACTCATCCAAATATTATTTTATAAACTGTCATCATCAAATAATTTTTATAAATTGTTTGCCGCTCTTAAAAAGAATTTTTAGATGCGAAATTAGAAACCGCTTCAAAATATGGATTTTTTGAGGCGGTTCTTAGGTTTTGTTACAAATTGGTAACCGCCGTAAAAATATGCCTGAGTTTTTTGGAGCGGTTTTAAGCATAACCGCTAAAAAAACCCGCTCCAAATGTTTATTGGTTCACTAGTGATCTCTTAACATAACGTGCGGATTTACGTTACCATTTCATTTGAATCTAATCAACGCCCCAATCGTAACGCGCGGGTTACGTCAACTAGTTATATTAAGATAATCAAGTGTTGCTCTCTCTCTCAATATTTTATTTTGGTTGGGATTGCTTCCTCGTAATATCATTGTAGTTTGGAAATAACATCCTATCTCCCATCAACTGTATCTCATTTGGATCCTTTTGAAATCTTATCAATCTAGTCTATTTTGAAAAAGACTCATAGTGTACACTATTTCTAAACATTAACTCATACCAACAACCGGCCAACTTGTTGGATAAAAACTTGAAAGGATATGTACAATCTTCTAGTAATTTAATAAATTAAATTATCTTTGAGTATAATCTCCTATTCAAGAAATAATAGTTCGTTTTAAAAGTACGACATTATGATTGTTAACTAGTATATGAAAAGATAAATTGATTCTCCTTACCAAATAGGTACCAGAGGCATACTATATATAATAAAAAGAATAAGTTACAAGAATGTAAAGGGATACAACAATAATGAATACGTAAATAGATACAATTAAGTTGATGTAATTAAATATGGTTATCATCCCCCCTCATGTGAAATGGTGGTGGTCCAAGGCGAAGCAGCCCTCCAAAGAATTCAAATTGTGGGCGAGGAAGACTTTTCGTAAAAAAGTCAGCCACCTGAAGCTTGGTTGGAACAAAGCGAGTATGTAGCTTACCCGAAGATACAAGCTCACGAATGAAGTGGTAGTCGAGATCAATGTGTTTAGCTCGTTTATGAGGTACCGGATTTTGGGTGAGAAAGAGAGCATGTAGTTCACGTAATAGGTATGTGATTCACGCAATAGGTAAGTGATTCATATTAGTTCAGCGAGGTAGAGCATGTAGTTCACGTAATAGGTATGTGATTCATATTAGTTCAGCGACGGTGTTAGCCATAGCACGATATTCAGATTCACAGCTAGAACGAGAAATGGTGGGTTGCTTCTTGGCACTCCAAGAAACAAGATTTCCTTCGAGGAAGATAGAGTAATCATAGGTTGATCTGCGTGTTTCTAGACATCTAGCACAGTCAGCGTCAAAGTACCCAAGAATATTGGTGCGTGTCGGGCCACTATAGGTGAGACAAAAAGAAATAGTGCCCTTGATGTACCAAACAATTCGCTTGACACATTGATAGTGTGCAATGGTTGGAGCCTGAAGAAACTGACTAACTTGATTTTTAGCATATGAGATGTATGGCCGTGTGATGGTCAGGGACTGAAGAGCTCCAACTAGAGACCGGTAGTGGGTTGGATCTTTATAAAGATCACAGGTAGTAGTAAACATTTCATTCGAGGCAAGAGTTGTGGACTGGTTTAGAGTCAAAGAGAGCAGCTCGGTTAAGAATGTCATGGCATATTTGGATTGGCTGAGAAACAAACCATCAACGATATAAGTGGCCTCTAGCCAAGGAAATAATTAAGTTTGCTGAGGTCTTTGATGGCAAATTCATTGTGTAAACGAGTGATAAATGATGTAACTGTCCGTTCCTCGCCCACAATTACTAGTCAATATTAAGTCATCCACTTAGACCAAGAGATACATAATGCATGTGTCCCGCTTGAAAACAAACAAATAGGTATCGGCACAACTGCAAACAAACCCATTTGTGGGTAGAAAAGTACTTAGGCGATGAAACCAGGCCGTGGGCCTTGTTTGGGGATATTTGGGGTCCTCAAAAACAAGGAGGTTGCTCCATAACGCTTAAATGGCCGTGAAGGAAGGCATTGTTTACAACCAGTTGGTGAATTATCCAATTGTTAATAACTGCCAAGGAGAGAATATTGAGAACAGTAGAGGCTTTAACTACATGACTGAAGGTGTGGGAGTAATCAAGTCCATGTATTTGACTAAAACCTTGGGCAACAAGCCGGACTTTATGCCGATCAATGATGCCATCAACATTATATTCGGTGCGAAAACGCTATTTGGAACCAACCACATTATGATCTTTGGGTCGTGGGACTAATGACCATGTGGAATTAGAATGAAGGGCATCCATTTCCTTATGCATAGCAGTCAACCCCTTTGGATTTTTGATAGCGGACTTGAACCCTTTTGGGTTAGTGTTGGAAAACAGAGCCGAGAAAAGGGCATGTGTATGAACGTGTGCTTGATCAGCACGGTGTTTGGGTTTAAAAATTATGTCTTTGGCACGGGTTGTCATCGGGTGAATGGATGTTTGAGGAACGACTGCAGGACCGGATATGGGAGCCGTAATAGGGACGTTAACAGGAGTGGGCCGAGGTGGGGAGTGGCCCAACCGCAACCGGGTTTGGGGAAGTAGGGTCATTAGGTTCGATAAAGTTGTGTGGCGGCTGGACTGGACTAGTTTGAGTAGTGGCAGGATGTTGGGCTTCATCACAAAGCCCGCAAGGTAGGTTAGGAGGTGTTAGTTTTTGGGCTGGGATTTGAACTTCGGAAAGATCGGAGGTAGTGATTGTTATAGTGGAGTGTGAGGGGTCTTGAACAAAGTGTGTTAAGTGAAGCATAGTAATATCATGTTGAGGCATATCACTAGTAAAGGGAATGTAACATCCCATTTTCAGAAGAAAAAAAACACGTGGATAAGCATAAACGGTTATATTATTGTAAAGTCCGGGGTAGAAAACGTAAAATAAAGGACAAATTTTGAGGAGAAGCTAGGGTTACATTAGAACGCTTTAAATAGGTGCAACCCACCTCATTTCTCCTCAAGTTTTCGGCCAAAATAAAAGAGAGGAGAAAAAGGGAGGAAATCCCGTTTTTGGGGTACCCAGCATGAAAGATCGGACGATCCCGGGAGATCTAACCGTCGGATCGTTCTCAAATTTTTACTGGAACTTCATATAACATAAACATAGATTTCCAACGTTGGGTTTTTGATTTGGAGTCATGGAGGTCGAGTTTTGCTGTCCCGAACAGAATAGTGATTTTGGAAGGATTCCGGCGACTGTTTCAGCTTTTCGGCGAAGTCGGAGGTGGTTTCCGGCGGAGGCTAAGTAGGGATCTGGTAGATCTCGGTGAGACGGTTCCGTGGACACCTTAATCGCCTCAATTGGACACCGTTTGATATGGTTTCGAGCTACTCGTATGTGGATTTAGAGATTTTCAATATTTGGCTCGAAAAGGTAACAACTTTACTTAAAGTTTACATTTTTAGGAACGGGTTGTGTATGACTTATGGATATATGATGATTTTAAGAGATCCCGGATATAAAAGTTGTGATTTTTGGATCAAAATGAAGAATTTAGCCAAGAACGGTTGAATCGTCCGAAATCTGGACGAATGGTTCGAAACTCTAGCTGTCCGAAAAGTATTTCGGACAAAGATAGTTTTCGGACATAATATCCTCAAATGAAATAGTTTTCGGTCGAAAAAGATTTCGACCGAAATAGTCTTCAGAGATAATGTTTTCAAATGAAATAGTTTTCGGTTGAAAACGATTTCGACCGAAATAGTTTTCGGACACTGTGTTTTCAAATGAAATAATTATGGGAAATGAAACATTTCGAACGGTTAGATTTCCGTTCGAAAAAGATTCCGTCCGAAAAAGATTTTGGGACATAGAGTTTTCGGACGAAATGACTTAGTATTGATTTGTTTAGTTCGTGACTCTTGGACAGATCTTTAGCCCCCACCTAGCTGTGTGAGTTAAGTCCTTTAAGAAAATCAGGTGAGTTCAAGATCCCTATTTTACTGTTTTAGGGTGGTGTGCATACTCAAAAATTAGACGTTTATAATAAATGTATTTTACTACTTAAACGTTTTGTGAGAAAGAAAGATAAGAAAGATAACATTTTATTAATTAAACGTTTTGTAAGAAAGAAAGATAAGAAAGATAATCCTTTATTAATTAAACGTTTTGTATGAAAGAAGAATAAGGAAGATAACGGTTTATTAATTAAACATTTTGTAAGAGGAAAGATGAGAAAGATAAGAGTTTATTAATTAAACGTTTTGTAAGAAGGAAAGATGAGAAAGATAACGGTTTATTAATTAAACGTTTTGTAAGAAAGAAAGATAATAAAGAATAGTTTATTCAAATATATGTTTTATAAACAGAAGATAAGAAGAAGATAATGATTTATTTAACTATATGTTTTATGAACAGAACGAGAAGAAAGAATGATTTATTTAATTGTATGCTTTATAAAAAAGAGAAGAATAATAAGTTAAATACATTGTCTAATCTGTAAGAGTATGCTTATACGATGAAAGACTTGGGGTAGTAGCGTAGTCCTCGACACTAGTGGTACCCTAAGCATAGTAACAAGTCTTGAGGTAGTAGTATAGTCCTTGAGACTAGTGCTACTCGAAGCCGATGTTGCGTCATGGACAAGTCCATGACATACCATGAGAAAAATCGGGACAGTGCTCGGTAGGGCAATGTAACGAGGATGTTGTACAACTGGTTAAGATGAGTAACGACGGTTACTCTAGCGGCGACGGTCGCTAAGTAATAATGAAGAAGCCCGCTTGGGGGCACAGAAAGTCGGGTATCGGCCTTTGGACGTTGAGCCTTAGGGAACAATACCCGGAAAGAAAGTTCCTTCAGGAAATAAGAATGAAGAAGCCCGCTTGGGGGCACAGAACAGATTATAGACATTAATGTATGACTTAAAGAAAAGAGCACAAAGTAAATACGTATGTACGTAAAAGAAAAAAGAAAGATTTTATTGTATTATGTATATAATATAATATGTATGTTTAAAGAACGTTTTTAAAGAAAACATTTGATATAAAGTTAAAGAAAAAGAAATACTTGAACTCACCAGCGTTAGCTGACTATTTTAGTACCCATATCAGGTAGCAAAGGAAAGAAAAAGACATGATGGCGTAACGGCTTAAAAGAGGATGGCTGGATGGCTGCTGCTGACAAGAAGACTGACATCCCCATTATTAAATTATGAATGTGAACAATGTTATGTTTTAAAGTTTTTGTTAACTCTGAATTTTGTACAAGACTTCCGCTGTTAATGTTTTAGTGTTTAATTCAAGGTTTAAGAACTATGTTTATGCTATGTTTGCCAACTATGAGAGGTACCCGGTTTGGGTCCTTTCAAAGAAAATGATGCTCATCAAGGCAAGCATGACATGTGACATAGACACGGGAGGTGGTTGTGTCAAGGCACCGATAGCCTTTGTATTGAGAGCAATATCCAAGAAAAATACACGGTATACTTCTAGGGGCAAGCAAATGGTTGAAAATTGTCATAAGTGGGAACATGAGAGAATAATACTTCAAATGGAGATTTGCCTTGTAATACTGGTGTTGGAAGACGATTGATAATTTAAACAACCCTAAAAGCATGAACCCAATACGACAGACGAACATGACCATTGAAGAGCATTGCCAATCCGGTTTTAACAATATGTCTATGTTTGCGTTCAACTCGTCCATTTTGTTGAGGAGGGTACGAGCATGATAAGCGATGAAACGTGCCGTTGTTATCAAGTAATTTTCGAACATTGTGATTAACAAACTCCGTGCCACCATCACTTTGAAATACTTTTATCTTTCGTGAAAATTGTGTTTGAACACATTGTATAAATGACTTGAATACTTCTAAAACCCGGATTTCGTTTTAAGTGGGTAAAACCACGTAAATCTAGATTAATCATCAACAAATGCCACATAATATCGGTAATTATCTACCGAACAAACGGATGAGGGTCCCCATAAATCATAATGTATCAAGTCTAGAGGATTTGAGGCATGTTTTTCATTTAGTTCAAACGACAAGCGATGTGCTTTTGATAATTGGCAAGGCGAGCACATAAGTGGTTTAGGTAAAATAGAAGTAACTGATAAGTGTCCCAAATTATTTAATAGTAAAATAGTGTCAAACGACACACGTCCTAATCGGGAGTGCCAAAGTTCATAAGAGGCTTGTAACTTGGACCGAGATGCCACCAAAATAGTAGGCTTATTATGAAGAACATAGAAGCCACTTTCACATCTTCCTTGTGCTAGAACTTCCTTCGTTTATCGGTCCTGAATATAAAATTAAGGTTGTGAAAATAAAACATGCACATGATTGTCAGTAGTTAGTTTTCTAATAGTTTATAAGTTTTTATTAATGATGGGAATGACCAAAACTTCTCATAAATGGATATTTTTGTGAATCATGGAATGACCCGTGTGCGAAATAGGAAGAGCATTTCCATTTCAAAAAACAACCTTGGCATCACCCACATACGGCTCGGGTTTGGTGAAATTATTTGTAGATGTAGTCATATGATTCGATGCCTCAGAATCAGCGTACCAATCGAGACCAGAAGTAGTAACATGGCATTGAGCATGAAAAGTTTTAACCAAGTCGGAATCCGAACCGAGAGCATGTGAAGCGTAGGTAGCAAGGTGAGGTCAGGCATTAGCATAGTGGACGTCTTTACGGCAGAGTTGGCAGCGAGCTGAGAGGCGACCACGATCCCTACCCCCTCGAGTGAACTGATGTGCTTGGAACGGTCTATAAAAACTATAATAAAAACCTAACCTAGACACCCTAGTAATAATTCTAGACTATCCTAATACTAGACCACAGAACAGGCAAGTGTACCTATCGACTGCAGTAAAGTCTAATGAAAGTCCGGATATCGATCCCACGAGACACTAGTGACAACTAACTAGACTCTGACTCAACTAACTAAACTGAATTATATTGGGGGGAATGTGTTGTGATTCTCAATCTATCAAACTAACAAGAAACTAACTAATGACACTCAACTATCAATCTGACAAAATCAGACGAACTCAAGAATTGGGAAGACACTACCCAGGTTAAGAATGCTACTTGTGAATCTCGAAACTCTCTCGGCTACAGAAACTAATGATGGGACCAGGATATATGAATACTACACCCTCAGACTACCTACAGAATCCCTGATCATTCTCAAGGTGTGACCTAGAAGGAAACCCTAAGGGGTGTGTGACGCTCACCGGTTGGTTGGATACCTTTCAGTCTTTCCAACAATTCTAAAGTACCCGATAAACATATTATCTCTCAGTCTCACTGTTTCAATACACTCAAAGAATGCAAGGGGTAACTCGAAGACTCTCGACTAGACGTGGGAACGCAAAGGATACTAGGACACCTAGGGGAACATCCTTTCAGAGCATTTACACATAAAACCTTAACAGTAGAGACAAACCGACTACTTCTCACTTCTCAGCTATCGAAGTAGGTAGAATATTTGAACCCTCTAAACTCTCAACTATCGTTCCTATGGATTCGAACGTTTAAAAACCACAAACTGGTCACAAACACATAGTAAGCAACCTAATATGCATCTATACATGAAATACATTCACAAAGACACATATGGAACAATAATCAATTTTAAATCAGATGTAAATACGCATACACATTAGATCAATCATAATCAAGTTCGCTTCTTTAACATTAAACCATCAACAAGAATCCAAAAACCGAAAAAAACCTAAAATCACAACATAGTCATCAAAACCTAGGTAGCTATAGTAGTTTAGCCTCTATGCATGTTCAAAACCAGAAAACAAGTCTTAAGAATCAAGAGCATCATGTCAATTAAACCAATCAAACAAAAGAAACGAATAATGATAACCGAACGATTACAAGCTAACCAATTCGATCACCAAAGCTTCAATCTCCTGCTCCGATCGCCATCTCTACTCCCAAAATCGCCCAAAGGCTCTGACTTGATGGCTAAAAAGTCCAACCCTCGAATAATGGCATTCAAATTCTTTTAATATTCAAAACTAGAGTTTTTACGGATTTATATGATTTTCGCTTGTCGTGAAATATGGATTGGGCTTTCTCGCGTGGCGCGAGAAACAAACTAGTCTGACTGGAATCTCATAGTCTTCGCGTGGCGCAAACTTTCAATCCTCCATCTTCCCGTGGCGCGAAGATGTAAAATTCCAGATTTTTAATTTCTTTTTCATGCTTTTCCTCGTGTGCTCGATTCCTTCAGGATTCAACCTCGGTTTCTGCTACTTTTACGCACGAATACCTGCAGACATGACTCAGACTCAGTATGTACTAAAACAAATACAAACTGACTAAAAACTCTACAAAATACACGGATAAAAGTATGTGTTTTGCAACACATCATGAACCTACCACCACGGCCCCGATGGTAAGAGGATGACCGTGAGGTCTAGGCATTGAAGGCCACCTTTAGGTGTGGCAGTACCATGCAGTGACCGAAGAAATAAAACTAGTGAGGTCTGGGCATCACAGAAGGTAGGAGCAGGCCTGGAGGTCCGTAAAGAAGTGGAGAAGGTTTTAAATGAGGGGCCTAGCCCACATAAAAACTAGTGGAGTTTGTCTGTCTCGGCCACAGGATAACCAATAGCCGAGAGCTGCTCACATATGGCTTTAAACTGACGCCCGAACTCGGACACGACAAGCGTACCTTTAGAGAGAAGCCGTAATTTATCCCTGAGGTTTTGAACTCGTTCCACGGAGGAGTTGTTGTATCTCTACCCATAGGTCACGAGCCGTGAACAGTCTGACGATCTCAGAGGAGGACTCTTCTATAAGAGATCCTTGGATAAAAATCATGGCACGTTGATCAGCAGAGATCCATGCTGAATAAGCCGTATTACCAACCAGTTTGTTTTATGTAATGATTTGAGGAGTCGGAGCAGTGGCTGACCCGTCAACATGGGAGGCCAAACTTTGATAGGTTAAGATGGGAAGAATCTGATTCTTCCACAACAGATAGTTGGATGATGTTAACTTGATGGTGATCATGTGCATAATGTTGTTTAGAGGGTTGGTTGAATCAGGTACAGATGAGGAGGAAACCATGGTATACGGAAGGGAGGGGAGGAAAGTAGAAGGGTGGGCGATAGAGAGAAGGATGAGAGGGTTTAGGAACTTATGACTGATGATACCATATATGAAAAGATAAATTAATTCTCCTTACCAAATAGGTTGGAGAGGCATACTATATAT
Source organism: Smallanthus sonchifolius (assembly GCA_023525975.1). NCBI lineage: Eukaryota > Viridiplantae > Streptophyta > Magnoliopsida > Asterales > Asteraceae > Smallanthus > Smallanthus sonchifolius. The sequence continues at coordinate 6,735,694 of CM042026.1, read as the reverse complement.
TATAAAAAGAATGAGTTACAAGAATGTAAAGGGATACACCATAACGATTAGCTCTATTAGAAATGAAAGAACTGATGACTCAAATGGGCCGAGCACTTCGTCTTAGGGGGCTCCGGTATTGTTTGTAAAGAAGAAAGATGGTAGCATGCGTGTGTGCATCGACTACCGAGAGCTGAATAAAAGCACAATAAAGAACCGGTACCCGTTACCGAGGATAGACGATCTGTTTGACGAATTTGCAAGGGGCAAGTTGGTTCTCAAAGATCGATCTCATTTCGGGTTACCACCAGTTGAATGTTAGGGAGGAAGACGTACCGAAAACTGCCTTTTGTAAGCATCATGGACACTACGAATTTCTCATGATGTATTTCAGTGTGACATTTATGGAGATGATGAACAGAGTCTGCCGACCAAGGTTGGATCGGTCAGTGATTGTATTTATAGATGATATTGTAGTCTACTCGAAGAGTGAAGGCGATCATGTCTGTCATCCTAGAGAAGTATGGAGACCTTACAGAGAGATAAGATATATGTAAAGATTTCCAAGTTTGTCTTAGAGAAGTTCAATTTCCTAGATCATGTTATTAGCTTGCACGGGATCATGGTAGACATAGAAAGATAGAAACATTAACGGAATGGAACATCCCAAAGATGCCGACCGAAGTACGGAGTTTCTTGGATTGGCAGGCTACAATCGGAGATTCATTTAGGATTTCTTAAAAATAGCTTCGCCTTTAACAAAGTTGAACCGAAAAGAATCATAGTTTTTGGTCCCAGATATTTTATTATATAAACAAAGCATTGTTTTACAAACATTATCCGATACTTATAATACAAAAGACCTAAGGATTCATGTCTCTGCTTTGCTACGTCCTTGGAAGCTCATTCACCTAGGGGGGCTCTTTCCTGAAATGTTTTGAAAATGTTTTACATTAGCTTTCGCTAAATAAGTACACCATTTCATTTGTTCAAAAAACTATTTCAATCAATCGTATATTTTGGGACACCTTGGGTCCCTTAATCAAACATCCCTGGACAAGCCTCGGGTCGATGTGGGATTTTAGGGTAGCCTTGGGCCCTCACACTATCATTTGGACACATTGGGTCCTTAAAAGATCCTCGAACCACGTATGTCCATGGCCTCTAGCTTCAATATTATTTGGTCACCTTGGGTCCATACAAGATCCTCGGATCACGTAGAACCATGGCCTTTTGTTTTATTTGATTGAGATCCTTAGACAAACCTTGGGTCTTTGGTATCTCGATCAATGTATACCATAGGGATCCTTGGACTATGTAAGTTCATGTCCTCCCTAATATTTATTTTCATTACTCAAAACATGTGTAGGTATTATAACTTTTCTTTATTTACATTACGTGTAAGCATAACCCATATAAAGCATTTCCTAATATCACATAATCATATTAGGACTAACTACTGGTTTGGTATACTTACGAGTTTATTGTACTTACAATAATATGGGGCTTTTCTACGTTCGATTCCTTGCTTAAACGTTTAACTCAACCCGACATGAAATCACAACGTGTCGTCTAAACGCACTTATTCTTACAGAAGTGTGTGTGTGTGTGTTATTTATCAGAGGTGTGTTAAATGAGGTTCCTATTCCTCAAATTTATAGGTTGTACTTAGCCTCCGTAGCGGACCGCTACCGCCTCATGTAGCGGACCTCTAAGCCGCTACCGACCCTGCTTCAACGAGTCAGCTTTGCTACGCGACACCTTCTCACTATTTGCTTGGTGGCTATGTAGCAGACCGTTAAGGATCCGGTAGTGGTCCGCTACTTCCCAAGCTTTCATATTTTACATTTTTAACCCATGAAGTTTAGGTGACGTGCAGTTCTAGTCCTTTTAGTTCTATTTCTCTTGGATTTTGGGGTGTTACAGCACTGGATCCTAATTTGAATCTGGCGGTCGAAAGTTTCGCCAGAGAAGAAGATCGTCGCCCTTCTGAAAAAACGGTGTGCACATCTACCTCTCTATCTTTGCCGGAGTTGGTGCTCTTTGCTGGAGATGTCCACAATCGGCACACAATTACATTTGCAATAACAAAATTCCTTCAACATAAAATTGGAGTCTAGATCTGAGTTCATACGTACAGGACTGTAACATCAAGTCGATTGTATAGGACTCACGACCGACAACGAAGATTCGTTTGGTTGTTCCAGCAGGTGGTTGTTGATTGATAGAGGAATGTATAGTTCGATCGTGGTGTATGTGGTACATGAGATCGAGTTGTGTCGCAGGAAATGGTGGTGGCACTGAGCAGTCATGCCGCCGGTAGTGGTGTGGAAACTTAGAGCACAAAAGTTAAATTGGGTTATACCACATGTCCTTCCTTGTGATTAACTCTTTCCCCAACCATATGATTACACATCGCACCCTCACATTGTTTTTGTTTTTTATTTTTTTTTTCTCTTATAACTTTTCAAATAAAATGTTTTATAAATTTCGAACATAACATTACGACGTGCTTTTTTTTATGTACGTTTCGGTGTAAGTTTCGTTCAAAACGGAATTGTGCTCGATAATTTACTAGCCCTCGAAGCTTAGACGAACAAGTCCGAAAGCTACCTCAATGTTTCATTTTTTTACGGTTCTTTTGTTTTTCTCATGGAGTGATCGAGTACGAATGTATAATTTGTCGAAACCGAACTGTCACACCCCCTAAATTCAACAAACGAAGTTTTACAATTTGGCGTGTGACATACCAGGATCTCAGACATTAGTTACATCAAACGACACTATATGGGACATAAATGAAATATCATAAAAGTTTAAAGTGAGTGCGGAAGCGTTTAAACAAAGAATTAAATGCGCAAAACAAACACGCCCAAGTTTAGTTTAATAAAAACAAGTGAATTGTTTTTAAATGCTTGCATAAGAATGCAATGATAGTAGGACTCCATGCATGTCCTAGGTGTGCAACATGTGCCTTAGCGACCTAAGAAAAATGTAAGAAAAAATGTCAACACGAGGTTGGTGAGTTCACAGGTTTGTAAGTAAATAAACTGTTTGCGTGTTTGTAGGATCCACATACGTAAGTCACACCTATTGCTAGCTATACAATGTACAAGTTACTCTAAGCGCTTGCAACTGAAGCTGACTGTTTGTGTTTGAATGCCTCCCGCCAGGTCTATCAACTCTGGCAGTGTGTTTAGGCCAACATTTCACCCGTTCGACCTCCAATCGAGTTAGCGCGACTAACGCGGGTGGGGTTTGTCAAACCCAGTAGTACTACCAAACGTTCCCTCGTTAAATCCATATTAACGGTCCGATGTGTGTGAGGACTTTCAATGATAGTGTGTTACGCTTAAGTACACAAGTGGTAGTGAAATACTATGTGATCCGTGTTTGTTTGTGTGCATGTTCCTCCCAACGGAAAAACAAGTAAAATGATGTTTGTCTGCAAGCATGTTTTCCCCCAACTGGAAAACAAGTAAAAAAAGGGATTCGTTTGTATGCATGTTTATCCCCAACGGGAAAACAAGTAAAATGATGTTCGTTTGTATGCATGTTTCTCCCCAACGAGAAAACAAGTGAAAGAATGTTTGTCTTTGTGCATCTTTCTCCCCAACGGGAAAACAAGTAAAAGAATGTTTGTCTTTGTGCATGTTTCTCCCCCAATAGGAAAACAAGTAAAAAAAGGGGCCGTGAAAACTCACATGAGTTGCGTACGAGCAGTAGATAACACCATACTAGGATGCAAGTAGGAAACACAAGAGTTTGTCTGTGAACTGCCTACGTATGCCCTTAAATTATACACATAATAGTTAGGGATACAATGAGACATTTGTGATGATGACACGGGAGTTAGAACGTCCTAGAACATACTTAGAATTAACGAGTAGACGAACGTGTCCATGAGAATAAGATTTCTTAATATAATAATTAAGATATATGCGTTTCGTATCGAACGTCTCTAGTTACGAATAATAATTAAATATATTCGTATGTTTGTACCATTTAATAATGGTCTAGGAAAATAATTATATTATTTTAAGTTCGGAGGAATAATTCGTTAATCATTTATGTGGCAAAAATAATAATTATATTATTTTTATTCTAGAATATAAACGTGGGTAAATAATATAAAGAATTATATTATTTATAAGTTAGGAGAGTTACACAATGTTTATAAACGTGGAAAAAATAATATATATAAGTATATTACTTTTAATTGGAGTCACGGATTGAAATTAATATAAATATATTATTTTATTCGGAGTCGTGGTTTGAAAATAATATAAATATATTATTTTAAAAGTGGAAAATAATGTTAAAAATGGGTTATCAAACCAAACCCTAACCTACGGTTGGTTTACGAGGCTAAAACACATTAACACAATGATATAATAATATGGGGAAGGTTTTTATATTAAAAAAATGCTTTTAAAAAAAGATTTAAAAAGAAAACAGGTGGAGAGACTCGAACCCGGGTCTCTCCCACCATAGCACACATACTTAACCAGTCCCGCCCGCTAGGGTTTCGCAACATAACCCGGTTCCAATTGATTTTATCGTAGAACACCGGTGGTTTCTTCCCCTTACGAGCCGAACCTAAAACCCAGTCCCAAACAACATGAATTTGGTCGCGATCGACCAAGGATTCATAGGGGTTTTGTTAATCGGTTCCTTGCGAACCTGTATGTGGGTTTAATTTGAAAAAAAAATCAAGTCTAAGATCGTTTGATTGCAGATTCAAAAGTCAAAACCCTAGGTTTGAACACCGATTCGATTTGAATGATTCTGATAATAAAATTTATTGGATTCATGGGGCTTTTAACAAGTGGAAGATTGCGAATCTAGCCATATAAGTTAATTAGATTGAAATCGTGTCTAAGATAAAAACCCCAAATTGTTTTATGAACAAACCCTAGCTTTTGGATCTTGATCAAAACGAAGGATTGCGAAGCTAATGATGTAAATCAATTGAATTTAAACAGAGTCTAGGGTAGAGTTTGATTAAACCGGTCATACATGAACCTTAGATTCTGGATCGAGTTGCATTCGATAATGTAAGCCATAATAATCATAGGGCTTTTGATTAACAGGTTAAAACGAATCTAAACATATACACAATTACCAGAATAGTGCTTGATTTGACTGTGTTCGACCAAATGGGATTCCGTCTTCGTATGGTTTGATCTGTCCGACCAAATTGATCAAAGCAAGAGCTTCACAAAAGTTCGTACAAGGTGTGTGTGCAGTTTGTTTGCGCAATGGTGATCCTAAATGATTGAATTCGAGCGATTTGTTGATGGGATCGACGATTATGCTTTAACTACCCATTACATGAGTTTAATTCGACATTGATGATGATTAACACGGTAGTTATGATCGTTAATGTCTAGAGTGTGTGAAGTCGGTTACAAATACGAACAAAAATCGATCGTGGCGCTTGAATTGGATCAATAGTGGTTCCGGGTTTGACTCCAAAAGTCAACATCACCCAAAAACACTAGATTTTGACTTTCTAAGTCAAACATAATTGGGGTTTGAGTTAATTACAGATTTAGTCCCTGAGTTTTCATGAGTTTAAGTTTGAGATAAGGCAGATTTAGTCCCTGAGGTTTGTGATAGGTTTAAAATAGGTTAATATTTAACGGGACTAACTACGTTTTGCTAACAGAGTTAACTCCAAAATGTATGGATGTCACACGAACCTTACAAATTTCCCTGTGCATTAAAGCCCCTTCTTTAGTAGTAAATGTTCTGACCTGATTTTTTTTCAAGGTTTTGTTTTTTTAGTATAAAGTTCCGAATATTATCAAGCCTCTTGACGTAACGTGCGGGTTTAGGTTACCATTTCGTCTTTTATAAAATTTCGAATCTAATCAACGCCTACAACGCGCGGGGTTACATCACCTAGTTATATTAAGATAATCCAGTGTTGCTTCTGTTGGATATTTTAGTGTAATTGGATTTACTTGTTTAATCAATACATATCATCATAAATATCAAATAAGTTAGGAGGTACGAAGTGCACGCTTATTTGAGTTTATTATGATATTAGGAGCGAAGCCCCTAATTAACTGGGGTCCAAGGGGCCCCCCCGGTAGCGGGGTCCAAGGGGTAGAGTCTCTGGCTGGGGTTGAGCTTCATTAAAATTGCTTCATTAAAAATTCATTTGAGAATGAATTTCCGGAAATTCACATGTGAATTCCTGAGGGGGCAAGAGTGACAAATTGACAATTCGAAAACTGCCTATGGCGGTTTCTAAACTCAAAGCGCCCCTGGTAGCGGGGTCTAAGGGGCAGAGCTCCTGGCCGGGGTCGAGCTTCATTAAAACTGCTTCATTAAAAATTCATTTGAGAATGAATTTCCGGAAATTCACATGTGAATTCCTGAGGGGGCAAAAGTGACAAATTGACAATTCGAAAACTGCCTAGGGCAGTTTCTAAACTCAAAAACTGTAAATACGCTCCATCGACGATTGATCACTCTCTGGTTCAAAATCATCAAAAAATCTCCATACTGGTGTTCTTCAAAAACTCTGATTTGTATACGATTAAAACATTTGGATCAACCACTAAATAGTTTTGATCTGAAAGTGACCACACGCCTTTCAAAGTATCCAAGTATCATTCCGTTTTCTGCAATTTCTACAACAGCTTCTTCCCGGCCTGAATATTTTTTTGTGGTCGAGATTGCTTTCTCGTAATATCATTGTAGTTTGGGAATAAGATCCTGTCTCCCATCAACTGTAACTCATGTGGAACCTTTTGAAATCATTATCAATCTAGGCTCATTTAAAAAGGAAACATAGTGTACACTATTTCTAAACATTAATTAACTCATACCAACAACCGGCCAACTTGTTGGATAAAAACTAAAAAGGATATGTACAATCTTCTGGTAATTTAATAAATTAAATTATTTTTGAGTATAATCTCCTATTCAAGTAATAATAGTTCGTTTCAAAAGTACGACATTATGATCGTTAATTAGTTCTTATTAATAAACTCAACATGGAGAACTATACATTTGTAGGTGGTCACTTACTCACTTTGTCGTATGTATCGTACAAGAATTTATTTACTTTTAGCCAATTTCAGTCTATAATATATTAGAAGTGGCAGTATATATATAGTTTGAGTTAGGAATGTTCATAAACCGTCTAAACCGACCGAACTAATTAAGACTTGTTGGTCGGATTGGCCGATTTGAAATTATGCATTCAAACCGTTTAAACCGTAGACATTTGCCCGGTTTATATTTTGTGTTTTGGACTAAACCGTAAACCAAAGTGACCGTATATTAAAATATATATAGAGAGAGACGGACTTAAATTTAGTTTAAATCTTTTTACTTCACTATTTAATCTCCAATAATCTCACCATGATCTGGTATCTCCACCATCTTCTTCAACTAGTAAGTTAACCTTTTGTTGATTATTCTGATTGTTTACGAATGGATTGGTGTGCCAGGCTTGTGATGGCAGACTTGTCATGTCACAACAATGATTAAAAAATTTGTTTACATTTGAGAGACTAAACAAACAATAGATGCACACCAGAAGATTGATGAGAAGAAAAAAATTGTTTGGCTAAACTTTGGATTCTAATGAATAGTTTATTCAAGTATATTGGTTTTCTTGAGTTTTGTCGTTAAACGAAGAAGATGAAGATGTGAACGAAAGTAAAAGTAGTAAAAGACAGGAGATGTAAATGAAACTAAAGTTGGAAAAAAACTTGGTTCAAACCTTCAAACCCTAAAAACCGAACCGTTAAATCGTCGGCCGTATGGTTTCCGTTTATACAGAACCGCTAAACCGACGGATTGCCCAAAAATCTCGTCCGAACGGCAAACACACATATCACACATATAATAGCACTTCTAAATATACACCATTGTTTATCATGGGACTTAAACCGTCAATATTATAGGGAGAGACATTTGTACACACCTGCATACCTTTCAACTATATATGTTAGCCTAATTGTTAAAACCAAGTTTGGATAAAGTTTATGGGTCAAAATGTAAATTAGTTAAAGGTGTGTTTAGAGTCAAAGTGTCAATATAAATAGGCCAAGGACCAGTTTTGTCAAGTATGTATTTGTAAAACTGTAAATACGGTTGTGTATGTAGGGAATCGACGCATCCCTTACAAATTAGGGTTATAAAGCCAAACCATCGAGTCTGTAATTGTTATGATCTATTCATAATTGAATTTCAGTTTGTATCAAATTCCTTGTTCTTGATTTATTCGATCCGAAGGGCCTACAGTGGTATCAGAGCGCTTAGGGTTCCAATTGCATTGAAGAATTCGTATTCCGTATTTTTTGAAGCCATAATCGTCATCAAACAAAATCGTTTCAGTCAAAATGGTTAAGGAGAAATAAAAATTGTTTCAGTCAAAATTCGATTCAGAAGAAAGTAAAATCAATTCAGTATAACATCGATACTTTAAAAATCAATGCAGGAAAATTGATTCAGACGCAAGTGTCACGAAGCCAAACAAAGTGTTTTTTGAACAGTAATAATCGAAGCCAAATCAATCTCGTAACTAACAATTCGAGGTCTGTTGAATTCATCACGTTTATGAAGATCATGTTAACTTCTCGTTTGAATCCCAGACTCAAGTTCGACTGTGTTTGCACGGATTGTGTATATTTTTGTTGTTATCTCCATATCAAGATTGCAAATTGGTTTCGTGTATTGTTCCAACCAATCAGGAAAAGAAGGAAAAAGATTTTGTTGATGTTTGAGAAAGTCAAAAAACAAAGAAAACAGGAACAAGTCTTGTCCTTTGGTTGCTGTTTACGAAAGCAAGGAAGGAAGGAGCATTTTTTCTATTTGATTACTTTTTAAAGGAAAAAGGAAGGAAAAAAGATGTTTGATCTTGTACTTGGTTGCTATTTGAAGTCAGAAAAGGGAAAGGAGGAAGAACAAGAATTTTGGTCTTGTTTTTAGTTGATGTTTGCGTAGAAAAGAACACATGAACGTTTTGTTGTTTTGTGTTGTTTGCTGTTTCAAGGTAGAAAAGAAAAAAAGGGAAGGAAAACAGGTTATCTTTCTTCCAAAATTGAAAGAATTGAGGATTAGAAGCCCAAAGCCGGAGAATTGCATCAGTCAAAATTGTAGAATCTCATAAAAGATTCACAAATTCCAGGTTCTATCCTTCAATTCTTCTGGAATTTTAGTTTATTAAATTACTACAGTTATAGTAAATTAGATTAAAAAATTAGTGATTCCTGTTAGAATCATTTGTTGGATTTAGAAGAAAACTTAAGTTGTTACAATATGAAAATAAATTTGGTTGCTAGATAGTTTCCCTATTGAGAAAGAGAACTTGGATATCTTAGAAGAATTTATGCATGGGAGATAAACCAGATTCGAAAAAAACCGTGGCGACATATGAAGACACATGTCTAGTTTCCAATGTCCGTTGTAGAACAACACAAATTATACAGTTTGGGAACTCAGAATGAAAGTTAAATTAGAAGCTAACGGAAGAGAGAAACACATCCGCGGAACAGATGAAAAGAAAGATAAGGCTGCAATCGCTTGTTTGTATCAAGAATTTCCTGAAGACCTTACACTACAAGTTGCAAGTTGTAAAACCTCAAAGGAAGTATGGGATACACTAAAGACCAGATTCGTTAGAGTAGATGAAGTGTCGTAGACACGATTTCAGTCAATCAAATCTGAATTTGAAAAGCTACAAATGAGAGAAGAGGAAACAATAGATTCTTTCACTGCAAGGATGACAAACTTCAACATCCCGAAAACCCACATATTGATAGTTCAGGCTAATATGTGGCCCGAATCTCCAGTAGATGAGACGGTTAACAAGGTTTTCACATAAAGCCGGATTTAAAGGAATTAAAGGGACCGGTTAACCAAAAAGAGTACGGTTTGGGCTCGAAACACGCGGAAAAAGAAACATAAGGATCTGCGGTAAACCTTAAAGGTTTAAAATCCACCTTAAAGGAAAACCCTAGACCCTTCGGCCTAGGGGAGCTCACGACGACTGAGACGAGAGAAGAAGAGAGAGACGCCAGAATCGGGAGGCCGGCAACGGTGGTTTCATAGTGGTTTTGAGCGGGGAACTTCATATGTAGCTAAGGTAATCTTCGTTCATACTTTTTACGCGTTATGTTTGTGTTTTTGGTTGGGAACCCGATTAGGGTTTGGGTTGATTGGCCATGGACGACCGCAAAGATGAAGACGGTGTTGGTGGCCGACTGAAGTGGTGGTCTCAGGTGTAGCAGGTGACGACGGGAAGGTGGTGGTGGCGTGTGATGGGGTTGTCCGGCAAGGAAAGGAACGGGGACATAGGATAATAGCCGGCGAACGAGAAAGGTGAAAGGGAGAGATGGGTTGGTCACGGAGGAACGATGTGAGGGTGGGGGTGCTCGACAACAGGCAACGGCAGCCGTGGGGTGGCTGTGATGGTGCGTCAGAGGGCCGCCGGAGGACGGTGTGAGGTGTGGCTACATGGCAGCGACGTGAAATGGAGGACAAGGCAAGTGTTGTTCGGCTAGGGTTTTCCCAACGAGGAAGACAAGGTGCAGGGTGGTGGTTCATGGTGGTGATCAGGCTAGTAGTGCACGAAGAAGGAGACGAGGACGATGGCGGGGACAAGCGGCGTGGTGGTGCACGACGTGTAAACCGGAGTAGCACTGGTTAGGGTTTTACATTTGCGTGTCATGCATGCGTGTAAGGAAACCGGCTCGAGGTCACGTATTTCTGTTGTTAGGGTTTGCATGGTCACGTACGTGCATGCATGGAGCCAAGTTCGAATACATGGGTCCTAAATGTGTCAAGAACGACACCATGCGTGTACTCGTGAACCGGGGGTGTCATGAAGAAAGAACGACGATCATATGAGTTTATTTATATTTGTATATGTATCCGACGTACACTTTGAACGTGTTCTGACCACGTAATCGAACGATTGGCAGGTTTGGATTACGAGGACGAAGTACGAGTTGTAGAGCAAAGAATTGGACTCAGTTTAACCGGCGAGTTTCTAATCCCCTCTTTAAATGTTTTTACCGTTTTGGGGCTATCGTACATACTTGCAAGACTTGTTTTATAAATTAAACGTGTTACGAGATTTGGGTTAAACCCAATGAGTTTATTAACTAAAATATCCAATAATGGAACTAAGGGTCTATGTGTTATACTTAGGATGTGTGGGCTAGATGTTGGTATGATATTAGTGCGTCGTATAATGATGTATTTGGGATAAGTCCAGGGATGAGTTTACATTTGTGTTGGAACGACTAGGATGTATGGTTGTGGATGCACGTTTGGTTTGTGCTTAGGTAATGAGTCACGGTAATTACATGTGTGCTACTATGTGTTACCTGCTTGCTATTGTGTGTGCTTGCGTTGTGTCCTTGTTATACAGTGAATGATGATGTGAAGGACGAGGTCCTTCCGGTAGTCACCGTGGGTGACAATCCCTTCCAGGGTAGTGACGAGATCTAGTGGGGAGTTCGGAGTATGACGAACATCCCAACGGGGATAACCATGACAATAGTAGCTGTGACGAAACAGATAAAATCCTTTGAAGGTAATTGATGTGTGCATTATGTTAATTTAATTGCATGCATGTGTTGTTTAATGTTAATTTTGTTGAGATGTTACTGCTCTGGTGTGATCTTTAAATTGACCATTGTGTCGGAATGATATTGTGCTTACAACAATGTTTTAGTTGACCTGGTGAGTGTCTTGGTTAAGGCTTGTCAGGGCGGTGTCTAGGGGTCGGTTGTGTTAACCGTACTTCGTGTTGATACGTGTGGTAGGTTACAAGTTAGGAATGTGGTAAGGTCGATACTTGTTGGTGAAACTTACTGGATTATGGTTATGGTTTGAGTCGGGGATTTGTAGGACCCTTATGGGAAATGGTAGGTGACGTGGGTTACAGATATGCGGATAAATGATAACTGTTTTTATAAAGGACTGTAATGTCTCGAGTCGGAAATAAATGATATTTGTGATGAGAATGTTTCTGTGTAAGGTAAACTGTTAGAACTCACTTAGCATAGCTGACTTTGTATGTACGTTAGACTGTTTTGCATATGAGTTCCATGGATGACGTATCTTGGCTTGGGAGCGGTGCTACTCTGGTTTGTGTGCTTGCATTCGTAAGGTAAGATTAAGAACAATAATGATTTCAAAAAGATAATTACTATTTTGAGTTAAACTTTCGCTGTATGTTTTTATAAAGAATTAAGTATTTTTAAAGAAAACCCTGTGATGTGGAACCAACACTACAACAGTATCACCCTATCCCGATGATTTTTTTTACCCTATAGCGACGACTTGTCGTCGGTATAGCCTATACCGACGTCGTCGGTATTACCTCGTCCCAATAGGTCAAAGATGTCGTTGGTATAGGTGTCGTCGGCATAGGTCGACCTATGCCGACGACATGTCGTCGCTATAGGGTTTAATTAAAAAAATTCAAAAAGAAATTCTATACCGACGACAAGTCTTCGGTATAGGTTCTGGACTTATCCGGACGACAAGTCGTCGGAACAGACCCAACCTATCCCGACGACATGTCGTCGGTATTGGCTATTTCCAATTTTTTAATTAAATTTGAAAAAGACCTATGCCGACGACATGTCGTCGGGATAGGTTATTCTGTTTTTTTTTTTTTTTTTTCAAAATTTTCTAGAAATATTTATTTTTTAATTACCAAAACCTGCAAATCAGATAATTCAAACCATTCAAAAATTGAAATCCGAAACATATTGTTCGATACAAAAACCTGTTCGACACACAAACCAAATATTCAAACATAAAGTTGTCCGACACACAAACATAAAAATTGTTCAAACATTCAACAATAACACCGGCAACAAAGGCAAAGGGGCAACAACTTCAAGCTAATTATCTTCGCTGCTAGTTCGGCGTTCCCACATTCGACGCATTTCATCCGTTTGTCGTTGCATTTCAAGCATTTGTTGATTACGCACACGACGTTCTTCCTTTCGTTAGGCTTCACGTTGTTGTTGATCTTGGACTTGTTGTTGAAGTTGAGTTACACGCTCATCCACTTCTTGCCAATGTGGTTGTGGAGGGGGGTACTGAACAAATCCGGTGTGGGATTACTCACCACACGACCGTCACCCCTGATATGGCCACGCCGATGACCCATTGCACGCTCCATGCATGCAAACTCATCGACAACAGACGAGTCACCACCAGACTCAGCAGAGGATCTTGTATACTCCTCTTAGATTCGGTCCTGCATTAAACAATGTAATAAACAATCACTTGACTATTTTACTAAAATTCGACAGCATAACTGCTGTAAAATGGATAACCAACCTGTTAAACTATAAGTTATAAACGACCCAAATTCATAAAATCCAATCAACCAACACTAATAACAACGAATACTAATAATACTTGCAAAAATATTCAACAATTGGGCTCAAGTTGGATGTTCTAAGTCTATTAAAGTGTGTTTGAGTCATTTTGACCCGTTTAAAGTTACAGTTGGATGTTCTAAGTCTAACAACAAAATCATTTGACTTACATAATCTGATGATGCAGTCGCGTTGGCCCAACCGGTCCCTTCTTTGTAATGGGTCGATTTGAACACATCAATTGGGCCGGTACGCTGTGAATAACAAAAATAATATCACTAAGAATTAATAAGCATGTTTATATAATACTAACAATTGTATTTCATATCTCCATGTGTCGACGTTAGGCGTATGATTTGCTGCCATGGTAACTTGGGTAACGTTGTTGTGATCGGTTTTGTTTGTTCTCTTCGAGCGGTTTTTATAGCTCACATCTAAAAACAGCTCATTAATCAAAGTCTCCCAAGTTTCTTGATCAAGATCTTCTAGTGGATTATTCATCGCCGCCTCCACATCATCGTATCCCCTATTCTCCTCGAAGTGAACTTTCAACTCTCCGGTCAATAAAGTAAAAAACTCTATACCGACGACATGTCGTCGGCATAGAGTTTTCCCATAATTGTTTTTAATTTAAAACAAAAAAATTCACCGACGAAAATTTATTAAATAAAAGAAAAAAAAAAGAAAATTCAAATTAACCTATATCGACGACATGTCGTCGGTATAGGTTTTTCCCAATTTTTCATTGGGTGCCATGTTTTCCTTCCATCTAGCTTAACCCTGTGCCGACGACATATCGTCGGTATACGATCTCCCTTGTCAAATTTCCAAATTAGCCTATCCCGACGACATGTCGTCGGTATAGGGTAACCTATGTCGACGACATGTCGTCGGTATAGGGTAACCTATGCCAACGACAAGTGTCGTCGGTATAGGGTAACCTATGCCAACGACAAGTGTCGTCGGTATAGGCGCCGTCGACACAGGGTCATTTTCTTGTAGTGCAATCAGAAAGGAAGAAAGCCAAAGCTTAAGGATGACGGAGACAATAAGGTTTATTTGAAGAAAAGAACCAAAACTTGGATTAAAAATTAGGGAGGTGAATGTTAGACTAATTGTTAAAACCAAGTTTGGATAAACTTTATGTGTCAAAATGTAAATTAGTAAAGTTGTGTTTAGAGTCAAAGTGTCAATATAAATAGGTCAAGGACCAGTTGTGTCAAGTATGTATTTGTAAAACTATAAATACGGTTGTGTGTGCAGGGAATCGACACTTCCCTTAGAAATTAGGGTTATAAAGCCAAACCATCGAGTTTGTAATTGTTACGATCTATTCACAATTAAATTTTAGTTTGTATCAAATTCCTTGTTATTGATTCATTCGATCCGAAGGGCCTACAAGCTACAAGTCATTTGGTTGTTAAAATTTTACATTACTAATTAACTATTATTTTTAACATGTATTGATATTAGTTTTTCATTGAGATTTAAAAAAAAGGTTTAAATTAAACAATTTTGTTTATAACCATAAGGTTTATTATTATGACGCATTAGATTAATAATTTCAAAGCTTAAGTATGCATAAGCATAAACCTTAAAAAAGTCATTATATAGTTCTTTTCAAGTGAAGTTTAATCCCATTAGTTATAGTCCAGATAAGAGAATCGAATGTTCCTGGATTCTGAAACCTTCTAGGTCACAGATTTTTAATAAATTTAGATTTGATAATGATTTGAAAATGAATACTTAAAAGATAAGAAATAAGGTTTATATATACAAAGACTTGGTGAATAAAAGATGGTTGGATAAATCGAGCTTTAGGAATGTCTATCTCGGAGTAGCAACCGCTAGACATAAAACTAAATATGAGTTGTTATGAGTTGTGCAAGTGTGCAAGTGTGCAAGTGTGCAAGTCTTTGTATATGTTCCGGTTAGCTTTGCAAAATAAAAGTTGAAATTTCAAGTTTTATTCTCAAACAACTGAATACTAAAAGAAGTTGAACTAGATTTTTTCGATTTGCACCTTTCTTATCAAAATTTCTCGGGACTTGAGAATTAATATTCATATATATAAGCATTCGGGGAAATGAAATGAGCTGCAAAATAAAGTTCTCTCTGTTTCTCGTCTTGAATCAGAAGAGAATAAAGTTCTCTCTGTTTCTCGTCTTGAATCAGAAGAGCATAAGCTTGATTGATAGATGGAAGCGCTTTCATCAATTTAGTGTTTCCCTGATTGTCTCATAGCAAGGATTGAGTCCTATGAGAAATTGCATCAAGCGTTGATCTACTTCACACTTGGCCAAGAGACGGGCATTACCACATGTGTAAGGTGGAATAACATCAATTGCATTTAACTCATTCCAAATAGATTTGATCTTTGAAAAATAAGTCGCAATGTCATCACTGCCATGTGAAATAGCACATAAGCTTTTTTGTAGCTAATAAAATTTGGCTTCATTACTTTGACCATAACGATCATTTAACTCATCCCAAAGTTGATGTGCCATTTCTACATAAAGAATACTCTTACTGATTTCTCGTGACAAAGTGTTAAGTATTCACGAAATCACCATGTCATTACATCTTTGCAAGAGATCAAGATGAGGAGAGCTAGTGGGTTTGGAAACATTTCTATTGATAAACCCTAGCTTGTTTTTAGCTGATAGAGCAATAGACATTGCTCGTTTTCGTGAACCAAATCCCCTAGTGATATGACATGAATTATACATTTTTTGCACGCATAATTATCCTCGAATTTATCATAATTACAGATAATATGGATATTAATTGATGCTTAATCCATCCATTTGTGTTCCAATGGGATAATTGACTTGGATATGCAAAAACATGAAGAAAACACTCAAAATCAAGGTGAAATCAGCATTCGGAAGTCAATTGAACGAAACCGGACGCAGAAGGTCAAAATTGGAGATCAAAAAGTCAACGGAGAGGTGCATTGCCTTGCACGGCCGTGCAAATCCTAAAATGCCCTCCCGTACTCCCTAAAGCTGCCAGATTCCGCATGTGAAAGAAATTGGTACTTTGCACGCCCGCACAATCTAATGCACGGCCGTGCATTGCCAAAATCTTAGCCTATAAATAGGAAGCTTATTCTAGTGTTTTAAGTGTCCAAGATCAAGAGTATGGAAGGCCTTAATGCTCTGCTAAGAGCCGGAACTCTCTCGGTTTTGGTCCTTTTAGCTTTTCTTTGTTTATTTTCTCTTTAAAGTCTTGTAATATGAAATGATTCTTCAAGTTCGAGTAAAACAAGAGGAAACCTATACTCACTCTCCCTTGGTGTTGAAAAACTTTCACACATTATCTAAGGGTTAGCGGACACTTGTATGGTCATTCATGGCTAGTTCTCTTGTGTTACCCGACTTGGTTGAACTTTAATTAATTAATGAAGTATTTTTAGTATGTTATGTTTTTAAAGTCTTTACTATTAGTTATCTTTAAAAAAAAAAGAATAATTGATCTTTAAACTAATCTAATAATCTTAAATCTTGTGAGTTACTTAAGCAAAACTTCTTGTTTGGGAAGCTTATTCGAGTTTGTATGGTCTATATACAAATCTTGGTTCTAGCAACGGCCGGTTAGTATAGATTTAATATTATGAGTTGATTGGAGTTTTGGGTATTCAGCAAGCCGTTTGAGCCCTAACCAGACCAGGCGGTATGTGTCGGTATTTCTTTACTTCTCTCGTGTCGGCTTGCAAAGGACTTCTAGCGGGAGCCATAGGGTTTGATCTTGAGAATGAAAGTCTTATTTATTTAAAATAATATTATAAGTAAAGACAACTATTTAAGAACATAATTTGTTAGATCCAAGCGTTCATAAAGTACCTTTGGAGGAAGTCGTACATTCCAACTTACCGGAAGAAGTTACAAGACATGACGTACGTTAGTCATTGGATAATCATAGTCCGACTAATGAATCACGAGATAACCGACGGACTTGAGACTCCGTTCAGGGTCCAGAGATTCATTAAGGAACAGTTGGCCGACCGTATCCACTATTCCGTTATGAAATGCTAACTACCCTATCGAAAGGTTAGTACTTGTAACTATGACCAACCTTACTTTAAATATAACATTAATTAACAAGGGATAACAACTAGAGTAACACCTTAAACGGGATAATACTTCTAATTACATTTCTTATCTTTTCATTTTCCTTTTAAAACAAAACCCATTTTCTAACTTATTATCCTAGTCAGAGGGTTGAGTACGGGATCCGTGTCCATGGTTCGATACTTGGTTTTTACCCATACTATACTACGTTGCGAATGATACACTTGCCTATTGTTTGTGTTTAGTTGAAGTAATTATCATTTTAATTTATAAATTTAAAATTTGATTTTGTGTAACTCTAAATCAAACATTAAGAATATATCATGTTTCTCACATTTGACACCAAGTTCTTGGTGTCATTACCACGGATATAGTTATATATTTTTATATACAATAAACAAGCTATCACCTAGCTTCCATCGAAAGATTTAGAAACGAGTAACATCTCGGGATGATCAGAAGGATGCAAATATAATGGACTTGAAGAATCCATATGCAAACCAGAAGAGGTATTTATTGAATCAGAAGTGTCGACATGTCCTTGAATCAATATACACAAGACTTAAAACTTTAAACCCAAAATTTTCACATGAAAGTTTATACGAAAGTTGAACTCTTGTGCGAAAGTTTGCGAAACTTGTGAACGAAAGTTAGAACTTCATGTAAAACTTTTGTGCGAAACTTGCAAGTTTCGTGTGAAAATATAAGTGAAATTTCTGAAACAAAACTTGAAAGTTTCATTTGAAAGAACTGAACGAAAGTGAAACTTTCGTGCAAAACACAATCTTTAAATCTCCAACAGAAGGCGAGAAAACGTTCAACAGAAGAAGATGAGAAACAACAACAACAACAATAAACTCAAATATGCAATAGATTTGGTGGTAAAACCTCCAAAACATTAAATCTTCACAATCAAAAGATGAAGATCAAAACGAAACTGAAACAGAGTCGATCACAAGCTGAAACAAATGCGGAAGCAGTGAGTCAAACACTAAATCAACGCTTGAGAATCAACTCCTATTGTAAAATCAAAATGAGCTTGATGAAATCGATGAAAAGTGAGGAATTTCAATCGAAATAACAAAAGATTGAACGAAATCAGTCACTAAACGATTTTCAAAAGTGAAAAGTGAGATGAATAAGCAGCAAGAATCAGATGAATGAACACATAATTGAGCAAATCATGCTCTGCTACCATGTAAAACGATAGAGAATTTTGGGAAAGTTTTCTAATTCTCATTGATAACTTGAAATAATAATATAAATTGTTTACATAAAAATTCAAGAAAATGAATCTGAGCTAACAAACAAAACTAACAAAACTAAACTTTCATGTGAATGTCAAACAGATCAGATAACAATATATAACTATATAAGAACAATTATACTATTATTTAAATAGTATCTATTTTGAATTTTAGTGTTTTTTTTTACTTTTGCGATGCGTTTTAAGATTTTCCGACAAAGTGACAATCGTTGCAACATGTTTTTATATATGTGTTATGATACTCGAGATCGTGCCGTCGCCATAGCACGTGGCGGTGTAATTCCTGATTAAGAATTATGGTTTGTTCACAAGTTATTATTCAACCCTAAACAATCAAGGTCCGACACTACTCTTGGTCATGAAATCTAATTATTCTCTTTTTTTTTTGGATTTTTAAGAGGTATCGTGATGTGTATCGATAGACTAGGCATGTGATTCAAAATCGTCGTTTTGCACGTGTTTTAAAATGATTTTTAGCTACAATTTCTTTCTTGTTTTAATCATTGAAAAAAATAAAAATTATTGATTGTAATGTGTAATTTGAAATGGACATTACAGACTGTACCCAATCGGTGGCCTTTGAGAGTTTACCTCACGTGGTACGTACGAGCATTTAATTGTGTTCGTGACGTAATAATCTACAAAAGTGGATTAAGATGCCATTAATTATACATTTATGCTAATAAAATATTTTAGAATATTGATACATAGAAAGAAAGCAAGATCACATATTTAATAACCAAATTATTAATCTAAGTACATTTTGTTAAGAACAGCAAGTCTCAAGGTGTCTTCTTGATGACCTCTGAATCCATTAGGAACCTTCACAATAACATCTTGTAGCATCAAATCCTTCACACTTGACACACTTGCATAGTGAACTCTTAGATCAAGGCTTCTAAGTGCATCCATCAACTTTGCTGCTGGATAGTTAACGTCCGCTGATTGAACCCTAATCATCGCTTCCGTTCCAAGCGATTTCACCTCGACTTCAAGCTGATTAGCCGTTGAATGACTGGTGACACTTCTTGATTTATCTTCAGGGCTATGCTCGTAATGTTTAAAGTTCAGTTGGGCCTTGTTGTTTCTTGAACTCACCGGTGATGATTCTGATCCCGTTAACTTCTCTAATGTTTCGATTTTGGATTTAAGCTCGTTGATATAAGTAACTGCATCAGCTAATAGAGAAGCTTTGTCCATCTTTGAAACGTACGGAACCACACTTCTGAGAGCATAAAACCGGTGGTTTAACTTCTCTCTTCGCTGCCTCTCCGCTTCCACATGGTACCCGGGTGTCGTTATTTCTGGTGGAGCAACCGCGCCCTTTGCCCGTCTTCCCCTCCTCTTAGGAGTGATTGTTATGTTGTTGGTTGATGGTGATGAGCAGTTGATTTCAATTGGATCTGAATCAGAAGATGACATCCTCATCTTCTTAATGCTCATCACTTCTTCCTGTCCTTCTTCACTTGCTTGATTCTGTATGCCTGAAAATTGATTGAAATTGGTGTTTTGAAAGTGTGTACAATTGTTTAACTATTTTTTTATGATTATTTGTTAGTCAAATAAGTTGTCACTATAATGATTGATGTTTAATTAAAACCAGTAAGAGTTGAAAAAGAAGCAGCAAAAGATGATACCTTGATTAGGGATTTCACATTCATCAACAAGATTAGCGAGGTTGGCGTTAAAAAATATATCTGGATCGAAGACGGATTTCGTTAACTGGATTACACCACTGTTGTGGTGAACAGTATCACAAGAACCCAATTCAACGATTCCATTAGAAGTGGGAATACAAACCAAGGATTTGATTCCGTGTACCCTAACTTCTTCGGCTCTTTTACTGTTGTAATTCTTTAGCTCCTTGTCGCCAGCCAACCACAGGCACGATCCGGAGCTATAACTCTCGCCAACGACATCATGTCCAGCCAAAAAGCACATGGAAACCGAGGACATAATCAACCACCGTGTATTGCAAACATCGTCATACCCAAACCCAAACAGTGGGTCATGATCATTACTTGTTGAAGGAAGCAAGTCACTATTGGTGCCCGGGAAATAGCCGTCAGCCCACAAGAGAACAAGACGGCCGTCAGTGTCTTTGGAGGCCTGCCAGAATATGGCGTAAAGCCACCTCTCGGGTCGGTTTTGGAGGATGAAGCTGAGACGGGTTTGAATTGAGGATTGTGGCATAGAGGCTGGACTAAGTAAATCCATGGAAGAAGCCGCCAGTACGGGAAGTCTTATACGATGAACTCCGGTGATAGTTGAGTTAGTGATCAAATTGATGGAAGGTGGGATATGCGTGAGAAATGTGCTGTTTTTATAAGTATCGTGAATTGCATTCTTATTGTATAGTGATATATAACATCATTCAAATTTAAGTCAGCATCATGCATTGCATTCTTAGTTTCCCATTTTGGTATTAACTATTAAGCTTTTTTAAATCATTTAAACTACGCGTAAAAAGTACAAAATTAGCAAAAAAAAAACCTAATTTTTATATAAAGCTATCTCATTATTCTATTACTTGCCAACCGACAAATTAAATATTTGAATCCAATGGACATGTCACATGGAGCTTAACTTGTTTCTTCTCTCTTTTCCTTTCTGGATAGTATTTTCGGTTTTCTTAACTTCTGACTTTTTGATATTATGAGAATCTTCTATCCATTCAGTTAAGGGGTGTGCTAAACCTACACGACCCTCAAATCTAATTTCATATTAATCTACAGTTAAACGACCGTTTAAAGTAGATTAGACGACCGTCTGTCTTTGCTGATGATTATGACGTATGCCCTTCAAACCAATCGACCGTCAAATGACAATCCAACGGCCGCAGCCCGCATGATTTTTAAAATATGTCGGAGTTTTCCGAAACGTTAGACGTCAGCCCTTATTGTCAAACAGTCGTCTACTTTTTACTTTGGACGGTCGTTTGGCATTTCGTTTTTTTATTTAGAGCGTTAGTCTATAAAAGTTAACGGCGGTTCGATTAAAAAGGTTAACGGCGTTTTGTTCGTTCACTTTCCAATTGATTTCAAACTCGTATTTTAATTTCGTTTTGACATTTTAAGCATATTTTTCTAGTTTGTACGTAGAGGTTGACATTGATATATATCAAACACTGTAGCAATAATCTTCTCTATTTTTGTCTTCTATTGTTTTATCGTAAAAGTTAATTTGATATAACAAAACATTGACTTCCTAGATAGAATGTGAAACTAGAAATGCGAGATTTTTCAACATCAAAGAGGGCTAAGATACAAACTTGTTTTTCTAGACTGTGCGTTGGGGCAGATATTGATAAATGGTATAAAAAGGTTGATCAAAACATTGTTGTCGGTTCGCATACACATATTCACCGCATTGTATGTGCCTTGATTAAAACTTCCTTATACCTTGATTAAAACCTCCTTATACCTTATCTGCAACGCGAGATTTCTTCAGTTTTGCATATTTTGAGACAGGGCATTGAAGTCTAGATATACCTCCATCTAGATGACAAAGCACCTGTTTCGATTGTGTGTTAAACCTGTCTGCATTAACGTCATTCTCAAGTTTACAATGATTCTGCAAGAGCTCCGGTTGTTTAGTTTTATTAACATTTGAACCACTTGTTTGATTGATTGAGATTTTTCCACCGGTTGTTTGCCTTAGAATCAAACGGGAGAAAAGGTGAAACAAAAAACACCAAGGATTTGCTTTTTTTGTTTTCAAAGCCACACGAGTCGTGTCTCTATTCCTTTTTACATTTCTTTTCATTGGATAGGAGTTGTCGTCCAACTCGGCAGACTATGGATCTGTTTGTCGCTATGGTCAATAGATACCATGGATCAGAGAAATTTAAGCTTATCAAACTAGTACCTAGATTCAACGACTAGTAACAATGCGTTTATGAACTTCACGAGCTATGAAAAGGAGGGAAACACCATTCCTTCGACCTTTGATTTTGTGCGCCTTCCGATTGATATCAAGCTCGTTGTTTGTCAAATTCATGAGCTATGAGTGTATAAAAACTCCAAACTACTTTTCAAGGAATCCCCTTGATTTACATCTTTTTCAGATTCAGATGAAGACTTCCAAGATATAGATAATCACCACAATGATATTGACATTTCCCTCAAGATCAACTCCTGATCATCACAAGGAATTTCCACCCATCCCGGTTCTTCGATTTATCGCAACGATTTAAAGATGGATATGGTTGTCGCTACGGTTAGAGGATACCATGGATCCGAGAGATTTAAGCATATCAAATTAACTTTTAGGATAAAACAACCTTTAACAAATAATTGCAAGTATCTTCAAATACATCATGCACATTATTTTTCATAAACTGTTACCGTTATTACGGCTGGACATATGTTTCTATACAAATGATTACTTCGATTTTATTCTAATTATGTTAATAAGGTGCTATAGTTCTCAGATTTGTTATGTTCATTCATATTGTTTGGATCCATCATAAACTCCATGGGTATGTGTCCATGGATTAGTTGATTTTTTTATAATTATCTTAATAAGATGCTATAGTTGTCAAATTCGTTGTGTTCATTTATATTGTTTAGACCCACCACAAATCCCATGGATATATGTTCATGGATTAGTTTGATTTTGTTACAGTTTTGCTAATAAGATGCCATAGTTCTCCGATTCGTTATGTTCATTCGTATTGTTTGGATCCACCACAAATTCCATGGGTATGTGGCCATGCGTTTGTGAAATTCACGAGTTATGAAAAGGAGGGAAACAACATTCGTTTGACCTTTGATTTCGTGTACCTTGTTTGGAACGGAGGATTCATCAAGTTTGCACATTTTATGAAAATACCAATGTATTTGTGAACTTTCTATGCAAAAGTTTGTTATTGAGAAAATTTGAACATTTTGTGAAAATACCAATATAGAAGGTGAAACTAGAAATGGGAGATTCTTTTCAACACTTTTCACGATTTGGTTTAAAAAAATAGTAATGGAGCATCCACGTCGATTATATCAAACATTGTAGTAATAATCTTCTATGTTTTTGTCTTCTATTGCATGAGTTGATAACAAAACACTGACTTCTTAAATAGAAGATGAAACTAGAAACATGAGATTCTCCAAGTTTGCATTCAATGAGGGCATGCATCAAAGAGATAATATGTCTATTTACAAAATATCATAGATCGTTTCTCATTATTTTTTACGTAAAAGAATAATAATGGCACTGTCTTCAATGTCCGTTAATGATCATTCTCTTTTCTTTGTTATTGATAATATGAGATTTAATCTTAACTTGTAACATCCAAAAATCCAACCCAATTTAAACATTTTAAAACACGCGTAAGTTAGGTCCCAAAAAACATTTAACATATCAACACGTTTAAGTTTTACAAACAAGGGTTAAACTCCTCAAAATCCTCAAGGAGTCAAGACACAATTAACAATCCACAAGTTATCCCCAACTTTTAAAACAACCCAAAAGTTTGTAAAGACTCCCCACGAGAAGGTTAAACAAAAACAATCATCCACATGGTCCATGAGAATCAAATCCACACGATGCAAGACCCGAGATCACTCCGGAGCTTTCCCTAAATTCAAAACATCAGTTTGAACATGGTTAGTAAAGATAAGTAGCCATAGGGACCTCCCACAAGTCCCTACAACAACGACAGGCCAAAACCCTAAAAACCAGAAAGTCCCAACATCTACCAGACTGTTTGGGCGTATCATATGCTCCAGGCGTATGGTACTCTGCCCGGGCGTATGGTACGTTGGCACCAGGTCAAACATACCCAAATTTTGATTTCCAGCCTATGCCACCCCCCGTCGACAGTCCCGATTGCTTATTTAAGCCATTAACCATCAAAAACTAATGTTTATACTACAAATATGATCACCCACAATACTACCATATAATTTTTTTAGTTTTTGATTTCCAAACTCGATTACCATGACCCGTTTCCCACTAGTTAAGAGTTTAACTTCTAATCCCACCCTTTCATTAGTTTAGGCACACATTGACCTACAACTTAAGACACGTAATATTCCATACATGACTTATGTTTACCATTCGTTTATCTTGACATATCCACATGTCTAACGAGAGATCCACCTCTCGCTTTCCCACATGGAGTGTTTGACTCCATGTCAACTCTTGAAGTATTTAACTTCATGCCATTCGAGAAGTATTTTACTTCACTTCCACCCGTTAAGTACTTGACCTCACTACCACTCGTGAAGTATCCACACTTCACGTAAACACCTCCATGAAGTATCCACACTTCATGTAATCAATCAATTTATTTTTTTTACCACCAACGGTTGACTTTTACCATATTAAGTCAATTTTAGTTTAATGTTACCCCATTCTATATTTTAGTTGACTCTTGACCACATCGAGTCATTTACACCATTTAACCACATATGCACAATCAAGTTTGACTAATAACCACATAGTCTAATACACATATCTACAATATTTGCACATTCAAATTTGACTATTAATCACATAGTCTAATTACACCTATTTCACCATTTATTCACAAATGGTTTGACTTATACCACATTAAGTCCATTTTATAACAATTTCACCATTTATCCACAAATGGTTTGACTTATACCATATTAAGTCCATTTTATAACAATTTCACCATTTATCCGCAAATGGTTTGACTTATACCATACTAAGTCAATTTACAACAAATCACCACATTCTATATTTTAGTTTGACTATATGCCACACTAGTCAATTACACCAATTTGCCACGTTTAGTTTGACTATAACCACATAGTTCAACCACACCACTTCTACCAAGTGTCATTCATTAGTTTAACTAATTTCCTCATTAAGTCAACTACAACAATCATACTTACTTTGACTGTTTACCACATGAGTCAAATTCATTATACAACATATAAATAATAATACATTTATTTACATGTAACCACTACTTATCTACTACTAAGTAAGTACAAAGCACTTACCTTTGCCAATAAAGATTTCAATTCGTCTTCCAAGTTAGGCACTCCATACCTTGATCACCTAAACAATCTACTTATTTAGTAATCTAGTAAACTCCTAATAAATCACCAATTTGAGGTTTGACACACACCCAAGATCCTATGATATTCACCAATAACTAATTTAGTTTAATTAGCTTCAAACAAGCTTTCAACCTTTCTAGATAACAACCAACCCATTTTGACTCGTTAAGGTTTTAACCAATTTTGCCTAATTCTCAAAGGTTCTTGATTCATCAAACTGATTGAGGGCTTTTAATAAAAAATATATGTTTATTAACACCATAAACACTTATCAACCACCAATTCATCATTTAACTTCATCAAATTAAAAACCTCAATTTTCACCTCAAGAACCCTATTTTTGAAATCAACAAATTGGATGTTAATACCACTAATCAACATTATACAAGCTAGATAACAAGTTATTTCAAGTAATCTTTCATCAAAACCATCCAATGCAGCCCCAATTCCATTTTTTTCTTCAAGAACACTAACAATGGTGGAATTAGGAATTGAAACAGAACTTACTTGATGATTGGAAGGAGATATGCTTAACAAATACTTCAATTGAAGCATGCTTATCTTCAGATATCAAGTTCTTGATCAAAGCCCTCTTTATCCTCTTTCTCTCTTTCAAATTTCATAACACACACACAATATGTGTGCGTGTCTATGATTCCTCCCACAAAACCACCAAAACTTGGCCAATTTTCACATTTAGCCCTTCCACTTTCTGTTTTGACCCTTTTTTCCACAAGATAGTCAAAACCCACCTTTTGCAACCAAAACCTCCATATTTACTTTATTTAAATATACCCAATACAATATAAATAATATATTATAGAGAAAACCCGAAACTTGGTTCGTTACATAACTTTCTAGTGGTTTTTCTTCTCGGCTCTTTCCGTAACCTTCAACGGATCAGATTTTTCTCTATAGTTAATACGACCTTATGAGTTTTTTTATCTTTAACACCTATTTTTACATAACAGTTTAATTATTAATAAACCAAGTTCAATCAATAAAACTAACAAAATAAATACGGGAAAAATAAACATATTTGCAAAATTATTTATAAATATATCTAAACGGTCATCAGCTGCAAGTGCAACGGTCGCTTTCTAAAAAGAAAGCTAACATCAGCCCTATGTTTGATGGTCGTTCAGTTGGTTTGAACGGACATTTGATATCCGATGGCCGTCTAAGTGCTTTAAACAGCCGTTTGAAGGAGATGTGCGATTAGAATGTCAGACGATGTGTGTTTAGCTGACCCCTTCAATTAAACAGAGCCATTAAATTTTTTAATATTTAATGGTTTTTAAATAGTTTTCTAAATTATTTTGTATAAATTTTAATAGGTTTAGCTATTTTCTAAATTATTTTAAACAGTTTTCTTAATTATTTTATATTGAAAATTTTTAAATGTTAATGGATTTTAAATAGTTTTCTAAATTTCTTTTGTATTAAAATTTGTTGGTGATTTTAATGTCATATAACTATTTTGAGTAATTGGGTTACTTATTGATCACCCCCATCTTCACCATCTTCATTTAGAGAAAGAGAAAGGAGAGAAACTTAGAGAGAGAAAGTGGGTAGATGTAACGCCCGAAAACCCGACACTTCTTGTTTGGGCTTAAATGAAATAAAAGAATAAGAAATGGGCCTAGGATGTGTGGGCTTGGCCCATTAGGGTCCCTTAACCCTAAGCACATCTCCATCAGCCTCCATTCACTACATCCATTCCATTCTCATAAGAAAAATCATAGAGAGAGGATGTTTCTAGAGAGACAAAGCTCCAAGAAATTCAAGTTTGGCTCAAAAGATCAACACCAGTCTATTTCTTCGGTGATTTGGAACAAGATTAATGAAGCAACAGTAGCCTTTTAAGGTATAGATCCAACCTATATCTCTATTTTTCTTTATAATAGGTTTTTGGGGTAAAACTAGGGTTTTCACCTTAAATGTTAGATTTTTTACATGTTAAAAGTCGAACAAAGCTTAGATCTAGCTTCATGGAAGCTAGATAAACGATTTGGACGTAAAAGTAATGAACTTGGATAAAAAATGGGCCTGAAAATGAAGATGTTCAAGTGGCGACACTATTTAATGTGGCGACACTAGTTGCAGCCACTTGAAGATGATGATCCTCAGTAGACGACACTGAGGGGGTGGCAAAATTAATTACACGACACTAAGGAACAACATTAAGTCCAGAACGAAAGTTCTAGCGTCACTGATCATACGACAATGATCCCTGTCGACACTGTCATTAGGCGACTTTGTCAGACGACTCTAGTGTTGGCGACACTAATACCCAGGCAACAATGCTATGGCGACACTATAGGCGACACTAGCAAAGTTTAACTGATTTCACGTATTGAATTCGTACAGATCACGTCGCACTTGTCTAGCCAAAGCTTAGTAAGTTTCACACAGTATACTGACTACCAGGTGAGTTTTAAGTCCCCCTTTGTCTGTGATTTTGGGCGGGGGTGCATACTCGTATGATGTTAAATGATTATATGGCTAAACGTGCTAAATAAAGAAGTATGAAATAGGCTAAGTATAATTACGTGACTATATATCTAACTATGTATTATGTGGCTAGGTTTGTCAATGCGCCAACATGAATGATAAAGTATAAACGGCTTATGAATAACGTGCCACCATAGTTGAAGTATAAATGGGGCAATACGGGTACACGTGCCAACAAAGTAAATGATGAAACGATTGCCCACGTGGTAAACGGAT
The DNA here is from genome assembly GCA_023525975.1 of Smallanthus sonchifolius. NCBI lineage: Eukaryota > Viridiplantae > Streptophyta > Magnoliopsida > Asterales > Asteraceae > Smallanthus > Smallanthus sonchifolius. Next base: position 6,707,241 of record CM042026.1, on the reverse strand, counting down.
CTAAATGATAAAGGGATTAATCATATTAATAGGTTAATCTAATGAATGATGAAACGGTTGTCCAAGTGGCTAACGGATGTTAATTAATTAAAGAATGATATGTGGAATACTTGATTATGTGATGGCTACTTCGGTAGAAAGACGTAACGGCTACTTCAGTAGACGAATGAAACGACTGCTATACACAAACGGATGTTAGTCGGCTAGGACGGTAGACGGTGATGAAACAGACTTCAACTGTAGGACGGAGGAACGTGTAGCTAGATAAACGGATGATGAAATGGACTATGACGATAGGACGGAAGAGTGGTTACTTCGATAACGGTTAATGAAACGACTACGATGGTAGACAGATGTTAGATGGCTATTTTGCTAAACATATGTTATGGAATGTTTATGTTTAAACTGAATGATTACGATTTATGTTTAAGAAAGTTGAAGTTGTGTGATATATATATATATATATATATATATATATATATATATATATATATATAGGGGAGGTTTAAATAAGAAGTGGTTTTTCGCTAAAAAACCAAAGAAATGACAAAAACCTTAAGAAACGATATCAAACGAACTCCGATTGAGCTCATTTCAGCGGCGTTGGAAGCGTCTCGTCGAACTCTAACATCTTAGCTTTTAGGTTTTAGCTCTTAAGTTTTAGATTTTAGGGTTTAATTTTAGTGTTTTAGCCTTAGGGTTTAGCTTTTAGGGTTTAGGTTTTTGTAGGGGGTGGGGGGTTTAGGTTTGGGGGGTGGGGGGTTTAGGTTTTTTGGGGGGTGGGGGTGGTGGTTTTAAGATTTTCAGGGTGAGGTTGGAGGGGGGTTTAGGTTTTTGGGGATGGGTTAGGGTTTGATGAGACGGTTTCAACGCCGCTAAAATGAGCTCAATCGGAGTTCGTTTGACCCATTTCTTAGCGTTTTCTTAAAGAAAAATCATTTTTTAGTGGAAACTTCCCATATATATATATATATATTTATATATATAAATTACTTTAACAAGTTTTAATTCAGAAATGGACTCACGACTATTTCACACGCTACGACAAGTGTCCCGGCCCGGCGTAGCACAGATAGTAAGTCCGAGTTATCGAACCATTGGCACAAAAGGCGGCGACCCTCGATACTAGACCTTTATCGACTCCTAACCGATAGAAAACAAGTGATGATTTTATTTTTATTGATTTTTAAAACATATATTTAAACGAAAACAAATAGGACGGACCTAAATAAACAAACTGACTTATAAACGAACATGATACGGGAAAGAAACAAACAAAAATGAGAAACTAAAAAGACCAAACGAACTAAGACACGAGCGAAGACCAAATATGAGAGAAAATCCTATTGACTAGTTTGACTGCTTTCGGGAACAACTAACCTTACGACACCGACTCTAAAGATAGACCAACTCAGGAATCACTAAGACACGCAGGATCTCCTCTCAGACTCACCTACACACCCCAACTATCCCAAAGGTCAAAGTAAACTCACCTGCAAGGCAATGGATCTCCTCTCAGACTCACCATTCCCTAGAACACTAAGTACCCGAAAACAACTTCACCTCTCTGTCTCATTCATTACTATACCCATAGACTATCCTAGACAGACCTAAGGGCAAGGAGTAAGCACTAAAATACCGACTATGACACGAAATTTCAAGTGATAAAGCTAACCTGGACAACTCACTCTCGTGCAATTGCTACCCAAATTAGCAAAACCAAGAGACAACCCGACAACCTATCTCCTCTCATACTCAAGGTTGGTAAAACACTGATTTTTAAAGACCCACACAGCTGCTCCTACGACCGATCGAATCGTTTAGAACAAAAACACCAAGTAAATGACCGAAAACTCGAAACCCTACTCGAAACACACAAAGGAAATGAACAAGATGACAAGCGGAACAAGTTCATACAAGATTATTAAAAACTCAGCATTCATACACATTCATAATCAATAAAATAGTAACCTTGACAATAACATTCGTCATACGAGTAATTAAAAACCGAAAAACATTCGAACCGCGTCAATAATTATCCTAATCTAGGTAGTAAACAAGTTTAGCCAATCATGAGAAAAACATAACCCAAAAAGTAAATATAAACGTTAATCGTAAAACAGAAAATAATTCACCTAGACGTGCTTGTGTGCTAACTTCTTATTCTTTCTTCGATGACAGCCGCAATGTTAGAGGTGTTTGGTTGCTTGCTTCGATTAAGTTCCAAAAGAAAAACTTGCTTATGTTTCTCTTTTTTTTTTCTTTTGTTCGATGATTACCAACTCCAATCCCCAAGCTTCTCCCAAGCTTCTGCCGTCCACGGCTCACCCTCCTTCATGGCAAAAACTCTTCTTTTTATATGTTCTTTTTTTGTTTTTTGACCTAGTAATTTTATCTAGGTTTTCATGGATTGGCCCAACAAAAATCTTTTAGCCCGAAATTAATTATAAAACCCATCTAACTAGTTTTATACCCGTCCGGTGGCCGGGTTGTTTACTGTCATAAATATCTTTTTTTGCATTCTAAAGTCCAACCATATTTGTTTATCAGCTTGAACAGCCAAATCAAGCATCTTGAGTGTTCATGGTGAATAGCCTAGCGGTAAGTAAACTTTCATAGCAATCTCTCATGTCTTGCATAATCTAAAAAAAAATGAACGAAATTCACCAAACTCGATACCACAACAAAAGAAGTGAAACTTTCATTCTATCTTTCAACACACAGAATCGACCTATGCTAATAAGATCCCTTTCCATTAGAAAAAATACAAGTATGGTTTAGATTTAACCAAATAGAAAGACATAACGCTTAAAATAACAATGAAACTTACCAATGGCATTCCAACAACATACATGAATCAGTCAAGAAATATACCATAGAAACCGGTGATTCGAGAAAGGAGAGCATTAATGGCTTGTGATTCAAGTCTCAGACTCATGAAATCCATTGAAGCATAGTGTGCTTGGAACCTTATCTGCCCTGCTGCTAAGCTTCAAAATCTATACCGTTGAAGCATAGTGTGCTTGGCCGGTTAAGTTACGCAACCACCTTCCCCAATTTAGTTTACCCGGTTGCCAAAACACTAACCCAATCAATTTTCAATAATTTTCAAGCTTTCAAATCTCCACCCTAAATGTGACACATACAACCCACAGTTTCATAAATAAGGTAAGCATCAACAATAAAACCGCTTAGCTTATGCTTACAAACCAGACCTGCAATTTTATCACATAATCACAACTGATACACAAAGAGAACGAAATGAGACCACATTCTACAATTGATGCATCAAGTATCATTGTTTGTGATTCTTTGACGAATTTCTACATCATAGCATAATCTTTTGCTTATGAAAAATGGGTGAACACCCATCATTGGTAGAAAAGAAAATTTATTTAAAAGTTATTTCTACTTGCTTAGTTTATCACTTTCTTACCCCCTGAGTTTAACAACCTTAATCCTTGTCTCTTCAATTCATAAAATCGTGAAATTCGCAACTAACTTAACTGTTTCTTCTTACTTCTGGCCTTCTATAATAATAAAAATAGAGAAAGATTAAGGATAAAAACACATTACAATCATAAAGCCCATAAAAAGTGCAAGGGTATATTATTCAAACACTAAAACCATAAAGAGACTAATATTAACCAATTCTCACCCCCAGTATTGCCTATAAACATAAATATACTGCATAATACATGAAACTCATAGATACAATATAAAAGAAACATATGAAAAGTACAAGTAAATGTGTGCATGTTCCATATTAGAAAAAATTAAAACAAATTTCACTAAATACACAAACTGACCTACAAGCGCGTGGTAACTCGTTGAATAGGGTCTGCTCAACCTTTTTGGAGGCCTAAGGTAAAATGAAAATTTGGGGCCGTTTCCGAACTTTATTGATATAAACCCTCCTCTATTACATAATACAATAAAACTTTTAAAAAAAATAGCGCATAAAAGTATACCTTCATTGTGAAAAATGACTTTCTGTCCAAGACCCATCCTATGTTCCTGAGTGAAAAAAAAGATGTATATGTAATTTATAAATTTTCTCAGAAAATGAGCATTGTAAGATTCTTTGATGAGACTTACATAAGAAGCACCCAAATGAGTGAATGTCAGACCCCATGCTTCAATCCAAAATCTAGTTTCTTTAGCAATTCATAAAGCAGATTCTAAATAAAAAAAGACTAAAAAGCATGATTTTGTGATAAGGATTATAGCCTTTAATATACTTTCAGGAGGTAGACATATAAAGGCAATGTGACAAAATTCGTTATATTTTCATGAAAGCATAATTAGCACACACTTTTATGTAAAAACACAAAGTGTTACATTTCTTCCATAACAGAAAAACTTACTGAAGTTGTTCCAACTTCACTAACTATAGTCAGAGCCCTTGCTTTAAGAGACGTCTTTGTAGTTCGAAGAGGTCAACTGGTTCAATCCTAATTGGTTAAGTTTGATTGTAGCATCAAAAGATAGTGATACCAATCTGTCTGAAGCATACGTCTGCAACATTGGTATGATACATTCATGTGATGAAACATAGATATATAAAGTAAAGTGACATTGTAGATGTTCAAGGATCAAATGGGTAGGTTCAAATAGACAAAACATGGTGAATTCGATGGGATTTAGAACAACTATTGAATTTGCACGTACCTTCATGAAAAGAGGTGCACAATCTGAATATTTAAACCCTAAAAACTTCATCAGTAAGTCAAACCCATAACTAATTTTGATCGATTCTAGTCCCCAATAAATTTTGAAGGGAAACAACAATTTAATCAAATAGATAAAACTTAATTTACCAAATCAACTTCGCCATCCCATGGTTGCGGTGGCCACGACCCACGATTACCAAGTTCAAACCCTCAATCTCTTAATTCTTATCTACTTGCGCACGATGGGTCTGGCAGAAGCATCATCCTCGACAACTTCATCCCCACTTTCGTCATCATCTTCAAGCCGACCAGTAGTACTATGTAATTCAAGACCTCGTTGGCATTGATCAAGACTTGCTTAAGGGTTTTCTTCTTCTCTCGAACTTGATCGCTTTCTGAATTCATCGTGTAAATATCGCCGCCTGTGATGATGGGTCTAGCACCGCTCAACTTTCCCCATCTGGTTGTCATATCCAAATCGAAAGAACCCTCGAATATCCATCAAGCATTTGTAGAGAGAGAACGGTTATTGAAGAAGGAGGCGACGTGGGGAGGAAAAAGGGGAGAATTGAAACTGCTTGTAACCTCCTAATTAATACGTTCAGGATATGTTCTTCAGTTGATCGAAGGGATGAAAAAAGGTCAACCAATCGGCGTCAATATAATAGAGGAATTTCTTTTATTTCTTTTTCTCTGGCCCAGAATATAAAATTGATCCAAACTTGTTGTAGCCCGTCTAATTCTCCAATGTCAAAAGAATTATGCCACCTCTCCAAATTCTTTGTTTGAGCTCGTTTTCAATTAATACCTACAAAATTCATATATAAATTAATTATGTATCTGTTCACTTGAATTTATTAATAAAATGACTAAAAAAGGATGTTAAAATCGCATTAAATATATATTAAATAATGACGTATCAAACATCCTCACACTTACACTTTGTTTGTCCCTAAGCAAAGTCCTATGCAACACATCCGACAATGTAATTAAACAAATACGATCACATCAAGCAAAATCAAACACCGGCCACGAAATCCAAAGACACGGTTAATTCCTAAAGATTTACAGGTTCAATAGATTTACGACCCAACAAGTCAAGATGGTGCTAAGTTTTAAAAACATGGGCATACCTATTCAAGTTTCACCTACTTTCAAGATCTAATCATACACGGCTCATACCCCTCACAATGGTACTCTCCACTCGGTTTGTATCTGTAACTAGCAAAAGTGTTGCCAATGTATAATCTATACTCTCAAAGCTAATAGTGAATCATTTATGTCATAGGCTTGAACATCAATCAAATCTTACCCAAATTCATAAGACAAAGACACAGATTAAAAGGACTTTAAAGGGTTGTAATGTAATGCTAGAGTCAACGGTATGGATAAAAGGAATAATATGGCTAAAGTGATCATAATCCGGACTCGCTAGGCTAGGAACTAACAAATAATACAAACTAAACTAAACATTTAAACTTTTAAGGATCTTTGATCCTCACACTTATTCTTTTGCATCTATTTTTTCTTTTTCTCTACATTTTCTCTCTCTTTTTTTTCATCATCTTTTCTCAGTTTTTTCTCATTTTTTTTCATATATATATATATATACATATATATATATATATATTTCATTTTCTTCACACTAATTTAAGGTGTGGAGGACGATGAGGGTTGCTCGACTAGGGTTTGTCATATGAGGAAGACGGTGGTGAGGGGTGGTGGTGCATGGTGGTGATTGGTTAGCAGTGCATGATGTGGAAGACGAAGACGATGGGGACGGTGGAGTACGGGGCGGATTCGTACGATGGCAACGGTGGGCTTGGCTAGTTTTTTTTCATGGTGTGCATGCATGGGAACCCGACACGAGTTCATATGTTTAGCATGGTTAGGGTTTTCCTTGCATGGTGTGCATGTAGGTAGGAAACCCAGCTCGAGTACGCGTATTCTCGTGAGGCTATGTTTAAGACCGGGTGTCGGGATTTGTTTATATTCATGCGTGTCCGACATATGTTTAAGAACGTATTATGATCGTGTGATCGTACATTTGACAGTTCAGGATTTGAGCGAGTGGTCGGGGTGCAGAGAAAGGATTTGGATTCCACGTAATCAGTGAGTTTCTAATACCTTCTTTAATGTTTTACTGTTTGTGGGGCTATCGTACATACTTGCGTGTTTCACTTTATCAATCGAATGTGTTACGAGTTTTGGTTACACCTGAAGAGTTTTATAATTTAAATATTATAAAACGAACTTAAGGGTCTATGTGGTGTCCTTAGGTCGTGCGGGCTAGTAGTCGGTATGATACTTGGGTATCATGCAATGGTTTATTTGGGATAAGTCAGGTAATGAACTTAGACGTTTGAGGATACTTTTAGGATGTGTTGGCATGGGAACCCGTACGTGGTTCGTGCTTAGGTAACGAGTCGTGGTAAATGCTCATGTGTTACTATATGTTACTTGCTTGTTGCTATGTCTCCTTGCCTTGTTGCCCTTGTGATACGACAAACGATGATGTAATGGACGAGGTCCTTCGGGGAGTTACTATGGGTGACAAATGCCTTTGGGGGCAGTGATAAGACTCAGTGTGGAGCTTGGATTGTGACAAATACCTTGACTAGGTTAGCTATGACGAAATCGGTGAAATCCTTCAAGTTAATTGTTGTGTGCATTTATGTTGATTTAATTGCATGCACATGTTAATTGATATTCATTGTGTTGTCATGTGATTGCTTTGGTGTTGAAATATGTATTGACCGTTGTGTTGGGACGAAGTCGTGTGTACAACTGTTGTGATAGTTGATCTTGTGAGAGTCTTTATAAAGGCTTGTTAGGACGGTGTCTAGGGGTTGGTTGTGTTAACCGTACTTCGTGTTGATACGTGTATTAGATTACAAGTTAGGAGTGTGGTAAGCTCAATCCATGTCGATGAGATTTACTGGGTTATGGTGTTGGGTTGAGTCTTGGGTTGTTGGACCCTTATGGGAAATGGTAGGTGACGTGGGTTACCGATATGTTAATAAATGACAAACTATTTTTATAAAGGACTAGAATGTCTCGAGTCAGAAATAAATGATATTTGTGACGAGAATGGTTCTAATTAAAATAAACAGTTAGAACTCACTCAACGTAGCTGACTTTGTATGTACGTTAGATTGTTTTACAGGTGAGCTAGGGGTGATGACGTATCCTTGCTTGGGAGTGGTGCTACTCGGGTTGGTGTTTATGCATTTGTAAACTAAGGTGAACGTAATAATGGTTTTAAAGTATAAATACTGATTTTAGAAAAGATTTACGATGTATGTTTTAAACAAGAGTTAAGAGTTTTTAAAAGGGTGCACTATGATGAGAACCAACTGTAGGGTGCCCGATTTTGGGGCCTTAAAGGTTGGTATCAGCTCCGTGGTTTAAGAGAAAATCGGTGTTTTTAAATACCTAAACTTAAACCGTTAATGGGACGAAGGTAAACGAATGGCACCACGAGTAACCGTGAGCCTAGAGGTACGTTTTTCGAGTTGATTTTAATTATTAGAGTATCACTTGTGTAGTGTTACACTATGTGAAGTTGTCGGTGTGATTATGTGGTTTGGTGATTCCGTGTGGAATTATCTTATGTAAGTTGCGTATTGCGAAAATTATATTACGTGTAACTACGTGGTAGTTAGTGATTGGTGTTTGTGTGGATTGTGTTGGAGGCATGTGTCTCCTTTGTGTGTAGAAAGCTAGTATGAGTATGATGGGAAAAGTTTATAATCCAAGTAATGACGTGGATAACCGATCACATTTGATCATCGTGATTCGGCAATCTATTGTTACTCTTACATTCTGAATTTGTTGCCTATAATAATCACATAAATGTTCTATCTTATGTAGGAGCAGATGGCTATAACGATTCAAGCGAGGTGAATCAAACGTGGCGCTCTTGCCAGGAGACAGGCGGAGCGTCAGGCTAGAGTTACGGCTTCTGTTACCACAATTACAATTGGTGGGATACGTGTGAAGGTCCTAGCACCTGTTCCCTTGAAGGTGATACCACTAGTGACGGGAGTTGAGCGAGAGCTGCCTATGCAGGGAGTGATCTTGGCGCTTCCTGCACCCAATGCCCCCAGTACTTTCGAAATAGCCTATAGGGGCAGGCAGCGGGGATCCGACTATAGAAGGAGCGGTTGGAGTTGGCCTTCAAAGTACGATTCAGGACCAAGGAACAGATGGATAGAGGAGGAGCAAGTGGGAGACATAGTTGTCATAGTTGCCACAAGAGAGTTCGGGTGATTTGACGTTGTGATTGTTTAGACGATTAAGTTATGAGATTCTTACTTCAGATTTTGATTATGTGATTGTGGCATTGATTTTGTGTTTTACCGCTTGATGATTTGAACATAAATAATGATAATTGTGTTTTTAATGGTGTACGATAGTGCTTACATTGGTTGATGTTGTGCGGTAATGTGTGAGTACGTGATTGCATTTTGAATGACGTGAGTTTATGTTAAATATGATTCTTAGAGAGCATGGTTTAGTAGGTTGTGCATGTAGACTTTTATACACATAAATTTGAATTTGTCCGTGTCTACGGTCTTAAGATAGTGTCACATATGTGCTAATGTCTAGGTGTTGTCTTAAGTGCAGCGGGTGTATTGTACTTTGTGTGAATGTGCAGGACGGGGTCTTGTGTGAGGAGATGGTTATACATCTTATGTATGTATGGATGTTTAGGATGATATCTAGTGTGTGACATCTGTGTTGTTAATCGTGGAACGGTGTTTTGTGTACGTGGTGACGCGTGGTGGGAGCCACCGTTGTAATGATTAAGTGATGGGGTTCAGAATTTTATGTATCTACTAATGACGTGGTCATGTCGTATACACATAGATTTACTCAGGTCTAGCAGTTAGTGTGAGGGGGTTAGGTGAGTTGGGAGTCTAGGTTACTATATATAGAGATGTAATTATATATGTACGTTGAACATTTTGTGTTCTATCATTGGAATATGTTGTTAAGTGTCCTCTTGATAAACGAATAGTCGTGAGTAGGACGCGTAGTGTGTGCTCGGGTAAAGTACTTCTTTCTTGATGTCTTTCTCAACGTTTGATGTATCGAGGAGGTGCGAGGGGATGTGACACTTTTCCAGACGATCGGCGAGGTGCTCTTATGAGATGCCTATACTTATATCTTGGAACTTCGGAGCGCGAAGCCAATGGACGTAAATTTAGGAGTATGATGAAGAACGCGTTTGCACGAACGCTTGATCGGTAGATATTTATGGTATGATCGGAATTACGACAATGAAGACTTTAGCGCGGAGTAACGAGGTGACGCAATGGTCTTCATGGATACGTTCCATATGAGGGATTCATTCTGTGTGAGATGTAAGAGGATTGGTGACGTTCTTTCAAGACGAGGCGATGGACTACCGAGTCTTATGCTAGGACATACTTCATGTTCAAATATGACAGAGGAGAAGCGGTCGGTGATCGCGTGTTAATGATAAAGCAACGACGAGGAAAGTGATTTGAAGGAAGGACAAGTGCGGGATTTGCACATGAGTTCCTGAAAAGGGAAATGTGTCAGATGAGCGGGCAATTGACAGTGTTGTGCAGTTAAAATAATGGTTGGGGAAAACGGGAGATGAGGGAACATGTAAGTGAAACCTACAAGTCCCAAAGTTTAAAGCGGGCTATGGAGAAGACTTCTCGATGCCAAGGATGATGCCAGAATTGTAAATTAAAGTGACGACAACGATAAGTACGAAAGTGGGAGGATAACACCAAGTGAGTTGGTGCACCAGTGGGAACAGAAAGATGAGTCGCGTTGGTCTGTGCCGACACATGATTCGAGGATGAATCTCTTTTAAGGGGGTAGACTTGTAACATCCCAAAAACCCACCTATTGATGGTTCGGGTTAATGGGTGGCCCAAATCTCGAGTAAATGACATGGTTGATGAGGTTTTCATGTAATACTGGATTTAAGTAAATAAAGGGACCTAGTTAGCCAAAAAGGGAACGGTTTGAGATCAAAATGCACGAAAAGGAAAACCGGGGACTAGAATGTAAACCCTTAAAGGTTTAAATACCAAATAAAGGGAAACCCTATGCCATTCGGCCTAGGCTTGCGCATGATGGCGGCGACTAGAGCAAAAGAGAGAGAAGGATGACGATGGAAGCCGGAGACAGTGGTTCTACGATGGTTTCGAGTGGAAAACTCCACATATAGCCAAGGTAATCCTCGTTTATGCTTTTTACGTGTTTTGCATTAGTGTTTTTTCTTGAAACCAGTTTAGGGTTTGGATTTCTTGATCATGGCAGATGACAAGAGACGAGGATGGTGTTGGTGGCCGGTTGTGGTGGTGGTTACGAGTGTGGTAGGCGGCTGCGACGGTAAGGTGGTGGTGGCGTGTGACAGCAAGATAAGGAACGGGGGACCCGTAGGGTAGTAGCCAGCGGCCGAGAAGGGAGAATGAGAGAGATATTGGTCACGGAGGAGTGGCATAGGGTGGTGGTGCTCAGCGGCCATCACCACGGAATTAGTGGCGGTGTACGGCTGCGGCTAGAAGTGTAGGACAATGAGGGTTGCTCGGCTAGGGTTTGTCCGACGAGGAAGACGGTGGTGAGGGGTGGTGGTGCATGGTGGTGATCGGTTAGCGGTGCACGATGAGGAAGACGAAGACGATGGGGACGGTGGAGTACGAGGCAGATTCATATGATGGCAACGGTGGGCTCAGCTAGTTTTATTTTTGCATGACGTGCATACATGGGAACTCGACACTAGTTTATACGTTTCGCATGGTTAGGGTTTTCCTTGCATGGTTTGCATGTGGGTGGGAAATCCTGCTCGAATACACGTATTCTCGTGAGACTAGGGTTTCGTGGGGATGGAATGACGAGCGAATGAGACCGGGTGTCGGGATTTATTTACATTCATGAGTGTCCGGCGTATGTTTAGGAACGTATTCTGATCGTGTGATCGTATGTTTGACAGGTTCGGGATTTGAGTGAGTGGTCGGGGTGCAGAGCAAGGATTAGTATTCCACTTAATCGGTGAGTTTCTAATCCCCTCTTTATTGTTTTACTGTTTTTGGTGCTATCGTACATACCTGCGTGTTTCACTTTGTTAATCGAACATGTTACGAGTTTTGGTTAAGCCTGAAGATCGAGTTTTATAAGTTAAATATTATACAATGAACTTAAGGGTCTATGTGGTGTCCTTAGGTCGTGTGGGCTAGTAGTCGGTATCATATTTGGGTATCGTGTAATGATTTATTTGGGATAAGTCGGGTAATGAACTTAGTTGTTTGAGGATACATCTAAGATATGTTGGCATGGGAACCCGTACGTGGTTCGTGCTTAGGTAATGAGTCATGGTAAATGCTCGTGTGTTACTATTTGTTACTTACTTGTTGTTATATGTGCTTGTGTTGTTACCCTTGTGATACGGTAAATGATGACGTGAAGGACGAGGTCCTTCGGGTAGTCACTGTGGGTGACAAATGCCTTTGGGGGCAGTGATAACACTCAGTGTGGAGCTCAGATTGTGACGAATACCCTGACGAGGGTAGCTGTGACGAAATCGGTGAAATCCTTCTAAGGTAATTGTTGTGTGCATTTATGTTGATTTAACTACATGCACGTGTTAAATGATATTCATTGTGTTGTGATGTGATTGCTTTGGTGTAGAACTTTGGATTGGTCATTGTGTCAGGACGATGTCGTGTGTACAACTGTTGTGTCAGTTGACCTTGTGTGATTCGTGGTTAAGGCTTGTCAGGGTGGTGTCTAGGGGTTGGATGTGTTAATCGTACTTCGTGTTGATACATGTGGTAGATTACAAGTTAGGTGTGTGGTAAGTTCGATCCATGTCGATGAGATTTACTGGGTTATGGTGGTCGGTTAAGTCTTGGGTTGTTGGACCCTTATGGGAAATGGTAGGTGACATGGGTTACCGATATGTTAATAAATGACAAACTGTACTTATAAAGGACTGAAATGTCCCGAGTAGGAAATAAATGGTATTTTTGACGAGAATGGTTCTGTTTGAAATAAACTGTTAGAACTCACTCAGCGTAGCTGACTTTGTATGTGCGTTAGCTTGTTTTGCAGGTGAGCATGGGGTGATGACGGATCCTGGCTTGGGAGCGGTGCTATTCGGGTTGGTGTTTATGCATTCGTAAGCTAAGGTGAACATAATAAAGGTTTTAAAATACAAATACTGATTTGAGAAAAGACTTCCGCTGTATGTTTTAAACAAGAGTTAGGAGTTTTTAAAAGGGTGCAGTGTGATAAGAACCAAATGTAGGGTGCCCGGTTTAGAGGCCTTACAAATTCCCATGAATCTGATCGACTACGGACATTTAGAATACAATATTCAAGGATTCTAAAACGTATAAAATATCGAACATAGAAACATCTATTTATAATGCATTTAACCACTAAATCAAAATAAAATGCCAATGTAACTATATTGTTCAAAAGCACCAAATACTAAATTACAGATCAAACCCGCTGTTTAGCGAATCTAAGACCTATCTTATCAGCATGCTCCTCATGTTTAGCTTGAGGCATAGGCTTAGTGAACGGGTCCGCTAGATTCTGATCCATGTGAACTTTGTTTAACACGTTGTTTCCATGTTCCAGTATATCCCTGATATAATAAAATCTCCTTAGTATGGGCTTTGTGATGTGGTGTGACCTTGGTTCCTTGGCTTGAGCTATGGCACCAATATTGTTACAAAGTATTTCGATTGGTTTCTGAATGCTAGGCATTACACTGAGATCAACAATGAACTTCTTCATCCAAGCAGCCTTCTTTGCAGCTTCTGAAGCGGCAATGTATTTTGACTCGGTGGTGGATTGAGCAACAACACTTTGCTTAATACTTTTCAAGTAATGGCACCATTGTTTAGAACAAACATGTATCCCGTCTGTGATCGAGAATCATCTCGATCAGTCTGGAAGCTAGCATCAGTGTAACATTTAACTGATAGTTCTTCTTCTAGTTCTCCATATATCAAAAACATATCCTTAGTTCTTTTTAAGTACTTTATGATGTTCTTCACAGCTGTACGATGACTCTTACCTGGATTTTGTTGATATCTACTAGGCATGCTTAACGCATATGATACGTCGGGTCTAGTACATAGCATGGCATACATGATAGAACAAATGGCAGAAACATATGGAACCCTTTCCATTTTCTTCTTTTCCGCGTCATACTGAGGGCACTGTTTATTTTTTATTATGGTTCCATGTACCATAGGAAAATATCCTCTCTTCGAATCTTGCATTGAAAAGTGTCGGATGACCTTATCAATGTATGTTCTTTTACTTAAACCTATAAGCCGCTTTGATCTATCTCTATAGATCTTTATTCCCAGAATATAGGCGGCTTCGCCAAGATCTTTCATTGAGAAGCATTTCCCTAACTAAGACTTTACGTCTTGTAACATAGGAACATGGTTTCCAATGAGTAGTATGTCATCTACATACAGAATCAGAAAAGTAATATAGCTCCCACTTTCTTTTCTGTAAACACACGGTTCATCTTCGTTCTTGACAAAACCAAACTCTTTGATTTTCTGGTCAAAGTGAATATTCCAGCTTCTAGACGCCTGTTTTAATCCATAAATAGATTTGTTTAACTTGCATACCTTATTAGGATTCTTTGGATCCTCAAAACCTTCCGGTTGAACCATGTAGACATCTTCTGTAAGGTGTCCATTTAGGAACGCGATTTTGACGTCCATTTGCCATATCTCATAGTCATAATACGCGACAATGGCAAGTAAGATTCTGATCGACTTAAGCATGGCTACTGGCGAGAAGGTTTCCTCATAATCATTTCCTTGAGTCTAAGTAAAGCTCTTCGCTACTAGCCTAGATTTGAAGGGTTGCACGTTTCCATCCATGTCGGTTTTCTTCTTGAAAACCCACTTATTTCCTACTGTCCGACACTCGGGAGGAAGATCAACCAAGTCCCATACATGGTTGTCATACATAGATTGGATTTCGACGTTCATTGCTTCAATCCATTTCTTAGATTCAGAATCTAAGATTGCAGGCTTGTAACTAGTTGGCTCAGCCTGATCCACTATTAGGATGTCTTCATTTTCATGAAATCCGATATACCGGTCGGGTTCATGATGATCCCTAGTACTTCTACTGATGGTTTGTGTCACTGTTGAATCATGAACATTTTCATATTCAGTTTCAACAGTCTCATGTTTATTAGCAATTTCAATTTGGGGTTCGGTTACTTATGGTTCTCGGATCTATGTTTTAGTAACTATAGATTAAATTCTATGTATCGGTGTACTAGGCTAGTACGCGGGAGGGTGTTCCTGCGTACTTAGCTTGTTCACCAGTCGGTCCTGCGTACTTAGTAACTACACAAGGCTTTTGCCTTGCGTACTTAGCAAGTACGCATGACCAATGCCCTGCGTACTTAGCAAGTACGCATGACCAATGCCCTGCGTACTTAGCCAATTACGCAGGTAGTGTTCCTGTGCCTATAAATAGAAGACTTGTCTTCATTTGTAGGTGGAACTTTGGAACAAGGTTGAGAGCTGTCCGGGTCGGGATGAGCTCTCCCGACCCCTGGACCGTGAGCTTAGATGAGAGATGTGTGCTCCTTCGGTATGTAGTATGTAATACGGGATGACTTCTATGTTATGGATTACGTATCGTTTCATTCTTTTTTGTTTAAGTTCGTGTATTCTCTGTCTCGTTTCTTGGTTCCCACACAAATCACAGAACAGGTTCGTGTTATCTCCACTACGCGACGAGGCTCCTGGGACCTACAATCTCATCCAGGTCCACATGGTTTTCTCTAATCCCTCGCGCGAGTAGTTCCTTCTTCCAGAAGGTAGCTCTGTGTTTAATAAAAACCTGGTTTTCAGCAGAATTGTAGAAGTAGTAACCAATGGTTTTAGGGTATCCGACGAAAACAACTTTATCTCCACGGGGATTTAGTTTATCCGTATATTCACTAGTATCAGCGTTAAATCCCCAGACCCTAAGGTAGGACACTTTGGGTTTCTCCCCATGCCATATCTCATAAGGCATTTGGTCCACCTTCTTTGTAGGATCTAGATTGATGATTCTTGTGGCAGTTTCAAGAGCAAAACTCCAAAAGGAGCGTGGGAGTTTTGTACGACACATCATTGATCGAACCATATCTAATAGAGTTCAATTCCTCTTCTCAGACACACCATTAAGTTGTGGTGTTCAAGGTGAAGTGAGTTGAGAAATGATCCTACATTTCTTAAGATGTTCGTCAAACTCTTGACTAAGATATTCGCCACCTCGATCAGATCGAAGTATCTTAAACGTTTTACCTAGCTAGTTATGTACCTTGTTCTGGTACTGTTTGAACATTTCAAACGTTTCATATTTATGCTTCATAAGATAAACATAACCATGTCTACTGAAGTCATCAGTAAACGTAACGGAGTATCTCTCTCCATTTCTAGACATTGTTCTGAATGAACCACATACATCAGTACGTACGAGTCCTTAAAGATCCTTAACCCTTTGACTGATACCGGTGAAAGGGGCTTTGGTCAACTTACCACTTAAACATGATTTGCATTCATCAAAAGACTCTTGACCAGTGGAATTCAAAATTCCGGCAGTCTGGAGGTTCTTCATGTGATTCTTGTTTATGTGTCCCAGTCGACAATGCCATAGATACGTATCATTGAAATCTAATTTCGTGCATTTAGAGGATATGTTGTATAATGCATTATTATCATGGACTTCTATCTCACAGATTCCATTGTAAGGCTTTGTAGTAAAATAAAACAAATCATTCAAATATGCATAAATATAATCACCATCAAAAGCATACTTAAATCCTTGTTCTCACAAAGCAGAAACCAAAACAATATTCCTAGTTAAACTAGGAATGAAACAAACATTGTTCAAAACAAGTTCGAAACCAGAAGGAAGTAAAAGAACATATTGTCCTACAACCTTCACAGCAACCTTTTACGCATTTCCCACATGGAGCTCCAATTCGCCTTTCTTCAGCTTCCTAACCTTCCTTAGTCCCTGCAAATTATTACAAATGTGAAAACCACATCCAGTGTCAAACACCTAAGATTTGCTAGATAAAGCGAAGATTTGAATAATGAGTATACTAGAGGACTGTCCTCCAGAAGCCTTCTTCTTCTTGAACTCTGCTTGATATTTGGGGTAGTTTCTCTTCCAGTGTCCAGATTCATCACAATGAAAATATTTGACATCCTTTAGAGGTTTCTTGGCAACAACTTTGCCTTTGCCCTTGCCCTTCTTCTTTCCTTTGGCCTTGGCTTCAGATTTCCAAACTCGATGCTCCTTGATCATCAACACTGGACCAGACTTGCCAGAAGTCGGTATGTTCATCTCGGCAGTTTTGAGCATTATATGCAATGCCACGATGGTCTTGTCACAACCATTCATATCGTAGTTTAAGACGAACTGGTCATATGGCTTAGGCAGTGAGTTGAGGAATATATCCCCAGCCAGCTCATTACTTAAGGGTGAGTTAAGACGTGCCAAATGATCAATATAACCCTTCATCTTTAGCATGTGAGTGCTAACCGAAGAACCTTCTTGCATACGATGGCTTATAAGTGATCTCATCACTTCAAAACGTTCATAATGGGCTTGTAGTTGGAAAATTTCGTCCAGCTGCCTAATCATGTTGTATGCTGGCTATTCAACCAGATTCTGTTGGAGTTCTGGTATCATAGAAGCCAGCATCAAGTAAGAGACCTTGATAGAATCATCTACATGTTTCTCCCAAGTTCTACGAGCAACGTAGTAGTAGTAGGTTCTTCAGGAATTGATCCTTCGAGAGCATACATCTTGGATTCGTTAGACATCTATAAAATTCAAAATTAAGAGTTTTAGTATTTTCATGGATAATGTCCTAATTAAATTTATGACTCAATTGCAAAAATATATAATTAGGAATGAGATCCCGGTTCACCGCAGCACAGTGAATGACTGAGCACTCTCCACGGGCACGGCTATGTAGGTAGGTAACGATTACCAATTGTGTCAACTACACAATTCTCGGTTGAGGGCCATAACGAGTATTGTCAAGCTTGGATACGTTTCCCTCAACTACGCCCACTTAAAAGAACCTTTAGTGATATTTTCCCTTCAATTGCAACTTGATGTGTTCTAAAACACATATGTTTATGGAATTGTTTTTGACCCATTTTACCCGGTTTTATTAGAAAATATCTTAAAAAATTGGTACTTAATGAGATTATTGTTGAATTTGCAGGTGCGTATGATAAACGAAAGAATTATACTGAAGAAACGGAGCCGGAAGAAGCAAAAGAAAAAAAGTTGGAATTTATAGTCTTCGCGACACGTGAAGAGTGAGCTCCAGGAGTTCGCGACACGCAAGGGGCTTTAAATCCGGGCCCGACTAAATTGTCCTTCGCGACACGTGAAGGGCTGGGTAGATTTCTTCGCGACACGCGAAGAGCCAAAAAACCGCAAAACCCTAGATTTCGATAATTTAAAGATTTAAGCGGCCATTCTTGAGGGAGTTCGATTTTTTGCGGCTGGTAGAGAGCAGAGAGACTTCAAGGACGAGTTTGGAGCTTCAGGATCACTTGGATTGCTTGTGGGGATTGCTATTCGGTTTGCAATTCGCGTTTTCATCATTCGGTTTCTTCTATTTACATTTGTTTCGAATTTTGAACATGTTTCCGGTATGTTGTGGATTGTATCTCAGTATTATGAGTAGCTAAACTCATAGCTATCTAGATTAGGATGATTATTGATTTGGTTTGATTGTTTTCTGGTTTTAATCGATCGTATGATGGATATTAGTGTAAAGATTCTCGATTTATTGCTTATGAATGTGTTTGAGTACTGATTTGCTTCTGATCTTGCATAAATTTGTTGCTCTTGAGGTTTTGCTTGAATACTTTGTGTGTTTTGGGTGAGATTTCGGGTTCTTAGGTCAATTGCTTTGTGTTTGTGATCTAGACGATTAGGCCAATCGTTGTAGCAGGTTTGTGTGGTTATAAAAGTCAGTGTTTTACCAATCTTGAGTCCGAGAGGAGATAGGTTGTCAGGTTGTCTTGTGGTTTGTCGGTTTGGGTAGCAACTGCACGAGAGTGGGTTGTCCGAGTCATCTTTATCATTTTGCAATTTCGTGTCATAAACAGTATTTTGGGAGTTTACTCCTTGCTCTTAGGTCTGTCTAGGATAGTCTCTGAGTATAGGACGGTTGATACCGAGAGGTGAAACCGTTGTCGAGTACGTGGAATTCTAGGTTTTGGTGAGTCCGAGAGGAAATCCACTTCCTTACCGGTGAGCTTAATCCGACCCTTAGGATAGTTGAGGTGTGTAGGTAGTTCCGATAGGAGATCCTGCATATTTTAGTGGTTCCCGAGTCAGTCTATCTATAAACCGGTGTCATACAGTCGGTTGTCCCGAAAGCAGTTGAATCGATCAATAGGATTCCTGGTCTAGGTAGTGTTTGTCTCATATTTGGTCTTCGTTTCGTATTTTAAGTTCGTTGGTCTAATCTTTAGAGTCCTGTCTTGTCCTTTTCTTTTCGTGTGTCCAAGTATTTCCGCGTCTTGTCTGTCTTTGAGTCGAGCCAGTATTTAGTTGTTTTATTCTAAGTTGCATGTCCTAAAATCAATAAAAGTAATAAATAAAAACACTTGTTTTACATCGGTTAGGAGTCAATAAAGGTTCAGTATCGAGGGCCGCCGCCTTTTGTGTCCACGGTTCGATAACTCGGGCTTACTGTCTTTACTACGCGTGACCGGTACACTTTCCATGAGCATGTGATTTAGTTGTGAGTCCATTTCTACATTTAAAACTTGGTTAAATTAATATATATAATATCACGCATCACAACTGCATAACCGGCCTAAGTTACTCAGGAATCGCGGTCATACCTTCAACCAAAAACGTAGGCCCAGGTGCAGGGTAATTCACTAACACCGGGGGTTCAGATAGATCAGTTGAAGTGTCACAATTTAGGGTGGCGCAGAAAATATCGATTTTAATTTGGGATTTGCTTTAATGTTTTAAATTACCGAGTAAGAGTGGAAAACATTTTAGACGACTAGGACCATGAGCCAAGTCGTGCAATTTTAGTAAACCAATTTTACTATTTGAGTTCGTGAAACGCCTTTTAACACTCCACACGATCCATTTTTAAATACCTTATTTAATCTAAATTGGTCGTTAATCGCGAACCATATTTTAAACTAATCAACTCTTTAATTAATTTAAAATTAGTTTTAAATAAAACAATTAAATTTAAAACTCGATTTACTTTTAAATAGAAACACTTTTATTTAATAACTTTTTAAGAAATCTTTAAACAATTTGATTTCCTTGTCGTTTTAAGATTGTGTCAAAAGTTTTATAAAAATATTTGTGGTTTAATTATTATCCTAAATAATGTAAGCAACCACAAAACAAATAAAACGTATAAATCCAACAAATAGTAGATATTGTCCGGTTTTGTTCGAGCCATCAAACGGAAACCGGACTGGTCTAAGGGACAACAAAAATAAATAAATAATCTTGCTATCTCCCACTTAGTCCAAGATCTCCATCTTCTAGTCCCGCTTGTGTTCGCCTTTGGTCTTCTAGTCTTCGTCTTATTAGGATTACACTATATTTATAATTACAATAAAAATAAATAAACAAACCTAACTATTACAATGGGTTCCAAATAACTCATAAAAATACAAAGACAAAAACAACCAAAATAAATAAACACAACCACAAGTCACTAGAGCTAGATTTATCAAACACAACCAAACCAAACGAAAAAGGTACGATCTTTTTGTCAAAAAAAGTTTTGACAAATAAAACAAAAGATTGAATAAAAATAAATAATATGTCTAAACGCACGTAAATGTGGCTCTAATACCACTGTTGAGAATCCTTGTACTAGTTTTATCTTTTAAAACCAATTAATTTAATCTTACTAAATTAAATAAGTGAATAAATAAATCAGATTTAGCAAGCGGAAGCAGTTTGTACAAGTTAACGGTTCTAAACCGGGATCCCGCCAGTGATCCGATTACACGCGTATAAACAATAAAAATAAACCAACCATAGCGGGTAAAACGACTATACCTTAGACGATTGACCAAAAGATGAAGACATTGGTTCAACGAGTGTCTCGTTAGTGACGGTTCACGAACCCGCGACATAACGAAAAACCCGTCTCACGGATCTCGATTACCGGCGACGGCGGCACGGTGGCTCGGTGACGGCGGAACAACGCATTAGCAGGAGCCGGTGGCTACGGACTGCGGCGCATGGTGGTACGGCGGTCGTATACGACCGCCAAGGGGGGGTGGCGGCCTTCTCCTTTCGTAGGTTATGTGGTGGCTAGATTAGGATTAGGTTTTGTAGTTAAGGTTATACTTATAGATGACCTAAATACAAACTGCACCCTTAGGGTATTAACTGTTAATTCCCTAGCAATTAATTGTTAATCACTTTTAATTCTTAGAGTTTACTAATTACAAATAATTAGTAAAATTTTAATTTTTTCATGTTTAACAATTAAACATTTAATACTCCGTATTTAATTATTTCTCTAAATAATTAATCACCGAACAAACCGATAAATATTTCATCAAATATTTATTCGCCTAATAATAAAATCTTGTTCGTGAACTAATAATATTTACAATTAATTATTATTAATTGCTCGTTATCCAAAGTGTAACTCTTTGGATCGTACATTAATAGCAACGTTGAATTTAATTGACGATCGGACATCATATATCCAACAATTATAACTTGCAAAAGTTGCAAGAGGTGGGGGAGCGAAAACTTGGTCTTAGCTCAAATTACACATCTTGTAAAGGACACTGCTCCATCACAACTTATCTCCTTAGAATGTAATGTTGTTGCTAACAAAGTTTCGTCGATGCCTAACTACACCAACTCTTACACACTTAGAAACTAATGTTGCTCTTAACATACCTAAAAATGAAAGCACCTAACTAAGAGTTAATCCATAAAATTGAAACTCCTTATAAACCTAATAATCAACTCAGGAGGTTATCTAGGTCTAAAAAGCATACTACGTGACTAAAGCTGAAATGGATACTAGAAAGTTTACTGATCCTACCTCTTCTAATTAAGCTTTTAGCATCGATCAATATTCTAAATGGAATAAAGCTATTATTAGCAAACTTGATTCCATGAATTAGAATAACGTTTGGGATTTGGTTGAATTACCTAAAAGGTATTCATAACTAAACTAAATCCAAATAGAAACATTAATACACTAAAAAGCATGATTGAATACTAAAGGCTATACCTAAGAGGGAATAAATTATCAAAGAGCCTTCTTGCCTGTCTTACAAAAGGTTTCTTTGAGGATTATTATCGTTCTAGTAGCTTATAATAATTTAGAGCTACATTAGATGGACATTAAAACAATTTTCCCCAACAATGACCTACACGTTCATAAAACAACCTGAAAGTTCTAAACTGAAGGTCAATAACACTTAGTATGTAAGTCAATGGAATCCATGTATCGGTTGATGCGAGGATCAAAATGTGATGAAATCATAATGCAACTCTCTTCATCAAGAACAAAGTGGATTAATGCACCTACCTCAAGATTAGTGGGAGCAACTAATGCGAATTTGTCTTTATAAAGATGACATTCTTTTAACAAGTATATGTTACATGATTCAAAGCATTATTCACACATATTTTGTTATGATGAATCTCGGAGATACCTTACGTGATAGGTATCAAAATACACCGAGATAGACCCATCGGGACATTAGTGTCATCCCATAAGCTTTACACTAAACGAGTCCATACACGTGTAACGTACAATATTGCTCTCCTTTAGAGGCTAAAAGGATAAATGAGATTATTTCCTTATGCTTCATTAATTAGAAGCCTTATGTAAGTTCAAGTCTATACTCATTTAGATATTGGTCACATTGCTGGACACTAGACTAGTCTAGATTATTGTGAAGCATCTAATAAAACATTACGATATCTTTAAGAAACGAGAGACTATAATTTAAAGAAGAAGTGAGAACTTAAAGCAGTTGACTACTCTTATTCTAACTTTATTGTATTCAAAGGAAAGAAAATGTCAATTTCTAGGTATATCCTTGTGTCAGCAGACAGACCTATCTCATGTAGGAGTCATAACGAACTGTTAACAACAACCTAAGTTACAATGACATAATATGTTGTTAATTACAACGCAATTGTTACTAAATGTTGTTGGGAAATTTATCAGTGGACTCGTAATTTAGTAACTCCACATAAATACCATATTGAAGACTTATTGTGATAAGTCAGCTACCCTTGTTTCTAGAACAGTAACAGTTTAAGCGGAGCTGCATTAAATTTTGATACAAAATTATTGTTCGCTTATGAACAAGTGGAGGAAACTAAATCTTTGTATCGAATACTTTCATGATATACTTATGGATCCAATAACTAAAGGTCTACCACCCATAAGTCTTATGTAAACGCTTATAATAAAGACGAGTTTTATTAATAACCATGTATAATCGCATATCGTACTATGAATGATTAATTATTAATTTTCCTCACTCGTTTAGAATTTGTTTGTCTCTGGATACGTTTATGCATGCCTAGGTACGTATAGACAGTAATTATACAAATCAACGTTAAGGGCTTATTTGTCAATTTGATCCTAAGTTTACTTAAGTTTTAAATTTAGATTGTAGTATGATTAATGGGGGTATTGTTTCGAATATTGATTCAATGACTGTATTTCTCTGCTACACTTTCGGTTTAAGACTAAAATGGGTATTGAAATCTGATCAGACTTACCTAATGCTCATCATAAATGATAACTCGGTCAAGTGGGAGAATGTAAGAATATTATATATATATATATATATATATATATATATATATATATATATATTAAATGGCCTTTATTATTATTTATCTAATAAATGATCATTGATCTTAATACCCCTATATCAATTAATTGGTAATTATTCGATGGGCGTAATTACCCTTATTAGATAAAATAGGGTTTCCCCTTGGGTGTATATATAAGAGAGATAGAGATTATTATAAGAGAGATAACACCTTTCAATCACCTTAAACGAATTATACAAATTCGCCCCCTCTCTTTCTCTCTCTAAATTAGTGGCTTATCATTCCGCCTTAACCATCCTAACCGTACACCCTAAACGGGAACCCGATCAACCTCAAGAACATGATGTCTCCCCTCACTGCGGTTACAGGCTTATCAAGTACACATGATTTATTATTCTTGTTTTCCATTAGATATTAAAGAATTGATCAACAGCTGAAACTTCTTCCTCTTTAGACATTTTGTAGCTAATGTGAAACTTTGGTTAAATCTCATAATATACCCTGAATATTGAACACTAATCACATCACTTTTGTAACATCCGACCCCTCGTACATACTAATATTACCCGCTTTTCCTACAAGGAGTTCACATATTTGTTTTTGGTTGCCTGAGTGGATGCTTACCAAGAGGTCATACATCTTGGGGTTTCTCCCACCAAGCACGATTAACTGTGGAGTTCTCCTCTCGGTTTTAGTCAATGCGCCTAGAATGCATTAGTAATATTTGAGCCTAACATTTCTCCTACCTAATCATATGTGGGTTTTTCTTAGGGTGTTACAATCACTCCCCACTGTGGACTTGTTGTTCTTAATGAGGTTTTCCCAACCTTTCCAATCAGGGATGTGGAATTCGCCTAAGATGTCTATTATAATATCGTAGGAAAATACACATCCGATGTGGACATAAGAGCTAGATGTTTATTTCTTATACCACCAACGTATTTTAGATACATTGGATGTGGGTAAGAGAATAAATTCATAGTTTAGCGTGCTTGATAGGAGCAATCCCTGGATTAATGACATCTTGGGAAGTCTCCACTCATGTGACAAAAAACAAATCCATGAGCTCATTGAGAGTAAAATGGACAATATTGGTTGGTATAAGAGACCGTATGTTACAACTGTAGACTTTTATGGAGACTGACTCAACTCATCGACCTTGTAGTAAAGCTAAGTAGTTTGCACCGTAATGAAATTAGTAATTAGTTGTTTGCAAGCATTCAAAATGTATGAATTAGTTGTGACTATCATCCCTTTTACAAAGGCCAACATTTATAGTTACTTTGTGGCTTCATGTATTTCACTTATAATTTTTAAAATATATTGTTTTATGAAATTCTGAATTCCATTTTATGACATTTTATTTTTATCTACGTTACGATATAAACATTAATTAAAACTGACCCGGATTAAGTATAATATATTTTTATTTTTTTCCAAAACAATGTATGTTTTAAAATACAGTTGCTACTATTTATTTCTATCTAAGTTTGTAAATAAATTTTATTTAAAACCGAAATGTTGAAACGCGCAGACATATTATACTAGTTTAAATAAAAAAATAAGAATAATCTTAAAGTCAGACATTTATGATGAGTTTTGAAGTTTTCTTCCTCCCAAGTCGATAGTCATTCATCAATGTCTCTTTATTCGGCCACTATATTTATTGCCACTATTCTTATCTGACGGTTACACCATGAATTGAAAAAAAAATATTATAACCATCACCAACAAATATATATTTATAATTAAACAAAATATAAATCTACAATTACGATTATTAAAAGATATGTACATCTTTTCTTTCTTCCTGCTTTCCAGCCTTCTTTATAATCTTGTCTTTACTTATCTATAGCAGGCTTATGGCCTTTTAAATATTTTCTAAAACTCTAAAAACATTGCATAACTTCTATTCATAACAACCGCATGTATACCGTAGAGGGTCCAATACCGAACACAAATAATGCAAAAACTATAAGAACCATTCTTAAACAGTTAATTCATTATTAATTTCACTATTTACCTCATCATTCCGTCCCTTGTTACAAATTTCGTTTGTGTGTAGAATAGAGAATTACAGTCGATCTATATGTATTTATATTTTGTAACATCCCAAATAAATAGGAAACTAATAATAGAAACTAGATCGAGATCCATAAAGCGGGAACAATCAATGGAACATGAAAGGAAATGATGGGGCTTGGCCATGGGCCGACCCATGGACCGAAAAACATGAGGGAATCATCTTATCTCAGCAGCTCCAACCTCTCCCTCATTCCCCATGTCACACCCCCAATTTCAACTAACGGAGTTTTACAGTTCGGGAAGTGACGAACCAGGATCTTTGATATTAGTTACTTTGAACGACTCTACATGGGACTCAAAATGAAAATATCTTTTAAATCAGAGTATCAATGCGGTAGGGTAAAGAAAGTAAATGCGCAAAATACACGCGCCCAAAACCAAAGTCCAAAAAGTCCAAACGTCCAATCAAAAGCAAGTAAAATAGAATAATTCAAACAAACATAAATAGTTATAATCAAAGCAGTTGAATCCCATGCATGCCCTAACGTGCACCTGTGTCTTAGCTTAGCTACCTGAGAAAACATGTAAGAAAATATGTCAACACGAGGTTGGTGAGTCCACAGGTTTCAATATAAGTAAATAAGCGTTTACCGGATTTATGTTCATTCAGTACGTATCTATAGGTAGCTAACCTATGTTCATGTTCAGCTCAAGCGCTCGCAACCGAAGCTGAATGTTTGTTTATTGTCTCATGCCAGGTCTATCAACACTGGCGGTGTGAGTAGGCTAACATTTCACCCGTTCGATATCTAATCGAGTTAGCGCGACTAACGCGGGTGGGATTTGTCAAACCCAGTAGTACTACTAAATATTACCTCGCTAAGATCCATATTAACGGTCCGATATTAGTTGAGGACTTTCTGTGATAGCGTGTTACGCTTAGCATTTAACATTGATATCATACGAATTAAAAATCCAAAATTGTTTAGTCATGTTTTATCCCCCAAGTTAAAACAGTAAAAGGGGCCGTGAAAACTCACCTGCTTTGCTTTGAAGGTAGTTTCACCCTAGAGGTAAGTTGGAACCACGAGTGTAAGTCTCAAAAGACCTACGAATGTCCTAAAATTATAAACACATAAATTAGGGATAAAAATGGGAATTGTGACAATGACACGGAATGAGAGATGTCCTAAAGAAACGCTCTATTAACCGAGAGTAGACGAACGTGTCCACGGGAATAGGAATTCTTTAATTAGTAATTAGATTATATATATATATACGTTGCACGACGAATGTCAACAATAATAATAAATATGTTCGAGCGTTTTGTCATTTACAAAAATTAGGAAAATAATATAATTTAATATATTATTTTTTTGTTCGCAATGATACTCTAATTACTTATTCGTGGTACAAAATAATAAATATATTATTTTTATGAACGCGATAAGTGCGAGTAAATAATATAATTAATTATATTATTATTTGGTTTCAAATGTTATACGAGGTTACAAAACGATACGAAATAATATAAATCCATATATTATTTAATAATACCAGTCACGGGTTGAAAATAATATAAACATATTATTTTATACAACCTCATGGTAAATATATTATTTTAAAAGTGAGGAAATAATATAAAAATAGGTTAATAATTCAAACCCAAGCGTACGGGTTGTTTTTCGGGCTAAAACATTTTAATATAGTATTATAATAATAGTGGGATTTGTTTTTAAATCTAAAATGATAATTATAATAGCAATTTAAAAAGAAACAGGGGAGGAGGATCGAACCCGGGTCTCCTTCCCATGAGTCAACCGACTTAACCAAACCCACCCACTAGGGCCATCGCAACAAGAACCTGATCATAATGATTTTAATCAAAAGCACCCATGTGCTCATCCCCTTTTGCGCGAATCGAATCCCAAACCCCCTCCTAATCCGTAGATTTGAATATCGGATCAACCAGAAAACATGGGGGTTTTGTAAATCGAGTAACCACAAATCTGTGGTGGGTTCTAATTTCAAAATACACAGGTTTACGGTGGTTTAATCTCAGAAAGAAAGGCCGAAACTCTAGAATAAGAACGAGAAATCAATTTGATAAAATTCGGTGTTTAAAGACTTTGAATTCATAGGACTTTTACCAAATTGAACCTTGCGAATCTGCTAAAGTAGTTTAATTTGATGGACAATAGGTTTAAGATCAAAACCTCCAAGTTGATTTTATGAATGAACCCTAGATTAAGATCATGACATATTCGATGTTAACCGATTAAATTGATAGGGGGCTTTCAACAATTAGGTGATTGCGAAACCGATCATGCAATTTAATTTGATTGAAACAGAGCCTAAGGTGATGATCGGTTAACCCACAATCTCATGAACCCTAGAATCGGGTTCTTGATATAATCGATGTTATGATCCCAAATTGGTATAGGGCTTTCAAACCAATGATAAAAACGAAATTAATGATGAGTTTGATTACCAGAATAGATACCGAATTGATGGGACACGACTAAAACCCAGTTCCGATGATGAGCGCTTGATTTCCACTAATTCCGACTTCTTCTCCGATCCGACTGGTGTGTGCAAGAGTTTCGAGAGGGTGCGAATGAGGTGTGAAGTGTGATCAGTCGTGGAGTTAACACGAAACTTAAACGAATTTGATGGTTGGACGATAATGGTCGATGATTATGAGGTAAATGCATACAATTGGGTTTAATTGTACATAATGTGGATGATTAAGACTATAATGGTGATCGTTTATTGCATTAAAGTGTACATCAATTATGAATTTGGGTTCAAATCAGTTTTGAATTTGAATTTGGCTCTAGATAATGCGAGTTTGACTTTCTAAAAGTCAACAGAGAACAAATTCACTAAATTTTGACTTTGCATGGTCAACAAATTGGGTTTTGACAAAATACACAACCAGTCCTTGTAGTTTGAGTTTGGAAAAATTGGCAGAAATAATCCCTGAAGTTTGTGATGAGGTTAATTAGGTTAACTTTAACTGGATTTTGTTAACGAAGTTAACTAGAAAAGTCCGGATTATCACATCATCCCCTAGTTGAAGGAATTTTCATCCCGAAAATTAAATACTAATAAAATTTTTTTTTTCCGGGATGTCACATCATCCCCTAGTTGAAAGAATTTTCGTCCCGAAAATTTAAATAGTACATTGAGAATTTGATGCAGAGTGCTTGAACAGATTAGGATATTTGCGCATCATCTGATCCTCGCGCTCCCACGTGAATTCCGGTCCGCGTTTCGAGTTCCAACGAACTCTGACAATAGGGATCTTACTGTGCTTTAACGTTTTAACTTCCCTATCCATAATTTCCACATGTTCTTCGATGAAACGTAAAGTTCATCAACGTGTAGTTCCTCAAGAGGAACTGCGAGTGATTCGTCTGCCAGGCATTTCTTTAAATTTGAGACGTGAAAGACGTTGTGCACACCACTAAGTCTTTCAGGTAGGTCCAGTTGATACGCTACTGGTCCGATTCTCTTCATTATCTTGAATGGTCCAACATAACGAGGATTCAGTTTGCCTCGTTTCCCAAAATGAATGACACCTTTCCAATGTGAGACTTTGAGTAAGACCATGTCACCTACTTGAAACTCTAAAGGTTTACGACGCTTGTCGGCATAGCTCTTTTGACGATCCCGAGCTGCCGCCATACGGTTTCTAATTTAACGATCTTTTCGGAAGTTTCAAATACAAGTTCAGGACATGTGAGTTGGCTATCCCCAACCTCGGTCCAACAAATAGGAGAACGGCATTTCCGTCCATACAATGCTTCAAATGGAGCTGCCTTGATGCTAGTGTGATAGCTGTTGTTGTAGGAGAACTCCACCAACGGTAGGTGAGACTCTCAAGTGTTACCGAAATCAATCACACAAGCTCGTAGCATGTCCTCCAGAGTTTGGATTGTACGTTCCATTTGGCCATCAGTTTGAGGATGGTATGCTATGCTCATATCTAGACGCGTGCCTAAGGCCTTTTGTAACGACTGCCAGAAACGAGAAGTGAATCGTGCATCACGATCCGAAATAATAGAGATTGGCACCCCGTGCCGAGAGACTATTTCTTTCAGGTAAGTACGAGTAAGTTTATCCATTTTGTCGGTCTCTTTGATTGCTAAGAAGTGAGCGGACTTTGTTAATCGATCAACGATTACCCATATGGTATCACATCCGGTAGGGGTTCGTGATAATTTGGTGATGAAGTCCATGGATATTTGTTCCCATTTCCACATGGGGATTTCTGGTTGTTGCAGAAGACCGGATGGTTTTTTATATTCAACTTTTACCTTCCCGCAAGTCAGACACTTACTAACATAGGTGGCTATATCGGCTTTCATCTTCGGCCACCAATATAGTATCTTTAGATCATGATACATTTTGTCGGAACCTGGATGAATAGAGTAACGAGATTTATGAGACTCATCCATAACTAGTTCCCTTAGGTTTCCGAATACTGGTACCCATATTCGCTCGGCAAAGTAGCGAATACCGTCAGATTTGACTTCAAGTTGTGCTTCCAGACCGCGCGTACTTTCCAACGGTAGATTTTCTTCTTTTAGGGCTTCGAGTTGAGCACTACGGATTTTGTCAGGTAATCCGGGGTGAATAGTAAGCTGTAATGCTCGAACTCGTTTCGGTTTTGTTTCCTTTCGACTCAGGGCATCAGCTACAACGTTAGCTTTACCCATGTGATATCGGATCGCACAGTCATAATAGTTTAAGAGTTCGACCTAACGACGTTGTCGCATGTTTAACTCTTTCTGCTCGAAAATGTGCTGAAGACTCTTGTGATCGGTGTAGATAGTGCATTTGGTACCGTACAAGTAATGTCTCCATATCTTAAGTGCGAAGACTACGACTCCCAACTCTAAGTCATGAGTGGTGTAGTTTCTCTCATGGACCTTCAGTTGACGTGACCTTTTCGCGTTGCATTAAGACACAACCCAGACCTTGAATAGATGCATCACAATACACTACAAAATCATCGGTTCCTTCCGGAAGAGCTAGAATATGTGCACTACAAAGTTTCTGTTTGAGGTGTTGGAATGCTGACTCTTGGTTATCGCCCCAATTATAGGCTTTACCCTTTTGAGTTAAAGCAGTGAGGGGTTGAGCAATTTTGGAAAATCTTTCGATGAATCGACACTAATATCCAGCCAATCCCAGAAATTGTCGCACCTCAGTCGGAGTCGTCGGTGCTGCCCAATTCTTGATGGCTTCTATTTTGGATGGGTCGACATGTATCCCTTTCTCGTTAACCACATGCCCTAGAAACTGAACTTCCCGGATCCAAAATTCACACTTGGAAAACTTAGCATACAGTTGCTCTCGCTTAAGTAATTCCAAAATTAGGCGTAGATGTTCCTCATGTTCTTCCTTGTTCTTGGAATAAATGAGGATGTCGTCCATGAAAACGATAACGAACTGGTCAAGGTAAGGCTTACACACACGGTTAATGAGATCCATGAATACCGCAGGTGCGTTGGTTAATCCGAAAGGCATGACCATAAATTCGTAATGACCGTACCTCGTTCTGAATGCAGTCTTAGAGATATCCTCTTCTCGGACTCTTAACTGATGGTAACCGGACCTAAGATCTATTTTGGAATAGAAACTCGATCCTTAGAGTTGATCAAAGAGGTCATCTATGCGAGGTAAAGGGTAGCGGTTCTTGATTGTGACTTTATTCAGCTCCCGGTAGTCAATACACATACGAAAAGTTCCGCCCTTCTTCTTGACAAATAGTACCGGAGCTCCCCACGGCGATGAACTAGGTCGGATGAAACCTTTATCCAACACATCTTGTAGTTGAGTGGACAACTCTTGTAATTCACTGGGTGCCAGTCTATAAGGTGCCCGAGCAATCGGTGCTACTCCGGGTGCTAAATCAATTTGGAATTCAACTTGACGGTGCGGTGGCAAACCGGGCAGATCCTCGGGAAACACTTCCAAAAATTCACGCACGACGGGAATATCTTCAATCTTCTTCTCTTCTGAGGGCTGCTCAGCAACGAGAGCCAAAATAGCCGTATGCCCCTTTCGAAGGCATTTTTGTGCTTTCATGAAAGATATGATGCCCATGACTGCACCAACTCTTTTGTGACAATCCGACTTTTCAAATTAACTTCGTTAACAATTCCGTTAAAAACCCTGTTAAGTCCTAACCCAGTTAACTGAATATTAAACCTCAGGGACTGTTTCTTTCATTAATTGAACTAAAACTATAGGGACTAGTTATGACATTAGACCAAACTCCAACCCTGTTGACTTTTGAGGTCAAAGTCCAAATTCTGTATTTCTGTTGACTTTATAAAGTCAATTAACCAAGTTTTTAACTCACTTCTAACCATAGGGACTAATTCTGTCTTTATCTAAACTTCAAACTACAAGGACTAAGGTTGTAATAATTCCAAAGTCAATCATGTTGACTTAGGAAAGTCAAAAATCAGGTGTTTCATACCATGTTGACTTTTGTAAGTCAAATCCGCAAACCTTTGATCCAAATTTGCGAGATATACCCGAAATTCGTTTGAATTTATAACCGAAACGGACATTAATACCATTATCTACCATCATTGGTCCATTAACGTTGCTATTAACTCGAATTAATCCCATAAATTCTGTTGAAGGCGAAACCGTCGACTACTTATCAAGAATCCAACGAATTCGATCATTAGACATTACAATGTTGAAATCAAATACTCTAAACATCTAATTCGCACCCTCCTGAACCTGTTGCACCATTCAATTCGATTGGATACACACTAGGAGACGCCGGGGACCACTCGTCAGAATCGCGATTGGGTTCTAGCCGAACACCATCAATTCAAAAACAATTCAGGTATCTAATCATACCCTCAGACTTGCCTTCATCCCTATAACGAAAGCCCTAACAAATCTAGGGCTTATAACAACGAATTGAACTCGAACCAATTCTAGGGTTCATAACCAATTCGGTTTAATCGAACGATACCCTTGACTCAGTTTCAATCAAATTAAATGATATGAGTAGTTTCGCAATTTCATACTCTTTTAAAGCCCTATGAATCCAATAACATACATTATCAGTTTTAGTCAATTTGATTCCAAGATCAAAACCTAGGGTTTCGGTATGTTCAAACTGAAATTAACGACTATAAACCCGATATCTCTACGATTAAACTTGTCAACATGTTCGTATAATACAGATTTACAAAACCCCTTTGTCATTTGGTTCTATCGCGATCGGATTCAAAGAAATTGAGGGTGGTTTGGGTTCGGCTCGCGTAAAGGTGGGTGAACACAGTGGGTTGGGTGTTAAAACAAACTTGATCTGGTTCATGTTGCGATTGCCTTAGCAGGTGGACTGGTTAAGTGTGTGTGTCGATGGGGAGGAGACCCGGGTTCGAGTCTCCTCACCCCTGTTTCGTTTTTTATTTATTTTCTAATTACTATTTTAATATAGAATCAAATGCTATATTATTATATTAATATGTTAACGTGTTTTGAAACCTGAAAACACCCGTAGGCTCGGGTTTGATTTTATAACTCATTTGAATATCATTACCCACTTTTATAATAATATATTTATATTATTTTCAAACCACGACTCCGTATAAAATAGTATATTTATATTATTTTTAACCCGTGACTCCAATTAAAAATAATATATATTTAGATATTATTTTCATCTCGTTTATAAACTTCGTGTAACGTTTCAAACTAATAAATAATATAATTATTTATGTTATTTACCCACGTTTAATATCCTCGAATAAAAATAACAGATTTTTATTATTTTTGTCACACATTTTAAATAATCATGTTACTTCTCTAAAAATAATATATTAGTTATATTATTTTCCTAGCCATTATTTTAATGGTATAAACGCACGGATATATTTAATTATTATATTCGTAATTAAGAAACCTTTGACACGAAACGTATTTATCTTAATAAGTATATTAAGAAACCCTTATTCCCGTGGACAAGTTCGTCTATTCGTTG
Source organism: Smallanthus sonchifolius (assembly GCA_023525975.1). Lineage (NCBI taxonomy): Eukaryota > Viridiplantae > Streptophyta > Magnoliopsida > Asterales > Asteraceae > Smallanthus > Smallanthus sonchifolius. The sequence continues at coordinate 6,673,641 of CM042026.1, read as the reverse complement.
ATCCGTAAAATGTTCTACGACGTTCAAATCCTTCTGTGTCATCGTCACAAAAATCTCATTGTATCCCTGACTATCAAGCTTATAATTCCAGGACATACTTATGTAGTTCACAGACAAACTACTGTGTTTCCTACTTGCATCCTTGTGTGGTGCTATCTACTCGTACACAACTCAGGTGAGTTTCACGGCCCCTTTTTACTTATTTTACTATTGGGGAAGAAACATGCTTACACACAAACATATTTTACTTGCTTTCCTATTGAGGAGAAACAAACATGTACACCAACTATCATAATTTTACATGTTTTCCCCGTGGGGGAGAAACAGGTACGCAGACAAACATTATGTTACATGTTTTTCCCGTTGAGGGAGAGAACATGACACAACTATTTTAGATTATTGTAATTCATATGTTATTACTGTTGAGGCTAAGCGTGACACACAATCACAGAAAGTCCTCATCATACATCGAGCCGTTAATTTGGATCTTAGCGAGGTAATGTTTAGTAGTACTACTGGGTTTGACAAATCCCACCCGCCTTAGTCGCGCTAACTCGATTGGAGATGGAACGGGTGAAATGTTAGCCTACTCACATTTGCCAGTGTTGATAGACCTGGCAGGAGGCAAATAAACAAACAGTCAGCTTCGGTTGCGAGCGCTTTAGTAAGACATGAACATAGGCTAGCTACCTATAGATATGCATATTGAATCATAATCTGGCAAACACTCTCTTATTACAAACTTGAAACCTGTGAACTCACCAACCTCGTGTTGACACTTTTTTTACATGTTTCTCAGGTCGCTTTGGCATAAGTTGCATACTTAGGACATGCATGGAGTCCTACTATCATATCATTCATTTCAAATATTTTAAACAGTTTACTTAGTGATTGACGCTTGTTGCGTGTAATTACTTTTGATTTCGTATTAACGTTTACGCTTCCGCATTAACTCTGGGATTTTATGTTATGACTTTTAAGTCCCATATAGTGTCGTTTGATGTAACTAATAACTGAGATCCTGGTGTGTCACCTTCCAAAGGTAAAACTCCGTTAGTGGAATTTGGAGGTGTGACAGATTTTTATTATTTTTGTCACACATTTTAAATAATCATGTTACTTCTCTAAAAATAATATATTAGTTATATTATTTTCCTAGCCATTATTTTAATGGTACAAACGCACGGATATATTTAATAATTATTATATTCGTAATTAAAAAACCTTTGACACGAAACGTATTTATCTTAATAAGTATATTAAGAAACCCTTATTCGCGTGGACAAGTTCGTCTACTCGTTGATCCTTAAAATGTTCTAGGACGTTCAAATCCTTCTGTATCATCTTAACAAAAATCTCATTGTATCCCTGACTATCAAGCTTATAATTCGAGGACATGCATATGTAGTTCACAGACAAACTCCTGTGTTTCCTACTTGCATCCTTGTGTGGTGCTATCTACTCGTACACAACTCAGGTGAGTTTCACGGCCCCTTTTTACTTATTTTACTATTGGGGGAGAAACATGCTTACACACAAACATATTTTACTTGTTTTCCTATTGAGGAGAAACAAACATGTACACCAACTATCATACTCTTACATGTTTTCCCCGTAGGGGAGAAACAGGTACGCAGACAAACATTATGTTACATGTTTTTCCCGTTGGGGGAGAGAACATGACACAACTATTTTAGATTATTGTAATTCATATGTTATTACTGTTGAGGCTAAGCGTGACACACTATCACAGAAAGTCCTCATCATACATCGAACCGTTAATATGGATCTTAGCGAGGTAATGTTTAGTAGTACTACTGGGTTTGACAAATCCCACTCGCGTTAGTCGCGCTAACTCGATTGGAGATCGAACGGGAGAAATGTTAGCCTACTCACATTTGCCAGTGTTGATAGACCTGACAGGAGGCAAATAAACAAACAGTCAGCTTCAGTTGCGAGCGCTTTAGTAAGACATGAACATAGGCTAGCTACCTATAGATATGCATATTGAATGTACATAATCTGGCAAACACTCTCTTATTACAAACTTGAAACCTGTGAACTCACCAACCTCGTGTTGACAATTTTTTTACATGTTTCTCAGGTCGCTTTACAAGTTGCATACTTAGGACATGCATGGAGTCCTACTATAATATCATTCATTTCAAATATTTTAAACAGTTTACTTATTGATTGACGCTTGTTGCGTGTAATTACTTTTGATTTCGTATTAACGTTTACGCTTCCGCATTAACTCTGGGATTTTATGTTATGACTTTTAAGTCCCATATAGTGTCGTTTGATGTAACTAATAACTGAGATCCTGGTGTGTCACCTTCCAAACAGTAAAACTCCGTTAGTGGAATTTGGAGGTGTGACAGATTTTTATTATTTTTGTCACACATTTTAAATAATCATGTTACTTCTCTAAAAATAACATATTAGTTATATTATTTTCCTAGCCATTATTTTAATGGTACAAACGCACGGATATAATTAATTATTATTATATTCGTAATTAAGAAACCTTTGACACGAAACGTATTTATCTTAATAAGTATATTAAGAAACCCTTATTCCCGTGGACAAGTTCGTCTACTCGTTGATCTTTAAAATGTTCTAGGACGTTCAAATCCTTCTGTGTCATCATCACAAAAATCTCATTGTATCTCTGACTATCAAGCTTATAATTCGAGGACATACTTATGTAGTTCACAGACAAACTCCTGTGTTTCCTACTTGCATTCTTGTGTGGTGCTATCTACTCGTACACAACTCAGGTGAGTTTCACGACCCCTTTTTACTTATTTTACTATTGGGGGAGAAACATGCTTACACACAAACATATTTTACTTGTTTTCCTGTTGAGGAGAAACAAACATGTACACCAACTATCATAATTTTACATGTTTTCCCCGTGGGGGAGAAACAGGTACGCAGACAAACATTATGTTACATGTTTTTCCCGTTGGGGGAGAGAACATGACACAACTATTTTAGATTATTGTAATTCATATGTTATTACTTTTGAGGCTAAGCGTGACACACTATCACAAAAAGTCCCCATCATACATCGAACCGTTAATATGGATCTTAGCGAGGTAATGTTTAGTAGTACTACTGGGTTTGACAAATCCCACCTGCGTTAGTCGCGCTAACTCGATTGAAGATCGAACAGGTGAAATGTTAGCCTACTCACATTTGCCAGTGTTGATAGACCTGGCAGGAGGCAAATAAACAAACAGTCAGCTTCGGTTGCGAGCGCTTTAGTAAGACATGAACATAGGCTAGCTACCTACATATATGCATATTGAATGTACATAATCTGGCAAACACTCTCTTATTACAAACTTGAAACCTGTGAACTCATCAAACTCGTGTTGACACTTTTTTTACATGTTTCTCAGGTCACTTTGGCACAGGTTGCACACTTAGGACATGCATGGAGTCCTACTATCATATCATTCATTTCAAACATTTTAAACAGTTTACTTATTGATTGACGCTTGTTGCGTGTAATTACTTTTGATTTCGTATTAACGTTTATGCTTCCGCATTAACTCTGGGCTCTTATGTTATGACTTTTAAGTCCCATATAGTGTCGTTTGATGTAACTAATGACTGAGATCCTGGTGTGTCACCTTCCAAATGGTAAAACTCCGTTAGTGAAATTTGGGGGTGTGACATCTTTCGCCTTGGATGGAAAGGGTTTCTCCATTCGGGAGAGGTATTCGAACAATCTTCTCACGACAGATAATTTGGGCTTGGTTTTTAGATAACCAATCCATGCCGACGATTATATCAAAACTACCAAGTATGACCCGCATAAGGTCGATATCAAATATATGTGTAGCTAGCTCAAGTTTACATCCCTTAAGAATGTGAGTTGCCTCAATTATTTGGCCGTCAACTATCTCTATTGTATACTTAGCTTCTAATAGAGATGAAGTTCCTTTTATCATATTACTAAATTTCTTAGATATAAAACTTCTATCAGCACCAGTGTCAAAAAGGACAGAAGCAAAGTAATTATTTACGAGGAACTTACCGGTGACCACATTATGGTCGTAACGAGCTTCTCCAGATCCTAGTACGAAGGCTCATCCCTTCGCACCATTTCCTCCACCATTTCCATTGTTACCACCATTTCCATTATTATTCTGGTTAGGGTTGTGGTTTCCATTACCCCCTTTTTTCAATTGAGGACAATTCTTCCGAATATGCCCTTCCTTTCCGCACTCAAAGCAACCCCTTGTGGATCCCCGTTGTTGAAAAGGTTGTTTAGTTTGTAACTCACCCCTGCAGTCCTTGGCATCATGACCTATTTTGCCGCACCTCTGGCAACGATTGTAGAACCCAAAGTGGTGGAAGTTACACTTATTACACTTCGGAGACTTCCCCGCGTAACCACCCTGGTTTTGACCTGAAGAGGTCGACTGGTTGAAGTTCTTAGTAGGCTCAAACCTACGCTGTTGCTGCTGCCGCGGTTGGTTAAACTGGGGTTGGTTGGGTTGGGGTCCTTTGGAGTGGTTGTGGGTGTTGGAATGGTGATCGAACTTGCGTTTGTGATTTTTGGTGGGTTTAGCAACTGAACCTCTCGGAGGTAGGGTTCCTTGTGTCACCGCTTGGTCGGTTAACTTATGCGCAAGTCGAATGGTTTGTTGGATAGTTGCAGGATTGGATGAAGTAACCATGCTTTGTATTTGAGGCATTAGACCTCCAATGTAAAGCTCAATTCTTTTGTAATCAGGAGTTACCATATGCGGGCACATAGTAGCCAGTTCATGGGAACGTGTATTGTAGAGTTCAATCTCGGAACCCTCCATCTTTAGGTTCCAAAATTCTCCCTCTAACTTCTGGATCTCATCGCGAGGACAGTATTCCTCCTTCATCATTTCTTTGAATTCCTCCCACGGGAGTCCATTCTCCATGGCTAGGCCCAACATTTGAACTTTGGCATTCCACCATGTGAGTGCCGGGCCTTCTAAAGTTCCGGCGACAAACTTCACTTAATTAGCCACGGGGCAATTACACATGGCAATTACTGATTCAACCTTCTCAAACCAACGAAGTAGTCCAACGGCTCCTTCAGCTCCACTAAAGGCATGGGGCTTGCAATCCATGAATGCCTTGAAAGTGCAGGCTGGTTGTTGGTTTTGCTGATTTTGCTGGCCTGGATTTAGAAATACAAATAGAATTGGAATTATAGAGTTTAGGGCAGGCTTTTTAAGAGATGGATTGACATCATTAGTCAATAGCTAAAGCATTTACCTGCAGCATTCTGTGCTACCAGAGCCTCCGCCACACTATCATTTATCAGTGCTGCTAGCTCTGCTGCCGTCATGTTAATGGTACCACGACCACCGGCACGACCTCCGCGTCCTCTCCCTGACATGATTCTTCACAATCACAAACGAAAAACAATGAGAAATATATCGCATATTAAACATCATTCCGGTATGAGTAAGGAGATACAACATCTAATATTTTGAAAATTAAATAAATTGTAAGGCTACAAAATAAATAACTCAAATATTAAACTTCTCATGCTTTTATTGGATAGGAACAACCTTACCCATCTAGGTTTAAAAAGAGAAATTACATAAGCAAAAGCAAACATGAAAAGGAAGATATAATAGGAAGATCATCAAGCATCTTTGTCATCGGAAGAAACATACGATTGTGCATCGTCTATCTCTATTGGTTCCTCCTCCACGGGCTCCTCCTCGAAAGGCTCTTCTTCAAAAGGTTCCTCCTCGCCATCAGAAAGTGGAATCTCTTCAGGAAATAAAGCGGCTTGCAGTTGGGCTTCCAAGTGGGTCACCCTCTCTTGAAGACCTTCAGCAGTGTGGTTTTCTACATGTAGCTGAGCTTCCATAGCAGCCAATCTCTCCAGAAATCCTTCCATATCATTGTCCATAGTGTCGGCCCTCGTCTCCAAATGTGCCACACGATCCACTAAAAGGTTATGGATATGGTCCGTTGCAACTAGTTCGGTAGTCAAGAGTTCTATTCCGACCTTATTCTCCTCTATTTGAGGTCCACTCTTCAGAAGGTTAGGTATCTCCTTCGTAGCATCTTGCACAATCCTCAATTCCTTCGACATATAAGATACGAAGGCTGCGAAAGCTTGTTCCATAGTGCATGGCAGGCTAGGTAGTAGGGATGATGAGGATGCTAAACCGAAGTAGGGTGATGGAACATTTCCCATTTCGATCCACCTTTGGATCATTTGCGGGTATATGTTCCAATTGAGAGTATAATCCATTGCTCGTGTGCTACTCGGTTCACCTTGGTCATCTGAATGGTCACTGGAAGTAGTCCGACGCCTTTTGGGCTCCGGGGATGATAGGATAGGTGCCTTATGTCCTAGTGCCTTAGGTGATGGAGGTGGAGTTGACGACATGTTCCTGTAACAATACGTATAAGTGCCAAACATCCAAATGACATGTAACTAATGTGTGAGGCTATAGTCTAGTATGCAATCCTAGTTCTCTATAACCAATGGCTCTGATACCAATCTGTCACACCCCCAATTTCAACTAACGGAGTTTTACCGTTTGGGAAGTGACGAACCAGGATCTCAGACATTAGTTACTTTGAACGACTCTACATGGGACTCAAAATGAAAATATCTTTTAAATCAGAGTATCAATGCGGAAGCGTAAAGAAAGTAAATGCACAAAATACACACGCCCAAAACCAAAGTTCAAAAGTCCAAAAAGTCCAAACGTCCAATCAAAAGAAAGTACAATAGAATAATTCAAACAAACATAAATAGTTATAATCAAAGCAGTTGAATCCCATGCATGCCCTAACGTGCACCTGTGTCTTAGCTTAGCGACCTGAGAAAATATGTCAACACGAGGTTGGTGAGTCCACAGGTTTCAATATAAGTAAATAAGCGTTTACCGGATTTATGTTCATTCAGTACATATCTATAGGTAGCTAACCTATGTTCATGTTCAGCTCAAGCGCTCGCAACCGAAGCTGACTGTTTGTTTATTGCCTCCTGCCAGGTCTATCAACACTGGCGATGTGAGTAGGCTAACATTTCACCCATTCGATATCTAATCGAGTTAGCACGACTAACGCGGGTGGGATTTGTCGAACCCAGTAGTACTACTAAATATTAACTCGCTAAGATCCATATTAACGGTCCGATATTAGTTGAGGACTTTCTGTGATAGCGTGTTACGCTTAGCATTTAACATTGATATCATACGAATTAAAAATCTAAAATTGTTTAGTCATGTTTTCTCCCCCAAGTTAAAACAGTAAAAGGGGCCGTGAAAACTCACCTACTTTGCGTTGAAGGTAGTTTCACCCTAGAGGTAAGTTAGAACCACGAGTGTAAGTCTTAAAAGACCTACGAATGTCCTAAAATTATAAACACATAAATTAGGGATAAAAATGGTAATTGTGACAATGACACGGAATGAGAGATGTCCTAAAGAAACGATCTAGTAACCGAGAGTAGACGAACGTGTCCACGGGAATAGGAATTCTTTAATTAGTAATTAGATTATATATATACGTTGCACGACGAATGACAACAATAATAATAAATATGTTCGAGCGTTTTGTCATTTACAAAAATTAGGAAAATAATATAATTTAATATATTATTTTTTTTGTTCGAAATGATACTCTATTTACTCATTCGTGGTACAAAATAATAAATATATTATTTTTATGAACGCGATAAGTGCGAGTAAATAATATAATTAATTATATTATTATTTGGTTTCAAATGTTATACGATGTTACAAAACGATACGAAATAATATAAATCCATATATTATTTAATAATACGAGTCACGGGTTGAAAATAATATAAACATATTATTTTATACAACCTCATGGTAAATATATTATTTTAAAAGTGGGGAAATAATATAAAAATAGGTTAATAATTCAAACCCGAGCCTACGGGTTGTTTTTCGGGCTAAAACATTTTAATATAGTATTATAATAATAGTGGGATTTGATTTTAAAACTAAAATGATAATTATAATAGCAATTAAAAAAGAAACAGGGGAGGAGGATCGAACCCGGGTCTCCTCCCCATGAGTCAACCGACTTAACCAATCCCACCCGCTAGGGCCATCGCAACAAGAACCTGATCATAATGATTTTAATCAAAAGCACCCCTGTGCTCATCCCCTTTTGCGCGAATCGAATCCCAAACCCCTTCCTAATCCGTAGATTTGAATATCGGATCAACCAGAAAACATGGGGGTTTTGTAAATCGAGTAACCACAAATCTGTGGTGGGTTCTAATTTCAAAATACACAGGTTTACGGTGGTTTAATCTCATAAAGAAAGGCCGAAACCCTAGAATAAGAACAAGAAATCCATTTGATAAAATTCGGTGTTAAAAGACTTTGAATTCATAGGACTTTTACCAAATTGAACCTTGCGAATCTGCTAGAGTAGTTTAATTTGATGGACAATAGGTTTAAGATCAAAACCCCCAAGTTGATTTTATGAATGAACCCTAGATTGAGATCATGACATATTCGATGTTAACCGATTAAATTGATAGGGGGCTTTCAACAATTAGGTGATTGCGAAACCGATCATCTAATTTAATTTGATTGAAACAGAGCCTAAGGTGATGATCGGTTAACCCACAATCTCATGAACCCTAGAATCGGGTTCTTGATATAATCGATGTTATGATCTCAAATTGGTATAGGGCTTTCAAACCAATGATAAAAACGAAATTAAGGATGAGTTTGATTACCAGAATAGATACCGAATTGATGGGACACGACTAAAACCCAGTTCCGATGATGAGCGCTTGATCTCCACTGATTCCGACTTCTTCTCTGATCCGACCGGTGTGTGCAAGAGTTTCGAGAGGGTGCGAATGAGGTGTGCAGTGTGATCAGTCGTGGAGTTAACACGAAACTTAAACGAATTTGATGGTTGGACGATAATGGTCGACGATTATGAGGTAAATGCATACAATTGGGTTTAATTGTACATAATGTGGATGATTAAGACTATAATGGTGATCGTTTATTGCATTAAAGTGTACATCAGTTACGAATTTGGGTTCAAATTAGTTTTGAATTTGGCTCAAGATGATGCGAGTTTGACTTTCTAAAAGTCAACAGAGAACAAATTCACTAAATTTTGACTTTGCATGGTCAACAAATTGGGTTTTGACTAAATACACAACCAGTCCTTATAGTTTGAGTTTGGAAAAATTGGCAGAAATAATCCTTTTGTTTGTGATGAGGTTAATTAGGTTAACTTTAACTGGATTTTGTTAACGGAGTTAACTGGAAAAGTCCGGATTGTCACATCCCACAACTTGCGCCACCTTCTAGAGAGAGAGTGAGAGGTTTCGGCTAGAGAGAGAAGGCAAGAGGATTGGCTCAACCGCTCGAGACCCATCCACCATCGTCGTAGCAGTGCAACGCAGCAGAAAGCGGGTCCAAACAGGTAACAACTTAGCTCGAATCTGAGTTTTGATCATGGGGTGGGGTTTCAGGTTAACTTGGGTTTAACCTAAAAAGGTTACATTTTTACACATATAATAAGTATATAAGTATAGATCTAGCTTCACAGTCAATAAATCAAAGGTTTTAATGTAAAAAGTTCGGGTCTTGGCGACCTGGAATCAACATGCAGATCTAGGGTTTCTTGGTGGGGAAAAAGGTCGCGCAGACGAACCTATCAAGTTCGCCTGAAACTGTTCTAGCGAAACTAACAGATTTGCTAGAGGAAAATCTGGCGAAACTACTAAGTTCACTCATGAACCACTTGGAGAATCTACTAAGTTCGCTTAGGAACTATCATGGCGAATCTATCAGATGCGCTTAATGCTAGACTACCGAAACTAACATGTTCGGTTAAAGCCAACCTGGAGAATCTACTAAGTTCGCCTAATGATAACCTAGCGAAATTACCTAAGTTCGCCTAACCCTAATAATAGAAACGTTCAGTGTCGCTTAGGTTCATCATCTTATCTTGTATGACTTGATTATACAGATTGTGTGTGACCTTAGGGACACTCAGTAACCAACTTGTATACTTCAAAAACAGCTCATCGGGTGAGTTCTATGTGCCCCCTACGTGCTATGTGTAAATCAACTTTTATTATTTTGTGGCTGAAGTGCATACATGATATGTATGAATGTTATATATTTATATTACCATACGTGTTATATGACAATGCATGATAAATATAAGAAGATAAGTATGTTATGGACAATGAAATGAAAATACATCATAACGTATAAGAATGAAATCTTGCTTTATATACAAATATATATATATATATATATATATTGCCTGCTATGTATGAATGAACGTTATGGACGTAAACGATGATAACGGCTACTACGGTAGACGGACGACCACTAGACTATTATGCAGCCAGAATTAAAAGTCTAGAAAGGTAGACTAAACTAATGCTACTACGGTAGAATCAGTCGCTAGTTAAATCGATGCACGGTTGTATATTTAGTTCGGGTGGGAAACGGATGCCTTAGGGCAGACGGGCAAATAGGCGGACTACGACGGTAGGACGGTTAAGACGGACGGCTGAAGGTTTGCCTGACGGTTAATGCAGACATGCGGTTTCTAGTGCCGGACGGTTAATGAAATGGGCTACGACAGTAGTTCGAGGGTGTTTGTCTTTGTGACTTACGCAATCAGAATGACGGGTTGATCACCCATATGTGTATGACTACTGAATATTCGCCCAGAAATAAGCATGTATGTATTTATATGCGTACCCAAGTTATGAATGATATATGAAAGCAGTTAGTAAAGAAGTAAAGATGTATATAATTATATATATATCTATCATGTTAATGACTGCTTGTTTTAAACTATAACTCACTAACGTTAGCTGACTTTTAGTATGCACTTCAGGTAGTAAGAAGAAGGGATGTGCGAAGGCGTAATGGTTATCATGCACAAGACTGACATCCCATCATATTTAAATATGTGTTAAGACAATGTTTTTTTATGTTAAGACTTCCGCTATTATTTAATTGAATGATTTATGTTTCCGCTACTTTATGAATGTTTTAATTTAAGTTCAGCACTCTAATGACTATGTTTATGAGTAAATCGAACAAGTGAGATCTATTGAAAAAAAAGGTCTTATATATTTATATGTTTATAATATATGAACCTACATAGATTTATCAACACATATGCATATATCAATTTAAGTACAGTACATAACCATAATATATTTTAAAGCAATGCTAGAATCTTAGATAACTGCATAAATAAATGAATATTTTAAATTGGTTCTCGCAGCTTTTGCATTATTTATGTTTCTACATTAAATCCTTCTTTGTTCCATGTTATATATATTTGGGATAATTATTAAGATTTATTTCTAACATTTTAGTCCTGTTAATTATTATGTTATTAGTTCAGATATTAGAGAAAACCCACTTTCATAATTGTATTTATAGGTTAAGATATCAGTAATTTGATAATTGTCACAACAGAGAACAAAGGATAAGATCTATCAAGGGGTGACAATGATTGATTCAACGAAGATATATTAGTTCTGTGTGTTTTACAACACATGTTTTTTATTATTCCACTTCAGTCGAATCATGTTTAAGACGAGGTGCATGCATCTAAAATAATGTTGCATTTAAGTTTGTTTAAAGATGAAGATTGCCACGATTCAGTATTATGTCCATTCGGTCTAAATCACTTATACTCACTTTTATAATAGTTCACTTAACAATGTTAAAATGAAAAAAATCACTTACCAATTAAAATGCTTCTAAACTATATATTACATGGGTTTTTATGCATTCCTTTAAAAAAAAGAGTAAATTACAGATATCGTCCTTTATGTTTATACCATTTTTCAGATTGCGTCTTTTAACAAAAAAATTGACGTATATCGTCCTTTACGTTTACAAATCTTGCACGTTACGTCCTTTGTCCCTAACCCAGTTAATTTTTTTCATAAAGTATGATCATGTGCGAGGCACATGAGGGTACTTTGATCTTTTTACCTATTTATAAATAAAAATTAAATATAATATAAAAACCCAAATATCTCTCTCTCAAAACACACACTCTCTCCTCTCTTTCTTATTAGAGACAACCACCACCACTGGTTGAAACTTGGTCTGATGGCCTTCACATGAACCAGAAGATGAAGGCCACCGCTACACACCAGAAGCCACATCCGCCACCACCATTACCGTCGCCACCACACACCACCACCACCATTACCGCCACCGCTACACACCACAAAAACGCCCTATCTCTATCTCTACCCTATCTCCTCTCTGGATATCAGTTCCAGTCACACAAAAACCCCCAAATGGTTGCGATTTTACAGATCTGGATTAGGGGGTTATGCTATTAGGGTTTCTAATGGTTAGGGTTTTGTGAGAGAGCAGAGAGAGGTGGTCCAATGATGGTGATTTCAGGTGGTGGTCGTCACGAAGATTTTGGTGGTTTTAGGCCATCATCCCTGTCGTTTTCTGGTTCCGAGCCAAGGTCCGACCGATTAGAGGCTGTAATCGGAGGCAGGCGGTGGTTAGGGTTCAGGAACAGGTATAACGGATCACGGCGGCGACGGGATTCCAACCAGACGGAGGCTACATGGGCGGCGGCGCCATATCAAACGGAAGAACCGGGAGCCTTCTAAGTGACCCAAACCCTTGATTAAAAGCCCACCGGTAGTTTTCACCACTCGCGAGCATCAAAACCGAAGGCTCGATGAGCTTGTTATCGCGTCTGATTTTGAAAAGCTCGCCGGTTTTCACTAATGCCGAGAACCTCTTGTTAACATATATTAGTTTCCAATATTCTGATCTGGGAAATCTAGCTAAGTAAACTTCCCTTTTCGGTTGTGTGGTGGTCGGCTGGTGGTGGTGGTGATGTTTGGTCGTTTTCACTAACGCCGAGAACCTCTTGTTAACATATATTAGTTTCCAATATTCTAATCTAGGAAATCCAGCTAAGTAAACTTCCCTTTTCGGTTGTGTGGTGGTCGGCTGGTGGTGGTGGTGGTGATGTTTGGTCGGCTGGTGGTGGAAGGTGGTGGTGGGTGGGGGGATATGCTTCTTGCAGGTGTGTGAGGAAGCAGATGACAATTGAGGTTTATATATATTAAATTTTTAATTAAAATAACTTAATTACATAATAGTCTTTTAAAATATGGAAAGACCACTTTGCCCTCACGTGAGTGGCACATGACTTGAGTTAACTGAAAAAATTAACGCCAGTTAGGCCAAAGGACGTAAGCTGCAAAAAATTAAACATAAAAGATGATACTTGATAGTTTTTTGCTAAATGACGCACAATCTAAAAAATGGTATAAACATAAAGAACGATATCTGTAATTTACTCTAAAAAGAAATTCGCGTTATATGAATCTTTGCTATCAAAGTTATCAGTTAGTTTTAGGATAAAATCTCATATGTGTGAGTAAGGCTTCCTAGCGGCATCTCGGAGTAAAAAATTAAGAATTAAGATTAAATTAAAAAGCCCTTATGCTTGTTTATTATAAGCATAAATAGTTGCAAATATATCTTTTCTTTTGGAATGCAGTATTATAATATATCAATCAAACCCAACGAGGAGCTGGAAAATATAAATACTATAAATATGTTTAAACTGAGCCCTTTTTAATTTACCCGTTTATGTAAAGTAGCCATGCATGGAAAAACGAGTTATTCGATCAGTTAATTCATGAAATATGGATCTTAACAAATTTTGATTTGATATTGATGGCATCTTGGCCTATTGGGGATCTGGTATTTATCCGTATGGAAGTGGTGCGGGTTCAAGTCTCGTAAATGTGAGAAATATATGAATTTTAATAAGGTGTGTATGTTTGTCGTTAAAAAAACAAATTTTGATATTATTAATTATGTGTTTGATGAGTTATTAAATGAAGAATAACTAGAAGGTTTACATCGCGCACTTTGCATCTGGAATTCCGCAACGATCCAAAATATCGAAACACGTATAATGAAACCTTAGAAAAAGAGTTAAACTCGATCACGGCTAAAACTAAGTAAATGAAAAACAGTTAAAAAAAATGGAGGATGGGTAGCAAGCCTACCTGACTAGCTCCACTAAAGCAAGTTTTGGTGTTCAATTTGAAAACAATTGACACTAAAAAGGAAAAAAAAAGTTGTCGTTTGACAAACACAAAAAACCAATCATAAGACGACACGTGTCTCAACAGTCTATTAGGGTTGAAGCACTGTTTCTATCAGTTTTGCTTTAATATAGATATAAAATTAATATGTACACACTAATAAATATAAATCAAAGTAGTAAAAACTAGGATGGACTATTCTAATTATATGTAATTTCCAAGTCTAAAACGATCAAGCCATTTTGTTCTTATTATATGGTTAGAAATCGTGTTTTACACGACTTGAATAAAAGAAATATTAGATAGTTAGTTATGAAGATTTCAGAATTTATAAGCCCCTAAAGTCGGAAGGTCTCACGTGTTGGATTTACTTATTCACAAACAGTTCCTAAACTTGAATATCAAATAACGCAGCGAAAAAACTTTCATTCAAACATAACAGTAACATTGTCAAACATGCGTAAGCGTAACATAGTCTAATACATAAACATAACGTAAACTAATCATAATGCGATGCCAGTCTTCATGATCAACCGGGTAACTTCTTTCGCCAGCCAAGCATCACCGTTCAACTTCCTTCCATGTCCTTAACCTGAATGTGCATACTAAAAGTCAGCTACGCTAGTGAGTTCTAGCTTTACGTAAAACGTTAACATAAACATTTTGCCAAAAACATAACTTCAAACTTTATTTAATAAAAACGTACGTAAATAATGCTATAACATAAACATAAAACATAAGTCAACAATAAACCGAATCTGCATCTTTTCGTAACCGTTAATTCCCTTCAAGTACAGCGCTCGATTGAGCACACGTACCAACGTAAACCATTCGTAACCATACATAAACGTCAATTCCCTTCAAGCACGGCGTCCCAAAGGATAGCACGTACCAAACTTCAAGCACCGTTCCCTCGCAGAGAACAATGCCCGCTTCAAGGATCACGGTAATCCTCTTGATGACCGTCGTCGCCCCTTTCTCACCTAGTTGTATAACTGTTGGCCAGCCACAAATGCCCCTATAAAGGTAAGACCTTTACATAACATACATACTTCGATTCCCAAAGGAACCATGGCAGATTCGTTCATTTTAGTGACTTTCATAAAAACCTTTACTTCTCTTCAGTTAAAGTATCATACGTTTTATTAAATAACATTTCGTTCGTAAACACTTCTTAGACTTCTTTTGACAAAATATTTCATAAACACTTCTTTCATAACCTTTCCTTCCAAAACATCGTTCATAAACATCATTTTATAAAACGTCACATACATCATTCATAAACATCGTTCTATAGAATAGTCACATCGTCAAGTATGCACACCAACCCAAAAATATTATTTAAAATATTTAAAAGAGTGCTTCTAGAACTCACCTGGTAATCTAGTCTAGGCTGTCCTAATCAAAGGTCCAATAACGTCACACACGATCTGAATTAAGTAGTTAAATACACATCAGATCCTATACCAACTCTAACGGTTTAACCATACTGAACTAGGCGAACTAAAGTCAAGTTCGCCCCTTACCAACCTGGCGAACATACAGGCGAACTTATCAAGTTCGTCTGACCCATACCCAGCGAACTTAGTAAGTTCGCTTGATGCAACCCAGTGAATTCACTAAGTTCGCCACCATATGTTCGCTTACATTATGCCTCAGGCGAACTTGTCAAGCGAACTTGATATGTTCGCCCCAATCTTTGCCAGGCGAACTTGATAAGTTCTCCTGTCGGGCAGTCTTCTTCCCCAAGAACCCTAAGTTCTTGCATGCAGATCTAATCACGTCAAGATCCCAACTTTCTACGTTCAAAACATTCGTTTTTCCTTCTAGATGCTAGATCTATGTTTATTTTCAAGTTTCATACGTAAAAACGTTACCTTTTTTATCAAAAACCCGAAAACCCAACATAAACTAAAAACTTAGATCTAGATCGAGTTGTTACATAAATCGAGCTTCTTATTCGGAGGTTTTGCTCACGAGCTCAGTAGTAACACTTTCCTTCAATCTCGGGTTGATCCGCCAACTTTCTCTCTCTAGGTTTCTCTCTCTAGAATGTGTAGATGAGAGAATGAGGAGGGTTTGGCTATTTATAGGAGGGCTCATCTCCCTTGTTTTCCATCCTCCCGACCCATCCGCCCTGACCCATCGTGTCTCGCTCATTTATTCGGCTCGTTCTCGCATTCTAACCTGTTATTATAACTGTCGTTTTATTTTTGAGATGTTACAAGTCTACCCCCTTACAATAGGTTTCGTCCCCGAAACCTAGCATAAGTCAAACAGTTGAGGGTACGACTCCCTCATATTCGTCTCCGTTTCCCAAGTGGCTTCCGATACCTTTCAATGTTTCCATTGGACTTTAACCAGTTGGATAGTTTTTTTACGTAAACGTTTCTCCTTCCAATCTAAGATGGCCACAGGTTCTTTGATGTTGTTAAGGCTGTTGTCGACCTCGATGTCAGTAAGTGGTACGTGAACCAATTCATCCGCCAAACACTTTCGCAAGTGTGATACATGGAAGGTAGGATGAATCCCACTTAACTCATCAGCCAACTCTAACCGATAAGCGACTTCACCAACCCGTGCCATTATCCTGAATGGTCCAACAAACCTCGGACTTAACTTTCCTCTATTTCCGAATCATATGATTCCTTTCCAAGGCGACATTTTCAACATTACTCTGTCCCCAACATCAAACTCAATAAGCCTTTGTCGTTTATCCGCATAGGATTTCTGACGATCTTGTGCGACCTTCATTCGTGCTTTGATTTGATCAAACTTTTCCGATGTTTCTCGTACGACTTCAAGGCTTCCTAATTCCTTCTTTCCAATCTCACCCCAACAAACTGGGGTCCTGCACCTTCTCCCATACAACATTTCGTAAGGCGGCATGCCTATCGTCGTGTGATGACTGTTGTTATTGGAGAATTCGGCTAATGGCAGATGGCTGTCCCAACTGCCACCGAAGTCAATAATACAAGCGCGGAGCATATCCTCCGGTGTCTGAATGGTCCTTTCAGACTGACCATCTATTTGCGGGTGGTATGCCGTGCTAATATTAAGTCTCGTGCCCATCGCTTCGTGAAAACTTTTTTTCTAGAACCTCGATGTGAATCGTGTGTCCCGGTCAGATACAATCATCAAAAGCATCCCATGCCGTGGTACTTCTTTGTTAATAAATACTCCCGCTAACCTTTCCGGTAAGAGCGTCTCGCGAATAGGTAGGAAATGAGCACTCTTCGTTAATCGGTCCACAATTACCCAAATGGTGTCATGACCTTTAGCTATGCGAGGTAGCTTGGTTATGAAGTCCATGGTAATGTGTTCCCACTTCCATTCCGGTATCTCAAGTGGTTGAATCTTTCCATATGGTTTCTGGTGTTCGACCTTCACTTGTGAGCAAGTCAAACACTTGCTTACATATTTCGTCACCTCATATTTCATTCCAGGCCACCGGTATTCTTTTCTCAGATCTTGGTACATTTTGTTGGTACCGGGATGGATAGAGTAATGAGACTTATGAGCCTCATCTAAGATTTTGGTCCTATGCCCGCCATCCATAGGTATCTATACCCGCCCAAAACTTGTCCTAACACCAAGGGTGTTATATTCCAACTTGTCTTGTTGGCCAACCATTATTTCCTTCTTTATGTTTTCTTCCTTAAGTGCTTCATCTTGAGCCATTTCAATTTCCCTCATCACATCTGATGTTACCACCAACTGGCAAACTTTCACTCTAATAGGAGCAGGCACATCCTTTCAGCTTAGAGCGTCAGCCACCACGTTTGCCTTTCCAGGATGGTATATGATTTCACAGTCATAGTCTTTCAAAAGTTCCAACCATCGTCTCTGCCTCATATTAAGTTCCTTTTGTTCGAAGAAGTACTTCAAACTTTTGTGGTCTGAGTATATGGTAAACTTCACCCCCGTATAGGTAGTGTCTCCATTATTTCAATGCAAACACGACAGCAACAAGTTCCAGATCATGAGTCGGATAATTGGCTTCGTGACTCTTCAACTGCCATGACGCATACGCGATCACTCTCCCGTGTTGCATCAACACGCACCCCAATCCCTGACCCAAAGCGTCAGAGTATACCACCAAATCTTCATTTCCCTCGGGAAGGGCCAAGACTGGAGCTTGGGTTAGCTTCTACTTTAGTTCCTTAAATGCTTCTTCCTGGGTCGAACCTCATTCGTACTTTACCTCCTTCCGTGTCAATTTTGTCAACGGCGAAGCTATTTTAGAGAAATCCTGAATTAATCTCCGATAGTAGCCTGCCAACCCCAAGAAACTGCGGATCTCAGTTGGCGTCTTAGGAATATCCCAATCTCTTACAGTCATTATCTTTGCTGGGTCAACCATAATGTCGTTCGGGTTGATGACGTGACCTAGGAATTGGACTTCCATAAACCAGAACACGCATTTGGAGAACTTAGCATACAGCTTCTCCTCCTTCAAGGCTTCCAACACTTCCTTCAAGTGACATGCGTGATCACCCTCATTCTTGGAGTAGATGAGGATATCATCGATGAACACGATTACCGATCGATCCAGCATCTGTCGACACACCCTATTCATCAAATCCATGAACGATGCTAGGGCGTTTATCAATCCGAAGGACATCACGTGGAACTCAAAATGTCCATAACGCACGCGAAACGCGGTTTTCGGTATGTCTTCTTCTCTTACCTTCAACTGATGGTACCCGGATCAAAGGTCGATTTTTGAGAACCAACTTGCGCCCTGTAATTGATCGAACAGGTCGTCGATCCTTGGTATAGGGTACTTGTTCTTCACGGTACGTTTATTCAACTCACGATAATCAATACACATTCTCATCGAACCATCCTTCTTCTTCACAAACAACACCGGAGCATCCTAAGGCGAGATGCTCGGTTGGATAAATCCTCTCTCAAGTAGTTCGTCTAGTTCTGCCATTAGTTCCTTTATCTCTACTAGTGCTAGTCAATATGGAGCCTTAGCCACGGGCTGGGCATCTGGTACCAAGTCAATTCAGAACTCAATCTCTCTGTCGGGTGGTATCCCAGGCAAATACTCTGGAAACACCTCCGGATACTCACGTACCACGAGTACATCGTCTAGTTCCTTCACTTCCTTACACTTGTCAATCACGTATACCAGATAAGCCTCGCATCCGCGCCTCAGGTAATCTGTTGCCTTAATCATCGAGATGAAATTAGGCATCGGGGCGTCACGATCTCCAAAAACCTCGACTTCGCTACCATCCGGAGCCTTGAGTCGAATTATCTTTTGTTTGCATATAATCTGCGCTTCATTGGCAGTTAGCCAATCCATACCCAAAACTACATCAAACCCACCCAAAACCATAACGAACAACCTGACGAGGAATCTATGGCCTTCTAATTTTATTGTGGAATTATCAACTACATCAGTTACCCTCGCGGTTCTACCCTCAGCGGTTTCTACACTAAAGGCCCTTTCTAGTTTACTAACAGCGTACTTCACTCGTTTACAAAAGGTTGCAGATATAAAGCTCTTACTGGCACCTGAATCAAATAACACAGATACAAAAGTGTTGTCAAGGATGAACGTACCTGACGCCACGTCGGGGTCCACCCTGGCCTGTTCTTGTGTTAGTGCATATGCTCGAGTCTTCGCTCGGGGCCTCTCTTCTTTCTTCTCCAGGGCTTTCCCTTTCTCGGCTTCACCCATCCTGGGCTTAGTGCATTCCCGGCTCATATGACCATTCTCCCCACAGTTGTAGCATTTGAAGCCTTGCGGGCATTCACTGGAGTACTGCCTGGTCTTGCCACACTTAAAACACAAGTTTGATCCTATTCTGCATTCCCCCGTATGTTCCTTCCCACACTTCCCACAAACTGCCATATCATTCCCTCTAGCTCTCTTATCTTGAGCTCCTAGTAGTTTCCCACCTGTTCGCTTGGCAGAGAAAGTCAACTTCTTCTTAGGTTCCTCGGCAGCGACATCATTCAACGACAGGTCATCGTACACCACACCACTGAGTTCCACCACCGAGTCAAAGGTGGTAGGGGTGTTTGCCTTAACAAACGTGCGAACCTTGTCCGACAATCCCTGGATATAGCAAGCAATCTTCCTCTCATCAGTGGTGATCAGATGTGGCACCAGACGTACCAACTCGTTATACCTGGTGGTGTATTGACGGTGAGTCATGTTCCCAGCCTTCAACTTCAGAAAATCCCTCTCCACTTTCTCAATCTCGTTCCTTGGACAAAAGTTTTTGATAACCAAGGTTTTCAAATCGTTCCATAACATAGAGTAGGCAGCAGTATCCCCCTTAGCCTGTCGAACTCCCTCCCACCAATGGGACGCTTCTTCTCTTAATGAATTAGCAGCAAATTTCACCACCTGATCCGTTCGAAATTCAATGAGGCGGATGGTAGCCTCCATGCGAATCACCCAGTCGAAGGTGGCCACCGCGTCTTTCTTCCCCGTAAGTATCGGCGGGTCACATGCCTTAAAGGACTTATGACGATCAACCGCGAGCAGGCGGTGCGTTAACTGCCACAATGATCGGGGTATCAGTTGCCGTGTTGGACCCGCCCGTCTCATTAGCCTTCTTCAATGCTTCTGCGAGCAGATCTGGCAGGGTAGCCTTCATCAGTTCAGTAAACTCGCGTGCCAGGGCCGCCTTCACTTCCTGTTCGAAAGTGAAGTGTTGTTCTTCCACGGGAGTCCGTTCAGTCCCATGCATGCTAACTTCCGGTTCCGTGTGGACACTTCCTTCTTCACTGTACTCTTGACGAGTAGGAGTCCTATTACGACCACCGGTACAACCCCCACCACGCCTTCCGCTCTTTCGTCCCGCCATTTCGTTCTATAAGACAAGGAATCTAATTTCATCACGCTAGTTAACAAATAGAATTCAACAAGTATTGTAAGATGTTAATATACACCATCCATTTGCAATTAACCATTACATTACCCCTCAATTTCTATTTGACCACCTTTGTGATTCCATCAGAACATAAGACCTAACTTAACACTTCCAAGGAATACCATATATGTAAATATATATACTACCTTCGTACCTGATGCTGTGGCTCAAGTCACCCGTACTGGCATCCGCTTTCGGTCCCATTCACAGTTTAGGTGCAGACACTGGGAGTGTCCGAATCTCTCAAACTATTGCTCTGATACCAACTTGTAAGGCCCCAAACCCAGGAGGCCTCAGGTGTTGGATTTACTCATTCACAAACAGTTCCTAAACTTGAATATCAAATAACGCAGCGGAAAAACTTTCATTCAAACATAACAGTAACATTGTCAAACATGCGTAAGCGTAACGTAGTCTAATACATAAACATAACGTAAAGAAGTCATAACGGGATGCCAGTCTTCATGATCAACCGAGTAACTCCTTTCGCAAGCCAAGCATCACCGTTCAACTTCCTTACCTGTCCTTAACCTGAATGTGCATACTAAAAGTCAGCTACGCTGGTGAGTTCTAGCTTTACGTAAAACATTAACATAAACATTTTGCCAAAAACATAACTTCAAACTTTATTTAATAAAAACGTACGTAAATAATGCTATAACATAAAACATAAGTCAACAATAAACTGAATCTGCACCTTTTCGTAACCGTCAATTCCCTTCAAGTACGGCACACGTACCAACGTAAACCATTCGTAAACTTTTACCATACATAAACGTCAATTCCCTTCAAGCACGGCGTCCCGAAGGATAGCACGTACCAAACTTCAAGCACCGTTCCCTCGTAGAGAAAAATACCTACTTCAAGGATCACAGTAATCCCCTTGATGGCCGTCGTCACCCCTTTCCCGCCCAGTAGTACAACCATTGGCCAGCCACAAAGACCCCTATAAAGGTTAGGCCTTTACATAACATACATACTTCGATTCCCAAAGGAACCATGGCAGATTCGTTCATTTTAGTGACTTTCATAAAAACCTTTACTTCTCTTCAGTTAAAGCATCCTACGTTTTATTAAATAACATTTCGTTCGTAAACACTTCTTTTGACAAAATATTTTATAAACACTTCTTTAATAACCTTTCCTTCCAAAACATCGTTCATAAACATTATTTTATAAAACGTCACATACATCATTCATAAACATCGTTTTATAAAATAGTCACATCGTTAAGTATGCACACCAGCACAAAAATATTATTTAAAACATTTAAAAGAGGGCTTCTAAAACTCACCTGGTAAGCTAGTCTCGGCTGTCCTAATCAAAGGTCCAATAACGTTACGCACGATCTAAATTGAGTAGTTAAATACACATCAGATCCTATCCCGATTCTAACGGTTTAACCATACTGAACTAGGCGAACTAAAGTCAAGTTCGCCCCTTACCAACCTGGCGAACATACAGGCAAACTTATCAAGTTCGTCTGACCCATGCCCAGCGAACTTAGTAAGTTCGCTTGATGCAACCCAGTGAATTCACTAAGTTCGCCACCATATGTTCGCTTACTTTATGCCTCAGGCGAACTTGTCAAGCGAACTTGATAAGTTCTTGCATGCAGATCTGATCACGTCAAGATCCCGACTTTCTATGTTCAAAATGTTCGTTTTTCCTTATAGATGCTATATCTATGTTTATTTTCAAGTTTCATACGTAAAAACGTTACCTTTTTATCCAAAACCCGAAAACCGAACATAAACTAAAAACTCAGATCTAGATCGAGTTGTTACCTGAATCGAGCTTCTGATTCGAAGGTCTTGCTCACGAGCTCAGTAGTAACACTTTCCTTCAATCTCGGGTCGATCCGCTAACATTCTCTCTCTACGGTTTCTCTCTCTAGATTGTGTAAATGAGAGAATGAGGAGGGTTTGGCTATTTATAGGGAGGCTCATCTCCCTTGTTTGCCATCCTCATGCGCGCCCGGCCCATCTGGCCCGACCCATTGTGTCTCGCTTGTTTATTCGGCTCGTTCTCGCATTCTAACCCGTTATTATAACTGTCGTTTTATTTTTAGGATGTTACAGAATTATAATAAAATATTAAATAGTAATGAATATTTAGAAAATAATAAACGAAACATTAAATAGTTTGTAATGAAGAAAAAATAAACGGAAAATGATATTGGGCTAACAGAATTGTAACACGTGATGCAAACAATTTACTTGTTTATTAAGTGTAGATATTTTTTTCCTTTAACAACAACAATGAAAGGATTTCATTAAACAAGCCAACGGGGGCTAACGAAAACCACCAGACATACAATACCACTTAGAATTATTAGGTATAGATTGTTATCATATTTACTGTTTTCATATTTGTTAAAATTTAAACTTATAACTTATACCCTTTTAAACACTCTAGCTTATTCTTATTTTGAAATTCCTTTTATAGTTGGATAAAAATAAAATGAGTTATTTTAATTAGTTTTACGTATTTGTTAGTCATTTCAGTTTTATTATAAACGTATTGAATAAATTGTGTAATCGTACAATTTTTTGAAAAATAATACATACTGTATTTTGTTATTTATTTAAAAACCAACTAGACACTCAAAATGTGACGCATGATAAGAAGAACCAATAAGGGACGAGTACCGTTTACCCCTTCTTAAAATGTATGTAATAAACAAGCCAACGGGGGCTAACGAAAACCACCAGATATACAATACCACCCAGAATTATTAGGTATACATTGTTATCATATTTACTGTTTTCATATTTGTTAAAATTTAAACTTATAACTTATACCCTTTTAAATACTCTAGCTAATTCTTATTTTGAAATTCCTTTTATAGTTGGATAAAAATAAAATGAGTTATTTTAATCAGTTTTACGTATTTGTTAGTCATTTCAATTTTATTATAAACGTATTGAATAAATCGTTTAATCGTACAATTTTTTGAAAAATAATACATACTGTATTTTGTTATTTATTTAAAAACCAACTAGCCACTCAAAATGTGACACATGACAACAACAACCAATAAGAGACAAGTATTTTTTACCCCTTCTTAAAATGTATAGAGTAAATTACTATTTGAGTCCCTAGCGTTTGATCATTTTAACTAGTTGATTTCCTCATATTTAAATTCGTCTCTTTTAACCATGACGTTTCATTTTTGCTTCTATTTGAGTCCAGATGATTAACTCTGTTAGTTTTAACAGTCAACTTTTTCAAAAAGTACCAAAATACCCTCAGAGACTCAAATGGTTAAAAACGTTATATATTCTACCATTTCTTCTCCGCCACCACCACCACCACCACCACCCCCCCCCCCAAATGAAACCCAGCCATTTTAGTCACCCTGTTTAGCCGGAAAATAAGAGAAATCAAGAGAGAGGGATTTATCTTTAAAACTAACCTTTGGGAACTGTATATCGGGATACAGAACGACCTTATGAACAAGATTCGGGTGTTGTGGAGTTCGCCGGAAAAAAAGGGGTTACCGGAATTCGCCGGAACCCTAGTTTTGTTCGCCGGAAAACGATAACAACGGATACCACCGTCTTTGCTACTGACTCGCCCCCCCGTGTCACCAGAAAAGCAACAACCACCACCGCCGTTACCTGCAAATGCCGCCTCTGAGCCACTCGTCACCGCCTCTGTCTCCCCTGCCGTCTCCCAGCCACCGCTCCCTCTCCACCTGCCCTTCGCCACAACCATTCATCACCCTAGCCGTCGCTGTAACAGCCGTGGAATCAGAACCTCCAACAAATCCCTTACCATTACAAGCCCTAGCTTTATCGGATTTTGGAAATTTGAACAATCGGAAGAATAGTGAGAAGAAACAACAGATGATTGTGACAATTTGGGTTACGAATGGGATATCGCCGTTACCGGTGGTGGTTGTGGTGGAGGGGATGGTGGTTGTGGAGAAGTGTGAAGGTGGTTTGGGGGTCTTGAAGATGAAGATGGGGAGGGGAGGGGGTGGTGGTAGTGATGGTGAGGAGAGGAGAGTAAAATATAAAACGTTTTTTAATCATTTGAGTCCCTGAGGAGTAGTTTAGTCTTTTCAAAAAAAAAAATTAACAGAAAGTTTAACAGAGTTAGTCATGTGGACTCAAATAGAAGCAAAAATGAATCATCAGAGTTAAAAGAGACGAATTTAAACATAAGAGACTCAAATAGTTAAAATAGTCAAATGGTCAAACGTTAGTGACTCAAATAGTAATTTACTCAAATGTATATAATGCTTAGTTAACCTATAACAAACGGGACTGTAGAGTTGATTTAAGAAATGATAAAATCAAAATGTTGAGGGGCACAATCTTTATTGTTCATAACTTCTCAATAGCATGGTCACTCATAAAATTTAACTTGCGTTTAGTTTCGTTAAACTATACTTGAAAGTACCCTTTAGATGCGATACCTTTTTACTTTGTTTTTTTTCTCTTTTTTCAACCCAATCATATTATGTTACGTGTCACACTTACATTATTTTTAATTTTTTTTTCTTTTATAACTTTCTAAAATATGATATTTTAAAAATCCTGAAAGTACAGTTACGACGTACTTATTTTTATCTACGTATCGATATAAATTTGTTCGAAACCGACTTGTGTGATCATGATATCAGAGCATAACCGTTCAAGACGTCAAATTTGTTTTTTCTTATTTTATCAACATTTCGACGTTAAGTTTTTAATGGTTTCGTTTTCTTGACTTTGCAACATGCTTATTTTTGTTAAATTTTCGAATTTAAATTTTTAGCGGTTTCGTTCTTTTATAAAGTTTCTAATATTATCAACATTCCCGCCACAACGCGTGGATTCGTGACGGTTTCGTTGCGTTGCAACACGTGGGTTTACGTAAAAGTTTTGCCTTTTTTATATAAAGTTTCGAACACGTTAATTTATTTCGCGGTTAGCGAGCCGCAACATGTAAAGGTTTGGCTTTTTTATATAAAGTTTCAAACAAGTTAATTTTTTTTTTCGGTTTAGTGCGCCGCAACGCGTAAAGGTTTTGGTTTTTTTATATAAAGTTTCGAGGACGTTAATCTTTTTCTTGGGGGTGAATACTAATACAAGTCGTTGAAACCGAGGTTTACAAATTTTAACACTCCCGCCACAATGCACGGTCGTGTGATGATGTACAAGTCACCTAAGCACCTATGTACACGTCATTAAAGTTGTATACATATTCGACGATGTCAATTTTCTTCACGGTTCAACGCCTCCGCGGTAGCACGTAAGGTGGGTTTATGTAAGGGTTTTGTTTTATTTTATAAAGTTTCATGAACGTTGACTTTTTCGTTGTTTAACGCACCAAAACATGTGCGGGTTTAATACCTAGTTTTATTTATTATATAATATAATTAAAGATTCTAAAGATATATCAAATCTTTTAGGTTAGTTTTCAAAGTTATATCAAGTTTTTTTTTCATACAGTACTAATTTTTTTTTTAAATATGTATGTAGTTAGTTACAAGTTAACTTTTTCATTTACTCAAATTATTTATATATATATATATATATACACATATGAGAGGTTCAAATAAAAAGTTTAAATTGACTAAGTCGGATGATGATAAGTTAATTAAGGAATGATATGAGTAAGACACGGGCACCGTGACCGGTCAACCAGGTCATCAAACCTAGGAATAGGAAATCGATATTTGACCGTTATTTTATTCACTTCGCGAGAATCGATACACATCTGATACTTGTTGCATTTTTTAGGTACTAGTAGGGCGGGAACTTGTAACACCCGGAATTTCAAACTAGATTTAACTTTTCAACAGCAACATGAATGTTTAATACCAAAACGACACCACATTAAACATTTACATTTTAGAAACCCAAGCTAAGGTGATAAACCACCAAGAAGTATCAACATACACCATTTACATTCAAAACATTTGTTTTAGAGTCCTCACTAGAGGGCATGGTCAAAACACCACGAAAACACGTCAAAATCTTCATGAGAATCCAATCCCACTTGACTTGGGTCCCGAGTCTAGACCGGAGCTTTACGTACACCCATTACACCCCACACAATTCACCATTGGTAATGATATACAACTCTTGGAATAACTGATGTAGTGCAAAGCACACATCTTTATTCCTAGTGTTTTGTGCGTTTTTACCTAGTTTTGTGTTTCGTTTTGAGTCGTTTTAATATACATTAGAGTCTTTGTCTTTTTTGCAGGTGCTCGTATGAATTACAAGTGAATACGTGAAGAAACCGAGTAAGAGAACGAAGTCGGAAGAAAGTCCAGGGATAAAAAGTGAAAAATGAAGAAAATGGGTCCTTCGCGGTACGCAACGAGTGGAGACCAAAGATCTCGCGGTACGCAAGGGAAGCCAAATTCGGCCGCGACTATTTTGTTCCTCACGGTACGCAAGGAACCCAACCCAAATATCTCGCAGTACGCGAGAGAGCTATTTTCTGCAAAACCCTAGTTTTTCAAATTAAATAGAATTTTAATCCCATTATGAGAGGAGTTCGTATCTTAGCCGTCTAGAGAGAGTTCTAGGAAGATTTTGGGTAGAGAAGAAGCTAATTGGAGTCAAAGTTTGGAGCTTTAGGATCTAAGGTGGTTAGAGATAGCTTTTCGGGTTCCAATTCTCTTTCGTTTGATCTTGATTTGAATGTTTGATACCATGTTCTTGCTTAATAATTCTGTTTTAGTTGTTTTGATTATGATCTTTGGCTAAAACCTTGATATTGCCTAGGTCACATGATGAATACATGTTAAAGTATTGATTTTTATCGGTTTTGGTTATTTTGAATGGACTAATGATTTTTAAGCAATCTTTGAGTTAAAAATTGTGATGAATCTGTATGCTCATGTCTGATTGTGTGGTTGATTTTAACTCCCTACGTTGATTGTGGTTGTCTGCCAGTTTGTTCTGCGTGTCTATGTTATTGATCTTTGGGTTTGTGATTGTGAGTGGTTTGCTAGACGTGGTGACCATAGGGATTGTGATTGATTACTGATTAGAGTTGAGTGTGTATCCTAGTTCAATACCCGAGAGGTGAGAATTAGTCGTTTAGTCTTCGTCATTAGGAATCCGAGTGTCAGCTGTCTGAGAGGAAGTCAGTATTAGGTGTCTAGTGACTGTTGATATTCATGTCAGAGTTGTTATCTTGAGATTACTCCATGCATTCTTCGAGTGTATTGGTGGACAGTGAGACTAAGAGGTAATATATCTATTAGGGTACTCTATCATAGTTGGAAATACCTGAGAAGTGATCCAACAATCTTGTGAGTTAGTACATCTTTAGGTAGCTTAGTTGGTGACACCATGAGAGTGATTAGGGATCCACTAGGTAGTCTTTAGTTGTCATCCTTAGAAACCCAGATCCATAATAGTTTCCAGAACCGGTAGAAGTTGTACTTTGCAAGTAGGATTCCGACCAAGGTAGTATTCTTCCCATCTTCTGATAATACCTTTGTCCTTTGTCTTGATAGTTGAGTCGATCTTTGCTTTCTACATTCATTAGTTTAAATAGTAGTATAGTAAACCCCCCCAAACCAAATCAATCTTTAGTCTGTGTTAGAGTCTAGTTTTGTTACATAGTGTCCCTAGGGTTTGATAACTCGGTTTACCGTTAAGCTGTGCTACACTCGATAGGTACACTTGCCTTTCAGTGTAGTTTAGTTGAAGGTACTCCTTTTATTACTTAGGAGTCTAGGTTAGGTTTTGTTATTATTTTAATAGACCGTCTGGGCGACATCAAGTTTTGGCGCCGTTGCTAGGGACACTTGGCAATAGCAATATTAACTCTGACTAGTTCTTTTAGTGATTTTTGGTTTGTTTTGTTCTCTTTTGAGTCTTGTGTGCTACTTGTCTTCTGTGCTACTAGTGAGACTTATCTGAGTGTCTAATTTAGAATCGAGTCTTTCTGTGTGTCTTTGAGTCTTTGTTCTGTTTTCCTTCTAGAGTCTTTCTATTTATGCACCATACTCGTTCGCAGGGATCACCACCTTATTCAGCTTGTCCAGAGCCCGAACGAGAGCTTCAAGAGTGTACTCGCGACTTTCGTGAGCGTTTAAAGGAGCTGTGCAAATCCCAAGTACGTTTTAGTAGCCCAGTCCCATTTCCTACTATGGGCGACGCTGACCCACCAGCGAGACGTACTGTGCTCCAGAGGGCCAGTGATGGGGTCACGGGCGCGAGATCTTCGATCACTCGCCCAACTATTCCGAACACCAATACATGACAGATCCCTACACATGTCATGAGCGCGATCACTCATGCCACACAATTCCATGGCCTTGAGGATGAGGATGCATCGGGACATTTATCCCACTTTACGCGCATATGTGATACTTTTAATATCACAGGTGTATCTAAGGATGCAATCTACTTGCGTCTCTTCCCATTCTCCCTTTCTGGGCGTGCTTCTACTTGGCTCGACACTCTCCCAGACAACTCAATCACCACATGGGATGATCTCGAAGCCAAGTTCTTTAAAAAGTACTATCCACCTTCCAGGGCCGCTCGCCTTAGGGATCAGATCCACTCCTTCGGATGGATCCCGACGAGCCCTATCACATGGCCTGGGAGCGGTTCAACGCGCTGTGGAGCCGATGTCCCAAGCACGGTCTGTCTGACTGGGCGAGAGTGGAGAAGTTCTACAATGGTCTCACCTTCGAGAAGCAGCAAATGTTCAATACAACTGCGGGAGGCCATATCATGGAGGGACTCGAGCCTGATAAGTGCGAGGAATAGTTCGAGAGCTTCGCTCAAGCCGAACAACAGTATCCATCTACTAGGACTTCCGTTTCTATTGCTAGGGCAGCTGCCTCTTCTCCTAGAGGTGTCCATCAGGTCACTCCTACGACTAGCGTGGTTGCTGCACTCGCCTCAATGGTTAACGAGATTAAGGAGCTGAATCTCAGTGCTCAGCGGTGTCAAGTGTGTAGAGGAGGTCACGACACCCGAGATTGCCCCGTAAATAATCAGGAGCACGTGAGCTATGCTGGCAACCAGAACCAGAACCGAGGGTACAACAACTACAATTCTTTTGGCTCGGGATGGAGATCTGGACATAACCCACCTGGGTTTAATGGTCGCCAGCATTAGTATGGAGGAGCTGAAGGAGGAGCAAGTTCAGGAAGCAGTGTCAACACAAGGAAGATTGAGGAGATGATAGAGAATCAGACACAGTTTCTTGCTCAGTTAGTGCAAAATGATAGGGATGCTCGGCAGAGACGGGATAGCCACGACACTTTATTGAAGAATCAGCAATCGGCATTCCAGGACTTGCAGTGCACGGCAGGAGATATCACTCAGAGCCAGAAGGGTAAACAAGGAGGTCAATCTTCAGGCTCCAACGCTTCAGTGATGGCCGTGTCAGTTAGGAGTGTGGAGAAGAAAGAGGTTGTAGAGGATGACTCCCACTCCATTGAGTATGGCATACCTTCGGTAGAGGAAGTGAATAAGGTAGACTGGAGAGCTCGATTTGCTGAAATCAATGCTAAGATGGCCAAAGAAAAGGAGAGCCCACCGGTGGTAGAAGGGGAACAACCGGTGGATGAAGAGATAGAGATGGAGAAGCCTGCCGAGAGGGCAGTGGAGAAGAAGAAGGGGGTGGAGATGAAATTCGCTGGGGTTGACATGAGTCGTATTCCTTACCCAGCGCGCGTACTACCATATAAGAATGCTAGGGAATACAGTACCTTCCTTGATATGTTTAAACAACTCAAGGTCAATCTTTCGTTTATAGAGGTCCTCCAGCACATGCCTAAGTATGGCAACTTTCTCAAAGATCTTCTTTCCAAAAAGAAGAAACTAGGAGGGATCTTTGAAGTCTCACTTAGTGAGAAATGTTCTGCTGTGGTGCAGAACAAGCTGCCCGAGAAATTGGGAGATTCGGGTCGTTTCACGATCCCGTGTCTGTTTGGCAGCTTGCCCTTACACTACGCGTTGGCTGATCTGGGTTCTAGCATCAACCTGATGCCATATTCTATCTATAAACAGCTAGACCTTTGTGAACTGCAGCCGACGCGCATGAGCATTTCCTTGGCTGACCGCCCAGTCAAGTAACCACGGGGAGTTATGGAGAATCTTCTAGTTAAAGTAGGCAAGTTTGTATTCCCCGTGGATTTTGTTATTTTAGATATGGAAGTGGATGATAAAGTCCCACTCATCCTAGGACGCCCGTTCTTACGTACCACCAAGGCGATGATCGATGTCTTCGACGGGAAACTCACACTTCGTGTGGGGGATGAGTATATTACATTCGATGCTACAAACTCCGTGGAGGATGTTGGCGAGCATAGCCACTCCGTGTGCATGCTTGATGCCTCCATGGACGATCATCGGGACTCAAATCTATTAGAGGATGATTTGGATAAAGGAATGTTAGAGGAGCCTCTGGATTGGTTGGAGGAGTTTGAAAAGAGTTTGATATGGTCCCCGTTTTTTAGTGCTGACGATGATGAATCCAGTTTGATTGAGATTCTAGCACAAGTGGGGAAGATAGTATGTGAGCCACCCACAGTGGTGGGTGTAGATGAACCGGAAGATCCTGGTAAGAGCTTGGAGGTCGTAACCATAGAGAATCTTACTCCTGAGCCTATACCCATTTCTGTTCTTTGTGCTGAGGGGCGTGAGACTGAGTCACCCCCTAGATCTAGGCCACCCCGGAAGAGAACCCGTACGTTGAGAGATACATGTAAATTAGAGGGAGTGCAAACCCCAAGTGTGGGGATGTTTAGAGATGACCGCTTGCTGAAGTATTTGAACAGTGTTCTCTTCGGACCTGATAGATTTAAGTGTTGATGGAAGGATCTGAGTGCTATACATGATATACATTTGAGGTTTGGTAGGAATTTTTGTTTGTTAGGGTTGTGGAGAACCGGGAGACAGCGAAGGATGAAGGCGGTGCCGGTTAGAATCAAGGAGAAGCCTCCTGATAGGCATGTTTGATTCTCGGGCAAGTGCCCGGGATATAGAGTTTGTATGCTTTCTTTGATTTAGAGTCCGTGTCATTTCTTTGTTTTTCGGTGTGTGTGTGTTTTGTTTGTGTCGTGTTTTATAGGGATTCGTGCTTGATTCGGTGAGGAAAATCATCGGGAATGAATTTCCAGGTATTTTTACATTTGTTTTTATGCTTGGGACAGGTTTTTAGTGAAGTTGGGTGAAAAAGAATTTTGGAGGGTCAAAAATATTCAAAGTATAAAAAAATGGAAAAAGTTCTTAACTTTCTGTTAATATCGATACTTCGCGGTACGCGACGCAGAAGAGGAAGTTCCTTCGTGGTACGCGAGGGACAATGGTGTTGGCCGGCTTAAAATTCACTCCCTCGCGGTACGCGAGGAGTGGTCAGGTTTCCTTCACGGTACGCGAGGGGTACCTGAAATGCTCTTTTGCCCTTCTTTTCCAATGTTTTCTCTAACCGTTCACCCGCATCAACCACCACTATCATTTACACCTATATCCTCTATCCACTATCCATTATCACCATAATCATCATCCCTTTCACCCATTCTATTATCATCATCATTTTCATCCATTACCATCCCACCACCACTACCATGTGAAACTTGAAACCGTTCATGACCGATGACCTACCTTGCTGTGGCATTCATGTCTATGTGTTTGCCACCCATTGAGTATGTTTCTCTGCATATCTATCTATCTTGAGTCTTTTAATTTTTAGTGAGTAAGTCGAGTCTTTATTTGAGTCAGTTTAATGATGCGGGCTTGTGTGAGTTTTATTGTGCAGGTTTTGATTGCTCCGTCCGTACTCAATCTCCATTCGGGCGGGGTTGATTCTCATCTTATCTATCTTGTAAAGGCAACCCAACAGTAGTCTGTGCAACTGCGACCGAAATGCTATACGGTGCACACATGGAAGGACGAAGCTACACATTTGTTTTCGTCTACATTACCAACTAAGTCGCTTCCTGTTTTATTTTTGTTTTATTTTTAGTTGTGTCTTACTTCACATTGAGGACAATGTGTCTTTCAAGTGTGGGGATGTGAGTGTCTAGTTTAGCTAGTTTGTCTTGTTTAAAAAAAATTCAAAAATACAAAAAAATGAAAAAAATTTGAAAAATGTCCTTGGAAAAAATTGCTTATACTTGGAAAATGATAGTACAGCTTGATCTACTTGTGAGTTTAAATGATTAAATAATTCAAAACATGTTTAATTAGTAATGTTTTGGTAGAACCAGCCAGTTTGAATAGTTTAAATAGCATGTGAGTGTTACTTAGGATTAATCACTGAATTAAATCATGAAATCTTGTGGGTATTAATCTTAGGGTAATCGGTAATACTGAAACTGTCAACACAGGGTGATAGGTACCACGTTAAGTTAAAATTTAGAGG
The DNA here is from genome assembly GCA_023525975.1 of Smallanthus sonchifolius. Taxonomy (NCBI): domain Eukaryota; kingdom Viridiplantae; phylum Streptophyta; class Magnoliopsida; order Asterales; family Asteraceae; genus Smallanthus; species Smallanthus sonchifolius. The sequence goes on along the minus strand of CM042026.1, from coordinate 6,640,284 downwards.
TTTTTGAAATTACATGGCACACCGCTCTATTTTTATGAGAATAAATCCGAGTTTCGGTGGCGCCCGCATCCATAATTCCATAAATCTTGAGGCTATTTAATTGAAATCTAAGTTTCTCCTACGTGTCACACGTCGGGTTCCAGCCTGATTGAAACACCACTGGGTTTATTCTTATGTGCGTCATGATTATGACTTAGTCTATGTGTTACCTTCCGGGATAGTGACTTGGTTGAAACGCTTCTAGATGAAAGTTAATTTGCTTACTAATGCTCATATTTCATCCATTCATTCATTGATCATTATTTCTAAAAATCAGCAAATTTTAGTTTAACGTGGTAGGGTAAATCTATATGGTTTGATCCATGCCTAAATATGACCGTGAGACGGGATTAGGTAGAGTTGTAACTTCTAAGTGTGAGTCACATAGGTTGATTGATAACTGTATAAATTAGAATTAGAACACGTAACGGGGGCTTGAAAGTTGATGCTTGGGTTTAATCGGACAAAAATACTGATTATTGCTTTTTAACGCATGAGTATATTTTGCTAATTGGTAAGTGATGTTTCTTAAGTAGATCTCAGTTATGATTCCATTTGCAGCTTTTTCGAGGACGAAAAAAGGTTAAGTGTGGGGATGTTTGATGTAGTGCAAAGCACACATCTTTATTCCTAATGTTTTGTGCGTTTTTACCTAGTTTTGTGTTCGTTTTGAGTCGTTTTAATGTACATTTGAGTCTTTATCTTGTTTGCAGGTGCTCGTATGAATTACAAGTGAATACGTGAAGAAACCGAGTAAGAGAACGAAGCCGGAAGAAAGTCCAGGGATAAAAAGTGAAAAATGAAGAAAATGGGTCCTTCGCGGTACGCGAAGAGTGGAGACCAAAGTTCTTGCGGTACGTGAGGGAAGCCAAATTCGGCCGCGACTATTTTGTTCCTCGCGGTACGCAAGGAACCCAACCCAAATATCTCGCGGTACGCGAGAGAGCTATTTTCCGCAAAACCCTAGTTTTTCAAATTAAATAGAATTTTAATCCATTATGAGAGGAGTTCACATCTTAGCCATCTAGAGAGAGTTCTAGGACGATTTTGGGAAGAGATGAAGCTAATTGGAGTCAAATTTTGGAGCTTTAGGATCCGAGGTGGTTAGAGATAGCTTTTCGGGTTCCAATTCTCTTTCGTTTGATCTTGATTTGAGTGTTTGATACCATGTTTTTGCTTAATAATTCTTTTTTAGTTGTTTTGAGTATGATCTTTGGCTAAAACCTTGATATTGCCTATGTCACATGATGAATACATGTTAAAGTATTGATTTTTATCGGTTTTGGTTATTTTGAATGGACTAATGATTTTGTAAGCAATCTTTGAGTTAATAATTGTGATGAATCTGTATGCTCATGTCTGATTGTGTGGTTGATTATAACTCCCTACGTTCATTGTGGTTGTCTTGCTAGTTTGATCTGCGTGTCTATGTCATAGATCTTACGGTTTGTGATTGTGAGTGGTTTGCTAGACGTAGTGACCATAGGGATTGTGATTGATTACTGATTAGGGTTGAGTGTGTATCCTTGTTCAATACCCGAGATGTGAGAATTAGTCGTTTAGTCTTCGTCATTAGGAATCAGAGTGTCATCTGTCTGAGAGGAAGCCCATGCATTCTTGTCAGAGTTGTTATCTTGAGATTATCCCATGCATTCTTCGAGTGTATTGGTGGACAGTGAGACTGAGAGGTAATCTGTTTATTAGGGTACTTTATCATAGTTGGAAATAACTGAGAAGTGTTCCAACAATCTGGGGAGTTAGTACATCTTTAGGTAGCTTAGTTGGTGACACCCTGAGAGTGATTAGGGATCCACTAGGTAGTCTTTAGTTGTCATCCTTAGAAACCTAGATCCATAATAGTTTCCAGAACCGGTAGAAGTTGTACTTTGCAAGTAGGATTCCGACCTAGGTAGTATTCTTCCCATCTTCTGATATTACCTTTGTCCTTTGTCTTGATAGTTGAGTCGATCTTTGCTTTCTGCATTCATTAGTTTAAATAGTAGTGTAGTATACCCCCCAAACCAAATCAATCTTTAGTCTGTGTTAGAGTCTAGATTTGTTACATAGTGTCTCTAGGGTTCGATAACTCGGTTTACCGTTAAGCTGTGCTACACACGATAGGTACACTTGCCTGTCAGTACGGTTTAGTTGAAGGTACTCCTTTTATTACTTAGGAGACTAGGTTAGGTTTTGTTATTATTTTAATAGACCGTCTGTGCGACATCAATAACCCCCAAGATAATACCCTAAAATCCAACCCCAAACACCAAGCCAACATTTACCAGCGTTGGGGGCATAGGATATACCACCCATTCCAACCCATTAACGCCCAATTCCCATTGTGTTTTAACCCACAATTCAACCCCAATGACGACATACGTATAACTCCAATATACATCCTATTTGATTTGTATGCTCTCCATTATCCATACCAATCAATTCCCGTGAGATTCTTATGATCTCAATAACCGTTTCACCCTTATGAAGTTCATAGACTTTCTCAAGTGAAGTTCAATGACTTCAATCACCATTACACCTTTGTAAAGTTCATAGACTTCAATAACATCAACTATATGAAGTTCAAAGACTTCAATCACTAATTCACTGATGTAGTGCAAAGCACACATCTTTATTCATAGTGTTTTGTGCGTTTTTGATTAGTTTTGTGTTTATTTTTATTCGTTTAAGTATGTATTTGTGTCTATTGTATATTCGCAGGTGCTCGTGAAGATTACAAGTAAATACGTGAAGAAATCGAGCAGAGAATGAAAGTCGGAAGAACAAAAGTGAAAAATGAATAAAATAGGTCCTTCGCGGTATGCGAAGAATGGAGACCAAGAACCTCGAGGGGTACGCGAGGGAATCCAGAAGTGACCGCGACTATTTTGTTCCAGCCCATATGTTCTCGCGGTACCCGAGAGAGCTATTTTCCTTGAAAAAACCCTAATTTTGATTTAAATAGATTTTGATAGCCATTATGAGGGGAGTTCGTATTTTAGCCGTCTAGAGAGAGTCTTTGGATATTTTGGAGAAGAAGAAGGCTATTGGATCGCAAGATTGAAGCTTTTGAACCCAGGTTTGTGCAGTCTAGCTTATTCGGTTCTAAAGTTTGATACTTTGTGTTTGATTTCTGTGTTTGATACCATGGTTTATGTTTTTACATCTGTGTTTGGTTGTTTAAGCATGATCCTAGGCTAAAACTCTGATATTGCCTAGGTCGCATGATGAATACTTGTTAAAGGTTCAGTTTTTATTCAGTTTTTTGATTAAATTAATGGGTTTATGATTTTGTAAAAGATCTTGAGTTTATAATTGTGATGTTATTGCATGTTTAGATCTGATAATGTGGTTGATTATAATTCCTTGCGTTGATTGTGGTTGTCTGACAGTTTGATTAGCGTATCTTGGTCATAGATCTAAGGGTTTGTGATTAGGGTGGTTTGCTAGACGTAGCAGTCATAGGATTTGTCTTTGATTGCTGGTTAGAATTGAATGTGTATCCTAGTTCAATACCCGAGAGGTGAGAATTAGTCGTCTAGTCTTCGTCATTAGGAATCCGAGTGTCAGCTGTTTGAAAGGAAGCCGGTATTAGGTGTCTAGAGATTGTTGCTATTCGTGTCATAGTTATTATCTTGAGATTACCCCGTGCATTCTTCGAGTGTATTGGTGGAAGGAGAGACTGAGAGGTAATCTGTATATTAGGGTACTTTATCATAGTTGGAAATAACTGAGAAGTGATCAAACAATCTGGTGAGTTAGTTCATCTTTAGGTTCCTTAGTTGGTGACATCCTGAGAGTGATTAGGGATCCACTAGGCTATCTAGAGTTGTTTCCTTAGAAACCCAGATCCATTATAGTGTCCATAAATGATAGAAGTTGTGCTTTGCAAGTAGGATTTCGACCTAGGTGATATTCTTCCAATTCCTATTTTCAGCTTTAGTACTTTCATCTTGATAGTTGAGTCGTTCTAGTTTGCTGCATCCTTAGTTTAATTCAGTAGTGTAGTAAACACTCCCATACCAAATCAATCTTTAGTCCGAGTCACAGTCTAGTATTAATATTCAGTGTCTCTAGGGTTCGAAAACTCGGTTTACCATTAAGCTGTGCTACACTCGATAGGTACACTTGCCTGTCAGTGCGGTTTAGTTCATAGGTATTCCTATTATTACTTAGGAGTCTATATTAGGTATATAGACCGTCCGAACGACATCAAGTTTTTTGGCGCCGTTGTCCGGGACACTTGGCAATAGCAATATTAGCTTTGACTAGTTCTTTAAGTGATTTTTGGCTAGTTTTGTTTTCTTTTAATTCTTCTGTGCTACTAGTGAGTCTTATCTGAGAGTCTAATTTAGAATCGGGTCTTTCTTTGTGTCTTTGAGTCTTTGTTCTGTTTCCTTCTAAAGTCTTTCTGTTTATGCACCATACTCGCTCACAGGGATCACCTCCTTATTCAGCTTTCCTAGAGCCCGAGTGAGAGCTACACAAGCGCCCCCGTGACTTCCGGGAGCGTTTGAAAGCATTGTGCAGCACCCAGGTACGCCCTACTAGCCTAATCCCCTTTCCACAAATGGGCGACGCTGACCTGCCAGCGAGGCATACAGTACACTAGAGGGCCAGTGATGGGGTCATGGGCGCGAGATCTTCGATCACACGCCCCACTATACCGAACACCAATTCTTGGCAGATCCCATCACATGTCATGAGTATGATCACTCATGCCACCCAATTCCATGGCCTCGAGGATGAGGATGCACCCAGACATGTGTCCCGTTTTGCGCGCATATGTGATACTTTCAATCTCACGGGTGTATCTAAGAACGCAATCTACTTGCGTCTCTGCCCATTCTCCCTGTCTGGTCATCCATCTACTTGGCTCGACACTCTCCCAGATAACTCAATCACCACATGGGATTATCTCGAAGCCAAGTTCTTCAAGAAGTATTATCCACCTTCTAGGGCCGCTCGCCTTAGGGATCAGATCCACTCTTTCCGGATGGATCTCGACGAGCCCTATCACATGGTTTGAGAGCGGTTCAACGCGATGTTGAGCCGATGTCCCCAGCACAGTCTTTCCGACTGGGAGCTTGTGGAGAAGTTCTGCAATGATCTCACCTTCGAGAAGCAGCAAATGTTTAATACAGCTGCGGGAGGCCATATCATGGAGAGACTCGATCCTGATGAGTGCGAGGAAATGTTCGAGAGCTTCGCTCAGGCCGAACAGCAGTATCCATCTACTAGGACTTCCATTCCAAGTGCTAGGGTAGCTGCCTCTTCTCCTAGAGCTGTGCATCAGGTCACTCCTGATCTAGCGTGGCTGCTGCACTCGCCTCAATGGCTAACGAGATTAAGGAGCTGAAGCTCAGTGCTCAGCGGTGTCAAGTGTGCAGAGGAGGCCATGACACCCGAGATTGCCCAGTTAATAATCAGGAGCACGTAAGCTATGCTGGAAACCAGAACCAAAACTGAGGGTACCACAACTATAATGCTTTTGGCTCGGGATGGAGATCTGGACATAACCCGCCTATGTTTAATGGTCGACAGCAGAAGTATGGAGAAGCTGAAGGAGGAGCTAGCTCGGGAAGCAGTGTCGACACCAAGAAGATAGAGGAGATGATTGAGAACCAGACACAAATGCTTGCCCACCTGGTCCAGAATAACAAGGATGCTAGGCAGAGATTGGATAGCCATGACACCTTATTGAAGAATCAGCAGTCGGCTTTCCAGGATTTGCAGCGCACGGTAGGAGAGATCACGAGGAGCTTGAAGGAGAGGCAGAGTGAAACATATGTGGCCTATAAGAGTTCTAACGCTTCAGTGATGGCCGTGTCTGTTAGGAGTGTGGAGAAGAAAGAGGTTGTAGAGGGTGACTCCCACTCCATTGAGTATGGCATACCTTCGGTAGAGGAAGTTAATAAGGTAGATTGGAGAGCTCGATTTGCTGCAATTGATGATAAGATGGCCGAAGAAAAGGAGAGCCCACCGGTGGTAGAAGAAGAAGAAGAGCCGGTGGATGAAGAGATAGAGATGGAGAAGCCTGTCGAGAGGACAGTGGAGAAGAAGAAGGGGGAGGAGATGAAGTCCCCCGAGATTGACCTGAGTCGTATCCCCTATCCAGCACGTGTTTTGCCACATAAGCACACTAGGGAATACGGTACTTTCCTTGATATGTTCAAACAACTCAAGGTCATTCTCCCATTCATAGAGGTCCTCCAGCAGATGCCTAAGTATGGAAAGTTACTCAAAGATCTTCTTTCCAACAAGAAGAAACTAGGAGGGATCTGTGAAGTCTCACTTAGTGAGCAATGTTCTGCTGTGGTGCAGAACAAACTACCGGAGAAATTGGGAGATTCAGGTCGTTTCACGATTCCATGTCTCCTAGGCAGTTTGCCATTGCACCACGCGTTGGCCAACCTAGGTGCTAGCATCAATTTGATGCCATATTCTATCTATAAGTAGCTAGACTTAGGTGAACCGCAGCCTATGCGCATGAGCATTTCCTTGGCTGACCGCTCAGTCAAGTATCCACGTGGATTTGTGGAAAATCTGTTAGTAAAAGTAGGTAAGTTTGTATTCCCCATGGATTTCGTCATCTTGGACATGGAGGTGGATGATAGAGTCCCACTCGTCCTAGGACGCCCGTTCCTACGTACCGCCAAGGCGATGATTGATGTCTTTGACGGAAAACTCACACTTCGTGTGGGGGATGAGTCGGTTATATTCGATGCTATGAAGTCCGTGAAGGATGTTGGCGAGCATAGTCACTCCGTGTGCATGCGTGATGCCTTCATGGACTACCAGCAGGACTCTGATCCGATGTTCGATGTTGGTGTATCCGCCCCAAATTTAGAAGAACCATCTGATTGGGCGATAGAGTTGGAGAGATTGTTAGATGAGCCGGATGATTACGGTGAGGAGGTACCCGATGATCTGCTCGAGATAATAGCTGAATTTGATGAGATCATAGAAAAAACCACAAGTGTGGGGAAGTTGTTGGAGAGTGTAGAGGATCCTGAAGATCCTGAAGATCCTGGTGGAGTTTTAGAGGTCACATCCATAGAAATATCTATTTCTGAACCTTTACATGTCTCTACTTCTGTTTGTGCGGAGGGGAGAGAAACCGAGTCAACCCCTAAATCTAGGTCGCCCCGTAAGAAACTCCGAGAGTTGAGTGAGTTTGTTGATGTAGGGAGAGTGAAAACCCCAAGTGTGGGGATGTCTAGGGGAGATAAACTGCTAGGATACTTGAACCGTGTTATCTGTTTAAGCTGTGGTGGAAGGACTTGATTGGTGAATATAGTAGAAGTTGGAGGTTTCATAGAAGGAGTTGTTTATTACTGTTGTGGAGGACCGGGAGACCGCGTAGGTTGAAGGCGGTACCGGTTAGGATCAAGGAGAAGCCACCTGATATGCTTGCTTGAATTTAGGGCAAGTTCCCAGGATGTAGAGTTTGTGTGCATTACTTGCTTTGAGTCTGTGTCTACTTTTGTGTTTTTCCGTATGTGTTTTGTTTGTGTCGTGTTTTGCAGGGATTCACGCTTGATTCGGTGAGGAAAATCGTCGAGAATGAAGTTCCAGGTATTTTACATGTGTTTTTATGCTTGGAATAAGTTTTTATGGAATTTGGGTGAAACAAATTTTTAATGATCAAAAAATTCTCTAAGTATAAAAGTTGGAAAATTTTCAAAACTTTCTGTTACCAACAAGTACCCGCGGTACGCGAAGCATTTGGGAAATCCTCTCGTGGTACGCGAAAGACAAACCAAGTACCCGGCTTAATTTCTGCCTCCACGCGGTACGCGAGGAGTGCCGCCGGTTCTCTCGCGGTACGCGGGGCAATGCTGGCTTCACCCTTCTTCCTTGTTTTCCCATGGTTTCGTTCACCGTTCACACGCATCGACCACCACTATCATTCACACCTCTATCCTCTATCCACCATACATTATCACCACCCTCATCATACCACATATCATACTTCTACCATCACCCACCATTCATCATCACACATATCATCCACTGACGACCATGGGAGAACTTGAAACCATTTGTGACCAATGATTGACCTGCTGTGGCATTCATGTCTATGTGTTTGCCACCCATTGAGTATGTTTCTCTGCAATCTTTCTATCTTGTGTCTTTAAGTTTTTAGTGAGTCAGTCGAGTTTTTATTTTTAATTTGAGTCAGTTTAATGCTGCCGCGGATTTGTTGTGAGGTTTATTTTGCAGGTTTATCGCTCTGCCCGTACTCAATCTCCATTCGGCGGGATCGATTATCACTTATACACAGTTTGTAAAGGCAACCCGACAGGTTGTGCAACCGCGACCGAAATGCTATACGGTGCACATGTGGAAGAGTAATGCTGGACCATTCTTGCTACATTACCAGCTAAGTCGATTCCTTTGATTTTTGCATTTTTATTTTTAGTTGTGTCTTACTTCACATTGAGGACAATGTGTCTTTCAAGTGTGGGGATGTTAGTGTCTAGTTTAGCTAGTTCGTCTTGTTTATAAAAATTCAAAAATACAAAAAAAAAATTTAAAAATTTTAAAAAAATGTCCTTTGAAATTAAAAGTTCTGCTTATACTTGGAAAATGATAGTACAACTGGATCTGCTTACTGGGTTTAAATGTTTAAATAATATAAAAAAAGTCTAATTAGTTATGTTTTGGTAGACCCAATCAACTAGTAGAGCTTAACTAGTCTATGAGTGTTACTTAGGATTAATCATTGAATTATTAAAATCATAATATCTTGTGGGTATTCATCCTAGAGTAACGGTAATACTGAAACTTGTAGAAATAAAGACTGATGGCTACAAAATTCTCTAAGTACAAATGTTGCTAATATCAAAGATTGCTGCGGATCGACAAAGTTGCAGCTGATAGCCTTTATCCGCTGTTGACCAAAGTTTCAGCTGATAGGCCTTATCTGCTGCTGACCAAAGTTGCAGCTGTGAGGCCTTATCCGCTGCTGACCAAAGTTGCAGCTGATAGGCCTTATCCGCTGCTGACCAAAGTTGCAGCTGATAGCCTTTTCACTGAAGATCAAACGTTGCAGCTGACTGTTCTTGATAAAGCAACCAATACCGCTGAAAACTTTCTGCTGTTACACTGACACACTCCACGCAGAAAGAATGTCATTGGCAGTAGACAATAAAAAACAACGACGCTCTCCTTTTGAGTATTCAATCAATGATGCAAAGAAGACGTTTGAATAAAGTTAACCTTTGTAGTTATTATTATTGTCTTTATATGTAGAATAGATTTAATACAAGATCAACGGTCTGTGTTAGATCTGATCCTTAGAATCAAGGGTCTGTCTTGATTCTAAGTTACTATATAAGTAGTACTTAGATTCATTGTAAAAGTACTTTTTGCTTAAGAGTTTTCTCTGTAATCTTGTAACACTTGAAGCTTAATACAAATTGTATTTATCAGTATTCTTCTTGTCTACTTGTTTACTTTGCTTAAGTTGTGATTGTTTCCGCCAATCTCAACTGGAATAAAGCCATCTTGTATTTACCGATCCTACAAGTGGTATCAGAGCTTTGGCTTACAAATTAAACAAACTCACATTTTTTTAATCATTCTTTGGTTCTATTCTTATCTATCTCTTTGCTAAAGTCACTCATTGTCTAAAAATCTAAATGGCACAAAACAATGGATTTGAAGATATTAGAAGCATCAACAGACCACCAAGACTGGTGTCTAGGGAAGTTTACGATATGTGGAAGAACAGAATGGAAAGCTTCTTCTGCTATCAAGAATATGGGATGTGGAAATCCATTAAAGATGGACCATACATACCCATGGTGTCCTCTGCTGATTTCGGAGGTGCGCTGGTTCCCAAAGAACCCTCCAACTACTCTGATGAAGACATCAAGAAAATGGAGGTAGACTTCAAAGCCTTGGGAGCCATCCAGATGTGCTTACAAATGAAGTTTTTCACAACTTCAGAGGTTACAAAACTGCTAAGGAGCTATGGGAGGCTCTCGAGAAGATGTTTGCTGGCTCAGAGGAAGTCAAAGAAAACAGAAGGGACATCCTGAAGCAGCAGTACGAAAACTTCATCTGGAAGGAAGGTGAGTCCCTAACTATTTTATATAACAGATTTACTTATCTTGTAGGTGAGCTGCAGTGCTCAAAGGTGAAGCTGGAGAATGAAGATATTCTCAAAAGGTTCATCAGGTCTTTACCTAGCTGCTGGACACTCTGCACAGTGTCCATTAGAAGAACTGAGAATCTGAAGACTCTCCAAATGACTGAGCTCTTCGGTATGCTGAAAACCTATGAGCTAGAGATGATTCAGGCAAAAGAACGAAGCTCAAGCTATCAAAATGCCTCAACATCCACCACCACCTCTGACCACTCAGGTCCTAGCTCTAGCAACTACTATCCTCCCATTGTCACCCGTCCACAAACTCCAACCTCTCAAACAAACACCTCACCATTTCTCCTAGAAGCTCCTCCTCAAACCTCAACCTCTGCTGCTTTTGTTTCTGAAAACTCAAGCAACATGTCCTTTATCAAGGAGGATCTGGAATGCTTCCATCCAGATGACTTAGAAGAAATGGACACACAGTACTCGTATGCCATGCTCTCTATAAGAGCAAAAAGGTTCTACTTTAGAACCGGAAGACCCATTCCAAGCAACAACTCCAACACCAGAGTTGGATTGGATAAAAGCAAACTAAGATGTTACAACCGTAACCAACTAGGTCACTTTGCTAGAGAATGCAAGGCACCAAGAGCCAATCCAGCTACTCCTCAATCAAGACAAGCTCACCAAGCCCAACCAAGACAACAACAACAACAAGCTACTCCTTGTCACACCCCAACCGTGCATCTTAACCACGGGTGCGACTTAATTTACAAAAGAACACAATGGAATAAAGACATTTACTATTAAAGTTTCATAATATTAAAAAAAATCCCAATTACATAAGTTTCGAATTAAACCAAACAGATAACATGTTCAAAAGACAAGCAACTTAAAATAAGATTCTTCAATTGATATCTAGGCAAATCCTATGTGATATTGACTGGACCTATCACGAGCTTAATCACCTGAAACATGTACGAAAAACAAGTGTCAACTAAAAATAGTTGGTGAGAAATCACAGGTTTAATAAAAGTATAAGTTTGGCAAAGGTGACAATTCATATTCCAAGATCATCATATAGCACATAATAAAACAAACACATGATTAGCAAATCCAACCTAAAATGATGAGTAACGAATAAGTGGTACAACTCGCAAGTTGCACTAATAACGAATAAGATGTCCAACCAAAAGTTGTCCATAAAGTATATGCGGTTTCCATCCTATGGCCCATATCTGTACTACCGTTGGCTTGAAAGTTTCAAGTTAAGGATTTGCAAGTTTAACGTTTATCATGTTGTGTTCATTTACTCACATACATATATGATTCGCTTGTTTTAGAATTGTTTGAAAACGTGTTTTAATGCGTGCCAACGCGTACATGTTTCCCCCAAAGCGATTTGAATAAAGTGGGGCTATGAAGTCTCACCTTGAAAGCTAGACGAGATAAGAAACTTGAACGAATACACGAGATGAATCACGGACCAGACCCTAAACAAATAAATAAACCATTTTTAGGGTAGGTTCGATGGTTACGAGTGTTAGATAGGCGGTTCGGGTCATAAGATTAAGAATTAGTTGCAAAAATAGAGTTTTAGTTGATTTTCAGATTTGGACAGCAAAGTAGCTGAACAGAAACGGGATTGTTAAAAATATCAAAAGAGGTCTAAAAATTATGAAATTTTACATGGAATTAGTTTAAGTCGTCCCGAAGAAGTTTTGTTTAGAAAGTTTTTCCATTTGAGACTCGGATCATAGCCAAAATAGTCCAACAAGACAGAAGGTACTGAAAAAGGTTTCTGTCCCGTTTTGGCTACTACGGAGTCATACTTTTGAATTAGAAAACGATCCAATTATGGTTGGAAAGGAAATTCGACGAACTACGTCGTGGAAATTGATTTTGCTCAGTTTAGATTAATTATGGTCAAGTTACGCTCAGTTAAATTCAGCACAGTTTCTGTCCAAAATCAATGGTTGCACTTAAGTGGTCCGTTTAGGGTTTTAAGATTACCGAACGCGCAAATAAAAATTAGACGAATGTTATTATGTTATTATAATACATAATATAATCAGATTAGGTTAGCAAAAACATCCCGTGTCACCGGTCTAGCCATGATATTCACAGAAGCGTTTTGTAGAATCACAGAATGCAATCGGCATAGCCGACACGAGCAAGCGGATTCTATATTTAATTAGCGTGTGAGTTCATATAAGTGATAATATAGAATAAATAACATGTTTTAAGTTAGCAAGAAAATACTAAAGCATCGACAGAGCCACTTTTGCAATAGTTGTCTTGAGGATTCGCAGAATGCGACGGCATAGCCGTCTTTGCAAACGGGATCCTTTGTTTGTTAGTTGGTGATGTTAGCTTGATTTATTAGTTTGATTAAGATTATTAGAGGGTTTTTAGGGCTGAGGTTTCACATGATCAAGTGATCATGGATAGAAAATAGAAAAAGATTGAGGGGATGAAGAAAGAATAAAATAAAAAGACGGTATTCAACTTCGGAGGGTTACTTACTTGTTTGATCTTCAAACCCTTGGAATCCTCTAAGGGATTTTTGAAATCTTCAAGATTGGGAAGGGATTTCACAACTTAGGAGGGGTTGGGAGTGTTTGAGGGAGAATTAGCAAAGAAAACAAGATCCTAAGCCTCCTATTTATACTAATGGTTGAAGGGGTGTAAATATGGAATGTCTTGGAAAGCAATTTAGGGTTTTAGGGCCCTCAAATCTGCGAATTTTTCCTCAATGGGGCTGGGTTTTTGTGATTTCTTGCTTGGGCTAGGTCCAAGAGTAGGTGGGTTGGGTCCTAGCTTGATCCGGTTGAGTGCGCGCATTAAAAAATTGCGATTTTAAGCATTTTTAAGCGAAATTGGCAAATGTTTTCAACATTAAAGTTGATTGTCATAACAAAAAGAGTATGTTTAGATAAAAACATTTAAGTTAAAGTTACATTATTCGCGTATAGTAGTTGGCGATCGCTGGGCGAGAAAACGGACTTTTTGATCGTTTTTCGAATTTCAGGATTTATTTAAGGAAAGTTTTGCAAACAAACTTTGTTTTAATTAAAGAAATGAATATTTTAAACATTTAAAACATAAATTAATTTCATGTTAAACGATTTGTCGGTCGTGGACGGTACGTAGTTAACGACGGTTTAAAAGGCGAACGATCGCACGAAAGTACTAACTAGTACTTTTAAGCATCAATTGACATTGAATGGGTTGTAAGAACATGTTTGAGATGTATGGGGGTGGTTCATGTGTATTTAATATGTCATAAAGATCAATTAATTCTACGTGCGATCCATGAATCAATCACAAATAAGTATAAGTCTTTGAAATCAAGCATAAACGTAATGTTTCACATGTGAACTAGTATTGTAACAACGTCTGAATAGGATTTCAAGTAAAATGAAATGTCATGCGGATTTTCATTGATAAGTCTAGAATGAGTACAAGTAGTGAAAATCAGAAGTGTCACAGTCTCCCCTAGTTAAAAGAATTTTGTCCCCGAAATTCAACTAGTAGAGGATGTAGGGTCTAGAAAGAGATGAGGGTACTTATGTTTCATTTGGTCTTCACGTTCCCAGGTGAACTCAGGACCATGCTTGGCTTCCCAACGAACTTTCACGATAGGGATGCGGCTACGCTTGAGTTGCTTGACTTCACGGTCCATGATTTCAACGGGCTTTTCGACGAAATGCATAGAGTTATCGATACGAACATCATCCAGAGGAACTTGAAGTGTGTCATCAGCAAGGCACCTTTTAAGGTTTGATACATGAAAAACGTCATGAACGTTACAAAGTTCGGTTGGTAGCTTGAGTCTATAGGCTACTGGGCCAATCCTTTCAAGAATTTCGAATGTCCCAACGAACCTAGGGGCTAGCTTTCCCTTCTTCCCAAATCGGACAACACCTTTCCAGGGGGAAACCTTGAGTAAGACTCTATCACCGACTTGAAATTCAAGGGGCTTCCTACAGTTGTCAGCATAACTCTTTTGACGATCGCGAGAGGCCTTGAGTCTTTCTTGAATTTGAAGTATCTTGTCGGTGGTTTCTTGGATGAGTTCGGGACCGGTGATTTAAGCGTCTCCGATCTCGGTCCAACACACCGGAGAACGACACTTCCTACCATATAGAGCCTCGAAAGGGGCGCACTTGATGCTCGTATGGTAACTATTGTTGTAAGAGAATTCGATAAGTGGCAAGTGTTGATCGCAACTTCCTCCAAAGTCAATCACACAAGAACGGAGCATGTCTTCCAAGGTCTGTATGGTCCTTTCACTTTGACCATCAGTCTGGGGATGGTAAGCCGTGCTAAGGTTCAAACGAGTTCCCAAAGCTTTCTGTAAAGATTGCCAGAATCGGGAGGTAAAACGGCTATCACGGTCGGAGATAATGGATAGAGGGACACCGTGACGTGTCACGACCTCATTGATATAGAGTCTGGAAAGCTTCTCCATTTTGTAGTCCTCACGGATTAGGAGAAAATGAGCGGATTTGATTAAGCGGTCAACAATGACCCAGATGGAGTCATGACCACTAGAGGTTCGCGGAAGCTTAGTGATGAAGTCCATGGAAATTTGCTCCCATTTCCATTGTGGGATTTCGGGTTGTTGGAGAAGACCAGATGGTTTCTGGTGCTCAGCTTTAACTTTAGAGCAAGTAAGACACTTCCCTACATAGAGGGCGATGTCTTTCTTCATTCCTGGCCACCAATAAAACTCTTTCAAGTCGTGATACATCTTATCAGCACCGGGATGACCAGAATAACGGGATTTATGTGCTTCATCAAGGATAAGGGTTCGGAGCTCACTTGAGTCGGGGATCCAAATTCGACCCATGAAGTAAAGGAGATCACCGGGTTTGGGTTCCAAGTGATTTTCGACACCACAATCCAAATCCTTCTTCAACTCATCATTTGCATCAACTTGTTTTTGAGCTAGGAGGATCTTATCTTTGAGACTGGTTTGGACCAACATTCCCATGGCTCGCACACGGGTGGGTTTGATTCGGTCCTTACGGCTAAGGGCGTCAGCCACCACATTAGCTTTCCCCGGGTGGTAACGAATTTCGCAATCGTAGTCACTAAGTAATTCAACCCAACGTCGCTGCCTCATGTTGAGTTCTTTCTGGTTCAGAATATGTTGAAGGCTCTTGTGATCAGTAAAAACCACACATTTAGTGCCGTAGAGATAATGTCTCCAGATTTTCAAAGCAAAGACCACCGCACCCAACTCAAGGTCATGAGTGGTGTAGTTCTTTTCGTGAACCTTCAGTTGTCTGGATGCATAGGCTATGACCTTGTCTCGTTGCATCAACACGCAACCAAAACCTTGGTTTGAGGCATCACAGTATACAACGAAATCATCATTGCCATCGGGAAGACTTAGAATAGGGGAGTTGCACAATTTCTGCTTAAGAGTTTGGAACGCATCTTCTTGCTTTTGTTCCTAGACGAAAGGCTTATTTTTCTGAGTTAATGTAGTGAGAGGCAGAGCAATCTTTGAAAAGTTCAGGATGAATCTTCGATAATAACCCGCCAAACCCAGAAACGAACGGATCTCAGAGGGTGTGGATGGTGTACTCCAATTCTTGATAGCGGTGACTTTGGCTGGATCGACGTGTATACCCTGGTTGTTGATCACGTGACCCAAGAAATGAATTTCTCTAAGCCAGAATTCACACTTGGAGAATTTAGCATAAAGTTGTTCCTTCTTCAAGAGTTCCAAAATCAGCTTAAGGTGGGTTGTATGATCCTCTTTGGTTCGGGAGTAGATCAAGATGTCATCGATGAAGACAATGACAAATTGATCTAGGTAGGGTTTGCAGACACGGTTCATGAGGTCCATGAACACCGCGGGCGCATTGGTTAACCCAAAAGGCATAACCATGAACTCGTAGTGTCCATAACGAGTTCTAAAAGCAGTTTTGGGAATGTCCTCTTCATGGACTCGGAGTTGATGATACCTAGATCGGAGGTCAATCATCGAGAAACAAGTTGCTCCTTGCAGTTGATCGAAAAGGTCATCGATCCTAGGTAGCGGGTAACGATTCTTGATGGTAAGCTTGTTTAGTTCACGGTAGTCGATGCACATGCGGAAGGACCCATCCTTCTTCTTGACAAAGAGAACCGGAGCTCCCCAATGTGAGAAGCTCGGTCTAATGAATCCCTTGTCCAGCAGCTCTTGAAGTTGGCTAGATAGTTCTTGCATCTCAGAAGGGGCTAGGCGGTACGGAGATTTGGCAATGGGGTTAGCTCCCGGTAAAAGATCAATCCGAAATTCAACTTGTTGAGTTGGAGGGAGTCCATGCAAGTCATCAGGGAATACTTCCGGAAAATCTCGGATGATCGGTATATCTTGTAATTTCTTTTCTTCAGATTTCTCGACCACATGTGCCAAGAAAGCATAGTATCGCTTCCTTAAATATCTACCTGCCTTCATGCAGGAGATGAATTTCAAACCTTTGCAAGGTTTCTCTCCAAAGATTTTCAATGTCTCACCGGATGGTAGAGGGATACGAATGAGTTTCTCCGAACAGTTGATTTCCGCATGATTATGGGATAGCCAATCCATTCCCACGATGATATCAAAACTCCCAAGAGTGATGGGAATCAGGTCAATAGAGAATGTGTGATCGTTGAGAGTTAGAGCACAACCTCGGACAACGGAATGTACAACAGTTAGTTTGCCATCAGCTATTTCTATAGTATAAGAAGGTTCAAGAGCGGTACGACAAGTTTTAAGTAAAGGTTCAAATTCTAAGGAGACAAAGCTTTTATCCTCTCCGGTATCAAATAAGATAGAGGCATAACGATTATTGATGAGAAACGTACCAGTAACCACGGCATTGTCATTTCTGGCCTCGGTTGCTCCTATGGCAAAAGTGCAAGCACGTGCACCTCGGTTATTGTTGTTGAGCTTCGGGCATTGGTTTTTGTAGTGATCAGGAGCACCACATTCATAACAGGCCCTACCATTGATGATGGCAGGAGTGGCAGTTTGGGTAGTAGCAGCCTTTTCAGCTACGCGACAAGCGTTAGCAAAATGACCAAGCCTTCCACATTTAGTGCACAAACGACATTGAACAGTAGTAGGGTGATGGTATTGACACCTTGCACACAGCGGGTGAGGTCCACTATATGGATTCCTGCCAGGTGCAGGTCTAGGTGCTACTTGGGCAACAGGAATAGCTGGGGTAACCATGGCAAAGCTTTTAGAGGTCTTTTGCTTCTTTTGGCGATACTCAGGCTTTTTCGCCACTTCCTCCTTAACTCTCTTGTCACCTTTCCTGAATAGAACTCCAGACTTAACTAGATCGTCCGTTAAGGACGCAGATAAACGAATAGCAGCTTCAAGTGTTGTTGGGCTACTACCCATGACAGTACCCTGAATTTGAGGCGGAAGGCCTCCAATATAACGATCAATCATTCGGGTCAAGGGTGTAACCAGATGAGGGACTAGACTGCAGAGTTCATGAAAGCGTGTGGTGTACGCCTCACTCTCCCCACTATCCTGGGTAAGGTCCCACAGCTCAATCTCCAACTTCTTCATCTCATTGCTAGGACAGAACTCCTCGATCATAATTTCCTTGAGCTTATCCCAAGTCATAGAAAGCGCTCCTTCCCTACCCCGAATTTTCTTTTCAGCATTCCACCAAGTCAGTTCCCTCCTTTGGAAGGCACTTGAAGCATATTTTACCTTAAGTTCATCGGGGCAGTCACTCATCTCAAATGTGTTCTCCATGCCTTCAAACCATTGTAATAGCCCTGTCACACCTTCACATCCAAGGTACTTGTGTGGGTTACAAGAGTTGAAGTGCTTGAAAGTACAAACACTCCCACTAGATCCTCGAGTGGAGTTGTTGATTTGAGTGACAATAGTGGGTAAGACCGCAGCAAGTTGTTGAGTGAGCAGGGTGGCTATGGCGGTGGTTTCGGCGGAGGCTTCACTGGTGTTAGCCACGGTGTTATCAGGATCACGACGAGGAGGCATTCTACGAAAAAGAAATGATAAGTCGGTAGTTAGGATAGACATTCAAGAATTAAAAGTGACAATATTTATAAATAAAATCACTCATTCATTAATATTAATGTCTTACAAGATAAATAAAACATATATTTAAAACATATATGTTGAATTACAAATGAAATATAAAGACAAAACTGACTAGTCAAAATTCAAGATTCGGATGAATGATACTAGTGAGACGTGTTTTAGCCTATAAGTGAGCACTCACTCCAAGGATCCCCAGGTAAGTGCGACTCATAACGAACGTGCCTCACTTTCCTTTGACAAGACCCCCAGTGTACAGGCGCTCACCCTTCCAGATTACACGTGTCTCTAGTATCACTATCCAAGCCTTTGATTTTGATGAGAACATTATGGATTGGGCCTTGCCCAAGATTTGGATTCAGCTTCACAAGTCAGCTTTCTTTTCTTGAACGGGAGTTGGGCCTCAGAAGTGGTTCCAACATGGCTCTCTTGGTCTTCGGATTCCGAATCACTTGATATGTTGATTACTTCAGGCTTCAGTGCAGGCCGGCTTGTCACATCGGAGATTAACTCGGGCTTGACATTATGTTTCGAGGTGAGATTAGCCTACTCCAACTAATTGGGCTTTGGGACCCATCATCGGAAATAAAGCTTGAATTGCTAGAGATGTCAGCAGAGTATGACGACATACTAAAGATAAGAGAGTTAGTGGATTAGAATCACATAAGCATATAAGTTTCAAAGGGGAGCTTAGGTTATAGTCTAGGTCAAATGGTTGCCTAATTCTCTATAACCACGGCTCTGATACCAATATGTCACACCCCAACGTTGCATCTTAACCACGGGTGCAACTTAATTGACAAAAGAACACAATGGAATAAAGACATTTACTATTAAAGTTTCATAATATTAAAAAAATCCCAATTAAATAAGTATCGAATTAAACCAAACAGATAACATGTTCAAAAGACAAGCAACTTAAAATAAGATTCTTCAATTGATATCTAGGCAAATCCTATGTGATATTGACTGGACCTATCACGAGCTTAATCACCTGAAACATGTACGAAAAACAAGTGTCAACTAAAAATAGTTGGTGAGAAATCACAGGTTTAATAAAAGTATAAGTTTGGCAAAGGTGACAATTCATATTCCAAGATCATCATATAGCACGTAATAAAACAAACACATGATTAGCAAATCCAACCTAAAATGATGAGTAACGAATAAGTGGTACAACTCGCAAGTTGCACTAATAACGAATAAGATGTCCAACCAAAAGTTGTCCATAAAGTATATGCGGTTTCCATCCTATGGCCCATATCTGTACTACCGTTGGCTTGAAAGTTTCAAGTTAAGGATTTGCAAGTTTAACGTTTATCATGTTGTGTTCATTTACTCACATACATATATGATTCGCTTGTTTTAGAATTGTTTGAAAACGTGTTTTAATGCGTGCCAACGCGTACATGTTTCCCCCAAAACGATTTGAATAAAGTGGGGCTATGAAGTCTCACCTTGAAAGCTAGACGAGATAAGAAACTTGAACGAATAGACGAGATGAATCACGGACCAGACCCTAAACAAATAAATAAACCAGTTATAGGGTAGGTTCGATGGTTACGAGTGTTAGATAGGCGGTTCGGGTCATAAGATTAAGAATTAGTTGCAAAAATAGAGTTTTAGTTGATTTTCAGATTTGGACAGCAAAGTAGCTGAACAGAAACGGGATTGTTAAAAATATCAAACGACGTCTAAAAATTATGAAATATTACAGGGAATTATTTTAAGTCATCCCAAAGAAGTTTCGTTTAGAAAGTTTTTCCATTTGAGACTCGGATCATAGCCAAAATAGTCCAACAAGACAGAAGGTACTGAAAAAAGGTTTCTGTCCCATTTTGGCTACTACGGAGTCATACTTTTGAATTAGAAAACGATCCAATTATGGTTGGAAAGGAAATTCGACGAATTACGTCGTGGAAATTGAGTTTGCTGAGTTTAGATTAATTATGGTCAAGTTACGCTCAGTTAAATTCAGCACAGTTTCTGTCCAAAATCAATGGTTGCACTTAAGTGGTCCGTTTAGGGTTTTAAGATTACCGAACGCGCAAATAAAAATTAGACGAATGTTATTATGTTATTATAATACATAATATAATCAGATTAGGTTAGCCAAAACGTCCCGTGTCACCGGTCTAGCCATGATATTCACAGAAGCGTTTTGGAGAATCACAGAATGCAATCGGCATAGCCGACACGAGCAAGCGGATTCTATATTTAATTAGCATGTGAGTTCATATAAGTGATAATATAGAATAAATAACATGTTTTAATTTAGCAAGAACATACTAAAGCATCGGCAGAGCCACTTTTGCAATAGTTGTCTTGAGGATTCGCAGAATGCGACGGCATAGCCGCCGTTGCAAACGGGATCCTTTGTTTTTTAGTTGGTGATGTTAGCTTGATTTATTAGTTTGATTAAGATTATTAGAGGGTTTTTAGGGCTGAGGTTTCACATGATCAAGTGATCATGGATAGAAAGTAGAAAAAGATTGAGGGGATGAAGAAAGAATAAAATAAAAGGACGGTATTCAACTTCGGAGGGTTACTTACTTGTTTGATCTTCAAACCCTTGGAATCCTCTAAGGGATTTTCGAAATCTTCAAGGTTGGGAAGAGATTTCACAACTTAGGAGGGGTTGGGAGTGTTTGAGGGAGAATTAGAAAAGAAAACAAGATCCTAAGCCTCCTATTTATACTAATGGTTGAAGGGGTGTAAATATGGAATGTCTTGGAAAGCAATTTAGGGTTTTAGGGCCCTAAAATCTGTGAAATTTTCCTCAATGGGGCTGGGTTTTTGTGATTTCTTGCTTGGGCTAGGTCCAAGAGTCGGTGGGTTGGGTCCTAGCTTGATCCGGTTGAGTGCGCGCATTTGAAAATTGCGATTTTAAGCATTTCTAAGCGAAATTGGCAAATGTTTTCAACATTAAAGTTGATTGTCATAACAAAAAGAGTATGTTTAGCTAAAAAAATTTAAGTTAAAGTTACGTTATTCGCGTATAGTAGTTGGCGATCGGTGGGCGAGAAAAAAGACTTTTTGATCGTTTTTCGAATTTCAGGATTTATTTAAGGAAAGTTTTGCAAACAAACTTTGTTTTAATTAAAGAAATGAATATTTTAAACATTTAAAACATAAATTAATGTCATGTTAAACGATTTGTCGGTCGTGGACGGTACGTAGTTAACGACGATTTAAAAGGCGAACGATCGCACGAAAGTACTAACTAGTACTTTTAAGCATCAATTCATATTGAATGGGTTGTAAGAACATGTTTGAGATGTATGGGGGTGGTTCATGTGTATTTAATGTGTCATAAAGATCAATTAAGTCTACGTGCGATCCAGGAATCAATCACAGATAAGTATAAGTCTTTGAAATCAAGCATAAACGTATTGTTTCACATGTGAACTAGTATTGTGACAACGTCTGAATAGGATTTCAAAAATGAAATGTCATGCGGATTTTCATTGATAAGTCTAGAATGAGTACAAGTAGTGAAAATCAGAAGTGTCACACTCCTCCAGCTCAAACTGCAGCTTGTGCAGCTGTTGGAACATCTGACTTTGACTACAGCTTCCAGTATGAAGATCTGCCTGCAAACAACCAAGATCTTATGGCAGACACAACTGAGATACCGCCTCAGGTATATGAACATCTCTGTTCCCAAGCTTGTATTGATAAGGTGTTAGGCTACAAAAAGCATAATCAAAACCTTATAGATCAAAATGAAGAGTTTCATCAATTGAAATTTGAATTCACAAAAGTAGAAAACAGTTATAAAGAAAAAATTAACTGCTTAAAGAAAGAGATTTCATCACTAAAACATGAAAAAACCAATCTTGAAACTCAGATTGATGATCTACTGGCCAGATTAAAAGCTACCAGAGCAGAATTGGCATAACAGAAAGTTCAGGTTGATAAATATGAATTTGCATCCAAAAAGCTGCAAAGACTTTTGGATGCTCAAATTCATGAAAAGGTAAAAACTGGTCTGGGGTATCATGCTGAACAATATCAAGTCATTGCACCTTCTGCTGACTACGTTGCCATCCATGAACCAAGCTTCAATCTCTCAAATCTTGAAAAGGCCAACCGAGATCTTGATCCTTCAGATATGAACCACTGGTGCAAGAATACACTACCTCGTCAGAATCTGAGTCAACTTGCTCAGAGTCCACTAAAACTGAGGAGATCTCATCACCAGTACAAGTACCAGAACCGCCTGTTCTTGAAGTCATTCAAACAAGTACTCATGTTCCTTTACCAGCCGCTCCGGTTCCTATACCTTTCAACCAAATCAAAATTAGCTATCCTCTAGAAGGAAGAAAGCTAAATGTTGAAAAGGGGTAGTCTTCAACCTCAAAGCCTCAAAGAAAGGTGTTCGACATATGCCATACGCCTGGAAAAAGAGTTCCATATGTTCAAAAGACATTGGATGAAGCCACCTTTGAGCACAACAAAGCTCAACCATGGAACTTTAAAGACCTATTCAAAAGAAAGGACTATGTTCACCTTTCAAGGGACAAACTGGCAAAATCATGCTTTGTTTATGGAAAATACAACCACACTGTCAGCACCTGCTTCTACTACCTTCAGCAGCAAAGAAACCTCAAGCAACATGCTTTTGAGAAGACAAAGAAGAACAAACAGGTAAGAAGGTTTAAAGCCAAGACAACTCAATTCAGAAACTCTCTTTCTCCACCAAGGGAGCAGTTGTCAAAACCTCAACAAACTTGCATCATCTGTGGTGAATCAGGCCACTTTGCTGCAAATTGTAAGTTTAACCCCTTCAACCAGATCCTTCATCAAGCCCCTCATAAACAAAAGCCAACCAGCAAAAGAACTTCTACAGTGTCAACAAGGTAAAGAAGGATCAACAGGCATCGGTTGTTGATCCATCAGCAGCAAGCACAAATGTTGGTAATCAAGTGAAGCCCAAGAAAACAAAGGACAAGCTTTCAGCAGCAACCAAATCTGTTGCTGCCCAAGCAAAATCATCAGCAGCAAAATCTGCTGCTGATAAGCCGAAGTCATCAGCAGCAACAAAATCTGCTGCAGATAAAGCAAATCCATCATCAGCCAAAGCAAGATCAGCTGCTGACAGAACAAAGAAAACTGGAAAACCATCTCCTCAGCAATGGAAAGCCAAGATCCCAACTTCTATTCCTTCAAGAATCATCATTGGCTCTGTTGAATGCACACATGATGAATCTAACATTCTAAGAACCCTTTTCTTCAAGGATGCAAGCTCTTGGACTCCTCCCACTAACTAGATCTCTATCATGTGCAGGGATAGCCGGGTCACAAGAATAACACCTGGGTGGTAGACAGTGGTTGTTCCAGGCACATGACAGGAAACAGATCCATCATCTCCAACTTCAGACACTTCAATGGAGGATATGTTGCCTTTGGAAGTGACTCAAAGGGAGGATCTATTACTGGACACGGAACTGTGTCCAACGAAAGAATGAGCATTGATAAGGTCAACTATGTCAAAGAATTGGACTTCAATCTCATGAGTGTTTCCAAGGTCTGTGATCAAAAGTATTGGATGCTCTTCACAGATAAAGAATGCTTTGTACTGTCTCCAGACTTATCCAAACCTCCTCCAGAAAAGATTTTATTATCTGCTCAGAGAAAAGAAAATCTCTATGTACTGGACATGAATGAAGTCACTCCATCTGGGAGTGTTTCCTGTTTTCTGTCAAAAGCCTCAGTTGATGAATCAGCTCTCTGGCACAGGAGATTAAGTCATGTTAATATCAAAACTATTAACAAACTGGTGAAGGATAATCTTGTCAGAGGGCTTCATGACAAAGAATTCCAGCTAGAAGACCACTGCATTGCTTGCTTAAAGGGGAAGCAACACAAGAGTTCTCACAAGCCCAAGACCTTGAATACAAATGACACTCCACTACAGCTGCTGCATATGGATCTCTTTGGTCCTACAAATGTCATGTCAATGGGCAATAAGTCATCCTGTCTGGTGATAACTGATGACTACACCAGATTCTCATGGGTATACTTCTTGAGAAATAAAGATGAAACTGCTGAAATTCTCAAATCCTACATTCTTAGGGTAGAGAATCAAAGCAATCAAAAGGTGAAAATCATAAGGTGTGATCAGGGCACAGAGTTCAAGAACCACACTTTGAACTGTTTCTGTGAAAGCAAGGGGATAGAAAGACAATACAGTGCTCCAAGAACTTCTCAACAAAATGGAGTTGCTGAAAGGAGAAACAAAACTCTAATTGAGTCAGCAAGATCTATGTTGGCTAACGCAAAACTGCCTCTCACATTCTAGGCAGAAGCAGTTAGCACAACCTGCTATGTGCAAAATAGAGTTCTCATTGTCAAGCCACTCAACAAGACACCTTATGAACTTTGGTCTCAAAGAGTTCCCTACATTGGGTTTCTAAAGCCTTTTGGGTGTCCATGCACCATTCTCATAACACATGGGGTTCTTCCTAAGTTTGGTTCCAAATCTGATGAAGGATATTTTGTGGGCTATTCCTCTCAATCAAAGGCCTACAGAGTATTCAATTCAAGATCAAGAATTAGGGAAGAATCAGCAAATGTGGAATGTAGAGAACACATTGTCTGTGAGCAGGGAAAAGGCCCAAACTGGTTCTTTGACATAGACTCCTTCTCACAAATATTTGAGCCTCTCATCTTCTCAAATATGGAGTCTACCTCTACAAAAACACCTGCCTCCACTTCATCCACTGACTACAGACTGGATTTTCCCAAATATTCTATCAGTCTGAGAAGACCATCCATTGATCCTCCATCAGTTGTGGAAGCAATTGAAGCAAGTGAAGCCGGAACAAGACTCTCCAATGTCACCAGCAGCAGCCTGTCTGAAACTGAAAATTTAGATGAAGACTCTTCGGTAAATGTTGTAGATGTTGTTGATGCTATTGCTGAAAATATTGATGTGGCTGCTGATGTTGAAGACTCTTCCACCATGAATGAAGAGACCCCTGATCAAAATCAAAGCAATCTGGAGCAAGGGATACAGCTGGAGGTGGTACCAGCACAGAGGATCCACAAAGAACATCCTCAAGAAAATATTATTGGCCAAGTCCACCAAGGAGTTCTCATAAGAAGAAAATCTCACGAGGCCAATATATGCTTGTTTTCATGTTTTCTATCTCAGGTGGAACCCAAGAAGATAGATAAAGCACCGAAACACAGCAACTGGATTGAGGCAATACAGGAAGAGTTGCTGCAATTCAAGTAGCAGGATGTCTGGAAACTTGTTGATCTTCCACCAGGTCAATACGCTATTGGCACACGATGGGTTTTCAGGAACAAGCAAGATGAGAGAGGCATTGTAGTCAAGAACAAAGCCAGACTTGTAGCTTAAGGCTACACTCAGGAAGAAGGAATTGAATATGATGAAGTTTTTGCTCCTGTTGCCAGGCTGGAGGCCATCAGAATCTTCCTGGCATATGCTGCATCCAAGAATTTCACTGTCTATCAAATGGATGTAAAGAGTGCCTTTCTGTATGGGAAGATTGGTGAGGAAGTATACGTCAAACAGCCTCCAGGCTTTGTAGATCCTGCACATCCTACTCAAGTGTTCAAACTAGACAAAGCTCTGTATGGCTTACATCAAGCACCAAGAGCCTGGTATGAAACTTTGTCAGGATATCTACTAAGCAACAACTTCAGAAGAGGTGCTATTGACCAGACCTTGTTTATCAAAGATGAAGGGGGAGAAATCTTAGTAGTTCAAATCTATGTTAATGATATCATCTTTGGATCAACAAGGAAAAAGCTGTGCAAAGACTTTGAAATTCTGATGCACTCAAAGTTTGAAATGAGTTCAATGGGTGAACTAAATTTGGATTTGCCACTGACTGCTTTAAGTTATCAGCAGGAACAGGTTTCCTGCGGATAGCTTTAAGGCTGTCAGCAGCAACATCCTTGCTGCAGATCATTGAATCCATCAGCAACAATTGAGTTTGCTGCTAACAGACTTAACCTTCTGCAGCAACCAAGCTTGCAGCGGACAGGCCTATCCATCCACAGCAACCAAGTTTGCTGCTGATGGGTAAATTTAAGTCCAAATTAACTTTTACCCGCTATAAAAAAAATTAACGTCAGTCTTTACCATGACTGCCTCGGTGTATTACAGTTGTAACAGTAAAAAGTGAATAAGGTTGTACTGTACAAGTCATTTTGCTTTTTCCCTCCTCTACCGTTATAAGAACAAATCAAATTTCCTTACCAACTCTTCACATTCAATTTCACCCTAAACCCACATCACTTTCTCTCAAGTCCCCACCACATTCAAAGCCTTCCATCCATAAAACATTCAAAGCCTTCCATATTCTTAAACTAAACCTTCCCACCAAAATCAAACAACAATGGCAGACATCAATAACCCTGATTATAAGTTCTCCCCGTACCATAACCTTACAGCATACTTAACCAAGGGAAAGAAATCCGAAGGATACGATGATATGATCAGCTTCCTATGCCGATCAAAGATCCATTTTGCTCTCACAACCAACCCTACCATATATATCCCTCATATGGAGGATTTCTGGAATACCGACGTCTACTCTACCGAACAGGGGATTCCCCAAATAAAAGCCAAGATAGACGGTAAGGACATCATCATCTCTGAAGCTACCCTCCGAAAACATCTTAAGCTTCAGGATGAGGGAGCAGCCATCTCATACTCAAAGGACGAGTACATGAGGACCTTTGTATCCATAGGGTACACTGGAAATCAAAATGAGTATACAATCGAGAAGGCGCTGATGGGCCCTCCATGGAAGTATCTCTGCCACACTTTTCTCTAATGCATATCTCAGAAAAGAAGTGGATGGCATCAAGTGAGCTCCGCACTTGCCTCTGCTTTTCATGGTATGATTACTGGCCTAGGTTTCAACTTTGCACACCTCATCTTTAAGGGTTTGAGATATAACCTTCAAGAGGGTGCAAAGCAATAATTTTTTAAGTACCCAAGATTCTTGCAGGAGGTTTTCAATCAGGAACTAAAAGAACTCTCAAAACCTGCAAGAATCTACATCATGTTGGGACATAAAAATAATATTTTTCAAAGTATAAGAACTATTTTCAAAAAGTTCTCAAGGGTCAATGTTCCATTGTTATCTACAATGTTGAACATACAAAGTACCACGGGTGACAGTTCAGCAATCCCAGCTGATACTGATCCCACACCCTCCACATCACATCCCGAACAACAATCTGCTTCCACCATTCGAACCCCTGTGCATACTACTAAGGATGCACAGGTACAAAAATCACTTACATCTGTTTTGGATGTTATCGTTCAACTGGAACAAAGGGCCCAGTTGCAACGACATACACCAGAAAAAGGAGCAAGAAGACTCCTTCTCTTCTTGTCTCAAAGGCCCAAACCCAACCTCTAAGCCCTCATTCAGAATCCCAACATTCTGATGAGAATACCAAAAGGGATAGCCACGACACTAGAGAGGCTTCCTTGGAAGCCTCTATATTAGGATCAGTATCACATCCCGGATCCATAGAGCAACCCCCTGAGCCATTCCATTATTTCTCTTCTCTGAACCTAAGTGCAGAGGCACTGGTCAAGATGATATACCTTCTCCAACAACCACTATATTAGAGGTATTGATTGACTTGGCTGCTGGTGCACCCAACCCTGGTTCATCACCCAAGAAGGTTCACTCTGGTAGTATTGATAGAGTGAATGTGGAAAGGGCTATCACTACTCCTGGTACATCAACTGCCCAAGAGGACAGTGATAACATAGCTAAGACCCTAACCACGACAACTCACAGTGAGGATGTTTCCTGTGAAACACTCTTCACTGAGAGGAATCCCAGGCGCCAAGAAAACCAGGATGATGGGGATGCAGAGGCTAGGTCTAAGGCCCCATCTAGTTCCAAGGATTCCACAACTGTGGATGAGGACAGACTGAAACTTCATAACTTTGAATTGACGGCCAAGTTGGCAATGCTAGAGGCTGAAGTGTCCAAACTAAGATACCAAGTCTCTATGCATGAAGCCCATCAATGCCCAACTGTGCCTACTCCCTCTCTTGTATCAGTGGGAACTCAAACAGATACATCCCTTTTCACTACCAAAAAGGGGGAGGTGGTTACTAAGGAAGATGATGCTGACAGCCTCGAAGAATGGATACAAGAGCAGACTGTGTTTCAAAGTTCCCTATACAACCCTGCTTTTGTTCAAATCCATGACTTGCCAGACCCAATAGATGAAGAGGAAGATGTCACTGAGGATTGGAAGTTAGTCGTCCGAGTTATTGATGAGGTGCTACAAGAAGAAACTCTCCATGAAGACACACCTCCATCATTCAGCATTCTTCCTGAAGTTGTAGCCATAATAAGTCATTCATCTACCCCCCAACTCTTCCTAATTTCAAAGAAGCTAGAATTTGACTCCATTCTAGCTTTGGGGTATGATGGAATAGCTGAGAGATTCTGGATTGGATGGGAGTTTAGTGGAGTAGAAGAGCTAAACTGGAGCTCTCTTAATGCCCTCCAAGTTCTCAATCTGTATCTGACAAAATGCATCAACACTTCATCAGATCTCTTAACAGAACTTGCAATCAGCAGGTTCTATGACTTAATGGAGGATAACATGCCCTGGTTTGAAAGACTACTAAAAGAAGCAAACAGGGTGGCTTATCCTGAATCTTCATCAGCAGCAGAACAAAGACTGGCTCCAAGAAGACTTGACATAATCAGGAGCAGTGCTTTAACTAAAGAAGAGGTTATCTGCCAGAGAAGATTCATGTACAACATAATGGTCAGGGATGTGGAAGTGCAAGGATGGATAAGCACTGACTCCCATGACTTCACCTTCTTCCTGAGCAATGGATCTTCTCTCTCAATCAACATCAAAGAGATCTTGCTCTTACCTTCAGGCTTCCTGCACAAGGTCTTTGAGCTCAGATCACTCATCTTCAATGTCAACTCCTTAGAAAGTCAAGAAATGATCAAAATCATCAAGGCTTCTCTTTATAAGGAGGAATCTGGATCTGACTCAGACCTATCCTTTCTCTCTTCTCCAACAGTCAGACTGAACATCGAAGAAGAATAAAAAAGAAGAGACGAGGAAAAGATGAAAGAAGCATGGAAAGAAGTGATAGGTATGGAATGGGAAGAAGATGAAGAAAGTTCCCTTCCCTTGTCCATTCCCCAAAATGTCAATGAAGCTGAAGCTGAGATCCCAACTTGTGGTCCATAAAGCTGAAGCAGAGGCATCCAACAAAGATAAGGGAAAGGGACTAATGACCAAAGAAGATGAAGAAAGAATTGAGAAGGATAAGAAAGAATTGAGAAGGATAAGAAAGAAAAGGAGGATAGAAGAAGAAGAAGAAGAAGAAGAAGAGAAGAAGAGGAGATGACTGAACTAAAGAAAGCTCAAGACAGAAAAACAGTCATTCTCCTCAGAGAACAACAGATACAGTTGTATGCAAAACAGTTGGATGATCTGAAAGTAAAAATTCCTGAAGTTTATCAGATTGAAGAAGATGAAGCTCTTGCTCTTCAACTGCAGGAACAATTCAACAAAGAAGAAGAAGAGATAGAGAAGAAGAAGGAAGAGGCTAAGTTCAGAATAACTGATTCTGAACTAGCCAAAGAAATGAGAGAGGAGTGGGTAAAGGCTCTGGTTTCTCAAGGTGAGGATGCAGACTACCTTGAGAAACTATCAAATAAAGAAATCTACAGAGCCTTCATGGGTCAGCAGGGTCAGTTGGTAAACAAGAAAAAGGCTGAATAAGAAGAAAAAGCCAAACAAAAGTCTAAAAAGACCATTGCCTTTAACAGAAGATCCCATGAAGAAAGGAAGATCATGGTTGACTTCCTTAAGGATAGAGGAGAGAGTGGAAAGAGGTTGGGTCCCATGAACTTCATGAACCAGCAAGCCCTCTACCTTAAAGTCAAAAAGGATGAGGAAGAAAGACTGGGGAAGAAAGGCTCCAAGAAGAGGGTAATCATTCAAGAAGAAGAAAGGAAAACAAAGAAACCCAAGCCTTATCCCTCACCCAACACTTCCTCAATCCAACAACCTTCCACTCTCCATCCTAGACCTCCCTCCTCTCCACCCTCAAATTCCAAATCCTCACACCCAGCTCCTACTCATCAACAACCTCCCAAAAAGAAAAACAAACCTACTTCCAAACCAGGAGACTCAAGAAAAATAGTCATCTGGTCATACAGCTCTCAAGACCAATGGTTTAAAGTTTTCAGGGGGAGGACAGAAGTTAAAAGATCAATCTATACATTTGTTGATGAGGTACTATAGCTTCCAGATTCTGATCTAAGAATAATGATGGAGCTGGGTGAAGCCAATGAGCCCGTGAATGAAGGTGGGAGACATCTGCTGCTGGTAATCAAACATCACTTCAACCCTAGCAGAGATGAAATCCTTGATGTCAAACCTCTCCAATCCCACTCTCCATTCATCAGCTGGTCCTACAATGCTGAAAAAGATGAGTTCAAATTGACAGATGTTAAAGGACAGAAGATGAGGTGTTCAAGCAAAGCTATCTTCAAAATGGCCAGCAAAGACATCAGGACTCTATCTGAGCTTCCTCTTAACAATCCCAGCAAGGACCAGAGAGGATATGAGGTTGAAAGAATTGTCAGCCACATGGAAAAGCTTCAGCAACAAAAGCAGTAAAAGAGTTTTGGTAGCATCAGTCTAGGGGGAGTTTGTAGAAATAAAGACTGATGGCTACAAAATTCTCTAAGTACAAATGCTGCTGATCTCAAAGATTGTTGTGGATCGACAAAGTTGCAGCTGATAGGCTTTATCCGCTGCTGACCAAAGTTGCAGCTGATAGGCCTTATCTGCTGCTGACCAAAGTTACAGCTGATAGGCCTTATCCCCTGCTGACCAAAGTTGTAGCTGATAGGCCTTATCTGCTGCTGACCAAAGTTGTAGTTGATAGCCTTTTCACTGAAGATCAAACGTTGCAGCTGACTGTTCTTGATAAAGCAACCAATACCGCTGACAACTTTCTGTTGTTACACTGACACACTCCACGCAGAAAGAATGTCATTGGCACAAGACAATAAAAGACAACGACGCTCTCCTTTTGAGTATTCAAGCAATGATGCAAAGAATACGTTTGAATAAAGTTAACCTTTGTAGTTATTATTATTGTCTGTATATGTAGAATAGCTTCAATACAAGATCAACGGTTTGTGTTAGATCTTATCCTTAGAATCAAGGGTCTGTCTTGATTCTAAGTTACTATATAAGTAGTACTTAGATTCATTATAAAAGTACTTTTTGCTTAAGAGTTTTCTCTGTAATCTTGTAACACTTGAAGCTTAATACAAATTGCATTTATTGGTATTCTTCTTGTCTACTTGTTTACTTTGCTTAAGTTGTGATTGTTTTCGCCAATCTCAACTGGAATAGAACCATCGGGCAAGTTCCCAGGATGTAGAGTTTGTGTGCATTACTTGCTTTGAGTCCGTGTCTACTTTTGTGTTTTTCGGTATGTGTTTTGTTTGTGTCGTGTTACAGGGATTCACGCTTGATTCGGTGAGGAAAATCATCGAGAATGAAGTTCCATGTATTTTTACATGTTTTTTTATGCTTGGAATAGGTTTTTATGGAATTTGGGTGAAACAAATTTTTAATGATAAAAAAATTCTCTAAGTATAAAAGTTGGAAAATTTTCAAAACTTTCTGTTACCAACAAGTACCCGCGGTACGCGAAGCATTTGGGAAATCCTCTCACGGTACGCGAAGGACAAACCAAGTACCTGGCTTAATTTCTGCCTCCTCGCGGTACGCGAGGAGTGCTGCCGGGTCTCTAGCGGTACGCGGGGCAATGCTGGCTTCACCCTTCTTCCTTGTTTTCCCATGGTTTCGTTCACCGTTCACACGCATCGACCACCACTATCATTCACACCTCTATCCTCTATCCACCATACATTATCACCACCCTCATCATACCACATATCATCCTTCTACCATCACCCACCATTCATCATCACACATATCATCCACTGACGACCACCAACGACCATGGGAGAACTTGAAACTGTTTGTGACCGATGATCGACCTGTTGTGGCATTCATGTCTATGTGTTTACCACCCATTGAGTATGTTTCTCTGCAATCTTTCTATCTTGACTCTTTAAGTTTTTAGTGAGTCAGTCGAGTTTTTATTTTTAATTTGAGTCAGTTTAATGCTGCTGCGGGTTTGTTGTGAGGTTTATTTTGCAGGTTTAACGCTCTGCCCGTACTCAATCTCCATTCGGGCGGGATCGATTATCACTTATACACAGTTTGTAAAGGCAACCCGGCAGTTTGTGCAACCGCGACCGAAATGTTATACGGTGCACATGTGGAAGAGTAATGCTGGACCATTCATGCTACATTACCAGCTAAGTCGATTCCTTTTATATTTGTATTTTTATTTTTGGTTGTGTCTTACTTCACATTGAGGACAATGTGTCTTTCAAGTGTGGGGATGTTAGTGTCTAGTTTAACTAGTTCGTCTTGTTTATAAAAATTCAAAAATACAAAAAAAAAATTAAAAATTTTAAAAAAATGTCCTTTGAAATTAAAAGTTCTGCTTATACTTGGAAAATGATAGTACAACTGGATCTGCTTATTGGGTTTAAATGTTTAAATAATAGAAAACGCGTCTAATTAGTGATGCTTTGGTAGACCCAGTCAACTAGTAGAGCTTAAATAGTCTATGAGTGTTACTTAGGATTAATCATTGAATTATTAAAATCATAATATCTTGTGGGTATTCATCCTAGAGTAATGGTAATACTGAAACTATCAACATAGGTTGATAGGAACCACGTTAAGTTAAAATTTAGAGGTTTTTGAAATTTCATGGCACACCACTCTCTTTTTATGAGAATACATCCGAGTTTCGGTGGCTCCTGCATCCATATTCCATAATTCTTCAGCTTATTTAATTGAAATCTAAGTTTTGCCTACGTGTCACAAGTCGGGTTCTAGCCTGATTGAAACACCACTGGGTTGATTCTTATGTGCTTCATTATTATGACTTAGTCTATGTGTTACCTTCCGGGATAGTGACTTGGTTGAAACGCCTCTAGATGAAGTTTAATTTTCTTATTGATGCTCATTATCATCCATTCATTCATATTTCATCTGATTTTCTGAAACCTGTAAATTTTAGTTTAACGTGGTAGGGTAAATCTATATGGTTTGATCTATGCCTAAACATGACCGTGAGACGGGATTAGGTAGAGATGTAACTGTTAAGTGTGAGTCACATAGATTGATTGATATGCCTTGTAATGTAATATTAGAACACGTAACGGGGGCTTGAAAGTTGGTGCTTGGGTTTAATCGGACAGAAATACTAATTGTTGCTTTTTAAAGCGTGAGTATATTTCTGCTAATTTTCAATTAATGTTTGTTAAGTAGATCTGAGTTATGATTCCATTTGCAGACTTTTTTGAGGATGAAAAAATGTTAAGTGTGGGGATGTTTGATGTAGTGCAAAGCACACATCTTTATTTCGAGTGTTTTGTGCGTTTTTGATTAGTTTTGTGTTTGTTTTTATTCGTTTAAGTCTGTATTTGAGTCTGTTGTATATTTGCAGGTGCTCGTGAATATTACAAGTGAATACGTGAAGAAATCGAGCAAGAGAATGAAACTTGGAAGAACAAAAGTGAAAAATGAAGAAAATAGGTCCTTCGCGGTACGCGAAGAGTGGAGACCAAGAACCTCGCGGTACGAGAGGGAATCCAGAAGTGGCCGCGACTATTTTGTTCCTCGCGGTACGCGAGGAACAAGCCCATATGTTCTCGCGGTACGTGAGAGAGCTATTTTCTGAGAAAAACCCTAATTTTGATTTAAATAGATTTTGATAGCCATTATGAGGGGAGTTCGTATTTTAGCCGTCAAGAGAGAGTCTTTGGACGATTTTGGAGAAGAAGAAGGCTATTGGATCGCAAGATTGAATCTTTTGAACCCGGGTCTGTGCAATCTAGCTTATTCGGTTCTAAAGTTCGATACTTTGTGTTTGATTTCTGTGTTTAATACCATGGTTTATGTTTTTACTTCCGTGTTTGGTTGTTTAAGCATGATCCTAGGCTAAAACTCTGATATTGCCTAGGTCACATGATGAATACTTGTTAAAGGTTGAGTTTTTATTCGGTTTTTGGATTAAATTAATGGGTTTATGATTTTGTAAAAGATCTTGAGTTGATAATTGTGATGTTATTGCATGTTTAGATCTGATTGTGTGGTTGATTATAATTTCTTGCGTTGATTGTGGTTGTCTGCCATTTTGATTAGCGTATCTTGATCATAGATCTTAGGGTTTGTGATTAGGGTGGTTTGCTAGACGTAGCAGCCATAGGAGTTGTCTTTGATTGATGATTAGAATTGAATGTGTATCCTAGTTCAATACCCGAGAGGTGAGAATTAGTCGTCTAGTCTTCGTCATTAGGAATCCGAGTGTCAGTTGTCTGAGAGGAAGCCGGTATTAGGTGTCTAGTGATTGTTGCTATTTGTGTCATAGTTGTTATCTTGAAATAACCCCGTGCATTCTTCGAGTGTATTGGTGGACGGAGAGACTGAAAGGTAATCTGTCTATTAGGGTACTTTATCATAGTTGGAAATACCTGAGAAGTGATCCTACAATCTGGTGAGTTAGTACATATTTAGGTTCCTTAGTTGGTGACACCCTGAGTGTGATTAGGGATCCACTAGGCTATCTAGAGTTGTTTCCTTAGAAACCCAGATCCATTATAGTTTCCATAACCGATAGAAGTTGTGCTTTGCAAGTAGGATTCCGACCTAGGTGATATTCTTCCTATTCCTGATTTCACCTTTAGTACTTTCATCTTGACAGTTGAGTCGTTCTAGTTTGCTGCATCCTTAGTTTAATTCAGTAGTGTAGTAACCCCCCCCCATACCAAATCAATCTTTAGTCCGAGTCAGAGTCTAGTATTAGTATTCAGTGTCTCTAGGGTTCGATAACTCTGTTTACCGTTATGTTGTGCTACACTCGATAGGTACACTTGCCTGTAAGTGCGGTTTAGTTCATAGGTATTCCTATTATTACTTAGGAGTCTAGGTTAGGTTTTGTTAGTTTTTATATAGACCGTCTAGACGACATCATTCACCCTGGTGAAGTTCATAGACTTCAATCACTAATTCACCCTGGTGAAGTTTATAGATTTCAATCACCATTATATGCAATCAACACATACAATTTTGACACCAAATCAACATACATAACAAAAACATTCAACATGTATAAATATATGCATATCGTAACAACCTATTAATTACCGAGTAAGTGTAAATACAATAACCTTTAGCTTTAGACGTTTCCGGTTGAGTTTCAACTTTACCAAACAATTGCACTCATGTTTTAGTAATCTTAAGACCCAATGTTTCTATCAATTGGGATTCAAACACCCTTAACCTAATGGTTATCACCCCCACTAGTCTTAACCCCCTCCCCCCCCCCCCCCACCCATTCACCATTACAAAACACCATTCAACCCAAATAACCTATTTGACATGTTAAGGTTTTATCAAATTTCACCCAAATCCCCAAGGTTCTTGATTCACTAAATTGATTAAGGATTTCACTAGGTTTTGTGTCTATGAACACAACACACACTTACAAATCTTTAACACATTATTTAACACCCCAAAATAAAATCCCTAAATTTAATCTCAAGAACCCTAATTTTTAAAACATCAATTTGGGTGTTAATATGGAGTTATCTACCACCCTTAACCTTTAATCAAGCTAGGTTAACACTTTTATCAAGTTATTAACACTTTAAACCACCCAAATCAGCCATAATTTGTTGCTAACCAAAGACCCACCAAGAACACCTAAAATTGAGATTCAAAAGGTGAGATTGATACTTACTTGAAGATTAGAAGGAGATAAGTATTCCAAATCCTTCAGATTCAAGCATGCAATCACCAATTTCAGATTTTGGCTCTTCTTCCCCCTTTTCCCTGGTTGTTCACAACACACACACTTGCAAGTGTGTGTGCCGCCACCTATACCCCCACCTTATCCAGATTCTGAAATTTTATAAAACAGCCCCCTATACTTCTATTTTGCCACCTTTCTACCCAAAATCCTAGTATGCTAAATTGTCAAAGGAACCCTCCACTTTTATTTATTTTATTTACTCCCCATAATATGTTTTAACATATTATTTAATAAAAATCAAAAAGTAGGTTCGTTACAGTACCGCACACGGACTTTTACTCCCATATCAAGCCTTTGTCTAACAACTCCAACACCTGACAGTGTAATTCCTCATATTCCTTGGGATTCATCTGGTAAACGGGCTTGTTGGGAATCACGAATCCAAGGACAAGGTCGATACGGTGTTGGATGTCCCGAACCATGGGTAACTCGGATGAGCTATTATAACAATAATAATTAACTATGTATTAAACCCGCATGTGTTGTGGTGTGCAAAACCGCTGCGGTTTTAACGTATTTGAAACTTAGCAAGAGTATTGATGATATTTAAAATCTTATATAAGAAAACGAAACCACTAAAGAAATTAAAGTCTAAACATTGATAATGATAAGACGTAAAGAAAAAATTAAACACAACCGCGTATTTACTTTTACTAAAACTTACGATACAAAAAAAATCTTGGATTTCGAATACAACCCCGTTTTAAAAAAAGGTTATATTGGAATGTCACGAAAAAAATTAAACACAACCGCATATTACTTTTTTTAAAAAGGTTAGTAAACGAAAGTTATTACAGAAAAACCAAAATAGTCAGAAGTTAAATACGTATATTATATATAATATAAGCGGTCATCCATAACTCTTTAATGTATTTTCATTCACTTGATCTATTTCACTAAGATGACGCTAAAAATATTAAAAAATAAACAAAGTTAAATTAGGTTAAACAAAATAATTAAGTAATCAAATTTGAAGCCTCAGTTTTCAACTCAAAAAATAAATAGTTGAAACAAATAAATAATTAACTAAGTATTAAGTCCCAACTAAAGAAAAAAGAAAGTAAATCAAACTTAAACTTAAAAAGGTGGGGTTTATCGTGGATCGAAACGGGGTCAAGCAGGTGATGATGTGATCTGCTTACGAGGCAGCAAAAAAAGCTCTGTTTCATTCTTTGTACGTTTTGCAGTTCACAAATATAAAACCTTTGATAACTAATTAAAGAAAAAAAGGAAGTGGAGGCTGCCACTATTAAGCCACTCCTGTGAACAATAATTTGTGAGTATAGCCTACATTGCATTTTGTTAGTTTATTTAATAATGTACACACTAATAAACATCAATCAAAGTAGTAAAAACTGCTATACAATGGACAATTATAACTATATGTAATTTCCAATTTAAAACTGATCAAACCATTTTGTCCTTATTGTATAATTGATATTATATTTACTGTTTTCATATTTATTAGAATTTAATCTTGTAACATTCCGGAAATAACGACGAGGCAATAAGCAGGGCGAAGAGAAAAAAAAGGGTGAAAGTGGGTGGGGGATTAGGGGGCCGCTAACTGGGCCACATCTATGGGCCGAGAAAGGGGGGATGGGTTTAAACCATAGCCGCCACACACACATATTCTCCATAATCCTTGTTCAAGCTCCATACCACTTTTAGAGAGAGAAAGCTTTGGATTGAGTTGAGGATCGACCCTCTACCTTGCTACACTACTTGAGTGAAGGATTTCTGAAGGAAAGAGTCGATTTGATGTAAGAAACTCTCATTTTTTTCTATGTTTTCCTTGAAATGGGTTTTTTGGGATTCTACTCATAAAGGTCGGGTTTTTAAGGGTCAATCGATGAAAGACTTCAGATCTGGAATAACGAGATGAAAATACACCTTTTGATTGTAAAAAGTTCCGAACTTGATGAATCAATCGATCCAGATCTGAGTCCATGCAAAACTAGGGTTTTGGGGTGAAAACTGAAGGTTCGGGGCTGGGATCCCGGGTAGGGTTCACGGCTGGAATCCCGGGTAGGGTTCACGACTGGGATTCCCAGGTAGGTTTCACGGCTGAGGATTCTCGGGCCTATTTCACGGGTAAACCCCCGAGAACTCCCCTTGAATCATGAACCCCTAAGATCACGGGAAGACACCGTGTACTCATAAGTTCACGGGAAGGAACCAGGTACCCCTAGGTTCTCGGTATGAAGGGATAAAATGTAATAAGTTGTATGTAAAGCTAAGAGTAGGTTGCGTATGTACAAGTTAGAAGATCTTTTAGAGACCTTTGACCATGTTCATCTCAGATGAGTTCTAGAAGCCCTTCTTTAAATATTTTAAATAATGTTTTTAGGCTGGTATGCATACGTAACGATGTGATGGTTTTATAAAACGATGTTTGATGTTTATGATGTTTTTATAAAACGATGCTTATGAACGTTGTTTTGGAAAGAAAGGTTATGGACGATGTGTTTATGAAATGTTTTGCCAAATGAGATTTACGATGTGTTTACGAACGAATGATTTTTAATAAAACGTACGAATGCTTTAACTGAAGTTTTGAAGTTAAGAAGTGAATGTTTATGAAAGTCACAAACGAATGAATCTACCATTATTTCTTAGGGAATTGAGGTTATGAGTATGGGATGTATGTTATGGGCCTTACCTTTTAGGGGCTTTTGTGGCTAGCCAACTGTTGTACAACTTGGGTAATGACGGTCACCATGGGGATTACCGTGATCCTTGAAGTTGGTATGATTTACCTTGCAGGGTAATCGTGCTTGAAGTTAGGTACGACTACTCCATGGAATTTTGGTACGTGTCATCCTTGTGATGCCGTGCTTGAAGTTTGGTACGGATGCCCTATGAGGTATCGTACTTGAAGTTGGAATTGGCGGTTAGGAGAAGGCGTAAATTCGATATGTTTGTTGACTTATGTGTTATGTTATGTTATTGCACGCTTTATGTGTGCTTTTATTCAATGAAGTTAAATGTTATGTTTTTGGAAAAATATTTTAAGTTAAGGTTTTATGTTAAAGCTAGAACTCACCAGCATGGCTGACTTTTAGTATGCACATTCAGGTTAAGGATAGGTATGAACGATAAACGGTGATACTTGGCAAACGAGAAGAGTTACCCGACTGATCATGAGGACTGGCATCCCGTTATGTTCTAGTTATGATGTCTTTATATTTTAGACAATGTCTACGCTTTCGCATGTTGAACAATGTCGTTGTTATGTTGAATGAAAATTTCCGCTGCGTTATTCGATATTCAAGTTTAAGAACTATTTGTGAACGAGTAAATCCAACGAGTGACGCCTCCCGGGTTTGGGGCCTTAAAAGTTGGTATCAGAGCAATAGTTTGAGAGATTTGAACACTCCCAGTGTCTGAACTTAAACTGTGAATGGGGCCGATAGCGGATGCCAGTACGGGTAACTCAACCCACAGCATCAGGTATGAAAGTAGTGTACGAATAATATGCCTTAGAACATGTGTTTTGATTTAATCAGAAAGGTGGTCAAATGGAAGTCAAGAGGTAGTGTAATGGTTAATTGCAGATGGCCAGTGTATATTAACATCTTACAATACTTGTTGAATTCTATTGTTAACTAGCATGATGACATTGTATTCCTTGTCTTATAGAACGAAATGGTGAGAAAAGGAAACGGAAGGCATGGTAGGGGCTGTACCGGTGGTCGTACCGGTGGCCGAGGTAGGACTCCTGCTCGTCAAGAGTACAGTGAAGAGGGAAGTGTCCACACGGAACCGGAAGTTAGTGTGCATGGGACTGAACAGACTCATGTTGAAGAACAACATTTCACTTTCGAACCGGAAGTGAAAGCGGATCTGGCACTCGAATTTATTGAATTGATGAAGACTTCGTTGTCAGATCTATTGGCAGAAGCGTTGAAGAAGGTTAATGAGGCGGGCGGGTCTAATACGGCAATTTATGCCTCGAACATTGAGGCTGTCAACGCGCCGCTTGCTCGCGGTTGCGACTATAAGTCCTTTAAGGCATGTGACCCGCGGTCCTGACCGGAAAGAAAGACGCGATGGCTACTTTTGATTGGGTGATCCGGATGGAAGCCGCCATCCGTCTCAGCGAATGTCGAGCAAATCAAGTTGTGAAGTTTGCTGCTAATTCCTTGAGGGAAGAAGCATCACACCGGTGGGAAGGTGTGCGTCAAGCCAAGGGGGATGAGGCTGTTGACGCAATGAAGTGGAATGATTTGAAAACTCCGGTGATCAAGAATTTTTGTCCAAGGAACGAGATCGAGAAGGTAGAGAAGGAATTTCTGGGGTTGAAGGCCGGGGGCATGACGTATCGGCAGTACACCACTCGGTTCAATGATTTGGCACGCCTCATGCCACATCTTATCACGACTGAAGAGAGGAAGATTGCCTACTACATTCAAGGACTGCCGGACCAGTTCCGCACCTATGTCAAGGCAAACGCCCCCTACCTATGACTCGGTGGTAGAACTGAGTGGCATGGTTATTGATGATCTGGCGCTTAATGTCGTCGCCATTGACGAGCCCAAGAAGAAGTTGAACTTTCCTGCCAAGCGCTTGGGTGGGAAGTTGCCTGGGGCTCGGGACAAACAGGCCAGGGTAGGCGAGTCGGCGGTCTGTGGGAAGTGTGGGGGAAGGCATGCCGGTGAATGCTGGCTTGGATCGAATCTGTGCTTCAAAAGCGGTAAGACGGGACATTACTCCCGTGAATGCCCACAAGGCTTCAAGTGCTTTAACTGTGGGGAGAGTGGCCACATGAGTCGAGAATGCACTAAGCCGACGATGGGAGAAGCTGGAAAAGGTAAAACCCCGGAAAACAATAAAGAGAGACCACGAGCGAAGACTCGAGCGTATGCACTGACGCAAGAACATGCCCGGGTAGACCCCGATGTGGCGTCAGGTACTTTAATCCTTGACAACAATTTTATTTCTCTGTTATTTGATTCGGGCGCCAATAAAAGTTTTATATCTGCCACTTTCTGTAAGCGGGTGAAATACTCAGTCAGTAAACTAGAAAGAGCCTTTAGCATAGAAACCGCTGAGGGTAGAACAAAGTAGTTGACAATTCCACGATAAAAATAGAAGGCCATATATTCCCCGTCAGGTTGTTCGTTATGGTT
This sequence comes from Smallanthus sonchifolius, assembly GCA_023525975.1. Taxonomy (NCBI): domain Eukaryota; kingdom Viridiplantae; phylum Streptophyta; class Magnoliopsida; order Asterales; family Asteraceae; genus Smallanthus; species Smallanthus sonchifolius. Next base: position 6,598,981 of record CM042026.1, on the reverse strand, counting down.
TTGGGAGGGTTTGATGTTGTGTTGGGTATGGATTGGCTAACTGCTAACGAAGCACATATTATATGTAAACGAAAGATAATCCGACTCAAGTCTCCAGATGGTAGCGAGGTTGAAGTTTTCGGGGATCGCGACGCCCCGATGGCTAACGTTATCTCGATGATTAAGGCAACAGATTACTTGAGGCGCGAATGCAAGGCTTATATGGTGTACGCGATAGACAGGTGTAAGGAGGTAAAGGAACTAGACGACGTGTCTATAGTGCGCGAGTATCCGGAGGTGTTTCCATAAGATTTGCATGGGACACCACCCGACATAGAGATTGAGTTCCGGATCGATTTGGTACCAAATGCCTAGCCCGTGGCTAAGGCTCCATACCGCCTAACACCAGTGAAGATGAAAGAACTAATGGCACAACTAGACGAGCTACTTAAGAAAGGATTTATCCAACCAAGCATCTTGCCTTGGGGTGCTCCTGTGTTGTTTGTAAAGAAGAAAGATGGTTCCAAGAGAATGTGTATCGACTACAGGGAGTTGAATAAACGCAACGTGAAGAACAAGTACCCTTTACCAAGGATCAAAGACATGTTCGATCAATTACACGGCGCAAGTTGGTTCTCAAAAATCGACCTTCGATCCAGGTACCATCAGTTGAACGTGAGGGAAGAAGATGTTTCCAAAAACCGTGTTTCGCACGCGCTATGGACATTTTGAGTTTCGCGTAATGTCTTTCGGATTGACGAACGCCCTTGCAGCATTCATGGATTTGATGAATAGGGTGTGTCGACCGATACTGGACCAACTGGTAATTGTGTTCATCGATGATATCCTCATCTACTCCAAGAATGAGGGTGATCACGCATGTCACTTGAAGGAGGTGTTGGAAGCTCTAAAGAAGGAAAAGTTGTATGCTAAGTTCTCCAAATGCACGTTCTGGCTTAGGGAAGTCCAATTCCTAGGTCACGTCATTAACCCGAACGGCATTATGGTTGACCCAGCAAAGATAATGACGGTAAGAGATTGGGACATTCCTAAAACGCCAACTAAAATCCGCAGTTTCTTGGGATTGGCGGGTTACTATCGGAGATTCTTTCAGGATTTCTCGAAAATAGCTTCGCCGTTGGCTAAGCTAACACGGAAGGAGGTGAAATACGAATGGGGTCCGACCCAGGAAGAGGCGTTCAAGGAACTGAAGGAGAAGCTGACCAATGCTCCAATCTTGGCCCTTCCTGAGGGCAATGAGGACTTGGTAGTATACTCTGAAGCTTCGGGTCAGGGATTTGGGTGCGTACTGATGCAACTCGAGAGAGTGATCGCATATGCATCGCGGAAGTTGAAAGTTCACGAAGTCAACTATCCGACTCACGATTTGGAACTTGCTGCCGTTGTGTTTGCATTAAACATCTGGAGACACTACCTCTACGGGGTGAGGTTTACCATTTACTCCGACCATAAAAGTTTGAAGTACTTCTTCGAAAAAAAAAGAACTAAATATAAGGCAGAGGCGATAGTTGGAACTTTTGAAAGATTATGATTGTGAAATCGTATACCATCCTAGAAAGGCAAATGTGGTGGCTGATGCTCTAAGCCGAAAGGAGTGCCAGCTCCTATTAGAGTGAAAGCTTGCCGGTTGGTGGTAAAACCGGATGTGATGAAGGAAATTGAAAAGGCTCAAGACGAGGCTCTCAAGGAAGAGAATATAAAGAAAGAGAGGATGATTGGACAACAGGACAAGTTGGATTATAACACCCTTGGTGTGAGGACACGTTTTGGTCGGGTGTGGATACCTATGGGTGGCGAGCCTAGAACCAAAATCTTGGATGAGGCTCATAAGTCTTATTACTTTATCCATCCCGGTACTAACAAAATGTACCAAGATCTGAAGAAGGAATACTGGTGGCCTGGGATGAAACATGAAGTGACGAAATACGTAAGCAAGTGCTTGACTTGCTCACTAGTTAAGGCCGAACACCAGAAACCGTATGGGAATATTCAACCACTTGATATAGCAGAATGGAAAGTGGGAACACATTACCATGGACTTCATAACTAAGCTACCTCGCACAGCTAAAGGTCATAATACTATTTGGGTAATTGTGGACCGTTTAACGAAGAGTGCTCATTTCTTACCCATTCACGGGACGTTCTCATCAGAAAGGTGAGCAGAAGTATTTATTAACGAGGTAGTATCCCTACATGGTATGCCTTTGACGATTGTATCTGACCGGGACACACGATTCACATCGAGGTTCTGGAAAAGATTTCACGAGACGATGGGCACGAGACTTAATATCAGCACGGCATACCACCCTCAAATGGATGGTCAGTCCAAAAGGACCATTCAAACGTTGGAGGACATGCTCCGTGCTTGTATTATAGACTTCGGTAGCAGTTGGGACAGTCACCTGTCGTTGGCCGAATTCTCCTACAACAACAGTTATCACTCGATGATAGGCATGTCGCCCTATGAGATGTTATATGGGAGGAGGTGCATGACCCCGGTCTGTTAGGGTGAGATTGGACATAAAGAATTGGGAAGTCTTGAAGTCGTTAAAGAGACTCAGAAAGGTTTGACCAGATTAAGGCACGAATGAAGACCGCCCAAGATCGTCAGAAATCCTACGCGGATAAACGACGAAGGCCTATTGAATTTAATGTTGGGGACAGAGTGATGTTGAAGGTATCGCCCTGGAAGGGAATCATACGATTAAGAAAGAGATGAAAGTTATGTCCGAGATTTTTCGGACCGTTCAGGATATTGGCACGGGTTGGTGAGGTCGCTTACCGGTTGAAGTTGCCTGATGAGTTAAGCGGGATTCATCCTACGTTCCATGTATCACACTTGCGAAGGAGTTTGGCGGATGAATCTGCTCACATACCCCTTACCGACATCGAGGTCGACAACCACTTAAACTACATCGAAGAACCTGTAGCCATCATCGACCGAAAGGAGAAGCGTTTACGTAATAAAATCATCCAGTTGGTCATGTTGTAGTGGAAGCACAGAAAGGGGTCTGAAGCCACTTGGGAGACGGAGACGGAAATGAAAGAGTCGTACCCTCAATTGTTTGACTTATGACAGGTTTCGAGGGCCAAACCTTTCGTAAGGGGGGTAGACTTGTAACATCCCGTAAATAACGACGAGGCAATAAGCGATGCGAAGAGGAAATAAATGGCGAAAGTGTATGGGGGATTAGGGGGCCGCTAACTGGGCCGCATCCATAGGCCGAGAAAGGGGGGAAGGGTTTAAACCATAGCCTCCACACACACATATTCTCCATAATCCCTGTTCAAGCTCCATACCACTTTTAGAGAGAGAAAGCTTTGGATTTAGTTGAGGATCGACCCTCTACTTGGCTACACTACTCGGGTGAAAGCTTCGCCCATACCAACCGTGAACCTTCAATTTTCATGGGGTGATGACGGTCACCATGGGGATTACCGTGATCCTTGAAGTTGGTATGATTTATCTTGCGGGATAATCGTGCTTGAAGTTAGGTACGGATTGTGTAGCTGTCTTTAGTTTTTTTTGTCAACGTTCTTATATAACTTTTTTTTGAAAACGGTTCTCCTGTACATTGAAAAACCTTAAGAAATGAATAGTAACTTTCAGTTTTTGATTTTTTTAATTTTTGTGCAATTTTTTTTCACCCTCATACTGTGTATAATATACTTTTTTAACCCGTTTCATTTTCTAATGATTTCGTTTTTCTGTAATAACTTTCGTTTGTTAACTTTTTTTAAAAAACGGATTGTGAAGATATCTTTAGTTTTTTTTTGTTAACGTTCCTATATAACTTTTTTTGAAAACTGTTATATTGAAAAACCTTAGGAAATGAATAGTAACTTTCATTTTTTGATTTTTTAAATTTTTGTCCAATTGTTTTCACCCTTATACTGTGTATAATATACGTTTTTAACCCGTTTCATTTTCTAATGATTTCGTTTTTCTGTAATAACTTTCGTTTATTAACTTTTTTTTTTTAAAACGGATTGTGCAGCTGTCTTTATTTTTTTTGTCAACGTTCCTATATAACATTTTTTTGAAAACAGAGTTAAATAGAGTTTTTATTTGTGTCGTAGGCTATAGTGGACGCTATTACCATTAAGGTTATGAGCGATTAACACCGTTACCGGTATTGGTATTATCGGAGCCGGTATTGGTATTTGCTTTTATACTTTCGACGAGCCAAAAATAACATCATTGCTGGTTTTGGTATTATCGGAACGAGTATCGGTATACGCTTCTACAGATTTTGACGATCTGCATTATGCGGGGAAAAACGACTAAACTTCCGCTGCGAAGCGCGCGGGGGGGGGGGGGGACTAGTTAGATTAAAAGAGTGTTGTTGAATACCGGCAACTCCACTTAAATGTTGACATTTAAATCTGTTTTTTCTTTTTTGTTTTTAAATTTTCATTTTCAACCCTTATACAATATATAATATATGCTTTTAGCCCTTTTCATTTTCTATTAGTTTCGTTTTTCTTTAATAACTTTCGTTCGTTAACTTTTTTTCAAAATACGGAGTGTGCGGCAGTTTTTAGTTTTTTTGTCAACGTTCCGATATATATTTTTTTCTAAAATGGAGTTGTATTCAAAATACAGTTTCCTATAGCGAATGCCATTACCGTTGTTGTACAATGACGAGCCGAACAATATCATTGTCGGTATTGGTATTATTGGAACCCGTATCGGTATTCGCTTTTATGGTTTTCGACGACCCGAACTGATAGTTTTTTTTATTCTGTTTTTTTTTTGCTTTTTTATTATTTAGTTTTACGTTTCTCTTTTAGTACATTATTTTTACCGTTGCGCCTACGTTTTCATTTAAATTTTAGAGTAAAGTGTAATTTTCGTCCCTGTGGTTTGGCCATTTTTTCAAGGGCTGATATATATATATATATATGTTTTTTTATAAAATTTTATATACCGGTTTTATATATTGGGTTCTTTTTATAAAAACTTAAACATATTGTGCCATTTTTATAATGGTTGGGTGCTCTTTAATCTTTATAATGGTTGAGCCCTTTTAAACTTAAAATCCTCCGGCTTTTTTTAAAGGACGAATTGATGCCATGATAGAGTGATCGCTGATGCCATGTAACATACTATATTTTTAAGTTATACCACTGTTACAAATGGTAAAAAAATTATACCACTAGACCAATAGGTCATAGGAACTTCCTGTTAGATTGTTAGACTAAAAAAGATGGATTTAATTCTCATCGAGGTTTATCGTATTTACTAATCTGGGGTTTATTAGGGTTAGTTGCAACGGATAATTTATTTATTTCTTCTTTATGAGGATTTTAGTTATTGTATTTTGTGTCGGATTAATGATAGATATGTTACGGTTAAGTTATAGTAAAAAAAAGTATTTAATCTAGAAAAGGTAAAAATGATTCTGGACATGACATGTGTCCTTTTATTGTTTTTGAATGTAGAGTATATTGGTCATTGTGTCAAATACGTCAGGTCATTGTATCTAATGTTAGGTCTGATCATTGTGTTTAATGCCAGGTCATTGTGTCAAATATTTTTCATTATTGTGTAATATGTATTCATCATTGTGTTTTACGTTTTAGAAAATTTCGTGTTATTTTTGTCACTATTTTTTATGTATTATATATAACACAACGATGAAAAATATTTGATATAATGACCTGACATTAGAAACAATGAATTGAAATTAGAAAAATAGTTGACATTAGACACAATGACGAACAATAATCACAATTAGCTGGAAAATGTATTTTTTTTTCGTTTTTGTATATAACGACACTATACTCGTTTTAAATATAAAAAAACATTTTTTTAAATAATGACGTATGTAAAAGTTATGAACGTTTAAAAAAAGGGGAAACTTAATAAAAAGTCAACAAAAGTGGCCATGACTAAAATAACTTTCCAACAAATTTTTTTCTTATAATTTGATCTCAAACATTAAAAATATATCCAATGGCCCTAAATCCTTTTCCCTATTTTTAGATTTAAAAATATTTTTATTTGAACCTAATCCAGATATATTATTTATTTATTTGATACTTTTTAGTTGCTATTATTCATGATTAGGGGTGCAAACGAGCCGAGCTGCTCGCGAGCTACTCGAGATTGGCTCGTTAAAAAGCTCGAAACGAGCCGAGCTTAAACGAGCTCGAGCCGAGCTCGAGCCTAAGAATAAGCCTGTTTATTAAACGAGCCCGAGCCCGAGCTTCACTTATCGAGCTCGAGCCGGCTCGCGAGCCTTAACGAGCCTTTTATTTATATAATGTTTTTAATATATTTAATATATATTTATAAAATAATAATAATAATTAGTATATATAAAATTAAGATAAATATAATTAAATAATATGTATTATGTTATATATAAAAACTATAATAAAATTTATATAAAAATAATTATAAATATATATAAATTAATTAATATATAATAAACGAGCCGAGCCCGAGCCGAGCTCGAGCTTGTAAAGCTACCAACGAGCCGAGCCCGAGCTTCAAAATTAGAGCTCGAATCGAGCCGAGCTCGAGCTCGAGCTCACAGTAAGTTAAACGAGCCGAGCTCGAGCCTAGTCAAGCTCGGCTCGGCTCGTTTGCACCCCTATTCATGATGGACTTACAAGTATTTCATTTATTTATTTATTTTCCATATGTAGTAATTATATTTTGTATTGGATTAGTGACGGACGCATTATTTATTTGTTTACTAGGTTAGAATCTCGTATATTATACGGGTTGAATAAATATAATTTTATATTTGGTAATAAATATTTTATGTCTTTAAAAACTCATGTATTACACGGGTTGAATAAAATATTATGTAACAGTTATAAATTCTGTTAAGTTAATTTATTAAATATTTTTTAGCTGAGTATTAATATTTTTATATAACTGATAAGTGTTAATTCATATTAAACTTTAGAAACCCGGTGTATTACACGGGTTGAATAATTGCAATGTTATATATACTTAATAATAAAGATTTATATATTACATATTTATGAAAAACATTTTATAAAAAGAATTATAGAAATCATTATTATTTAATATGAGAGAGGGGGGAAAATTATAAAAATAATTAAAGAAATTTATATAATTAATAGGAGAGAGAGGCGAGAAAAAAAGTTGACAATGTATAAGAGAGTGACGAGTGTCACACCAAAAGCTTTATTTATTAGAGAGTATATATATATTTATGACACATTATATAGTATTTAATACAAATTCTAGAAATGTTACATAGTTATTTTTTAAAAATATTTTATAAAAAGAATGAAAGAAATGTCAATTTTTAAAAATGTTTAATAATCAAACATATTTAAAAAAACGTTTCATAAAAAGATATATAAAAATCATTATTATTTAATAGGAGAGATTGGCAGAAACAAAAAAAATATAAAAAAATTAAAGAAGTTTGTGTAATTAATAAAAGAGAGAGACGAAAAAAAAAGGTTGAGAATGCATAGAAAATTAACAAATATCCCACTACACTTTTATTTATTAGATAGTATAGATTTTCAATTATTGTAATTTGTAACATAATATTATTTCTTTTTAACTTTTTTTTTTACTTTTTATTTTTTTCCTCATCTGAAGCAACACAAATCCTAATCAAATGGCTACGACTTTTCTCACCTTAAGGATATTGGGGGCAAAACCCTCACCTAAAAAACTACCTTAAAAATACCTAATGAGTGAGTGTCACCTTATTTTTATCCAAATTCAACCCTAATACCTTATAGTGTTGGGGGCACAACCCTAATACCTTAAAGATTTTTTTTTTCATTTTTAAAATTAAACTAATATATATTTAAAACTAATTTCATTTGTTCAATAAAATAAAAATAACAATAAATAAAAATAAAAAATTACATAAAATAAATAAAAAAACATAAATATTCAAACTACTCTTCGTCCAAATGCATCGTGCTAGCAATATGTTTCATAAGATCAAATCGAAGTCTGAAATGTTAACTGGCATCATGCTTGCGCGACAATATCCGTGAGAAATTGGATACTACTGGCTGGAACCGCTATCGTGAGGAATAAACAAGTTGAACTCATCGGATGAATCGAGAGGAATAATCATTTCACGATCCATTGTAGATAGAAAATTTGAGAGTATTTACTTATTATTTTGTGTGTAAAATTAATTTGAATGAAGGTGATTTTATATAATGATATTGGGTATTTAAATTAATTTTTTTTTATATTTAACGGCTATAAAGCCGTTGTGCAACGGCTTTCTCATACCCAACATCACAGGTACATATACCCGCTATTTCTTACCCGTATGGCTACCCGCTCAAATGAAGGCGGTGTAGCCGTGGAACCCGTGAACCCGGGTGTTCTACCCACATGGTGGCCCCAACACCCTAATTGCTCACAAATCAGTTACATAATTTCCCAATTTTGTGATAGAAAATTGTCCATCGCAATAACACCTTCATGTAGTTGTGACTTGTTTAATGTAACATTGCAAATTTTGTTTCAGTATTTATGACAGTTTTGGTTTCCAAAAATTAATACATCAAACACAAATTTTATATGATTAAAAGTGACGGGTTTAGAACAAAAGTTTAGGGATAATGGAAAAAAAAAATTTACCGTACTTTTATGTAAATGAAACAAAAAAAATTTTTGACCGTACTTTCATGTAAACAAATTTTTTTTACGGTAACATGCAACTGGCGAGGCCAAGGACTGGGGTTTGACGGAGGCGGCGCCGGGCGGTGGTTTCAGGTCGAGCGGGGTCCAGTTTTTTTTATTTTTTACATCAAATGAAACCATAGTAAAATAGCATCAATATTTAATTTCACTTGCGTCCAGTTTTTTTTTATTTTTTATTTTGTTTGTTCTATCGTTACTTTAGGGAAATTCTAATCACACACGGAATATTGCTAATTGAACCCGTCGTCAAGCTATACGCCCTCGTATAGATCAATACGAGGGCGTATAGGTCCCATAAGAATGACACGTGTCATTCTCTGTCTGAAGTATATGTCCCATACGATCGTATTGCCCTATACGCAGCGTATGTGGCAGGGCACAATAATTTTCTTCAAAAGTTGGAAGATTGGGTGTTAAAGAATCCTATACGTGGCGTATTGACCTATACGCCACGTATAGGTGTTTTTTATTTAATTATAATTTTTTTATTTTATTTATATTGTATTTATTTTTATTTTAATTTATATAATTTTGTTAATATAAGTTTGTTAATCAAACAAAATATTAAACATTACAAAACATTACAAACCAAACAAAATATTAAACATTACAACCAAATAAATAAACTAAAATTATATACATTACATCAAAAAATTAAATATATACATCAAAATGTTTTACATACATAACAACGAAAGAAACTAAATACAAATAAAATAACTAAACCTAATCGGCTCCGCCGTCACCCTGACCCGCCCCGCCCTCACCCTGAACGGGGTCGTCCGGATAATGACATGGCGGTGGTAGTGGGGGTGGCTCGATGCCGGCGGCTCGTGACTGATTCACGAGCTGTCCAACCGCCCACATCATCAGGTCCTCCATGCGATCGAGTTGACGACCCTATCGTCGTGAGTCGGCAACAAGGCCCTCAAGCAATTCCTGGGTAGCCCTATCCAGCCTAACAGACCGACGTACGTGTCGAGGATGCTGTGACGGATGCTCGTGGACCTGCTCGACGTGTGGCGGCTCGTCCTCAATCGCCATACCCTGTAGCGGCTGAGGCATAGGCGGGTCCCCCTATCCAGACATCTGCGGCAACGGCACCGAGACCCAAACCTGGTCCTAGACGGCCCCTACGAATTGAAGGCCCTGCGGGAATCGGTGCGTGATGCGCATGCCGCTCGCCGTGCGACGGTCTAATCGGACAGGGGGAATGGGCGGTAACATCGCAGACTCATGGTGGCCAAATGGTATGACCGACCGCATGATATGCGTGATGAAAGCACCGCCATATAAAAGTCCGCGCTTCTGTCGCATATAGGCAGAAGCAAAATAAAGCGACATGCTCGTGGACAGGTCGCACCGCCTCCCAGTAAGCAGGCAGAAAAGAAAGAAAAGATCTCTATCAGTGCACCACTCACGGCTTTTCAGACGCGGTGCGATCGACGTCTAAATAAGCCGGTGCAGATAACTATACAAAGGGTCTCTAATACCCGAGACCCTCCCCTTGGTACCCAACCAAGGACTATCTAAAATCAAGCCCCAAAAAACAAGGAGTTCCTCCTTGTCCACCTCCGTCACCGCCTCGGTGAAAAGCGGCGTGACCGTCTCAGGCTCGTAGTATAAGCCCGTCGTGACGGTAAACGACCCCAAAAATAGAAAAAGAAATACGATACAGATCAATATCCAGCGCCTCCTCGGGTAGAGGCTGCAGCCCAGTCTCTGAGTAGATGAACGTCGAAAGAAACTCGAAGACCAACTCTCGGTATGTCTCCGCAAAAGAAAGGCCAAAAAGACGCGACCATGGCGTGTCCTGACCGATGATGGCCCTAGCTCACTCAGCCTCTTGCACCTCTTCGAGGAGGGCCCAATCCACCGCCGTACCTGGACCCATCTGCACCTCCCGGAGCTTCTGACAACGGTAATAAGCCTCCGTATCGGGCGGAAAATCCAGAAAAGGGTAGTGCGCAAGATCGTCTAGCTGATCCATCTGAATATCATCATCATGATCCGCCATATATGATAATAATTAATTGTTTTTATTTTTTTAATTTAAATAATAAATAATAATAATATATCGTTTAAATTTTAAATAATAAATAATATTATAATATTGTTTAAATTTTAAATAATAAACAATAATAATAATTAATTTTTTTATTTTAAATATTAAATAATAAATAATAATAATATATTGTTTTTAATTAGTTAATAAATAATAATAATAATAATTATTAATTTTTTAAAAACCTATACACCACGTATAGGCTTATACGTGGCGTTACGCAGGCCAATTAAGCCATACGCGGGCGAGTTGCCGGGTAAACCAAGCCATACGCGACTCAAACCAGGCCATACGCAGGCAAGTGACCGGGTAAACCAAGCCATACGCAACGTATAGAATTATACGTGGCGTATGGCTTCACCGTCTTCCTAGGACGAACTATACGCCACGTATGGCCCTATACGTGGCGTATAGTTCTTAAGTTCAAACCTAAAAATCGCTAATCTACTCAGTTTTACCCGCTAATATTCAATAAAAACCTAACATTAATGATCGTGGGTTGAGACACGTACCTTTACAAAGTTTTTTTGAGGCCACAATCCAAACCTAACATTAACGAAATAGTCAGAACATTTTGAAAAGCACACGGCAACCCACAACTACTAAATAGTCAGAACAGTTTACCTGTAGCTTCGATATTTGCCAGACGACAAGCACACGACAACCCACGACTACTGAAAAGTTGGCACCCACACGTTTCATTTTGTTTCCGTATATTTGATAAATTGTACCATTCGTTTTCTATCAAATCTAGAGCTTTATGTGAAACTTTACCGTGCAGGTTATCAAACAATTCAATAGTTATGTGGCTGTCCATTTTCCTTATGAGGTTTGTTCCAAACCCAAACCGTAACTGATAATACTGCTCTGATACAATTTCATCAACAAACCCAACAAGTCTATCTAGCGAGCTGTTAGCGTTTCTAAGATAGCTCTTTAAGAGCGAATGCTGGCTCTCGACTCGGTTCTTTGTATGTTAACCAAAATTGAGGTTTCTGTTGGACTACGCGGATACAAACTTTTCTTTATACGGGTCCAGCCAATTTTTAGTCACATAATCTATAACTCCTGAAAAAATATTTAATATTGAATAAATATTTAAATACTGAAAATATTAAATATTTAATATTTAAAACTTACTTCCTAGTTTGGCTGCATACAGACGTTCGTAAAGTCGGTTGAAGTTGTACTGGTATATATCTGGCGTGGGAGACTCTCATAATACATACCATGAATACTTGAAATTTTTCCAGTCTTCGTCTGTAAATGATGCCCTGCAATGTTTTGTGATATTCTCGTGTATGTGCCACCGACATAGGTTCTTGGAATAGCCCGGAAATATTTTATCACACGCGTTCATAAGAGCTTTGTCCCTGTCTGTTACTATCACACGCGACTCCATACACTTTTGCAACATTGCTTTTATTTGAAGTAGCACCCAAACAAAGTTTTCCTCCCGTTCTTTTGATATAAATGCATGAGCGATGCAAAACGACTAGTGTGTGGAGGTCACACCGACCACTTGGACAAATGGAAGTTTATACATGTTTGTTTTGTAGGTCGCGTCGATCATCAACACGTGCGGGAATGCACGCCACATCTCGTACGATTTCGGATGAACAAAGAATATCTCCTCCACACTATTTGTGACAGGATCTTCTCGAGTATAGTAGACGTATTTTTTAGAAGAAAGCAGGTTTTCCAGAATCTGTATTGGAGTTTCACCGACTCTCGTTTCGTTTTTTATCTTTTGTATCGCATTATAAATGTCATTTTTAATGCAACTACTCTCTAAGTTTTGTTCCCTTATAGTTGCCAGAATGTTTCGTGGCAAAATGTTTCGTGGCACCATTCTCACGTCCTCTCCGCATAGCCCAATCCACCAACTGTTCACGAGACTGAAAATTCTGGTCAGTTTTATACGACACATTTTGATGGTTTTGTTCTTCGTCTTTGGAGTCGTCGGTTTGTTTTGTCGGGTAAGAGACTTCACCGCACACGAAGTTGTTAGTTTGTTGTGTCGGGGAGGAGACTTCACCATATACGTAGTCGTTCGTGGGTTGTGTAAGGTAAGACGGTTCACCGTATACGAACTCGGGATTGCTTAGTGGCTCGTTCAAATCTGGAAGCCTTACCCGTTGATTAGAATAAACGTCGGACGAGACCTCCTCCCAGTTCACCTCTTGAACGCCAGAACTTTGCGGGTTGTTTTCTAGCGACTCGTTAGAATATACCTGAAAACCGTAGTTACCATCCCACCACCAAGACATGTTTATAATTTTTGAGAGATTGTTTGAAATTTTTTTGAACGATACGTTCGAATGAGAATTTTGCATGGTTAAATACACAAAATTTGGGCCCTATACGCATCGTATAGGGCAATACGGTGCGTATAGGATTCGGGTCAAACCTGGTCAAACCTCGTATACGCATCGTATAGTTCAATACGATGCGTATAGAGTACGAGGTACTTTCTGCAACTAGTCAACCATCACATCGTTATACGCTCCGTATAGATCTATACGTGGCGTATAGAGATGTGATGTTGACTAGTTGCAGAAAGTACCTCGTACGCTATATGCATCGTATTGAATTATACGATGCGTATAGTGTAGGAATGACCAGGTTGTACGAGGATGTCGGGCATGAGAAATTGTAAAGGGCTATACACATCGTATTGCCCTATACGATGCATATATGACCAAGTCCACATAACAATTCACGTGTGCCATTAGTAGTCCCCTACTTTTATTACACCAATTTAATGATCGTTCATGAATCTCAATGGTCACATGACAAAAACATTTAAGGGCAGCATGGGCCCCAATAATGTGCTCATCCATGCCTCCGTACTATCATATGGCCCATCCTTTGTCGTAACAATGTGGTTATGAAGAAAATAAAATTGTCAAATCGCAAAAACAAATCAAAACAAAGTTATAGAATGAACACGACAGTCGAAAATCATTAGTTTTGATTTAAGAAACGGAATATTCTCCGAATATACTTATTACTTTTCAAACACCATATTTTATACTTTCACATTTCAAAAACCCTAAAATGTACTCATACAATATTTCGGCTAAAATGTCGAGAAAAAGTATCGAAAAAGACGATAACGTGCAGCCATAACATGATGACACGTATGGAAAAAATAATTAAGAAAATGAAATTGCACTTCCAAAGTCCGATTTAATTTAAAATATAAAAAAAATAAAGATATGAAATCGTAGTTGCTAACTATGATTTGTAAATTTTATTACTTTAAAAAATGGGTAATGACGGAAAAGCCTTTGGAAGTTCAAAGACAAAAAAGGTGTAATCTTTTTGTTAATTTATATTTACAACTAGTTTTATAAATATTTTGTTTTCTCTTATAATTTTTAAAATACAATGTATTATAGAATCCCGAATATGCCGTTACGACGTGCTTATTTTTATCTACCTTCTGAATATTTTATTTTTCTCTTATAACTTTTAAAATATAATGTATTATAAAATTCTGAATATGTCATTACAACGTGCTAATTTTTATCTAAATTTTAATATAAATTTTGTTTAAAACAGAGCCGGTTCAAATATAAGCGTTTCCGCCATTTCACAAACAAAATTTGGTTTGAAGTTGCTGGCGTGTCCTAGCGTTTCCGCCATTTCATCTAATTTCAAATCGTAGTTGGCAACTATGATGTCATAATTTTATTTTTTTTATTTTAATTAAATCAGACTTTAGAAGTACGATTTCATTTTTTAATTATTTTATTTTCGGGCGTGTCATCGAATTATGGCTACACGTTACTAGCATTTTTGCTCCTTTTTCTCGACGTTTTCGCCGGATCGTACCAGTATATTTTGGGTTTTTAAAATGTCAAAGTATAAAATGGGGCGTTTGAAAAATCATAAGTATATTTTAAGAATTTTCTCTCAAGAGACTAGTTTATATATTTACATAGATTTTCAATAAATTGGTTTCCGTTATTTTCTGAAAACTTTAAATCGATTTTTGGTTGTTCTATTTGTAAATTTTAATCTAGAGGAAAATCAAGAAAACTGCAGCTTAACAAACTGTATTAGTTGAAAACTACATAATTCTAAAAAAATAATAATAACAATAATAAAACGCATGATTAAATTTGATAGAAAATCTAGACTAAATGAATACAATTTAATAATTAACAAGATATACTTGAGAGCACTTATCTATCACAATCAACTTTAAAAAAGTCATGTTTTTTTTAAGGGCAATCTTCTTTATTTTTCATAAGTATGCATAACTTTCTCAAACCTTGGTGTATCTAAATAATTTTTAATAAAGTCATGTAGTTATAAATTGAACAATGAACTTCTTTTACAACAAATGCTTTTTTTTTTACAATAATTCTTTTATTCTTAAATACCATTTAAACCTTAGGTTATAAGATTTGAACCTATATATTTTTTTTAAAGAGCGATCATCAATACCGAGAGACTAAAAGGTCATGTGCTACAACAAATACTAACACTCTCATCTATTTTAGAGTTTAATTCATAATTATTGTTTTTTTTCATGATAATTGTTTAAATATCTTTTTTAATAGGAACTCATGACAACGCAAATCATATTCTCAGTGTATGTAATATAAAACTTCAAATTAAAATTAGAGAAAAAATAAGCAGGCTTCTAGCTATGCATCTAGGTTTCCTAATTGTTAAAGGCTTTCCTCGTTTATATATATTTTAGGGCTACAATTTCTGACACAATTTAAAATACGATAGAAACGTTACACAAAAATAATCAAGTTTTAGGTTATTAGGTTGTGTTCAGATTGATATGTTTAACCTATTTAATCAAACATGTCTACCCGTCAGCTCATTTAATTAAACAAGTTGAATTAAACAAGTTGACATGTTAAACAGTAGACGACGCCTTTAACCCATTTATTACACACCCAAAAACCCGTTTAACACGTTTACAATTTGGTTACACCTGTCAGCCCATTTGACTCGATCAGATAAATGGGTTAAACGGTCGCGTTCAAATTATACGAATTTAAGTATGTCCGGGTTAAAGTTGATAACTTTAACAAGAATATATATGAGGTCCGTTGGGGTTTAACGATTCAACCCGTTAACCCGAAACTCATGAACGACACGATTTAAAACTTAATATATTTTTGCTTTTTAGTAGTTTTGTTATATGTTTCTTAAAACTTACTTATTGTTATGAATTATTGGATGATCACCTTTTTCAACTCAATGATTAAATTATGTACTCATTTGATTACCAAATAGTAAACTTTTTTTTTTTTTTTGTAGTGTAAATACCCTATCAATGTAAATGAGAAAACTTGCACCTTCTTGTATACACTTTTACAAGATATACATTTCTACTTCTTAATCTCTCTCTAAAAGTTCTTTAGTTACGTCATTAATCTTGTGTTTGTTATATTTATATTATAACATGTTATCAGCACGAGAGTTCTTACATCTTAATCAAGAAGATTAATAAGGCACAAAGACATCTATCATAAGGAGGGTAAGCACTTCATTAATAAGAATCTATAATATACATTGAGAAGATAAGTAGTATGATAAGTAAATATGACATCTTATTATGGACATTTAACTTGTAAGGCCTCAAACCCGGGAGAACACACTTGTTGGATTTACTCATTCACAATATAGTTCAATAACTGAATAACATAAATCATTGGCAGCGGATGTAAACATAACATAGAAAGGGGATGTCAGTCTGGGGTCAAGTAGCCTCCATAATCCTAGTCTAGTCAGTCCCAACCGCATTCCAGCATGACCTCCTTCTTAATCTGAAGTGCATACTAAAAAGTCAGCTAGCGCTGGTGAGTTCTGGTTTAAGCAATCAAGCATAATCATCGTTCATATAATACATCATCATATAGAGTCATAGCTTATATCATACATCATTAACTTATCATCATATTGAGTCGTAACTCATATCATACATCATTAACTTATCATCATATAGAGTCGTAGCTCCTAATCATACATCATATCTTATAACACATAAAGAGGGGTCATCTCATTCCGTACCGGTTGTCACGAAGACAACCGTAATTTTGTACCGTCTATATATCCAGTCGTAATAGTTCATACCGTCTACGTAAGTAGCCATAATAGTTCGTACCGTCTGTATAAGTAGCTTTAATAGTTCGTACCTTCTGCATAAGTAGCCGTAATAGTTCATACCGTCTGCAAACGTAGTGGTAATACTTCGTACCGTCTACATAACTAGCAGTAATAACTAGTTCATACTTTCTACGTAAGCAGCCGTAATTCGTACCGTTTGTAAGAGCTGTCGTTTCCCATCCGTCTACATAAGTAGCCGTAAAACATTTGTTATCATACAAGTATGCTCCTCAGCCCAAAACGTTATAAAACTTCATTATAAAGAGCATCTAGAACTTACCTATTACGTTTACTTTACCAACTATAAGACTTTAGGTTCGACGGGGTGCTATGCGATCTGTATAAAATCAACATATGAAATTTATCAACTTCTAGCTAGTGTCGCCCATAGTGTCGCCCAGCTAGTGTCTCATCCGGCACTAGTGTCTCTCGATACTAGTGTCGTAAGTGACAGTGTTGCCATAACTTGTGTTATGGACTTAGTGTCATCTTACTTAGTGTCGCCATCTTTCTCAAGAGACTCTCGACTAGTGTCACCAGATGAGTTAGTGTCGCCACTTAGTGTCGCCTGATGAATAATCATCGTCCAGACGTTGTTTTTGATCCAAAACCATAACTTTTTACGTCAAAATCATTTATCTCGCTTTCATGAAGCTAGATTTTTAGTTTTTAGGCATTATTAGACGTAAAAAAACTAATCTTTTTAAGATGAAACCCTAGTTTTTTCATAATTCCATAAAACCCATTTAGAACCAAAACAGAGATTTGAGGCAGATTCTTACCGTGTTATGCTTCGATTCTTCACCCTTTGTCATCAGAAACTGATTACCAACAAGATCAAGGGAGGATGAAGGCTTCAATGGTAGAAATATTCACTTTCTCTCTCTAGACTCTCTATTTTCTCTCTCTAAGCTCAAATGAAGAAATGGTGGAATGAGGGTGGGAGAGGGTGGCGGCTAGGATTAAGCCCCTCTCCCCCTTGTTCCATCTTTCGTGATATACCCCACTTAGTCCCCGATCTTTACTTAAATTTATTTCCGAATCAGTTAAATGTGTATCGGTTTTCGAGGTGTTACAAGTCTACCCACCTTATAAAAGGTTTCGTCTTCGAAACCTGTCATTTCCTCAATTACAAGTCAAATAAGTGAGGGTACAACTCCTTCATCTCCTCTTTGCTTTCCCACGTAGCCTCTGAACCCTTTATGTGTTTACATTATACTTTAACCCGTGGAATTACTTTGGTTCGAAGTTATTTCTCTTTTCTATTTAAGATGGCCACGGGTTCTTTTATGTAGTTTAGGATATTGTCTACCACGATGTCAGTAAGTGGCACATGTGCTGATTCACTAGCTAAATACTTTCTCAAGTGCGACACGTGAAATGTAGGATGTATCCCACTTAATTCATCAGGAAATTCCAAACGATAAGCAACTTACCCAACCCATACCAAAATCTTGAAGGGTGCGACAAACCTTGGACTCAACTTCCCTCTCTTTCTGAATAGGATAATTCCTTTCCATGGGCATAAGTTTAAAATTACCCTGTCACCAACATTGAATTCGATAGGTCTCCGTCTCTTGTCCGCGTAGGATTTCTGTCTGTCTTGTGAGACTTTCATACATGCCTTGATATGATCGAACTTTTCTGTAGTTTCCTTAATCACTTCAAGACTTCACAGTTCTTTCTAGCCCATCTCTCCCCAACAAATTGGGTTTCTGCATCTTCTTCTATACAACATCTCATACAGTGGCATGACTATGGTCGCGTTATAACTGTTGTTGTAGGAGAACTCTTCCAGTGGTAGGTGGTTGTCCCAACTGGCACCTAAGTCGATAATATAAACACAGAGCATGTCCTTTAGGGATTGAATGGTCCTTTCAGACTTACCATCCGTTTACGGGTGATATGACGTGGTGATATTCAACCTCGTACCCATTATTTCATGGAATCTTTTTCCAGAACCTTGATGTAAATCATGTGTCCCTGTCAGATACGATCCGCAATGGCACTCCATGTTGTGCTACTATTTCGTTGATGAACACTTCGGCTAATTTCTCGGATGAAAATGTGTCTTGGATGGGTAAGAAGTTTGCACTCTTCACCAAGTTGTCCACGATTACCCAGATGGTGTCATAGCTTTAGTTGTACGAGGTATATTGGTTATGAAGTCCATGGTAATGCATTCCCACTTCTATTAAGGCATATCCAAAGGTTGGATTTTACCATACGGTTTCTGGTGTTCAGCTTTTACTTGTTAGCAAGTCAGACACTTGCCCACGTACTGAGTTATGTCATTCTTCATACCCGGCCACCAATATTCTTTCTTCAAGTCTTTATACATATTTTTCGGCCCCGGTTGGATAGAATTGCGTGAATTGTGAGCCTCGTCAAAAAGTTTGGTCTTGATCTCACCACTCTTGGGTACACATATCCGACCAAATCGGGTCCTCATGCCAAATGTGTTACTTTCTAACTTTTTGGCCAACCATTCTTTCTTTCTTTATATTTTCTTCCTTAAGTGCATCTGTCTATGATTCCTGTCTTTGTCATGAAATCTGGTGTTACCACCAGTTGGCATGCTTTCACTCTAATAGGAGTTGGTCCCTCCTATCAACTCAGGGCTTCAGCTACCACGTTTGCTTTTCCCGGGTGAGATAAGATTTTGCAATCGTAATCCTTAAATAGTTCTAACCACTGTCTCTGCCTCATGTTCAACTTTTTCTATTCGAAGAAGTATTTCAAACTCTTGTGATCGGAGTAGACAGTGCACTTAACTCCATAGAGATAATGCCTTCAGATCTTCAATGCGAACACCACGGTAGTAAGTTCCAGGTCATGAGTCGAGTAATTGACTTCATGTGTTTTCAGCTACCGTGACGCGTAATCGATCACCCTTCCTCTTTGCATCATTACACATCCCATACCCTGACTGAAGCATCGGAATAAACTACCAAGTCTTTGTTGCCCTCTTGTAAGGCCAAGACTGGAGCTTTGGTCAGTTTCTTCTTTAGCTCCTCAAAAGCACTGTCTTGGGTTGGACCCAATTCATACTTTATCTCTTTTCATGTCAATTTTATCAGAGGTGAAGCTATTTTCGCGAAATCCAGAATGAATATCCGATAGTAGACTACCAATCCCAGGAAACTCCATATTTTAGTCGGCGATTTCTAGATTTTCCATTCTTTAACTGTTGATATCTTTGCTGGATCAACTATGATGTCATTCAGGTTAATGACATGACCTAGGAATTGAACTTCCCTAAGCTATAACGCGCATTTGGAGAACCTTGCATACAACTTCTCCTTCTCCAGAACCTCTAACACTTCTCTAAGGATATCGTCGTTCTTGGAGTAGATGAGGATATCGTCGATGAAAACTATCATTGATTGGTCCAACATTGGCTGGCATACCCTGTTCATTAGATCCATGGATGTCGTAGGGGAATTTGTTAAGTCGAATGACATCACGAGAAACTTGTAGTGCCCATATTACGTGCGAAAAATAGTTTTTGGTACATCCTCTTCTCTTACCTTCAACTGATGATACCCGACCTATGATCAATCTTTGATAACCATCTTGCGGCATTTATTCTTTACAGCACTTTTGTTCAACTTTATGTAGTCGATGCACATGCGCATGCTACCATCCTTCTTCTTTACGAATAGCATCGGAGTACCCTAAGATGAAATGCTCGGTCTGATGAAGCACTTATCAAGAAGTTACTCCAGCTGAGCCATCAAATCTTTCATCTCTGATGGATCTAATTGGTAGGGTGCTTTGGTGACAGGTTGGACTCCTGGCATCAAGTCTATGTGGAACTCTATCTCCCGATCGGGTTACACTCCAGGTAAATCCTCAGGTAATATCTCCAAAAAGTTGCACACCACGGGTACATCTTTTAACAATGTAACTTTCACCCTTTCATCAATGACATAAGACAGGTAGGCGTCGCAACCGCGCCTCATAAACATTTTAGCCTTGATCATCGAAATTACATTCAACATTGTGCAATCTCTATCCCTATGAACCGTGATTAAACTACCATAAGGAGCTTTAAGATGAATCATCTTTCGTTTACATACTATTTGTGATTCATTAGCAGCTAGTCAATCCATTCTCAGTACTATATCTAATCCTCCTAAGGCTATCAGAAATAACCTAGCGGGAAATCTATGGACCTCAATTCCTATCAGTCAGTCATCTACAACTTTTGTCACTTTGTGATTCTACCAATAGCAGTTTCTATTTCAAAGGCTCATGTTATAGTTCTAACTGTGCTCTTTAGTTTTGTAATGAATGTTGTGGCTATGAAACCCTTACTTGCACCCTAATAAAAAAGAATTGACGCATAAGTGTTATTGGCTAGGCACGTAACTGACACGACGCCAGGGTTTCCTCGTGCTTCTTCTTGATTGAGGGTGTATGCCCTGGGTTTGTCACCCTCTTTTGCCGCAATACCCCTTCCTTTTTCTGACCCACTTTGCCTTGGGTTCCTACAATCCCTCGTTGCGTGTCCACTACCTCCACGGTTTGGCACTTGGCATTAGCATGACAATCACGAGAGTAGTGCCCCATCTTTCCACATTGAAAGGACAAGTTGGTGCCCATATGACACTCCCCAAAGTGGTTTTTTCCACATGTCTTGCACAAACCAGTCTCCTCAACCCTTGCCTTCTTCACCATAGTTCCAGGATTACCTTGTTCCCCTTTTTAAGTGACTTATCCCACTTCCTCTTGGGTGCCTCAAGGACCACGTCTTCCACAGCGATATCATCTTAAAAAATTACACTCAATTCCATCACAGATTCAAAAGTTTTTGTACTGTTGGCCTTCACATGGGTACAGACTTTCTGTGGCAACCCTTGAACGTAGTACTTTATCCATTTCTCCTCAGTAGTCAACAGATTGGGAACTAGTCTGCCCAATTCGTTAAATCTAGAGGTGTACTGACGGTGGGTCATATTGCCAACTTTAAGCCCAAGAAACTCCCTCTCCACACAATCAATCTTGTTTGAGGAATAAACTTCTGGATCACCAAACTCTTGAAGCTTGCCCATTTCATCTTTCCCACTTCACGGTCACCCTTGGCTTGTTTCACCGTCTTCCCATGTGCTTCATTTCTGAGTGAGTTCACATCAAATTTAACTGCTTGGTAAACGCGACAATCACTAAGGTTAATATTTCTTTCCATATGGGTTATCCATTCAAAAGTAGCAATGGCATCATCCTTTCCGTTCAGCACTAGCAAATCACAGCCCCGAAATGACTTATAAGAACAACTATTAGCAAATTTCTCCTGTTCCTCCTCATCACTGCTATCCACCCTGGTATCAGTATTGTTTCCTTCTTCCTTTTGCTTGTCTTCAATGACTCAGCTAGGATTTCACGTATGGTGTTTTGCAGCACTTACCCGACTTCGCGAGCTATTACCTCTCTAGCTTCAGGTTCCAATTGTGGTTGCTATTCATAATTCTCCACAGTAGGAGTTCTAATTATCTTGTTGCCGAAGTTAGTGTGGACATTTTCTTCTTCAGTCTACCTTTGGTTAATTGGTGGTCTACACGACGCCCAGCTCGACCACCTCTGCGTCCATACCTCTTCTACCGATCATAATTCAAGTCCTGAAAGTTAAGGGGATTTACCAATGTTATTCATTCAAGTAGTAGTTTAGAACCTTACGAGCAAGGTAAATTGTTAATAACAGTGACTGGTTTGTTATTATTAATAATTTACTTTACCTTTCGGGTTCTAAACTTCTATCGTCAAGTGTAACATTGATAACTAAAGCATATATCCTATGTTTAAAAGCATCTACTTTCTATATTCAAGCGTTACTGGTGTTAGGCTACCCATACTGACCTCCTTGACTTGTTTCCGTACTCAGTTTGAGTTCAGACATTTAGAGATGTCTGAATCTCTCAAACTATTGCTCTGATACCAACTTGTAAGGCCTCACACTCGGGAGAAATCACTTGTTGGATTTACTCATTCACAATATAGTTCAATAACTGAATAACATAAATTATTGGCAGCGGAAAAAAATATATAAAATCAATTAAAAAACGTAAAAAAAATTAAAAAATATATAAATATATGATATTATATTTCGGGTTTAGATTCATATTTTTTTATTTTTAAATTATGAAAACAATTAAAAAAATATATAAATATAATATTTAGGATATCCAATATCCAATTTTTTTTAAATCACTACCCGAATACGAAAATTCTAATATCCGAAGTTCAGATATCCGAAATTTTGGATATTTCAGGTTTTTAATTTCTGGTTTTTCATTCGGATATTTGGATTCAAATATTTTTTTACACCCCTACATTTGACTACCAAATAGTAAACCTTTTTGTAGTATAAATACCCCATCCATGTAAATGAGAAAACTTACTTCTTCTTGTATACACTTTCACAAGATATACATTTCTACTTCTTAATTAATCTCTCTCTAAAAATTCTTGAGTTATATCATTAGTTTTGTGTTTGTTCTATTTATATTATAACACTTATAATATATGTTTCCAACCAAATATATTAAACTATGTGTAATTAGTTAAATATTGAGATGTTATATGTTATATGTTCCCTACGTGTCATTCATGAATAATAGGTCTGTACACCCACTTCCATTATGTGTGTTTTCAGATATTTTTCCATAAAAAAGTTATTCATTGCATCGAAGAAATTTCTTATTCTTGTTTCATACAAACTAATTTCACACCAAATGGAATCTTTTGAAAGATATATTTAAAAGTCTTGGAACTTCTTTTCACACACTCGTTTTTTACTGTATTGTTTGGATACTTGTGTACATATGCACGTGCGATTATGTTGCTTTTGAAATAAAACGTAGACGCTTGTCAACAAAGGGGGCATGCACATGTAGAATGTTTGGTTTCAAAATAATAGCCAATTACATGTCAAACATGTCATATTCATTGTTTCTAGAACAATATGATTCGACCCGATGCAATGCCCAACACTTAAAACGAGCGCAATACATGCTATTATTGTTCGTCGACCCCATTAAAGATATTTCTTAAAGAATATAGTTGTAAGTTCTAATGTCAATTTTAAATAGGTGTCAACTATTTTAATGATCATAAAGATTATCCTATATAACAATTTTCTTTTGTAAAGATGTAATACCATAGCTCAAGAATTATAAATATGTGTTATTGACGGTATTTTGAAATTAGTGTAGTGGTGATTAAGTTTATTTTGTTATAAATAATTTAAATTGAGCTTTTGGCATCTATTCTAACAAATTTAAAATGGATGTTGAGGTGTGAGATAAAAAGAATTTTCGGTATTACTAGGTGGTTTCATAGCACTTTTAGGTGGTTTCTTGAATTACATGTAAAACGAAGAAATTCACGGGGTGAACAGCAAACTTACAAAAAGTCGTTTTCACCACAAATAAATATAATATTGAATTTTTTTTGTTTTTCTTTTTTAATATTTTATTTAACATATAATTTGATTTTTCGCTAATAGTTTATAATATTTAATTTTAAATAAAAAACTTAAATATACCAGTTTTGTTTAATTTTTTTCAACAATTTGATAGAGATTTTATTAAAAATCGAGTTGTATTAAAAAAAAGTATTTTTTTATATTTAGGAGACCAAAATATACACTTTATTTTGAATATAACTCGTTTTCAGTAAAATTTATATTCGAATATTGACAAAAACATTTTGAACACAACTCGTTTATATAAATCTATTCACACAAACCTACTTGTATAACCCATTCACACAAACTTGTGATAACACCACGTCTTTATAAATTATATTCTAAGAGTTAATTACAAAGATGGTCTATCGGTCTTTGTGGTTGCCCAAATAACAAGATTGGTTATTAACTTTGAAAAGTTTCATGTATGAGTTTCATTCTTTCTTTTGTAACAATCTTGGGTATTAATGCTGGCTTCTATTAATTTTTCTATTAACTTTAGATAAAGTGACTAAAATACCCCTTTTAAGGATTAAAAATTTTAAAAAACTAAATCAAGGGACTGTTAATGTAATTTACTAAAAAAATAATAATAATAATAAAAATAAATATAAAACCCTAACTCCTCTGATTCTTCACCTTAACATGTATCAGGTTTTGTCCCGCTTCTCGTTCTTCTAATTCCTCCAATTCTTCACATTCACATCACCATTTTTGTTCCCTCTTCTCAAATCACTATTACAACTCACCAGTTTGTAATGGTGATACAAATCACTTCGACTCCCTCACCTCCCCACATATGGCTCCCTCATCGTCGTCAACGCCACCATGTACACCGCCTCCACCACCACCGACAACAACAGAACTCTAGAAGAACACCCTATAACATCGGTTTGATTTCATCGTGGATTAGCAACCCAGATTTTATGGTTCTTGATTCTATTTTTAGGGTTTTATCATAGAGGAAAAGATTCAAAGCCTACGGGGCTAAGGAATAAATGAGTCTTCCTGACAAATGCGAGAGGTCTATACTGACGAGTATAAGAACCTTGCCAATACTCGGACCGAAGGTGCGGCCTAAGATGGTTGCGAGGGGGTTAGCACACCCATAAAATATACGAATGACGTGACCGGAGGTACGTCCAAAGATGGTCACGGGGCGTCGAAAGCTCTGAAAACTTTAATAATAAGAACCTAAAGGGTTCATAATGAAATGAAATGATGTAGTGTACTTACTTAGCGAAAGCTAATTCAAAAATGTTTTCAAACATTACAGGAAAGAAACATGGAAAGAAGTTTCCTGAGGACGGAGCAGTCAGAGTTAGAGATCCCTATGTATAATGATGTAATTATATCATCATTTGTAAAACTATAATATTATAATGAAAGATATACGTTAGCCGTTCAAGGAAAGGTTTTTGTCAATCTGGGACCATTTTTCGAAATTAAACTATGATAAAGTAATAGTAAAATAAGTAGGGTGTTTCAGATTGGTATCAGAGCACGGTTTGAGGGATTTAAGTATAGAAAGCGTACTTAAACTCAAATCATAAGTGCTCATGATATAAATAGGGATTCACTCCAAGGTCGTCCAAGGAAGCAGGTATGTTTAAATTCCAGTGCTTAAACAGAAATGTGTGAGTATACGTGGGCAGAACTTTGTATGAGATAAGATCCATATGATAATTGGGAGTATCATGAAACGTAACATACATTGCCTTATACTTGGCCAGTATTGGAGCTAATGTATGAGACCAATATGATATCGCAAACATCATATGATAACTTATTTCAGCAGATAGTAAGTCGGGAATGTGAATATGCATGAATAAATGTGTATATGTGTAAAATGCATAGATGGGGCCTTATATGAAACCCTAGAATGCTTGATTAGGGTTAAATTGATACGAGGCCTATAGTATAAAACCCTAGCCAATGATTAGGGTAAACGATGAGAGATTAAAGAGACGTCATGTTTCAGCAAATGGCTGAACATCAAAACGACGAAGTACGTGACGAGGGAATCCACAGGAGAGCTGAATCTCCACTTCATGATGAGAACGAAGTCGAGCAAGTCCCGGAAAATATCCGGAGACAAATTGCAATAGAAATAGGAAAGGCATTCGATGCAAATTTCCCGATCTTACAAGCAGATCTACTAAACTCATTAGAAAGCTGGTTTGAAAGCCACAAAGATATTAATCCAAATGGAGAAGGAAGGAATCCGAAAGTTGATACGAAATCGACTCGTTGTACGTATAAGGATTTCATGACCTGTAAGTCTTTAGAGTTTAAGGGAGGGGTTAATCCCTTAGAAAGTTAAAGGTGGATCGCCTCAATAGAAAGAGAATTCGATACATGCCAATGTGAAAAAGAAGATGAAGTCACCTTCGCCACCAATCAGCTAAAAGAATGAGTTGATGATTGGTGGGGAGTAGTGTAGAGAGAAAAAGGTAGAGAGAGAATCAGAGAGATGAGGTGGGAAGAGAGCAAAGATCTCTTCTTAAAACACTCTTGCCCTCGAGCGGCAATCGAAAGAATCACCGAGGAGTTTCTTCAACTCCATCAGACAATAGAGATTGTGGATGAAATCACAGGGATCTTATTTGACAAGGCCCGATTATGTCCGGCTTTGTTAACAACCCTGGAGATGTGGATGACGAGATACCATCTCGTTTTGAAAACAGAGATTAGAGAGTTCATCCATCCATCCAAGTGCGCGAACTTGGAGGAGGTGATTGATTGGGCTTGGGAACGCGAGACTGCTCAAGAGACAAACTGAGAGAGACGGAAAGAGGAAATGAGAAATTTATCCTTCTCCTATGCCTCTTAAGAGGTTCAAATTTAATAAACTGGGAGGCGGTTCCTCCCCAAGGAAAATTATCCAAAATTGCAAGACTTGTGGAAGAAGGCACCCTAGAGAGTGCCGATTCAAGTCTACAACTTGTCACAAGTGTGGAAAGACCGGACACACTACATTGCAGTGTATGAGTGGCACCCGTTTGTGCTACAACTGTCATAAGCCAGTACACTTTAGTAGAGAATGTCCTGAGCTGAAATATCATACGGAGAAGGCCGGGGAAGGGTCAAGAGTAGCAGAGAATGAAGTAAAAAGGATCAAGGCTCCAAAGCCAAGCTGGTAGGGTTTTTCAGATCACTACAGAGGAAGCAAAAGATGTTCTTGCGTTGTATCAGGTACATTCCTCTTGAATTCCCTACCTGCTTATGTTTTATTCGATACAGGAGCTACTCGATCGTTTATTTCTTTAAAATATGTGAACTCTAGAAAGTTCAATAGAAGTAGGTTGGCTAAAGCATTAGAAGTCAAAATCGCGAGTGATCGAAACTGCGTAGCGACTGAGATATGCCGAGATTGCCGACTACTAATAGAAGGAGAAGAATATCCTGTCGACTTGATCCCGATGCCGATGCAAGAATTCGACGTAATCATTGGAATGGACTAGTTATCTTCACATACTGCAATGGTCATTTGCAATCAGAAGATTGAACGATTCCTGACGCCTACAAGAAAAGAAGTTAGTGTCATTGATGAACGACGAAACCAGATCACATTATGTACAATGGCCAAGATAAGTAGCTACGTGAGACAAGGTTACCAAGCCTTCTTAACCTACGTAGCTGATGTAAAGATGAAAGTGAAAGAACTGGACCAAGTTCTAATAGTAAAAGAATTCCCAGAAGTATTCCTAAACGATCTTCCAGGTGCTCCACCTGAGAGAGAGAGATCGAATTCAAAATTGATTTAATTCCTGAAGCTAAACCGGTGGCTAAGGCTCCGTATCGGTTAGCACCAACAGAAATGAAAGAGTTGATGTCACAACTACAAGAGTTGTTGGACAAAGGATTTATATGCCCTAGTGTATCCCCTTGGGGTGCACCAATTCTATTTGTAAAGAAGAAAGACGGTAGTATGAGAATGTGTATAGACTACCGCTAATTGAACAAATTGACTATCAAGAATAGGTATCCTTTACCTAGAATTGATGATCTATTTGATCAATTACAAGGATCTAGTTGGCTTTACAAATTTGACTTAAGATCCGGTTATCATCAAGTTAAGGTACGAGAAGAAGATGTACCTAAAACGACATTCAGAACTCGTTATGGACACTATGAATTTGTAGTGATGCCGTTTGGAGTAACGAATGCTCCGGCAGTCTTCATGGACCTCATGAATAGAGTATGCTGGCCAACGTTAGACAAATTCGTTATTATCTTCATTGATGACATCCTGATTTATTCAAAGAATGAATAGAAACATGCACAACACCTTCGTGAAGTACTTAGTACTTTACGAAAGGAGAAACTGTACGCCAAATTCTCAAAATGTGCATTCTGGTTAAAGGAAGTTCAATTTCTGGGTCATGTTATTAACGCAGAAGGTATCTCAGTGGACCCAGTAAAGGTAGAGGCTGTAATAAAATGGTCTCCACCTAAGAATCCATCGGAAGTTAGAAGTTTCTTGGGATTAGATGGCTATTATAGAAGGTTCATTCAGGACTTCTCTAAGATAGCTAACCCATTAACTAAGCTAACTCGAAAGAACTCGAAATACGAATGGAATGCGGCACAAGAGAAGACATTCCAAATATTGAAAGAAAGATTGACACAAGCTCCAGTTCTGGCATTCCCAGAAGGAGTAGATGATTTTTTGGTATACTCGGATGCTTCCAAACTTGGATTAGGATGTGTTTTAATGCAAAGAGGAAAGGTAATAGCCTATGCCTCTCAACAGTTAAAGACACATGCTCTAAGCCGCAAGGAAGAGTATCATCCTATTCGGGTGAAAGCATATAAGTTAGTGATAACTCCTGATTTCATAAGCCACCTTTGAGACGCACAAATCGAAGCATTAAAAGGTGAGAATGTTAAGAAAGAAAGAATGGTTGGTCAGGAGAAGTTTCTAGAAGACAATGAGTATAAAGTCAAGACTCGATTTGGTCGCTTGTAGATACCACGATCAGGTGATTTTAGACTTCAAATTCTTGATGAAGCTCATAAATCACGATATTCGATTCATCCGGGTAAGACAAAGATGTACCAAGATCTGCGCAAGGATTATTGGTGGCCCGGAATGAAGTTTGATGTCATGAAATATGTTGCTAAATTCTTAACTTGCCTATAAGTTAAAACAGAACATCAGAAGCCATACGTAAGGTTACAACCATTAGAAATCCCAGAATGGAAGTGGGAACATCTCACTATGGACTCATAACCAAGCTACCCAATAAAGCTAGGGGTTATGATACCATTTGGGTGATTGTAGATCGACTAACTAAGAGTGCTCATTTTCAAGCAATACGTGAGACATACTCTTCAAAAAAGTTAGCCGAGTTGTTCATCAAAGAGATTGTTTCTAGACATGGAGTGCCAGTCTCGATTATTTCTGATCGAGATACTCGTTTCACTTCACGGTTTTGAAAAAAGTTCCATGAAGAGATGGGAACTAGATTATTGATTAGCACAGCATATCATCATCAAACTGATGGACAAAGTGAGAGGACAATACAAACTCTTGAAGATATGTTGCGCGCTTATACAATTAACTTCGGTGGAAGTTGGGATAATCATCTGCCATTAGCAGAATTCTCAAACAATAACAGCTACCATTCCAGCAATGGTATGCCACCATATGAGATGTTATATGGCAGAAGATGTAGAACTCCTATATGTTGGGGAGAAGTTGGTCATAAAGAGTTAGGCAGCAAAGAAATAGTTCAAGCCACGTCAGAAAAGCTTGACTTAATCAAGGCACGTTTGAAAGCTGCAAAAGATAGACAGAAGTCATACGCAGGCAAGAGACATAGACCAATAGAATTCTAAGAAAGAGATTACGTCTTGTTGAAAGTATCTCCTTGTAAAGGGCTAACCCAATTCAAGAAACGTGGAAAGCTAAGTCCATGATTCATTGGTCTTTTCAAAATCACTAAAAGAGTCAGAAAAGTAGCTTATCAGTTAGAGCTACCTGAAGAATTGAATAAGATACACAACACGTTCCATGTATCTTATTTAAGAAAATGTTTGGGGGATGAAGTTGCACACGTTCCTTTAGAAGAGACGGAAGTTGATGATAAATTAACTTACGTTGAAGAACCTATCAAGATTCTAGACACAAAAGAAAAGCAGTTACGTCACTAGACAATCAAATAAGTGTTAGTGCAATGGAAGCACAGAAAAGGATCAGAAAGGACTTGGGAAACTGAGGATGAAATGAGAAAAAATTATCCTCAACTCTTTAAGGATTAACAGGTTTCGAGGACGAAACCTAAATTAAGGGGAGGAGAGTTGTAACATCCCAAAACTCCTAAATATAAACTCCATGGACTGAAAATGAAAAATCTGAAGTCTGGGTAGATATCGGACCGATATCATCCTTTCCATCGGTCTGAAGTAAGCCAAGGGTCAGATATCTGACCGATATCAGTTGAATAGCGGTCCGATAACCGCCATTGCGTCGCAATTCCTGGTGCTTACACGTGTCTGGTGACTCAGCTCTAGATTTTTACACGTGTCCTGATAGCAGACCATCATCCATGCACATAGCGGTCCGCTATGTACTCGCCAAGCCTATACACCGCCTCACCTGGATGTCGGACTGACATCACCAGGGATATCAGTCTGACATGGGTGGCAATTCAGCCCTATAAATAGAAGGCATTAGTCTTTCATTTGGTGGTTACGAGTGCGGTACGCTACGAATACAGTTCGAGTTTGGAGAATCGTTTAAGCGAGGAACGAACTTAGAAACTACACGAAAATAATGTAACTGGACCCATACCCTAGACACGATTATGTGAATTACATGTTTAAATGATATGTGTTATGTGATATGTATATGATGAGGGTACGGGATAATGATAGATTAGTCTAAACACTAAACGAGAATAATGGAATAGTCACGACGTATCCAAGGGGTGGTGGATACGCCACTGGTACTTCCTATATATAAATCTCTTTGATACTTCGTGGTGAAACCATTATGAATGTTTAGGGGTATATACTAAAATACAGTAATAAGAATATAGTAAATGTATGGGAAAACTTCCGACCGGTATGTAGTTATCTGACAAACAGAATGTTCTGTCTAAGGAAAGAGTGGTGTATAAATCTCTCCTAGACCTGTCCCTCTTTCCTGGGAACATCTCTGTTGGAGGTACTACTCTGGAAGGATAATCACTTCAGTTTACAATATATGACAAGAATGAATATATATAGGAAGTATACCATGCATAATGAATATGAATACGTGATGAATATGAATACGTGATTGCATGATGATACGTGAAAATATGAAAGAGTATGATGGAACAAATCTAAACCCTAAAATGGAATAACGGAGTACTCACGAAGTGTTAAAGGGGTGGTGGATACGCCGCTGGTACTTCCTATATATAAATCCTTTTAATACATCGTGGAGAAACTGTTACGAAGTTTTATGGTGAAGACTGGTTGGGAAGTAAATCAAGCATATACGTGAAATGAAAATAAATGCTTGATACATTTGGGAGGCTGGAGTCAAAGATAGTCAGGATCCCAAATGAAATGAGATACCCGGCCTGTAAAGTGGATCTCAATAAATATTACTACTTTTCCAAAACACAATCAGTTGGATTCTACATACCAGTTTTCCATTTACTACGGTTTGATTGTATGCTTCGGAACCTTGTATGTTTCCATATTTATGCCTTAGTTATGCTTTGAACATATTGAATTTCAAATCCTTTTACAATTTTTGTTGGTGTCCAAACCTATGTTACTCACCAACTACTTGTAGTTGACATTTACGCACATGTTTCAGGTGCACCTGTTTGAGGACTACTTGATCATATAGGACATGGACCAAGTTTTAATTTAATTTATGTTATGTTTGAATACTTTGTTTTTCTATTTTCAATTGTAACAGATGCTTTTAATTCGATTAATAAATATTATCATATTTAATAGATGATCATGTGCTTATGAACAACCGCGTCAGCCCCAACGTATAATCCCCCGCCGGCCGGGGTGTGACAGATTGGTATCAGAGCCATGGTTATAGGGAATTAGCTTATTAGACACACATGACCTAGACTATAACCTAGGAGTCCCAAACATGAGTTTAACTCATGGCTTTTATTAGGGACTCCACTCTATACTTACCTATACATATCCACATCTATTAGTTTCTTTCTACATGGTGCAATTACATACACAACTACTCAAGGGACTACATGAAACATACTCTTAGATCTACGGGTCTAATCCAAGTGAAACTCTCATCAAAAGTATGTAGGTTCTGACTGACGAATGAGAACTTGTGCAATACGTAAGGGTGGATGTCTGTATTCTGGGAAATTCTGTCTAGGAAATCATTTCGTATAAATCCAAATCAACCGATGGACCAATTATACTTTCCTGGGAATTCTTCAGATGAGTGTCCACTTATAGGCTAAAGCATGAGTTCTCAGACATTAGTTGAACTTAAAATACTTTGATAAGTCAATGTACCCGTTTGGGTACCATCCCATGTTTTTATTAAATACCTCGTGATTTTTCACCAACTCTAATACATGATTCATATCTTATGAAATTCATGTTCATCCTTTTGTAGAATGCCTCCCCGTCGTGAACGTAGGAACAACCTCACTTGCAGGATCATCCAACAAATGGCTACGATCCTACCAACTATGGTCAATCAGCTGAACCAGAATGCAACTCCAAGGAATCCCACTGTCCTGCCCATAAGAGTATTACCTCTGCCCCTCTACGATGACCATTAGGAGCTTGTGCATAGCTACGCTGGTCTCAACAAACTTCCTCTACCACAATGTCCCCTTACTTCGTTATCACGCGTTCAATACGTCCCTTAAGTACGCACATACACCCAACACTAGGGTCATCTTGATTAGCTCTCGATGGTTCTCAAAAGCTCATATCATCGTCATGTCCGACATTTGCTTTGCTTGAATACTCCACAGGAGCTCATTTTAAACTAGTCATATGCTTACCAGTGTAGGCATCTCCTTCCCAGTCACCTATGTGTAATCCTGCACTTACCCCTCACGATTTTCACTTTCCTCATCGTTCCTCTACCATTACCAAGCGATCACCGACCGCGTCTCATTTATCATGTACGAACATGAAGTCCGTCTGCTCACTAGCCTCAGCTATCTGTCGTCTCATTCAGAGAGAACATCCCCATTCCTCTTGTTCCTCATATCGACTGAATCCTTCATATGAAACGTGTTCCATGAGGACCCTTCGTCACCTCGTTAATGCCGTGCTGAAATCTTCAGCTTCATCACCTTGATCTCATCATAAGTATCTATGGTCAAGCGTCCCCGTAAACTCTTTCATCATCAAGTTTCACGATTCCACCTCTTGGCTTCGTGCTCCAAATTCCCTAGATTTAAGTATAGGCATCTCCCACGAGCACCTCGCCGGTCGTCTAGAGAACGTCAAAACTCCTCGCATCCTCTCGGTACATCAAATGCCAAGAAAATCATCAAGGGTAGAAGTGCTCTACCGGAGTACATCGTCTAAACGTCCTACACACGGCCCACCGTGTACTACAAGGACACACATATATAGCATAACATCAAGACACACAATGTTCTATATACGTACTAGTAACCCCAAACTCTAAACACACACACAAACTGCTAGACAAAAGTAAAAATGCATGCATACGACATGGCCACGTCATTCGTAGACACACAAACTCCTGAACCTTATCTCTAATGGTGGTCCCTGCCACACGTCTTCACGTACTCACACAGACTTCACACGGTCGTACCCCACACAGGCCGTTACCAAAGGTTCAGAACGACACACTATTCAGACTAGACGCAAGGCATTAACTCACGAGTTACAATATATGTGTCACACACTAGACAACATCCTACACCTTCATACACATAACATAATAATTCCTCACAGACCCTGTCCTGAACATTCATACATTTAAAGGACGTATCATCATAACTTCCCACGGGACTTTCTCCTGAACATTCACACAAGGTGCAATACACCCACTTCACTCAAGACACCACCTAGACATTAGTGCCTAAGTGACACTATGTCACACCCCGCCCCAAGCACCATCTGGACGTGTGCGAGCCCGATTGATATCATCTTTGAACTTTGATTTCAGAGTTTTCATAAATACAACGGAAGTCTTTTTCAAAAGGATTGTTTCAACATTCTTTCAACCTCAAGGGTTGTATTTGTAAATATATCAAAACCTAGTTGGAAGACAAAAGTTTTATATTTACTTTTATAAATATAGGGATATAAATACCCTTTTCATTTTGATTACAAAACAGAGTTTGAAATCAAATACATTTATAGCCACTGGAAATAGTACTATCCAGGGTTGATCAATCCCGTGGTCCTATCTCCTTATTCTTTTCTTTAGGATTTTTTCTACACGAGGCCTGAGAATCCAACATGCAAGTTATCCTTTTCATAGGTCAGATCTGATGTTTGCCTCTCACAATTTCTTTTCTTGGGTCAGATATGATGTCTGCCCATACCCCATTCTTATTTCATTTTATTCATTAGCTGAAAACATTTTGAAAATAAAACGTCAGTGCGAACGCCGGTGAATACAATTATGTTGCCGATAAAATCATTTGGCACAAACAAGTATTAATTTCATAATCACAACTTTATGTTCAATCCACACATTCAGTAGGCCCGTCCTATTCAATCGCACCACAGTATACAATGGCGTCATGTCTTATAACAATGGACAGGTTTTCCTCCAAAGTTGTTATAAGACAAGCACCAGCCGCAATCCGGGAATTTCACCTGAGACCCGTTTATCCCTTGCAAGTTTTACGCATACCTATGGCCTGAATGCCTTGTTCGTAGAAGAACGTTGAACATTATTCCCTTAACCCTTATTTAGACATTTTCGTAAATAAAATGTTTCACACAAGTTTTCAGAGAGATAAAGTATTCACCTTGGTTTATAGGAATGAGCCTCTAAGTCGAAAGCTTACAGACTATCTTCTTATTTTGACTTTTCTAGCGTAACAGCACCTCTACGAGCGTTTCTTCCTACACCAGGCACGTAGAAGAACGTTGAACATTATTCCATTGACGGACCGTTATAGGTGGTGACGGTCCATCACCAGATTAGGCCTTGCGAGTCATCAGACACGTGTCGCCCACTGGTCAATTTGGGTCGTGACGGATCGTTACCAGGCATGACGGTCCATTACGGAGTGATATGTGGCGCACCAGGGTGAATCTGGGGCTGTGACGGACCGTTACTGTAATATCCAATATTTTTTGACCTATATTTCCCTAAACCTTTGCACGTATTATCAATTCCAAACTTTAAATTCTATTAAAACTATTTTCTTAAATAATAAACATTGATTTAATTGATATATATTTAAGAAAAACAAATAATACTTGAAATATATATATACACATATGATACTTATTTAGAAACATATATATCTTGTAAATAAAATGTGGTAAAAATCCTTAAAATCTTATGAGTTATAATTATATAAAAAAATATAATTAATAAACTTATTTTAAATACTTAAAATTTTAAACTGTAAATCTTAGGAACTATTTTATAAAATTATAAAATAGTAAAAGATATAAAACTTAGTTAGATTTTATAGAAATAAAACATATTTATTTTTATAAAATTCTAGGGACTGAAACTGCAAACTTCGAAACTTGTTTTAAACTAAATTTACGTTTTAAACATGAATTGCTAAAAAATGGAATGGAAACCTCAGGGACCTGTTGTGACATTCCCACGAACTTCCAGTATCAAGAACCGGTCATGGGTTCGAAACCCATAACCCTCGACTTTTGCCATCTTTTTCCCAAAAATGCAAAACCGGCCAGATTCAATGGACCTCGGTCCTCGCCTCGCGCATGCGACCCATCCCCAGACGTATTAACGTTCGATTCGACCAAGATCACGCGCATGAGGTCGGAATTAATTCCGTCCGGCTCAACCACCACCCACGACCCGTTCACGCATTGAATGCTCAAATCGATTATAAATACCAGATCCAAATCCTTGACGACAACACACTACAACTCTCTACACTCTCAAATCGCTCGAACCGTACCTGCATTCTCGAATTCGGACTCGCGACAGCCGACTGCAAACCCATCTCGTTCTCGCTCGATTCGCCACCGTTTCAGGTAATTCGAATTATCAAACTACTCGTTTTCACTCTAAGATCATTAGCCCCTTATTGATGTGTATCATCAGGGGGTTAATCGGGGTGTATTTGGGAGAAATCGATTCTAGGGTTCTTGAGCAAATTGGGGGCGTTTGGAAGTAATGGTTATTAGACTTTATTTTCGGATAAACTAGTAACAAGACCCGTAGTCAGACCGGTTAATTGCGTGTGTGATTGGTGACCCGGTCACATACCCGAGTTCGATCCATGCGCTGCCCCACTTTTTGTTTTTCATTCTTTTGATACTTTTTACTCAATTTTAAGAATTCTAATAATTTTTATAAATTATATTAAATTGTTATAAACGTAAAAACAAACTTTATTTACACTTTTATAATCCGAGATATCTTAACTAATTAAATTTAGTTAAACTTATAATATTAAATTCTTTAAAAACACTTGGAAGCTATAGAAATGCTTATAAAACTTCATAAATATACACCATGTTAGGAACTAATTGGAAAGGTAATTTGTTGTATTTTCTTTGGAAATTAACAGATTCAACCGTTTTAAGAAACTTAAATTTAGCATTAAAATTGTTTTATTAAAACAGAAACTTATAAACCTTTTTACAAAATGTATACATATTTAATTCAAGACTTATCTATTTAAAATAAATGTACACTTATACAGTTATACACTATATAAATTTATACATTTTTCTAAGGAATATAAATATATATAAATAAACTTTAAAGGAAATTCTAATCAAACGTATTTGTTAAACGTTATTCACACGTAAATAGTGAAGTAAATACTTAATACCCAAATGCTTTAAATAATTTATATTGACTAAGTAAGGAAATTAATATTGTAGGTAACTATTTTTATCCTTAGCTTTAATCTTTAGTTACTACCTATGCTGGATTAATATTAACCCTTAATAACAATATAGTCTCTTAATAATTATTGAAAATCCTTAAATAATTATTTAGTTTTTTAACTAACTATTACTATAACTTTATTTACAAATGCGTAGGAGACTACATTAAATTATTGTTTACCTAATTTGTGTAATTATTAATTGAGAGGCTTTTTAATAATAATTTTAAACTATAAACTTATTAAGCTTAACTTTCAAGACTTAAGTCATTCTTTCAAACTCCTATTTAAAACTTGGTTTAAACTTAACAAACTCAACCATTCCCATCGCCTGTTTGGAACCCTAGTCGGCTCTTGAAATCTTAGATCATTTTTCCATAGATTTATAGGATCGTGTTTAAAATCTTTTGTTTGTATTCTTAGGCTTATTGTGAGGGTATTTTTCCTCTAAATCTTGCTACACTTACTCTTGTCGAGTACACTTTCATCAATTCCAAGTGAGTATACTTAGCCCCTTTTTTCTTTCTATACTTTTGGGGTGAAACATGTTCAAAAACATTAAACTTATGCAATTCTTGTACAACTATGACTAGATGTTTATTCTTATGTTAAACTTGAGACTTGTATGCTTAGATTAAACTTAAAACTAGCACATTCATTAACTTTGATCAAGCCTATAGTAACAATGATAGATCTATTGCATTTGACCAATCCACCTTGATTGATTGACCCCTTCGGGGGGAGCCCTTGGTGATTGTTTCTGAATTAAACTTTAAACTTGAGACTTATAAGGTAACCTGCGGGTTATGCCTAAACTTGGTTGGAGGGTTGAAGTGCACAATGTTTAAGATACTTGTTTCTCATACTTACATTATAGAATGCATATATCATAGTGAATTGTAATTCTTTCCAAATACTTGTTAAACTGTGTCAAAACCTTTGTATCTCACCAACTATTTTGTAGTTGACAGATTCTTTCAAATGTTTCAGGTTCTACATCATGAGACTTGTTTATGATCACCTAGGACGCTTTGGACCTAGACTACTTATTAAATAAATGTTGTATACTTGTTATTTCCTTTGTATTGAACCTTTGAATCTATCTATTAATGACATATTGAAACTTTAATAGTCAACCTTGTGCTATTGAACAACCGCGTCCGCCCCGACGTATAATCCGCTGTCGGTTGGGGTGTGACAGATTGGTATCAGAGCCTTGGTTATAGGGAATTAGGTTATTAGACACATGACCTAGACTATAACTTAGGAGACCCAAACATGAGTTATCTCATGTCCTTTACTAGGAATTCTCTCCTCATTCTATTCTTAAATCTTATACGCTTGGAGATTCTACGTTTCTACTTATCGACGTGCTACAAGAGTCTACTACATCGAGGGTACGTTCTTAGGCTTCAAGCCTAATCCACCTCTAAACTCTCGTCAAGAATATTTAAGTTCTAGATAATGTGTGAGAACTTGTGCGGACCGGAAGGGTGGATACCTGTATTCTGGGAAATTCTGTCAAGGAAAGCATTTCGTATAAATCCAAATCAACCGTTGGACCCGTATGCTTTCCTGGGAATTCTTGGGATGAGTATCCACTTATAGGAATGCATGACTTCTCTAAACATTAGTGAGCTTAGATCTCACTTGATATGTCAAAGTACTTACTTAGTGATATGCACTAAATGAGTACCATCTCAAATACCTTACGCTTCATAAATTCATGATTCAAAAACTTCCCTCTATAACCTTTATTCTATGATTCTTAAGTCCCGTCTTATCACATGACAACATGCTTACTTGTCATGACCTGAAGGAGTTACCTTCAAGGAGAAATTCTTACGAGATTATACTTAAAAACTATATACATAAACTTATATTTATCGATACTACCCAATAAACTTCGTGATCATTGTAATATAACCCTTAAAACTATGTATTACCCTACAAATTCTTCTATAAAGCTTCATTATTTTATAAATATGACACCTAAGAGGTAAGCCTTGTATTCTTACCTTACCTCCTTAGCACTTAACCAAGTTTCATTTGATAACTCACTCAAAACTTTTGTTACACTTTTATACATCTCAAAACTTTCATACGTCCTTAAACTTCATGATCCTTGTAATACCAGCACATTTAAAACCATGTATTATCCTACAAGTCCTTTTACGAACTTCATTACCTCATAAACTTGACACTTAAGGAGAAACTCTTGCGTTTTCATTTTATCACTCACAACTTCATTTGATGATTTACTCAAACTTTGTTACACTTTATTACATCCTAAAACTTTCATACGTCTTTAAAACTTACACATCGCCGTTTCTTGTAAACAAAAACTCAACGCCTTTTAAATCTAAAGTACATTAACAAATGGATCAGTAACCTAATTGCTTTCCCTGCAAGAGAAGAAGCCTGCTAAGGAATGGTTGAACTCCATGTTTTAGACTCTAAACCCACAATGAACCTAGACATAGTACCATAAAACCCAAACATCGGTGACAATAACTAAAAAGTTGCAGACTCATGAGGAAATTCTGGCTAGGAAAATAGGGTACATAAGTGAGTCCTCATGACCCACCCCTTCTTCCTGGAATTCTCTTCGTTAGCCCATTAACTTCCAATTAAAACTATTTTTGAAAATATTACTGTGATAACTCAGTATTATGAATAAAAACCTTTTGAACATATTAAATCAACTTACTTACTTTAATTTTCCGTTTAAATTGTCTTATGTAAGGGCTAGAAGTCCCAAATTTTGGAACATTTAACGAAAGTTATTTTGAAATTTATCTTGTTATCACTTACTAGCTTGACTTTCTTTCTAGCACTACAAACTTAACACTTCTACCCAAACACTTTCGTCAAGAGTAGCTCATGTTAGTACTTGAGATAATTAACAACGTTGCATTAAACTATAAAAATCCTAAGTGACACACGCATAATTGAAGAATAAACTTTGAACAAACCTTCTAATTCGTAAGCACTCTTTTAAAACAACTCGACTTACGAACCACTGCCGTAATCAACTATGATCCTTACCTCTTATATAGACTTCACACTTCTAAACTTGACCAACTTTTCGTTTGACAATCATGCATACCTTTTCATAAGTCTTACTTATACTATTTATCAATGTCCAACACGTCATTTTTAAACATCTTAATTACACTCTATATAAAAGAAAACTATACCTGTTGTTATGAAACGAGATAAAATCATTTATAAACACACTATCATAAACCTTATCGAAACTTTTCCCGTTACCCTATGCTTGGAGACTTTCCTCATTCAACTCTTGTCACATAAAAGACTTACTATAAATCACAACGGGAACTAAAAGATCAAATACACGTTGCTGAAACATTAAACTTCGTATGCACCACTATAAGGTCGGAGACTTTTGAGTCATGTAAAACTTGTACAAATACTCAATCCCGTATTCCTGAAACTAAACACCTTCTAAACCGCCGAAGGAAGCATGTCCAATAAGGGATCATGTGAAGCTTAATACTGAAACTTGAAACTCAACTGACTTATCCTATTTTCAAACTTATACTTGGATTCTTAGTCTTGAAAACCTTTGGGTGTCCATCTTAACCAAACCCTATAAGACTTGATAAACGTACATTCTATATATACGAGAAAACTTCACTCTTGATACTAGACACTAGCAGGAAGGAGGACATTACTCTCTTTAGCAGAGTACATCCCCTAACTCCTATCTAAACCAAACATCGGGATCCACAAATATGCTGGACAACTCGAATCTTCTGTGAGAAAGCGTATAACGGTTAATCCTGTTCCAAACGCTGTCCCATACCTCTCTTAAATACTAGAGTATTTAGATAACCGCTTTATACTCAAAACATAATCGTATACTTCTATACACTGAATCTAAACTAAAACACTTTAAACTACTCCATGTTTGACGTATTCTTGTTCAAACACAATTCTATGTTTGACGTATTCTTGTTCAAACACTATGAACGTGTAAAGACTTTAAACTACTCCATGTTTGACGTATTCATGTTCAAACATGATGAACGTATAAGACTTTAAACTACTCTATGTTTGACGTATTCTTGTTCAAACATGATGAACGTATAAGACTTTAAACTACTCCATGTTTGATGTAGTCTTGTTCAAACATGATGAACGTATAAGACTTTAAACTACTCTATGTTTGACGTATTCTTGTTCAAACATGATGAACGTATAAGACTTTAAACTACTCCATGTTTGACGTATTCTTGTTCAAACATGATGAACGTATAAGACTTTAAACTATTCTATGTTTGACGTATTCTTGTTCAAACATAATTTAAACTATTCTATGTTTGACGTATTCTTGTTCAAACATGAGGAACGCATAAGACTTTTAAACTACTCAAGGTTTGATGTATTCTTGATCAAACACGAGGGAAGTGTAAAGACTTTAAACTACTCGATGTTTGATGTATTCTTATTCAAACACGAGGAAACTTTGAAACTCTAAATCTTGTCACATTCTTTTCTCTTTAATTATCGAATAACGTTTCTCTCTAAGGAACTCGTTAATCAACGATCGCTCTTACGAGGAAACCTTAGTCGCGTGTTAAACAAATTCTTGTACTCTTTCTTGATCTATACACAAACAGAAGGACCTATGCAGACTATGCGACAATTTAAATGCTTGCGGGTGCACACGTAAGTATGAAAATCAGCGTATGGGAAGACATAGTAAACCCTGTCATGTGCTATAATCTAAGACTTATCATAAAAGGTAGCCACGAAACTTAAGTACCGTAACAATCCTTAGACGTATTAGACTACGAACTCAAATCATTAAACTATCGTCGAACCCATTCTGAATGATGCATCTCACTTTAAACCTTGAATGAAAATTCAGCGGTTATCCT
Source organism: Smallanthus sonchifolius (assembly GCA_023525975.1). Classification (NCBI taxonomy): domain Eukaryota; kingdom Viridiplantae; phylum Streptophyta; class Magnoliopsida; order Asterales; family Asteraceae; genus Smallanthus; species Smallanthus sonchifolius. The sequence continues at coordinate 6,556,683 of CM042026.1, read as the reverse complement.
CTCAAATACATTTCTAAAAACAAATCTTCATATATTTCAATGAAACTATATGCTTCTTAAGGAAACTCTTGACAACCATATGCTTTGAAAACTTAGAAACTCCAGTATAATCTTATTCCTATCGTTACATCCCATTTAGAAATCTAGACGTAACCCAGAGCTTACTTGGGAACGCGAAAAATCTTTCCCTCTATCCTTGTGCGTACTACATACTTAAGTCCTGATCTAGATCCTCCTACTTTAATTTTGGGATGAAATTTTCTAAAGTAGGGGAGACTGTAATATCCAGGATTTTCCGACCTATATTTCCCTAAACCTTTGCACGTATTATCAATTCAAAACTTGAAATTCTATTAAAACTATTTTCTTAAATAATAAACATTGATTTAATTGATATATATTTAAGAAAAACAAATAATACTTGAAATATATATATACACATATGAGACTTATTTAGAAACATATATATCTTGTAAATAAAATGTGGTAAAAATCCTTAAAATCTTATGAGTTATAATTATATAAAAAAATATAATTAATAAACTCATTTTAAATACTTAAAATTTTAAACTATAAATCTTAGGAACTATTTTATAAAATTATAAAATAGTAAAAGATATAAAACTTAGTTAGATTTTATAGAAATAAAACATATTTATTTTTATAAAATTCTAGGGACTGAAACTGCAAACTTCGAAACTTGTTTTAAACTAAATTTACGTTTTAAACATGAAATGCTAAAAACTGGCAACCTCAGGGACCAGTTGTGACATTCCCGCGAACTTCCAGTGTCAAGAACCGGTCATGGGTTCGAAACCCATAACCCCCGACTTTTGCCATCTTTTTCCCGAAAATGCAAAACCCATAACCGGTCATGGGTTCGAACCGGTCATGGCAACCTCAGGGACCAGTTGTGACATTCCCCCCGACTTCCAGTTGTGACATTCAATGGACCTCGGTCCTCGCCTTGCGCATGCGACCCCTCCCCATACGTATTAACGTTCGATTCGACCAAGATCACGCACATTCCGACCGGCTCAACCACCACCCACGACCCGTTCACGCATTGAATGCTCAAATCGATTAAAAATACCAGATCCAAATCCTTGACGAAAACACACTACAACTCTCTACACTCTCAAATCGCTCGAACCGTACCTGCATTCTCGAATTCGGACTCGCGACAGCCGACTGCAAACCCATCTCGTTCTCGCTCGATTCGCCACCGTTTCAGGTAATTCGAATTATCAAACTACTCGTTTTCACTCTAAGATCATTAGCCCCTTATTGATGTGTATGATCAGGGGGTTAATCGGGGTGTATTTGGGAGAAATCGATTCTAGGGTTCTTGAGCAAATTGGGGGCGTTTGGAAGTAATGGTTATTAAACTTTATTTTCGGATAAACTAGTAACAAGACCCGTAGTCAGACTGGTTAATTGCGTGTGTGATTGGTGACCCGGTCACAGACCCGAGTTCGATCCATGCGCTGCCCCACTTTTTGTTTTTCATTCTTTTGATACTATTTACTCAATTTTAAGAATTCTAATAATTTTTATAAATTATATTAAACTGTTATAAACGTAAAAACAAATTTTATTTACACTTTTATAATCCGAGATATCTTAACTAATTAAATTTAGTTAAACTTATAATATTAAATTCTTTAAAAACACTTGGAAGCTAGAGAAATGCTTATAAAACTTCATAAAATATACACCATGTTAGGAACTAATTGGAAAGTTAATTTGTTGTATTTTCTTTGGAAATTAACAGATTCAACCGTTTTAAGAAACTTAAATTTAGCATTAAAATTGTTTTATTAAAACAGAAACTTATAAACCTTTTTACAAAATGTATACATATTTAATTCAAGACTTATCTATTTAAAATAAATGTACTCTTATACAGTTATACACTTTATAAACTTATACTTTTTTATAAGGAATATAAATATATATAAATAAACTTTAAAAGAAATTCTAATCACACGTATTTGTTAAACGTTATTCACACGTAAATAGTGAAGTAAATACTTAATACCCAAATGCTTTAAATAATTTATATTGACTAAGTAAGGAAATCAATATTGTAGGTAACTATATTTATCCTTAGCTTTAATCTTTAGTTACTACCTATGCTGGATTAATATTAACCCTTAATAACAATATAGTCTCTTAATAATTATTGAAAATCCTTAAATAATTATTTAGTCTTTTAACTAACTATTACTATAACTTTATTTACAAATGCGTAGGAGACTACATTAAATTATTGTTTACCTAATTTGTGTAATTATTAATTGAGAGGCTTTTTAATAATAATTTTAAACTATAAACTTATTAAGCTTAACATTCAAGACTTAAGTCATTCTTTCAAACTCCTATTTAAAACTTGGTTTAAACTTAACAAACTCAACCATTCCCATCGCCTGTTTGGAACCCTAGTCGGCTCTTGAAATCTTAGATCATTTTTCCATAGATTTATAGGATCGTGTTTAAAATCTTATGTTTGTATTCTTAGGCTTATTGTGAGGGTATTTTTCCTCTAAATCTTGCTACACTTACTCTTGTCGAGTACACTTTCATCAATTCCAAGTGAGTATACTTAGCCCCTTTTTCTTTCTATACTTTTGGGGTGAAACATGTTCAAAAACATTAAACTTATGCAATTCTTGTACAACTATGACTAGATGCTTATTCTTATGTTAAACTTGAGACTTGTATGCTTAGATTAAACTTAAAACTAGCACATTCATTAACTTTGATTAAGCCTATTGTAACAATGATAGATCTATTGCATTTGACCAATCCACCTTGATTGATTGACCCCTTCGACGGGGAGCCCTTGGTGATTGTTACTGAATTAAACTTTAAACTTGAGACTTATAAGGTAACCTGCGGGTTATGCCTAAACTTGGTTGGAGGGTTGAAGTGCACAATGTTTAAGATACTTGTTTCTCATACTTACATTATAGAATGCATATATCATAGTGAATTGTAATTCTTTCCAAATACTTGTTAAACTGTGTCAAAACCTTTGTATCTCACCAACTATTTTGTAGATGACAGATTCTTTCACATGTTTCAGGTTCTACATCATGAAAATTGTTTGTGATCACCTAGGACGCTTTGGACCTAGACTACTCATTAAATAAATGTTGTATACTTGTTATTTCCTTTGTATTGAACCTTTGAATCTATCTATTAATGAAATATTGAAACTTTAATAGTCAACCTTGTGCTATTGAACAACCGCGTCCGCCCCGACATATAATCCGCCGTCGGTTGGGGTGTGACAGTTACCAAGCGTGACGGTCCGTTATAGGGTCTCCACGCGTCAGAATTTGTAGATGGGTCACTGGACACGTGGCAAGCTATCAGGGTTCGCGTGCACAGCCCGTAACGAACCGTTACCGTGTGTGACGGTCCGTTACCATATGTGACGGTCCGTTACCGTTTGTGACGGTCCTTTACCATTGAATTTTCATGATTTCTTCTTTTTGAACCTTCATCTATAGGTTATTTACACCTGTATTCCTTATGGTTTGTACCTTTGTCAAATCTTGGACATTTTTATGGCAGGTGTTACACACTATCTCAAGACCGTAGACACAAACAAATTCAAATTTATGTCTATAATAGTCTACCGGCACAACTTACTCAACCACGCTCTCTAAGAATCACATTAAACGTGAACTCACGTCATTCAAAATGTAATCACGTAATCAGACATTATCGCACATAATCAACAACTGTAAACACAATCGTACACCATCACAAACACAGTTATCATGAATTATGTTCAACTCATTATACGGTAAAACTCACAATCTATGACGCAATCAAACAATTAATATTTGAATTACGCATCTCACCACGTAAACGTCAAATAAGTCATAACTTCAAATCATCTTGGAATTTCTCATGGCAACTGCCACAGCATCTAATCAACGAACAATCGATCTCTCAACCACGCAGGTCCACATCTGGGAGGGAAAAACGCACTGCAGACGCCGCCCTCCTCTTCCATCTGGTCTTTCCAGTCATAGCACCACGCGGCATGTCGCCAACCGAAACTCTAGTCATACTCGTCATACTCGGCGCGGTAAGCGCCAACACTACTCCTAACTCACTGGAGGTTCCATTTGCAGCCGCCGTCGGCTTGACTTGTCGTCCTGCATTCCTCCTAGCAAGAGCTTCACGCCTGCCCGATCTCGTACGATTCGTTTAGCCATCTAACCCTACTTAAGATAGAACGTTTATGTGGCTATTACAGGTAACAAATTTAGAATATAAGAGTAACCACAGACTGCCGAATCACGGTGATCAAATGTGATTGGTGGTCCACATTACTACTTGGATTCTAAACGTTCCCCATCATTCTCACTCTAGCTTTCTACCTTCCATATAACGGATGCACATGCACATGCATCCCACACAATCAACATAACACAATGTAATACTACCACTTAGTCACACGTATCACAATATTCACAACATGTATTCACACCCTATAATTCCACACGGAATCACTAAACGACATAATCATATCAAATGACTCCACGTAGTGTTATACTACACAATTACTACTCAAACCATAATGCTTAGCTCAAAAACGTACCTCTTGGCCGGCGGTTACTCGTGGTGGCATTCGTTTTACCCTCGTCCCATTTTCAATCCGAGTAACACCGCTCCCAAGCCAAGATACACCGACCCCAAGCTCACCTGCAACACAATCTAACGTACACACAAAGTCAGCTACGTTGAGTGAGTTATAATAGTTCAATTTAAACAAAAGCCAACTCGTCTCATTTAATATTTATTTCCACACCAGACCATCTAGTCTTTAGAAAGTAGATTTGTCATTTATTAATAGATAGATAACTCCCGTTATCTTACGATATCCCCAAAGGATTCACCACACAAGACTCACCCCATCATTTAACCTAATAAGTCTCTCCAACATGGATCGAACTTACCACACTAACAAATCAAAGTTTACCACACACTGGTTATCTCAAACACCCTCTAGACACCGGCTTAACCAGCCCTAACCAAGATTCTCTCAACCCAACTGACATAACAGTTGTAAACACCACATCACAATCCTGACAAAACGGTCAATCAAACTCTACTCACCACATTAATACTATCTCATGCACAATAAGTATAACTCAACGCTTGCATGAAATTTAACACAAATATATAAGCACACAAACATATACCTCATTATTGCACCCTCGTCATGGTTACCCTTGTCAGGGCGTTCGACACACCCCGAGCAGTGACCTCCTGAAGGACTTAGTCCTCCACAATCCCGTTTGCCGTGTCATAATAACAACAATGCAAACACAATACCCGTCGTGTCTCAAGGACAACGACACAATAATAATTCTCGCCGCGTCACATGGACAACGACATAATACACACAACACATGTATAAAACACACCACATTATGCCCTATGTACATGACTTGTTAACTGCACCTGCACCTCACACATAGCATTAGGATAACCTATCCTACACGCATTCATAAGTGTTAAGCTTATATCCCGACTCTCCCCGACTAACCCTTAACACATAACAACACACTAGCATTTACATGAACCGTTAGCTAAGCGTGCACCACACACACTTATTCTGGATAAGACATCCTACTTAACCCGTAAGTAGCTAACTCATGCCCCGACTCATTCCGAATAACTCGTAACATGACACACATCATTAACTCTTTTATTCCTAGCTCTCATGATCTCTTAGACACCCCATAGGCTTCTCAACCTCATTTTTGACTGTTTTAGTGCATAAACACATCGGGTTTAACCCAATATTCTTAACAAGATTAATATAATAAACACTTCTTGTAATTATGTACGATAGCCCCAAAATCATTCAAAACGTTTAAAAAGGGGGATTAGAAACTCACCGGTCGTGAAGCTTTCCTTTCGCAAGCCGCATACCCGCAAACGTGTAGCCCAACGCGAACCTGTCATCAAATTAATCATCCAGGTCAACACTCTGACCTTTATAACACTAACCCACTTACTCAAGACTAGCAACCTACAAGTTCGGTCTAAATCGTCCCAAACCGTAAAACCGACACGCTCGTTCGCGTACAAAAACGACTAAATTAACGTTACTGTCACACCCCAACCGACGGCGGAATACGTCGGGGCGGGACATGTAGACTGTTCAAAAGCTCAAGGTTTACTAAAGTTGAAATATTTAAACAACCAATTTCATTAAAACATCAAATTCCACAATACAAGAATAGAAAATACATAAATAGTTTCTTTAAATTTCATTCTAGGTCCTCGGTCCTAAGTGAAACATCTTGTACTTATTCTCAAGCATTGGTACCTGAAACATGATGAAAATGAGAGGGTCAACTATAAATAGTTGGTGAGCATACATAGGTTTTGACACCACAAGTAAAGTTCAAAATATTTTATACAATTCATACGATACATGGTATATATGGCATTTATGGAGAATCTACAGTTAAGCTAAGTGTGTACAATCAAACCTTGTGACTGAGGCATAACACGCAGGTTACCCTAATGTAAAGTCGGTATCAAACACCCTAACCGGGTGGGTTTGTTAGACACAATAGATCTACCAATGTTAACCGTTGGCTTGTACGGAGTTAATGATTGTACTAATGTCATGTATATGTAGTCTTAACTCATAGCATTCAAGCATAAAACACATAACACATAATATCATATTATTGAATTGTATTTGAGTCTATGCAAAAAGTTTCAAAAAGTAAATCATGTTTCACCCCAAAAGTACAAAATAAAAAGGGGGCTATGTAAACTCACCTTGATATTAAGGATGCAGCTAGTACAAGAGATTAGGTGGCAAAGTGTTCCTTGTACTCACAAAGTTAACCTAGAGTGTAATATGTATGGATATGAATTAATAACACGCACAAATGTCTAAGGCAGTCTAGGGTTTCAATGGGAGTGAGTGAAGGGACTTTGTATGACGAGTTCATGTTATATCATATTGGAGGATCGTGTAAAGGTTTGTGTTTAAATTTAAATAAGAGTTTGAATAAAAGTGTGAAATATGTGTTTCTTTTTTTTTTAATAGTAAATGATTTAAAGTTTGGGTTTGAATAACTAAATAAATTAGATTTATTTATTTAGAAAGGTAGTGTGTATTTATATTGTTTTCCAATATAATTTAAATAAGTTTATCTATTTAGTTATGAAAATGTGTCAAATTATAGTAAATATATATAAGTTTATAAAAACTTAATGTTAAGCACAATTTTTAACTCTAAATGGAAAGTAAATGCAAATTTTACGAATAATAAATAGATTCATTTATCTATTTATCATTTAAAATAGATATGATATTCTAAATGAAAAGCACATATTTAGACAAAATTCTACTTGTATTAAATATATATATATCTCAATATGGATTTTGAAAAATTACATTTGTTTAAATAAATTTAAGATTCTAAATAGCATTTGATAGTAACTGATTTATATAAAAAAAATTATTTATGAAATTCCTTAAAATGTATTTCATAGCGTCTTTACACGATTTTAGATAATATAAACGTTTCAATAAAATTAATGATCTCTATTAAAATAATTCTCTTTTTATTTTGTAGATTAGGTTTACAAATCATTCGGTCGCAAAATTTATAGTTAATAGTTTAACAGTTTGAATTTATAAAACCGTTTAGAGGAGCCGAGGGTTAAATTGTTGGTTAAGTGTTTGAAATGGATCTCTAGGAAAAGAATTATGTGTGTAACAGGGCAAACAAAATCATAGAGAAAAAGGGGTAACAGGTCGGGTCGAACCCGTGACTTGTCCCCTTAGCGCGTATGTAACTAACGACTAGACTAGTTTCTGATTATTGGTTTTTGAACAGAAAGAGAAATTTTATATCAAAACTCGTCTGAGTCATCTTCTCCAAATAGTCCTACCCCAATCCTAGCCCCTAATGGATGACGGTTTGGTGCAGATTGACAAAATGACATTAGGGCTTTTATCCAAGGAAACAAGACGAGTAAGAAGACATATAAATCACCTGAAATGGTTGCGAGGAAGAGGAGGCCGACCGGAGTCGCGGGTTCGAGTTCTTTGTCTTCCGTTCGAGTTCCAACAGAGGTGAGAGGAGCGATTGAGGGTTCAGGGAGTTAGGGAAAGTGTCGCGAGCGTAAAGGGTTGGTGTTTGTAAACCAATTTCACTGGACGCATTCCATTCGATTCGAAGTGGTTTGGAAACGGCTACGGGAGCGATTTTTGAATAAATTTGTTTGATCCTCAATGAATTGGACGATGATTTGGGTTCGAAAGCATGTAAGTAAAGTCTGAGCATGATTTACGGGTCGTAACACTCCCTGATTTCACGGAATGGGATTGATTTGGCTCTGCTTTGACTATGAAAGTCAAAACGCGTTTAATCTTGAATGTGCCCGCTATTTGGGTCGAATTGGTATGATAATTGGTTGCAATTCGGTCAAGATCCCTTAGGTATACGAAGTAAGTCCGTAGATTTCGGGTATGATCGAATTTGGGTCCTTTTGACTTTTCTAAGTCAAATTGCAAACCTTGTTGACTTTTAGAAGGTCAAAGTACATGTAATAATTCAAGTTTGAGTGTAATGGTTCAAACTGGAAGGTCCGAATACGTATAGAGGTTCAAAGATAATTTGAGAGGGTTCTTTGCTTTAGGGGGGGGGGGGGTCCAAGACTAATTTTAAATTGAAGTTTTGTAATAAAATAGTTTTTATAAAACTTGAAATCAAAACTATTATTTATTTTATCTTGAACTATTTTATATAGGAAATTCCATTTTTTATAGTATTATGAATTAAGAAAAAATTTGATTTATTTGGTACCAATGGTTATCTTTATATCTATATATATATATATATATTTATAATTAAGTACATAAGTATATATATAAAGAGATGTAAAAACACGGAACTAAAGCTCATAATAATTTTTTTTTCTTTTATAACAACGTATATATAAGTATGTGCTTATATAGATATATAATAGAAAAACAATGTGTTATTGTAGAGTTGAAATTGGAAATCGATATAAAATCATAAAATATTGAATACGTACGGGATTTGGAAACGAAGTGTCATTTTTATAAAAATAAATGAATAGATAAACAAGTAGTAACAGAAAAATCATGGATGTTACAGTCTCCTCATGTTAAGGGAATTTCGAAATTTAAATAGTGGAGACCACTAAATCAGAAAGGGAGTGAGTTTGAGTTTTGAATGTCGGTTTGAGGAGTATGATAGATAATAAGATTTTGGTTTATAGCTCAAGTTAAGTATGATTGATATAAGTAGATTTTGGTTTCAAGAGAGTTTAGGATAGATCTGTCGAAGAATCTAAAGGTGAAATGCCTTACTCGGAATGGATTTGATGGGAACTTGACGATCAAGGTTTGATTTATGCTCAGAAGTTGTCAGTGGTTAAGAGAGTTCGCAAACATTGGTCTAGGTCAAAACCTCACATGACACGAACAACGCTACTTCTGATAGTATGATAGATCACTTATATATAGGAAGTACCATCGGCGTATCCACCATGCCCTTGTCATATCACATCAGTTTCGTTGTTACATGTCATGATAAGTTTTATGTCACAACACACGACAAAATTTACTATGTTTTCCATACGCTGATTTTTATAATTCCATGTGTACCCGTAATTACTCAAATCATCGCATGGTCCGTATAGATCATTCCATTGTGTGCGGGTCAAGAGGGAGCACAAATTCACTCAGTTCATGTATGTTGATTCCACATATGAGTTGCTAAAAGTACTATGTCCTTAAGTAGGCAGGTTAACTAGCAACTAAAGGGTAAGAAGTAGCATAGCCTAAAGTTCCACGGTTTACTCGTGTCTGAACAAGAATACGTCAAACCCCGAGTTGTTTTAAAGTGTTACAGCTTCCTCGTGTTTGAACAAGAATATGTCAAACCCCGAGTAGCTTCAATGTGTTAGGATTTTCAAGTTTGGTGAACAAAGTGTATGGCCATGCCTTGTGTGTAATAAATCAAATTGCATCAATTGTAGGCAGTTTATTTTCGTGTATAATGTAAACACACAAGTCTCATGTATGATCTAGTATTATATAGTTTGTAATCGAATAGGTTTCATGTGTAACGTAAACAACTTAGCATCATGTATAAGCTACCATGTGTAATGTAAGCAACATAGTATCATGTGTATTGTAAGAATTGAATTTCATGTATGGTGTTAAAACCTAGTATCATGTACTTTGCAGCCAAATAAGTTTCATGTTCAGTACGGTCAATCAAGTATTGTATATAAAACAATCAATTGTTAGGTACCATGTATATTGCAAACAATTAAGTTTCATGTATTGTGTGTTCAAGCCCGTAGCATGTGTATTGCAAATAAACAGGTTTCATGAGTTATGTGATTAATCCAGTAAATTGTGATTCACACATAAACTAGTTTCATATATTATGTGATCGTGCTGTGTATCTTGTGAACGTGCATACGTAAGTTATTGAATTTCGTTTGTGACATGTACTAACGAGTTTTTCATGTGATCGAGTGTTGCGGAGAAGCGTGTTGTTTGGCGTTCATGTATAATGTGGTAGCCAGGTTCTAGCTCTTTAAATCTCATTGAGGTTTGTGGGGATGGTTAACGTATACGCGGTATGGATCGTCCTTTGAAGCGGCAAGTGAAAGGTAACGAGGGGGTTCTGAAAACACTCAGGGAAATGTGTTTACAAATAATTGATCTTTGTTTGAAAATATGAAATTGTAATTTGTTTTTGGTTGTAGATATATAAAGTAAAGAAACTATTGGGTTAGATAATCTAAATAGATTGACAGTTTATAGGAAAAATCTTTTAATTTAAATTTTCAATTATTAATAGGAGAATAACTTTAAGATGAATTATTGGCTTAAACAAGTAGTCGTATATTGATGTAGCCACGGTTTATAAATAATTACTTAAATGAGGAAAATCATAATTATTTATCAATTCGAAATAATATTTTTATAACATAGGTTGTATTAAGTTCCCTTACACAGTGAAAATGTTCATGGAAAAATTTATATTTGTGATACTCTCTAAAAGTTTGATAAACGTTTGGTTTGAAAATAACGAGGTTGTTTAATTCTAATAGGTTGGGTCGTTTACGAAGGAGATTATCGGTAGTGTACTAAATCGTGTTGAATGAAGAAGGTGATACTTGAAAAATTTTGATGAAAATATGATGGGTGTAATTCATACTCAACGTGTCAAATTAACGAAATAATAACTTTAGGGTTGGAATATATAAAGTTGATTAAATGTTGAAATGTTAAACATTACTCCAAATATAGGGAAATGGTTTTCATACTGAATAATTAAAGACAATAAATAATAAAAAAAAAAAAAATTTTGTTAACGTCCCTTGTAGCTTTCCACTAGAAGGAGAATAATTCCCAAGACGAGCACCGCTATGGTCACTCGGGTAGCCGATCTGGCTTCAGCTTTAGCCGTCTCCGCACGGTGCTCCAGTATTTCTTTTTCAAGAATGGAGATTAACTCCTTTTGGTACCCTATTTGGTTTGCTAGGTTATCCATTCTTTGTCCTTGCAAGTCGTGCATTATCCCCTGCTCCATCATTTGCCTCTCAAATTCTGAGGTCCTTACATATTGGTGGATGTCATTGGTTGGAATTCCCATAACACTAGTGGGTGCCGTGGTATGCCTTACCCAAGGGTTAGGATGGTACGGGTCGGGCATTAGATATGGGTCTCTTAGTGGGGGTGATCTAGGTGTTCGAAGTCTTGGGCCGGTGTTCCTAGTCCAATCTTCCCTTACATCAAACCTTGGCCTGGCAGCTGGGGGTGTTGGTGACCGATGCACGGGTGTCCCGATGTCTTCTTCCCAATCAGACTCTTCTCCGGGACGGTATACCGGGGAGGAAGGAGAGTAGGAGTCTATGTCTAGCAGAGAAACAACGAAAATGTTGTAAGTGATAATAAAATACTGAGTGTTAAATATAGGAATTCTCATAGGTTTAGAGTTTGACTTGTCATAACACCGAGTCTTCACAATAGTATTTTAGAAATACAATTGACCTATAAGCAATGCATCCCTGAGGAGGGTTCCCAGGAAAGAGGGGTGGGTCACTAGGACACACTTAAGTACCCTATCTTTCCTTAGCCAGAATTTCCTCATGGGCCTGCACACTCTTCCAGCCATTATGTATTAATAACACTATTGTTGGGCTTATGGTCATGATGAGATTTGTTGTGGACTGGGCTTTGAGGCCCAAAAGTAAGGTTTTATGTATTTTACTGGCTTCTTCCTCTTGGAGGATAGACGGGCTTCTTAGTTTATTATTGTTGGACATTAGGCCCAATAGTTTAAATTTTTGTTTACAAGAGGTGATGGTATCATGTATGTGAGTTCAAAGGTGTATGAAGAATTTGGTGTGTATGTGTGTGTGTTAAACTTAGGATAGTGCTTAATGAAACACATAGGTAACATGTAGGTAATAATGAATGTAAACACAAGAGTTATCAAGAAGTGTGACACATAAACTCTTAAGTATTGTATCATGTAGTGTAATTGCTTTGCATAACATGTAAAATATTCACATAAGGAGTAATCATGTAATAGCATGGCATAGTATGGGTGTCCTAAGGTTATAGTCTAGGTCAAGAGTGTCTAATAACCTAATTCCCTATAACCAAGGCTCTGATACCAATCTGTCACACCCCAACCAACGGCGGAATACGTCGGGGCGGGACATGTAGTCTGTTCAAAAGCTCAAAGTTTACTAAAGTTGAAATATTTAAACAACCAATTTCATTAAAACATCAAATTCCACAATACAAGAATAGAAAATACATAAATAGTTTCTTTAAATTTCATTCTAGGTCCTCGGTCCTAAGTGAAACATCTTGTACTTATTCTCAAGCATTGGTACCTGAAACATGATGAAAATGAGAGGGTCAACTATAAATAGTTGGTGAGCATACATAGGTTTTGACACCACAAGTAAAGTTCAAAATGTTTTATACAATTCATACGATACATGGTATATATGGCATTTATGGAGAATCTACAGTTAAGCTAAGTGTGTACAATCAAACCTTGTGACTGAGGCATAACACGCAGGTTACCCTAATGTAAAGTCGGTATCAAACACCCTAACCGGGTGGGTTTGTTAGACACAATAGATCTACCAATGTTAACCGTTGGCTTGTACGGAGTTAATGATTGTACTAATGTCATGTATATGTAGTCTTAACTCATAGCATTCAAGCATAAAACACATAACACATAATATCATATTATTGAATTGTATTTGAGTCTATGCAAAAAGTTTCAAAAAGTAAATAATGTTTCACCCCAAAAGTACAAAATAAAAAGGGGGCTATGTAAACTCACCTTGATATTAAGGATGCAGCTAGTACAAGAGATTAGGTGGCAAAGTGTTCCTTGTACTCACAAAGTTAACCTAGAGTGTAATATGTATGGATATAAATTAATAACACGCACAAATGTCTAAGGCAGTCTAGGGTTTCAATGGAGTGAGTGTAGGGACTTTGTATGACGAGTTCATGTTATATCATATTGGAGGATCGTGTAAAGGTTTGTGTTTAAATTTAAATAAGAGTTTGAATAAAAGTGTGAAATATGTGTTTTTTTTTAATAGTAAATGATTTAAGGTTTGTGTTTGAATAACTAAATAAATTAGATTTATTTATTTAGAAAGGTAGTGTGTATTTATATTGTTTTCCAATATAATTTAAATAAGTTTATCTATTTAGTTATGAAAATGTGTCAAATTATAGTAAATGTATATAAGTTTATAAAAACTTAATGTTAAGCACAATTTTTAACTCTAAATGGAAAGTAAATGCAAATTTTACGAATAATAAATAGATTCATTTATCTATTTATCATTTAAAATAGATATGATATTCTAAATGAAAAACACATATTTAGACAAAATTCTACTTGTATTAAATATATATATATATCTCAATATGGATTTTGAAAAATTACATTTGTTTAAATAAATTTAAGATTCTAAATAGCATTTGATAGTAACTGATTTATATAAAAAAAATTATTTATGAAATTCCTTAAAATGTATTTCATAGCGTCTTTACACGATTTTAGATAATATAAACGTTTCAATAAAATTAATGATCTCTATTAAAATAATTCTCTTTTTATTTTGTAGATTAGGTTTACAAATCATTCGGTCGCAAAATTTATAGTTAATAGTTTAACAGTTTGAATTTATAAAACCGTTTAGAGGAGCCGAGGGTTAAATTGTTGGTTAAGTGTTTGAAATGGATCTCTAGGAAAAGAATTATGTGTGTAACAGGGCAAACAAAATCATAGAGAAAAAGGGGTAACAGGTCGGGTCGAACCCGTGACTTGTCCCCTTAGCGCGTATGTAACTAACGACTAGACTAGTTTCTGATTATTGGTTTTTGAACAGAAAGAGAAATTTTATATCAAAACTCGTCTGAGTCATCTTCTCCAAATAGTCCTACCCCAATCCTAGCCCCTAATGGATGACGGTTTGGTGCAGATTGACAAAATGACATTAGGGCTTTTATCCAAGGAAACAAGACGAGTAAGAAGACATATAAATCACCTGAAATGGTTGCGAGGAAGAGGAGGCCGACCGGAGTCGCGGGTTCGAGTTCTTTGTCTTCCGTTCGAGTTCCAACAGAGGTGAGAGGAGCGATTGAGGGTTCAGGGAGTTAGGGAAAGTGTCGCGAGCGTAAAGGGTTGGTGTTTGTAAACCAATTTCACTGGACGCATTCCATTCGATTCGAAGTGGTTTGGAAATGGCTACGGGAGCGATTTTTGAATAAATTCGTTTGATCCTCAATGAATTGGACGATGATTTGGGTTCGAAAGCATGTAAGTAAAGTCTGAGCATGATTTACGGGTCGTAACACTCCCTGATTTCACGGAATGGGATTGATTTGGCTCTGCTTTGACTATGAAAGTCAAAACGTGTTTAATCTTGAATGTGCCCGCTATTTGGGTCGAATTGGTATGATAATTGGTTGCAATTCGGTCAAGATCCCTTAGGTATACGAAGTAAGTCCGTAGATTTCGGGTATGATCGAATTTGGGTCCTTTTGACTTTTCTAAGTCAAATTGCAAACCTTGTTGACTTTTAGAAGGTCAAAGTACATGTAATAATTCAAGTTTGAGTGTAATGGTTCAAACTGGAAGGTCCGAATACGTATAGAGGTTCAAAGATAATTTGAGAGGGTTCTTTGCTTTAGGGGGGGGGGGGGGGGTCCAAGACTAATTTTAAATTGAAGTTTTGTAATAAAATAGTTTTTATAAAACTTGAAATCAAAACTATTATTTATTTTATCTTGAACTATTTTATATAGGAAATTCCATTTTTTATAGTATTATGAATTAAGAAAAAATTTGATTTATTTGGTACCAATGGTTATCTTTATACCTATCTACGCGTTCGTCTCGACACACCTGACCATAAAAAATTATTGGTGACAGCAGCCACCACCACCGCTGCCGCCAGAACGCAGATTCGTCTTTTAGCACGTTTGGTTTTACGCGTCAATAATCTAGTAGCTTAAAACCGACCCAAATGAACTCCGTTTAGGCGAATAATATGTCCACGCGACCGTATCGCCGAACCATTTCAGACACCCCAGTTTTCGTCGCCGGAAAACGAAACAGTGGCCGGATTCGTCCATGTTCACGCGTCTATCTTCGCGTTGCTCGAAACCCTATCAAACAAACTCGGAATTGGACAAATAATATATCCACGCGACCGTGTCGCCAAACCCTTCCACTTCCTACTGTCGCCTCCGCCTACCACCCCCGGAAACACAAATAATGAATGGAAATCTTCATCGGACTTCCTTTTTCGCTCGTTTCCTTCATTTACATGACCCGTTCACTGCCACCACCTGTCGTACAACCCTACCGGTGACTATTACCACCGAAACAACCCCCACTCAGAACTATAATCATAGTTCATGCCAAAAAACGATCGTAAACAATGGAAACGAATGTAAACGGGATTACCTTATTGCGTTACGGAGACTCCTGGTTGAAAGCCACCGCGTCACCTCGTCCGTTTCCCGTCCGACCATCCCCTGTCACCGACTTCTCCTATACTTGCGTTTCTCTCTCTCTCCGTCGCACACCTCGAGCCGATATGGCTCTAGGGTTTGCGTTTAAGTGGTTTAAATACCAAACTATGCGTTAAATGGTTAGCCGTTTCCTCCAATTCTCGTTAAATTAAGTTTCACTCGAAAACCTAACTAACCACCTCGTTCACTAAAGATCTGGGCTATCCATTAAGTCGAACCATTACCATATGGATTTCCGGGATGTTACACTACCTAATTAATCAACAATATGCTTCTATCCTATTTGATACTGGTTCTGATAGGAGTTTCGTATCCTTTGAATTTGAACCACAACTTGCTATGAGTCGAGCTAATTAGACAAATACTTTGATATTTTAGTAGCGGATGGATACTCTGTTACGTGTGACACCATTATTAGAGATTATACCCTAAACTTAAACGACCATGACTTCTCGATTAACCTTATTCCTATGGCTCTCGGAGGTTTCGACATCATAGTAGGCATGGATTGGCTGACCAAGCATCATGCTGAAGTCATCTGCTTTGACAAGTATATCCGTATCCCTCTTGACTCGGATGACATTTTGAACGTCTATGGTGAGAAGCCATCTAAAGGGCTAAAGCTTATATCTTGCACTACCGCACAAAAGTACATACGAAAGAAGTGCGTAGCCTTCCTAGCTCATATTGTGGAGCGGAAGGACAAGGGCAAAAACATCCAAGACATTCCTGTGATCAAAGACTTCCTAGAGGTATTTCCCGAAGACTTACCATGTCTTCCTCCTGCACGTCAAGTCGAATTCCGTGTTGATCCAGTGCCAGGAGCAAATCCCGTGGCTAAGTCACCCTATCGTCTTGCACCATCAAAGAGGCAAGAACTTTCAAGCCAACTCCGAGACTTTTCGACAAAGGATTTATTCGCCCGAGTGTTTCCCCTTGGGGAGCACCTGTCTTATTTGTCAAGAAGAAAGATGGTTCCTTCCGGATGTGCATCGACTACCGGGAACTCAACAAGCTTACTGTGAAGAACAGTTATCCACTTTCGAGGATTGATGATTTATTTGATCAACTTCGAGGCTCGACTTATTTCTCAAAGATTGATCTTCGTTCTGGTTATCACCAGTTATGAGTCCTTGAATCTGATATCCCTAAGACAGCTTTTCATATAAGATACGATCATTACGAGTTCATGGTTATGCCCTTCAGACTAAACCCGCGGTATTCGTGGATCATATGAACCGCGTGTGTAAACCGTACTTGGATAAGTTCGTGATCGTCTTCATTGACGACATCCTTATCTACTCAAAATCAAAAGCGGAGCACGAGGAACACTTACAGTTGGTTTTGGACCACTTGAAGATGGAGCAATTATACGCTAAGTTCTCCAAGTGTAACTTTGGCTAAAGGAAGTCCAATTCTTGGGACATATAGTCAACGAGAAAGGTATTCACATGGATCCCGGTAAGATTGAAGCGGTGAAGAACCGGCCACATCCAAAGACCCCTACGGAAGTCCGCTCGTTCCTTGGCTTAGCAGGCTATTATCCTCGTTTCATATCGGACTTTTCAAAGATCGCGGTGCCACTCACAACCTTAACACATAAAGGAAAGCCCTACGAGTGGGGACCAAAACAAGAGAAAACCTTTCAAATCCTAAAGCAAAAGCTGTGTGAGGCTACTATCTTGACTCTTCCCGATGGAACCGAAGACTTTGTTGTTTACTGTGACGCTTCCCACTTAGGCCTAGGTTGTGTTCTTATGCAACGAAGTAAAGTGATCTCTTATGCGTCCTGATAACTCAAAATCCATGAGAAGAATTATACGACGCAAGATCTTGAGCTAGGTGCGGTCGTATTTGCTCTCAAAATTTGGAGGCACTACTTATATGGTACCAAGTGTGTGGTTTACACCGACCATAAAGTCTCCAAAACATTTTCAATAAAAAATAATTGAACACGAGGCAAAGGCGTTGGGTTGAACTCCTAAACGACTACGACTGCGATATTAGTTACCATCCTAGTAAGGCGAACGTCATAGCTGATGCTCTTAGTCGTAAAGAATCTATCAAGATCCACAGCATCCAGATCCAGAATGACATTCAAACTCGCATCTTTGAAGCACAACAACTTTCAGTCACTAAAGGAAACATGTACAACGAATTGTCATGCGGTGCTGAACTCCAATTAGAAACCAAAACCAATGGGTTACTTTACTTCCTGAATCGTATCTGGATTCCGGACCGTGTCAATCTTCGTACCTTTATCACGAACGAGGATCACAAGACTCGTTATTCAGTGCATCCTGGTGCGGACAAAATGTACAAGGACCTTCGTACTCAATACTGGTGGCCTGGTATGAAAAAGGACATTGCCCTATACGTGTCCAAGTGCCTTACCTGCTTCAAGGTTAAAGCCGAGCACCAGGGCCCATCTGGGTTACTTGAATAACCCGAGATTCCTGTGTGGAAATGGGAGTGTATTGCCATGGACTTTATAACCAAACTCCTGCACACGTGTCGTGGTCATAATAGTATTCGTGAAGACTATCGAGTTGAGAAATTGGCTCGAATCTATATTGATGAGATTGTTAGTAGTCATGGTGTACCTCTCAACATTATTTCTGATCGTGATGGACGATTCACTTCTCGTTTCTGACACTCAAGTGAATCTTAGTACGGCTTACCATCCGCAAACCGATGGTCAATCCGAACGAACGATTCAAACCCTCGAAGATATGCTTAGAGCCTATGTCATTGACTTCAAGGGAAATTGGGATTTACATCTACCCTTAGTCGAGTTCTCGTATAACAACAGCTATCACACAAGCATTGACATGGCTCCTTTCGAAGCACTTTATGGTCGGAAGTGTCGTTCTCTCATCTGTTGGACCGAGATTGGTGAAGCACAAATCACTGGTCCTGAACTTATTCAGGAGACTTCCAACAAGAACATGTTAATCCGAGACAACCTTCAAATAGCAAGGAGTCGGTAAAAGAGTTATGCCGACAAAGGTCGAAAACCCTTAGAATTTCAAGTCGGCGATCTAGTTCTTCTCAAGGTATCCCTATGGAAAGGCGTGGTTCGTTTTAGAAAGAATGGAAAACTTGCACCAAGATTCGTACGTCCTTTTAAGATCCTTGAACGGATTGGGAAGGTAGCTTACAAACTGAATTTACCTGAAGGACTCAGTAACGTTCATCCAACATTTAATGTCTCAAACCTAAAGAAATGTTTAGCCAACGAAAATCTTCACATACCACTTGACGAGGTGCACATTGATGAGTCAATGCACTTCGTAGAGAAACCTGTGGAGATCATGGACTGAGAATTTAAGCAGCTCAAACGAAGTTGCATTCCAATCGTTAAGGTTCGGTGGGAATCTAAACGTGGCCCTGTGTTCACTTGGGAACATGAGGATCAATGAAGGCCAAATACCCACATCTATTTCCTAGACCCTTTTCCTAAACAATTTCGGGACGAAGTTTTTTAAAGTAGGAGAGACTGTAATCCCCAGGAAATTTCGGCACTTGTAATTCCATTATCTTATGATTTACATTTATGAAATTATCCAATTTATCCATTACAAATCATGAGTGTGCATACATTAGGTACAATCATTTCAAATTCAAAAATAATAAATATTCATATAATGAATTATATAAATAATTGTTACTATCCTATTAAATAAATATATATGTATATGCTAAGTTATTTCTAAACTCATATATATATATATATATATATATATATATATATATATATATTATAGTGTTCCACTAGGAAGGGAAAAAAGTGTAGGAGATGTAGGAAGGATTTTGAGCCCTTGATCTTGGATATGGAGCGTTTCTAAAAATGCCACGTAAAAATGAAGAGATTTTAAACCTTGAAGGGTATAATAGTAATTGCTTAAAAGAGAGAGAAATAACATACACATGCGAGTCACATGCATTTTCCACCATCATTTTTTAAACGTTTATATCTTTTTTATACGTCATTATTTTTTTTTAAAAATATACCATAAAATCAAGCGTTTTTTTTCTTTAAAACGAGTATGGTCGTGCTATATTTAAAAAAAATAAAAAATCAATGAACTGGGTTTGTACGTTTTTAACAGCGTTTTCATGGTGTTTTTTCATGACGTTTTTTCAAGACGTTTTTCATGGCGTTTTTTCAAGACTTTTTTCATTATGTTTTTTTTTATGTTTTTCACTGCGCTTTTTCATGGCGTTTTTATGATGTTTTTTCACTGCGTTTTTTCATGGCGTTTTTTTATGACTCTTTCACTGCGTTTTTCATGGACGTTTTCACTGCATTTTTTCATGATGTTTTTTTCATGGTGTCTTTTTTATGGCGTTTTTCAAGACTTTTTTATGATGTTTATTTTACTGCGTTTTTTCATGGCCTTTTTTATGACTTTTTTCACTGCGTTTTTCATTGACGTTTTTCACTGCATTTTTTCATGACGTTTTTTTCTTGGTGTCTTTTTCATAGAGTTTTCTGGTGTTTTTGATAACCGACCGTTTGGAAAACAGAAAAACGCATGTGAAACTGGGCGTGTTATGGTGTTTTTAAACTTGGCGACTTTATGGTGTGTTTTGAACTGTGATTGTGCAGAAAACAGAAAATGCATTTTATGGTGTTTTTAAACTGGACAACTTTATGGTGTGTTTTGAACTGTGCAAGCTCTTTTTCATGGAGTTTTCTGGTTTTATTTATCACCGATCGTGCGGAAAAACAGAAAAAAAAGCGTATGTGAAACTGGGTGTGTTATGGTCTTTATAAACTGGGCAACTTTATGGTGTGTTTTGAACTGTGATTGTGCAGAAAACAGAAAATGCGTTTTATGGTATTTTTTTGATACAATTACCATTATGGTTTTAGGTGTTTTCTTTATGGTGTATTCTTTTATAGTGTTTTTAAACTGGGTGTATTACGGTATTTTTAAACTGTGCAACTTTATGGTGTGTTTTGAACTGTGATTGTACAGAAAACAGAAAATGCGTTTTTCAGATTCTCCAACACCTTCGAGAAATCGTTATCGTTGGTGTTCGGCTCTGTGAATGCGAGAGTTTAATGAGCTTGTACGCGATCAAGCAGAAAACAGAAAACGCATTTCTGGACGCCATTACCATAATGGTTTTAAGTGTTTTATTTATGTTGTTTTTCTTTTTCAGATGAAACAAGCTCTTTTAAAATTATCATAAATTCCACCGGTTCAAAAACACCAAAAACTTGCCCAGTTCTAAAAACACCATAACACGTTCACTTCAAAAACACCATAAAATGTCCAGTTTAAATGTTTTTTTATGATTTTTTTAATTTATGACGTTTTTATGGTATTTGTATGTCTTTTTTATGATGTTTTTATAGAGTTTGTACAATTTGGTGCAAAAACACCATGAATAAAAAACCCCACTTAACACGTAATTTTTTTTTAAATTTTATATAACAATAGTTTACTCATATTAAAGATAAAAAAACGCTTGTTATTATGGTGTAATTTTTTTTAAATGATAACACATTAAAAGTTATGAAGGTTTAATAAATATGGGGGAATATGTATGTGACTTGCATGTGCATATTTGTGCATTTGAAAAATAAA
The DNA here is from genome assembly GCA_023525975.1 of Smallanthus sonchifolius. NCBI lineage: Eukaryota > Viridiplantae > Streptophyta > Magnoliopsida > Asterales > Asteraceae > Smallanthus > Smallanthus sonchifolius. Next base: position 6,534,948 of record CM042026.1, on the reverse strand, counting down.
GCGCATTTTTTCTCAAGATTTTGCTCTTCCCCCTTGGTCCTCTCTTTGGATACATGTCACTTCATAGTGGCTTCCTACACTTCTTAGAATATCTCTCCACTATATATATATATATAAATATATATATATACACACATATATTTATAAATAAATAATTTACAAAAAGTTAAATTATAAATTCTATAAACGAAATTAGGGTTTATAAAAAGTGATATTATTTAACTTACAATGTAAATGATTTTAATAAGAATAATACAATTTTATTTTGCAAAAAATTTATTTTCATGTTTGAGACATTTAAAAGTAATATTAATATTTAATTGATTTCATAAAAATTTATAAATTCACTATTAATATGTTTTATAAAAGTTCAGGGGTTAATAACATAATTTATGAAACTTAATTCTATTTAAAAACGAACTTTAAACATACAATGATAAAGTCTAAAACCCCAGGGACTTGTTTTGCCAAAACCTGGAACTCCCTCCCTCCCAAATCAGTCTCAGGTTCAAGACCCGCGACAACCGGTTTCCAAGCTTTAATCGCATACTCGCCTCTGAGATATTTTCCTTCGAAATTGAAACCGGCTATACGTTTAAACCAACTAATCGATCCACGACCCGAAGTTAATTGGGTTTTCATTAGCTAATCATAGACGAATTCGTAACCGATAACCCTACTCCCAACCATTTACTCGATCGATCAATGTAGTGCGAATTGGCTATAAATAGGAACCTGTAATCATCAACGACACCCACTACAAACTACTCGCACCTCTAATTGCATTAAATTCCACCTCTGTAATCCCCAATCTAGCCGAAGAACACGCCCCTGTTCGTCGAGTCGTCCTCACTCCATACTCCACCATTCCAGGTAAATTCGGTACAAATAAGTTCGTTTCAGACCCTAGACCGAGCCCTATGGTTTCGAGCTCGAATCGATGGCCAATCGGAGCAATTTGATGGCTAGGGATACGGGTGTATATTAGGGAAGAAGGAGACTTGGGGCTTGTATGTTAAAACAATTTCGTGTCGGTTTCAGACCAAGGCTTATGCCTTGGTCTGATGGTTAGTGTGTGCGCGTGTTTGTGATGCGGAAGTGGCGCGAGTTCGAGTCCCGGCCACCATTTTTTTATTCTGATTTATTTCCTTTTATTATTTCTAACCCAGGACCTAGCGGTCCGCTACATGGGCAGTACGCCAGATAAGCCGATCCTTGGGACGGTATCGGTTCGCTACCCACCACTTTAGCTGTCCGCTACGGGTGCTCGTCCAGCCTATAAATAGAAGTGTTATGAGTCCGTTTTTATGCATCCACACCCACCAAAACACCATCCAAAACACACACTTAAGTTCTGGAAGTCAGTTCCAAGCCTGGTACGTGTTCAAGAAAGTCCGGTTTCTCGCTTTCCATCCGCAATAAGCCGTAGATAGTTCCGAGGTAAGGTTCCGACTAGTTCTTACGACTTGGTTATTGCCACTAAGCGAGGTATGAATGCCTAAGTAATGTTATAATGACCTAGGGCTTTGAGGTAATTGTGTTGTTATAAGTCAAGTAAGGATGTTACAGAAACAGAGAGAAACGTTATGGGTGAGTTTTGTAATGCCCACTTATAAATATTTTGGGCAAGATATGCATGCCAGATGTGAGTTGTATATCCCATTTAGAGATGTATGACAGAATGTGACACTATTAGGTTAATCTTGATCTATCATTGTCATTCATGGTTGAACATTCTCATTGCTGATAAGTGACTTGTTATTTTAACATGTCAACGGTAGCAATAATTATATTTAACTAAAAAATGGAACAATATGCAAATTGCATTGAAAAACATTATATCCAAAAAATAATCAAACAGCCGAAATTATCAGAAATCATAACCACCGAGACTTAAGGCAATTGTTGTGCACCATTCATGTCCATATAATTTAATAACTAAACACAATTCCATAAATCAGATTAATTGGTTCATCACCAACATAACGAGTATACAGATGCATGTTCACAGGTTATAGGTGAATCTGGGAGAAGCGTAATGTATGAAATTAAATTTCACACATTGTATGGATGTCCTAAAATTGAATATATATATATGTCTTTGATTAACGGTTCTAAGGGTATCCGGTATACCCTCACGCCACCCCCAAGTGAGGGCCTTCACGGCGTGAGGGGCTTCATGCACACCGCCCCCTTGCCCAAGTGAGTAATCCAATCTAGGGGCTTCACAGGGAAGAGGTAAAGTGAGAGAGAAGAGGGTAAAGTGAGGCTTGTGATTAGCTGAGACCATAGGTGAGGGGCTTCACGGCGTAAGAGGCTTCAAGCACACCGCCCCCCTCTTAAGTGAAGGGGCCTCACTTGGGGATGACGTGAGGGTATAACGGATACTCTAACACTACTAGAAAAAAATACGTGTTTGCGTCGGAAACCCTAAATTCCGACAAATTTGCGACAAAAAAGTTTTGTCGGAAAAACCCTCGTGGGAAAAAATTTGAGACAAAATTCCGAAGCAATTTGCGACAATTTTGCGACAAAATGAGTGTGTCGGACTTTCCTACGCATTTCCGACACATCTTCTTAATTATATTTGCGACAAAATTTTATTTTAATTTTTTATCATTTTGTTTATTAATAATACAGAAATTTAAATATTAGGTGATTTTCGACCAGAAAAATAATTAGTTAGTTTTGTCGCAAATGCGTCGGAAATTTCCGACGCAAATAAAAATCTATTGAAAAAAAAAACATAGAAATTCAATTTTTTTATGCTAAAAAATGCAGAAAAAATCTAATATAATTTTGAAACCTGTTTTACAAATTCAACGACAAATACAATAACCTAATTCTAAACTTTTTTTTATCGTTTTATGTGATAGTCACCACAACAAATACAACTAATATGAATAAAATGATTTGAAGAACAAACCTTGAGTAATACTTCCCACCAGCAACACCACCTCTCATCAACTTCATATCCAGGTTTGTTAACATCAAATGAATGTATTACAATCATATTTGACACAACTTTTGCGTCATGGAATTTTATTTTTTTAATTTTTATTCAGTCTTACTATAATCTTAATTAGCATAATTAATAAAACACGTATTTAATCGTCTACTTTTGAAATTTAAACCACATATCCTTTTTCTAAGTGAGCATTTAGGATCACAATTTTTTCTTCTCTTTCTTTCTGTTGACTAAATCCTCTTAACATCACAACTCTCCTTCGACCAGTCCAAAGAAATTGGGCCCCCCTTATCTACGATGGACAGGATTTGTATTAGGAGAAGGGTGGAGCTTCAATCCAAAATAGGAATTTAAAATTTGAAATTCACAAAAGAAAAACAACAAATACGGTCTGAGAATTGAGGTTTCTGTAACATTTTGAAAACTCGTTAGAAAAAATACGTAATGCTTTCAAACACTTCAAGATTTATTAAGCAAAAATAACCTTCAAGTTTTAAGGTTTAGCATAAAATAAGGAAAACATATTTTTACATAACATAACCTTACTAATTAAGTGAACTCAAGTTTTCGATTTACAGAACTTCAAATTTTTTTTGAACGGTTAACGACAATACCTGTGAAGGGTACTGGCAAAATTCCCCTCGTCGAGACCCCTTGTCAGGATTCGAACTCATGATCTTCACAGGTGGAAACCCTTTTATAGGAAAACCTTCTAATCACCAGACCAGAAGCCTGATGACTACATAACTTTTAACTACGTGAAGAAATTGAAATTCTTTATGTAACTTCTAATCACCAGACCAATAACCTCACGCAATGTATGTAATTTTATTTTTAAGTTTCAATTTATCTTTTATATTATATACAATATAAGCATTTAACCCATTTAAACTTTTACTGATTTTGTTTTCTATAATAACTTTCGTTAGCTTTTTTGAAAAAAGTGTATACGCGGTTCTATTTAATTTTATCTTGACATTCCAATATAATTTTTTAACAAAAACAGAATTGTATTAGAAATTGAGTATTTTCTGTATCGAAAGCTATTACGAGTACTGGTACTATGGCGAACCGAACCTATACCGACCGAACAACATTTGAACCGGTATCGGTATTCTTTTTTATAACACGAGTTTATTTTGAGTTACATCGTAGAACTTTTGTGTAATGAAACCATCATAAATAATTTTTTTTGAACTGTAAACTATACCGACTACCGGTACCGTAACGAATAAACTGATACCGACGAATAAAATTGGTACCGTTATTGGTATCATCGGAACAGGTATAACTATTTGTTTTTATTGCTTTTGATTAATGCAAAACACGTGTCGGTCTCCTTTTGCTATATCACAACTTTATTTTTTTTTTATTAAACCGTTGTAAATAAACATTATTATTTTGTTATACACCTAAATTATTTACCGAAGCGACACTGCCCGACAAGACGCTAGGAACCTCACTAGTTATATAGCTAAGGTGGGAATAGTACTTTTCCAATCAAATTTCAAAACGAGTAATATGAGGCCACACTCTGCCACGTTTATTGCTTTCATCCAAGCATTCCATCTCACTCATCTCTTTCTTCTGAGGCTGTGAGTCCAGGCCTGGTGTTCACCGTGAAGGGTTCGATGGGCGATGCCTCTGCTACCGTCGATGCCGTTCTCGAGTCTCTTCGGATTAACCGGTGATACACTAACTCTAGCCTAATTTAAAATTTAAATGTATTAGATATGACGATTTTTCTGTGTATCATGTTGAAAACAATTTAGTGATTTTTTGTTCTTCTATATAAAAGGGTGTTACCAAAGGGGGATTGTAGTAGCGGTACCCCGATCAATTTTTATGCTAGCTCAATAGCTCTTCTGGTTTGGTGCATTGTTTACCAATAAATTAAAATTAACTAGCAGGCCCACGGGTTGCTTTGACACAATGTCCTTGCGGCGTCACTATTTTCGACATGTTGCCTTACCCCACTGTACGGCCTGGGCGACAATATTTTTTTACTTTTGTATTGTTAGCAAACACTCATTTTTAATAGAAAATATACATAACACACCGGCACACCCATCTACTGTAATGGAAATACATTCGTAGTTATGTCAACATATATACCTTTTTAAACCCATCTAAAAAATTTAAGAGAAAACCACCTTTGAAGGTAAAAACGTATTAACCATCGGTTCCTCCCCTCTATTTTCTTTTCTTTCCCCACCATCTAATAAAAAAAGAGAAATTCTAATGGAACACAGAATTTTGCTATTTGGACACGCCGCCAAGGATATACGCCTCGTATGGGCCAATACGGGGCGTATAGCCCTTAACCTTAAAAAACAGACCTGCAGGTGTCAGTTCTGCTCTGGCGGCTGACCCTATACGACCCATATAGGTCTATACGACACCTCTTTTTTTCAAACTTGAGCAAATTTTGATTTGTATATGGCGAGTATAGCCCTATACGCAGACGCTTATACGCCCCTTATAGGCCTATACGACCCATATAGGCCCATACGCCACCTATTTTTTTTCAAACTTGAGCAAATTTTGATTTGTATATGGTGAGTATGACCCTATACGCAGAAGCCTATACGCCCCATATAAGCCTATACGACCCCTATACGCCACCTATGAGATTTTGATGCATGTTAATGTTTCTATACTAAGCTATACTATACTATACTATACTAAGTTATACTATCTTATACTAAGCTATACTAAGGTATACTATACTATCATATACTTAGTATAGCTTAGTATAGCTTAGTATAGTATAGTATAGCTTAGTATAGAATATTATAGCTTAGTATAGTATAGTATAGCTTAGTATAGTATAGTATACCTTAGTATAGCTTAGTATAATATAGTATAGTATAACTTAGTATTGCTTAGTATAGTATAGTATAGCTTAGTATAGCTTAGTATAGTATAGCTTAGTATAGCATAGTATAGCTTGGTATAGTATAGTATAGCTTAGTATATTTTAATATAGCTTAGTATAGTATAGTATATGATAGTATAGCTTAGTACAGTATAGTATAGCTTAGTATAGTATAGTATAGTATAGTATAGCTTAGAATATATTAGTATAGCTTAGTATAGGATAGCATAGCTTAGTATAGTATAGTATAGCTTAGTATAATATAGTATAGTATAACTTAGTATAGCTTAGTATAGTATAATATAGCTTAGTATAGCTTAGTATAGGATAGTATAGCTTAGTATAGGATAGTATAGCTTGGTATAGTATAGTATAGCTTAGTATATCTTAATATAGCTTAGTATAGTGTAGTATATGATAGTATAGCTTAGTATAGTATAGTATACGATAGTATAGCTTAGGATAGTATAGTATAGTTTAGCTTAGTATGGTATAGCTTAGTATAGTATAGCTTAGTATAGCTTAGTATAGGATAGTATAGCTTAGTATATGATAGTATAGCTTAGTATAGCTTAGTATAGGATAGTATAGCTTAGTATAGGATATTATAGCTTAGTATAGTATAGTATAGTATAGTTTAGTATAGGATAGTATAGCTTGGTATAGTATAGTATAGTATAGCTTAGTATAGCTTAATATAGCTTAGTGTAGTATAGTATATGATAGTATAGCTTAGTATGGTATAGCTTAGTATAGTATAGTATAACTTAGCATAAGATAGTATAGCTTAGTATAGTATAGTATAGCTTAGTATAGGATAGTATAACTTAGTAAAGTATAGTATAACTTAGTATAGGATAGTATAGCTTGGTATAGTATAGTATACCTTAGTATATCTTAGTATAGCTTAGTATAGTATAGTATACAATAGTATAGCTTAGTATAGTATAGTATACTATAGCTTTGTATAGCTTAGTATAGTATAGCTTAGTGTAGTATAGTATAGTATAGTATAGCTTAGTATCGTATCGTATCGTATAGTAAAGCCCGCCAAGAGGTGGTTTTAAGAGCGAATAATTAAAGAAATAAACATACCACTAGATTAACACGTCAAACATTAAGATGCATCAAAATCTCATAGGTGGCGTATAGGGGTCGTATAGACCTATATGGGGTGTATAGGCTTCTACGTATAGGGCTATACTCACCATATACAAATCAAAATTTGCTCAAGTTTGAAAAAAATAGGTGGCGTATAGGCTTATATGGGTCGTATAGGGTCGTATAGGGGTCGTAGGGCTATACTCGCCGTATACAAATAAAATTTGCTCAAGTTTGAAAAAAAGAGGTGGCGTATAGACCTATATGGGTCGTATAGGTCTATACGCGGCGTATAAGTCTATATGGGTCGTATAGGGTCAGCCGCCAGACCAGAACTGACACCTGCAGGTCTATTTTTTAAGGTTATGGGCTATACGCCCCGTATTGACCTATACGAGGCGTATAGGTTCGGTCCATTTTGCAATTTTAGTGTCTTGTTAGTAGGCCCCTAAAAAAATTATGTTAAACGTTCTTACACTTCAAATTTTTTGACCTTTTAATTTAAAATCTATATTATCTAATAAATAAAGGTTTTGTTGGGACAATTATCACTCTCCTATGTATTCTCAACCATTTTTTCCCGCCTTTCTCTCCTAATAATTATAGAAATTTCTTTAATTGTTTTTATAATTTGTTATTTCACGCATCTCTCTCCTATTAAATAATAATGATTTATATATTTCTTTTTATAAAACGTTTTTATTAAAAAAAATAGGTTTGTTCATAAAACATTTTTATAAATTGAACATTTTTTTCATTTTTTTATAAAACATTTTAAAAAATAACTATATAACGTTTCTAGAATATGTAATAAAAAACTATGTAATATGTCATAAATATGTAATATCTAAATCTTTATTACTAACTATATAACATTGCATTTATTCAACCCGTGTAATACACGAGTTTTCTAACCTAGTGTTGTTATATATACATATTAATAATCAATGGGAGAAACACTCTGCCTAGCTAGTAGGCTGATTAATACTTTTTGTTCATTTTCACTTCTTATACTATTTATAATTTACGCTTTTAACCCATTTAATTTTGTATTAATTTCGTTTTCCTATAGTAACCAAGTTCGTACTATATATAAATATTCTCTTACCATTGTTGATGACTATAGTCAGACGACTTGGACTCATCTTTTAACTTTTAAAGGCAATGCCTTTAATATTCTTCAAGGGTTAATTGAGATGGTTGAGACTCAGTTTACTACTAAAGTCAAATGTGTTTGATCTGGCAATGCTTATGAATTTGGTTTGGGTGTTTATACCACCCGGTATTTTAGACAAAAGGGGATCATTCATCACACCACTTGTCCTGGGGTGCCTCAATAGAATGGGGCTGTTGAACGTAAACATAAGCATCTTTTTGAAACTGCAACGGCTGTTATGTTTCAATCCAAGTAGCCTATTACTTTTTGGGATGACTGTGTTCTCACTGCTACTCACTTGATTAACATATTTCCCACAAAGATTCTCCATTGCAAGACTCTTTATGAGGTGCTTTTTGGCAAATTTTCGTCATACACTCATCTTCGTACTTTTGGATGTTTATGTTATGCCTCCACTTCTACACAAAGGAGAGACAAGTTTCATCCACGGGCACAGGCTTATATATTTGTGGGATATCCTTATTGGAAGAAAGGATACAAGCTTTGCAATCTTGAATCTCGAAAAGTTGTTGTTTCTCGGGATGTGACTTTCCTTGAACATATTTTTCAATCTTTGCATTCTTCTGATCCTTCATTTCTTTTTCCATCTCTTAATGAACTGTTTGAGACTTCAGCTCCTGTTTCTCTTTCATCATCTTCCATTCCTCCCGCAATTAATCCTCCTTCCGTTCCTCCTGCAGTTGATCCTGATTTCGTTCCTCCTATTGTTAATACTCCTAGTGAGGTTAGACACTCTACTAGACCTTATGTTCCTCATTCTTACTTGCAGGATTATGTTTGTAATTCCGTTTCCATTGCTTCTCTTGATTCTCTTTGTTCTCATACTCTCCGGTGCTTACAAGGCTTCTGCATTTGCCAATCTTGCTAATTTATCCAATGATTTTCAGTGACTTCTCTTCACTCTTGATATTATCAAAGTTCCTTCTTCTAATCAAGAGGCTGCTCAACACCCTGATTGGCAAGAAGCTATGTCTAAAGAATTTGCTGCTTTAGAGAGCAATTCCATCGGAGAAGTTATGTCTTTATCCAAGGGTAAGAAGGATATCAAGTGTAAATGGTTTTATAAAGTCAAGTATAATGCTGAAGGTATGGTTGAGCGTTGTAAAGCCCATTTGGTTGTTCGTGAGGATACTTAAAAGGCTAGTATTGATTACACCGCGACTTTCTCTCTCGTTATTAAGATGATTACTATTCATAGTCTTATTGATGTTGCTACTAAACAACATTGGGGTTTATATCAGTTGGATGTCAATAATGCTTTCTTACATAGAGATCTTGATGAAGACATTTATATGAGTCATCCTCCTGGCATGCCTTTTATCTTCTCCTGATCAGGTTCTAAAACTCATAAAGTCTCTTTATGGTTTAAAATAAGCCTCTCGACAATGGTATGAGAGGTTATCTGATGCTCTTAAGACTAAAAGCTATATGCATTCTGTTAATGATTATTCTTTATTTTCAAAGACCAGGGGTGATTTGGTCGTTCATGTAGTTGTTTATGTGGATGGCATTCTTCTTACATGCAATGATGAGAAGGAGTTGTCTGCTTTAAAATATTTCTTAAATTCCACATTCCAAATCAAGGATCTTGGTGCTCTTAACTATTTCTTGGGGATTGAAGTTCTCAAGACTGCTTTTGGAGTCATCATGACTCAAAGGGAATTTGACAAAGATCTCTTGATCGAGTTTCATGCTGACGGCCTTACTTCTATTTCGTCACCTTTGCCTTTGCATTTGCAACTCAAACTTAATGAAGGTCAAGTTCTTGATAAGCCTTTAGATTATGGGCGGCTTGTTGGTAAGTTGAATTACCTTACCCACACTTGGCTTGATCTTGCTTTTGTTGTTCAGTTCCTTAGCTGGTTCATGAGTGATCATCGGGTTCCTCACTGGGATGCTGCCTGACATACCCTTTGTTATGTCAAGGGCACATGTTCACAAGGCTTGTTCTTTAATAACAACTCTGATATTTCTTTAACCGCTTATTGTGACTCTGATTGGGTTTCGTGTCCTAACACTCGTCGATCTGTTAGTGGTTATTTTATTTCTTTTGGGGGCAGTCCTATCTCTTGGAAGTCCAAGAAACAAGCCACCATTCACTGAGCTCTGTCGAGGCTGAGTATCGTTCTCTTCGTTGTGTCACGCAGGAACTCGCATGGTTGACACGTTTGTTTGTGGAATTTAGGTTCCTGATCTCATTACTGTTCCAACCAAATGTGATAGTCATGCTGTCATTCACATTACTAAAATCCCGTTTTTCATGAATGAACCAAGCATACTGACTTGGATTATCATTTTGGACGTGAGAAGCTTCATGATGGTTTGATTTTGCTCTCTCACACTTGTAATTCCGCTCAACTTGCTGATCTCTTCACCAAGAGTCTTGCTGGTCATCCGTACTCAGAATTCATTTCCAAGTTGGGGTTATACACACCTCCAACTTGGGGGGTTGGGGGGGAGGGGGATTGTGTTGGACGAAAGTTTTTGTTAGTTGGTTAGTTTTTCCTTCATGTATATAAGCAAACTTGTAACTTTTATTTGAGTTATCAATCAAAATCTGAAAATTTCCACAATTGTTCTCTTTCTCGATATTTTACTTTTCTCTCAATCAACAATTTTTAGACCAAATCTTAGGAACAAAAACTGAATTTAACTCTAAACTAAATGGTGAGCTAATGCTATTGTAAAAATCCAAACATAATTTTGAAATATTTCAAATAAGGAACTATGTAGGTTACGAAATATATGAGGCGTGCTATTATTTAAAACTTTGTTCAAAATTGTTGGTTTCTAAACACTTAAACATATAACAATTAATGTAACTGATAATCAAGATGTGATATACTTATATAAGAACAATCACTAGCTTAGCCTAGTGGTAAAGGTGTATATCCAAGAATTCACTAAAAATGTGGAGGTCTTGGGTTCAACTCCCACTTGTGAAAAAAAAAGGGGCCCAGGTTGGGTCAGGGGGTTTTCTCACCTATGGTGGGTTTCCTCTTGAGAGAGATGAAGATGATCGGGTGTGTCAGTGGCCCGTCAGTAATCCAAATTGCCGTTAAAAAAAATATTTATATAAGATATTTCAACATCAGAAAAGTTCTTATAATATATAGTAACTTATTATTAATATTCTAACTACCTTAGTTAAACTAAGGTCGGTGGCGACTCACAAGCCACCGACCAAAGTTTATTAATAGACCCTTAACTTTATCAATTTTTTTATTGACCCCCTCAACTTTATAAATTTTCAAATATACCTCTTAAGTTTTTAAAATTTCAGGTTTACCTATACATATAATTCTAAACTTTCAAGTTTATCACTCAATTTTCTTTTTTTTCTTAAGTGTTTTTTATATTCGTTTTAAAAAGTTGCTTTTTTTTCTATTTTTGTTTTGTTTTTACTTTATTACTAACTTCTTTTACGAATTTATCGTTTCAATATTAACTTCTATTCGCGCCGCAATTTATCTATTTTTCGATCTCCATGACCAAGTCGTGACAACTTCATACGTTTCATTTATGTACGTAGTGACATTATTGTTGTCGCCGCAATGCGCATAACAAGGTTCGCAAGCCCGCCGCATCGCGTTCGCTTTAAATATGTACTTAAATACGTTTGTATCATCGTATGATCCCACCGCAACGCGCGGGTCATATTTTCTAGTTTAATACTAAACTGCATATGTGAAGATATTTTCATGTTATTTTATCTCATTACTATCTTATACATACGTGACAAAATGGTATATCTTAAATGTTGTCCATGTGAGAAAAAAACTAATTTTAAATTTATCTATTTACGTTTACAAGTTATAAGTTTATTATTTACCAGTTTACAAGTTTTTCATATTTTTTATTTATAATATATAACCCTGTATTCGTTTACTGATCAATTAATAAGCTCAGACATGTTTTACTTCTTCTACTTCGGGTTATCATATCACAATCTAGGAGGGACAAAGAAGAGTGCTACAAGATTTAAGAGGACATAGCATATGTTAATGAAATAAATAAGATGTTTAAAATTATGTATTGTCTTTCAAGTGTTGCATTCTGAAACGTACGTCTTAAGTATTAGTGGAATTATGTTTGATTTATGATTACTGTAAAGTGAAGTTACCCTTACAATCTCTAGATCTTTGTATGTTAACATCTGTTATTTAAAAGTTATGTCCTAGGGTTTGACCCAACCTATCCTTATATGGGTGCCTCTGAATTATCTTACATCTCTGTGTAGATTAGGTCTACATAGCCGGGTATTTTATAAAACATGTGAGGTCCTTAACGCAAATTGAGAATACATAGTTATGTGACTTAGCTTTATGCAGGCATATATGAATTTTTTATTTCTTACTTTACATAAACATACATGGTTGTGCAATTTATGGTTATATATCTGTGTACTTGAATCTTCAATAAGTATATATAGTGGGTTTTGCCTAACTAGATTAAAAAGGATTTTTAAAAACTCGATATCCAGCTTATACGAATTCTGATTGAACTTATTCCAGCGGCATTGCAACTGGCTCGTCAAACTTTGCTATCTTAGCTTTTAGGGTTTAGCTTTTGGGTTTAGTTTTTTAGGTTTTAGCTTTAAGATTTAGTTTTCGGGTTTAGGTTTTAGTTTTAGGGTTTAGGGTCTAGTTTTAGGTTTTAACGTTTTTAGCTTTTAAGTTTAGCTTTTAGGTTTTAGCCTAAGAGTTTAGCTTTATGGTTTAGCTTTAAGGTTTAGTGTAAAGGTTTAGGGTTTCGGTATTTGTGTTTAGGGTTCGACGAGCCGGTTCCAACGCCGTTGAAATGAGTTCAATTGGAGTTCGTTAGAACCGGATATTAATTTTTAAAAATCCTTTTTAGGCTTGTTAGACAAAATCCCTTTTTATGGGATCCTCCCTCTATATAGATATATATTTCTTGAGAATATCACACCCTTTATGATGTAGGTATTTATTGATATCGTGATTGCCCTGGATAGTTTTTCGAATTGTGTATAAGTCCACTGTCAAATTAAAGTATTTAGTGGGTATACGAAATCATCTATCAGATAAAACATAAGTTAATTAAAAAAGAATGAGAATGAAAATCCTTGTGAAATTCGTATGAAAACGATGTATTGAAATCAGACCAAATGATCCTTTGTATAGGGGGTTGAGCAGTCTCAATGAATTGTTGTAACTCTTCATGAAAGGGCATGACAGTTACTAGTTATTAACATTTATAACCATTGCAGTTATGCCTCAGTTATATCAGTAGGAACTTCTATACAAAACAACATTAGTAGAAACTAAGTTACCACCGATGTTTGATGTTCAATAGTAACTAAGTTACTAATGATCATCAGTACTAAAGAAGTTACTACATATCACCAGTAGTAACAAAGCTAACCGGTTACTAATTAAATTTGGGAAAAAAATACCAAAATGGACATTTCGTCGGCTAAACTGAAAAGGCGCCGGCTAAGCCGGCAAAAACTAAAAGCTTAGCCGGCTTAGTACCAGTTAAATGTCCATTTTGGTAATTTTTAGAGAAATATGTGCATTTTGGTATTTTTCCCTTAAATTTGACCAAAGCGAACCGGTTTAAAAAAAACCTGATTTGTACACCTCTAGCCTAAAGGAGAGAAATTGCCTTCAACATTCGGGACGAAAACCATAACTAATTTGCCACATGTTTTGTCATGGGCTTTTTATGCATATAGCACATGCATGCCTCTTAGCTCTAATAGAATTAAAAGTTATGACTCGTTTTCATGAGTTTTTATTTCTTCCATTGCTCCATTAAATATTATGTGAACCTCTTGGGTAAGTTTCACATCATGTTGGATACTTTAATTAGCATACACATCCTCACACAATAGAAGACCATCCTTCACATTCAACAAAAAAATATCATTACAACTTATTGCTGCCACTAATTTTTTTTCCATTTGATTTTATCTATTTTCTTACGTTTCTATTAACTCTCTGGTATTAAATTTGTGATCACACGTTTTCAAAGGATCATATCTGGTGAGACTTGTGTAATCTTGATGGAACAAACTAAATACGCTGTCTATGTTTGTTCAATGGAAACTTTGATACCTACAAAATAGAATTCAACCCCACTTGTAACAAATGGTCCATATCATCTCGGATGTCACGCTCTTCGACCATGACATGTCAAAATTCAAAAACAACAATCAATAGTAAAGTTAATTCATTGGGACTAGGGAAGATACTTTTAAACCTTAACACTATCGTGTTACTTAAACTACAAAACATACAAGTTTCGGCGTAAGGCACAAAATTGTATAACCTTAAATATGATTTGAGTCTGGCTTAGCTTAGATCCAACCCACACAGGTAATATTTCGTTGTTAAAATATATAATAACAACATTATAAATAAAATAATTAGTATTTAATGATCATGGGACCATATACTTCGAAGGAGATAGGTGACTGGTCATAATTAAGAGTCTCCTTGGCTCAAGGTGAACCAACCTTCATAAATATAAATATCAAGACAAAACTGACACTCACACTCTCCCATACCCACACCTACACCCGTACAATAGTCGACAATCCAGAACCATAAGTCCTTAAAATGCCCTACCATACGTAAAATAATTTTCAAACACGTTATACACAACATACCAGTCTCTCTTCTTGTTTTCTTCGTCTTGGTATCATTCCGTTTGACTCATGCATGCCCACAAATTAAACATAATTTTTTTTCCTTTAGAAAAAAAAACTAGTTAAGTCAAAATATGATAACATTATGATCATGCCTAAAACCTGGCCTATATAGCAAGTTAGTTGAATAACCGTCATATCATTGTAAAAAACTACGAATATCCAATAGAAAAAAACTTATATGAATAATCTTATATAAACATATTTTTATATTTTTTATAAGGGAAAACTTCATAGAAATGTAACCAAGTTTTCAAACTGTTTCAATTGATTCATTCAAACTTTTTTTGTCTCGATTTATTCACTCAACTTTCAGGTAACCTGCTAACCGGATACTTTTTACCTCGTTAACAGGTTTCCATGTTGATGTGGTATTTATCATGCTGACGTGACATTTATTTTTCGTTTTCTTATTTTTTTAATATGCTAACGTGGAATTAATATATTTTTTAATTTTAAAATTAAAATAAAAATCTTT
Organism: Smallanthus sonchifolius; assembly: GCA_023525975.1. Classification (NCBI taxonomy): domain Eukaryota; kingdom Viridiplantae; phylum Streptophyta; class Magnoliopsida; order Asterales; family Asteraceae; genus Smallanthus; species Smallanthus sonchifolius. The sequence goes on along the minus strand of CM042026.1, from coordinate 6,519,673 downwards.
CTTAATCTTTCATATACTCACGACTCACGTGATGTTTAAAAAAAAATTTTCTTAAGAAAGAATTTTTTATTTTAAAATTAATATATATATATATATATATATATATTAATTCCACACTATCATATTAAAAAAAACGAAAAATAAATGTCACGTCAGCATGTTAAATACCACATCAGAATGGAAACCTGTTAAATAGAGTGACTAAAGGGCAAAAAAAGTTTAAGTGACTTAATTGGAACAGTTTGAACAGTTGGTTATATTTCTATAAAGTTCCCCCTTTTTATAAATACCATTTTATATGTAGTGATTTATGTTACGAGAGTTTGAAGTATAAGAAGAAATAGAAATAGTTCATAATTATATTATAAGTTATGTTTAGTGAAATACTTAAACATAAAAGTTTTGTGTTTTGAGTTGCATAGTTGATATTGTTTTTTTATTAGTAATTATATATTTATATATAATATTATATATCAACATGTGAAATAAATCATGATAGAGTGAGTATGATTGAATCATCCACACCAAGCGAACTTTAGTTGAACTACAGTGTTCTTAGTTGGCGTAAATTAAAAGAGAAATCTAGTTATAATGTAATAATAGAACTCGTATTATATTTAATTTTATTGATTAACTACAACTAGGATGATTATTATTTCATTATTTTATTTATTATGGTGTTCTGATAAAAATAATTATAATAATATTTTTTAAAAATAAACCTTAACGTCTATATTCTACATCGATCAATAGTCTAACTATTGGATTTTATATAATACCCTAATTAATATCATATCTAAAACTCCCATGAGGTCAGAGTGGGAAGAGAATCGACACATAAGACTGAAAAGAAAAACAACAAAACTGTTTCTATAAGAGGAGCGGACAAAAATTAAAAGGTAAGAATAATAATAAGTTAAAGAGAGTACGAAAACTTTGTGACAATAAGTTAAAAGAGAGTACCAAAACTTTGTGAAAATAAACACCAACGACAAATCAACAATTATTAGGTCATCCGTATTGGTTTCACATTCACAACCGTCACGTCCCACATCAACATTGGACAATCACTAAACCAAATCACTAAGGTGCTAGTGGTTTCACTATCCACACACAAATATATACATATATATACATAGCACACACACATGAGAGAGCCCCTTTACCTGTGAAATCCCTCACGCCATGCGCCCCACGCCCTCTTTCACGCCTTAGGAAGTGATGTTCCGCGCCCGTGAAAGAGCCACCTGGCTCAATCACCGTCTTTCACGCCTTCATAACGGACGTCCTTATAGAGGTAGTAAAGTGGTAGCAAGAAACACGACGCCTACAGTACGAGAATAGGAGCTAGAATGTAAATAAATAAATAAAACTTTAATATTTTACGTAATATATTTTATTTACCTATAATGAAATTATCAACTTTAGCTGTAAACAGATATAAATTTTTGGTTCAGCCCATTAAAATGGGAAAATGAGCAGCAAGCACAGTTAAGGCCATATGGTCATCATCTTTTTTGACCAACTTGAAGTAGAGATAGGTATTATTTATATCATATTTGGTTCATTAAATTATTATCCTCAAAATTTTTAATCTCGTATTTTTAATAATAATATTTTTAATAATAAAAAAAATATATAAGGTGGGAAACGAACCTGGGTCTTCAACAATCAACGCCCCATCGTTTTAATGGAACACCGAGAACCAGTAAGCTGACATGCTTTGCATTCACTGGTTTCATACCATATACAAATATACTAACCTCTCCTACAAAATGTCAATATAGTAATCCCATCATTATAAGTTGTTTTGAGCCTTTATTTTTAAATTATTTGATATGTCACTATAAAACTCATAAAAAACATCTTTTTTTTCTGAAATAAAAGAGTGGCGTTTTGTGACAGCTTATAAAAATGAATAATTTTATTTTATCATTTCAGTGTTTATTTTTATTGGTTTGAAACTGTTTATTTGATTCGTAAAATTTAAAAGTAAAATTTGTTTATCAAAATATTAAAAAACTATTTAATTTATAATTATAAAATAATAAATTGTAATACCCAAAGTCAAGCACACCATTCATTTATATTTATTATAAGAAAGTTAATAGTACAAGTTAGATCAAAAGTCATCATCGCAATAGACATATTTGTGTAATGAACTAATTTTGCGAAGCTAATGTGGGTAGCTCAAGTGATAGTCACATGTCTTTTTTGAGTGAAGGTTTCAGGTTAAAACAATAGAGTAATTTAGAATTATTAATATAAAATAAAATAACTAGTCTTATAGAAAACATAAATTTTTCATAATTTCATATGTTAAGAATTCTAAATAAGAATAAAGGAATAAAAACATGAAAACATATAGAACCTAATTTCTAATTTCTTCTAATTAAAACCCTTAAACATTTTCTAGGGTTAGTTTATGGTAAAAAAAAGTTTTAAAAATAAGAAAGCTAAAAAGGATTTTGCGCTTGACATGTGTCCTTTTAATATTTTTAAAGGGACGACATAATAGTCATTGTGTAATATGTCAGGTCATTGTGTAATAACACAATAATGGTCTTTTTATGTGTAACGACCAGACCTGATATTACACAATGACCTGACATATTTGAGTGAATTACACAATGAGCTGGAAAACGTAAAACACAATGATTAATACATATAACACAATGTTGAAAAATATTTGATAAAATAAGCAAATTACACAATGAGTTGGAAAACGTAAAACACAATGATAAATACATATAACACAATGATAAAAAAATATTTGACAAAATGAGCATATTACACAATGAGCAAATTACACAATAATGTCATTTTTGTATATAACGACTCTATACTCGCTTTTGTAATTTTTTCGTTTTTGTATATAACGACACTATACTCGTTTTAAAGATAAAAAATGCTTGTTTTCGCCATTGTGTTTTACGTTTTAGATAATTTCGTGTTATTTTTGACATTACACAATAACCAAACCTGACATTATTGTGTAATTTGCTCATTTTGTCAAATATTTTTCATCATTATGTTATATGCATTTATCATTATGTTTTACGTTTTCCAGCTCATTGTGTAATTTGCTCATTTTGTCAAATATTTTTCATCAATGTGTTATATATATTCATCATTGTGTTTTAAGTTTTCCAGCTCATTGTGTAATTTGCTCATTTTGTCAAATATTTTTCATCATTGTGTTATATGTATTAATCATTGTCTTTTACGTTTTCAAGATCATTGTGTAATTTACTCATTTTGTCAAATATTTTTCATCAATGTGTTATATGTATTCATCATTGTGTTTTAAGTTTTCCAACTCATTTTGTAATTTGCTCATTTTATCAAATATTTTTCATCATTATGTAATATGTATTCATCATTGTGTTTTACGTTTTTCCAGCTCATTGTGTAATTTGCTCATTTTGTCAAATATTTTTCATCAATGTGTTATATGTATTCATCATTATGTTTTAAGTTTTTCAGCTCATTGTGTAATTTGCTAATTATTGTGTAACTGATATTACACAATGACGAGCAAATTACACAATGAGCTGGAAAATCACTATACTATATTTTCGTTCTTGACAACATTAGTTCTAAATAAGATCTCGTGTTTTTAACTCATAAGGAATTTGGGATGTTACACCAAAAGTGGTAACAGTGTAAGGTATAAAGGTTGGTGCATACAAAACAATCAAGACTAAAGACCCGAAGAAAAAGTTCAAAAAGAGTCAAGTTTTGGGCCGGACGAAAGTCTTATAGTGGTTGGGGCGAAACTCTTTGTAATAGTATATATATAGTCGGTTCTTTCTTCTTGTTCAAGGTTAGAGGTTCTTTATTAGAGTTTCTTAGCCACTTGCTAGGGTCTTATTGATTACATGTATTGAGCATATTATCAATGGAAATCGTCATATTTTGAGTTTTTATTGCTTTTAGGTTTTGCTTGGTGTTCTAGTGTGTATGTGTGTGTTGATTTCAGGCCTGATTTAGGATCAATTGATCATCTTTATTGGTCGTTGCTCGAGACAAGAATCCATAGAGATCTGTTGTGTTTGGATCTACAATTTGGTATCAGAGCTCCATCCTAGGTGGACACAAGTGCGTCAAATCCGACTTTCCTTGTTGAGAAGCAATGTATAAATATGTGCACTAGATATCTCCAATGAGTGCGCAACATTGTCTTCACGGTCTAATTGTTCTCGTAATTTCCTTCATAGCCCATCCTATTAAAGCATGCTTCGATCTCAGCTTGTGACATAATGGTTTGATCGGTAGCATTATCACCCAATTGCAAGACCCGAATAATGTCTGCCTCAGTTATCCTCAGAACTTTGTTGTTGACAGTGCCCTTGATACATGCTACATCATCCCTTGGGCAATAATCAGCGGTGCTCCAGAAATATTTTATGTGATCTTCATAGGCTGGTATGTCGCAAGTAATAGCTTTTCTAATCTTGGATGGACTAAGGAAGTCGATCACTTGGTGGAATCCTTCAGCTTCGTCACAGGTTTTGTCAAGATATGCGCAAATATTGTCACGTTTTTCAAACTTGAGAGCATAATTGCAAAAACAACAAACGACCAAGGCGTTAGAAAAAATTTTGAATTTTTCAAAAAGTTTCGCCTACTTCGCAAAAACTTTCGCCCGATGCAGAAAAACTTTCGCGTGCATTAAAAACAGCCCCAAACGCTGGAAATTCTTCATATCTCTATAGTTTTAATGTCTCTTGGCCGATTTCTAATACAAAGCAGACCAACAACATTCGAAATCAACAACCAAAGCTCTGATACCAATTGATATCCCCTAGATCTTAAATGGAGTAAAGACGGGTGGTTGTGAGTCAAACAAACAATCATACACGTAAATAGTAACAAAAAGCTAAGAATTTCATTGATTTTAGACATTACAAAACTTTCATCCACACCGGGTGAGCTCCCCCGGGGTGGTGACTCATAGAAAACGCACACAAGAAACATAATTCTAATGCTATTTATAGTCCCCGAGCAAAGTTCTTCAACCAAAGTTGTCTCTTTGTGAAGATCGATTTGAAACTTTCGCCTGAAAGTTTCATCCGAAAGTAAAGTTTCGTCCAAGGCGAAGCATTTAGAAACTTTCGCCTAATTAAACCGAAAGTTTCGTCTATAACTTGAATTTCGTCTGGATCTTTCAATTGCATAGTATCATTCTAAAATTGTACCCAACATCTGTTTACTTCAAATCATAAATTTCAATAATAATTCATTCACCCAAGATATGAGATACTTAAACAATGAACTAGTGTTGGGCTAGGGATGAACCCTAGCGAATTGAGAGCTACTTTGAGACTTTCTGTAGCGCCTTAAATTATTTTTAACCAATAGTTTGAAATCAACACAACAGAAGTGTGATCTAACTTTTTCCTTTTAAAATAATCTTTGTCGAATGTTTATATAATCAATCATATTATCAAAACATACTTTGTATATATAAAACAACTATTGGTTAACAAATTATAAATTTCAAGACTTAATCTATTTACATTAAGAATACAAAAACGAGATATGTATCTAAAAGTCGCTCCGAGAACCTTGATCTTCAACACTAAAGCCAGTAGTTTGAACTCCAACCTCGATTTGTCCGTTCCTTGAGTCCTACCAAAGGTGTTATAACACCACAAGTTAATATAAATACACAAGAACATAGAGTATTCAAACAATCAAAATATAAGCTAATATCTTGTCAAAACATTCAACGCATAACTCAAAATCAACAAAATCTCAAATTTCATCATGATCCGCCATAATTTACGCCGGTCGGAGTAATTAATGCCACTTTAGGATTAATCAGAGTACGAACTTGGCGTATACAGTTCCTATGGTATTATAAACAACTGGGGCAGCGTAAATTGCGCCATGAAGGCAATTTACGTCTAGTACAGCTCTAAAATTCCTTTTTTCAACTTTTTAACGCTTTAATTAGATTGCGTACCTCTTGTATCTGTTTAAGATTATCATACTTGAAAAAATACATTATCTCATATGATCCTAAATATTTTTACAACATTTCTACTTCGAACTATTTCCATATATATTTACATCAATGAGTCAATGATATGAACTACAAATAGGTCATTAGCATACATAACTATTGAACTAATTGGTTTACTACAACAAATCAACAACATAGCATAACCATCAAACTAAGCGAGTTACTTCAAACGGGTCAACAACATATCATAACCATTTTACTAAGTGAGTTATTTCAAATGGGTCAAAAACATATTATAATGCGAAACATACCAATTCTCAACTCTTGAGGTTATACCTCATTATCAACATTACATTAGGTGAAACTATTAAATTCTCTATATACACATATATCATTTAGATCCTAGCAACATGTTATGTATGTAGGATAAACTTATATAGATAATTGGTATTAAATACATACTCTCATCTTGACTCTATTTAAGGACATGCAACATATTCAACTATAAAAGTAAGTCAACTTTGCCATTAAACCTTAATCAAATTCACAAGTAATTCTACACCGTAATCAAACTAACGTATACTACATCAAGATTGTATATATGCTTTCCAATTAGAGTAAGGAATTACCCACCTTCGCTCGTAGGATTTATTGGATCATGAGTTCCTTCGCCAACCCGTGACTTTCTATGGTCAACACTTAAACATGTCAAAATGCAAAGTTCAATTGTATATAACAACTTCAGTTATTTGACAACTCAACTTATTATTCTCAAAACCCATTAAATAATTGTTACATATTACTTTTTAACACATTTTCAATAAATTACACCTCATTTAACATACATAGTCTTAAGATCATTTGTGTGTAAATCCTCATATGAATCAACAATACTTTCAATATAAACATCATTATCATTCATACATATAAAACATTCAACAGAAGTTAACATCTTAAATTCAATCATTTTGTCCCATTGATAATATTTCAATATATATTTGATATCAAATCTTTCAAATTTCATAAATTTCTTGATTTAATCATTTTATCAAACACCTAATATGCATACTAAACCTTAAAGCTTTTAAATCACTTTATTGTCGTATTAATTCATCCTTGCTTGTTTAATTTCATTATAGTGGAAGTATTTTAACTCAATTCACCTATTAGAGGAGATTTATCTCAATATTAGTCAAAAATCCAAAATTTACCATGTTATTACCAAACCCATAATTTCTCTTCAACCTCATAAAACCAATTTGACCATACCAATAGGTTTAACAAATTCTAATACTTTAGATAGCATCAAGAAGGTGTTTTTAATTCAGAAACATCATTATTTAGTCATTTAGTAAACATTATACCCATAATCCATTTGAACTTCCAAAACCCTTCAACAAGCATAAACTTTAGAACATAAATCATGGTGTTATTGAAATTTACTAACATCCTAATCATCATAAGTATGATGATTTCTACCAAAGTGAAGAACACATATAGGATTATAACCACCTTTTATCATCTCATTGTAAACACCCCCAAAATCTAGGGTTCTAAGTTAGAAATCACTTACCAACTTGTCTTTCTTGGTTTGAAGATGATAGTAGGATCATGTAACTTCAAAATCCTTGAATTTACACCACCAATTTGATGATTTAAGCCTCCATTGAATTCCCTTCATTTCTCTCGTCGCTTTTCTTCCCAAACACACATTCACACTAATTTTGACTCAAATGAGGATGAATTAGCCCCTTTTAGGGGTGTTCAGTATTCCAATCGGACTCGAAAAACTTGAAATTCAGTTCGATTCGAATTTGAATTTCAAGTTCGTATTCGTTTTAGAAAATTCGAATTCGATTCGAATTTAGTAATTGAATTTTGAATCGAATACAAATTTGAGATTTTCGATTCAAAATAGAATACAAATATTATATATATATATATATATATATATAATATTTGGGCCTAACACTTAGTTATAGTATAAGGACTTGCAAAGACCAAAAATTTAAAACTCTTACTTATATTATTTGGGCCCAATGCCGATATACAATCCACTAATAGTCTAATACCCAACCTACTAACCTTTTCCTATTACCCTAAACTTAAAGCTGAAAACAAAAAGGATGCGCTTAGAATTTGTTTGACGACTGATACTTGGATATCGATACAAATAATTAATTACATGTGTTTAACAGCTCATTACATTGATTCTAATAGGAAACTACAAAAGAGAGTCATTAATTTTTGTCCAATTACAAGTCATAAAGGTCATGATATTGGAAGAGCGTAGATTATGCTTACTTGATTGGGGTTTTCAAAATGTTTGTACCATTACCATTGACAACGTAACATCCGGCCTCTCATACCAACAATATTGTCCGCTTCGCCCATTAGGAGCTCACGGATTTGTTTTTGTTTGTCTGGGTGAAAACCTCTCAGGGGGTCACCCATCCCTGAATTACTCCCACCCGAGCACGCTTAACTGTAGATTTCTTCTCTCGTCCACAACATTAATCCCCAAAACGCGTTGTGGTTTTTGAGGCGGGACATTCCTTATGATCCCAGCATCTCTCACGTGGACAGAACATAAAAACGATATGAGATTTTCCTAAGGTGTTACAAACACCCCCTGGGACTCATCATCCCCGGTGAGGTTTGCCCCACTACCGTAAACAGAACAGAACGGTAGTGGCTCTGATGTCATTTGTAACATTCGGCCTCTCCTACCAACAATATTGTCTGCTTCGCCCACTAGGACATGTAAAATCCAAAAAAAAAAGGATAGTTATAATAACGGGTTAAAATACGAGAACGAATGGAATAAAGGAACGAGGCATGACGGGTTGGGTGGCGAACATAGGGGATCTCTTCCCTATAAATAGCCTAAGTCACCACCCTTTCTCTCATTTGCAACATCTAGAGAGAGAAACCGTAGAGAGAGAAAGTTGGCGGATCGACCAGAGATTGAAGAAGTATGTTACTCCATAGCTCGTGAGCAAAACTCCTAATCAGAAGCTCGATAAGGGTAACGATCTGATCTAGATATGAGTTTTCGTTCGTTTTGGGGGTTTCGGATAAAAAAGATGACATTTTTACGTATAAAACTTGAATATAAACATAGATCTAGCATCTATAAGGAAAAACAAACGTTTTGAACGTAAAAAGTTCGGATCTTGAGGAGGTCAGATCTACATGCAAAAGTTAGGGTTTTATGGGGAAGAAGACTACTCACACGCAGGCCCTGCGTACTTCTTAAGTACGCAAGAACAAGGCCCTACGTACTTGTTAAGTACGCAAGATCAAGGCCCTGCACACTTGTTAAGTACGCAAGAGCGAGGCCCTGCGCACTTGCTAAGTGCGCAGGCATCAGGTCTATGGGTAGATATAGCTGGTTAGTGAAGTCAGTATGTTCACCAAATTCAGTATGGTTAACCCGTTAGAGTCGAGATTAGGTCTGATGTGTATTTAACTACTCAATCTAGATCGTAGGTGACGTTGTTGGGCCTTCGATTAGGACAACTTAGACTAGCTTATCAGGTGAGTTCTAGAAGCCCTTATTTAAATGTTTCAAATAAATGTTTTTGGGCTGGTGTGCATACGTAACGATGTGACTATTTTGTAAAACAATGTTTTTGAATGACGTATGTGACGTTTTACAAAATGATGTTTATGAATGATGTTATGGAAGGAAAAGTTTATGAAGGAAGTGTTTATGAAATATTTTGTCAAATGAAGTTTACGAAGTGTTTACAAATGAGTGAATGATTTTTAATAAAACGTATGAATGCTTTAACTGAAGTTTTGAAGTAAAAGAAGTGAATGTTTACGAAAGTCACAAGCGAACGAAACTGCCATTATTCCTTAGGGAATGAAGGTTATGGGTATGGGATGTATGTTATGGACCATTACCTTTTAGGGGCCTTTGTGGCTGGCCAACTGCTGTATAACTAGGGTGATGACGGTCACCAAGGGGATTTTCGTGATCCTTGAAGTTGGTACGACTTACCTTACGGGGTAGTCGTGCTTGAAGTTTGGTACTTGTCCCTTACGGGGTGCAGTGCTTGAAGTTTGGTACGTGTCATCCTTGTGATGCCGTGCTTGAAGTTTGGTGTTGAATGACCTAAGTATCGGGCCCTAGGATTTCTTCACCTGAAGGACAGTACAGTGTTGATGGGCCTAGTGGTGGTGATCTTTAGGTTATTCCGCCAGTATGCGATGTTTGGAATTGACGGTTACGAGAAGGCGCAGATTCGATATGTTCGATGACTTATGTTTATGATGTTATGTTATGTTATTACCTGTTTTCGTACGCTTTTATTAATGAAGTTAAATGATATGTTTTTGACAAATATTTGAAGTTAAGGTTTTATGAAAAGCAAGAACTCACCAGCGTGGCTGACTTTTTAGTATGCACATTCAGGTTAAGGCAGGTTATGATGATGGACGGTGATGCTGGGCGACGTGATGAGTTACCCGGATGATATAAAGACTGACATCCCGTTATGATTAGCTTATGTTATGTTTATGTATTAGACTATGTTACGCTTCCGCATGTTGAACATTGTTATGATTATCTTTTAATGAAATTTTCCGCTGCGTTATTTTGATATTCAAGTTTAAGAACTGTTTGTGAATGAGTAAATCTAACAAGTGAGGCATCCCGAGTTTGGGGCCTTACAGGAGCTCACAGATTTGTTTTTGGTTGTCCGGGTGAAAACTTCCCACGGGGTCACCCATCCCTGGATTACTTCCACCCGAGCACGCTTAACTGTGGAGTTTACTCTCATCCACTACATTATGCCCTAAAACGCGTTGTGGTATTTGAAGCGGGACATTCATTATGATCTCAGCATCTCTCCCGTGGACAGAACATAACAGAACGATATGGGATTTGCCTAAGGTGTTATAGACAATGCTAGTAGTAATGATATAACTATGGAGTACTTAAAAGGTAAGTTTGCAAAACGAGGTAATCTTTGTGCCTTAAATGCTAAATGGTCTCGTGTTTTAAATTTGGTTGTTCAAGGTGGCATAAGGGAACTTAGTGGAATAGTAGATAGTGTTCGCGCGATCGTAAGGTATGTTAGACCATCACCTGCTAGATTGAGAAAGTTTATGGAGTATGCGAAGTTGAAAAAAATTGAAAAAACTATATCATTGTGTTTGGATGTTTTTGCAATTCCATTTTCTACGGTGACTTCTGAATCTACTTTTAGTACCGGGGGTAAAGCACTTGACTCTTTTAGGAGTTCTTGAACTCCTAGAATGGTACAAGCTCATATTTGTTGTTAATATTGAATTTGATCATTTGATGTTCCGGTTAATGTTGAAGAGCACCTTGAAGATCTTGAAAAGTTTGAAGATGGTAAACCTTTTATTAGTTTTGTCTAAATGTTAAATTTAATTTATTATACTTATGACAAACATTTTTTTTCTCTCATTACAGAAGTAAGACAATCAATGAATGAATCAACTATCATAGATGTTTAGAGGAACCGAAAATGTAAGTTAACACTTTTGTCCATATCTTTAATCTTTTTAATTCTTTTAAAATAATATTGTTGATTTGTTTAATAATGGTGAAGCTTGGAATTTGGTCACTTGCAATGGAGGCGTGAAGCTTGGAATTTTGATGTCGTGAAACTTGGATATTAATTATTTTGTTTGTTAATTTATAATCTTATTGTCACTTGCTATGACACTTCGAATATTTTTGATGATTTGGATGTAGTTTTTTTTATGTTTGTGATGTCTTGGATGCAATTTAATATTCGAAAAACTCGAAATTTGATTCGAATTCCAATTCCAATTCTAAATTCGATTCAAATTCAGTAACCGAATATCGAATCGAATTCGAATACAACTTCAAAATTTCAAAATTCGAATAATTTGATTCAATTAATTTGAGTATTCGAAATTCGATTCGTTGAACACGCCTATCCCCTTTGACCCCTTTTAAATCATCTTTCAGCAATTCACAAAAGTAGTCCCTCTAGTTTCATAGATTTTAAGTTTAGTTTCCATTTAGATATTTTGGCCCCTCAACTTTATTTTAAGTATATCAAATCTCTAAAATGGTTAGTTAAACTCCAAACATTTCAACTCGTTCAAATGTCTCGTAACTTTCTAGTCTTATGAAATCATAATATAAGTTGATATAATAAAACTCATCATAGTAGATTTTTAAATGTTTTATGTATTATACCCAAAATAGAATGCTACACTTTTGTGTTAGAATTTTGTTAGAACAATAGAAGTCAAGGGAAGAGTGTGTGACTATACGCTCCCATCTTACAAGAAACGCACCACATGATATGGGTTATAAAATCCCGTTGTTTATTTACATTATAACGAGACTTCATAAGATATACGTACGTGCATATCTTAAAAGCTTTCACCTCGTGTACTAAGAGTGAGCAAAAAACCAAATTAACAGAGTCAAAACCGAATAAACGAGAAAAAACATTACAAATAACAAACACATTTTACATCACACGGGAGTAAATATACAATATTAAGTCATACTATATATTTAAGTAAATTACGGTTTTTGTCCATATAGTTTGACCAAATTTTACAGTTCAATTTTTTTTGCGCCTCTATGACACATTATAGTTTATTTTTTTTATCATTTAATTATCTTATTAACACAGTTAGAATAGTGTTGTTAACTTTTTTGTTATTTCGGTCCTTAAAACCAAGAAAAAATATCCCGAAATGATTCGCAGTAGCTTGCACTTCCTTTCACATTTGTTTGCACTTTGTTAATAGTTTAAACATCACTTGGGACTTCACCTACATTTCTAAAATCAATTGTATCACATGGATACTGAAATCAACTGGAACCAGTCGGGGATGCTGATTGAACGATTATAGCACATAGATTCTAAAATTGACTATCATTGATTCTTGGTTTTAATCAATTGGAACCAAGTGGATGCTGGTTGAACGATGATCTCCAGACATTAAAGTGAAGATGATGGAGGGAGTTGAGAGAGGGGTGGGTCGTGGGAAGTGCATGTGTTAGGAGTTGAATTTATATATTTTTAAATTTTTTTTGTGTTTTAATAACAATCGTGTTTTCGTCAATATTTCATAAATATTTAACAGAAAGAATAGATAAGAGTTACAGAGCTAGACTAAAATGATTAGAAAATGAAACCACATGAAAAAAAAAACAAAAAAAGAACTTATCAAACCACATGAATGAAACCATAATTTACTCTATACATTTTATTCAACGATAACTTCTATAATATTCCATCCTATTCAACACTTCCCATAATATTTTGCAAGAATATTAACACATTCAATCAATTCATTCACATAATCATGCATTCGCATGATATGACATATTATTAGGCCCTCATATGATCTAGAAACATATTCAACATACCAAGCGACCCTAAATTTTATGGGGTATGTAACATGACCACGAACCCTAGCTTTGAACATCATGTGTAACTTTAACTTTAAACTTCCCAATCCAACCAAAAATCATTTGTACCACTTCAGATTGACAAATCAATATAACCCCTAAGTTTTTAAAAGTTTAAATAATAATAATAGGAATAATTTTTATGATTAATGTTCTATTCATGTAATCGACGAAGGTTACGTTTCACCTTTCACACATTTCCTATTGTTTTCTTCCTTGAGTTTCGACTTCTCTTTGCGCGGTGTTGCTACATCCAAATCCGGGTTGGATCTTGTTACTAAGTTTGTCTGGGTTCTAGCATTCCCGAGTCTGGACCTGAGCTGCAACAACAAAGGAGATCTACGTGGGGTTACCCCAAGGGCACTCTGATGCTCAAGTCAGTTATTTGTATAAAGATTAATATATCAAACATGGAAATCATGAATAAACATAAATATACGATAGAATAAGGATAAGAAGTTAGAAATAAGAGAGATGAACTTCCTGGAGAAAACGAAGTGTGAAGGGATATCTTGATGGAACATCATATGAGAGAGCTGAGTATTCAACATGATTCATTTACCTTGCTGGGGTATGCTCTTATTTATACTTGTGATGTTTGCCCTGGGTCGGTTGTCTTTTGACCTTGGGTGTTCTATTTTGGTGACTGCCAGACCCCTTGTTATCTAGTCCCTGCCTCCTTCTTGCTGAGATTCCCCTTTAAGTGTGAAATATGTTGACATAGGGCTGCTATAGGTTTCTAGCCTAATCTCCCTCCTGATAGGTACTCACATGTCCTTTCGTTTGGAGGCAAAAAGGGGAAAACATTGTTAACTTCTGAGGGTCTGACTCTTTCCTCTTTTGTTACTGTCTTGGAGCATAGTCTCTTTCATGGGAAGACCGTTGCTTTCTTGAGGATATTGTATGTATTGTCCAACCTTAGGTATCTTAGCTGGGCTATACCCTTCTTGGGCTTGACCTTTATCTTGAACTTATACTTTTGGCCTGGACCCTACCTACGTCATCAGCCCCAGTCAGGTGCTAGCATGATTCTAAGCGTGGTTGTGTCTGACTCGATCTATACTTTTTCGGCCCAAGTGTCCCGTACTTTCTTTCAAAGTTATTTATGGTTCATAACGTGGGAGTTAATTTTGAGTGATCTTGGATGTGAGGGTCATCGTGTCATGTATGATATCAACTGCTTTTTAGACCATTTTAATGTGGTGTAGTCAATGGTATTGTAACCGTCGGTATTAGTAGAATACTTACGCGTTTAGCGCCTTCGTTGTGGCTGAAGGTTATTAGTAGAAGATACGTTTACTAAATCACATTTACAAGACTTTCTAAAATTAACATATTATTGGGATAACCAAGTATTGTCGAGAGAGCACAACTCAATCAAATTATAAAGTACTCTAGTGAGTCACTTCTTCTTAATGATCAGACCATAGTGAAGCAAAGGTAATTTAACTACTTGCCCAAAATATCTAGCGATGGTAGAGAGAAAGTAGAATGATCGAATGCATAGGGGAGGGTGACGTGTCATTCCTTGGGGACAACTTAAAGAGACGTGGGGAAAATAACTTAGCTAACTCTACCTCAGAAAAGGTTGTGAGTAGGAGGTTGCTAAACTAGTCATTCTTCTACCTAGAGTAATAGGGTTGTCATGCCCTATGGCGGGGTAAAATTCCGACAACACGTAGTCACATCATGTTCATGAGCACGTAGGTAAAGTTTATGGTCTCTGGTCAGGTAAGGTTCTCCTGGTATGTGTTCAGGTAATGTTTGTAGCATGTGGCCAGGTAAGGCTTTTGGCCTTTGATCGGGTGAGGCTTCAAAAGGCGGGGTTGGGCAGGACCGGGCCATGCCAGGTAGCCGAGTGGCAAGGTGAGGTAAGATCAAGTCATGCCAGGTAGCCTATATTCAGATGTGGGGTAACACAAGGCATGGATCGTTCAGGAAAAGCTAGGTCAAATCATGAAAACTAAGGTAAGGCAAGGCGTGGTCAGGTAAGGAAAAGCGAGGCAGGGAATGTTAGGTTAGGTCATGCCATGCCATGTAGACCGGGGTAAGGCAAGGAAAAGCAAGGAGGGGCATGTTAGGTTAGGCCATGCCATGCCATGTAGACCGGGGTAATGTGAGGCAAAGCAAGGCATGACATTTTAGGTTAGGCCATGCCATGCCATGTAAACCGGGGTAAGGCAAGGAAAAGAAAGGAAGGGCATGTTAGGTTAGGCCATGCCATGCCATGTGGACCGGGGCTCTTATTCGTATTCGTGAGCCTCCTTACATTATTAGCCCCCAGTCAGGTGCATGCATGGTCCTCAGCATGCCTGTACCTAACTTGATCTATGCATAGCCAGGCAAGGTTTTCCTGACGTGTGGCAAGGCAAGGTTTCTTGCCGTGTGATCAAGTAAGCCTTCATTGTGGAGACTCATTAGGTATAGTATAAGGCTCATAGCCTTTATGAATGTATTATAAAGTTCCTAATCTTGACAAGAGTAGGCCGGGTTGTATGACTTTTTCAATCATGAGTTCAAGGAGCGTTCTCGTATAACCGGCGAGATACTTAGTATAGATGCTAAGTTTAGAACTTTGGGTGTGATAGTAGATGAGTTATCTCATCTTTGGTGAGATGAAGGTAAATTTTCACCTTTTCATGTAACGGGCTTAAACTTTATAAGGATCAACGAATGTTAGACCTCCTGATACGACATTGGATAAGGTGCGTGACCCGATCAAAGAGTAAGTGATTGTCACTCTTCATAGTATGGCATTAGGCAAGGTGATTGACCTCATGATTCACATTAGGTGAAATTCTTGACTTAAGCCACTAACAAGTGAGGGTCATATCACATTAGGCAAATTACTTGACCTTTTTGGCCAAAATAAATCTGGTTTAGACCTTACAATGCAGTATTAGGTAAAATACTTAACCTTTCTCTAAGAATAGTTCTAAATCAGGATCTTTTGATATATTATCAGGTAAGGTACTTAACCTTTTTACAAATAAGTCTAGGCTAGACTTCTTGATAAAAATAAGCTTAGGTTAGACCTCATCAGGTGAGATGCATAACCTTTTCTAAAGATAGATGAAGGTTATACTTCATGATGCAATATCATGTGAGGTGTCCTATGATATTAGAAGAGATCGATCCTTGTGATGCAAAATCCGATAGGACAATGCGCTTAAATAGAGCCAAGGATCAGTGAAGATCAGGCCTTAGGAAACGAGATCGTATGAGTATCTTGTCTTTGAATGTTGTGACCACCTTGGTGCTATTCGAGGAAAACCACTTAGCCTTCATAGAATAAAATTAAATAAGCTTATATTAGACCTCGAGGTGCGATAGCAGGTGAGGTGTTTAACCTTTTGGCAAGAATAAGTGTAGAATATACCTCAAGATGAAATATCACATGAGGTGTTTAACGAAATGAGATGATCATCTTTACATGAGTAGGTCAAGGTCGGACCTCATGTAGCAGTATTATGAGGTGCTCACCCTTTACATGAAAGTTTATTTATATTGCACAATTGTGTGTACATAGGTAGGTCAAGGTCGGATTCTATGGAGCCAAATTGTATTATGTGCTCAACCTTTACATGAGCAGGTCAAAGCCGAAACTCCCGGAGCAGTATTTATGAGGTGCTCACCCTTAAGTAATATGTCATGACTTGCTGTTGAAAGTTGTGATTCACGCTTTGGATGATTTAACAATACATGTGTTCTTGCATTGATCATGTAGAAGTGTGTGGATATGATTTTATGTTCCGCATTTATGCCATGTTAACATTAAGAGATGGCTTAAGCTTAGGCTCCACAAGGCAACATTACTTGTACTCTAGCCAGGCAAAATGACCTGGGAGCTAAACAAGCAGGGTGATTTTAAGCCTGACCAGGAAAGGTAATGTTTGAGGTTTGGTTAGGTAAGTTGACCTGGGTTCTGACCAAACAATTCGACATTGGCCAGCGACTTGAGGTCTGGCCCAGCGAGGTGACTTGGTTTGGGAGATCTCGGCAAGCAAGGAGATTTGACTTAGGCTTTGGCACAGCAAGGTAGTTTTGCATTTTGGACAGGTAGGGCAACTTGCGCTTGGCAAGGCTGGGTGACCTGACTTGAGACTCTGCAGATAAGGCGACTTGCTCTTTGACAAGGCCATGTGACTTGTACTTAGTCGAGGCAAGATGAGTCAATGTGACTTGGTTTGGGGCTCTCGCCGAATAAGTATGTTTGTCTTAGAGTCCTAGCTAAGCAAAGTTTTCTTGGCTTGGAGATGTGGCAAGGTAAGGTAGCTTGACTTGCTTTCATAACTTTTGTCCTGGAAAGGTGACTTGCCAAGCTTTAGCCAGGCAAAGTGACTTGAGCTTGGGCTAGATAAGGTGACTTGAGCCCTTGCTAGGCAAGTTGACATGGTCCGGGCAGGGAAACTTTACTTGGAGCTCTGGCTAGGCAAGTTAACATAACTTGGGCTCTAGCACGGGGAGGCGACTTGCACTTTAGCCAAGCAAGGTGACTTGAGCTTCTGATAGACAAGGTGACTTGACTTGTGAATTTGGCTAAGGTAACTTGGGCTTTGAGTTCTCTAAAGTCAAATTGATATGACTTAGAGCTGTAGCATGACAAAGTGATTTGACACAAGGCTTTGGCAAGGTTATGTGACCTTTTTGTCACCTTTTTTGGATACGTCATTGTAAGAGCACATGTCTCTCTTTTTCTTATTTTTTCGTAATAATTTTTTTTAAAGATGCTCCTTACGAAATGTATTAGACAAAGATGACATGTATTTTTCTCGAGAAGTTAATAAACTGCTTTATAATGTGTCAAAGAAAAGATGATATTTTTTTTTATCAAAAAAGCTTGAAAATGACAACTCACTATGGTAGCAAAGAAAAATAATATATTTATAGGCTAGTACCAAGACTTCTGACAAAATGTTATTTTCTGAAAAAGTCTTACCACCATGTCAAAGAAAGAAATGACTTTTGTACGTTAACAGTGAGATACTTTTATGTAGCAAAAAATCAACACTAGTACCTTATGCAATAAGTATTATACATGAGCATCATGTTTTGCCAGCTTTCTTAGAGAAGTATGATGCATAGGTGCTATCTTTCTCAAACAATGAGTTTTTTTACACACACACACACACACACATATATATATATATATATATATATATATATATATATATATATATATATATATATATATAGATAAAGTTAGGTAAAATAAATTTGTCAACATTTCACATCTTTTTGTGAAGATTTTATGGTAATTTTTAAGGGAAAAATGAGAGGCTCAAAGTTACAAAAGAACGGATTTCAATTAGAAGCAAACTATAGACTTTTCTTCCTGGGCCAATTTATGTAGATGTTTTAAAAACCCATGATAGAGATGAAGGTGCTTAGAAAAACATGTCCATGAGAAACTTAATGTTAATAAGTAAAAAAAGCAGATAAAACCATATGCTTGATCGCCCTTTGAGAAGGTAATTAAATCCACTTTTTTTTACCATGGTTGACCCTGGGCTGGGACTGGTTCAAGAAAAAAATTCGTAGTTTTACAGTTATTTATAACAATAATATATATAACCTTTGAGTAGGTAATTAAATCCACTTTTATTGTAGATCTCATAAAACTCAAAAGTAATTTGTTTATGATTTCTTTCACACGATTCTTCATAGAATTTCTTAGGTCCATGAATTTTATTACGAAAATACTTTTTTTTAGATATTTTGATGAAACTAATTTTCTTCATATTTGAAAATCTGATATAACAAACATGCCTTAAACAAATTGTGGTGTAGAAAGTTGAGATTTGGAAATTGATTTGGAAAACACAGATCGTTTCTTTTGTCTAGAACAGTGGGCGCGAGGCATTCATACGGGTTGAAATTCTCGGCCCCATGGTGGGCGTTACTTGTTGCTATATCCAAATTCGGGTCGGGTCTTGTTACTAAGTTCGCCTGGGTTCTAGCATTCCCGAGTCTAGACCTGAGCTGCAACAACAAAGGAGATCTACGTTTAAGGGCCCGGGGGGTTAGCCCCGAGGACACTCTGACGCTCAAGTAAGTTATTTGTATAAAGATGAATATATCAAACATGGATATCATAAATAAATATAAATATAAGAGAGAATAAAGATAAACAGTTAGAAATAAGATAGATGGACTTTCTAGAGAAAAGTAAGTGTGAAGGGATGTCTTGATGGAGCATCATATAAGAGAGTTGAGTATTCAATCTGGGTCCTTTACCTTGCTGGGGTATGCTCTTATTTACACTTGTGATGTTTGTCCAGGGTCGGTTGTATTTTGACCCTTCAGACCCTTTGTTATCCGGTATCTGTCTCGTTCTTGCTGAGATTCCCCTTTAAGTGTGAAATATGTTGACATAGGACTGCTATAGGTTTCTGGCCTAATCTCCCTCCTGATAGGTACTGACCTGTCCTTTTGTTTGGAGGCATAAAGGGGAAAACACTGTTAACTTCTGAGGGTCTGGCTCTTTCCTCTTTTGTTATTGTCTTGGCGCATAGCCTCTTTCACGGGAAGACCGTTGCTTTCTTGGGGATAGTGTGTGTATTGCCCAGCCTTAGGTATCTTCGCTGGGCTAGACCCTTCTTGGGCTTGACCTTTATCTTGGGCTTATACTTTTGGCCTGGAACCTACCTACGTCATCACGCGGCTTCTAGACAACCGTTAATATCCAAGATAACCTTCATACGGATTCCTTTCATCCTCACAAACTGATCAAATATGTTTTCCGGCTAATCTAGTAAATTAACTGAATAAGATGAGAACACCTCACCTTTTAACCCTGCAAGGCTGCAACATTCGTTTATTTCTAGCTCAGTGTCTTGCACCATTGTTGGACTACCCGGACTACGTCAATCTATTAAATCCATTTTAATGGCCCAACAATTTCATCGCCAATTTATTTGAATGGCCCATTAGTTTAATTTTTTATATATTTAATTATATGCATGTATTATATATAAAGTTAAATAAATCTGAATTTGATAATTTTATAAATAGTTCATGAAAATAAATAAGTAGACTTTTATGGAAATGAACTTGCACAATAGCGTTAATTAAACACTTAAGAAGAAATGAAAATCGTTTAATATTTGTGTAAATCGCAAATGAAATATACATACATGTATGTATGCATGTATGTATATTGAATACAATTTGATTAGGAATAGTTATAAAATGTAAAAGATCTCGTTTTAAGAATGTATTCAATAAACTAAATTTGAAGCATTTATAAACATGTTGATTGCAATTTTAAACGTTTAATTAAATACAAAAATAAAATATATAATTTTGTCATAAATCTCCGTGAGTTATAAATTCTTAATTTTTTGGTCAAATATTTATTCTCCTAATAAATAATTATTTCTATCAAAAGAATACGTAGAAAGTTCATAGATAAATGTAAGGATGTTTATTAATAATTAATTATTCTTAAGAGTGGTAAAAGTTGATGCACATAAGTCATAGTGCTTAATTAATATTGGAAATTGTATAATCCTTAAACCATAGTAAAACAAGTGAACTAAACATTTATGGATAAATACTTGAACCCAAAAAGATATGTAATAGTAAACCACCCAAGTCAAAAATAATTTTTTATTTAGGAATAACGACGTTCAAGGATTTCGCGACCATCTGGACGAAGTATAGAATTTATTTCATCACTGTCATCGTCAGTTAAGGTTTATCTCATCCGTCTACTTTTATAGTATGAATATCTAAATCTTTCTTGATATCAATTTATGGTCTTTGGGCATCCTACGTATTTAAAAATTCTAATTCCTGATATTTTGATATTCATATGATATTTTGTTATGCTATGATTTGCTACTCACTACAAGAAACTTTGGCTTTAGTGGCGACGGTATTAGCGGCGACACTTAAAATGTCGCCGCTATTGGTGATGATCCGGGTGGAGGATAAGGCATGGCAATCTGACCGTTCATACGAGATGGGATCCGAGGGCTAGGGTTTTATTAGTATTAGCGGCGACACCAATAGCGGCGACATGTCACCGCTAATACCTAAAACGATAAAGCGCCAATTATTCCCTCCAGCAGACAGTCTCTCCCTCATCCATTTCCTTCAACTCGATTCTCTCTCAGGTACGACGATTTTTTTCATTTTTTTATCAAAATCCCACCACCGATCGTAATTATGTTTTGAACTTGTGTTTTTGAAGCACCGTTTCACCGACCACCGTGAGCTAAACCACCGACCGACCACCGGGAGACCACCGACCGCCGGACCACCGACATTTGATTGTATGGATTACGATCATCTTTACTTTTGTAGCACGTATATTTTTATTTTTCTTGATACGAACCATTTAGAGTAGCTACATTATCTGCATGTCAGTGTCACGTTCCCTCCGTAGCGACTCCACCTTCGCTTTTAAGATCGTAATATACAAACATTAAATAAATGATTAGTTTATTAAAGACAAAATAATTAATACATTATATAAAAATTATTACATTCCTCTGGATCGGGACAACAAGGGTACGATCTCTCAGTCCTTGCCCCGAAGATGCGCTCTTCTTCCGGCCTCCGGTTCCTCTCGCAGTTGTGTGTCATCAACAAACGGCGTGTCTGGATCGTAGATATAAAAAAATGTTTTGATTAAAAAAACCTTACCAACACTTTACGCGCCTTCAAATAAGGGAAAACCGGTTCCCACGTCGACCCCCTCGCTATTTTGTGTGTGTCTTGGTGTAAAGTTGGGCCCAAGAGGGTTCCTTGCCCTTTTCTGCAACCTACCACAATAGGTTAAGTTGTTAGTTATTAAACAAATACAAATATTAGAGAAATTTAAATTAAAAAAAAAAACTTAACCAGTTCCTCCGATATTGTGGCATAGCTATTACCCCTCGGTGTGCTAGGACAACTTCCCCCACATTCAGTGTTAAGATTTGCCTTGCAGGACCTTGACTTCACCTTCCACTTGTCGATGTCCCACACATTTCACAAAAAATACTAACAAATTACTATTAAAAACATTTTTATTAAAATAAATTAAAAGTAATACATACCGTGTCGATCGATCATCTTTAGCCATCAACAAGTGATATTTATTGTGGAGGGTATGACTTGATGATGTTGAAGTCAACATTGCGGTCAAAATCTAGTCCATATGTGTCTTTTGCCCGTTTCGCTGCATACAGACGTGCATTCCTCATAGCATTATTGTACCGAGTTGCAATGACTTCAGTCCATCTTTTGTAGACCGTGACTTATATTTTAGGATGCCATCAATAATGTCGTTATTAGTCAGCATTAATGATATAAAATTAAATCTGCACATACTATAATCAGAGGCGGATCCAACATCATATAAGGGTGGGCCAATGCCCACATCCGGCCCAAAATAATAGTGGGTCTCTCCATCGTTGCCCTGCTCTGAGCCTCTGTGTGCTCTCCATTGTTGCCCTTATTCACCATCCTTGTTCATAAACTAGCTATTACAAGATCTTTGTTGCCCTGATTCATCTGTATGTTGTAAAACCAAGAAGAAGAGATATGAACAACTTGGTGACGGCTACAAAAATAATGATTGATAACCTAGTTGTCCTCTTGGGCTTTTAAAAGGCTTAACAGAGGTATGGTTTAAAGCTCAATATAAGGCTTGGAATATAAAATAAATGCATATAAAATTAATTTAAGAATTCAGTGTAAAATCATTTAGCTTATGTCTTTTTAGTATTTTTAAACTATCAAATTAATTATTACGTCATCCGGTTTTTAAATCCGGTCCGGCCGGTTCGACTGGTTCAACCAATGAACCGGTAAGATGTCCGGTTCAATGTCCGGTCCGGTTCTGAATACATTGGTTTTAATAGGCCAATGAACCTCTCAATGTTACTAATGAAGATGTAATCGAGCGTTTTTGAAAGATGAAAACACGTAGAGGACAATTGTAATTGATGATTTTTATATTGTGTTTAAATATTTAATCAACTATATTATTTTCTTGTCATTTCATTTTTTTCTTTCGTTCCTTATTTACTCACATGTATTCTGTCTCTCCTACAAAAAATTTCTGTTTCCGCCACTGGCTATAATAAACATTAAATATGTACTTGATTCGGTGGTTTACCGCCGAACGTCCTTCTAATAACACCAAGGACCAACGAAGCAATTCTTCAGTATGTATTGTCATGCGGACATCGCAATTGTAATCAAATATGCAAAAGTAAAACAAATGGTGCATAAAAATACGGTAATAATTAATATAATACAAAGTAACATAATTATTAATTAATATAATACCATTCCCACCATTCGCAGTTATCCAATCCCTTCCCGGTGATCAAGATGCTCAGGAAGCTCCATCTGAACACTATGGGCATGCCCCGGCCCTGAAGGAGCATGCAATGAGTCAAGACTAACATCAATGTCAATATTAATATCATCAAGATCAAAAGCTGGCATGGTGATGCTTTGACGCCCATTGTTCACCACGCCCATGGTGTTGCTACTGCCCCTACAGGTGCATAGGAAAATCGGCCATGACGCATGTGGTCGGTGTTGCGTGTAATACATGCATCGCAGGGTCCTCTTGTTGGTGCTGCCCTCTATACGTGCATTAGAGAGGGGGGGTTCCTCTCACCAGTGCTACCCCTGGTGTGTACCACCGTCTGTAAAAACCACATAACATTCATGTCACACCCCGCCGCAGGCGGAAACACGAAGGTGAGACAAGAGCGGTGCATCGAACACTTAGGTGCAAGAGAATACTAATGGGTACATTGCAAATTACAAAAGAACCATTACTAAAACCAAAATTTAAAACACGTCATACAACAACCAAATCCAAACATCAGACAAAGAGTCTAATAAACAACCAAAAGACCAAAGGACATAGTTTATCCCAAAGTGAAACCACAAGTTCTAAACAAAAGCTTGCCCCCATAAACCTTATCTTCAATTCTGTTTACCTGAAAGCATGTTTCAAAAACGGGTGAACTAAATAAATAGTTGGTGAGTTCGCAGGTTTGCGATTCTATAAAAAGTTTAAAAAAATTTAAAAATTAAGTACACACGTATTAGACAACACATTTCTATGAGCCGTAATCAAAGCCTCGACAAAATAAACAAAGTATCACATACAGAAGTCATATGCAAACAACCGCCTAAAAATTGGCTAATTATGCGCCCAAGTGACCCTACAAGTCTGGTTAACCACGGGCGGGGGTGTCGACCCAAGTAGTACTACCCAAAATTCCCAACAACTACATTCAGCTAATTGATTACCCAAAATTTGGAACTTTAATGCATAAAATAAAATAACTCATGTATTCTATGTATCATATAACATGTGATTAAATAAAAATGAAACAGCTTTCCCCCAAAAACAGTAAGTAAAGAAGGGCCGCGAAACTCACCTGAACGAAGCGAGTGAGATGTGCGACACGGTCGATAAATACAAATGAATATCGAGTCCTAACCGGGTCCTACTAAGCAAGTGGACATAAAATAACATTTTAGGACTCCTAAAGTGTGTGACTAAGTCAGCCAAGCTAAATGGCGATTCAATCTAATGCATACCGAAAAACTAGTGTATACGCGTACGAACAACTTAAAATTGTAAAATCGGCTTTTATATAAATTCGTGACTTTAACACTTTAAATTTAATATCTTATTAAAGTATACCGGTAGTTATAAAGTTTATTAGGTAAAATCTTAAGTCACGGTGTTGTTTTGTCCAAAAACACGATTACGCGCGTAAACGCCGATTTACGATTTAAATATCTGATTCGTCCAAAATAAGGGTTTTAGTGTGATATTAGCACCCAATTTAAAAGTCCAAAATTATGTTTTTAATGTGATCATACTTCTGTCCAAAATCCCCTAAAACTTTTTATAAAAAAAATTTATATAAAAATTTTCAAAATTAGTAACATTTTATAAAATTTTAATGGATCATAATTCCAAAACCATACTTAGGCATAAAGTTACTGGTTGAAACTTATATCAATTGATCATATACTTAAATAAATTCTTTTGACCTTTTTTCATATTTTTTCAATATCCAGATTATTTATTATGAATATAATATTGTTAAAACTTAGCAAATTCGAGAAAAATAGTTAAACTTATCAAAACTTCACCAAAATTTTACCATATGAGATTCCCTTCCAAGTTTCAAGTCTAAAGTTGTCCAGAAGTATAAAATCCCCAAATTATTTGTTTAAACTTTATAAATATTAAACACCTACTTAAAAAACTTCAATTTTCATGAAATTTGGACAGGAGTCTTCTTTTATAATATACTAACCACTGTCCAAATTTCAGATTTTTTATTGCTAACGTCATTGAGAAGAAATCAAAGGAGATAAAGATTCAGGATAATCCAGTTGTACGCGAATATCCAGAAGTTTTTCCTGATGATTTTCCGGATTACCCCCTCCATTGCAAGTTGAGTTTAGGATCGAATTTGTACCCGGCGCCGCACCTATTGCTAGATCCCCCTACCGTTGGCACCGTCTGAATTGCAAGAGTTGTCGAATCAGTTGCAGGAACTTTTAGAGAAAGGATTTATTAGACCGAGTTTCTCACCTTAGGGAGCTCCGGTCTTGTTCGTGAAAAAGAAGGATGGATCATTCCGGATGTGTATCGACTACCGAGAGTTGAATAAATTGACGATTAAGAACCGATATCCACTCCTTAGGATCGAAGACTTGTTTGACCAATTGAAGGGATCAGCTCATTTCTCTAAGATCGACCTCAGATATACGGAATATCAAATGTGGTGGCAGATGCTCTGAGTAGGAAGGAAAGAATAAAACCTCTTCGAGTTTGTGCTTTGGAGATGACAATCCAAACGAGCTTGAAAGCTCAGATTCTTGAGGCATAAAAGGAAGCACTACAATGAAATAATTTGAAATACGAACTTTTATGTGGTGTTGAGAGAAAATTCGAACCGAAAACCGATGAGTTAATTTATTATTTGGATCGAATATGGATTCCGGATTCCCATAACTTAAGAGAACTAATTTTGATTGAAGCCCACAAGTCGAGATATTCCGTACATCCCAGAGCCGACAAGATGTAAAAAGACTTGAAGGAATTTTATTGGTGGCCTGGAATGAAGAAAGAGATTACAAGTTATGTCGGGAGGTGCTTGACTTGTTCTAAAGTCAAGGCGGAAAACCAGAAACCATCAGGACTTTTGCAGCAACCCGACATCCCTCAGTGGAAATGGGAGCAAATTACTATGGATTTCGTCACCAAATTACTGCGAACTTCTAGCGGTTATGATTCGAATTGGGTCATTGTTGACTGGTTGACGAAATATACTCAATTTATTCCCATCCGAGAGGATTATTAGATGGAAAAGTTAGCCCGTTTGTATATTGGTGAGATTGTTTCTAGGCATGGAGTGCCCGTTTCCATCATCTCGGATAGTCGTTTTACATCCCGATTTTGGCAGACACTACAACGAACTTTGGGAACGCGTTTGGATATGAGCACGGCTTACCATCCTCAGCCTAACGGTCAAAGTGAACAAATGATTCAGACCATGGAGGATATGTTAAGGGCGTGTGTGACGGACTTTGGCGGTAATGGGGATACGCACTTGCCGTTAATCGAATTTTCTTATAATAACAGTTATCACACTAGCCTCAAATGCGCACCGGTTGAAGCTTTGTATGGGCGTAATTGTCGATCACCCCTTTGTTGGGCCGAAGTTGGCGAGAATCGTTTGACTGGCCTCGATATTATCCAGGAAACTACGGACAAGATTTTTAAGATTCGAGATAGACTAAAAGCCGCACGGGACAGACAGAAAAGCTACGACGACAAACGAAGGAAGCCCTTGGAATTTCAAATTGACGACCAGGTGATTTTAAAGGTTTCACCTTGGAAGGGCGTTATTCGGTTCGAAAAGAAGATTAAACTCAATTCGAGGTATATTGGATCATACGAAATTGTTGATAGAATCGGTCCCGTGGCGTACAAATTGAAATTGCCTCAAGAATTTGGCGACATACATGATACTTTCCACGTATCTAATCTCAAAAAGTGTTTAGCCGACGAGTCCTAGGTAATACCACCTGAAGAAGTCCGTGTTGACAAGAAGATTCATTTTATCGAGGAACCGGTCGAGATTTTAGATCACGAGATCAAGACGCTTAAACGTAGTCGTATCCCTATCGTGAAGGTCCGATGGAACTCGAAGCGTGGACCCGAATTCATATGGAAACGAGAGGACCAAATGAAATAGGAATATCCACATCTCTTTGAGAAAGAAGAGGTTACTACTGACACCAGTTGAATTTTGGAATGAAATTCCTTTCAACTGGGTGATAATGTGACAACCGCTACTTTTAAGGTCCTTACAGTTTCTCGACTCTTTATACATTATATTTTTAAGTTCTATGGCATCATTAAAGTTTAAATGTTTCTAAGAATTCTAGGATCATTGCCTTAGACAAATACTAAGGTCCGAACTAGAAAACCCGGTTAAGTACATACACCGCGTATACTGCGAACGCGTTAAATAAACTTTAAATTTTAAATTCTTGAAAAACATTTTTATATTTATATTTTAGTTAAGAATGATGTTTTATAATATTTACTTGTGCTAAATTTTGTGATTCTTGATTAAACTAACGATCTCATGTGGTTTTCTGTTAAATACCCGGTATAACTTTTTAAAAATTTTTGAGTTTTTAAATTTTAAAATTTTCTAAAATTCTTTATTTTGGATACTAGAAGTTTATGTTTGGATAAAAATGTTTATTAATTTGTTTAATGGTGTAATTTTTATAAAAATGGAGAGGACCAAATGAAACAGAAATATCCTCATCTCTTTGAGAAGAAAGCGGTTACTACCGACACCAGTTGAATTTCGGGACGAAATTTCTTTCAACTGGGGGATAATGTAACAACCACGACTTTTCAGGTCCTTACCGTTTCTCGACTATTTATACATTATATTTTTAAATTCTATGGCATCATTATATTTTAAGTGTTTCTAAAAATTCTAGGATCATTCCCTTAGACAAATAATAAGCTGCGAACTAGAAAACCCAGTTATGTGCATACATCGCGTATACTGCGAATTCGTTAAATTAACGACAAATTTTAAATTCTCAAAATAATTTTTATATTTATATTTTAGTTAAGAATGATGTTTTATAATATTTACTTGTGCTAACTTTTGTGATTCTTGATTAAACTAACGGTAACAGGTGGTTCTTTCGTTAAATAACCGGTATAACTTTTTAAATGTTTTTGAGTTTTTATATTTTAAAATTTTCTAAAATTCATTTTTTGGATACTAGAATTTTATGTTTGGATAAAAATGTTTATTAAAGTGTTTAGGGGTGCAATTTTTATAAAAATGAGTATATTTTTATAAATATTTTTTTTATCTTGCAAGACTCCACTCCCACCAATAAATACCCTTCCCCCACCCCATTTTCCTCTTCTCCTTTCAGCCTCAAAATCGTGAAACCCATTCCACACCCAAACACCACCGCCCGTGGTTTGTCGCGCCAACCAGACTTGTAGGGTCATTTGGGTGCAGAATTAGTCAATTTTTAGGTGGTTGTTTGCATATGACTTCCGTATGAGGTAGTTTGTTTATTTTGTCGAGCCTTTGATTACGGATCATGGAAATGTGTTGTCTAATACATGTGTACTTAATTTTTATAAATTTTTTATAGAGTTGCAAAACCTGCGAACTCACCAACTATTTATTTAGTTGACTCGTTTTTGAAACATGCTTTCAGGTAAACAGAATTGAAGATAAAATTCATGGGGCACGCTTTTGTTTAGAAGTTGTGGTTTCACTTTGGGATAAACTACGTACTTTAGGCTTTTGATTGTTTATTAGACTCTTTGTATGTTTGGATTTGGTTCTTGTATGATATGTTGTATTTATTTTGTAACTTAGGCCATCTCCACTAGCATAGGTAAAAGTTTTCTTGGTAAAAGACACAGAAATCAGGGTGGGGGGTTGGGGTGTAGTGGAAAGAGAAGAGTCTCACAACCAAAAGGTTGTGGGTTCTAACCTCATCCAACACACAAAAAGAAAAAAATAGAATAAAAATTTACCGTTAAAAAAAAAGACACAGAAATCAAGATTACCACTATAGATTAATTGAGGGATTCACCTAGAACAAACATGTAATATAAAAATAACAACCGAAAAACATAGATAGATAAATAGATAGATAAATCATTAATATATGGAGAACGAATAAAGTTAAAATAGAGATGTTCGGGTATTTATAAAAACTTGTTTAATTGTGATTAAACCTTAGAGCTTTCGCAACGCATGTTTTTATATGGGATGTTATGTTAGATAAATTTATTTTTTTTCCTAAATTAATGTTTTATATGGGATATCCATCTTCGTAAATTATTTAATCATCCAACTAAAATAATTAAAAATGTTTTCTTTTTTATATTCTCTTTGTATTTTTTAAACATAAAATTTTAAATTCAATAGCATAAAGAATACAGCAATAAATTCATAATGTTTGTTTGTATTAAAAATATAGTTAAACCAATACTAAATCTCTAAACCATATTTAATTATAAACCTGTAAAATATCTATGAAACACCATCAAATAAAAAATACAAAAAAACATGATTATTGTTTTGAATATATGGATACATATACAAAAATAATGAAAAACAATAATCAACTAATTCATAATTACGAAAATAATCAAATTAATAAAAAGAATAATGGATTGATTGAAAAATAATAAATAAGAATAAAAAAAGTATAGCTAGTCGGAAATACAAGTATATTGGATTGATTAAAAATGAAAATAAAGTATAATAGGATGGTTCAAAAAAATACAAAATATAATAAGTTGTGTATTTTTTTATTTTCACTTATTTAGTAAATGTTTTAACACCAATGCTTTTTAACAAATACTTTTTTTAATCACACCAATGTGAGGGACAAAAAACTCTTTCTCTTGGGGATAAAGATATAGTGGATCGTCTAACAATGGATACTTTTTTTTTGTAGTGTCAGTTTTACAAACTCTGTAGATATCCAAATTAATTATGCCTCAAGGCGTTCATTAAATCATTTAATTAAGTGGAGTTGATTTAAAATTTATGTGCTGGTGATGCTTAAAATCATGACAGAATGGTGATTTGTGGTTAAAATATTTTAAAACATTTATGATGCCCACATGAAACATATATACATAAACAAGAAACAATTAATCATGTCCTTATAAACCTTTTCTCTTTTGCAATTGCATTCATTTTTTTTATTTGTTTGCTTCTTTCATGAAAACTCAAAAGGTTGTATGCATCATAAGCTTTACCCATACTTTTTCTACACTCAACTCAATGTCCAACAGTGTTTGATTTCCAGAAATTAAAACAAAAACACCTTTGTAGTTCCTGTTACTGCATTCATCGAAACTTGTACAATGTTCTCTACCCTTATTTTATCCAGCAAATCTAGGCTTGACTTTAAGCTTTGGGTGGGCAAATGTGACCAATATGAGTTAGAAATTTTTGGCTAATATATTACAAGGACACTAAAAATTACTTTATAATTAAATCATTGATCTTGTATTATTAATTGTATGCACTAAAGTCTAAACCATGTGCTTTTCAAGTCCTACCTGTTGATGAGGACAAAATCATGCAGCATCCAAGGCAATCAAATCAATAAAACCAGTACACTGCCATTGCAAATTCTAGGGTTCATAACAGTAATTAGTGAAATAATTCAAATATGGAGGTTACTTTGTCTACTGCATCTATCAAAAACACTGTGACCTCTTTTACCCTTTCCCCAAGACACATGCTAGCTCTTCATCAGATTCAAAAAGGGTCTCTTAATTTCAC
This sequence comes from Smallanthus sonchifolius, assembly GCA_023525975.1. Lineage (NCBI taxonomy): Eukaryota > Viridiplantae > Streptophyta > Magnoliopsida > Asterales > Asteraceae > Smallanthus > Smallanthus sonchifolius. The sequence goes on along the minus strand of CM042026.1, from coordinate 6,488,409 downwards.
AGACATTCATGGTTTTAATCTATGAAATAAAGCTAGAGAAAACAATAAAAACCAAAACAAGAAACTAGAAAGGACAACAAAATTTAGGTCATTGGTTTCTAAATAGTACATGAATCCCAGAAACTAAACATATATCAGATTAGGTTTTTTAGTTTATGAAACAGAATAAATCCTTGTTGGGTATTCATTTAAAGATTTTTTTTTGTTAATATGCATGCAAAATGAAAACCCTAGATCCATGTCAATCATAAGGTAATGATGATATATTTAAGTCAAATGGGGTTATCATTGTGTCAAAAAGTGAAGAGATAACTCAAATTCTTGAAGGCCATCATCATGATGGCAAAATCAGTGTTTATAAAACTAGTCCAAACCCACAATCCTTTTCCAATCAGATTTCAGATTTCGTAGAGTAGCAATGATTACAAAACCTTTTTGGTGGGATTCTGTGTTCTGGGTTTTTGGCAGTGTGAAACTAGAGTGAAGCAACCCTCCTCCTTCATCTCTCATCACCAAACATAACACACGACAAAAACAAATCATAAAAATAAAAGAAAAAAAGGTTAGTTTTAAAGAAATAACAAACCCACCTCAAAAACTGGATCTTTTGATGATGGAAACATGTAGATGCAAGAAAATCTATTCTTTTAGAACATAGGAAGCCACAATTGGGGGGAATGAAGCCTGGTCCGACGACACTGGATCAAGAGTTTCTCATAGTAATCAAACAAATGATTTCACACACATTATTTGTCAAAGAAGATGACAACGGTTGCGTTGACTATGATATATATATGTGTAGGGTCTCTAGTGGCCTCGAGCCAGACAACATTCCCCTCAAAAGAAAAAAGCTTTCTCCTTCATTTCTTTCTTCTTGTTCATCTTTTGGATGTAGTTTGAGAGGAGAGAAAGATGTGTGAAAATGGTTGTGGGGAAGAGATGATAAATAAAGAGTGTGAGAAGGGTAAGGAATGGTGGTGTATATATAAAGACAAGCAGAGTCATAAAGCCAAACCAACAAACACCCGCCCACTGTGCAAGACAAATGCATCTCTTCAATAAATACATTCATTTTCCTTTGACAAAATTTATTAATTTCCTAACCCTTTTAACCTAAAATAAAATTACTTATATTCAAGGTGGTGTTGTTATTACAAAGTAGACCAGTGAAAACAGAATTCAAAACTAAAACATCAGCTACAGGGAAACTAATTAACGTTTACCACTACGCCATCCGGGATAAACTCTAGAGTTTATAAATTTAAGGGGTAAACTTGAAAGTTTAGAAATCTAAGGAGGAGAATTTTGTCCAAGCCCGGATAAACTTGAAACTTTAGAAACCTGAGTGTTATATTTGAAAATATAGAAAATTGAGGGGAATTATTTGAAAATGGTGAAAGTTGAGAGGTATTTTTTTTAAAATGGATAAAGTGGAGGGTTGTTTAGGAAATTTTGGTCTGTGGCTTTGGAGTGGCTTTGGATTGGCCACCTATGATTTTGCTGAACCCACAATACTTGTAATTAGGAAGGAGAGTGTCTTCACTAAGATAACTCTACTCATTTATCAATTGTACAACCTTTAACTATTAAGTACAAGTCTAAAAAACTATCATTTAACTCTCACTTAAAGGTGCACTCATCATTAATTATACAACATGTAAACCACAATGTACAACCAACCACCCAGTCATTCCCCTTCATTCATCAACACCACACTCACACACACCCACTCCCATGTCGCAAAACAATATGGGTGGGGCAGTGTTCTGCGAATGACCGGGTGTCCACCTAGGTATTTTGGTGCCGTCCCGCATGCCACACCGTCCCCTCTTAGAGAAAAATGTAGTTGTTTGTTTCTTGATCGGTATCTCATACTATACATCTAGTCAAGTCGACACAAGTGTATTTTTAGTTAAGACTGGCTAGAGTTAAAACTTAAACGGCGTTTTTTAAACTGATTGTTTATTACTAAACTCTTTTTTTGACCACCGAGCACTTACACTCTCTACTCTACATACTCTACTCATAAAATCACCACACTTGAACTCATCATGTGTTAAATCCACAACCATTTGATTGAAGAGCACCTCATTTTACTACCAGGATGTTCCCTTGGGAACAAAAGAAAGAAAAGACTTGAACCGGGTCGAACCCGGGACCTCCTTTGTGGGGGCAGAGCGGCAAACCAGGTTTATTACTAAATGATATAAAAGTTCTATAATATTAGTATCAATTAATTGATTCTTAAAAACAAATATTAAATTAAAAAACAAATTTAGAGTTTTGTTTTAATAATAAAAGGAAATAGTAATATGCCTTTTGACAATTTTAAAGTGAGCACTTTTTATTGGATTATTTTCTCTATTTTAATTCGCCCTATGCGTCGATTGGGACTCATCATGACATGATCATGCCATCACTTGTCAATTTCTCATTAATTAGACCGTAAACCAAAACCTCTTATTTTTAAAAACGAATTCAGAAACATTTATTACTAATTTCTAATACGAGAAAATCCTTACTTTCTGAAAATGCTTTTTTTCTAATCTTTTTATTAAACTATGGAGACTTATCCAAGACTTTTACTTGGACCTCGAAGAAGAAAGCGCTAAACTCGGTAGAACAATCGGACCTTTCTGATCTTTCAAGCATGCTTGATAACTTTCGCTTCCTCCTTTGGTGGATGATGCTTGGTCGTAGGCAGGTTCTTTCTCTGCGGAGTCTGCGATTAATATATTTGGTTTAAATGAGTTCCTATCAAAGTGATATGTTTCACACGAAGGCTTGTGCAAAACAGAATCCCGATATTTCCTAATTTCGCCAAAAGGGGTATAAACTTTAAAGCGATCACATATTCACATAGCCTCTTTGCTCATTGGAAGTGGAATTTGTGAACCATGTTTTCCTTCCATGCCCGTATTCTATAGAGGTATGGAGGATGATTTCTTGGTGGAGCTGTAGTGATTTTACTAGGATCTCTTCAATTAAATTAACATCTTTTGGCTTATATTACTTCCTCCCCTATTGCAAAAGAAAAGAAAAAACTCTATTCACGATCACATTCACCATATTTTGCTTCCTGTGGTTGGCTCGTAATGCATTGGTTTTCAGTAAGACAATAATTAATCTAGCAAAGACGGTTAAAGATACCAAGATTTAGTTGTTCTCATGGATGATTGTAACATCCCGATTTTCAGGTCTAAGAATTTAGATTAAACTGCAGTTTTTTTCACTGAGATTTGATGGTTTTAACAGATTCAATACACTCTTAACACTCTGAGTCCTTGAAGTTACATTTCTTAACGCTTTTAGTCCAATTTCATTAACTTCGTTAAGTTTTTCAGTTAAATCATGTTAAATGACCAAAATACCCTCTTCATCACCCTCTTCATCCCCACTCCACCACCACTGGTCGACCACCACCTGCCACCAACCCCACCCACCTGCCGCTCTCTCTTCCGACAGCCCCTATCCGGCGGCCGACCACCACCTGCCACCACCGCAAATTACGTTTTTCGAGATTAACTAATTATGCAACAGGATACCATCTCTCCCAACAGTACTTAGACAAAAGCTTATCAAATTCAACCTTGCTTAACTTCAAATTCAAAAACTTATTCAAGTAATCAAAGTATTTCTTGGATCTATCATGTCCAAACTTTCTGCTTATTTGACTTTTCAATTATAGATTGATCTATGAATGTTGCAATGGTGGTTGCATTTCTCAACACAAAACTTCCATAAAAGAATAAAAAAAGTTATCAATTTTCAACTCTAGTTTGTTAACAACTCTGAGTCAAAATCAGTTCCGGTTAAATTTGGGGATTAGTTATCGGTGATGATTTGTTTTTGAGGACACATAGGACAGATGCAAGTTCACGTTCCTTAGTTTGCACGAGAAGACGACGACCCTCGTACTTCAAGCCTCCGCTACCTTTGAACTAAATCATAACGACCGAGTACAGTGTCAGAGCATGTGATTCAATTGCGGCCTTCGTCATCAACGACGCTCATAGCGAGCGAGTACAGTGTCGGAGCATGTAATTTTCGGTGGTGGCAAGTGGTGGTCGGCCGCCGGAGAGGGGCTGCCGGAAGAGAGGGCGGCAGTTGGGTGGGAGTGGTGGCCGGTGGGGGTGGTGGCAGGTGGTGGTCGGCTGTTGGTGGTGGAGTGGGGATGATTTAACTGAAAAACTTAACGAAGTTAACGAAATTGGACTAAAAGCGTAAAAAAATGTAACTTCAGGGACTCAGAGTGTTAGGGATGTACAGAACCTATTAAAACCATCAAAGCTCAGGGACGAAAACTACAGTTTACTCAAGAATTTAAAATTTATAAATGTGTATAGGTGTCACTTTAGTTAAAATGGTGCCTCTTAGTTTATAACTTTAGTTGTGCCTCTAGTAATAAAATAAAAGTTGAGTTGGAAATAAGTAATTTCTATGATTTGGGGTGTTAAGGATAAACAACTAAACCTTCTAATGGGTAAAAAATTGAAATTTGATTTAATGGTGGTCCCAAATGTTGAGCACGTATTTTCTTCAAAATCAAAGTTTGTGTGTGCATGGCTTGGGTGAAATCAACGACAAAGGGAGAAACAAAGAAAAGACGGGAAAATTTTACAATTTGAGTTGATAGTTAAAGGCATTGAGGCTACAATTACAATCAAATCAAGGAAAGAGAACTTGGTAAGTGAATTCAATTCTTTGCTGGAACCCTAGAAATTCTTGAATAAAAGTGGGTGTTGGGTGAAATGGTAGGATAATGTGAAAATTCTAGTTGAATTAGCTTTGCTTCTATCATACTTGGAGTATGATAAAATCACATAAACATCCATTGTCGAAGAATGTATATGCGTGTTTGGTTTTCTATCTTATGAACACAATATGATTTTAATTGAAGTTTTGTGACTTAACCTTAATTATATGTGGCTGTAAATCACTTCTATCTGGTGTATTCATGAATTCCCTTGTCAAAGAGAGTTTAGGTCAAAGTTATGAAATATGTCTAATTAAGGAAGTTTAAATAAATTGAACTTTGGGGCTTTGATGTATGTTTAATATGAAACATTTCTAGCATGTAATATATGATTGGATGAACCATCTTTGATGTTATGAAAGCTAGTAAGGGTTAATTAGAAAGGCATTTAGAGTATATATGAGAGTTAAAAAAAAATGCCTACTATGTGTTTGATGCATGAAATGCTTAAATCAAGAAATTTGTGGAGTTTGGATGATCGTACATTACCAAGTACATAAAGGGCTCTTATATATGAGTCAAAATGAATAAATTTGGATGTTAACTTGTGTTGAGATTTGTATACTTATGGTAATGAACCTGTTATTTGCATTGTATATTCATATAAGGATTGATGTTGAATTAATTTTATCCTATGCAATCAAAATGTTGTGTAATGACTTACAAACAAGTTATGCAGATTGGAGCTTGGAAGACAACAAGCCTTTGGGAGAATTCAAGGTTTGGTCTGTAACATCCGGCGTCTCACACCACCAATATTGTCCGCTTTGCCCACTAAGAGCTCACAGATTTGTTTTTGGTTGCCCGAGTAAAAACTTCCTAGAAGTCACCCATCCCTGGATTACTCCCACCCTAGCATGCTTAACTGTGGAGTTCTCCTCTCATCCATAGCCAATGCGCCCAAAACGCGTTGATGGTATTTGAGGCAGGGCATTCCTTATGAACCAAAAATATCTCCTAGCCACGCGGTCGATGTGGGATTTGTCTAGGGACGTGTTACAGTGAATCATGTAAATCTTCTCTGTTTCGTTACAATCACCCCCCTTATGGACTCATCGTCCTCGATGAGGTTTCCCCCACCACCCCAATCAGGGATGGGGAATTTGCCTAAGGTGTCCTCATGGACACCCCTGGGGGACTCACCATCCTCGATGAGGTTTGCCCCACCATCCGGAACGGCACAGGAGTGGTGTAACATTCGAAATTTTATTCACATGTCGGGTGCGGGTTTTATCTCGAGATAAATGGCCGGAGATGTGCCGCGTGGCTCAAAGGTTGAGGAGGGCCTCCATAACCCTAGCCTTCCCCTTACCCACCTCATTATTCCATCTTCATCTTCCCCATTTCTAGAGAGAGAAAGACCTAGAGAGAGAAAGTTTCGGTTTTGCTCCAAAATCAATTCCATCGTTTACTCGAAGCTTTACTGAAGAAACGAGCTAATTTGAGGTTAGAATCCCGTCTGAATATCTGTTTTAGGGTTTTGGGGGTTTAAGTGGGTAATATGAGTTTAACCCATAAAAATTGGATTTTTACCTGTAATAAGGGATTAAATCTTAGTTCTAGCCTTATGGAGGCTAGATAAACGTTTTAGACGTAAAAAGTGGTGGCTTTGGGTAAAAAACGAGCCTTGAACATGAAGATGTTCTTCAGGCAACACTAATGGGCGACAGTGTTTCTTGGGGCGACACTAGTCGGGAAGACGAAGTGTGGTCCCCAAGAAATGCCAATGATTGACGACACTAGGTAGTGTCACCATCCCATTTGGCGACACTATGTGGCAACACTAACAATGTCGTCATACACCTGGATGACATTATTAGTAATGACACTAAGTGCAGAACGAAAGTTCTAGCGACACTATTCTGACGACACTGACCCTGGAAACACTATCACCGGGCGACACTGTCCGACGACACTAGTGTGTTTTAGAAACTAGTTCCTGGGACATTAACCGGTGACACTGTAGGCGACGTTAGCTAAAGTTAACACGTTTCGTTTGTGACCGCTCGAACAGATCGCCTAGCACCACACTGAGCCATACACTAAGGGAGGAGTAACTAAGAAAGTCAGGTGAGTTCTAGATGTCCCTTTTAATGAAGTTTACTATGTTTTCGGGACTGATCGCATGCTTACAAAATGTTTACGAAATCTGATTTGTAAAATGAATGTTTATGAAAGGAATTATGAAATGTTTTGCCTTAAAGGTTTACGAAAGGTTTTGAATAAAAGATGTCTTAATAAAACGTACAATGCTTTAACTAAAAGGTTTTACGAATGAATGAACGCTTTTAAAGTAAGTCGAATCTGCCAACGGTTCTTTCAGGAACAAATGCGATGAATGAAACCGTGTCTCGGTTAGGAATCCAGATGAGACTAGGCGTCCTAGACATGAAGATTTGCTATACCTATACAGGAGCCTTTGTGGCTAGCAAACGGTTGTACAACTAGAACGGACGACGGGATTAGCTATCCGACGGGATTAGTTAACCTTTAAATGTCGTGTGACATGAGCTTTTATGTTACTATAACAATGGGGCGTCATTCTGACTAGGTTAGGATTCTGGATGAGACCGGAAATCCTGGACAGACACTTGGTCTCGACTAATCTCGAGTAATGCCTAAAGGAATTGACGGTTACGAAAAAACGCAAATTTGACGTGAATGATTTATGTTTAATGCTATCGCATATTATGTACGATTTTATTTATGATTGATGTATGTTATGATTTGGAAAAAAATGTTTTTGATGTGAAATGCTTACATAAAGTTAGAAATCACTAGCGTAGCTGACTTTTAGCGTGCCTTCAGGTTAAGCGTAGAATGTTGCCTTTGAACGGATGCGGAGCTTGTCCTGAGAGTTAACCCAAGCGATGACACTGGCATCCCGTTCAATTTATGTTATTTGAATTTAAAGTGTTAAGACAATGCTTCCGCTATATTTGAACAAGTTGTAACTTGAATGATATTTTCGCTACATTTATTTTATTTAAGGTTTAATTCGCTATGTGTTGATAAGTAAATCTAACAAGTGAGGTTTCCCTGGTTTAGAACCTTACATGTGGCTCTGATACCATTTGTAACATTCGGCATGTCATACCACCAATAATGTCCGCTTTGCCCGCTAGGAGCTCGAGGATTTGTTTTTGGTTGCCCGGTGAAAACTTCCTAGGTGGTCACCCATCCCTAAATTACTTTCACCCGAGCACGCTTAACTGTGGAGTTCTCCTCTCTTCCTCAACCAATGCACCCAAAACGTGCTGATGATATTTGAGGCGGGGCATTCCTTATGAACCAAGAATCTCTCCTAGCCGCGATCGATGTGGGATTTTCCTAGGATGTTAAAATAGGTCATGTAAATCTTCTTTGTATCGTTACATGGTCAATCCTATGGGCAAAGGTATGTGGCTCTTAAACTATGAATAACAAAGATATATATATATATATATATATATATGAAATAAATAACTAATGAGCATAAGTGATGTCGCCGAGACGGTCTATAAAAACTAACAAATAAACCTAACCTAGACTCCTAAGTAATAAAATGAGTACCTTCAACTAAACCGCACTGACAGGCAAGTGTACCTATCGAGTGTAGCACAGCTTAACGGTAAACCGAGTTATCGAACCCTAAAGACACTATGTAACAATACTAGACTCTGACACGGACTAAAGATTGATTTTGTTTGGGGGGTTTACTACACTACTATTTAAACTAAGGAATGCAGCGACCTAAGAACGACTCAGCAATCAAGAACAAGATCTAAGGTGAAATCAGAAGATGGGAAGAATATCACCAAGGTCAGAATCCTATTTACAAAGCACAACTTCTATCGGTTATTGAAACTATAATGGATCTGGGTTTCTAATGAAACAACTCTAGACAGCCTAGTGGATCCCTAATCACTCTCAGGGTGTCACCAACTAAGGAACCTAAATATGTAATAACTCACCAGATTGTTGGATCACTTCTTAGGTATTTCCAACTATGATAAAGTACCCTAATAGACATATTACCTCTCAGTCTCACTATCCACCAATACACTCGAAGAATACACGGGGTAATCTCAAGATAACAACTATGACACGAATAGCAACAATCACTAGACACCTAATACCGGCTTACTCTCAGACAGCTGATACTCGGATTCCTAATGACGAAGACTAAATGACTAATTCTCCCCTCTCAGGTATTGAACTAGGATACACACTCAACTTTAATCAGTAATCAAAGACAACTCCTATGGCTACTACGTCTAGCAAACCACCCTAATCACAAACCCTAAGATCTATGACCAAGATACGCTAATCAAACTGGCAGACAACCACAATCAACGAAATGAATTTAAATCAAACACAAGATCATATATAAACATGCAATAACATCACAATAATCAACTCAAGATCTTTTACAAAATCACAAACCCATTAATTGAATCTAGAAACGATAAAAATCGAAACTTTACCAAGTATTCATCATGTGACCTAGGAAATATTAGAGTTTTAGCCTATGATCATGCTTAAACAACCAAAAACATAAGTAGAAACATAAACCATGATTTCAAACGTCCAAATCAAAGGTAAAAATCCAATCTTGTAAACCGAATACGTAAAACTACAAACCCGGGATACAAAGATGCAAGCTTTCCTCTTCAATTGGCTTCCCCAGCCTCAAAATCGCCTCTAAACCCTTCTCTGGACGGCAAAAGATCGAACTCCACTAATAATGGAAACCAAAATCTATTTAAATTTGATTTTTAGGGTTTTGCGGAAATTAGAGCTCCAGCGTACCGCGAGAAAATAACCCAAGTCCTTCGCGTACCGCGAAGGACAATTTAGTCACGCCCGGTTTCTAGTTTCCTTGCGTACCACGAGAATTCCTTCTTCCTCTCTCGCGTACCGCGAGAGATCAATTTTCCACATTTTCTTCTTTAAACTTTTGGGCTTCATTATCTAGCTCGGTTTCTTCATGATATTCACTTGTAATTCATACGAGCACCTTCAAACATACAGTAGACTCAAATACAAACTTAAACGACTAAAAACGAACACAAAACTAATCAAAAACGCACAAAACAATAGGAATAAAGATGTGTGTTTTGCACCACATCAATAACATGGTTGCCATAGAAGTTATATAAGTTGTTAAAAGTGATTAAGATGTTGATGAAAATTGTTGTGGTTGAACTCCAAATATAAGCAAGGAATTCTTATACAAAATGTTTGAAATACAAGTAAAACCTATGGAATTGCCAAAAGAAAGGTATGTTGTTTTATTTTAGGACTATTTGACTATAAGAGGTACTAATGATGTAAGTATTTATACAATTTCTAGTTTTAAGATTTAAGATCATCATACTAATGAAATGGAGTTAGATATTGTGATAAACTATATGGATGGGAGTTGACCCGTTTGGGTTGATTAGCATTTAGATTAGATGTTAATTTTGATTGTATGATGTATGCGGAGTTTAAACCTTTAAATGTCAATATTATACCAACTCCCATCTTTTATGATCACCATATAACATAACAAAGTCGTTGCATGGAAAGACTAAAGATAAACTACAATGTGTAGTGCAAAACTTTCTAACATGGTCATGTTTTGGAGGAACTCGCTCATGTTCAGTGGAACACAAGAAAGCTGAGCTGAAGGTTTTGACATGACCATGTTTTGGAGGAACATGCTCATATTCAGTGGAACGCAAAAAAGCTGAGCTAAAGGTTCTTACATGACCGTGTTCTAGGGGAACACAACCATGTTCAGAGGAACACAACTCTGTTCTGGAGGAATACACCCAAGTTCATTTATTTGTTTTCATTTTCATTAGTTATTTGGTTCCAATCTTCCTCGTTCTTTGATACATGATTTTATATATTACTAGTACTAACTTGTGGTGTTGAAACACCTTAGATAGAGTTGGATTTTTATGTTCATATAAATTGATCGAGTTTTAATATTTGAATGTTGTTTATTGAAAGTATATTTAAATACATAATACATTATGATGAATAGGTTTTAATTAAGTAGCTGGTTTTATAAAAAAAACAAATGGTTGTCTTAAAATAAAAAAAGTGGAGACCTACGTCTGACGCTATGCATTTAATTTTTATTAATTTATTTCATGGTAATGTGTTACAATGACTGATAGATCCAAACATCATAACATTTGCTACGATAAATGGTGTTGTTCTCCCTTTGTTTCTCAAACATCATGGATGATGTTTTGTTTAGGGTGTGTTCTTGTCTATCTTTGTTTCGGTGTGAATTTGGTTCTCGTTCAGCTACCCGCTAGCATCTGCTTATCTGTAATATATCGTTGTTGTTAAAAAAATCAAATCGACAAGATGCTTAGGTTTATCATGGTTATTGTATGATTTGAAAATAAAATTAATTTTATGATTTATTAAATATTATAATGTATTGTTTTTTAAGAAAAAAATTGATTATTAACTCAATATTTAAAATGATTTTAACGAGAACTTGTCGGAAGAAAAAACAAATATTAATTAATGTTTCCTTGTGACTAAAAACTTATTCCGTTTTATTTTTTTCTAGATTTTTTTCAATACAGAAAAATAAACAAAAAGATTATTGTATTTATAAATGCACAAAAGAAAAATAAATAATGTAACATTTTATCCGTGACATGGTGTTAGCTCATACTCTTCAAGTTCGATATGTTTTCACTACTGCTTAGCTTGCTAATCTCTTCCGACCAAAGGTTGTCTCCACTCGGTTTCTCTTTAGTCCAAAATACATCTTTCTACTTTCGCTTACATGAACATGTAAGAGAATTTACTAGATGAACATGTTAGAGAAGTAACATGAGTCATCTACACCCTTTCATGTTACCGTCATTAATCTTAATTATTTCACTTAATTATCTCTCATTTACTTTGCCTTTATTGTAGTCCTTTGAGATACATTAGTAACTTATGTTGATCATTCGTGGTTATATATTGTAAAAGCATTTGTATACTTAAGTGAGTGAGGTTTTAGTGAGGGGAAAAATGGTTGCCACGTGGCGCCACGTCATTTTCTTTAATTCTTACACCACACTCACTTGGCAAGGGAAATACCCAAGTGAGTGAGTGTGGTGTGAGCATTAAATGCATTTTATAATTTATTAATAAAATTATATATTAACTTTATATAAATAAAATTACATTAAATAAAATCTCCATAAATAAAATTACATAAATTAAAAAAAATCATAAAAAACTAAAATGTAATTAAAATCTTGAGAACGTTCATAAATATGCTCGATCAAGTCCGCTTTGAGTGCGTCATGAATATCCCGGTGTTGTATTTCTTGACGGTTTTTTCGCTATTGATCTTTGTCAATTTCTTCGTAGGTTGGCTCCTCTTCATTTGGGTTATATTGACAAATTGCCACTTCTTGGTCCTCCAAAATCATATTGTGCAAAATTACACAAGCATACATTATGTTCATAATTCTTGTTTGAGACCAAGATCGAGCTGGTCATTCGATAATATGCCACTTATTCTTCAAGAGACCAAACGCTCGTTCGATATCTTTCATTGCCTCATCATGAGCTTTTCTGTAAGTTGTACGTTTAATATCTTCGGGACACATAAGAGACTTGACAATTGTAGCATATTCGGGATATATTCCATCAGCAAGATAATACCCACGTTGGTAAAGTGTCCTTCTAAGTTCAAAAGATGTGTCAGGTGTGGTTCCATTTATCATATCGTCAAATATAGGTGATTGATTAAGAACGTTAATGTCATTGTTAGAACCCACAACGCCAAAGAACGCATGCCAAATCCATAAGTCATATGAAACCACAGCTTCAAGCATAATACTAGGACGAGGATGATCCCCGCGTGAAAACTGACATCGCCACGCATTGGGACAGTTTTTCCACTCCCAATGCGTACAATCGATGCTACCGAGTATCCCGACAAAGCCATGTTTAACTTCATGGGCCGCATATAATTGTTGAATGTCGCTAGCCTACGGTTTACGTAAATATCTACTATGGTACAATTTAATTATAGCTTTAGAAAATTTGTAAATACAAAACCTGATAATTCGGGGGGACATCTTCAAGTAATCATCGAACGAATCACTTGCATTGCCATACGCCATTTGACGAATCACGGCGGTACACTTTTGCACGGACGTAAAACCAATCCTACCTCTTGCATCAACCCGTTGGCGGAACCAAGGCACCTCTCTCTCCATATCATTTTTAATTCTTAAAAATAAATTCTGACTCATTCTAAACGGGATAATAAATTGCACCTCGTTGTAAGTACACCCTTCGTCAAAGTAGTATTTGTGTATAAGTGTGTTAGCCGCCGTCTGATCACAATTAAGACGAGCCCTTCGTTTTAAAGGCTGTGAGGAATCAGCTTCTTCCCACCACTGAAGCGCCGCCGTTGATAAAGCACGGAACATCATATTCCGGGCTTCGTCGCTTGAAGATGAAGCCATTTTTATAAAAAAATGTATAAAGTTGTATGAGAGTGGTGTGATTATTTGTGAAATTTGTTATAGTGGGTTATTTAATTAAAAAAATTATTTTAACCGTTGGCCAACGACCATTTCTTAAAAATTTGACTGTTTGAACTAGGTAATCACCCTCTCCTCCACGTGAAGATCTTCACGGGTATCACTCCCCCCCTCACGCAAACGAGGGGGCGGTATGACTAATGGGTTCACAGTGTGAGCAATGCTCACAGGTACTCTTCACGTGCCCATACCACATGATCTAAGGTGGACGTAGTTGATGAATAAATTGAAGAATAATTTTCCTTTCAGATTACTTTTTTTCACAAATTCTTTCATACATATGTTAGCAAATGAACATGACAGAGAAAAGATGGAGACTCTCTATTACTCAAATGAAGATTAGCTTACAAATGAAGAAGAAAGCAATATTAAATAGAAAGATAACTGGGTCTGGGCTAAGGCCCATAACAGGGTCCATAACAACTTATTATGCTAACACCCCCCCCCCCCCTCAAACTCACAATGCAATAGAAATAAACATTGAGAGTTTGTCACACAAAAAACGAAATCGAGATGCCGATTGAGCCTTGGTAAAAATATCTGCAATCTGCAAGGCTGATGGAACAAAGGGAAGTGAGATGGTCCCGAGCTGAAGATGATGACGAGTAAAATGACAGTCTATCTCAATGTGTTTTGTTCGTTCATGAAAGATAATGTTCTTGGCGATCTACATAGCACTTTGATTATCACAATGTAACGGGGTAGGCGAGGAAACAACAACCCCCATATCTGCGAGAAGCCATCGTAACCAAACAATTTCACATGTAGTCACAGCCATAGCACGATATTCAGCCTCAGTGGAGGACCTACAGACAACGTCTTGTTTCTTGCTTTTCCATGAGATTAGGGAATCACCAAGAAAAATACAGAAACCAGTAGTGGATTTACGATCATTGGGATCACTATCCCAATCAGCATCACTATAAGCACGCAATTCCAGAGAAAACGTAGAAGGGAATAAAAGACTTTGAAACTTAGTGCCACGAAGATATCTCAAAATACGAAGAAGAGCTCCGTAGTAAACAGAAGTAGGAGCGGTAACAAACTAGCTAACCACATGAACAGCGTGAGCGATATCAGGGCGAGTAAATGTAAGATAAACCAAACTGTCTACAATGGTATGATATAGGCTCGGATCAGATAGAGGAACACCATCAGTGGGAGAGTAACGTGCATTGATTTCAAGAGGAGTGTCTGCAATTCTATTATTAGAAAGTCTTGCACGTTGAAACAGATAAGAAATATACTTCGTCTGAGAGAGAAGATATCCCTTTTTAGATTGAGCTACCTCAATCCCCAAAAAATACTGTAATAATCCAAAATCTTTCATAGCAAAACGATGGGCCACATCACGTTTCAAGGATTCAATGCCAACATAATCATCGCCTGTAATAATCATGTCATCCACATATAAAGACAAGAGAATGCATCCAGCATTCGTACATCGAACAAATAATGCCGAATCATGATTGCTAGGGAGAAAGTCAAGGGAAGTGATGATTGTAGAGAATTTTTCAAACCAGGCACGAGGGGCATGTTTGAGTCCATATAGAGCTTTTCAAAACTGACAGACTTCACCGGGCTGATGAGCTATTCCCGGGAGTGGAGTCATGTAAACCTCCTCATGAAGATCACCATTCAGAAAAGTATTTTTGACATCCATTTGACAGATCTTCCATTGTCGAACGGACGCAACAACAATTAAAGTACGAACTGTTGTCATTTTCCTCATAATCCATACCATACATTTGCGAATATCCTTTTGCCACAAGTCTGGCCTTGTACCGTTCAACAGAGCCATGAGTCTTTGTCTTAATCTTATACACCTAACGACAACCAACCTTATGTTTACCTTGTGGTAGAGGAATCAAATCACAGGTGTGAGTCTGATGAAGAGCAGTGAGCTCTTTGCTCTTCAGCCATAGCATTTTTCCATAGAGGGTTAGAGACAGCCTCTCTATATGATTCTGGTTTAGACAGATGATGAATGCCTACAATAAATGAACTAAACGAAGCAGAATATGCAGAGTATGCAAAGTCTGGTAATTTAGTGGACTTGTATGCACGAGTAGACTTTCCCGAAGGTAGAGGAGAATCAACATTGGTGCCAGATGATGTGGAAGGTTCATGAATTGGCACATCATGAGCAACAGAAGTATCTGGAGCAGTCATATTAGGATCAACAGACGAAACGGGAACATCATCAATGTTGCTAGCAAAAGGATCAATATTCTGAAGGTCTGACTTTGTTACATCATGGGACTTAGCTGGAATCGAATAGAATGGAATACGTTCAAGAAAAGTAACATGTCTTGATACATATAACTTCTTACTTATAGGATCAAAACAACGGTATCCTTTTTATCCCGTGCCATATCCTTTGGGACCACTGGCATAGCCTAAGAAAACACATAAGGCTGACTTATTTGTCAATTTGTCTCGTTCAACATGAGGACGGGGAGTAAAGCAAGTACATCCAAAAACCCATAATTCACCATAATCTAGGCGTTCACCAAAAAGACTTTCAAATGGAGACATCCCATCATTGTGAGAAGTAGGGATCCTATTAATCACATGTTAGGTGGTCAGAAGTGCTTCTCCCTAAAAGACACTAGGTACTTCAGCAGATAAAAGAAATGAATTAGTGGTTTCCATAAGATGACGATGTTTCCTTTCAGCAACACCATTTTGTTGAGGGGTGTCAGTACAAGACGATTAGTGTATGGTACCATCTGATGCAAGCAACTGAGTAAAATCATTAGAGGTGTATTCACCCCCTAAGTCACACCTGAAGCACTTTATCACAGCCGAATGCTGCATTTGAACATAAGCCCTAAAATTTTTATAAATGTCAAAGAACTCAGATCTACGTTTCATAAGGTATACCCAGGTATAACGAGTGTAATCATCAATAAAGGAAACATAGTAACGTGAACCACCCTTAGTGGATACTGGTGATGGTCCCCGTACATCAAAATGAACAATATCAAATTGTGCAACAAAATGAGAAATACTTTTAGCAAAATGTAAAGCAGAAAATTTGGCAAGTTTACATCACAACAATCAGAAATATCACAGGTTTGCAACTGACCCAAAACACATGTGGAAACCAAATATTTTAAATGAGATACGGACACATGTCCCAAACGAGAATGCCAAATATAAAATTCACACGACAAAGGACTTAAACGAAAAGAGGATAAATCAACGCTGGAAGCAGCAACACCAGGAGCAGGCACTTTGAGTTCTTCTAAGACATATAAATCTCCCACCCTATGGCCGATCCCAATCACCCTCTGAGTTTGTTGATCCTGCACAACACAAACAGTGTCACAAAAGAAAACCCAAATTCCACATTTACAAAACTGACTGACTGAAGAAAGATTTAAGGCAAGCTTCGGAATATAATAGACATCATTGAGAGACACATGAGGGGTAGACACAGATCTAAAACCCTCTACCAACATGGATGTAGCACTAGCAGACATGACAGAAACAGAAGATATAGGAGACAAAGAAAGAAAAGAAGACAGATAGGGAGACATATGATGTGAGGCACCAGAATTCAAAATCCATAATGATGACGAAATACCTGAGGTACCAGATGAAGACAGTCCCGCAGCAGACATAGCGGTAGGATTGGCGGCAAGAAACTGTCTGAATTGTTCAAATACTTGCAGATACAAAGCAGATGGTGGTTTGTTCATTTCTACAGATGTTGGTGTAGCAGCAGCAGTAAACTGAGGTGGTTTAAATATCCATGAAGATGGACCAGATGAACCAGCAGAACTGGACGTGCGAGACGGAAATTGTCCACCTGATCTATTCTGTTATGGAGGCTTCTGCAAGTTAGAATTCCTTCTGCTAAGTAATAATGGACATTGAGACTTCCAATGATTTTTCCCTTTGCAGAATGCACATTCATCAAATGCAACTTTAGCACCTTGTCTAAGTTGATTAGGGGGAACGACAAACACAGTTGGAGTAGTAGTTACTTTATGACCTTTATCAACCTGAGATTTTAACCGAGTTTCCTCTGCAATCAACTCGTGAACAACCGAATCAACTGTTGGAAGAGGGGAACGATGAAGAATCGTTCCACGCAGTCCTTCAAAATCTGAACGTAATGCCATTAAAAATTGTACCAAACGTTGTTCCTCCCTTCGATCAATATAAGGTTTAAACACCTTCAGTGCTGCAGATTTCTTAAGTGCCAATTGATCCCATAAATCCGACATAGCTCCATAGAAGTCTTGAATGCTCATCTCATTATGTTGAAGAGCATGGATATCAAACTCCAACTGGTACTGTTTGGCAAAGTTAGACTGAGTATACAGCTTTTCCAAGTGATCCCAAACCTGCTTAGCTGTATCATATTTGGCCAATTGAATACCAATGGACTGACCTACAGAGTTGTTGATCCAAGTTATAACTTTAGAGTTATCTGTTTCCCAAGTATCGAGAGCTAAGGCAAATTCAGCAGCCTTAGATTTATCAGTAGGCTTTCCCTTAGTACCTGTGACATAACCCCACATATTTTTCCCTCGAAAAACGTTTTTCAATACGTAACTCCAGTAGGTGTAGTTTTTACCATCCAGGTGAGTACTAATGGACTGCAGAGAGTCATCTTTCCTAGCCATATTATCAAAACCGAACGACAGCAGAATTACCGCAAACTTCGATTACTTCAAACTTCGAAGAACCGGAAACTTAAATTACCGCAAACTTCATAACCGTAAACTTGGTAACCGCAAACTTGGTAACCGCAAACTTGGAGACCGCAAACTTCAAAAAACGGGACGGAAATGAGGTCCAAACCTGTCAATCTGTCCAGAAGCTCTTCTAAATACACAAGTCAGTTCAAATAAAACGAAATACATAACTTTGATACCTCACGAGTCAATGAACTGAGCAGAAGCGACAATGAACGAAACAACGCTTCAACAACGAACAAACCAAACAACGAACGAACCAACAACTGAGCGGAAGCGACAACAAAGATCTTCAATCAAGCATGAATCGAGTTGGCTCTGATACCATGTTAACAAATGAACATGACAGAGAAAAGATGGAGACTATCTATTACTCAATGAAGATTATCTTACAAATGAAGAAGAAAGCAACATTAAATAGAAAGATAACTGAACCTGGTCTAAGGCCCATAACAGGGCCTATAACAACTTATTATGCTAACAACATATACCCATGTTGTTTTCTCAGATGGTGCGGTTGCGCTCACACCATCGACAAATGGGTTGGCATGACGACTTTCTCCAAGTGTTTAATTATAATTAGATAAAACGAAAAAAAGAACGGGTTCGTCAGATAATAGGTTCGTCACCAACGGAGTCTACTGTCAAAACTATTTTATGAACATGAAAAGAAGATGAATTGTCTGTCACCATCTACAATGACCCTTTGGAATCAATCAATGACTTTTGTTTTTTCAATTATTGCCATAAATATAACTTTGAGCGAATTACAAATTACGTACTTTAAATATTATCCAAATTTCAGAATACGTTCTTTAACTAAGTAAATTACAGAAAACGTCCTTTATGTTTACAAAACCTTGCACGTTACATCCTTTAGACTAACGGGCGTTTAATTTCACCGTTAAATCCAGTCATGGTGAGGGTATTTTCGTCCATTTACCATTGTCCATTTACCATTTTAATTAGAATGAATTACAAATTACATCCTTTAAGTATTAACCAAATTTCAGAATATGTTCTTTAACTAAGTAAATTACAGAAAACGTCCTTTATGTTTAAAAAACCTTGCACGTTACGTCCTTTAGACTAACGGCGTTTAATTTCACCGTTGTGAGGGTATTTTCGTCCATTTACCATTTTAATTAGAGCGAATTACAAATTACGTCCTTTAAGTATTAACCAAATTTCAGAATACGTCTTTTAACTAAGGAAATTACAGAAAACGTCCTTTGTGCTTAAAAAACCGTGCACGTTACGTCCTTTATAATAACGGACATTAAATTTCACCGTTAAATCCAGTCATGTGCAAGGCACATGAGGGCAAATGTGTCATTTCACCTATACTGGGACTAAATGTGTAATTAAATTAAACCTTAAATGTAAAATGTGATCCTTAAAGGGCTAAATGTGAAATTTGGTTAATACCCCCACCATAAGAACTTTCGGATTCCACCATCTTCAACAACGTTCGGCTTCCGCCATCTTCAACACCCTCCGACTTCCGCCGATCCACCACCATCATCACCATCCACCGCCGCCTTCCTTGATGCCTCCAACACCACTGTCTCCATCCAACCAAACCCGTTGTCTTCATCTTCTGCCCTAAACAATGGTTGCCGAACCCCAATTCGGAATTGCAGGTCGTGTAGGTTTGGTCCCCTTCATCGGAATTGCAGGTCGTGCAGGTTGGTTTAGTCCCTTTCATCGGAATTGCAAGTCGTGCAAGTTCTCTTCTCCACCCCCTATTCGAATTTCAGATCTGAAAAATCACTAACAGATCTAAGATAGCTTCAATGAAAGACAGGGGTTGTGAGATAGAGAGGGGGCTATTTTAATTTTTTTAATTAAAATGGTAAATGGATGAAAATACCCTCACCATGACTGGATTTAACGGTGAAATTTAACGCCTGTTAGCATAAAGGACGTAACGTGCAATGCTTTTTAAACATAAAGGATGTTTTCTGTAATTTCCTTAGTTAAAGGACGTATTCTGAAATTTGAGTAATACTTAAAGGACGTAACTTGTAATTCGCACTAATTAAAATGGTAAATGGACGAAAATACCCTCACCATGACTGAGTTTAACGGTGAAATTTAACGTCCGTTAGTCTAAAGGACGTAATGTGCAAGGTTTTTTAAACATAAAGGATGTTTTCTGTAATTTTCTTAGTTAAAGGACGCATTCTAAAATTTAGATAATAGTTAAAATACGTAATTTGTAATTCGCACTATAACTTTATATTACTGTAAGAAATGGTCCATGGATTTCTTTTGTAATTATATTAACCAAAAATATATTATTATATTGCATCTTGAATTTGTCGAATTGTGGCGCATATTTGAGATTGCATCTATTTGTATTTTACTATTTTACATTTAGATTTAATGAATGGTATATAAGACTCACATCTAATTATTTAGTACTCTAATAGATGCATCTAATTTTTCATATGCTCTACATGTAATTCTTCTTTTACTACATATATTTGTGAATCTTTACAGCCAACTGCGTCTATTTATATCGATGGATTTTGTTGTGTTTTTCATCTAATTTTTCAACGTCTCTTCATCATAAAGTATTAAAAACCAACAAAATAAATTTATGTAACCCCCAAATATCAATAAGTTCGTAGTTGCAATAATCCGCGTTATAAATTAATGCATTAGTGCATCTATGAATGTGTCATACAAATAATTGGCGTATCTACATTGTATACATGGTCCCCGACACCAAACAAAAAAAATTGGTATATATACGATCTAATTCTGAGCCATCTCTAAAAACTTTTGACATAAATTCCCATGAAATTTTAAATAAATATATCACTTTTAAGGTTATATTTTTTATATAAATATAACAATTTTATACTCGAATTAAAAATAAAAATGCTTAATTTTATAATGTAATTTAAAAAAATGGTAAAGTATACAAAAGTTGTTTAGGTTTTTAAAATAAAGAGCGAGTGACGCGTGCCTTTGGCCGTATGATATTTTGGCGCTTGTGTGGCGAGGCGGTACAAAGGATGGTGTTGTAATGGTAAAGATAAAAACTAAAAAGAGAGAAAATGGGAGGGGGAATGATTTTGATTGTTAACTCAAATAATGATTACAAAACTACTTATATACTAGAAACTAAACAAAAAGTGAAACTAGCCTAATGAGCGAAACTAATAAGAGTTTCGCCCAACACCCCCCCCAGTTGGAGGTGTATACAACCCCAACTTAGGAATGATAGCCGAATGCGGTTGACCAGCAAGACTCTTGGTGAATAAATTCGCAAGCTGATCAAAAGTACGCGTATGAGAAAGTAGAACCTGAAGCTTTACACAGACAAAATGACAAATCCAATTTAATATGCTTAGTGTGCTCATGAAAAACAGGATTCTTCGCAATGTGAATGGCCGCCTGACTGTCACACTTCAGAAGAACCGGAGTGAGGTTGGGAAGCTGAAATTCCACAAACAAACGAGTTAACCAAGCAAGTTCCTGTGTGACCCAACAAAGAGAATGATACTCAGTTTCAGCAAAGCTAAGAGAAATGGTAGCTTGTTTCTTGGACTTCCAAGAAATAGGACTATCCCCAAGAGAAATGAAATAGCCACTCACAGATCGCCAAGTATTAGGGCAAGCCGCCCAATCAGAATCGCAATAAGCAGATAAAGAAAAATCAGAATTGTCATTAAAAAAAATCCTTTAGAACAAGTACCCTTGACATATCGAAGAGTATGTCACGCAGCATCCCAATGAGGAACACGCGAATCACTCATGAAATGGCTAAGAAAATGAACTGCAAAAGCAAGATCAGGCCGAGTGTGAGTGAGATAGTTGAGTTTACCAACAAGCCGGCGATAGGCCAAAGGATCATCAAGAACCTGACCCTCATTGAGCTTGAGTTGTAAATGCAAAGACAAAGGGGACGAAACAGAAGAAACGTCGTCTGTAGGAAACTTGTTCAACATATCCTTTGCAAATTTACGTTCAGTCATAATGAGACCAGAAGCAGACTTCAGAACCTCAATGCCCAGAAAATAGTTAAGGCTGCTAAGATCGTTGATCTGAAATGTGTCATGTAAGAAAGCCTTTAAAGCAGACATCTTATGTCATTGTTACACGTGAGAAGAATGTCATCCACATGAACAACATAATCTCTTATGGTCTTTGAAAACAAAGAATAATCATTAGAAGAACGCATATACCCTTTGGTTTTGAGTACATCAGAAAGTTTGCCATACCACTACTGAGAAGCATGTTTCAAACCATAAAGAGACTTTTTGAGTTAAAGAACATGATTAGGAGAGGATAATGGCATGCCAGGAGGAGAACTCATATAAATGTCTTCATCAAGATCCCTATGTAAGAATGTATTATTAACATCCAACTGATATAAACCCTATTGTCGTTTGGTTGCAACAGCAACAAGACTACGAATAATAGTCATTTTAATGATATGGGAGAAAGTTTCATTGTAATCAATGCCAGCTTTCTGAGTATCCCCACGAACAACCAAACGAGCTTTGCAGCGTTCAACTGTGCCATCAGCATTATACTTGACTTTATACACCCATTTGCAATTAATAGCCTTCTTACCCTTAGGTAAATGCATGACCTCCCAAGTTTGATTACGTTCTAAGACAGTAAATTCATTAGACATAGCCTCTTGCCAAGTAGGATGTTGAGTAGTCTCCTGATAAGAAGAAGGTTCCTGAATAGAGTCAAGATTGAGAAGAAGTTGCTGAGAATCAGGAGAAAGATGAGCAAGATTAACAAAGGAAGAAGCTTGGCAAGCACTCGACAAAGTATGAAAGCAAGAGGAATCAACGAAAGCAGAATTACAAACATAATCCTGCAAATGAGAAGGAGGAACAGAAGAACGAGAAGATCGCCTGAGCTCTGGAGGAGGAAGAACAGGAGAAATGAGAGGAGAAGGAACATGAGAAACAGGAGGAGAAGAGGAATCAACTTCAGGAGCATCCGAAGAAGATGAAGGAACAACAGCTGGATCTGACTCCTCAAACATATCACTAATAGAAGGAAACAAAGAAGAAGGATCGGAAGAGTGCAAAGAAGGAAAAATGTGCTCAAGAAAAGTCACATCCCGAGAAACAAGAACTTGCCGAGTGTCAACATTTAAAAGTTTGTAACATTTCTTTCCAAAAGGATATCCAATAAAAACACAAGCTTACGCCCAACGCTGAAATTTATCTCTACCGGGTGTAGGGGTAGAGGCATAACACAAACATCCAAACGTACAAAGATGAGTGTATGTAGGAGCTTTACCGAAAAGCATCTAAGAAGGAGATCTGCCCTGGAGAACCCATGTGGGGAAAATATTAATCAAGTGAGTAGCATTAAGAACACAATCACCCCCAAAACGTAATAGGTAACTTAGACTGAAACATAAGAGCCCGAACAGTTTCAAGAAGATGTTTACGTTTCCGTTCGACCACCCCATTTTGTTGAGGAACCCCAGGACAAGTAGTTTGATGAAGAATGCCTTTCTATTTAAAATACTCGGTATGATGAACACCCAAACCAAGTTCATAAGCATTGTTAGAACAAACACTCTTGACTTTGGTATTGTATTGAGTCTCAACCATCTCAATGAATCCTTGAAGAATATGAAAGGCATTGCCTTTCGTTATCAAAGATGAGTCCAAAAAGTTCGAGTAAAATCATCAACAATAGTGAGAAAATATTTATATCCATCATAAGTAGTAAAACGATACGGGCCCCACGTATCAATGTGAATAAGATCAAACATTTGAGAACTAGTTCTACTACTATTACCAAACAGGAGTTTATGCTGTCTAGCCTTAGGACAAATAGAGCAATCATCAATAGAACAATCATCTGATCATTAAAAACATTCAGTTGCTTAAGTTTGTACAACGGCAAATGCCCAAGATGATGATGCCAAAGTTTCAAAGAAACAACAGAATTACAGTGAGAAAAAGAATCAACTGTAACAGAGAAAAGTTTATTTGGATGCAAAAGATGAAGCCTATTGAGGAGATCTCCTAGAACCAATGGACTACTCATCGAAGGGGCCTGCAAGAAACAAGAAGTTTCAGAAAACTGAACAAGGCCTTTTGTATCCCTACAAAGTTTGGGAACAGATAAGAGATTTTGTTTGAATTGAAGCACAAAAAAGACATTGGAGATAGAAAAAGACTTTGTGAGATTAACTGTTCCGACCTGCGTAATAGTTAATACATGCCCATTTGGAAGAAGAACATAAACGGGCGAGTTAAGCAATTGAACATTAGTAAGCAAATTGAAATCAAAGCACATATGATTACTTGCACCAGTATCAATGATCCAAGTAGTGTCGACTGTAGTCGAATTGCAAACAATAATACCTACAAAATTAGCAAAGCTGAATGGTTGAACAGTAGGAACACCACCTTGAACTCCAGAATTCTGCTAAAGAAGTTGCAGCAAAGTATTATACTAATATGTAAATATACCAGAAGGTGAACCAGAGACAGAAACAGTAGCAACAGAATCAGAAATAGCACTTGCAGCAAGCTTGGGTTTAGTAAATTTGAAATCTTTGGGGACCCAATGAGACAATATCATTTACTAACATCATGCCCCGTCTTCTTGCAGTGTGTACAAACAACACCCTTCCGAGTACCAGAACCCTTCGGCACCTACATAGTGACATTCATGGAAGCATTCTGAGTGATAAACTGAGCAGATGAATGTAGCTCCCTGTGTTTCTCATCTTAAATGAGAAAAGAATATACTTGGTTGATGGAGGGAAGATGCTTCATCATAATAATATTTCCCCGGATCATCTCAAAGCAGGAGTTTAGACCCATAAGAAACTAAATTAAACGTTGATCTGCCTCACGTTTAGCCATCAGTCTAGAATTGCCATAGGTGCAAATAGGGATAGGCTCAAGGGCATTAAGCTCATCCCAAAATGAATTTATTTTAGTGAAATAACTGGCAATATCATCATTACCCTGAGATATGTCAGAAAGTCTCTTCTGCAACTAATATTGTTTGGCCCCGTACTTTGGCCATACCGGTCAGTTAACTCGTCCCAAAGTTGACGAGCAGTTTCAACATATAGAATACTCTCACTAATATCTCGAGAGATAGTGTTAAGAATCCTAGAAATAACCATGTCATTACACCTTTCCATAATTCAAGATTGGGAGAAATAAAAGGCCTTACAACAGTTCCATCAACAAACCTAATTTTGTTCTTAGCAGATAAAGCAATAGACATATCACGTTTCCAAGATCCAAAAGCAGAACCGTCAAAGGTTTTGGAAACGAGTAAAAGACCTGGATGATCATAGGAATGTAAGAACAATGGATTAGAGGATTCCATAGCCAATGTGACACGAGGATCAGAAGTATCAGAAATATTCGGAATGAACACGAAGACGACTGAAAGAGGCGAAACTGACATAAACAGGCGAAACTGACAGAAACAAACGAAACTGACAGAAACAAGTGAAACAGACAGTGTCGCCTGTGCAAGAGTAGTATCGCTTGTACTGAAACCGACAGTGTCGCCTAAACGAACTCAAAACCCCAAACTCGAAGTTTGAAGTCTAGAAATCATCAAAACGAATCTAAAAGGAAGAAATCCTCCGATAGGACTGAGTGAAAACCCTAATGACAAGAAAAGAGATCGATTTCTAAGTGAAACCGAGGAGAAAATGAGCAAAGGAAACGAAAATCATGAAAAAACGAGAGAAAGAGACAAGAAACCACTTAAACAAGAATAATCAAGTGGAAACCTCGTCAATGAATGTGGAAAAAGACGATGAAAGCATAGAATCAAGCAAAAAACGCTCTGATGCATGTTGTAATGGTAAAGATGAAAACTTAAAAGAGAGAAAATTGGGGGAAAATGATTTTGATTTATAACTCAAATAATGATTACAAAATTGTTTATATACTAGAAACTAAACAAAAAACGAAACTAGTCTAGTGAGCGAAACTACTAATAGTTTCGCCCAACAGATGGCAACATCTTATTTACGGAGCACTCTTGTGACGGGTGGTGAGGATTCAAATGAAAATCGAAAAAGCCACACTATTTTGTCAATTTGACCATGCTTAACATGATTTTCCAATTTTAATCAATTTTGTACATGTTAGTCTATCACATTAAAATCTGAAATCCAA
The DNA here is from genome assembly GCA_023525975.1 of Smallanthus sonchifolius. NCBI lineage: Eukaryota > Viridiplantae > Streptophyta > Magnoliopsida > Asterales > Asteraceae > Smallanthus > Smallanthus sonchifolius. The sequence continues at coordinate 6,462,242 of CM042026.1, read as the reverse complement.
AAATAGACACAACACCATGAGTGTAAAACACAAATGTAGGTGGCTCACCACCCACGAACCACACCATAATAATTAGGTGAACCACCACCCCAACCACACCCCATTTAAACCCAACCCCCGTCCACCAACCCTTTTGGTCTATAAAACACAATGCTCCTTCACTCCCTCTCATTCAGATTAAACATCAACTAACAAAAACTGCAGAAACAAAGGAAAAAAAAATGGCAGATGATCAGAGAGCTGGAGCTGAGATCGTGTACGGAGCCGAAGAGTGCCTTCGCAGTTCCATTGAGCTTCTAGATGAACTCGGTTTCCCGCGAGGCGTTCTCCCACTCAAAGATCTTGTAGAGTGTGGTCGCGTTCGAGAGACGGGTTTTGTTTGGATGAAACAAAAGGCTCCATACGAGCACTTCTTTGAGGGGTCTAACACACGTGTGAGTTATGATATAGAAGTGACTGCATATATTGAAAAGTGTAAGATGAAGAAGATGACGGGGGTTAAAAGTAAGCAGTTATTGATGTGGGTACCTATTGTGGAGATGAGTATGGAAGATGTCAATAGTTCGAAGATCTACTTCAAGATCCCGGTTGGGGTTGGGAGGTCCTTCCCGGTGACGGCGTTCATGAGCGATGAAGAAAAGAAAAAATACATTGAGCAATCCAAGTAAATTAAGTCAATTTGAGTTATTGAAATTGTCATATTATAATGTCTTTTTTTGTTTCTTGATTTCGTTCTTTTTTTCTACTTTGGTGTTTTTTTTTATTTAAATATTTGTGATGTTACTTTGATATGGAGAATGTGTGATTTGTTTAAGATCAAGTGAGATCCAAATTGAGCCTTCTGTTTTATTAGAAAAGTGATTCATTTATATAAAAAAAATGTATGATATAAGTATGTTTGAATCATTTAAAAAATATGGCAAAAGTATCTCTAACTATATATTAGATCAATATATACGACAAAATCAAAGGGAAAGATTATTATAAGAATTAAAAGAAAAAAGTCTAACTCGCATTTATTAAATGGGATTATATATGTTTTTTTGACATGTATATCATAATTATTCATTTCATTAAATTGGAATTCGTTTAAAAATGTAATCCTTCTTAAAATATACAAATAGAGAAAGTTATAACAGATACTTAATTGGTCACGTGCAATTAATGCATCTTTAAATAATAAAATATCAATTTTAACTTTATAAAGTCACTACTAGAAAAAACACCTTAGATGACACGCATTGCATGTCATAAAAGGGGTAGATGACACGCGAAAACGTGTCAAGAATGAAGATGACACGCATTTTGTGTGCCATCTTTTTATGACACAATTTTACGACACGCATTTACGACACATTTATGACACGTCTTCACGACACGCAATGCGTGTCAAGGATAGCCCTATCAAGAATGAAGATGACACGCACTTTGTGTATTATCTACTTATGACGCTCATTTTTCGTCATAAATGTGTATCATTGTTAAAGCTGTTTAAAAAAAATATTTTTTTTATAGAATTATTAATTTTCAGTTTTTCACATTAATATCATAAAATAGTAATAAACATTTCATAATATAAAATAAAATACATATGATAAAACAATCCATTTCATAAAATATAAACAACGATTTAAAAGTAACAAAAGTCGATTACGAATTCAACGTAATGTATTACAAAGTTTCATCGAAAAATAAAGTTTGATACATAAGTCGACCATTCTTCACGAACTCCATCAATATCAAAATCGGTGTATTCATCTTTGCTTCCCCCAACCTAAAAAAAATTTGTAAACAAATAATTATCAAAGATACATACATATATATAATACTATTTAGCAAGTGCACAAAACATATATACTTACATTGTTATTGGTCAGTATTTCAACTCCTTCATCAATCATCTCTTTCATGAACTTTAACATATAGTATCCACATTCGGTACTTCCCGGCTGACATGGACACTACACAATTACATTATATTAGTTTGCAGGATTTTTAAGTAAATTTGTAAATAAGTATGGCTAAATAACAAATCTGGGTAAATAAGTCAAACTGCAGTTAAACAAATCTGGGATAAACAAATTTTTAAGACTATTTGACTTCACAGGTCAAATTTTGTAAATAAGATTGAATTGGATATGAGTTTTGTTAAACAAAATTTAAAATCAATATATTTCCATTTGTAGGATCTATCATGGTAAATAGTTTAGTTTTTAAACTTTTCTTATATAACTAATAAAACTAACATAAATTTGAGGGGAGATATTATTTTGTTCGACCACATAAGTCAAACTGCACTTCTGGGATAAACAAATCTGGGATCCTAGAAGAAACAAAAAGGGATAAACAACATTTAATGCCAATTCAAACCAATAAGAATCAAGATAGCACATAAGCAACACAATTCAAGGAAATCTTGATCAAAAACAAGATTCAGGCCACTCAAGATGACAAGTCACGTTAAATTAAGAGGCCACACACAACGTAATTAGGAAAAAAAATTCCTTTAGTTCTAACCACACATCAGTTGCATTTTGTGAAACACTTTGACCCATGAACAATTCTTGTTATAAGGAATTAAGGATCCAAGAATGAATTAACACATCATCACTTTCAGGTTTCTACAAGCTCCATTAATGACCCCAATTTTGTTCTAAACCTTTAGTGCTAATTCCATATAGTAAGACCAAATTACATAATTTTTTCTTTTTTAGTCTCTTTCAATTTGACACTTACAATGGACAGTACACTAGGATGCAAATACAACAAACTACCAAAGTCCAATGTACTTGTCAATGTATCATTAATCACATTTTAGAATCAATAGAACTATTCACATGAGAGATACCATCAGTTATTACTTCAAATACAATAAATACAGACCTACATATGAAGATCAACAAAATTCATCACATACAAAAACACCAGAGATCTGTCACAGGTAACCAATATTCCTAAGAATGCTCAATCCTATGTGGACATACAGTAGAGAATACAAAATTGTGAAAGATTGAGCAAGAATGACTACAGAGCTCCGGTATCCAAAAAACATGAAGGACTTCAAGAGGCATACTCATCATGCTCAAACTTTGTTACTCAAAACACATTTCAATTTAGCAACCTAGGTAAAATAAAGACAAATATATGAAAAGATAACATTCTCAATAACTTTATGAAAACGAGGTGCACGGTTTTAGAAAAAAACGATATGATAAATTTGGAAATTTAACATACACATCTACAACAATGTAATGACACACAATAAGTTGATTACCTATGTGCTACATGTTATAAAAATTGATAAAACTAAATACCATACGATGGTATATTTGCATAACATAAGTCAGGAAAACATGAATCTTTTATTGCTTTTTTATACACCTTTCTCACCTTCCTATAAAAGTGTTGATACCCATTCTGAATTAAAGTTTAAATTATAGTAATATGAAACAATTTTTTCAAATTAACAGTTTAAACTGGCCAAAATCGGTCTAGACCATACTAAATCAGGCCTAATTTTCTTTGTGACATTTTGTCAAACACCTTTAATTATGAATATCTTTTAGAGATCCACTAGCACCTTAATTAAACATTTTGATATTCATGAAAAGTTGCTAATGATTTCTTAATTATAATTAAGACACCTTAAAATTGCTTTTATCATTCTTTTCTAGACTAAAGAAAATCCAATGATGCTAAAACCTCATTTTATGCAATAAAGTTATATGGCCATTCAGAACTAGTAAAAATTCATTATTGTATAAGCATTTGTACCAGAATATTGGCACCAAGGCTAGTTCCGACAGCATAGAGGGGTGTTTCAGGTTGTTTGCGATGAAGATGATTCACTACTTTGCCTAAATCATTGGATTTTCCTACAGTGTAGAAGCTCTCGGACTGCGCAAGCAAACAACAAAGTTGTTAGTTGCAGGGAAATCTGAAACATGATATTATGTTGTTTTTATGAAGTTAGCAGTACAGGTTGGTTGGATAACTGGTCAAAATAGGTCAGGGTCAAACAATTAAATCTTAAAACTGGTGACAGGTTGGGTTGGTCAATATATTTTGAATTTTGTAGATAGTCAACTTTGTTAAACTTATCCAATTTTTTATAATAAATCAGTTTAGGAGGTTTTAAGCATCTGAAAACACTCAGGTGACTTTCAACCCATTTGACTCATTTCCATTTTAGCTAAGATATAAAATTTTAACCTTTTGGAGATATAAAGCAACCCAAATTGATCCTTTTTTACCTTTTTAGGCAAATGATTTGCATTTCTGTTATATTCCAATTTTCCTAGGAGCAATTTTGCCAAACCCAAAGAATCAATCATTCGCCGTATATTTAATCTAGAAATGAATTGGAATTTGGAAATAACGTATCTTGAAAGTGTAAATACTTACAGTGAGCGGAACGCCTCCTAGCCCTCGGTGATTGCTTACAACAACATTCCATTCATGTTTTGCCATATTGTACGTAATCTTCTTAATATACTAGCATACATATCACAGAATATATAGAAGATTGATAGAAAAAAGTATTAAAATCCACAAGATGATAGAAACCTATCAGAACTAAGGGAGACCTTGCTCTGTTCTAGAAGTTATGTAAAAGTCATAAATTATGCTTCAATTATATTTGCATACCAAGCTTATAATACGGTGACATGCAAAAAAATAAAAAGCGGCTAATTATCTTCCTTCCAAATTTCAGATATGACCTATTTAAAAAATCAAGACTGGTCACAAGCTTGATATTTTTACTTATTATAAAGCTGTATCTTTGTGAAATAATTGATCTGCTATAAAACTCATGGTACACATTGTCACTTCTTAAGACAAGTTTTATGTCAGCCACAAGCTCTACATTTAGGTTGGATTTAGAAAATGATTAATGAAATTACTTATTAGCAAGATCAGACAGCTTACAGGTGAATTAGAATCACTTGTTAAGCCAGGAACCACTATCACAAGAGGTATATCAGCAACTGTATTGGTTCCATTGACTTGAAAGCTTGTCTCTGAAACTGGACAATCAAAAAGAATAACTAGAGATAAAACATAAACTACTACACGTGCTCTTGGATTAATCGGTTTATTGACGGGTTCACTGTAATCACTTTGCAATTAAAATACAAAAGACAGTTTGTGTTTTTATTGTGTGTTTGCAAAGGGCCTGAACCACCACGTGCTAGTGGAGCTCTAAAAGATATTCATAGTTAAAGTTGTGACATTTTGGCCAAACACCTAAATTTCTTTGTGAATGAGACAACACACCATGTCATTGAGCCTCAAAATCAATTAATCGCAAAAGCCCTAACACCAGAGATAAACCCTAAATCAAAGTAAACAACAGAGAATACCTGAATGTGAGCGGAGGAGTTTTTGAATCGCCGTCAGGTTGCTCAGGTGGAATTGGAATCGCTGTCAGATGTGGAGTTGGAATCGCCGATTGCTCAGGTGGAGATGGAATCGCGTCACAAGGTGGAGTCGGAATCGGCGTCAGATGGTGTTAGGGCTTTTGCGATTTTAGGAGATGGAGGCATGTGATTGAACGACGAGAATGAGAGATTAGGAGTCTGCGATTGTGGAGATGGAGGGTTTTCACAGATGAGCGGGATATGTTAAAATGATTTTAGGGTTTTCAGATATGAGCGGGATATGTAAAATTAACAGATGACAGTTTTCAGATGACACGCTTTTTGAAAAAACGTATTCCGTGTTTTTTTTTGTAGTAGTTTTTGTAGGATGACGCTAAAATGATGACACACGCTGTTGCACTTCATCGTTCATGTGTCATTAAAGATATATTTTGTAGTAGTGAGTGTAATTTTAATTAGAAACACACAACAATCCAGTTTAATAATAAATCGAAAAGTCGTTGTGCGGTTAACTCAAATCGAATCGTGCGTGTGAACCATGATCTTGTAGAAACGGGTGTGTGTTTGTGAATGTATTAAACAAATAAGAACACCAAACCACAAAGAATGTAACTGTAATCAATCTTTATTCATGTATGTACCAAAGATTTACAATGAATATTCTAAGAACAAGATTCTTAGTAATGAACTCGTCCACCCCTTGGAACTTGTCCAAGGGGTGAGGTTGCTAAATGACGGCTAGGGTTTTACCTCACACATATACACACTCACTATGGAGGATGGGTGGTATTTATAGACTTCATGAAACCCTAATACAACAACCAGATATTATGAAATTTTGTTTTACCCTTGTAAGAGACACTAAGGCAAGTCTCATAAATCTCAGGAGTTGATATTATTTGTAGGGATAAGGTCCGGTAATATCTTCAGTGTTAACTTAAGTTACAAGGCTCCATAGTAACTTAAGTTCTTCGGTACAAACTAAGTGCATCATTAGTAACTGAGTGTTTGAGTACTAACTCAATTCTTCGGTAGTGCCATGGATCAGTACTAACTCTTGCTATCAGTATTAATAGAGTTCTTCAGTACTAACTTGACTTGCTTACTACAATAGTAGTAACTGTGATACCCGGCAATTTCAAGTTAATATCCGTACCCGACTATTATCTGAACTCACATGATTACACTTGCATCATACTTAATTATAGAGTAATTAAGTACATATTTCATATAGCAAGTCCATTCGTTTCATTTCAATACATGCATCGGTAATCGGGCGGATTACCGGGTCACACACGCGTCCTGTCACACGAACGTTGGTGAATTATAGAAATAATATTTAGGCATATATTTGGTGTGAAAAAATTATATGTAATACTATGATTTAATATTTCATGCTTATATTAATTTTTCCAGAATTTTTAGAGCAACTTTTATTTTAACGCTTTCTAAGCGGATACGCAATATGTGCCAACAATTTTAAATTGGATTTTATATAAATAGTGGTTTTATACCTTGGGCTTAAATAATTCAGCTTTTTAATTATAACTAGTCCATTAGGAGCCCATTTGTTAGTAAAGGCCTTAAAAAGATGCAAAAACCCAAAGACATTTCACTAAAACAACTCCTTAACACCGTTAACCCTCATTTACCCTAAAACACTTATGCAAAACCCTTCCCCCCCCCCCTCCCTCTCATTCTCGGACGCCACCCCCTCTCTTAGCCACCATCCATTCCAACTTTGTTCAAGCAATCTCAAGCTTCCTAAGGTGGTTTCAAGGTGATACAAGGTGAAACAAGCCATCAACACCCCCATTCTAGCATCATATTTGGATTTGGTAAGAATCTATCCATATTTCTTTCATCATTTTTGGCCATAGGTGGTGTACCACCCATCCAAATGAGTTTTTATGTTACAAGCATCTAAATCTATGTTTTTATCAAAAGGTTTTCATATTAAAGAGTTGTTGACACATATTGGTACATTTGGTGCATATAAATGCTTGTTTGTTATGTGTATTGCTCGTTGCTATTTATAGAAAGTTTATTGGCTATGATTTTGTATAAATGTGCATATAATATGTTTGAAAGCTTGAATGGTTCATGTATTAGTATAATAAGTAGGAAACATGATTTTTTTTGTTGAAATGTTTGGTTTGTATCATTTTAGGTCGTTTCTATAAATAGAAACTTTGTTGTTTGATATTTTGAGTTATTAAGTATTATAGCATGCTAAAATGGTTGTATAATATATATTGATATGATATATAAGGTTATTTGAAGTTACACACGTGTAGGAGGTCGTTTGGACCACTTTCCTAAAAAGGAAACTTTAATTGAACATATTTTGTATGTGTATGCTATAAATGTCCAAAATAGGTTAAATGACTTTACTATCATATGTATAAATGACTTATTCAAGAATATGTGATTTAGAGTTTTGCTATGATATGTTTTGGAAGACCTTACTAATAAAGGAAACTTTATTGATTTGGGAACTTCACCTTAGCCTTAAATGGAAAGTGTATGTGTAGAACTATGTTAGTAGCATTATACTAGGATAAATTCATGTATTGTTTGTCTATTTGAGCTATGGTACATAAATGGCACTAAAACCCTAATTTTCCAAAAAAGGAATCTTTGTTATGTTCTGAACTAGTACACAAGATGTCATGATATGTTACTTGATTCAAATGTATTGAAATGATATTATTAAAGGACTAGCACAATAGCATGAGCTATGTGGAATGTTTTGTTAGCATGTTATGGAATATGTTATAAGGATGTACAAATGCCATGTTACTTATTATATGTTACTCACTTATGCAATTATTTGAGACTATGTGTACTACTTATGACATGAACATATGCAAACCATGTTACTTATTATATGTTACCTACTTATGCGAATTACTTGAAGCATGTGTGTTATGTCATAAGGTGTTACTTGTTTGTTACTTGTACATGTCTTCACCATATGTCACCAACGGGTCGTCGTGTCACATTTGGTCAAGGTTGGTCAACATTGGTCAAACTTAGTCAACTTAATCAAACTTAGTCAAACTTGGTCAAACCTAGTCAAACCTTGGTTAACTTTGGTCAAACATTTTCAAAACGTCAATGTAACCTTTCAACATTGAGTCGTTTGGATGAATGTGGTTACATAAACCACATTTACCTTTCATAGTCCTTATAGCCTTAATGTTTCTAGGGCTCGGATAGGTCGATCATCCGGACTTTGCTAGGATTCTTGTATTTGCTTTTCATACTTCATTCACCTAATTCCTATGTGAGTTTTCACAGCCCCGTTTTACTTACTTTTCCATTTGGGGAAGATACATGCTAAATCATTTTCATTCTTAGTCGTATGACGTTACTTTGATTTCGCTTTAATATATATAAGTGGGTGCATTTCCCACACATAAAGTTCTCTCATAGTCGAATTGTTAATTATTACACAAAGCGAGGTGATCATGAATAGTACTATTATGTTTAACAACCCCCACTCGGGTTAGTCGCGCTAACTCCGAATGAGAGTCAAACGGGTGCATCATTGACCTAATCCATTGCGTGCTGGGCACGTAAGAGGCAAAATGCTAGTTTATGCATTCCTTCGTTAAGCTTCGGTTTTGGTGATTGCTTATATTATTAATGTTTATTGTCTGATTAACAATCGAATCACTAGTATACATGCGTACTGTTATGTAACGAACTACTTTTCGAGTTCATATTATAATATGTTTAGCGTATTATAATGAGGTGAGTTATGTTATAAAATGTTAACATATTATATAGAGGTGAAACTAAATAAAATGATAGATGGAGGTTTATTATAAACATGAGCCATAACTAGTTTTAACTAGTTTGGGTGAAAGGAGTTAACTTGGAAATTTGAGGGACTATTTGTGAAATTATGGTAAAGCTGCCATTTGACTCATAAAGAGTCAAAATACACACACTTGTTCATTTGTGTGCGTTGTTGAAACCAAGAGGAAGAGAAGGAGAAGGAGCTTTGATCAAGATCAAGAAATTTGGAAGTTTGCATGCTTGGATTGAAAAATGATGGTGTATACATCTTGTTCTAATCATCATGTAAGTGTCATCTTCTCCATCTTAACTTCCATTGTTGAGTTTCTTGGTGGGTTTTAGTAGAAAAGAAATTGAGTAGGAATTGGGTTAAATTGGTGCTAGTTAAGTGTTAATCTAGCTTGAATAAGGGTAAAGGGAGATAAATAACATCATCTAAACATCAAATTCAAGGATTCATGAATTGATGTTCTTGAGGATGTTATGGAGTTTTTATCTCAAAATTGTCAAAATGATAAATGGGAGATTTTGTAAGTTTCTAAAGATGAGAGAAGACACAATAATTGAAAGAAAACTCATTTGTTTTGATGAATGATGAATATGGTGAAATTGGAGAATTCATATGGGTATGATAGTTGTGAGATTTAATTGTGCCCATAAGGTGTTTGATGAAATGCCTAAATGAATTGAAAAGTGGTAAATGGGTGTTTGAGGTTTGGTTAAGGGTGTAATAACCAAACAAAGATAGAATGTTGATCTTTAAGATCATAAAGGTATGTTGGGTGTCAACTGTTAATCAACGGATTACTAATTCTAAATGAGTTGTATAGGTGATCAAAGTGGAAAAAGAGGCTAGCTTGGATGATCAAGCGGGATGCTCTCTAGCTAAAAGGTAAGTGCGTTGCACTTACTTAGTAATATTAGATGACGGTAGTTATACGTGTAAGTTATGCATATGGATGGGTAGTTTATCTTATGTGTAATTATACGTGTATGTTGGTAAGGTTGATTAGCATATGTCATATATGTGGAAAAAGGGTGGAAATAGGAGTTGGGATTCTTGTATCCCAAATATGTGGAAGTAACCAATAGGGTACAAAGATGTTGTGGTTAATATGTGGAAGTAACCAATAGGTTACAAAGATGTTCGTAGCTAATTATGAAAATATTAATTACATAATAATAAGGGTGATAGTAAGTAAGTGCATTGCATTTACTTGGTAATGTTAGGCAATGGTTGTTAATTGAATATATGCATATTGTATAAGTCGATAAATTATGTGTATATGTGTGAATGATATTATGTTTAAGAATGAATGATATGTTGAAAAATGGATATGGTCTAAGAACCATAAATTGGGTGGAAAATTGTGGATATGATCTAAGAACCATAAAATGATGGAAAGTTGTGGATATGGTGTAAGAACCATAAATTGGTAAAAAAAATTGGAATGGTCTAAGAACCATAAATAATGTGGTATGATTGTTGTATGAATGTGGTATGAATACGTGTATGAATGTAGTTATAGTTAAAATACTATAATGGAAACGTGGTGAAGTTATGGTCTAAGTATCATAATGGAAATGTGGAAGTTATGGTCTAAGTACCATGATGGAAATGTAATGAAGTTATGGTCTAAGTATCATATTGGAAATGTCGTGAATTTATGGTCTAAGTGTCATAATGGAAATGTGGTGAAGTTATGGTCTAAATACCATGATGGAAATGTAAAGAAGTTATGGTCTTGTGCCATAAGGGAAATGAAATTTGACCAAATATGGGACGATTATTAAAGAAAGAAAGAACCTTGCATAGTGTTATGTAAGTGTTAAATTGATTAAGGAGTAATTGGGTGGAAACGGGTCAAATGGGAATGTTTTACCTTGTTGTCATGATTTGTCTTCATTACTAATGGTGAATAATTATGTGGTGTTATGTAGGAAAAGCTCCGGTGAAGTCAAGGTCAAGTATATGGTAAATGTTGGATTCTCATACGCAAATTTTGGTGATTTCGGGTGTAATTAGAAGTCCAACGAATGGTTGTAAAATGATGCATGAAATTGTAATTTTTTGATACATAATTATGGTGTTTTGAATGTTTGAACCGGATAAAAATTTGAAATTTGGCTAAGGGTTGAAAATTGTAAAAATGGTGAGAATAGAAGGTGCTGTCAGGGAACATGGTTGTGTTCATCTAAACATAGCCATGGCAGCAACCTTTTTTCTTTTTCAGAGTTGAATATGAACACGGTTGTGTTTAGGCTTCAGGGGAACATGGTAGTGTTTATCTGAACACTACTATGACAGAAATTTGTATTTAAAACAAATATTTTCTTGGGACGAATGATTCCGCGTGTTTAAATGATTTAATAATCGGTGTTTGAAACTAGGGTGTTACAAGTTGGTATCAGAGCAATGGTTTGAGAGATTTGGTGTACGGGACACCAAACTCCAACAAGATGCTCTTGATATGGGGGAATGATACGAGAATCCAAGAAGTACTTGACCGAGGCTCGGAACTTTTGAAAGTGAAAGGTTTGTAATATTATGAATAACGTGGTGTATATGTATATGTATAAATGACAAGGTGTTATGTGTGCCGAAACTTATCTTGGGATTTTTTGTATGGATATAATAATTACAATTAGGCATATCGTGTTATCAAACAAGTCTGGCCAACATGATTAATAAGACAATATGTGTAAGGGTCATTATGATAACCATATAACAGTGAACATTAGCAAGGAGTAGGTGAAGGTGGTTATATGTGTATGTATGTATGTATATGGATGATTAGATGGGGGTAATACATATATACATAGATATGATATAGTGCCTTAATAAGTGGGTAGATTAAAGACCTATAAGTAGGTAGAACATCTACGACTTAGTTAAAATTCGATCGGGTGTGACTGAGGGGCACATGTGTAAGTAGAAGAAATTGTGGATGAAAGTCGTCTTAAGGACTCAGGTGTGATAGAGTCTAGATGGCGTATTACTCCCAATGAGTCGACTCCGGGACGTGGCGGAGGATTGGTGGATTATTCTTCGTGAGGAGAAAGGCATAAGGACGTGAAGGCACATGCATCGGGGGGGGGTTCAAGAGATGATGTTGAAATACCATCGATTGCAAGCCATGGTGGGTGGCATAGTGGAAGAGTTCCTTCATGTACAGTGTACATTAGATGTGATCAACAAGATTTCGGGCAAGTTTTTATGACTAGTCGTGGTCTCGCTCAAATCTTGGAATCATGGAAGAGATGTAGATAGATCAGGTTTCTCGTTGCTATCTGGTGACGTTATACAGTGGATCCTTGCGTATGGGAGTATAACTCTGGTGGAGTTGATCAATAAATGCGTAGGGGAAGGTCGACCACGAGAGATAAGTGGAAACCAACGAACAAATGAGAAGTGGCTTCATGAAAGCCGAAACATTCTAGCCGAGTTAGAAACCCTTTACAGGAAGCAATGTCGGATATTGCTGAATGTGTGGAGGATAATACAAATGGGAAGAAAGTAGAAATTTGATGGGCCTAGGGGTCGTGCATTTCTAATCAACATAGGCGTGACTGAAGCTTTTCGGTCGTTATGTTGGATGAAAGGCTAAGCAGATCAGTGGAGATGGACCATCAATATTAAGGGTGTTATAATGTTGATGTTTATATGATTTAAATACAAGAGGTTGTGGACGAAACAATCACATGGTACTTAATCCGACGATTGTGAAAGAGGTGTTCGGTTACTTAGTAACCATATTGATGTCAAGTGTGACAAAGGGGTCGCGTGTTGATCTGTGCTCATTAGAGACATCAAAGCACGAGGTATACGAATTGGTGTATACATGGCTTGTGCCATCGACATCAACCGGGGATGTAAAGGGATACTTAGTATTCTGGTTGAGAAAGAGGGTTTGATAATGGTCATTATACCCGTGTGCTTTGTTCTAAAGCACATAAACTTTTCAGTGGAAAGGGGAAACAGAAGAGTGTGTATCGGCACTGACAGTCGGTGGTAGGATAAAACTGACTAAAGGTCTCGCGGTTTGTGGACTTTATGGTTCAGGTGTGTAGAGCATTAACTTCTCACATGTGGTTGATTAATCGAAGATAGTCGTTTATATCTCCGAACTAATGTTGTTTATACTCAATGTCGTTGTGAACTTATTGAGAAGTCCCAGAAAGAGGAGGTCTTTTATTTTGAAATGGTTAGGTATGCCATTTTGGCTTTGGTGAAAATCCAACTTTTGGATGGGGTGGTGAATTCGGAAGAAATCCTTGTGGACCCGTTAAAGATTGAATGGTCAAGGGGTAAATGTTAAAATGTACATTGTACGCAAACGGTGATATACATAGGTGACATATGTACATAAAGGGGTGAAATGTACATAGATGGAATGTGTACATAAATGGTGGTTGAAGTCTTGGAACTTCATAAATGATGTTGGAAGTCTTTTGGACTTCACAAACGGTGTTTGAAAACGAAGTCTTCGAACTTCAAAGGTGGATTCAGTGATTGAGATCCTTGAATCTCAAAGGATGACTTATGATTAAGTCATTGGAAATACTTAGGGTGTTTGGGTCATGGATAGGGATCTTCCTTCCAGTGTTGTAAAAGAGGATTCAAGTAAGGAAGTTGCTATATCCTTACTTGAAGAGGTCGCATGCTTTCTCGGTTAAGAAGGGGTTGAGTTGAAGACTCGAGCTTCAAGGGGTGTTATGTATGGGTGTTGGGATCCTCGAATCCCAAGCGGTATGAACTTGAGACCTTGAGTCTCAATGGGTGGATTGGTGAGGTAGTTTTGAAACTTCCATTTAAGAGGTGGGTGACGTGGGATTAGAACTTGGACTCCTTAGTTGTCAAACGTGTTGACTACTCGTATAAAGTGGTTCAAAAATCCAAGTATCCCATGATTAGGAGTGTTGAAATTCAAGTGGGAAACTTGACGTTATAAAAGTTTTCCTTTGAAAAGTTGTGATTCGGGTTTGAGATCATGGAAGGATAAGTCCACATTTCATTGGGTTGTCTAACATAGAGACTTTATTGGTGAGTAGATTAATGTTTGGAGCTATTAAGATGAAATGAGTGGACTCCATAATACATTTCGCGTGACCATACACGAAAACGTTAGGATTATGGAACTGTTGTTATTTCATGTGGTAAAGATGAGATAAATGATAAGTGTTTCGTCTAAACGAAACGGTGACTATCTTAGATATTGATGAATCAAATGGTGCAATAAGTGGACAAAATGCGTATTGTTTGTCGAAAGCACCATGAAAGGCGGAAATAATTCAGAGGGTAGTAATGAAGGCGAGTGGAGTTACTACCCTAAGTTGTGTATAAGATGGCGGGTTTTGGGGACGAAACCCAAATAAGGGGGAGAGATTTGTAACGAACCATTTTTCGGGTTCATATTATAATATGTTTAGCGTATTATAATGAGGTGAGTTATGTTATAATATGTTAACATATTATATAGAGGTGAAACTAAATAAAATGATAGATGGAGGTTTATTATAAACATGAGCCATAACTAGTTTGGGTGAAAGGAGTTAACTTGGAAAGTTGAGGGATTATTTGTGTAATTATGGCAAAGCTGCCAATTGACTCATAAAAGAGTCAAAATACACACACTTGTTCATTTGTGTGCGTCGTTGAAACCAAGAGGAAGAGAAGGAGAAGGAGCTTTGATCAAGATCAAGAAATTTGGAAGTTTGCATGCTTGGATTGAAAGATGTTGGTGTATACATCTCGTTCTAATCATCATGTAAGTGTCATCTTCTCTATCTTAACTTCCATTGTTGAGTTTCTTGATGGGTTTTAGTAGAAAACGAAATTGAGTAGGAATTGGGTTAAATTGGTGCTAGTTAAGTGTTAATCTAGCTTGAATAAGGGTAAAGGGAGATAAATAGCATCATCTAAACATCAAATTCAAGGATTCATGAATTGGTGTTCTTGAGGATGTTATGTAGTTTTTATCTCAAAAATGTCAAAATGATAAATGGGAGATTTTGTAAGTGTCTAAAGATGAGAGAAGACAAAATAATTGAAAGAAAACTCATTTGTTTTGATGAATGATGAAAATGGTGAAATTGGAGAGTTCATATGGGTATGATAGTAGTGAGATTTAATTGTGCCCATAAGGTGTTTGATGAAATGCCTAAATGAATTGAAAAGTGGTAAATGGGTGTTTGAGGTTTGGTTAACGGTGTAATAACCAAACAAAGATAGAATGTTGATCGTTAAGATCATAAAGGTATGTTGGGTGTCAATTGGTAATCAACGGATTACTAATTCTAAATGAGTTGTATCGGTGATCAAAGTGGAAAAAGAGGCTAGCTTGGAGGATCAAGCAGGATGCTCTATAGCTAAAAGGTAAGTGCGTTGCACTTACTTAATAATATTAGATGACGGTAGTTATACGTGTAAGTTATGCATATGGATAGGTAGTTTATCTTATGTGTAATTATATGTGTATGTTGGTAAGGTTGATTAGCATATGTCATATATGTGGAAATAGGAGTTGGTATTCTTGAATCCCAAATATGTGGAAGTAACCAATAGGCTACAAAAATGTTGTGGTTAATATGTGGAAGTAACCAATAGGTTACAAATATGTTCGTAGCTAATTATGAAAATATTAATTGCATAATAATAAGGGTGATAGTAAGTAAGTGCGTTACGTTTACTTGGTAATGTTAGGCAATGGTTGTTAATTGAATATATGCCTATTGAATAAGTCGATAAATTATATGTATATGTTTGAATGATATTATGTTTTAGAATGAATGATATGTTGAAAAGTGGATATGGTCTAAGAACCATAAATTGGGTGGAAAATTGTGGTTATGGTCGAAGAACCATAAAATGATGGAAAGTTGTGGATATGGTGTAAGAACCATAAATTGGTAAAAAAAAATTGGAATGGTCTAAGAACCTTAAATAATGTGGTATGATTGTTGTATGAATGTGGTATGAATACGTGTATGAATGTAGTTATAGTTAAAATACTATAATGGAAACGTGGTGAAGTTATGGTCTAAGTATCATAATGGAAATGTGGTGAAGTTATGGTCTAAGTACCATGATGGAAATGTAATGAATTTATGGTCTAAGTATCATAATGGAAACGTGATGAATTTATGGTCTAAGTATCATAATGGAAACGTGATGAAGTTATGGTCTAAGTACCATGATGGAAATGTAAAGAAGTTATGGTCTTGTGCCATAAGGGAAATGAAATTTGACCAAATATGGGACGATTATTAAAGAAAGAAAGAACCTTGCATAGTGTTATGCAAGTGTTAAATTGATTAAGGAGTAATTGGGTGGAAACGGATCAAATGAGTGAAAATGGGAATGTTTTACCTTGTTGTCATGATTTGTCTTCATTACTAATGGTGAATAATTATGTGGTGTTATGTAGGAAAAGCTCCGGTGAAGTCAAGGTCAAGTCTATGATAAATGTTGGATTCTCGTATGCAATTTTTGGTGATTTCGGGTGTAATTAGAAGTCCAACGAATGATTGTAAAATGATGCATGAAATTGTAATTTTTTGATACATAATTATGGTGTTTTGAATGTTTGAACCCATACCTAAGTGTTTGGAAAATTTTATGGCATTATGGATAAAAATTTGAAATTTGGCTAAGTGTTGAAAATTATAAAAATGCTGAGAATGGAAAGTGTTGTCAGGGAACATGGTTGTGTTCATCTGAACACAGCCATGACAGCAACCTTGTTTCTTTTCTAGAGCTGAATATGAACACGGTTGTGTTCATCTGAACACAGTTGTGTTCAGGCTTCAGGGGAACATGGTAGTGTTCATCTGAACACTACCATGACAGAAATTTGTATTTAAAAAAAATCTTTTCTTGGGACGAATGCTTACGCGTGTTTAAATGATTTAATAATCGGTGTTTAAAACTAGGGTGTTACATGTTACACTGTTTTCATTTCTTTTCTGTTATTTAAACATGTGAACTCACCAACCCTATGTTGACACTTTTAAGCATGTTTATCTCAGGTCGCTAAACATTCATGCATGGACTAGGGTTGCACTTCAGGAGTCACATTTCATGTTTTCATTAGAAGCTTAGGTTTATGGGAACCTAAATATTTATGCTTCTGTATTTTGATACTATTACTGTTGCTTTCGCACTTTACTTTTTTCAAACTCTGTATTGCTTATTTATTTTGGTATGATGTTCAAACGGAAAGTGTTTTCGAAACCATTTAGAGGTCGTTCGAAATGACCAGGACCGATGATCCTTGACAGTCACAACCCACGGGTAAACTGCTGTGGAATTTCAGGGTGTGACAGTAACCTTGGAGATCAGTAGTAACAAGTCTTGTTTACTATAATAGTAGTACTGATTACTACTGCCTTTATGTTAGTTACTACTACAGTAGTAACTAATGTTCCATAGTAACTCTAAAGGGAAACAATAACTCTTGTCTTTAGTAGTAACTAATGCTCAGTAGAAACAATGTAGAGCAGTAGTAACTCTTATCTTCAGTACTACGTTGCTCTATATTACAAGTAGTAACTTAGGTGTTCATGCACTTCCTATGTGATAACTTCAGTATTCCTAAGCATTCTATTACAACATCTTTTATCAAACAAATCTATATAATATTAGACCCTAAGTAAATTATTTTGACAGTAAATTTAATACGATTTTTTTGTTACCAACTTGGCATCTTATTGAATTATATTTGTACTTGTGAAACTTGGCATTTTGTTGGATCATACTAGTACTCGTTTTGTTAGTAACTTGACATCTTGTTGAATTATATTACTACATGTGGAATACATCGTTGAATTAGTAACTTGACATCTTGTTGAATTATGTTAGTACTTGTGAAACTTGGCAGTTAGTAACCTAGCTTCTTGTTGAATTATGTTAGTAATTGTGAAACTTTTAGCAACTTGGCATTTTGTTCTAATTTGAGTTCATATTATTGTTGATTTTGAATATCTTAGTATTGATATTAGTAACTTGACATCTTATTGGACTGTGACTTGTTTGACATGAAATTGTGATTTGTTAGACATGAAATATGTGCATTAGGACTTGTACTTATGAATTAGAGTTGTGCAAATGTTCATAGATGTATGTGTGTGTATGTTATGTGGTTAACTTAGAATGTGACTCGAATCCTTGTTCTAACTTATGTCATGAGGTTAAGTGGTTAAGATATGTGTATTATGGATGTATGTTTATATGTAAGTGCAAATGACTAGTATGTATGTGTATCTACTAATGATATGGTTGACTTTTTAATCATTTTTACAGACGATGATACGCGCTACAGGTAGGAGCAGTAGGGGTATCAGTAACAATAGGACTCCCTCGTTTGGTTCACATTGAGGGGTAGCATCGACGAGAGGACTCCCTCATTTGATGCATGTCGAATCGCCATCTTCTACATGAGGGCATGCCATCGCACTGATTGAATCAAGGGTGATTATAAATTCTGTCCATTTTAACTGGGGCCTGGAATAGAACCAAGTTTATCCCACTTGTCTTTAATTGTGCGGTCTATGTACTAGTACTGCCACTGCAACTTACAAAAATGGGACCACATAGAAGAACGTGCATTTAAATTAAATATATGTTGACTTTCAATTAAGTGTGACGATATTCCAATCTTAGGGGAGATAGGAATAAAGAAAGACTAGTGTTGAAAATACTAACCAATTTGAGTTACAAACATGTTGAGGTTAAATGATTAGTTGTTAATATTTGGTTTATATGGAAAACATATAATACAGATAAGATTTTTGGATGCCATTTGTCTTATTACATACAGGTTGGAGAAGCTCAAATGCCCACACCCACTGCCTATGCAACTTTTGTATGCCAAGGCGACATATAATACGTCAGTCATGGCATCTTGACCATTTTTCGCGTTTTGTTTTCTTGTTTGATTTGGAATAACTTACTTAGCTTGTGCTAATATGTTTTGGTGTTTCATTTCATTTAGGTAAAGCTCAAGTGCGGTGAAGTTCGGGTCAAAGTCTCAATTTGGAAATGTTAATTCTTGACAAGTTATGTGAAGATTAACTTATAAAAAGTTTATAAAAGAAACCCTGGAAGAGGTAATATGATTCAAGAAAAAAATAATAATGGTCACCGAAAAGGAAACTGAAATTCCAAAACAAACATCAATATTGAATAAACACGAAATTTTCATAAAATATGTACAAAATAAATAGTACAATAATCTATAAGACTATTATGAAGTTGTAATATATGTGATTGAGAGTGTTACAAACAAATACATAACAACCATTTTTAACTCCCCATTTTACCCTTTTTACACCCTATTCTTAACTACCTTGACTACTTAGTTGTAGTTCTATACATGTATCTACATCTCTATAATAAAAAGTAGTTTTTCACTTGTTTATCACACTTTTCTATATGTAATTTTGATAAACTTATAAGTTATGAGAATGTTTGTCTAAATAACCATCGAGCCTTCTGGTTAAGTGGCAGTCTCATGACTTTCTAAATAAGAGATCATAAGTTCGAGTCTGAAAAAAAAAAAAAAAAAAAAACTTAACGATTAAAAATTCTTTTTACTCCAAAATATCACCAATTACAGTAACACAAATGTCACTAGAAACGACGGAAATAAACTAGTTATCTTTTTCTATAACTAAAAATTTTGAGGTTTTGAGAAGTTGCAATCTGTATAGAAGCGGGGGAAGTGGTTTCAAGTTCTTTGTGCGCTTTCTCGCAAGTGCAACTCCTAACTGCAGCAAAAACTTCAATCTACTAGTTTTCACCCTAGATCCCCAGATCAATTCAAGCATGTCTACAAACGATCAACGGTCGGAAATACAGAACGGCGATGGCAAGCCTGAACCAGATTCCGATCTGCATGGACCCGAAGGCAGTACGATCCACTCAACTGAGGATGATTCTTCCAAGCTTCAACAACAGATCCAATCAAATGATAATGATATATCTCCTGGGGACGAAGCGTCCGACAAAGAAAAGCCGATCAAATCAAAGGAGAATGAGCCGCTCCAGAAAGACGAAGGGAACCGGACGTTCACTATGAGAGAATTGCTGAATGAATTGAAGAATGGAGACGGAGATCGAGAATCTGAAGTCTCTGCTATGGATGCTGCTGCGCCTCGGCGTAGGTTAGACTTTTCTCCTAATTTGATTTTTATTTTGACAATTGTTACTAGAGCAATTAAACAGGAAAAGACCTAATTTTTTACTGATTGTAAGTAGTTAGTTATGTTTTAGTTGCTGTAAGTTATGAAATGCATTCTAGGGCTCTGTTACCACTCCATTAGTTGTGGAATGATCAGTATAAGGCTGTATAAGTAGGGTTTATTCAAATGGAAAGGACTAGGTTTTTGATTTTGGAAAATTGGAATTTATAACCAGAGTCAGGAGAGAGGGTACACAGTTTTAGGAATGTTATGTGGTGTTTGCAAGTAATGGAAGGCCAGAACCTGGTGCAAAGATAATTTCCGATATGAATAATCTTGTTCAATCTATCCCCTATGGATTGTTCTAAATCATTTGGATCTCCAAATTTAGTCTGAACTTAATTTGACGAATATTAAACTATTCACACCAACGGATTTGTTTCTTTTGATCCGTTTTACAATGCTATGGGTCTATGGAAACTGGTATCGTGTCTTGTCTTTAGTAGCAAGAACTATGCTAATAGCAATATCGAATTATGTTAATTTTGTGTAGTTAGTGTCTCTCGAATACTACATGTCACTTTTGGCTATCAAAGATTATAAATAATGTTGGGATGATATCAGTGCTGGCAGAGAGTGCCAGGTTTCTTTTACTACCTTGTTGGAAGCATGTGAACTATAAGATCATATATAATGTCAGGCAGACATTTTCCAACTCATGTTATTTTACTTTTCATGCTACCTTTATCAAACTAAAAATGTGCATTGCTGCTCTTAGTCTCACCATCTGACTGTCACTCCGTCAGATGTATTTTCTCTTCGAGTAAGTTGTATTGATATATTCATGTTCTTTTTGTCACGTGTTTGAACTTTTGTAGTCAAGAAAACACACAACATACGGAAAAGAATAGTGCTGCCATGGAGTTGATCAATAGTATCACCGGTTCTGATGAGGAAGGTCGGTCAAGGCAACGGATTCTTACGTATGCAGCCAAAAGGTAGCCCTGTTTTCTTACTTTATGCTGAGATCATACCTTAGTATGTATACACTATACACATGTACCCTAGACATAAAAATCCTCAATCTTGAACTCTGCATATTAAGTCTTTTTTCTTCTTAGATTGCAGAGAATTCATGTAACTCTTCACTCTTAGTCTTTTTTCTTCTTAGATTGCAGAGAATTCATGTAACTCTTCACTCGTAGTCTTTTTTCTTCTTAGATTGCAGAGAATTCATGTAACTCTTCACTCTTGTAGTATGAACTGAAATTTTTGAAAATAAGTAAGGGAAAAAGTGAAAAACACATGCAACCAAGTAATGTTTTTTTTTTTTTTTTTGCTTTCAGGTATGCAAGTGCAATAGAGAGAAATCCAAATGATTATGATGCACTTTATAATTGGGCACTTGTTCTTCAGGTAACTTGTATAAACCATGCAACCAAGTGATGCTCATAAATATATAGATACATGTTGTAGGTACCCAGTTTCTAGCTTTAATTTATTTCCCCGAAACAATAATGACTGGCTACACCATAAAGATTCTTTGTGGTTGAGCATAGATATCTCACTATGCTATTACTATGTGCTGTAGTTCTTTATGCTTTATATAAACCATTTCTTATCTTTCACTTTCATTTTCAGGAAAGTGCAGATAATGTTAACTCAGAATCTAGTTCACCCTCCAAAGATGCTTTGCTTGAAGAAGCTTGCAAAAAATATGATGAGGCAACACGTTTAAACCCTACACTTCATGATGTATGTACTCAATCCCTAAAAAGTATTTAGATTGGTAATGACAAATTTAGTTGCTTGAGAATTGTGGTCTGATAAAGTAACTGAATTTGAAAAATTCTACATGTCAGTATATTCATGCTGTCTAATTGCAGGCTTATTATAACTGGGCTATTGCCATATCTGATCGGGCCAAAATGCGTGGACGTACAAAGGAAGCTGAAGAATTATGGAAGCAGGTTAGACCTCTTAATCATATGATGTTTACCCATGCTATACAATGATGTTTACCACATATTTTTTTTGTGCTACCCTTGGTTTAAAAAAGCGCTAGGCGAGGCGAAGCGTTTCGGTCCCAAAATCCGAGGCGCCACGCCTCAAGCGCGAGGCGAGGGCTTCACGTATGCGAGGCGCTAAGCTAAAAAAGTAATAAAAAATTTAGTAACATTCTTAAAAACTCCTCCTTTTGAGTAATTTTCACAAAACTTGCAAGAAAAACAACTTAAAAACTGATTTAAGTAAAGATACATGTGATTTTCACAAAACTTGCAAAAAAAACAGTGAAAAAATGGCAAAAATACATAAAAAAACAGTGAAAAAAAGGCAAAAATACATGAAGCGCGCCTCACCTCGCCTCGCCCCTCAAGCCTGAGGCGGCGCCTCAGGGCGCTTCATGTATATGGGGCGCCTCACCCATTTGAGGCGTTTTGTTCAGCGCCTCACGCCTTAAGCAGCGCCTCATGGCGCTTTTTTAAACCAAGGTGATACCCATGAAATTATGTTCTAGATCCGCCACTGCTATACATTTTACTACAAACAGCTTATGAAGAATGTGACAGGCATGCAATTTGAATTTTGTTCTCGTGATATTGCAGGCAACAAATAATTATGAAAAAGCTGTTCAACTAAACTGGAACAGCCCCCAGGTAACTCTGAAACACCTTATTCATTATCTGTTTTAATTTATTTTTTAAAATAAATAGCATTGTTTCCTATTCATTGGTTATAACTTCTTGACATAATTTGTTTCAGGCTCTCAACAACTGGGGTCTTGCTTTACAGGTGATTCTAGCTCTATTTGGATCAACTTATAATACAGTGATCTTTTCAGTTTTAAAGCCTTTTCATACAGTTCCTAGCGTATTTATTTCCATTTCAATAATTGTTGAATGTTGATTAATATCATCATTTGTTATTGCAGGAACTGAGTGCAATTGTTCCTGCACGTGAAAAGCAAATAATAGTAAAAAGTGCAATCAGTAAGGTACACTTATTAGCCCCATGTAACATGTATAATGTATTTGTCTCTTAATTACATTTTTTCTGTAATGCAGTTTCGTGCAGCTATACAGTTGCAATTTGATTTTCACAGGGCCATCTACAATCTCGGCACTGTTTTGGTTAGTTTAACCAACTTTTTTCCCCTAGTTCGGATATAATGGTTAACTTAGCTGGTTAATGTGAATTTGGCGTGATCGTATTTCATTAATCTTGCTTTTGTAGTATGGATTAGCAGAAGACACGTCAAGAACTGGAGGAACAATGGGTGGACATGATGTTTCCCCCAATGAATTATACAGCCAATCTGCTATCTATATAGCTGCTGCTCATGCGTTAAAGCCAAATTACTCGGTTTGTATCTTCTATTTTTAAATTATTGTTACAAAAGTTTTCCTTTTCAGGAATTATAAATGTTTGGATCAGTGCATGATATGAATGTAACTTGAGGTTTATACTTACAGGTTTACACTAGTGCCTTGAAGCTTGTACGATCCATGGTTAGTGACTTTTACAGTCAGCACATGTTCTGTTTCAGCTTATATCATATATGCGTGATTAAGATTTAAGAATCATTTTTGTTATGTTAATACAGGAATTTATAATCATGGTTTTTATATAATTGCATTACTGAGTGTTATTTTTGTTTTAGCTGCCTCTACCTTATCTAAAGGTTGGATATCTAACTGCACCACCAGTGGGAAATCCAATTGCTCCACATTGTGACTGGAAACACACCCAGTTTGTTTTGAACCATGAAGGACTCCAACAGGTGTGGTCATTTTTCTATATTGTTTTAACTTCTATTTATGCATGATTACATTCACTTAGAAGCTTACACCACCCATTTGTATATTTATACATATATTATGTACTAACTAGGAGAATATTCTTTCTTGGATAAAATAAAGACATATTGGGTCAATCTATGGCTACTCATGACATCGTAGTCAAACCCACAAGGCGCAAAGAGCTTGTGCACAAAAAAAAGCGCGCGCCTGAGACAAAAAAACATTAATAGTAAAGTAAAAAAAATACATAATAGGCATAGAAAATAAACAAAGTTAATACCATTTCACAAATATAATAAAAACTTAGTAGAATTAGCAATTAGAATAATCAAATTTACCAAAACTTTAAAACTAACTATTCATGAAAAAAAATGCCCATAGCCTTTTGGCCTAGTGGCATTGGTGATTGCCCCCCACAAAAGTAGTGTGGGTTTAAATCCTGCAAGTGTAGATTTAGGTGATATTTAGGAGAAAAAAAAAACTATTCACAAAAAAATAAGCAAGATTCATTGTTCATCATCACCAACCAAATCATTAAAACCTAAAATCAATTGAATCTCCATCGCCTATGCCTGGCCTCGGATGCGCTTTTCATGTACCTGAGGCCTTGCCTTGCCTGTGTGCCTAGGCGTGCCCCTTGGCGCTTTTGACTACTATGACTCGTATACACATGCACTTGCAGAACTACACACAAGGGTCCAAATATTTTTTTGTGTGTTATATGGTATCTTATCCTCGTTTTTATGTGTAATATACGTATCCGACCCTCGAGTGACGCCGATTCACCGAGTATTTTCAAAGAGTGAGACTAATTAAAAAAATCCTAGGTATGCCACTATACACACGGAGAAGATAAATGTTAAGACACCAAATTCTTGTTCTCTTTAGCAAGATAATTATTTATTTATTAGACAGGAAATATCTTTAGGATTAGTAGTTTATTAGGATACGGGTTAGTTTTAGATTAATCTGTAAATGGGCTTAGGGGTTGAAGATTTGATTTGATAAATTAATTTAGTAATTTTATTTATTTATTTAAATTTATAGGAGCAGAAGGATTTTGAGAAATCAAGTCATGTCAGCTAAAATAAATCAGTTGATGACCTAATTATATGTTTTTTAACAGTTCTTTCCCATTAAAGTCTATAAAATAAGCCAACCTTCATGTACTGAGATTTATCATATATTTGTGACAGATACACAATGGTGAGCAAAGACACATGGTATCTGGAGATAAAATTAGTAACAGCAGACCTGCAATTAAAATCGATATCCCGGATATCGTCTCGGTATCAGCATGTGCAGATTTGAGTTTGCCTCCTGGTCCTTCAATCTGCATTGATACAATTCATGGACCCACTTATTTGGTAACATATAATTTTGATTAAATTTAATTAAAATTGTACATCTTTATAGAAAACATTGAATAACAGCGAATTTTGATACCTCAGATTGCAGACTCATGGGAATACCTGGATACATGGCTTGATGCTATTAGGCTAGTTTACACGATTTTCGCAAGAGGTAAGACCGATGTTTTAGCAGGCATAATAACCGGGTAAATCTTTATAGATGTTAGGTGTTGTAAGATTTTTGTATATTATTAATCTTATGAGCGGATGTAGCTTATACCGGATGGTGTCACATGACATAGGTAAAAAAAATTACGTGTAATATTTGCTTTTGACATTTGAGTGATACCATATATTTGCGAACGATAACATGGTAAACCCGAAAGAAAGAAGTGGAGGGATTTTGAAGTTGTTTTAGACTTTTATTGTTATCATTTTTTATGTCTTTTTATTTCCGCCACCGGTAATGGTGGTGCTGTTATTAAAAATCATTCATTCAAATGACGTGATACCATTTTTAAAATGTTAACATCATGAAACGGTGCATGTATCATGTATTAGACTTGAAGAGAGAACATATTTGAAGTACTTTACTAATTTTACTTTACTTGCAATAAAAAGATGTCACATCTTAAAACATGACTATTTTATGCTAAGTGAGTAGTTATGCTTTCTTAAATGTATGAATGATTAAGTTGAGATAGCATCAACTCAGGATACAGCCGCTCGAGCCATTAATAATATGAGCCGAGCCGCTAAACTAAATATATTCAACCAACCCCGAAATTTAGTGCGTGTATTCAACTTGCTCAAACTCGAGCTGGCTCCTAGCTCGACAAGTTGGCTCATTCTTTTGAAAAAAAAGTGCCACGCGGAGGGGAGGGGAGGGTTTGCTTGAAATGATTTCAAAACGATTTGGTTTGTTTTTTTAAACGATTTCGATCAAGACATGCCGAATGCTGTAGTAGACTCTCCAACTAGTTTATTAGTTGGGCTTTTTAGACGAGCTCTGACTTGAACTAGCTAAAGCTTATACCAACTTGAACAAAACTGAAAGTTTATACGAGTCTAGCCAAATTAGCTTAATGTCACGGGGTTGTCTTCAGAGGCTCGGTTCGTTCCGCTTACTGATATGACTAGTTTCGTCATGTCACGAACTCATCAGTAAAGCGTCATAGCTCCTAACCAGTGTTATGTGGCCCGTTGTAAAACTTTTCTTAATCGCTGAGGCTCTCAATGAGTAGTTACGATCTTCAGCACAATTGAGTAGTTACGATCTTCAGACATTATTAGGTATACAAACAAGTTATTACTTAAAATTAACAAATAACAGAAAATATGACGTTATCAAGAATCAAACTATTTATTAAAGAAATATTAATATTTACAAACGAATACATCATCCGCATCGCACACAGAAGTTTTCTTTCCCGCGGCACTCAACAGCTAGGAATTCTCTGTTGGCGTACTTTTTTTGTCGTTTCCTCCACCGACCCACCCTACCCCACTAAACCGTGTGCCACCCCATGTTTTCCACCGTCGATCAAACCCATATAACAGCACCACATCTCCCCCTCCCTCGTCGTCAACAAAATTCAAAATGTGTCGTGGGTTTCAGCCAAATGATCAGACTCAACGTCTCTTCAAAATCAAATCTTTTCATCTCATCTTATCATTTTCAAAGCCCCCTAAATCTTTACCCGACTCCCTCACTTTACATTACCTCCCCCGGATCACCGGCGGCCCGTTGGAGGTCAACGGGTCGGCTATAAAACCCGATGTGCCGGTGTTTGTGACGCTGTACCGGGTGGTGACCGGAGAGTGTAGGTTGGGTGAAGGGAAGGTGGTGTATGGGAGTAGGGAGAGGGTGAAGGTGAGTGAAGGGGTGAGGTTTGAAGTGTATGTGAAGGAGGAGAAGGTGGTGAAGGGTGGGTTTAGGAAGGGTGGGAGTGGGGAGTGGAGGATGGAGTGTAGGTGTGGGTTGGAGGGGGAGGGGGATGGGGTGGTTAAGGAGGTGGAGGTGGTTGTGGGGGCGGAGGAGGGGGTGATGAAGGAGAAGGTGGAGATGGTGGTGAGGAGGAAAAGGAGGTGTTTTGAGGGGTTGGAAGAGATACCGGAACAAGAGAATGAAGAGGAGGAGGTTGAGGTGGAGTGTTGTTGTTGTGAGTGTGGTGGTGATGTGGAGGAGGAGGGTGGTTGTGAGGTGGAGGTGGAGGTGGAAGGGGTGAGGTGGGCGGTGGATGTTGGGATTTGGGTGGTGTGTTTGGGTGTTGGGTATTTGGTTTCTAAAGCATCTTCAAAGAGTGTGAGGAGGAGGAGGTTACTATAACCATTAACCATTGAAGACTTTAAGGTTTAAAGATTCTGGTTTTCTTTCTTGGCAAGACATAAACTTGTTTGTACATAAAAGATTGATTACATAGACAGTTGCAAAGTTTATCCCTCAATGAGGGTTTAACATGGTTATGTGTTTACCATTTATGGTACATGTTAGTTTTTGTTGAAGAGATTGTATCATAATAAGAATTCGGTTATAAAAAGGGAGATGTTCATAAAATGTACATGTTAGTTTATGTTGAGACTTGAGATTGATTGTGCTTAGTCTGGACAAAACAGTATACAAACAAAAAAAAAGGTGAAAACTTAAAGATGAATAAGGTAAATCAACTTTTGTATAAATCAGAAACATTTATATAAATTTTCAACTTTTATAAAATGTTTCAAAGTTCATAAAATCTAAGTATTTTTCATAAAATCTCCAGAAACTTTTTCTATATGAAAACATTACATCTTCATAAGGTAAAACTAATCATGATAAGAAAAATACAACTGGAAAATCTGGTTCAACCAACGTTCTAGTTTATCGGTTCGACCGGTCAGCGTCATAATCGACCGACTTAAATGAAAAGAGTTTAAGAGTACTTAACATGACTGTTTATGTAAGACTTAAATGAAAAGAGTTTAATAGTACTCAACATGACTAGTTATGTAAGCGGTTTCTGCGATCCGGTCTGATTATGAGAGCGGTGAGTAAAACCCAACATGGTAAGATGTCCTTCTTACCTAAACCAATAAGGTTTAATGACCAGCATTTTAGGCATGCTCTTAACACACCATTCATGTTTTTGAAGACTCCGACGTCAGAATTAAACAAAAGGCGACTCGTTTGGGCTCGAGTTCTTGAACATTTTAACGTGCAAGTTGGTGGAAGCAACCGATCCACACACCAACTAAATTCAAAGTGGAAGACAATTGGCCTTGATCGTAAACGTGAAATAGCCGTGAAGTACAATTGGCCTTGCAATTTTAGGTTTTTTAAACTTTAAATTTGGTTATGTATTTAATTAATGAAATTATGTTTTTATTTATTTTCATATATTATTTAACTAGGTTAAAAACCCGTGTATTACACGGGATGAATAATGAAAACGATATATTTCATAAATCTCTAGATACCTATTATGACTGAAAGTACGTTTTAAATTAAGGGATGTAATTTTATGATAATGTTATATATATACTTACTAATAAGAATTTAGAAATTAAAAACAATATTTTGAGTTAAGTTATGTTTGAAGTTTCATTATAAATACTTAAACTTTTTTTAATAAAATTGTTTAATACGACATTTAAACTTTGTTGTTATTATTATACTTATACTTGTTATGCGTTAAGTATAAATATCATGTGAAAAACATTTACAATCAAAAAGTTCCAAAAAAAAACACTCAATTTCTAAATGGCCATATGCTCTTCAGCTTGTCTTTCAAATCACTCTTTTCAGCATATGTGACATGACATCGAATGAGAAGATAAATGATACAAAATTACTTTATGAAAAATATAAAAAAGTGACAAGTTGGTAACACTGGAGCTCTTACTTTATGAAAAAAATATAAATCTTTAAATACTTCTTTGTATACAAAATTTAATGTTTATTTGGTAAGTATACCATATTTATGTGACATGAATTGCTAATGGCACAACATTGAGTTTAATTGCATAAAAATAAGATGCATATAGACATAGCAAGAAAGCATGATAAACTAACTTCTGTAACCCAATAATGCTAATAGATCTCATCAACATATTCAGCAACTTCAAGTTGATTGCCATAATCATAAATGTGGGGCATGTTATCCGCCTTGGTGACACTAACCTGATCTTGTAGAAACTGCAATGCGGTGCATCATCAAAAATTATAAAATAATAATCTAATAAGGAAATAAAAAATAACATCAAAATTTACCAACCTTTGTTATTTCGATTAGAAAACTTGTGTTCATCGACCAGATTTCCCCTTGGCAGTGAGGTTTGATGTATTTTCATCTAATATGACACCTTGTGCAATTTGCTTACAGGAAAAAGATTCAAACGGATCAAGCTAAAAAAGTTAAGACTATTTTTGTAAAAGTAAAATTTTTACAATCATATTTGACATGTAAATAACCATAAACAATATCAAAAGGTAGATAAAAAAGTGATTGTGGGTCGGCTTGACCCGCACCAGAAAATACCTGATTTGACCCATTTACCTACCTGACCGACCCACCAATTTTTACACCTCTATTGACTGCAAGCCAACTGAGATCGTTCGGGTTCGGGTTGCGAGTAATGATTCAGACATGTTTGGCTACAAATTCAACGATGAAGAAATTCTTGCTATTCTTGCATTTGGTGACAAAGAACACGCCCTTAAACACAAATTATACCACCCAAAATTAGTTGCTAAAATGGGCGGTTCAGCAGGTTGGCTAACGGGTCAAATGGGTCAGGTTGATCTGACCCGCAAACTCTATTTTGTCTTGTAAATAGTTAATGTATTAAATATGATTCCAGTATTATATATTACTAAAAAATAATGAAATTTCTTTTAAGAAATACGGTATTGACCCGTTTCTATACAAACGGGTTGGGTTTCACATAAGATATAACTCAAATATTGTCCAAGAAAAGGGAGAAGTACAACAAATTGGTGAAGGGAGGCAATGCATGTAATAAACTACAAATTCACCAAGAGAAAAATTCAACACAAATGCATTTTGACCCGTTACTCAACCAGCCCAGCTGACCCATCTGTCACGTGTAGCTTAAACAAAAAGATACAACCTAAACCATGTATTAAACTGAATAATACAACAAATGGGTGAAATCCAGTACCTTGGATACGGTTCTTGCAGATTTTGGGGATGCTCATTAGAGAAATACGATGGTTGATTCTCTGCAAACTAATGTGGATTAACATGAGCAGATGGATGGTGATGATGTGGAAATGGATTTAACCAATCTTTGTGAACGAATTGAGGCCCGTTCGTTTGATGTGAAGAATTGAGCAACGGCCTGGCCATATAAGGTTGATACCGCTTCTGTAAAGGTGGATTTAATAACGGATTAAGCCGACCATTTCTTGCTGCAGCTGGCATCCATCTGCATGTATAATCCGGTTCGTCTAGTAACTATTAGAACACGACCCCTATTAACAATATCTTTTCTAGCTCGCCTACCATCATCATAGAAGTTTCCTAAAACAACGATCGACAATATATTGCAAAGGCTATATACGTGCAGCAGAGTGTAAAATGTCAACCAAATGATGTAGCACTTCCTGCACAAAAGTGGCCATAATAAACCATGAACTCACATCACATTTATGATTTATGGTCTGTGAACTATGGAAGTATTAGTACAAAATAAAGTTTTTCATGTGAAAAACATCCATTTGAAGCTAAGGATTGTTAATGTACCCAACTTAGAATAAGTTGTCTTTCACTTGAAGAACGTCTTCTCTGCAGATACAAATGTAATTACTTAGTTAACATTCTTGCCAAACATTCGCACCACAATTGAAAAAATACATAAGTAATTCATAGAAGAATGTCATTAAATCCGTCATTAGATCTTTGGAGCAAAATTTTATGCACAAAATGCACCTCATCTTCAATAACTGATTCAACACAGACACATAGACGCTTCAAATCGATTCAAAAATCCATATAACAAACAACAAACTGATGTTCAATTTTAACATAATAACCATTTACAAAATGATGTTCAATTTTAAAAACCCAAAACGTTTAGAAATCCATATAACACATTTACTACACATTCAACCGGTTCGAGCAAATTAAAAACCCAAAACATAATAACCATTTACAAAATGATGTTTCAGTTTTAACATATATCTGAAAATCTAACTTTAGTTATGAAACCTGCTCGGTTTTGGATGATCCTCAATAAGACATAATTAAAATGATCTTGAAATGATAATTAGCAAGACCTGTTTTGATAGATAAATACAACCTAATAAATTACCTGTAATCGAAGAAATTAGGTCATTGCAATCACATGTAATAGAAATCAAAAGAGGTGAAACGTAATGGCAATTACCTGTATTACCACATCACCCAACCATCAGATACACAAAAATATAAGAAAATGAAAACATGACTGGCAGTTCAAGAAATTGTGAAGAAGATGAAGGATTCAATAAATGCAAAACCTAGAAACAATTGAGTAATAGCCAATCTGATTCTAATCATCCAAGTTAAACAAAATCGCACCTTAACAGCGCATGGAGATCCTTTCATCCTCATAATAAGAAACGACCGGTCACCGAGATGATGAGATCGGGGAGGACACAAGGTGTTGACGAACCCTTATTTGATCTTCTCTTGCTTTAAACCCTAGGAGGGGCAGAGAAGGTTCGAAACAGCGACGAGGAAGAATATTTGTTTGAGGGAAGGGTTTTGAAACGTGAGCATCGGGTTATTTAGATCCGTGAAAGATCCGCGTGTGTCAAGAATAAGGGTTAATGGATTTAGACGGGAAAACAAAAATAATGTTCAACCATAAGCTGTCAAGTGTCCTTAAACATTTTTATTTATTAGATAAATAAGATTTTAATTTTATAAAATTGCTAGGGTACTTTTGAGATCAAAAGATAGGAACACCCTTCCTTCAGAGTATTCTAGGATATTTTTAAATAAAAATAAGGTGTCATGTTTTAATTGGTTGGTGGTTAAATTACTTCTTGGTAAAAATGAAGGTGCCCCTTCCATCCTTAACCATCAAGATGCCCCTATAGTGACATAAGTTTATTTAAGTATTTTTTTTTTTGAAAAGCAACACATCATTTTCTAGGATAAATATACTATACTTGTTCATTGGGGTTGGTGGCCTAGTGATAGAAAAAAATCCTTTAGGAACACCAATGTTTGAGGAGGTTTTGGGTTCAAGTCTTACTCCTATAAGAATTAAGAAATTTGTCTTTTAAAAAAAATATTATACTTGCTTCTTGTAGGATTTGAATGCCCATGGTCTTCTAGTCTATTGATGATTGCTTGTTATAAAAATGGTTTGTGTTCAAATCCTGTAAGTAACAGATTTAGGAGAGAGAAAATTGTTAGTTGATAAAAAAAAAGGAAAAAACTAGAGAACAGTAACCAAGTTTTAAAAGTGTTCCAATTAGTTCACTCACCATAATATACGCAAGGGTGTATATCGTGTAAAATACGTATTGAATGAACTAATTAAAACACTTTTAAACTTGATTACTATTTTATAAAGTTATCTCTTCAAAAAAAAACATCACTTAACCCTATGATTAGGGGTGTTCAAAAAAATATGAATCCGAACCCGAATTATCCGAAAATCTGAATCCGAATTATCCGAAAATTCGGATATCCGAAATTTCGGATTCGGATTCGGAAAGTGATTTTCGGATATCCGGAATATTATATTTATATATATTTTTTAATTGTTTTTATTATTTAAAAATAAGAAAATTTGAATCAAAACCCGATATATTATATTTTTATATGTATATTTTCTAATGTTTTTAAGGTTTTTAATTGTTTTTGTAATTTAAAAATATTATTTTTATATATTTTCGGATATCCGTTTCACTATCCGAATCCGAATCCGTATCCGAATCCGAAATTTCGGATTAGGATTCGGATAGTGAAATCCATTATACAAAAATTTCGGATATCCGAAATTCAGATATCCGAATTTTCGGATATCCAACTTTGAACACCCCTACTTATGATGTCCCGGCTCCCTGGGCAAGTTTATTTAAGTGACTTTGACTTTATGGAGGTCACTAATCGCCAAAACAGATTTTAGTCGCATAATCTACAAAAATTGTTCAATCGGCCGCATTAATACATTACATTTATTTATTATTCCTTTATTTATACTGCAAGCTGATTTGCCTTCTATTCTTCTTCTTCTCCAGTGTCTATCAAAATCAAGTCAAGAATCATGGAGCTTTTTTATTTGCTAGTCTTTGGGGGTCTTGCTGTTCTTGTAGCAACATTGGAGCTCAGCAAAAACAACAAAGATCGAATCAATACTTCTTCTGCTTTCAATTCCTTCAAGAACAATTACCTCCTCGTATATTCTCTTATGATGGGTATCAATCTACATTTGTAACCAATTTTATTAATTTAAATGCCCCACGTGATATTTCGCATTTACTAGGGTGAATTGGATCTGGGTTTATAAAGATTTGTGTAAAATGTTGTTAAAGATTGAATCTTTATGGATCTTGATTACTGATAACCCTGTTTGGCTTCGACGGCTAACTTCACAAAGATAACATTATCTTAAATCAATTTTAAGATTGAGGAACTGATTGGGTATATGTCTCAACTCTCAACTACTTGTAATCAATTTTAAAGGTTAGGGTTTCATGGATGGATTCATTTAGTGTCATCAAAGTCATTTGATGTAATTGGATTCATTTAAGACTAATTGAGAGATTAGAATGTATATTGATTTAAGTTAGGAGATGTGGAGTGCACACTCCATTAAGACTATTCTAATTTATGTAACCATGAAACCCTAAACCAAAGGTTCCAAGGGGGCACCGCCTCTTTGGCCGGGGTCCAGGTGGCGGCAGCCCTGGTGGGGTCTTGCTGATGTAACTATTGTTAACGGCCAACAGTTATAACAGCCAACTGCTAACTGCCATACCCGTTCACGAACAGTTGCAACGTTTCATTGACTCTTCAACCCCTATATAAAGTAATTCAATTGGTCTGTTTATAACAACGATTTTCACAACTTCAGTTTCTCAGAAGTCGCATCTTGTTCTTAGAAACACTTTCTATCTTATCCGATTGAAGATTTCGTGTATTGGCGAAATACTTTAATCTGGAAGTGAGTACGCGATTCAGAAAGCTATCCAGTCATTTTCGAAATCAAGAAACCTACAGTCCTACATACTAGTCTTTCTTTCTTTTTCTCAAAATTTATTTATATAAGTTTATTGAAATGCACATTAATTGATGTCATGTGGTTGTAGCTGGTGATTGGTTGCAGGGGCCATACGTATACTATCTTTATACTACATACGGGTTTGGGAAAGGAGATATTGGCCAGCTATTTATTGCTGGTTTTGGATCCTCCATGTTGTTTGGAACGATCGTTAGATCTTTAGCTGATAAACAGTAAGTACTCACTTTCATTTTTTCTTTAAATTGTTCAAAATTATATTACCACCAATAATTTTAAAGTGAAAATTTATGTATTTAATACAGTGGTAGAAAAAGGGCTTCAGTAACTTAC
This sequence comes from Smallanthus sonchifolius, assembly GCA_023525975.1. Lineage (NCBI taxonomy): Eukaryota > Viridiplantae > Streptophyta > Magnoliopsida > Asterales > Asteraceae > Smallanthus > Smallanthus sonchifolius. Next base: position 6,427,151 of record CM042026.1, on the reverse strand, counting down.
TGCATTACTTACATTCTGAGCTGCATCACCAAGCATTCACCTCAGTATAGAATTCTAATGATTGGACGTATATTGGGAGGGATCGCCACTTCACTCCTTTTTTCAGCGTTTGAGTCATGGCTGGTTGCTGAACACAACAAGGTGACAAATGTGTGCGTGCGTGCGCGCGTGTGTGAAATACTGGGAATTTGCTGTTTTTCTGTTATTCCCATTTGACTAAAACACCTGATTTTATGTTGCAGAGGGGTTTTGAGCAACAATGGCTATCATTAACATTCTCAAAAGCTATATTTCTTGGGAATGGGCTAGTTGCTATCTTGGTTTAAAAAAGCGCCATGAGGCGCTGCTTAAGGCGTGAGGCGCTGAACAAAACGCCTCAAATGGGTGAGGCGCCCCATATACATGAAGCGCCCTGAGGCGCCGCCTCAGGCTTGAGGGGCGAGGCGAGGTGAGGCGCGCTTCATGTATTTTTGCCTTTTTTTCACTGTTTTTTTATGTATTTTTGCCTTTTTTCACTGTTTTTTTTGCAAGTTTTGTGAAAATCACATGTATCTTTACTTAAATCAGTTTTTAAGTTGTTTTTCTTGCAAGTTTTGTGAAAATTACTCAAAAGGAGGAGTTTTTAAGAATGTTACTAAATTTTTTATTACTTTTTTAGCTTAGCGCCTCGCATACGTGAAGCCCTCGCCTCGCGCTTGAGGCGTGGCGCCTCGGATTTTGGGACCGAAACGCTTCGCCTCGCCTAGCGCTTTTTTAAACCAAGGTTGCTATTTTGGCTGGTTTATTTGGGAATCTACTTGTTGGCACTTTAGACCTGGGACCCGTTGCTCCTTTTGATGCAGCTTCATGCTTTCTTGCCATCGGTATGGCTATAATTCTATCATCATGGACTGAAAATTATGGTGACCCATCAGAAAGCAAGGATTTGTTGACTCAATTCAGAGGAGCTGCTGTTGCAATTGTATCTGGTCAACATATCTCCCTCCCCTTTTAATAACTGTCCAACAATTTCAGCCCATTTATATGCAAATGGGTCGATTTGGGTTATCTTTGATGGCTTTGATCTACAACGGGTGGCTTTGATCTACAACTGGTAAAAGGGATTAAGCTAAAAGATTCAACTATAAAAGGAAAGTGGGTCTAGTGGGTTGAAAGTCATTTGAAATGTATTCAAATGCATACAATCTTTTAGATCACTTTATTGTAAAAAATATAGTTCGTTATTGTAGAAGTATAGTCTTTAATCGTATCTAGCACATTAAGTAAATATCTAACTCTATACTTTCTGTTTAAATTCAGATGAAAAGATAGCATTATTGGGTGCAATACAATCCCTATTTGAAGGTTCCATGTACACTTTTGTGTTCTTGTGGACCCCAGCTTTGAGCCCGAATGATGAAAGCATTCCACATGGTTTCATATTCTCAATTTTCATGTTATCTTCCATGTTGGGAAGCTCATTTGCTTCACGGTTAATGGGTCGTGCATCAATTAAAGTCGAAAGCTACATGCAAATCGTTTTTCTCGTCTCTTCTGCCTCTTTATTGCTTCCTGTCATTACAAGCGTGTGTGACAAAATATAAAAAATAAATATTTTCTTGCCAAATTTTAAAATCTTTATGTGTGAAGTTGAATTTGGTTATTTCTTTTCAACAGTTTTTGGTGGCTCCTTCAACAGAGAAAGGTGGAAGCATCTCGTTTGCAGGGTGTATCCAACTGCTTGGATTTTGTGTATTTGAAGCATGTGTTGGCTTATTTTGGCCTTCTGTGATGAAAATGAGGTCCCAATATATTCCTGAGGAGGCCCGAAGCACTATCATGAATTTCTTCCGCATTCCACTTAATATTTTTGTATGCATTGTGCTTTACAATGTGAGTTTTCTTTTTATGCACAAGTACATAACACTCATTTGAGGTAGTTATGGCAAAATGGGCAGTCCGGGGGGTTGGGTTTGGGTCAAAACGGATACTTTGTGTATAGGTATAAAATGGGTTGGGTTGACCCGGGACGCTTTCGTCGTACTTCTTTATAAAAGGGAAATTGCATAGAAAGGCAACTTACTTTTGACTGAGTTCTGTTTTAGGTAACGAACTTTGTTTTCAACCATAAAAAACCAGTTAACTTGTTAAATCTTCCTTAAACCAAATAATTTGAAAGCTTGATAGTTTTCATAGGTGAAAACAAAGTTCTTTACTTGAAATAGAAATCCACCTAAAGTACACATACCTTTCTATGCAATTTCCCCTTTTACGAATATATAGTGTGTCAAATATAACTAAAAACAATTATATTATTTCAACAACAAAAAGATTTTTTTGAATAGAATGATTAAGGAGATTTTATGCATTAAAAGTACACTATGGGTGACTTCCTGCCCATTTGACTTGTTAGACCCGTATACTTTTAAATTATTTATTATTTTACTCGTTAGAAATAAAACATAACCTGAATCGACCCATTTATACGTAAATGGGTTGAAATTGGTAATGGGCTATATTAAAAACCTTTGTTTTTTTTTCCTTTTTGAAGGTTGATGCATTCCCAATCTCTGTAATGTATGGAATGTGTGCTGCTTTCCTCTTCATCACGTTTATGTTGCAAAAGCGCCTTTTTGGGGTTGCAGAAAGATCATGTATGTTTTATTTTTGATCTTTAAATAACACCGTTCTCGGTTCTACATTCACATAAGAAAAGGTTAATTCTTGAATGCAGTAAAAGCTTCCCCCAAATGATATTTTTCAGGGCCACTAGACAGGCTGAGAGAAGTGGAGACTGAACCACTCAATATCTGATCACAAGATGAAAGAAACAGATTGATATTATAGAAAAAGGTCAAAAAGTCAATTCATTATTCTTGTTAAAGGGGTGTGGAATGTTTCTTGGTCGGAAAAGTTCAAAAATTTGTTGAGAATAAGGAGCTTAATTTAGTTGTTAGGTAGGAGATTATGCAGTTATTATAGCATGATAGTTTCTGCATTCTTTTTAATCTTTTTTTGTATCAAGATTATTTTCTTTGTCCAAAAGCAATGTGTAAAGGAGGTAAATAAGTTATTTTCTTAGTTAACCACTTTTTATAAAATAACACCTTTAGATTAAAAGACAGTAGGTAATTTGAAAAACTTGTGGCTTAAATACAATAAATAAAATGGGAGTACAAAAAATAAAATAAAACACTGGTTGTGGTCCAGATGGATGTTAAGTAATCTACATACGTTCGTTAAAGTAATCTACATACGTTCGTTACTTGATCTTCAACCAAGAGTTGTCTGTCATCATCCTATATACATAATTTGTAACCAAATCCAAATCTTTAACACAACCTCTCTCCAATCTTTTAATTAGAAAAATAAAGATTGAATTCGAGTTTATGCGATATCACAACCGAGTTCAATATCGAGCAAAGTTATTTATTTATATATTTTTTTTGCAAAAAAAAAAAAAAGAATATTGAAATGTCGGTTGAATGAAAAATCACACATCCACATGTCCCATAATTTATGCAAGTTTGCATTGCCTGCATGTTGAGCTGCATCCAGTCTTGTTGTTCTCTGTAGACCAACTGTCCCACGTTCAATTGTTTTCTTTTAAATAATTGATGTCTATTTTAATCATTTATTTACACATAATTATTTGCTGCAAGTCAACATTTAGTAAATTCCTACACAGATCTACCATTGCTGCACTACTCAGACCATAGATCTTTAGTCAAAAAGCCTTATTTCCCATTGGTAAGAACAGGGATATCAAGAATTAAATAATACATAAAGACAGGGTCATTTTAGTCCTTTCACATAAATTCTGTCTTCTTTTTATAGATCTACAAATCTCTCTCCCCTTAGATTCTTCCCTATTTGAGAAACAGAAAACAGGGGAGATCAAAGATGGCGGTTAAATCGTCGTTTTTCATTTTGTTCTTCGTGTTGATACAAGCGAATGTGTTTGCATATCAATACCAAGTTGGAAATCTTCAAGCTTGGAACATACCCACCTCTGCAGATCCAAAAGTTTACACAAATTGGCCCAAAAAACTCACTTTCAGGATCGGTGACTCGCTCTGTAAGTTCCTATATGTTTCAAATAAGAAAACTGTTTTAGATTTGTTTTGGGAATCTTGAACTTAAAATGTGTGTAATTCTGCAGTGTTCTTGTACCCACCAAGCCAAGATTCAGTGATTCAAGTAACAAAAGAATCCTACAACACTTGCAATCTTAAAGATCCAATCTTGTACATGAACGATGGAAATTCGTTATTCAACATCACTTCACCTGGTCTTTTTTACTTCACTAGTGGTGTTTCGGGTCACTGTGAAAAATCACAAAAACTTCAGATTTCTGTGTATGCAAGTGATGGGTCATTACCCCTCCCGCCCGCCTATGGTCCCAGTGGTGCATTGGCTGACTCTGCACCTTCGTACCCGACTGTTTTTGGCGGGATACCATCAGGACCATCATCATCATCATCATCATCATCATCATCATCACCATCATTGAACATTATGACATCAGTTTTAATTTCTGCAGTCATTGGAGTTTTGATTTGTGGTTTAGTTGGTGGCAAGATATAGGAACAAGTGATATGAGTTTTGTGTAATTGAGTTCAAGATTTCATTTTTCCCCATTTGTTTAAAGGTATGCAGTAATATTATTTGTACCATATTTAAAAAAGATAATTTTGTTTTGGAGTTTTTACCTTTTCCGAGAATCAAGAAAGACAGGCAGCAGCTTTCGTGCATTATTGAATGAAATTATGAAGCACCTGTTGGATTAAAAAATGAATGTTTGTAAAATTTATTTAATTTAATATTATAGATCTACATTTCAATGTAACAGTGTTGGAGAGAATAAGAGAAGGAATTATTGGGTAAATTCTCTGATGTTTATGATAATGGAATTAATATGTGCGCACTAGGGGTGAGCAAGAAACGGGTTTAGAACCGAATATCCGTAAGAGAAACCGTATCCGACCCGCGATTACCCATTTAAGCAATGAAGGGTACGGGTTACGGGTTTCATAAAAATCAACAAACGGGTACGGGTTCGGGACGGACCCGTGTTGGGTACATTTTCCCATAAAATAATATTAGAGTGAGATTGAATAAAAAAAATGGTTTAGAACCGAATACCCGTAAGAGAAACCGTACCCGACCCGTGATTAACCGTTTAGGCAATGAAGGGAACAGGATATGGGTTTCATAAAAATCAACAAACGGGTATAGGTCGGGTAAACCCGTGCAGGCCGGGTAATACCCGTTTGCTCATTCCTACGGCGCACTATCAAAATTACTTTAAATGTCTCCAGGATATCCTGATGGTTAAGTGGAATTGATCTGCACACTATCAAAATTACTTTAATTTACCACATTAGATAATAAAAAAAAAAATTTGATTGCGATAAAGGTAATTTCTTTTAGGTATTTAGTTGGTTAGGAGATAAAAAAAATTCAAAAAAATCTATTTACTTCTTTGTAAGTTCATATAAAAGTAGAAGTGTTATATATTCTTTTTAATTTTGTAAAAACTTATTTCTTATTAATTTTTTCATAAAGAAAAGTATGAATTAAATGGACACTAGTTATACCTTGTCCTCGTTATACATCAAGCTACATGAATTGGTTGAAAATTGATACGAAAGATAAATTGTAGATCATGATCACTACTATCCATATTTTCTAATAATTGTTATTAAACAAAATTATTTTAAATTATAGCTTCCTGAAGAAAAATTCGAAAACATTACTTATTTATCTAAAAACTGATACACCTTTTTTCTTCATGATTTTTCGCATTAAAATGTAAGAATTCTCTCACATGATTTTAATTCAAATTTACTGTTTAAACTTTAAAGCCATCCATAATCAGAAACGGAAATAAGAATGAACTGCTGAAAGGAAACACGTTTATGTAATAATTCGAATAAAGGTCAACAAAATTGGTTTCGTGGTGTAGTTGGTTATCACGTCAGTCTAACACACTGAAGGTCTCCGGTTCGAACCCGGGCGAAGCCATTTGTTTTCACTTTCTTCCCAGTTTCCAAATTTTTTATCATCAATAAAGTCAGGAATAAGGATTGAAATTGGTTGGCGGTTGCTTTATCTAGTCAACTTTATAACTTAGATGAGGGCGACCGTCCGGGGCCCGTAGTTTTTAAAATTTTATATTATATATATAGGACGGTTCCATTAAAAAGTAGTTTTTCGCTAACCCGGACCCAAAAACCTAAACCCCCCCTCCAACCCTACCCCGAAAAGCCTAAAACCACCACCCCCACCCCCCAAAAACCTAACCCCCCCTCCAACCCTACCCCGAAAAGCCTAAAACCACCACCCCCACCCCCCAAAAACCTAACCCCCCCCCCCCCCAAAAAAAAAAACCTAAACCCACCCCCAAAAACCTAAACCCCCCACCCCCACCCAAAAAAAAAAACTTAAACCATAAAATATAAAAGCTAAACCCTAAGGTTAAACCACAAGGCTAAAACCCTAAAATTCAAACGTAAAATCTAAACCTTAAAAACTAAACCCTAAAAGCTAAGATGGTAGAGTTTGACGAGACGGTTCCAACGCCGCTGAAATTAGCTCAATCGGAGTTCGTTTGATATCGTTTCTTAAGGTTTTTGTCATTTCTTAGATTTCTTAGCGAAAAACTACTTTTTATTGATCTTCCCCCTATATATATATATATATTAAAAGGCCCAACTTGTATTATCCATTTATTCTATTAAACCACTTATAAATTAAAAAAGGCTGGGGCTGGATCGAGCAGGGAATCGTCGAATCGACTATTCAAGGTATGCATCATGATTCATTAATCGTTATGTATGATTCGTTATTCGTTATTCGTTTGTTGTAGTTTTTTATTATGCCATTATGAGTTTATATTATGGGGCCCGCTTTTTTTACATGTCTAGGGCCCAAAACGTTTTAAGAATTCTCGGGACCGGCCCTGCTTAGACGATCTACTTATTTAGTCTCTGAGTTTATTTGGGTCGAGTCAAGACGGGTTGACAAAGGGTAGTTCCAAAACTCACCCAATGCACGCGTAGAATAGTGACGAACGGTAAAAAAAAGTCATCTACCTCCATTTAGTTTTGACTCGATACCCAACCTAAATAATAACCGAGTTTTCAAATTATAATATGTTCATCATACAAACTAGTAGTATACCCGTCCCAGTATGTGTAGTACAATATAATTAGAGAAAATCTATATATATGATTTGATTTGTCTACTACCTTATCTGAAAACATGCTCCTAAAATAAAGAACCAAAAAATCTTTAATCGATACTGAAAAGTGAGAATGTTTTGTACTGCATCAAAGAAAAATGCTAATTAAAATGCAACAAAGCGTGAACGTGGGCAACGTGGGTGGATCGTCATGTGAAGCGGTATACTTCTTAAATCGCTTCGGCCTTTGCACGGTCCTCCTCAGCCTCATCCAAGCCATTCCTTCTTGTCTTCTGGCTTTGAAACATCATGTACTTGGAGCATGCAAATTCATAATCACGTTCACTGTATGCCTGACAGTCAAAATTCAAATAATCATATTAGTCCCTCGTCTAATTATCTAAATACAAAATTAAACATATAATTAGAATGTTTTCATGCACATTAACATCTAATGGATATGTGACATTCTCACATTCAAACCGTAAAGTCCAAATAATTTAGTGAAGCCCCTAAACAAATAAGCAATTTGTTACAAGTAGAAATCATTCTTTCTTGAATCATCTCGATTACTAATCACATTTTTATCAACAAAAAAGAAAAAAGAATTTTTTTTTGTATATTTTAAAAAGCAGATTGGGAGGCCACCAAGGCATATGCAGCATGTCAGACTCTCAGTGCAATCAAGATTCCAAGCAATCTGATAGTAGTCCAATGATCCATCAAATTTCACAGTTAGATCATTGTATTTGTTAAAAAAAAACTTTATATTTGGTAATTATTCACCTGATTGCGTCATCAGATTTGTGGATTGCTCCCAATAAATTATCATCCTGAATCTAAACCATCAAGATCACATCAAAATTAACAGAATAGCTAATCGATAAACAATAATGATAACTTGAAACTTTCATCAAGTTAACTACAAGAAAAGCAAAAAGTTTTACTAATGCTTCTCTCTTCAGCAGATATTCGGTCTACAGGATCAAATGCAATTAATCTTTCAAGTAATCGAAGTGCCAACGGATCAACATTAGGGAACTTCTGTGAGAATGGAATAGGGGTTTTCTTTGGCATGCTGTTAATAACTGCAGAAATGTAATAACTGATGTTATCTAGAAGCTAAAAACGTTAAAACTTTGAATATAAGTTTAAGAAAGGAAGATTTTAAACAAACCGTTGCAACGGTTTTACCCTTCAATATTAAATAAAATAAAAGCAGTTACTTGTTACGCGCTGTTTCATTGAATAAACAAAGACAAAGAGGTTAATAAAAAGCTTACCTTAATGTCAGGGGTGGGTGAGTATAAACTCTCCTAGAGATGGATCAAGAGTAAATCCATTCACACCAGATCCGGTGCTTAAGACAAGCTGAAACAGAATGTATATTTCAATGAGTAAATTAATTAGCAAAATATAATCCTAGACAGCACACAAATTAGTCCAAAAATTAACATAACATTTTTGAACGAATTTCTTCTCTAACCACGAGAAAAAGGAGATAAATTGTTAACAAATACATCATAAAGGTGGCAATTTCAACCCATTATAAAACAGGAAAATTTTAAAAAATAAATAAAATAAAATAGAAGTTAGCTATTTAAAAAAATAAATATATTCAATTCAAGAAGAATATAACATGGAATAATGAAACAGTTCACATGCATAGCTATTTAGATTGGAAGGAATAACTACTTTAGAATCATTTTGCATAGTAGCATTAAGAATGTGGTGCAGCATGTCAATTTCACAATTCTGGATTGTAAAGTTACAAATCCCATGAATGTCAAACATCTTCATAGAATTCTTCCTCCAGTTCTTCCAGCACTTGATTAGAAGGCTCACTTCCATAAATAGAACTAAGCTCTTCAGAGCTTGAAGAGATATTATGCCTTTGATGTGGAGGGATTGAGGCAACTGCACTATCTATAGTTGTCAGCATGCTCTGGAACCTGTAATACAACTAAAAACAAAACATTACCTCAAACTGCATTCGTAAGGATAATCCATATTTTTCATTAAGTTGTATGCTTTCCGTGGAGAATCAATAATCTGCAGAGTGTTAATTATTAGAACTTTATCTCAAACTGTTGCAGGATTTTTAAGTGTAAACGGATAAAGGATGGAGGTTCAATTAGTTTCTCCATGGTAATTATATAGTTGTGGGTGTATTTTTATGACTTATAACAGTTTACAAGACATTGATATTTGTTTAGTTTCTCCTATTCACCTTCTGCACCTAAAAGAAGCTCAAGCCATGCAACATTCTTTCCCTTAAAAACATGATTACATCCTAATCCAATTAACTCACACATAAAAATTCAAAAGCTGAAAGATTTGCAATATTTCCACCAAAAATCCGAAGTAACTACAAACTGTGGTACCTTATCGGCTGATCCTTAGGCAGCAGCTAGTGCCTGAGCTACATATATGCCACTGCCAGAGATCTCCTTTAACTTATACCCTGAAATAGGTTTCCTGCAATGACCAAAAGGATAAAAAGTTACATCAAAATACAGAAATCGTGTCAAAGGGATTGCATTCCACACCACAATTCACATATATGATAAAAAGAATTCTAAAAAACCTTATTGCATGACACAGGTTTATCAAACAACCATACTACGAATCAGAAAACATTAGAAGATAAGTTAAAAAAAAACATATCCTAGCTTTAACAAAATGATTCATGTTCTTGTACGTAATCCATACAGATCAAGTTACAATACACATGTCGATGCACATCTGAACATTTCAGTCCTACAAAATTGGATCTTGTCAGGAATAATAAACAATTTGGGTTCCAAGACATTTCATCGAACAGTTGGTAGGCACAGATAGAAAATGCTCATTTGCAATCATATGAATTGAAACCCATCACTAGTCTATTTTGACCTGACACCCAACCAAAGCGACCCTCCCATCTTGCCACCTCTGGCATATCATACAAATAATAACTGAATTTTCAAATTTGTCCTAGTAATAATCAAACATTTGGGCGAGAATTAGGCATCACATAATAAACTGTAACGTCAAGGATATGATCAGTATAGCAACCAAGATAAAACACAATTCAGTCTCAAATTTCAAATTGCAACTTTTGGAACAAAATCCCAATTCCTTACAGATAGTAAAAAACAACAACAACAACGATAATCGGCGCCATAGACCATAAACGTATTCGGTACACGACTACTCCACGGGTTACTTAACGGCCGAGAATAGACCCAACACGTTCCACATGAATCTTATCGACATCATCTCGAACACCAATGTCAGTACTATATCTATTCCAGCAATGCGTCCCAACTGTGACCGCTACTGTGACCGCACCCGTAGTGCTACACACAAGTTTTGGAAGTGCTGAAGTAACAATGGCCTTCAATGGTGAATTAATGAAGAAATTCACCTGACCACTGCTTCCAGTAGTGGGCTTGCCGTTGCCAGTAACCAAAAGGCTCGTCTTGCAATACAAAGCGAAATCCTCACAGTTGTTCCTAACAACATTATACTTTCCAAACCCGTTTCGCCACAGATAGATGGCTCTATCGATCACATCTTCGGGTGGATCTGATGGAGCCATGGTGCATGTGCCGCCTCGGAGTTTGGAAAGATGGACACATTTATTCACTTCATACTGATAGAGGTACAGTGATCCGGTTCCAATGAAACAATTCAAACAAGAGATGATTACTCCACTCTCTGGTTGCTGAGATCCACAGGCGTAAGTGCTTAAACATGAACCACGATCACAACTTTGTGATCCACTTTTAGGCTGTGAAGATCCACCGTCAATAGAGTTCATACATGAAGATGGAAAACCAAAAGACAAGTTCCATCCAGAACCAGAACTAGCAGTTTCTGGAGCAGTGAAATGGATAACCTTGTTTTCACCAACATAAATACCTGTATCAAGTCATAAATGAAGATCTATTAGAAACAACTTAGTACCAACAAAAGAGACAAAATATAGAAGCAAAGAAGATGGTACAGGAACAGACCGTGGTGGGAGTAAGTGAATGCAGTTCTCCAAGTGTAGATGTGGTCTCCTGGCTTGATTTGATCTGGATCAACTCGGTGAGAAAGATAACCCATTTTGATTTCTGATGGTGTTACTGAAGATGTGGAATTATGAAGATCTATGGGTTGGAAGGACAAGTGTAAATAGTCTCTCTCATTGGGCCCTGGCTTTACTTCGCTTCGAAGACACAACACTTGATAGGCCAATATGATTTAGCAAGTGTGTAATATAAATATTCGAAATTTGGAAGCATATCAATGCTTTAAATTAAATATAGGTATCTATATAGATATAACGTTTAGAATTTTCTAATGGTTATTATTGTATTTATCTAAAAGAGAATTTATACTTATAGTCAAGTTTAATTATTAAACAAAAAGTTTATTATATTTGTATTATGTTTGGTAATTAACATAATTTCTAAATAAATATTCAAGTTTTTGGACTCGTTTTTCTCGACGCAAGCTCGAGCTTGCCTAAAGCCGTGTTATCGTTGGCGAGTTAGTTTTGATTTAAGTTAAACATATAATAGATTTTAATTCTTAATCACATACTTCTTGTGTTATTAGAAGTGCCCAAATTATGTGCAAATGAAAGACTGTTGGATCAACGTGTCTAAAATGAAGAGTATCATGACATGAATGATATCGATCACATCAGGGGCGGCTCAACAATTTTGGAGGCTCAAAACAAAAGTAGAAATCAGATGCCCTTTCTCAAATTTCATTATTGTAAACCCTCTCCTTTTTTGGGGCCTAAAGCGATTACTAAAACCGAGGCCTTTTCCTAAAAGGAATTTATTTTGCTTAAGATCCTAAAGCCAATTAAAGTACTCAAATTTTGTCGTAGCGCTTTAAGAAGATCTGTACCCTCATCCCGCTTGAACTTTTAGCTTACCAATCAACAATTCTCTGTTCAAATTTCAAGAAATATTTTAACAACAATGCTCAATGTTGTTAACAATAATGTGCCAATTGTAATTACAAACGATGCGGCTGAACGCCTTGGATGGTTAAACCTCTTAATTCTTAAAAGATGTTAAAGTAATGCCAAAATGCTTAATACTTTTACAAGACAATATATATTCTAATTTGTTAATCTTAATTTAGGGCCGGTTGTCGTTTGATGGAGTGGCGATTGTGGAGCGAATGAAGCTATTGTGTATATGTGTTAAAAAAATCAAATCAAGCTCCCATAAGTAAAATCCCGCTGCGGGCGCTCAACCACTTCATTTTTTCTAATCATTTTCATTCTGGACCAGCCCAAAAAAAAGCCCAGTAAAATGGAGGCCCTAAATTTTTAGGGGCCCAAGCCCTTGTTTACTCTTTAAGCCCATTGGGCCGGCCTTGGATCACATGATTCTGCAGGGTAATACACAAATAATGAGTTGATGTCATGTTTAGTGGTGAACAAAAAAACCGGAATCGGAACCGGAACCGTCCAAGGAACCTGTTCTTCCCAAAAACCGGTTCTTTCAGACCTGAACCAGTTCTTGAAAAACCGGAAGTGGATACATAGGTTCCAGTTTTTCAACCAAGAACCATACCTGGATACATAGGTTCCAATTTTCGCCTTATTGTTTAGCCTTGGGGTTTAGCTTTTAGGGTTTAGATTTTATGGTTTATGTTTTTTTTTTGGGTGGGGTGGGAGGTTTAGGTTTTGGGGGGGGGGGGGGGTTTAGGGTTTTGGGGGGTGGGGGTGGTGGTTTTAGGCTTTTCGGGGTGGGGTTGGAGGAGGGGGGTTTAGGTTTTTGGGGGTGCGGGTGGAGGGGGCTTTAGGTTTTTGGATTCGGGTTAGGGTTCGATGAGACGGTTCCAACGGCGCTGAAACGAGCTCAATCGGAGTTCGTTTGATCCACTTCATAGGATTTATTAGCGAAAAACCACTTTTTAGTGGAACCGTCCCCTAGTTATTTATATGTTTAATTAATGTATTTATATGTTTAACTAAGTTTTTCGAATAGCCAAAAATAGGTTCTTGAAATACGCGCCTTGAATTACCGGAACCGGTTCTTCAATACCCGGAACCGGTTCTTCAATACCCAGAACCGGTACATAGGGTCCGGTTTTTCAACCAAGAACCAGACCTGGAACTGGAACCGGTAAGAACCGAAACCGGTTCTTGAGAATACCCGGTTTGTGCACGTGTACGCTCAACCACTTCATTTTTTCTGATCATTTTCTTTCTGGACCAGCCAATAAAAGCCCAGTAAAATATAGGCCCTAAACTTTTAGGGGTCCCAAGCCCTTGTTTACTCTGGGCCGGCCTTGGATAAAATGATTCTGCAGAGACTAGAGTAATACACAAATAAGGAGTTGATGTCATGTTTAAAAATTGACTTTTATTCTTAAGATATTAAGTTGAATTTTATGACGGTGATTGATAAATGGTTGATCTTAGATGAACCATGAGGCCACATGTGGATGTAAAATGTTAAAATCTGTAATTTAATTTTTATATATATGTATACTAGGTTAAAATCCCGTGTATTACACTGGTTGAATAAACATAATATTATATATTAAGTAATAAAAAATTTATTTTTTAAAAACTCGTGTTACCCGTGGAATACAATATAATCTAATAACACATATACTCGTCAAAATATATCAGGAAATTTATTTATTAATATAAAGATTAGTATTTTCTTTAAAAATATATTATTATTAAAAGATAGAGGTGTATTTAATAAGAGAGAGACAAGAAAAAATGATGAGAAAGAATATGGAGGCGACATATGACATGAAAAACCTTTATTTATTATATATTAATAGATTGTACATACTGTTTATTGAAAAATAACTAATTTATATATATGTATATTGTATATACTGTTTATTGAAAAATAACTATATATACATATATCAATCCTAGAAATATTGTATATGATTTTATTGTATAAAGAGTTATACACTATTGCCTTCTTTTGGCATGCATTATTATTGGTGTGTGCTGGTAATAAGTGATTATTAATTATAATCAGCCAATTTTCTTTTCACACAACCTCTTTCTTTTGGACAAGAGGGTCTTTTGATACCTTAAAAATAAGTGAAAATAGATATTGCCGATTGGCCGGAAAAACGGTAAACTTGGCCGAGGAAAATTCCGTCGGTAATCTGTCGTTGATTTGTCAATCGCTAATCTTTCGGAAATTTCCGACAACATTCCGTCGGTGAAAGTGTTTCCCATATGCATTTTACCTACGGACTATCACCGATGGAATCTCGTCGGTGAAAAATTTTCTTGACGGGTGTCCGTCGGAAACGGTCATCGATGATAGTGCTATTTTCTTATAGTTTCTAGAGTTAGTTTTATTGATATAATTTTGCCGCCGTTAAAAATTAGTATTAATATTAATTTAACTTTTAGAAAAGTTTTTTTACCATTCAAAAGTATTATTCTTCAAAGTAATTAACCCCCCTCAAAAATTTATTAGCTAAAAGTTTAAAAATTAAAATGGACCTAAGACCATCCCATTGGTGACTGGTTAAGTGGGCAATAAAACTATTTAAAAAAACATTTATTTATCACAAAATTAAAATGGACCAAGACCATCCATTGGTGATTGGTTAGGTGGGCAATAAAGCTATTTAAAAAAAAACATTTATTTATCACAACTTGGTTTCTGTACCAACCCCAAGTCGTCATCCTTTTTTAATAGTTCTCTATTTCAATATTTTTTAATAGATAAAAATAATTATAAATTATATTTATTAATAAAAGATTGGTTTGGGTTGGATTGGCCGGAAAAACGGTAAACTTGGCCGAGGAAAATTCCGTCGGTAATCTGTCGTTGATTTGTCAATCGCTAATCTTTCGGAAATTTCCGACAACATTCCGTCGGTGAAAGTGTTTCCCACATGCATTTCACCTACGGACTATCACCGATGGAATCTCGTCGGTGAAAAATTTTCTTGACGGGTGTCTGTCGGAAACGGTCATCGATGATAGTGCTATTTTCTTATAGTTTCTAGGGTTAGTTTTATTGATATAATTTTGCCGCCGTTAAAAATTAGTATTAATATTAATTTAACTTTTAGAAAAGTTTTTTTACCATTCAAAAGTATTATTCTTCAAAGTAATTAACCCCCCTCAAAAATTTATTAGCTAAAAGTTTACAAATTAAAATCGACCTAAGACCATCCCATTGGTGACTGGTTAAGTGGGCAATAAAACTATTTAAAAAAACATTTATTTATCACAAAATTAAAATGGACCAAGACCATCCCATTGGTGATTGGTTAGGTGGGCAATAAAGCTATTTAAAAAAAAACATTTATTTATCACAACTTGGTTTCTGTACCAACCCCAAGTCGCCATCCTTTTTTAATAGTTCTCTATTTCAATAATTTTTAATAGATAAAAATAATTATAAATTATATTTATTAATAAAAGATTGGTTTGGGTTGGATTGTTAATTGATGTAGAAAATTGGGTTTAATTGGTTTTTCTAAAGGGTTTTTTCAGTTGTGAGTTTCCTCCTGGGTTAAAGGTTTGATCCGAATTTGTGGTGTAGTTGAGCCGGATTTGTGATGTAGTTTGAGAAAAAAAAAAGGTGTTGTGAATGTGCTCTAATAATAACATAATTTTGCTTGTTTTAATGGGATTAATTTTTGGAAGTTTGACTCCGTCGTCTACCACTCATTCCATAGACTAAATCTAATTGAGTAGACTCATAAACAAAAAAGGTTGAATATTCAAAAGTCAAGCAAACAATAATGTACTATTTGAGAACTACAAAAAGACACTTTCATTCCTTTTCCTCTATATAATTTACATATACAAGTAAACAACCTTGAGAGCATTTTGATTAACACAGATGAGTCTATTATCCCAGAAAGTCGAAAGATCCGAGCTAAAGGATGGAGATCACATATATAGTTGGAGGAAACTATACACTCACCATGGTAAAATCAGTTCCCTGATTAACTACTAATTGTTTATGCATTCATTTGGCAGCTAATTAAATGTATGAAACATGTGCAGGCATCTTCATCGGAGAAGGCAAAATCATTCATTTTGTGAACACTAAAAGGGCGGCTGGGGGTGGTCACTTTTCAGCACCATTCAGCCGATTCTCAACCAGCAGCAGCGGTGAGGAAAAAACCTCTTGTTCGACTTCGTTTTGTAGGTCGGAGAAAGTGGACGGAAGTGGAGTACGATTATCTTGCCTAGATTGCTTCCTTAAAGAAGGGACGTTATGCCGATTCGAATATCAAGTAAGTCGCGAGTTTCTTCTAGCAAAAATGGTTGGCGGAACATGCACCATGGCTGAATCTGATTCCCCAGAAGAGGTGATATATAGGGCTACTTATTTGCATGAAAATGGGTATGGAAAGTATGATGTGATGAACAACAATTGTGAAGATTTTGCACTTTATTGTAAAACTGGTCTATGGAGCACTGATAAAGGGTATCAAGGGAGGAGTAGTCAAGCGAATATGGTTCATCCAACAAGCCAGGATAACAAACATAAAGACTTGGCAGAAAATGTGATTCGATATGCAACGGCTATTCCAAGAGCATTCTCAAAGCGAGAGGATAAAGACTTGGGTGTTCGTAAGGATGTTGTGAAGGTGCCTGTAGAGGAGTTATCGTCATTTTGTGCTTCTCTAAAGTCGTAACAAATTAATTATCTTGTTTTAAAAAATCTTTCATTTCTGATCAGTTTGAGATTTGTTCCATGGAAGCTCAAAACTTAATTTCATTTTTATTTATGAATGTAATTTTTGTGTCAATCTATTAAGTTATGTAATGCCGAACTTTATATATAATATATGTACTTTTGAAAATTTTGTATGTGTATATATAGGCGGATGCAACATATGTAAAATAATAATGCATAATATTATTTTTTTCTTAAACAACTTAGCTTAATTTTATATATATTAATCACTACTTAGCAAGTAGCTAGATGGGAAAACACATCGAGTTATAGTTGTGGCCTGAATTAAATGTTTCTTTATCTTCTTACCCAAATTCGACTCAATCCAATAATTGGTCAGTTGAGATGGGACCTTAGATGAAGGAAACTTTAAATGCAACCATCTCTCAATTGCATACCAGCATGCCTCATCAATCGAGCACGAATCAAAGATATGATCAACAGTTTCCACCTCATTAAAACACATCGAGCACATTATAGAAGGCACCTCAATATCTTTGTCACTCAGATTCACCCAAATAGGAATGCGATTTAAGATTATTCGCCATGATAAAATAATTACTTTTCACGGGACTAACCTATTCCACTTTGTAGTACAACTCCGATCCGGTAAAACTACCCCGTCAATATGATTCCTTACCTTATTTACCACGAACTCCTCTTCTACACCCTCTAAATCCCACACCCATCTATCCGACTCTTTAGACAAATTTATCTCTTGAGGAATCAAAAGTAAATCTTGTAATTGAGCTTGTTTAGCACCCCCTCACTTGACAGCGCCAATTCCAACTCCACCATTCACCGTCCTTTCTTTCATTAACAAGACACTTTTTATTCAACTCTAACCCATATAAACAAGGAAATCTGGAAGAGAGTTATCAATTATTTATCCAATAGTCATTCCAAAACTGAGTATCCATCCCATTACTAACTTTCCTTTTCAAAGAGGATAAAGAAACCACTCCATTCTCATCAAGGCTAATATTGTCGAAGTATTCGGTTCCAAACTCCGTGACCCATCCTTTTTCTATCCCCATAAAGAAAACAGCCCCCTCCCCATAAATCAACTTAATTATTTTCACCCACAAGTCCTCGTTCATATTAAGTAATCTCCATCTCTATTTATATAGTAAATCCTTGTTGAACCCTTCCAATCCGCTTATCACTCCCTGTACCACCCCAAATTTTTTTTTGGCCTAATAGATTCAAGAGTTTTACTGATCTGAACCGGCATATGAAAGAGGGACATGCAATAGATCCCAATCGACCATAGTACCAAGGAATTGAGAGTAGCTCTTTTGTCAATGGAAAGCATAGAAGCTTTCCATTTATACAACTTACGATCAAACGTGTTGATCAATATTTTCCGCCCATTAACTCTACCATATTCGAACCAACGAGAAAGCCCAAATAAATAAATGGAATCGTCCCTGGTTTACATCTTACCATCCCCGCACACTGTTGAACTTCGAGATAATCAACCCCTACCCCAAATAAGCTAAATTTTTGAAAGTTTTTTTAGCCCCGACGCCAAGTAGAAATAGTTCAGAATCCTGACCACATTTTTAATATTAAAACCGGACCATTCCCCTATCAATAACACACCGTCAACATAAAATAAAAGGGAAATCGATACACTGTCTCTCCCTACCCCCGCTGTCAAAATAAACCAGCAAAAACAACATCTTCAATGGCAACGTACAAACCCTCCATAACAAGGATAAACAAAAAATGAAGACAAGGGGTTCCTCGGATGTAAACCTTGCTCAATCTGAAACTCCTCTGAAGGACTGCCATTCACTAGAACCGAAGCTTTAGGAGATTCCAAACAAGTCCTAATCTAGCTAATCCATCTTTTTTTAAACCCCCATAAAATTCACAATAGTTTCCAAATATTGACAATTATTCCTCTTCTTGTGCCAATCAACTATCTCGTTCTCAAAATCAATTTTGAAAATCAAAAGTTTCTTATTCCTCTTCTTGTGCCAATCAACCATCTCGTTCACAAGAATAGGGCCATCAAGAATTAGATAACCTTTTATTAAAAGCCGATTGTTCCACACTAACCAACAAATCCATCACCCTTACTAACCGGTTCGCCAAAAGTTTGCAATAACTTTGTATTGCAAGTTGATTAAACTGATAGGTCTAAAACCTTTTATACACATATATACGCAATTTTAGGGATAGAAGCAGACCGAAAAAACTCGTGAACAAAATCCATTATATCCTCCTTCAAAGTCCCCCAATTTCGTTTGATAAAGAGAAAAACATGAGGACTAAGAGATTTGTCACTCCCACAAGAACACACCTCCTCTTTGAGCTCAGTCCGAGTAATCTCTTGTTCCAGTAAAACAATATATTCCTCTAAAACAAGGAGGTTTTGATGTAGAGCTAGCAACCTCAGAGTTGTCAACCTATACACTAAATTCTCCATCCTCTTTACTACCACCAACTGCATTTTGAACTTGAAAACCATTCCCCAAGCTTATATATAATTACACACCATTATATGCACGGTATATTCAACACACTACAAGAAATCAGAGCAATAGCGGCGACACCAGAAATGTCGCCGCTATTGCTCTCGATCCGTGTTTCATTTCTTAATCAAAGATCTGACGGTTGATTGAAAGTTAATCGGACGGATGTGGTTTTAAGACCAATAGCGGCGACACCTTTAGCGGCGACATGTCGCCGCTATTGCTCTTGATCCGTGTTTCATTTCTTAATCAAAGATCTGACGGTTGATTGAAAGTTAATCGGATGGATGTGGTTTTAAGACCTTTAGCGGCGACACCTTTAGCGGCGACATGTCTGGCGGGGTATTTCACTCCATCGACGACCTCACTTCTGCTCCTCCCCCCAAAATCACTCACTTTTACTCTCCCAAAATCGAAACCACCACCACCTCGCAACCACCACCACCTCGCAGCACCTGCAACCACCACCACCTCGCAGCACCTATTACACCGCCACCACCTGCAACCACCACCACCTCGCAGCACCAGCACCTGAAACCACCACCACCTCGCCGCACCACCACCTCGCCGCACCACCACCTGAAACCACCACCAACTCGCCGCCACCACCTGCCATTGCTGATACAACTATCCGGGAAATGATTAGAGGTTTTTTGGAATTTCTTGTGAAGTGGGGATGAAGACGAGGGCGACGACGAGGATGAAGATTAATTGTTTAGTTTTTTTGTTGTTTAAAGATTCAGAATAGCTTGATTTGGTCAAAAGTTTTAATATTTGTTCTAACTTTATATATTAATGTATTTGTGGTTATGTTTTTGTTATATTGGGCCAAAAAAATAAAAAAAAATAGCGGTTTGGTGATGCATGTATGTTTGTAGAAAAACTGGAAATAATGAAAATACGAATAAACTGCAAAACGGGTCAGATTAGCATTAGCGGCGACACATTTGGCATTAGCGGCGACAAACTAGGTATTAGCGGCGAGACATTAGCGGCGACTCATTAGCGGCGACTGTCGCCGCTATTAAGTATTAGCGGCGACAAATGTCGCCACTATTGAGTGTATTTTTTGTAGTGACATTTAAAAACAAGTTATTTTTTTTAATATATAATAATATTATACCCGGATAATTACACACCATTGAAGGCAACTTTAAATGCAACCATCTTTCAATTGCATACTAGCTCTAAGTAGAGATGAACATTTGGTACCTGGTACCGGTATCGATATCGAACCGAACCGGTAACAAACCGATAGAGTCGGTACCGGTATCGGTACCCGCTTTTCTATAAATTCGGTACCGGTACCGATATGGTACGGGTACCGAAAAAGATGAACATTTTGTAACGAATACCGGTACCAATACCCACTTTTCTATAAATTCGGTACGGTACCGATCTCATCCCTAGCTGTAAGGCCCCAAACTCGGATAACCTCACTTGTTGGATTTACTCATAAACACACAGTGGATTAAACATGGAAATTTGAAATAGAATTAAAATATCAACTATTATGTTTGTTAGCAACTTTTTTTTAATATTTTGGTTATGTTTTAATTTATTAAAGGGAAAACTTAACCAAATAGTAACCAAGTTTCCTAAGTGTTTCATTTAAGTAACTCAAATTTTTTTTGTCACTCAAATTTTTTTTGTCCCTCTAAAGTCACTCAACTTTCACTAAGTATTTCAATCCTATGTAATATTTTTATAAATGTTTAAATTTTTAAAATTTGAATGAGACAAATGAAATATATATGAATATTAGTTACCAATAAGTGAAATTTTTATTTCAATTAACTTCAAATATGAGGTAATAGTGAAGAAAAAAATTCACCAAATAATAAACAATTTCAAAATTGTTATATTTAAGTCGAATTGAAAAAAAATAATTGCTAAATAGTAAACAAGATTTATATATGTTTCATTTATCTCATTCAATTTTAAAAATATTAAACATTTATAAAAGTATTACATATGATTGGAACACTTACTGAAAATTGAGTGACTTTCGAGGGACAAAAAACTTTGAGTGATATAATTGAAACACTTGAGAAATTTGGTTACTATTATGTAAAGTTACCCTTAGAAAACCCAGACTGTGATGGGTATAAAACTAGTTTATGTAGTTTTGAAAATTTTGTGTGTATAGGCGGATGCAACATATGTAAAATAATAATGCATAATATTATTTTTTTTCTTAAACAACTTAGCTTAATTTTATATAGAGTAAATTGCCATTTGCGTCCCTGTGGTTTACACGAATTAATACAATGCGTCCCTAACACGAATTTTTAACTCTTTGAGTACCTATAGTATACAATCTGTAACACTCTGAGCGTCTGGGCCTAACTTCGTTAAATTCTTTCCGTTAAGTTTAGTTTCGACATTCTGCAGATAGTCAAGTTTTGCTGCTGATCTAGTTAAGGCTATCCACAGATACCCCTGTCGAAACTAGATCAGCAGCAAAACTTAATTATCCGCAGCATGTCGAAACTAAACTTAATGGAAAGAATTGAACGAAGTTAGGCCCATGGGCTCAGAGTGTTACAGATTGTATACCACATGTACTCAAAGCGTTAAAAATTCGTGTTAGGGACGCATTGTGTTAAATCGTGTAAACCACAGGGACGCAAACGATAATTTACTCTTTTATATATATTAATCACTACTTAGCAAGTAGCTAGATAGGAAAACACATCGAGTTATAATTGTGGCCTGAATTAAATCTTTCTTTATATTCTTACCTAAATTCGACTCAGTCCAATTGGTCAGTTGAGATGGGACCTTAATTGAAGGAAACTTTAAATGCAACCATCTCTCAATTGCATACCAGCATGCCTCATCAATCGAGCACGAAGCAAATATATGACTAACAGTTTCCACCTCATTAAAACACATCAAGCACATTATAGAAGGCACCTCAATATCTTTGTCATCCATCTCATTTAATACATTGAATTGCCTTGATGAACCCTCCATTTACTATTGACAAGGGGATGTTTATAAATTGTTAAAACCGACCAAACTAAGCTATATTGGCAGGTTCGGCTTAGTTAGGAGTTATATAGATACATTTACGCTTTGAAAAACCGCATTTCACGGTACGGTTTGGAACTGGTCAGAAAAATCAAACCCGCCAAGATATCGAAAGAATAAAATTAATTTTTTTTTTCAGTTATATGAATCTAACAATTATATTATGTATACGTATTTGTAGTATAATAAGTATAGATTATTAATATAACGTTCTTTTAAAATTTTATTTTACTTATTCTTATCAACCATTTAATACTTAAAAGGTAAAAGTGTTCGTTATTTTTTACCGAACTTTCAAATATCTAATCGTACGATTCCGTGTAAAAAACACCGGCCAACCAAATCCTCGACAACCACTAGCTTAGCATAGTGGTAAATGTGTATACCCAAGACTTCATTAAAATAGTGAGATCTTGAGTTCAAGTCTCACTTGTGACAAAAAAAGAGAGAGTCCAGGTTGGGCCAGAGGGTTTTCTCACCTATGGTGGGATTCTTCCTATGAGAGGTGGAGATGATCGGGTGGGTGAATGACCCGTCAGTAATCCAAATTGTCGTTAAAAAAAAACCAAATCCTCGAAATCGAACCATTTTAATTTCTTTTCCAATGTGGTAGCATACAACAAATTAACTCCAAAAATTTCCTAGATTTAAAAGTTAAAACCCGACAAGATATTTCATCTTCATAATTAAATTATCTTAAAACCCAAATATATGATTGGAAGATTTTAAAACCCAGGTCTCCAAGACAAGCATGACGGGTCTACTGCGTTATCCTAACTTCACATATGGACCTCTCATTACCATACACATTGAACATTCACGGAACTTCTTAAGAGAGAACAATTTTGACTTTTGAGTCAGCTTCTCCGTATACCACTCGTATTTAATATCCGATTCAAGGAAAATGATTAATATTCTAATTTTTATATATCTATATTTATATTTATACGATCTAATAAATAAAAGTTTTTTATGTCACATGTCGCCTCCATATTTATTCTCATCATTTTTTTCCTGCTTCTCTATCTTATATTTACATCTATATCTTTTAATAATAATATATTTTTAAAGAAATAACTAATTATACTAATAAAACACATTTATGTTAAATTATCCCTTATTATAAGAAACTTTGAAATTTAATCATGTAACTTTTATTTTCAATCAAATAGTAAATGAAAGTCAAATTACATTAAATAAGTATTTAATGTATTTTCGAAACCTAATTATATATTAATTTTTACATATTTTGAATTTTATTTTCCATCATTAGTATATGTTATACATTTTTACACCTGTAAAATATATACATAAAGATTTAAGAATTTTATGTATTGATATTTTTCACCCCGTGTATAGTACACGGGTTCTAAGCTAGTTAATAATATAATTATCACCCTTAAAATGAGAAGCTAGATGGGGATATTGGGACAATGGGACATGCCATTCCCTCTCGTATTAGGCCAGTTTGATTTCATACACTCTTAATTTATTTATAATTAAAACATAAATGTAGCTTCGTTAAAGTTTCCTGAATTGTAAACTTGATAATTTATATGGAGTCAAAATGTCAAATTATATTACATCATAGTCAAATTGGTTTTAGAATTGATACTGGTGAATAAAAATTCATGAAGAAACCTAACTCAACAACTGTTGCAAAATGGTAATCATAATTAATGAGTTTATAGTTATTGTTAAATTTCTTCACATGAGATAACCCACAGGGCATTTTGTAGTTACTGCAAAATGGCCACATTTTTGACTTTGTCGTGTTGCAAAACCTATAAAACAAAAACACATATTTAACTAGTAGAATACCCGTCCCGGTCCGGATTGCACAATGTAATCATAGAAAAACTGTTAAAACTATATTTCTTTCTTTTTCTCTACTACCTTCGTATTCCAAACAACATATTTAAATAAAACGGAAAATAAAAAATCGTCATGGTCGGAAACGGAAATTAACCCAGTAATTACTAAAACGGAACCCAAATCAACCCATAAATTTCTAAAACGGGTTAAACTTGTCACCTATAATTTTATATAATAAGAGGGGGTTTTCAAATTAATAAAATTAAAACTTAACCAAAATGTTTACAAAAAAAGTTACTAATTAACAAACGTAACAGAACAATTTACTTCAAATTAATAAACTTGACCTAATCAAATCATATCAAACTTAACAAACATGTTCACCAAAATAAACTTACAAACTCGAAAGATTACAACCGAATCCTTCGAATGATAATGTATATACTTTCTAAATCAAATCAAATGACATAACTTAACATGAAATTACTCTAAATACTCTATCCTCTACTATAAACCATCATGATAAGAAAAATGTATAATATCATAAGACAATAAACCTCTAATTCTCTATCAACTTGTGTCATATCCTTCACAATGCTACACAATTGAGATTGTAAGATACAATTGAGATTGTAAGATAAAGTGCTTTACAGTAACCTGCAAAAGTCAAAGTCAAAATTATTGTCAAAGTAAACTAAATTAACATGACCCTTAGTCATTACAAATGCATGCTTTAGCAATACGAGGAAATTGTGCGCGCATCATGGAAGAGCAACCATGGTATCGCTGAATTTGAGATTATCTACTACATCATCGAAATGATACATAACCCTTGGATACCATCAAACAAAAAGGAAATTAACTACTAAAACATAAATATAATACCTAAAATGAATTCATTATGTGTTTAAGAGTTTAAACCCAATTTTAGATTATGAATTCATTTGAAAAAAATATATGTAAAATTCTTAGGTAATCTTTAAACACTTGAGTGTGTTGTAGACCATTTTCAAGACATGTTTTCTATTTAGCAAAAAATTAATTATTGAATATAACTTGTTAGCAGTGAATTATAACTTTGAACAAAATTAAGGCCCTGAATGAGGAATTTGCACCCAAAGATAGATTTTTATCATCCATCTTGACCCGTACCCCACCCGACCTGACCCGACTCACCCGTTTTGCTAGGAATACCTGTTTATCACTGTTCATTATCAAATAATCAAGAAGATCAAAACCACAAAATCCTTATTCCATATCTTCCTTGACTCAAGAATGTAATTTTGTTTTTTCAAAATGCTCAAATTATGCACAAGAAGAATATAGTTGGAACTTTTACCCTTCTATGGGAGGTCTCTTCCCTTACATATGACCACAAATGTAAGCCAAGCCATCTGCAATCAACATTTTATAAAAACACAATATAGAGTTATAATCTAAGAAACATATCACATTTTAAGCAACGAAAATCTTCTTGTTTAAAGGTAATACTAAATTTCTTGAGAATATTAGCATGAGTATTTAATTTCCTTCTCCATGCTTGTTCAAGAGGTGCACCACCATCAAGTTAATAAAAATGACGTTAATAGACCAGTGTAACTTATTCTTTAATAAAGAATATATATTTCAGATTAAAGGAAATAAGTAGCTGACTATGACGTCTTTAGAAAATCAAAATTCTCAAAAACAAAAAAGTGCCGTCCACTTTAACCGTTCCTACACCCGGCACCTGTTTGTTATAGCAATTGACCGACGTCTTCATGGAAATCCCAAAAACTGACCTAAATAAAAAATCTTCTACGGTTACTGTCTGCTCAAATTGGGATCTGGATTTCACCCTAGAAGAACTCTAATCAACTGAAGCTGTATTCTGGGTCAATTCATATATCATGTATCCAATAATCATCGCAAATTCATTCCCAAACCAATAGTTAACGCACAAAAGAAATATTTCATTTTGATTACTGGAAAACAATATTGAATATAAAATTTTAACTCACCAGTTACAGGCTATCTTTCAAATTAAAAGTATATCATATCCTAAAATCTCAGACCTTATTACCATGTAGTATTCTTTTCAAGGACGACATTTCCTATGTGTTGTTCCTTAAGAGATTCCAAACTCAAGTGTTTCCTGCGCCTCAAGCTTAAACCTGAATTTCTTCGATCGCAGAACGGAGTATCTTTAACAACCTTGAGATGATTAACAGCTGCCCAAACAACAGTCAGCTAATCCATCATTGCTTTTGAAGCCAAATAATGATGTTGCTTTTGAAGCAAAAATCAAATGTTATGAGTGAAAATCAATGTTGATTAGTTAACAGATCATTAAAAAAACATTTAACACAATCTTTATAAAAAATTACAGGCATCAAATTAATCTCACTCACTACAACAGTATCATCCTATCCCGACGATTTTTTTTGACCCTATAGCGACGACTTGTTTCTTCTCAATTGGAACCTTAGCCCAATTTGGATAATATGGCGGAACAACCTTTTCAACCTCCAATTTGGGACCCACAAACTTGTACCCCCCGCCATGAAGTTCTACATCAATGGGAAGAGGCTTCCTCCCATTTTGCTCAAATTTCTTATACAATTTTAGGTTTTTGCCTTTAGATTGTCTTTTTTGGGAGGAGCTACCTACATTGACACATGACATTAAAAAGTTAGGCAATTATAAAGACATTTATTAAACAATAACAAGTAACTTACCACCAGATCCAGTCGCACAACCCGAGTCGAAGTGATACGGACCCCCGTCTCCACCATCTCCACCGTGTGATTGCGCCATTGTTGCCATTTTTCCTATAACAAAATTTATTAGTAAGCACAAATAATTATTAATTAACAAAGACAAATAGTACATTTTTAACATACATTCGATCAGAATCATCACTAAAATAACGTGTGTCAACAACATCATCATCTTCTTCATCGTCATCATTTTACCGAACGGATTAAAACCATCGGCAACCAAACATAAGCGGACATTCCTTGGTTCTTTAGAAAAATCCGGATATCTCTCATCAAAATCTTGCCATGCCTTCCCATCAACCGGATGTCGTATCATACCATCCATTGAGCGTCCAGTATTATGCCAGATCATTTCTTTTGTCGTTAATCTTGAACTATACCTTCGTGTTTTTATCAACCCATCTACTCTCATTACAAACCGGACAATTATGCATTGATTCATTCTCCTTCCAAAACAGTGCACAATCATTAATGCAAGCATGGATAGACTGATATCCTAACCCAATCTTACGCAGTTTCTTCTTAGCTTCATAGTGTGACGCTGGAACGTGATTTTCCTTCGGCATTGCATTTTGTAGAAGCTCTAACAGTTGGTCAAACGAACTATTCATCCATTTGTTGATAACTTTGATATGCATCAATTTGGCTATGAAGTTTAGGGAAGACATTTGACTACAACCGGGGTATAACTCCTTATTTAGCTCCTCAAACAACACATCAAACTCTGGGTCTAAACCAGTTCCATCTTCATCTATATTATCCTCGTTTGTATTTTGCTTAGCCATCACATTATCTATGGCATCAAACATCTCATTATTTGTTGTTGTAGTTGACTATTTAAGAAAAAAATCAGCAGCATTTCACCTTAACTCCCCAAGTATGCAGATAAACCGCAAACTCGAAGGAGTAAGGAGAAATATCTACCAATTTTTTCTTAAATGTCAACCCGTTAAAATATACACATATTATAAATAAGATAGAATATTCAAAAAGCAGTCCCAAAGGGGATAATCCAAAATTTATTTCTATCAGATAAATTTCGGACGGGTATATTCTAAATAAACATATTAGTGTACACAACATGAGACGTACATAAAGGTATAAAAGTCAGGATGCGTACCTTAAAAAATTCAATGAAACACAAATAAGATGTTATTCACACCTCTCCAACCGCAATGAGTTTCGAACTTGCAACAAAATTAAATAAAGTTACATATACATACAAAGATATATACATACATTCACAATTACATAAATACATACACAATTATATACATACAAATCATACAATTACATAATCATACATACGAACATACATACAAATATACATACATATTATATACAAACACACATAAATAAATGCCCAAATTCTAAAATTACATACACAAACACAATTACATACATAAAAATACATACATACACGTATATACATATATAGCCTTTACAAACATACATAAACAAATACTCAAATTCCCAAATTACATACATAAACACAATTCCATACATAAACATAAACATAATACAAATATTTACAAACACACATACATGTATATACATACATAGCCTTTACAAACATACATAAACAAATACCCAAATTCCCAAATTACATACATAAACATAATTCCATACATAAACATAATATAAATACATACAAACACACATACATATATATACATACATATTATATACAAACATACATATATAAATGCCCAAATTCCAAAATTTCATCTAAACCTAATTTCATCATAAAATTTTAAAAATATTTATAAAATCATACATCTAAACCATATATACATAGATATAAATAAACACAACAATGCTCAAATTCTAAAATTACATATACAAACACAATTACATACATAAAAATACATACACATATACATACATATTATATACAAACATACATATATAAATGCCCAAATTTCCAAGTTTCATCTAAACCTAATTTCATCATAAAATTTCAAAAAATATTTATAAAATCATACATCTAAACCATATATATACATACATACAAATAAACACAAACATATACATACAAACATATATCTAAACTTATTTTTAGAAAAATTACTAACCAAATTTGCAAATTATCTTCCTCTCAGCTTGAAATCCTTAAAAAATGGTTAAAGCTTCAAACACCTAACAAAAATCAAAGAAATTAAGCAAAAAAACATCAAAATGTTGATTTTCTTGTTAAGGTTCAACAATAGATGTTAACTCACCTTAAAACCGAAGAGATTGGTGAAGATTGCTCCACAAAATACTCAAAAATCGTGAAATCGCCGGAGAGAGAGAGAGAGATGGAGTGATTTGAGATTTTTTGTTCGAAATGAGAAGCAGAAAGCTGTTTCCTGGTTTAATTCGCGCTGGGACCTATAGCGACGACATGTCGTCGGTATAGGCTCGAAAGTCGGCGCAATAGGTCCCCCGTACCGACGACAGGCTTTGTAGGGTTTTGACCAGTCAATAAAGCAAAAACACTATGCCGACGACATGTCGTCGGTATAGGGCATTCAAGAATTTTATTAATTTAAAAAAAATTTGACTGTATAAAAATTATTATATTAAAAAAAACAAAAAGAAAATCAAAATTACCCTATACCGACGACATGTCGTCGGGATAGGGTTGAGGAAAAAATTCATTGGGCGCCATTTTTCCCTCCAATCTGCTCAACCCTATAGCAACGACATGTCGTCGGTATAGGCTCTAAAGTCGGCGCAATAGGCTCCTATACCGACGAGGCTTCGTAGGGTTTTGACCGGTCAATAAAGTAAAAACCCTATGCCGACGACATGTCGTCGGTATAGGGCATTTTAGAATTTTTTTAATTTAAAAAAAAAAAATTTGACTGTATAAAAATTAATATATTAAAAAAAACAAAAACAAAATCAAAATTACCCTATATGATAAGTGGCCAAAGTTTCATGTATTAAAAGGTGTAATATGTTATATTTATGCAATTTGATATGTGGAATACAAAGGTTTTGTGTAGTCATGCATGTGCATGTGTTGGAAGCTTAAAATGTGATCTTTGAAGATATTACGAGAGAGTCGGAAGAGACACGGAGAAAACGGGGCAAAACTGCAAGCACAGCGTAAGCCTACGCCATCTGGCGTAAGCCTACGCCACCAGCGTAAGGCTACGCCATATCAGCGTAGGCCTACGCCTAAGTAATTTCTTCACACCAGCTTCCAGTGGACCGGCGTAGGCCTACGCCCTCCCAGCGTAAGCCTACGCTGGGTGCGTTTCAGACGCGGGTTTTGGGCGAAACAGCCGATTTTAATAGTTAATTAGGGGTTTCTTCCCCAAATTCGAATCCATCTTTTACACCACAGTTCTTGGGCGATTTTGGTCATTCTTTTAGGATAAAGCACACGATTCTAACATCCGATTGAAAGATTGAAGATGATTTCCACCACCATGAGCGGCTAATCCACCGGTAATCATTCCCGGGTGGATTGTTTGTAAGTTTTTAGGGTTTTATCATGTGCTAGCTTTGAGAAACAATTCTTGTAATCGTTTGGTTTGAAACACTTGAATCTTTGTGTTTAGTATGATTATGAACTCACGGGAGTCGATAAATTCTTGCACGATTGACCCCGTTAGATGATAATTGCTATGAACTTTGATTTATGTTGAATCTATTGATTAATCTAATTCTATATTGCATACATTTGTCTCGATTTCATTCGTGAATATTGGTTTACACTATTTGCCGATGATGTATGAATGTTGATGTTCTTGGTTAGATTTGGTTAATTAGATTTGAATAACCATTCGATTGTTTGAACTCAAATGTTGGTGTGATAATCCCTAATTATTTGTGAGCTTGAAACCCGGGTGTGATACCCTTTTAATTATTGTTTACAACCAAAACCGTTTTGTTTGGTACTTGATTTGTTTATTGAGTTTATAAAGTTTTCACTTAAATCATTGATTGTGTTTGGTCAGAAAGACCCGTTGTAACTTCATAATTTGCATTGTTAATTGAAGTTGAGCACCGACCACAAACTCTTCGTGGTTCGACACCCTTCTTACCCTAACTAGTTTAAGGTGATTAGGACACTCTATTTCTTTATCTTTGACCGGTCCCTTCGACACCGATCAAATTTCTCGACGACATGTCGTCGCTATAGGGTTGGGGGAAAAATTCATTGCCAACTTTCCCTCCAATCTACCTCAACCCTATAGCGACGACATGTCGTCGGTATAGGGTGTCCCATTCAAAATTTTGGTTTTCACCTATAGCGACGACATGTCGTCGCTATAGGGTGACCTATGCCGACGACTAATGTCGTCGGTATAGGCGACGTCGGCACATGGTCATTTTCTTGTGGTGACTGTTATGTAATTATGAAGAAAAACACATAATTATCCTAAACACCAAGAAGCTAGAAAGAGTATTTACCTTCCAGTGTTAGTAAATCTTCATACAAAGTTAGATAATGTGACACGATAATCGTTTCCTGCTTATTATTTTGTTTTCTCAGATTTATCATATAAAATTTACTTGTTACAAATGCACTGTTTTTTCTGATTATTTTTGTTACTATCAAGTAACACGAACATTTTTAATCAACTTGCATTTAAATTTCAAAGAGGAAAGTACTTTAACTTTAGGATAAGATTAACTTACTGTAGGAGTTGAAGTGTTCAGGTAGTATTGAAGTACCTCTCCACTTTAAGGATTTATGGTATGCAACACACACCCAAATGCTTGTTCTCCATCTTTGAAGCCTTGTGAGTGAGCTGGAATGATTTTATACACACCACATTTATACTTATCTGGCCCTTGTTTCTCTTTGCATGAATTCCTACAACTTTCCCAGATTACACTTTAATATTATAACCATGAGTAAATAGTTCAAAGCATTAGGGAACTTCTGTGAGAATGGAATATGGGTTTTCTTTGGCATGCCGTTTAAAAATCTTCGAGCCTTATCATTTCGTATCTGCAGAAATTTAATAACTACTGTTATCTAGAAGCTAAAAAACGATAAAACTTTGAATATAAGTTTAACAAAGGAATATTTTAAACAAACTCTTGCAACAGTTTTAGCAAAGGATTAGTAACACAACTTTTACCATCTTAACTGATTATTAACACATACATACCAGTTCTGAGATAACTGATTACTAACATTTTTGGTTAGCCAGTTCTGAGATAACGGCCCACCCCATCTGATATAATTAGTAATAAATAAAGATGATATCAAGTTTATTAAATGATTCATTAACAAATTACCATTAACCAATATGATAAAAAAAGGTTAAAGAAATAATGTACTCACGCGTGTAAGTTTCCCATCCGAGCCCATGCAAGAAAAGCAGGTGCACCAAAAAAATTGTTTAATTCTTGAGCACTAATATTAAAATCCTGCAATGAAATAGATATATTTCATAACTAATTTGTATAAGAACT
The DNA here is from genome assembly GCA_023525975.1 of Smallanthus sonchifolius. Taxonomy (NCBI): domain Eukaryota; kingdom Viridiplantae; phylum Streptophyta; class Magnoliopsida; order Asterales; family Asteraceae; genus Smallanthus; species Smallanthus sonchifolius. The sequence goes on along the minus strand of CM042026.1, from coordinate 6,394,783 downwards.
CAAACTACAACTGATGTGTTTTCAGAATCTCATATGTTGACTTCATATAATTCAAGATTATAGTCATTATGATTGGAAAAATGGCTACTTTGTAGCATACATAATAAAAATTATGTTTTTGGGTTTCAAATCTCGATGGAATACATCTGTTGCAAAAAAGATATATAATTAACACAAAAATAAGCAACTAATTCAAGATAACAAAATCTTAATTCAAACTGCAACTGAACACGTAAATAAGTAAATCAAAAGCCCTAAGACAATTAACTTGAGACTAAACAACCACAAGGTGTATATGAATGTAACTACAAATCAACTATCAACACAATTCATATTCCATACAAAGCTGTATATGAATCTAACTACAAATCAACTATCAACAAAATAAATAAGTTGCACAATCACGTGTACGATCAGCCACATGAAACTTTGAAGATCAATTAAAATCGATCATAATTTATATTCCATACAAACATAGTCCATCAAACTAATAAGTTGCTTCCCAGTTGTGTCGTTTGTTTCTTTTATCCCCCTTTTTTTTATTTTCACAGCAGTTGCCAGTTATTATGATGTTCTGTTTCCGGAGACCCGGGAGGCTCTTACCCGGACTTTCCTGTCTGTGGGCCAGCAAGACGTGCTGCAGACGTTCCACGAACGTTTTTTCTTTCCCTAGGCTAGTGTTCAAGAATCAGTTGACCGAGAGGGTGGTATGCATTATTAAATCGTATGTATGATTGATTAAAGTAAACGTTAGAACTCACTTAGCGTTGCTGATTTTTAGTATGCACATCAGTTAACTGTAGGTGGCTGTTGATGGATGAGGATGCTTGGCTTGGCGAAGAGAGTTACCCAAAAATTAGCGCCTGACATCCCGTTTATGTTTAACTTTATGTTATTTTAAAACAAGTTTAATTTGTATCAGACAAGTTATGTTTAAGATAGGTTAAGTATTTCGCAGTTTATGTTAAGGTTTAAATCGTTTCTGCTGCAAGGTGTTGAATGTCTTATGTTTATGAGCTATGTGTTGAAGAGTAAATCCAATAAGTGAGGCCTCCCGGGTTTTGTGCCTTACAAAAGGGTCATATGTCGTCGCCATATGTAGCACTATATCAACAACATGTCGTAGGTATAGGGGTTTGACTTGTCAACTTTTCAAATGTATAGGCTTAGTTATTTATTTTTTAAATTTTTTTTGGCACCAAATAATAAAAACTAAAAAAAAAGGAAAAAGAACAGGAAATTAATCTGGACGCCCTTTTTTCCCTCTATCCGTCCAACCCCATGTCGTCGGTACATGGTTTCACCAGGTCAATTTTTGGGAAAGCTTATCCGGACGACATGTCGTCGGTATAGGGTTATCTATACCAACGACGACTGTCGTCTGGATAGGCGTCGTCATTGTAGTGTGCAATCCTTGTAGTGATATTTTTTTTGTTTTGTTTCGTGAGTATAAAAAGGATGGTCACAATGATAAATCTGATGGGTGAGCTTGCTCTTTAACTAAAAAGAAAATAAAATTCAACAAACTTTCTATTTATATTTATATTTTATTATTAATTTATTAAATAATCCGTAATTGAAGTAAGGAAATTATTTGTAAGACTTATTACTTAGTGTATATTTGTATAATTTATATTATATAAAAGTGTACTCTTATCGTAATTCAAAATTTAAATTATGCAATATATGAGGTATGATAACATTTATTAAACTATGAAATATATAATATATTAATATAATTTAGATAATTAGATGGGTTTTTTTTTTCATAAAAAATACAATTGTACGTATAAAAATCAATTGGACATAACGTCGATCACATGCATGTTGTAAAGGAAATGACGAATAAAAATTAAGGTACAATATTACAATTGACAAGTTCATAAACAAACAGATTGAACATTCAAAATCAAGCAAACGATATTTATTCAACAATTTAAGAAATATGAAAGGCAATTTCCTTTCTTCCTTTATATAATTACACTTATGTGTGTGTTTATATATATACATATATGCATGAATACAATTTGAGAGCATCTTAATAAGACTGATGGATCTTATTTCCCAGAAAATCGAAAGATCCAAGCTCAAGGTAGGAGACCATATATATACTTGGAGGAAGCAGAGAACATACACTCACCATGGTCAGTATTTCAAGTTTCTGTGTTTATTTATTCGTTAATTTGTGATTGCTAGTTAATTTGTAAGAAACATATATGCTTGTTGTGCAGGAATCTTCATTGGAGAAGGCAAGCTTATTCATTTTGTGAACTCAAAAAAAGACGGAAATCTTCATTTTTCAGCTGCTTCTTCAAGTGGCAGTAGTACGAAAAACAGAAAAACTCCTTGCCCGTGGTCTTATTGTGGTTCAGAAGAAGTAGCCGGTAGTGGAGTAAGGATGTCTTGCATAGACTGTTTCATAAAAACAGGCTCACTATACCGATTCAAATACGAAGCAAATTCCGTCTACTTTTTTCTAAAACTAGAGGGAACATGCACCACTGCAAGATCAGATCCACCAGAAGCAGTCATACATCGGGCCACTTATCTGTATGGAAATGGGTACTTTGAGTATCATTTGATGAACAACAATTGTGAAGATTTTGCACTTTACTGTAAGACCGGTCTATGGAGCAAGGATAAAGGAAAACAAGGGAGGAGCAGCCAAGCGAATTCAGTTTTCCTGACTAGAGAAGGAGATTTGGGAAACGGAAGGATGTTGTGAAAGTGGCTGTGGAGGAGTTATTTTCTTTTCGTCTTGCTATATTTTTGAAATAATTACGGGTAAATAAACACAACCTATAGCTTAATTATGTTGTGAATCTTTCATTAGTGATTTCGAAATGATCGAGTTACCAGCTGATATATAGTTATGCAAGAATTGAAGTGTGTGTGTTTATTACCAATTAAGTTGAATATGAGATTTCATTGTTAAATCCTGTATAACTAATTTATGGATGCATGTTTAAGATCAATCATCTGTCAAGATTTCAAATATTTGAGTATGATTATAGTTCCCTCTAGATCGATATTTATGGCATTTTTAGACTTTTGGATCGTCGAGATATTTTTTCATTGGGATAGGATGTAGACCAATCTACATTAGTATATTACCATGAAACTTCTCAAGGGACATTTTAGACTCACAAAGTCACGTATAACACACGACAAACATCGATGTTTGTCACACTTTTTATTAATTCTCAAAGACTTCCACTAAAGAGACTCAAACTTCATGCAACGTAAGTAAAGGAGGAAAAATCTACCCACTATTCCATGACTTTGACTCAACTAAAACTAACCTATGATCCATTAAAATAGTAAAACATGTGACTAAATATAACTCCCTTGAAACCTTTTGGAAACCCGTTCAATTAACAACCCGTTGATACCGATCTACAACTTTGACCCGTATCCAATGACACGACTATTAATTAAACCCATCAAGATTAACCCTACACTCCCCCTTAATCTTGATCTTGACCCGTCTCTTCAGTTTAAATAATTCCACATCAAGTTGAAAATATCTTGGATTTTCAAGCTAATTATCCCTCAAGGTTTAACTCTGAACTCTCTACCGACTCTCTTGTTGAACCTTCTGTATGTGAATTATAATGACCAACAACTTTTATTATTTGAATATATATCCAACTAGGTTAGAAATCCAGTATATTACACATGTTGAATAAATGCAATGTTATATACTTATAAATAAATATTTACATATTACATATTTATGACATATTATATAGTTTTGTAAAACAAATTTTAGAAACGCTATACAGTTATTTTTTTTTTAAATGTTCTATAAAAAGAATGAAAGAAATGATATCCATTACAAAATTACCAACTTGCCATTGAAAATTTCATTCAACCGTCATGTAATTAACTTCCACCGTCTCTCTTGACAAAAATTTCCAGGTTTTACTTTTTCCTGCTGTCACCTCCTCTTATTTCTTCGTGGATTGTCCGCCTTCTCTTCACCGTCTAATAATGCTTTTTTCTAGCACTGCAACAAGAAAACCTCCCCACACACACTTGGGCAGGTACCTTTCGATCACACCGTTTGTAGTTGTTTTTCTGGGTAGCACACCCCGTCGCACGTCACCAAAATGTCCTGGCCTTCAACAGAAAAAAAACAACCGATTCAGCCACACGGGCTTGTTCCTCGATCACACAGATCAACACATGGCTTTACCTTCGATTGCTTTCCACACAATTGCAAATCTCACTCGCACATATGAAAGTTCTTCTCGTTTTGCCCAGAACCGTTTTCTGGCTTCGATTTCGTCTCCTCTTCACCGCCAAGTTCTTCCTTCGATCACACAGATTCGATTTTGATAGAGTTATACAGACCTAATCACGCCTTGATCACACCGATATCTTCCGACTGCAATACTCAATTGCAGGTCTTCTTCTTCACTCGAACTCGCTGAACCTTGATCACACAAATCTTTTTCTTTTTTATCTATGTCGGCTCACACAGAACCGTGTTCTTGTTAAATGCTCTCGATCTGGAAACTGCGTTTACAAACCATTGCCGCCGTGAACTGCACTGAACTGCAGAAAAAACGTTGCTATCTCGACCCAATCGAAACCGCCGTTCCTAGCAATTGCAAACACCGATATTTACTTTACATATTTGAGTCTGTTTAGAGTTTTGAATCTTGTTTCAAGTTTAATTAGAATAGGAAGCTTGAATGGCAAGTAAGATTGTTTGTATAAATTAATATTTGGTTCAGGGTCATTAATTTGTATTCAGTTTTATCAAAGTTCTTTATCAATAAAAGAGTCGAATAAATGTTTTGTTCAATTCGTTGTGTTGAGGCCAAAGCTGCTGTGATTAGTAGAGAAGATCAAGAAACGAGTTCATCCAGTTTAACATATTTTTATGGTGATCTATGACCTATGATCATTATTATCAATTTGATCAGTGGATATGACAATTATGATCTATGTAAAAATAATTTCTTCTACTTATTGACCGTTTAAAAATCTTTTCGATCAATATTTGACTTATTATTTACAGTCGACATGGTCCAAGGGCAATTATAAATTACTATATTATGTTATGTGTAATGTATTAATCAAGAAGATTCTTTGAATGATGTAACTTATTATATATTCATGACCGCTTGATGGGTAGGAACCAAAGATTCCATTCGATATTATTAACACTATATAATATAATCAAATTGGGTATTTTTTAGATTTTAAACACCATTTGCATGGCTACTTGTGATTAGATGCAAATTAACATTTAGAGATCATAAGTTTGCACAGATTGAATTATTGATCGAAATAGGTTTTAGTCAAATTTGACGTATCAAATCGTCAATTTGTTAATTACATATTAGCAACTTCTTAATAGACCCTTGTCAATTCGTTGGGTTTAATTATACATTTGGAAAGGGAAAAAAGACCATTTTGTTGAATGATTCAATTCAAGTTCTTAAATTATACAAGAATCCATAAATTTCCTTTGCGGACCTTGTTTCCATCTTCTAATGTTTCTATAATTTTTTGTCGGGTCGTGTAACCAAAATCCCAATAATGTAATTTTGTGATCAAGAAATGTACACACATAATAGTTATCACATAAACATTTGTAAGGACCCAAACTCGGGAGGCCTCACGTATTGGATTTACTTATCAACACATAGCTCATAAACATAATACATTTATCACTAAACAGCGGAAATGATTTAAACTTTAACATACGCAGCGGAAACGATTTAAACTTTAACATACGCAGCGAAAACATAACATATCTAAAACAACTTGTCAAATACATACTGAAACTTGTATGAATCAACTAAAACATAAACATAAGCGGGATGCCAGATGATGCTCTTCGGGTATAACTCATCTTGCTAAGCCAAGCATCCACATACACTCTAAGCCACCTACACTTAACTGACATGCATACTAAAAATCAGCAACGCTGAATGAGTTCTAATGCTTACTTTAAACCAATTATATAAAAGATTTACTAATACATACGTACTGCCCTTACGGCGAAAACTCTACATACTTTCCTTTTCAAAACAGTTTAAAACATATATTAAACCGTCAATTCCTTTAGACTGTACTGCCTTCATGGCTCACGTCCATGAACCGACAAGTACCTGGTCAATGCCTCCATGGCCAACGGCCATGAACCGACAATACCGCTTATCCATCAATTCCCTTGTCACTATTGTACCGCCCCATGGCTCACGTCCATGAACCGATGAGTACCTGGTTAATGCCCCCATGGATCATGTCCATGAACCGACAATACCGCTTAACGCTAAGGGGAGGTTGCGTGGACCTCCCGAGCAACCGCCGTCACTCATCCCAGTTGTACAACCGTTAGCGAACCCAAAGGTTTTTACTAATGGGTAGTAGAGAAGATCAAGAAACGAGTTCAACCGGTTTAACATATTTTTATGATGATCTATGACCTATGATCATTATTATCAATTTGATAATTGCAGTGGATATGACAATTATGATCTATGTAAAAATAATTTCTTCTACTTATTGACCGTTTAAAAATCTTTTCGATCAATATTTGACTTATTATTTACAGTCGACATGGTCCAAGGGCAATTATCAACAAATTCCTATATTATGTTATGTGTAATGTATTAATCAAGAAGATTCTTTGAATGATGTAACTTAATATATATTCATGTCCGCTTATGGGTAGGAACCAAAGATTCCATTCGATATTAGTAACACTATATAATATAATCAAATTGGGTATTTTTTAGATTTTAAACACCATTTGCATGGCTACTTGTGATTAGATGCAAATTAACATTTAGAGATCATAAGTTTGCACAGATTGAATTATTGATCGAAATAGGTTTTAGTCAAATTTGACGTATCAAATCGTCAATTTGTTAATTACATATTAGCAACTTCTTAATAGACCCTAGTCAATTCGTTGGGTTTAATTATACATTTGGAAAGGGAAAAAAGACCATTTTGTTGAATGATTCAATTCAAGTTCTTAAATTATACAAGAATCCATAAATTTCCTTTGCCGACCTTGTTTCCATCTTCTAATGTTTCTATATTTTTTTGTCGGGTCGTGTAACCAAAATCCCAATAATGTAATTTTGTGATCAAGAAATGTACACACATAATAGTTATCACATAAACATTTGTAAGGCCTCAAACTCGGGAGGCCTCACGTATTGGATTTACTTATCAACACATAGCTCATAAACATAATACATTTATCACTAAACAACGGAAACGATTTAAACTTTAACATACGCAACGGAAACATAACATATCTAAAACAACTTGTCAAATACATACTGAAACTTGTCTGAATCAACTAAAACATAAACATAAGCGGGATGCTAGATGCTGATCTTCGGGTAACTCATCTTGCTAAGCCAAGCATCCACATACACTCTAAGCCACCTACACTTAACTGACATGTATACTAAAAATCAGCAACGCTGAATGAGTTCTAATGCTTACTTTAAATCAATTATATAAAAGATTTACTAATACATACGTACTGCCCTTACGGCGAAAACTCTACATACTTTCCTTTTCAAAACAGTTTAAAACATATATTAAACCGTCAATTCCTTTATACTGTGCTGCCCTCATGGCTCACGTCCATGAACCGACAAGTACCTGGTCAATGCCCCCATGGCCAACGGCCATGAACCGACAATACTGCTTATCCGTCAATTCCCTTGTCACTATTGTACCGCCCCCATGGCTCACGTCCATGAACCGACGAGTACCTGGTTAATTCCCCCATGGCTCATGTCCATAAACCGATAATACCGCTTAACGCTAAGTGAAGGTTGCGTGGACCTCACTAGCAACCACCGTCACTCATCCCTGTTGTACAACCGTTAGCGAACCCAAAGGTTCTTACTAATTGGTAGAACCCATATTTGACATCTTGTACAAGTAACATCTGTCCCAAGGACCTTTATAGCTGGTACACATTCCAGTAGGAAATCTATTCACTTTCTGTTCATAAAACTTTATCTGACTTGTTCATAACTTAACATGTATTATGTCTTTCTTTATGTATATGGAAATATAGTAAACGCTTGCCATAAATATCTTTGCTTTTACTGAAATATATCTTAACACATATATCATGTCTTTGTTTATGTATATGAAAATATAGTAAACGCTTGCCAAGAAATATAGTTATACTTTACTGAAAATGTACTTTTGCCTCTTTTAAACTTTACACTAAAACATATCTTTTACTTTGTTTATATATATAAAATATAATAAACACTTTACACTAAGTATGTCTTTCGGTCGAAAAGTCTTGTTCGAAAACCATTTCGTCGAAAACTAATTCGCCCGAATTGTCTTTCATCCGAAGACTTTTCCTTCCGAAATCTATCTCGCCCGAAAACTGTTTATCCGTAATATTTTGTCCGAAATCTACTCATCGTCAGAAATACTTTTCGGACGCAGTAGACTTTTCGAACCATTCAAATACTTTTCGGACGACTCATCTTATCCAAGCTTGATTCTTCATTTTTGATACAAAATCCCAACATTTACGTCCAAACTGTTTTAATCCCAACCATGAAGCTAAATCTGTAGTTTTTTATTCAAAAACACACGTAAAAATCTAATCTTTTGAAGAAAACTTGTTAAAACCCTAAAAACCCATTTCGAACAAAAACTCAGATTTGAACGAGATTCGATACCTGTTTGTGCTTGATTCTTCGGAGAAGCTTCAAATAACGCTGGAGAAGAAGGTTGAATCGATCTTGGGACAAAACCGACACTCTCTCTAGAGAGAGTGAAAATGGCGGAAAGGGGTGTGGGGAAGGGAAGTTTAAAGGCTTGTCCACCCTCCGACCCACTTGGCCCGTCCTCGGCCCACAACCCGGTCCATTAAGTCCCACCATCAACTAACTTTAAAACACGTTCCTAACATTATAAAATTCCGGATATTACAACATTCTCACGATTCAACTTCCTAAAACATGCTAAAAATTGGGTATGTGCGACCGATTTTGGGTCACCAAAACCTCCGTTTGTAATCCCATTTTGTGACAAGGGATTATTTTATGACCGAATTTTGCAAAGGTTTTTTTTTTTGGTGGCAAATCTTGTGACCAGTTTGAGCCCATGGGCTTTGCGACCGGCGATTTTGCGACAATGTCGCGAGTATCGGAATGAAACAATGTCAACTTTATTACCGAACTAGTTTAGATCCCGTGTATACATACGGATGAAAAATATCAATAAATAAAATTTTTAAATCTTTATATGTATATTTCACACGTGTAAAAATGTATCATATACTAAGGACAGAAAATAAAACTCAAAATATGCAAAAACTTATATATAATTCAGTTTTGAAAATAAGTTAAATACTATTTAATGTAATTTGTTTTTCATTTATTATTTGATTGAAAATAAAAGTTAAATAAATAGATTTTCAAAGTTTCATAAGATATAATTTAAAATAAATGTGTTTTATTACTATAATTGATATTTTCTTTAAATATATATTGTTGTTAAAAATATGAGGTGCATTTAATAAGAGAGAGAAGCGAGAAAAAAATAATGAGAATGAATATGAAAGCGACACGTGTCATGAAAAAACCTTTATTTATTATATAGTATAGATTAAATGCAAATACCTAGTTTTCTATCGGTGAAAGTCTAGAACAACTTCAAAAACTGTGTTATTTTCGAATTGTATATATTATCTTATATATTTTATATTAGTGTTTTATTTAAGTCTAAATGTCATGAGATATAAATTTCTATCCAATTATAGTATTAGTTTATGAGAAATTCTTAAACTATATTACATATTAAAAATTATAAAATATATATATATATATATATATATATTAGCGACAAAAACACACCTCTAAAATCTACTCCTAAAATTAACCTATTACCACTTGTAAGACTTGGACCTGAACCACTTTGTTGGGATCAATAAACACCATATTCCATTATTTAATTTGTACATTTATATATCAACTAAATACATAAACACCCCAAATGATTATTCTGATCAATATTATTTCGATCATAACTTATTTTATAAAAGTATAGAACACTTTATTGAAGTTGATGATAATTATTGCCAGCGTTTTCGCCGGCCACCGCCCACGAGAATTTCGTAGTTGCCAATTGCGATTTCATATTTTTATATTTTATTTTTTTATATATTTTAATCAAATCGGATTTTTCAACTACGATTTCAGTTTAAAGTTATTTTTGTTTCACTACAAGAAAACTGGGCACTGCGACCGTATTTTACGACCGCACAAACCGGTAGCAAAATTAGCGACCGATTTGCAACCGGTTTCATAACAGTCGCAAAATTAGCGACCGAACAGTCGTAGATTATTTTTAGTCGCAAATCAGTCGTAGATTTTGCGACTGCATATTTTTCAATCGCAAATCGGCAACATACCGCATTGTTTCGGTCACAAATTATGCGCCCGCTTAGTTTCGGTCGCAAATTTTGCGGACCGTTTAGTTTAGGTCGCAATTCAATTGTCAACATAGTTCAAACCAGGTAATCATAATTCCTCTTGTTTAGCATAACTGCGACCGCTTATGGTAATCGATTATCAATTAGGGTCAATGAAGGCCGATTAAGGCCTTCGAGTTAAGTACGCTCATTGGTGGTAAATAATGATTAAATTATGGTCATTAATGTTCAATTATGATTAATGATGGTTAATTAGAGCTAATATGGTGAATTAGGGTCGTTGATGCATGATTAGCATCATTTAAGGTCGTTTAGGGTGATTGATGCTCCATTATGGTGATTGATGCTCCATTATGGTTAATGATCGTCAAATATGGTCAATGATGGTAGATTAAGGTTGTCGTTATATATATACGAGTGTGTGCGTGTGTGTGTGCTGATATTAAACTAGTCACGTTATTCATAAACCTGATGTCATATCTAATATTTATCCATTAGAAGACTAATTTGGTTACGACCTATAAGTACATATCTTTTGTTACAAAACGTTTTTTATCGCATCAGCCATCTATACCTACCTCAGCCGTGAAATCTCACTCGGTACCTCTTGCTTCATTCGATAATTCGTCTAGTTCATTTTTTCCTCGGTCATTCACACAGATGTGTTAATTGCCACTTACAACCTATCTATTTACCGATTATCTTACTATTTGAACTGACGATTAGTTTAGATCATGAATCTATGAGTGGCGATCCATATGCATCATATGATCTTTGTGTTAACTAATAAACATGTACAGAGAAAGATGGAGGCTCATAATTATTCAAGTGAAGATTTGGTTACAATGAAGAGAAAACAAACATTAAATAGGAGGGCTAAGCCTTACAAGCTAAATGGGCTAAAGCCCATAAACTGACTTATTATGCTAACATCCCCCCTCAAACTCACAATGCACCAGAAATAAACAATGAGAGTTTGTCACACGAAAAACAAAACCGAGATGCCGATTGAGCCTTGGTGAAAACATCTGCAATCTGCAAAGCTGATGGAACAAAGGGTAGCGAGATGGTCCCGAGCTAAAGATGATGACGAGTAAAATGACAATCTATCTCAATATGTTTTGTCCGTTCATGAAAGACAGAGTTCTTGGCGATCTGCATAGCACTTTGATTATCACAATGTAACGGGGTAGGCGAGGAAACGACAACCCCCATGTCTGCCAGAAGCCACCGTAACTAAACAATCTCACATGTAGTCACAGCTATAGCACGATATTCTGCCTCAGTAGAGGACCTAGAAACAACATCATGTTTCTTACTTCTCCATGAGATTAAGGAATCACCAAGGAAAATACAGAAGCCAGTAGTGGATTTACGATCATTAGGATCACTATCCCAATCAATATCACTATAGGCACGTAATTCCAGAGAAGATGTCGAGGGGAACAGGAGACTTTGAAACCAAGTGCCACGAAGATATCTCAAAATACGAATAACAGCTCCCTAGTGAACAGAAGTAGGAGCGGTAAAAAACTCACTAACCACATGAACAACATGAGCGATATTAGGGGGTGTAACTGTAAGATAAACCAACCTGCCTACAATGGTACGATATAGACCTGGATCGGATAGAGGAACACCATTAGTGGGAGAGTGACGCGCGTTGGTTTCAAGAGGAGTGTCTGCAATTATGTTATCAGAGAGTCTCGCACGTTGAAACAGATCCGAAATATACTTCGTCTGAGAGAGAAGGTATCCCTTTTTAGATTGGGCTACCTCAATCCCCAAAAAATACCGTAATAGTCCCAAATCTTTCATAGAAAAACGGTGAGCCAAGTCACGTTTCAAAGACTCAATGCCAACATAATCATCGCCCGTAATAATCATATCATCAACATATAAAGACAAGAGAATGCGTCCAGCATTCGTACATCGAACAAAAAATGTTGAATCATGATTGCTAGGAAGGAAACCAAGGGAAGTGATGACTTTAGAGAATTTCTCAAACCAGGCACGAGTAGCCTGTTTGAGCCCATATAGAGCCTTTCGAAGCTGACAAACTTCATCGGGCTGATGAGTTATTCCCGGGGGTGGAGTCATGTAAACCTCCTCATGAAGATCACCATTCAGAAATGCATTTTTGACATCCATTTGACAGATCTTCCCCTGAAGAACGGACGCAGCAACTATTAAAGTACGAAATGTCGTCATTTTTGCCACTGGGGCAAAAGTCTCCTCATAATCCATACCATACGTTTTCTTACCGGTTGTCGTTTGATGGAGTGGCGATTGTGGAGCGAATGAAGCTATTGTGTATATGTGTTAAAAAAATCAAATCAAGCTCCCATAAGTAAAATCCCGCTGCGGGCGCTCAACCACTTCATTTTTTCTAATCATTTTCATTCTGGACCAGCCCAAAAAAAAGCCCAGTAAAATGGAGGCCCTAAATTTTTAGGGGCCCAATCCCTTGTTTACTCTTTAAGCCCATTGGGCCGGCCTTGGATCACATGATTCTGCAGGGTAATACACAAATAATGAGTTGATGTCATGTTTAGTGGTGAACAAAAAAACCGGAATCGGAACCGGAACCGTCCAAGGAACCTGTTCTTCCCAAAAACCGGTTCTTTCAGACCTGAACCAGTTCTTGAAAAACCGGAAGTGGATACATAGGTTCCAGTTTTTCAACCAAGAACCATACCTGGATACATAGGTTCCAATTTTCGCCTTATTGTTTAGCCTTGGGGTTTAGCTTTTAGGGTTTAGATTTTATGGTTTATGTTTTTTTTTTGGGTGGGGTGGGGGGTTTAGGTTTTGGGGGGGGGGGGGGGTTTAGGGTTTTGGGGGGTGGGGGTGGTGGTTTTAGGCTTTTCGGGGTGGGGTTGGAGGAGGGGGGTTTAGGTTTTTGGGGGTGCGGGTGGAGGGGGCTTTAGGTTTTTGGATTCAGGTTAGGGTTCGATGAGACGGTTCCAACGGCGCTGAAACGAGCTCAATCGGAGTTCGTTTGATCCACTTCATAGGATTTATTAGCGAAAAACCACTTTTTAGTGGAACCGTCCCCTAGTTATTTATATGTTTAATTAATGTATTTATATGTTTAACTAAGTTTTTCGAATAGCCAAAAATAGGTTCTTGAAATACGCGCCTTGAATTACCGGAACCGGTTCTTCAATACCCGGAACCGGTTCTTCAATACCCAGAACCGGTACATAGGGTCCGGTTTTTCAACCAAGAACCAGACCTGGAACTGGAACCGGTAAGAACCGAAACCGGTTCTTGAGAATACCCGGTTTGTGCACGTGTACGCTCAACCACTTCATTTTTTCTGATCATTTTCTTTCTGGACCAGCCAATAAAAGCCCAGTAAAATATAGGCCCTAAACTTTTAGGGGTCCCAAGCCCTTGTTTACTCTGGGCCGGCCTTGGATAAAATGATTCTGCAGAGACTAGAGTAATACACAAATAAGGAGTTGATGTCATGTTTAAAAATTGACTTTTATTCTTAAGATATTAAGTTGAATTTTATGACGGTGATTGATAAATGGTTGATCTTAGATGAACCATGAGGCCACATGTGGATGTAAAATGTTAAAATCTGTAATTTAATTTTTATATATATGTATACTAGGTTAAAATCCCGTGTATTACACTGGTTGAATAAACATAATATTATATATTAAGTAATAAAAAATTTATTTTTTAAAAACTCGTGTTACCCGTGGAATACAATATAATCTAATAACACATATACTCGTCAAAATATATCAGGAAATTTATTTATTAATATAAAGATTAGTATTTTCTTTAAAAATATATTATTATTAAAAGATAGAGGTGTATTTAATAAGAGAGAGACAAGAAAAAATGATGAGAAAGAATATGGAGGCGACATATGACATGAAAAACCTTTATTTATTATATATTAATAGATTGTACATACTGTTTATTGAAAAATAACTAATTTATATATATGTATATTGTATATACTGTTTATTGAAAAATAACTATATATACATATATCAATCCTAGAAATATTGTATATGATTTTATTGTATAAAGAGTTATACACTATTGCCTTCTTTTGGCATGCATTATTATTGGTGTGTGCTGGTAATAAGTGATTATTAATTATAATCAGCCAATTTTCTTTTCACACAACCTCTTTCTTTTGGACAAGAGGGTCTTTTGATACCTTAAAAATAAGTGAAAATAGATATTGCCGATTGGCCGGAAAAACGGTAAACTTGGCCGAGGAAAATTCCGTCGGTAATCTGTCGTTGATTTGTCAATCGCTAATCTTTCGGAAATTTCCGACAACATTCCGTCGGTGAAAGTGTTTCCCATATGCATTTTACCTACGGACTATCACCGATGGAATCTCGTCGGTGAAAAATTTTCTTGACGGGTGTCCGTCGGAAACGGTCATCGATGATAGTGCTATTTTCTTATAGTTTCTAGGGTTAGTTTTATTGATATAATTTTGCCGCCGTTAAAAATTAGTATTAATATTAATTTAACTTTTAGAAAAGTTTTTTTACCATTCAAAAGTATTATTCTTCAAAGTAATTAACCCCCCTCAAAAATTTATTAGCTAAAAGTTTAAAAATTAAAATGGACCTAAGACCATCCCATTGGTGACTGGTTAAGTGGGCAATAAAACTATTTAAAAAAACATTTATTTATCACAAAATTAAAATGGACCAAGACCATCCATTGGTGATTGGTTAGGTGGGCAATAAAGCTATTTAAAAAAAAACATTTATTTATCACAACTTGGTTTCTGTACCAACCCCAAGTCGTCATCCTTTTTTAATAGTTCTCTATTTCAATATTTTTTAATAGATAAAAATAATTATAAATTATATTTATTAATAAAAGATTGGTTTGGGTTGGATTGGCCGGAAAAACGGTAAACTTGGCCGAGGAAAATTCCGTCGGTAATCTGTCGTTGATTTGTCAATCGCTAATCTTTCGGAAATTTCCGACAACATTCCGTCGGTGAAAGTGTTTCCCACATGCATTTCACCTACGGACTATCACCGATGGAATCTCGTCGGTGAAAAATTTTCTTGACGGGTGTCTGTCGGAAACGGTCATCGATGATAGTGCTATTTTCTTATAGTTTCTAGGGTTAGTTTTATTGATATAATTTTGCCGCCGTTAAAAATTAGTATTAATATTAATTTAACTTTTAGAAAAGTTTTTTTACCATTCAAAAGTATTATTCTTCAAAGTAATTAACCCCCCTCAAAAATTTATTAGCTAAAAGTTTACAAATTAAAATCGACCTAAGACCATCCCATTGGTGACTGGTTAAGTGGGCAATAAAACTATTTAAAAAAACATTTATTTATCACAAAATTAAAATGGACCAAGACCATCCCATTGGTGATTGGTTAGGTGGGCAATAAAGCTATTTAAAAAAAAACATTTATTTATCACAACTTGGTTTCTGTACCAACCCCAAGTCGCCATCCTTTTTTAATAGTTCTCTATTTCAATAATTTTTAATAGATAAAAATAATTATAAATTATATTTATTAATAAAAGATTGGTTTGGGTTGGATTGTTAATTGATGTAGAAAATTGGGTTTAATTGGTTTTTCTAAAGGGTTTTTTCAGTTGTGAGTTTCCTCCTGGGTTAAAGGTTTGATCCGAATTTGTGGTGTAGTTGAGCCGGATTTGTGATGTAGTTTGAGAAAAAAAAAAGGTGTTGTGAATGTGCTCTAATAATAACATAATTTTGCTTGTTTTAATGGGATTAATTTTTGGAAGTTTGACTCCGTCGTCTACCACTCATTCCATAGACTAAATCTAATTGAGTAGACTCATAAACAAAAAAGGTTGAATATTCAAAAGTCAAGCAAACAATAATGTACTATTTGAGAACTACAAAAAGACACTTTCATTCCTTTTCCTCTATATAATTTACATATACAAGTAAACAACCTTGAGAGCATTTTGATTAACACAGATGAGTCTATTATCCCAGAAAGTCGAAAGATCCGAGCTAAAGGATGGAGATCACATATATAGTTGGAGGAAACTATACACTCACCATGGTAAAATCAGTTCCCTGATTAACTACTAATTGTTTATGCATTCATTTGGCAGCTAATTAAATGTATGAAACATGTGCAGGCATCTTCATCGGAGAAGGCAAAATCATTCATTTTGTGAACACTAAAAGGGCGGCTGGGGGTGGTCACTTTTCAGCACCATTCAGCCGATTCTCAACCAGCAGCAGCGGTGAGGAAAAAACCTCTTGTTCGACTTCGTTTTGTAGGTCGGAGAAAGTGGACGGAAGTGGAGTACGATTATCTTGCCTAGATTGCTTCCTTAAAGAAGGGACGTTATGCCGATTCGAATATCAAGTAAGTCGCGAGTTTCTTCTAGCAAAAATGGTTGGCGGAACATGCACCATGGCTGAATCTGATTCCCCAGAAGAGGTGATATATAGGGCTACTTATTTGCATGAAAATGGGTATGGAAAGTATGATGTGATGAACAACAATTGTGAAGATTTTGCACTTTATTGTAAAACTGGTCTATGGAGCACTGATAAAGGGTATCAAGGGAGGAGTAGTCAAGCGAATATGGTTCATCCAACAAGCCAGGATAACAAACATAAAGACTTGGCAGAAAATGTGATTCGATATGCAACGGCTATTCCAAGAGCATTCTCAAAGCGAGAGGATAAAGACTTGGGTGTTCGTAAGGATGTTGTGAAGGTGCCTGTAGAGGAGTTATCGTCATTTTGTGCTTCTCTAAAGTCGTAACAAATTAATTATCTTGTTTTAAAAAATCTTTCATTTCTGATCAGTTTGAGATTTGTTCCATGGAAGCTCAAAACTTAATTTCATTTTTATTTATGAATGTAATTTTTGTGTCAATCTATTAAGTTATGTAATGCCGAACTTTATATATAATATATGTACTTTTGAAAATTTTGTATGTGTATATATAGGCGGATGCAACATATGTAAAATAATAATGCATAATATTATTTTTTTCTTAAACAACTTAGCTTAATTTTATATATATTAATCACTACTTAGCAAGTAGCTAGATGGGAAAACACATCGAGTTATAGTTGTGGCCTGAATTAAATGTTTCTTTATCTTCTTACCCAAATTCGACTCAATCCAATAATTGGTCAGTTGAGATGGGACCTTAGATGAAGGAAACTTTAAATGCAACCATCTCTCAATTGCATACCAGCATGCCTCATCAATCGAGCACGAATCAAAGATATGATCAACAGTTTCCACCTCATTAAAACACATCGAGCACATTATAGAAGGCACCTCAATATCTTTGTCACTCAGATTCACCCAAATAGGAATGCGATTTAAGATTATTCGCCATGATAAAATAATTACTTTTCACGGGACTAACCTATTCCACTTTGTAGTACAACTCTGATCCGGTAAAACTACCCCGTCAATATGATTCCTTACCTTATTTACCACGAACTCCTCTTCTACACCCTCTAAATCCCACACCCATCTATCCGACTCTTTAGACAAATTTATCTCTTGAGGAATCAAAAGTAAATCTTGTAATTGAGCTTGTTTAGCACCCCCTCACTTGACAGCGCCAATTCCAACTCCACCATTCACCGTCCTTTCTTTCATTAACAAGACACTTTTTATTCAACTCTAACCCATATAAACAAGGAAATCTGGAAGAGAGTTATCAATTATTTATCCAATAGTCATTCCAAAACTGAGTATCCATCCCATTACTAACTTTCCTTTTCAAAGAGGATAAAGAAACCACTCCATTCTCATCAAGGCTAATATTGTCGAAGTATTCGGTTCCAAACTCCGTGACCCATCCTTTTTCTATCCCCATAAAGAAAACAGCCCCCTCCCCATAAATCAACTTAATTATTTTCACCCACAAGTCCTCGTTCATATTAAGTAATCTCCATCTCTATTTATATAGTAAATCCTTGTTGAACCCTTCCAATCCGCTTATCACTCCCTGTACCACCCCAAATTTTTTTTTGGCCTAATAGATTCAAGAGTTTTACTGATCTGAACCGGCATATGAAAGAGGGACATGCAATAGATCCCAATCGACCATAGTACCAAGGAATTGAGAGTAGCTCTTTTGTCAATGGAAAGCATAGAAGCTTTCCATTTATACAACTTACGATCAAACGTGTTGATCAATATTTTCCGCCCATTAACTCTACCATATTCGAACCAACGAGAAAGCCCAAATAAATAAATGGAATCGTCCCTGGTTTACATCTTACCATCCCCGCACACTGTTGAACTTCGAGATAATCAACCCCTACCCCAAATAAGCTAAATTTTTGAAAGTTTTTTTAGCCCCGACGCCAAGTAGAAATAGTTCAGAATCCTGACCACATTTTTAATATTAAAACCGGACCATTCCCCTATCAATAACACACCGTCAACATAAAATAAAAGGGAAATCGATACACTGTCTCTCCCTACCCCCGCTGTCAAAATAAACCAGCAAAAACAACATCTTCAATGGCAACGTACAAACCCTCCATAACAAGGATAAACAAAAAATGAAGACAAGGGGTTCCTCGGATGTAAACCTTGCTCAATCTGAAACTCCTCTGAAGGACTGCCATTCACTAGAACCGAAGCTTTAGGAGATTCCAAACAAGTCCTAATCTAGCTAATCCATCTTTTTTTAAACCCCCATAAAATTCACAATAGTTTCCAAATATTGACAATTATTCCTCTTCTTGTGCCAATCAACTATCTCGTTCTCAAAATCAATTTTGAAAATCAAAAGTTTCTTATTCCTCTTCTTGTGCCAATCAACCATCTCGTTCACAAGAATAGGGCCATCAAGAATTAGATAACCTTTTATTAAAAGCCGATTGTTCCACACTAACCAACAAATCCATCACCCTTACTAACCGGTTCGCCAAAAGTTTGCAATAACTTTGTATTGCAAGTTGATTAAACTGATAGGTCTAAAACCTTTTATACACATATATACGCAATTTTAGGGATAGAAGCAGACCGAAAAAACTCGTGAACAAAATCCATTATATCCTCCTTCAAAGTCCCCCAATTTCGTTTGATAAAGAGAAAAACATGAGGACTAAGAGATTTGTCACTCCCACAAGAACACACCTCCTCTTTGAGCTCAGTCCGAGTAATCTCTTGTTCCAGTAAAACAATATATTCCTCTAAAACAAGGAGGTTTTGATGTAGAGCTAGCAACCTCAGAGTTGTCAACCTATACACTAAATTCTCCATCCTCTTTACTACCACCAACTGCATTTTGAACTTGAAAACCATTCCCCAAGCTTATATATAATTACACACCATTATATGCACGGTATATTCAACACACTACAAGAAATCAGAGCAATAGCGGCGACACCAGAAATGTCGCCGCTATTGCTCTCGATCCGTGTTTCATTTCTTAATCAAAGATCTGACGGTTGATTGAAAGTTAATCGGACGGATGTGGTTTTAAGACCAATAGCGGCGACACCTTTAGCGGCGACATGTCGCCGCTATTGCTCTTGATCCGTGTTTCATTTCTTAATCAAAGATCTGACGGTTGATTGAAAGTTAATCGGATGGATGTGGTTTTAAGACCTTTAGCGGCGACACCTTTAGCGGCGACATGTCTGGCGGGGTATTTCACTCCATCGACGACCTCACTTCTGCTCCTCCCCCCAAAATCACTCACTTTTACTCTCCCAAAATCGAAACCACCACCACCTCGCAACCACCACCACCTCGCAGCACCTGCAACCACCACCACCTCGCAGCACCTATTACACCGCCACCACCTGCAACCACCACCACCTCGCAGCACCAGCACCTGAAACCACCACCACCTCGCCGCACCACCACCTCGCCGCACCACCACCTGAAACCACCACCAACTCGCCGCCACCACCTGCCATTGCTGATACAACTATCCGGGAAATGATTAGAGGTTTTTTGGAATTTCTTGTGAAGTGGGGATGAAGACGAGGGCGACGACGAGGATGAAGATTAATTGTTTAGTTTTTTTGTTGTTTAAAGATTCAGAATAGCTTGATTTGGTCAAAAGTTTTAATATTTGTTCTAACTTTATATATTAATGTATTTGTGGTTATGTTTTTGTTATATTGGGCCAAAAAAATAAAAAAAAATAGCGGTTTGGTGATGCATGTATGTTTGTAGAAAAACTGGAAATAATGAAAATACGAATAAACTGCAAAACGGGTCAGATTAGCATTAGCGGCGACACATTTGGCATTAGCGGCGACAAACTAGGTATTAGCGGCGAGACATTAGCGGCGACTCATTAGCGGCGACTGTCGCCGCTATTAAGTATTAGCGGCGACAAATGTCGCCACTATTGAGTGTATTTTTTGTAGTGACATTTAAAAACAAGTTATTTTTTTAATATATAATAATATTATACCCGGATAATTACACACCATTGAAGGCAACTTTAAATGCAACCATCTTTCAATTGCATACTAGCTCTAAGTAGAGATGAACATTTGGTACCTGGTACCGGTATCGATATCGAACCGAACCGGTAACAAACCGATAGAGTCGGTACCGGTATCGGTACCCGCTTTTCTATAAATTCGGTACCGGTACCGATATGGTACGGGTACCGAAAAAGATGAACATTTTGTAACGAATACCGGTACCAATACCCACTTTTCTATAAATTCGGTACGGTACCGATCTCATCCCTAGCTGTAAGGCCCCAAACTCGGATAACCTCACTTGTTGGATTTACTCATAAACACACAGTGGATTAAACATGGAAATTTGAAATAGAATTAAAATATCAACTATTATGTTTGTTAGCAACTTTTTTTTAATATTTTGGTTATGTTTTAATTTATTAAAGGGAAAACTTAACCAAATAGTAACCAAGTTTCCTAAGTGTTTCATTTAAGTAACTCAAATTTTTTTTGTCACTCAAATTTTTTTTGTCCCTCTAAAGTCACTCAACTTTCACTAAGTATTCCAATCCTATGTAATATTTTTATAAATGTTTAAATTTTTAAAATTTGAATGAGACAAATGAAATATATATGAATATTAGTTACCAATAAGTGAAATTTTTATTTCAATTAACTTCAAATATGAGGTAATAGTGAAGAAAAAAATTCACCAAATAATAAACAATTTCAAAATTGTTATATTTAAGTCGAATTGAAAAAAAATAATTGCTAAATAGTAAACAAGATTTATATATGTTTCATTTATCTCATTCAATTTTAAAAATATTAAACATTTATAAAAGTATTACATATGATTGGAACACTTACTGAAAATTGAGTGACTTTCGAGGGACAAAAAACTTTGAGTGATATAATTGAAACACTTGAGAAATTTGGTTACTATTATGTAAAGTTACCCTTAGAAAACCCAGACTGTGATGGGTATAAAACTAGTTTATGTAGTTTTGAAAATTTTGTGTGTATAGGCGGATGCAACATATGTAAAATAATAATGCATAATATTATTTTTTTTCTTAAACAACTTAGCTTAATTTTATATAGAGTAAATTGCCATTTGCGTCCCTGTGGTTTACACGAATTAATACAATGCGTCCCTAACACGAATTTTTAACTCTTTGAGTACCTATAGTATACAATCTGTAACACTCTGAGCGTCTGGGCCTAACTTCGTTAAATTCTTTCCGTTAAGTTTAGTTTCGACATTCTGCAGATAGTCAAGTTTTGCTGCTGATCTAGTTAAGGCTATCCACAGATACCCCTGTCGAAACTAGATCAGCAGCAAAACTTAATTATCCGCAGCATGTCGAAACTAAACTTAATGGAAAGAATTGAACGAAGTTAGGCCCATGGGCTCAGAGTGTTACAGATTGTATACCACATGTACTCAAAGCGTTAAAAATTCGTGTTAGGGACGCATTGTGTTAAATCGTGTAAACCACAGGGACGCAAACGATAATTTACTCTTTTATATATATTAATCACTACTTAGCAAGTAGCTAGATAGGAAAACACATCGAGTTATAATTGTGGCCTGAATTAAATCTTTCTTTATATTCTTACCTAAATTCGACTCAGTCCAATTGGTCAGTTGAGATGGGACCTTAATTGAAGGAAACTTTAAATGCAACCATCTCTCAATTGCATACCAGCATGCCTCATCAATCGAGCACGAAGCAAATATATGACTAACAGTTTCCACCTCATTAAAACACATCAAGCACATTATAGAAGGCACCTCAATATCTTTGTCATCCATCTCATTTAATACATTGAATTGCCTTGATGAACCCTCCATTTACTATTGACAAGGGGATGTTTATAAATTGTTAAAACCGACCAAACTAAGCTATATTGGCAGGTTCGGCTTAGTTAGGAGTTATATAGATACATTTACGCTTTGAAAAACCGTATTTCACGGTACGGTTTGGAACTGGTCAGAAAAATCAAACCCGCCAAGATATCGAAAGAATAAAATTAATTTTTTTTTTCAGTTATATGAATCTAACAATTATATTATGTATACGTATTTGTAGTATAATAAGTATAGATTATTAATATAACGTTCTTTTAAAATTTTATTTTACTTATTCTTATCAACCATTTAATACTTAAAAGGTAAAAGTGTTCGTTATTTTTTACCGAACTTTCAAATATCTAATCGTACGATTCCGTGTAAAAAACACCGGCCAACCAAATCCTCGACAACCACTAGCTTAGCATAGTGGTAAATGTGTATACCCAAGACTTCATTAAAATAGTGAGATCTTGAGTTCAAGTCTCACTTGTGACAAAAAAAGAGAGAGTCCAGGTTGGGCCAGAGGGTTTTCTCACCTATGGTGGGTTTCTTCCTATGAGAGGTGGAGATGATCGGGTGGGTGAATGACCCGTCAGTAATCCAAATTGTCGTTAAAAAAAAACCAAATCCTCGAAATCGAACCATTTTAATTTCTTTTCCAATGTGGTAGCATACAACAAATTAACTCCAAAAATTTCCTAGATTTAAAAGTTAAAACCCGACAAGATATTTCATCTTCATAATTAAATTATCTTAAAACCCAAATATATGATTGGAAGATTTTAAAACCCAGGTCTCCAAGACAAGCATGACGGGTCTACTGCGTTATCCTAACTTCACATATGGACCTCTCATTACCATACACATTGAACATTCACGGAACTTCTTAAGAGAGAACAATTTTGACTTTTGAGTCAGCTTCTCCGTATACCACTCGTATTTAATATCCGATTCAAGGAAAATGATTAATATTCTAATTTTTATATATCTATATTTATATTTATACGATCTAATAAATAAAAGTTTTTTTATGTCACATGTCGCCTCCATATTTATTCTCATCATTTTTTTCCTGCTTCTCTATCTTATATTTACATCTATATCTTTTAATAATAATATATTTTTAAAGAAATAACTAATTATACTAATAAAACACATTTATGTTAAATTATCCCTTATTATAAGAAACTTTGAAATTTAATCATGTAACTTTTATTTTCAATCAAATAGTAAATGAAAGTCAAATTACATTAAATAAGTATTTAATGTATTTTCGAAACCTAATTATATATTAATTTTTACATATTTTGAATTTTATTTTCCATCATTAGTATATGTTATACATTTTTACACCTGTAAAATATATACATAAAGATTTAAGAATTTTATGTATTGATATTTTTCACCCCGTGTATAGTACACGGGTTCTAAGCTAGTTAATAATATAATTATCACCCTTAAAATGAGAAGCTAGATGGGGATATTGGGACAATGGGACATGCCATTCCCTCTCGTATTAGGCCAGTTTGATTTCATACACTCTTAATTTATTTATAATTAAAACATAAATGTAGCTTCGTTAAAGTTTCCTGAATTGTAAACTTGATAATTTATATGGAGTCAAAATGTCAAATTATATTACATCATAGTCAAATTGGTTTTAGAATTGATACTGGTGAATAAAAATTCATGAAGAAACCTAACTCAACAACTGTTGCAAAATGGTAATCATAATTAATGAGTTTATAGTTATTGTTAAATTTCTTCACATGAGATAACCCACAGGGCATTTTGTAGTTACTGCAAAATGGCCACATTTTTGACTTTGTCGTGTTGCAAAACCTATAAAACAAAAACACATATTTAACTAGTAGAATACCCGTCCCGGTCCGGATTGCACAATGTAATCATAGAAAAACTGTTAAAACTATATTTCTTTCTTTTTCTCTACTACCTTCGTATTCCAAACAACATATTTAAATAAAACGGAAAATAAAAAATCGTCATGGTCGGAAACGGAAATTAACCCAGTAATTACTAAAACGGAACCCAAATCAACCCATAAATTTCTAAAACGGGTTAAACTTGTCACCTATAATTTTATATAATAAGAGGGGGTTTTCAAATTAATAAAATTAAAACTTAACCAAAATGTTTACAAAAAAAGTTACTAATTAACAAACGTAACAGAACAATTTACTTCAAATTAATAAACTTGACCTAATCAAATCATATCAAACTTAACAAACATGTTCACCAAAATAAACTTACAAACTCGAAAGATTACAACCGAATCCTTCGAATGATAATGTATATACTTTCTAAATCAAATCAAATGACATAACTTAACATGAAATTACTCTAAATACTCTATCCTCTACTATAAACCATCATGATAAGAAAAATGTATAATATCATAAGACAATAAACCTCTAATTCTCTATCAACTTGTGTCATATCCTTCACAATGCTACACAATTGAGATTGTAAGATACAATTGAGATTGTAAGATAAAGTGCTTTACAGTAACCTGCAAAAGTCAAAGTCAAAATTATTGTCAAAGTAAACTAAATTAACATGACCCTTAGTCATTACAAATGCATGCTTTAGCAATACGAGGAAATTGTGCGCGCATCATGGAAGAGCAACCATGGTATCGCTGAATTTGAGATTATCTACTACATCATCGAAATGATACATAACCCTTGGATACCATCAAACAAAAAGGAAATTAACTACTAAAACATAAATATAATACCTAAAATGAATTCATTATGTGTTTAAGAGTTTAAACCCAATTTTAGATTATGAATTCATTTGAAAAAAATATATGTAAAATTCTTAGGTAATCTTTAAACACTTGAGTGTGTTGTAGACCATTTTCAAGACATGTTTTCTATTTAGCAAAAAATTAATTATTGAATATAACTTGTTAGCAGTGAATTATAACTTTGAACAAAATTAAGGCCCTGAATGAGGAATTTGCACCCAAAGATAGATTTTTATCATCCATCTTGACCCGTACCCCACCCGACCTGACCCGACTCACCCGTTTTGCTAGGAATACCTGTTTATCACTGTTCATTATCAAATAATCAAGAAGATCAAAACCACAAAATCCTTATTCCATATCTTCCTTGACTCAAGAATGTAATTTTGTTTTTTCAAAATGCTCAAATTATGCACAAGAAGAATATAGTTGGAACTTTTACCCTTCTATGGGAGGTCTCTTCCCTTACATATGACCACAAATGTAAGCCAAGCCATCTGCAATCAACATTTTATAAAAACACAATATAGAGTTATAATCTAAGAAACATATCACATTTTAAGCAACGAAAATCTTCTTGTTTAAAGGTAATACTAAATTTCTTGAGAATATTAGCATGAGTATTTAATTTCCTTCTCCATGCTTGTTCAAGAGGTGCACCACCATCAAGTTAATAAAAATGACGTTAATAGACCAGTGTAACTTATTCTTTAATAAAGAATATATATTTCAGATTAAAGGAAATAAGTAGCTGACTATGACGTCTTTAGAAAATCAAAATTCTCAAAAACAAAAAAGTGCCGTCCACTTTAACCGTTCCTACACCCGGCACCTGTTTGTTATAGCAATTGACCGACGTCTTCATGGAAATCCCAAAAACTGACCTAAATAAAAAATCTTCTACGGTTACTGTCTGCTCAAATTGGGATCTGGATTTCACCCTAGAAGAACTCTAATCAACTGAAGCTGTATTCTGGGTCAATTCATATATCATGTATCCAATAATCATCGCAAATTCATTCCCAAACCAATAGTTAACGCACAAAAGAAATATTTCATTTTGATTACTGGAAAACAATATTGAATATAAAATTTTAACTCACCAGTTACAGGCTATCTTTCAAATTAAAAGTATATCATATCCTAAAATCTCAGACCTTATTACCATGTAGTATTCTTTTCAAGGACGACATTTCCTATGTGTTGTTCCTTAAGAGATTCCAAACTCAAGTGTTTCCTGCGCCTCAAGCTTAAACCTGAATTTCTTCGATCGCAGAACGGAGTATCTTTAACAACCTTGAGATGATTAACAGCTGCCCAAACAACAGTCAGCTAATCCATCATTGCTTTTGAAGCCAAATAATGATGTTGCTTTTGAAGCAAAAATCAAATGTTATGAGTGAAAATCAATGTTGATTAGTTAACAGATCATTAAAAAAACATTTAACACAATCTTTATAAAAAATTACAGGCATCAAATTAATCTCACTCACTACAACAGTATCATCCTATCCCGACGATTTTTTTTGACCCTATAGCGACGACTTGTTTCTTCTCAATTGGAACCTTAGCCCAATTTGGATAATATGGCGGAACAACCTTTTCAACCTCCAATTTGGGACCCACAAACTTGTACCCCCCGCCATGAAGTTCTACATCAATGGGAAGAGGCTTCCTCCCATTTTGCTCAAATTTCTTATACAATTTTAGGTTTTTGCCTTTAGATTGTCTTTTTTGGGAGGAGCTACCTACATTGACACATGACATTAAAAAGTTAGGCAATTATAAAGACATTTATTAAACAATAACAAGTAACTTACCACCAGATCCAGTCGCACAACCCGAGTCGAAGTGATACGGACCCCCGTCTCCACCATCTCCACCGTGTGATTGCGCCATTGTTGCCATTTTTCCTATAACAAAATTTATTAGTAAGCACAAATAATTATTAATTAACAAAGACAAATAGTACATTTTTAACATACATTCGATCAGAATCATCACTAAAATAACGTGTGTCAACAACATCATCATCTTCTTCATCGTCATCATTTTACCGAACGGATTAAAACCATCGGCAACCAAACATAAGCGGACATTCCTTGGTTCTTTAGAAAAATCCGGATATCTCTCATCAAAATCTTGCCATGCCTTCCCATCAACCGGATGTCGTATCATACCATCCATTGAGCGTCCAGTATTATGCCAGATCATTTCTTTTGTCGTTAATCTTGAACTATACCTTCGTGTTTTTATCAACCCATCTACTCTCATTACAAACCGGACAATTATGCATTGATTCATTCTCCTTCCAAAACAGTGCACAATCATTAATGCAAGCATGGATAGACTGATATCCTAACCCAATCTTACGCAGTTTCTTCTTAGCTTCATAGTGTGACGCTGGAACGTGATTTTCCTTCGGCATTGCATTTTGTAGAAGCTCTAACAGTTGGTCAAACGAACTATTCATCCATTTGTTGATAACTTTGATATGCATCAATTTGGCTATGAAGTTTAGGGAAGACATTTGACTACAACCGGGGTATAACTCCTTATTTAGCTCCTCAAACAACACATCAAACTCTGGGTCTAAACCAGTTCCATCTTCATCTATATTATCCTCGTTTGTATTTTGCTTAGCCATCACATTATCTATGGCATCAAACATCTCATTATTTGTTGTTGTAGTTGACTATTTAAGAAAAAAATCAGCAGCATTTCACCTTAACTCCCCAAGTATGCAGATAAACCGCAAACTCGAAGGAGTAAGGAGAAATATCTACCAATTTTTTCTTAAATGTCAACCCGTTAAAATATACACATATTATAAATAAGATAGAATATTCAAAAAGCAGTCCCAAAGGGGATAATCCAAAATTTATTTCTATCAGATAAATTTCGGACGGGTATATTCTAAATAAACATATTAGTGTACACAACATGAGACGTACATAAAGGTATAAAAGTCAGGATGCGTACCTTAAAAAATTCAATGAAACACAAATAAGATGTTATTCACACCTCTCCAACCGCAATGAGTTTCGAACTTGCAACAAAATTAAATAAAGTTACATATACATACAAAGATATATACATACATTCACAATTACATAAATACATACACAATTATATACATACAAATCATACAATTACATAATCATACATACGAACATACATACAAATATACATACATATTATATACAAACACACATAAATAAATGCCCAAATTCTAAAATTACATACACAAACACAATTACATACATAAAAATACATACATACACGTATATACATATATAGCCTTTACAAACATACATAAACAAATACTCAAATTCCCAAATTACATACATAAACACAATTCCATACATAAACATAAACATAATACAAATATTTACAAACACACATACATGTATATACATACATAGCCTTTACAAACATACATAAACAAATACCCAAATTCCCAAATTACATACATAAACATAATTCCATACATAAACATAATATAAATACATACAAACACACATACATATATATACATACATATTATATACAAACATACATATATAAATGCCCAAATTCCAAAATTTCATCTAAACCTAATTTCATCATAAAATTTTAAAAATATTTATAAAATCATACATCTAAACCATATATACATAGATATAAATAAACACAACAATGCTCAAATTCTAAAATTACATATACAAACACAATTACATACATAAAAATACATACACATATACATACATATTATATACAAACATACATATATAAATGCCCAAATTTCCAAGTTTCATCTAAACCTAATTTCATCATAAAATTTCAAAAAATATTTATAAAATCATACATCTAAACCATATATATACATACATACAAATAAACACAAACATATACATACAAACATATATCTAAACTTATTTTTAGAAAAATTACTAACCAAATTTGCAAATTATCTTCCTCTCAGCTTGAAATCCTTAAAAAATGGTTAAAGCTTCAAACACCTAACAAAAATCAAAGAAATTAAGCAAAAAAACATCAAAATGTTGATTTTCTTGTTAAGGTTCAACAATAGATGTTAACTCACCTTAAAACCGAAGAGATTGGTGAAGATTGCTCCACAAAATACCCAAAAATCGTGAAATCGCCGGAGAGAGAGAGAGAGATGGAGTGATTTGAGATTTTTTGTTCGAAATGAGAAGCAGAAAGCTGTTTCCTGGTTTAATTCGCGCTGGGACCTATAGCGACGACATGTCGTCGGTATAGGCTCGAAAGTCGGCGCAATAGGTCCCCCGTACCGACGACAGGCTTTGTAGGGTTTTGACCAGTCAATAAAGCAAAAACACTATGCCGACGACATGTCGTCGGTATAGGGCATTCAAGAATTTTATTAATTTAAAAAAAATTTGACTGTATAAAAATTATTATATTAAAAAAAACAAAAAGAAAATCAAAATTACCCTATACCGACGACATGTCGTCGGGATAGGGTTGAGGAAAAAATTCATTGGGCGCCATTTTTCCCTCCAATCTGCTCAACCCTATAGCAACGACATGTCGTCGGTATAGGCTCTAAAGTCGGCGCAATAGGCTCCTATACCGACGAGGCTTCGTAGGGTTTTGACCGGTCAATAAAGTAAAAACCCTATGCCGACGACATGTCGTCGGTATAGGGCATTTTAGAATTTTTTTAATTTAAAAAAAAAAAATTTGACTGTATAAAAATTAATATATTAAAAAAAACAAAAACAAAATCAAAATTACCCTATATGATAAGTGGCCAAAGTTTCATGTATTAAAAGGTGTAATATGTTATATTTATGCAATTTGATATGTGGAATACAAAGGTTTTGTGTAGTCATGCATGTGCATGTGTTGGAAGCTTAAAATGTGATCTTTAAAGATATTACGAGAGAGTCGGAAGAGACACGGAGAAAACGGGGCAAAACTGCAAGCACAGCGTAAGCCTACGCCATCTGGCGTAAGCCTACGCCACCAGCGTAAGGCTACGCCATATCAGCGTAGGCCTACGCCTAAGTAATTTCTTCACACCAGCTTCCAGTGGACCGGCGTAGGCCTACGCCCTCCCAGCGTAAGCCTACGCTGGGTGCGTTTCAGACGCGGGTTTTGGGCGAAACAGCCGATTTTAATAGTTAATTAGGGGTTTCTTCCCCAAATTCGAATCCATCTTTTACACCACAGTTCTTGGGCGATTTTGGTCATTCTTTTAGGATAAAGCACACGATTCTAACATCCGATTGAAAGATTGAAGATGATTTCCACCACCATGAGCGGCTAATCCACCGGTAATCATTCCCGGGTGGATTGTTTGTAAGTTTTTAGGGTTTTATCATGTGCTAGCTTTGAGAAACAATTCTTGTAATCGTTTGGTTTGAAACACTTGAATCTTTGTGTTTAGTATGATTATGAACTCACGGGAGTCGATAAATTCTTGCACGATTGACCCCGTTAGATGATAATTGCTATGAACTTTGATTTATGTTGAATCTATTGATTAATCTAATTCTATATTGCATACATTTGTCTCGATTTCATTCGTGAATATTGGTTTACACTATTGCCGATGATGTATGAATGTTGATGTTCTTGGTTAGATTTGGTTAATTAGATTTGAATAACCATTCGATTGTTTGAACTCAAATGTTGGTGTGATAATCCCTAATTATTTGTGAGCTTGAAACCCGGGTGTGATACCCTTTTAATTATTGTTTACAACCAAAACCGTTTTGTTTGGTACTTGATTTGTTTATTGAGTTTATAAAGTTTTCACTTAAATCATTGATTGTGTTTGGTCAGAAAGACCCGTTGTAACTTCATAATTTGCATTGTTAATTGAAGTTGAGCACCGACCACAAACTCTTCGTGGTTCGACACCCTTCTTACCCTAACTAGTTTAAGGTGATTAGGACACTCTATTTCTTTATCTTTGACCGGTCCCTTCGACACCGATCAAATTTCTCGACGACATGTCGTCGCTATAGGGTTGGGGGAAAAATTCATTGCCAACTTTCCCTCCAATCTACCTCAACCCTATAGCGACGACATGTCGTCGGTATAGGGTGTCCCATTCAAAATTTTGGTTTTCACCTATAGCGACGACATGTCGTCGCTATAGGGTGACCTATGCCGACGACTAATGTCGTCGGTATAGGCGACGTCGGCACAGGGTCATTTTCTTGTGGTGACTGTTATGTAATTATGAAGAAAAACACATAATTATCCTAAACACCAAGAAGCTAGAAAGAGTATTTACCTTCCAGTGTTAGTAAATCTTCATACAAAGTTAGATAATGTGACACGATAATCGTTTCCTGCTTATTATTTTGTTTTCTCAGATTTATCATATAAAATTTACTTGTTACAAATGCACTGTTTTTTCTGATTATTTTTGTTACTATCAAGTAACACGAACATTTTTAATCAACTTGCATTTAAATTTCAAAGAGGAAAGTACTTTAACTTTAGGATAAGATTAACTTACTGTAGGAGTTGAAGTGTTCAGGTAGTATTGAAGTACCTCTCCACTTTAAGGATTTATGGTATGCAACACACACCCAAATGCTTGTTCTCCATCTTTGAAGCCTTGTGAGTGAGCTGGAATGATTTTATACACACCACATTTATACTTATCTGGCCCTTGTTTCTCTTTGCATGAATTCCTACAACTTTCCCAGATTACACTTTAATATTATAACCATGAGTAAATAGTTCAAAGCATTAGGGAACTTCTGTGAGAATGGAATATGGGTTTTCTTTGGCATGCCGTTTAAAAATCTTCGAGCCTTATCATTTCGTATCTGCAGAAATTTAATAACTACTGTTATCTAGAAGCTAAAAAACGATAAAACTTTGAATATAAGTTTAACAAAGGAATATTTTAAACAAACTCTTGCAACAGTTTTAGCAAAGGATTAGTAACACAACTTTTACCATCTTAACTGATTATTAACACATACATACCAGTTCTGAGATAACTGATTACTAACATTTTTGGTTAGCCAGTTCTGAGATAACGGCCCACCCCATCTGATATAATTAGTAATAAATAAAGATGATATCAAGTTTATTAAATGATTCATTAACAAATTACCATTAACCAATATGATAAAAAAAGGTTAAAGAAATAATGTACTCACGCGTGTAAGTTTCCCATCCGAGCCCATGCAAGAAAAGCAGGTGCACCAAAAAAATTGTTTAATTCTTGAGCACTAATATTAAAATCCTGCAATGAAATAGATATATTTCATAACTAATTTGTATAAGAACTCAAACTACAACTGATGTGTTTTCAGAATCTCATATGTTGACTTCATATAATTCAAGATTATAGTCATTATGATTGGAAAAATGGCTACTTTGTAGCATACATAATAAAAATTATGTTTTTGGGTTTCAAATCTCGATGGAATACATCTGTTGCAAAAAAGATATATAATTAACACAAAAATAAGCAACTAATTCAAGATAACAAAATCTTAATTCAAACTGCAACTGAACACGTAAATAAGTAAATCAAAAGCCCTAAGACAATTAACTTGAGACTAAACAACCACAAGGTGTATATGAATGTAACTACAAATCAACTATCAACACAATTCATATTCCATACAAAGCTGTATATGAATCTAACTACAAATCAACTATCAACAAAATAAATAAGTTGCACAATCACGTGTACGATCAGCCACATGAAACTTTGAAGATCAATTAAAATCGATCATAATTTATATTCCATACAAACATAGTCCATCAAACTAATAAGTTGCTTCCCAGTTGTGTCGTTTGTTTCTTTTATCCCCCTTTTTTTTATTTTCACAGCAGTTGCCAGTTATTATGATGTTCTGTTTCCGGAGACCCGGGAGGCTCTTACCCGGACTTTCCTGTCTGTGGGCCAGCAAGACGTGCTGCAGACGTTCCACGAACGTTTTTTCTTTCCCTAGGCTAGTGTTCAAGAATCAGTTGACCGAGAGGGTGGTATGCATTATTAAATCGTATGTATGATTGATTAAAGTAAACGTTAGAACTCACTTAGCGTTGCTGATTTTTAGTATGCACATCAGTTAACTGTAGGTGGCTGTTGATGGATGAGGATGCTTGGCTTGGCGAAGAGAGTTACCCAAAAATTAGCGCCTGACATCCCGTTTATGTTTAACTTTATGTTATTTTAAAACAAGTTTAATTTGTATCAGACAAGTTATGTTTAAGATAGGTTAAGTATTTCGCAGTTTATGTTAAGGTTTAAATCGTTTCTGCTGCAAGGTGTTGAATGTCTTATGTTTATGAGCTATGTGTTGAAGAGTAAATCCAATAAGTGAGGCCTCCCGGGTTTTGTGCCTTACAAAAGGGTCATATGTCGTCGCCATATGTAGCACTATATCAACAACATGTCGTAGGTATAGGGGTTTGACTTGTCAACTTTTCAAATGTATAGGCTTAGTTATTTATTTTTTAAATTTTTTTTGGCACCAAATAATAAAAACTAAAAAAAAAGGAAAAAGAACAGGAAATTAATCTGGACGCCCTTTTTTCCCTCTATCCGTCCAACCCCATGTCGTCGGTACATGGTTTCACCAGGTCAATTTTTGGGAAAGCTTATCCGGACGACATGTCGTCGGTATAGGGTTATCTATACCAACGACGACTGTCGTCTGGATAGGCGTCGTCATTGTAGTGTGCAATCCTTGTAGTGATATTTTTTTTGTTTTGTTTCGTGAGTATAAAAAGGATGGTCACAATGATAAATCTGATGGGTGAGCTTGCTCTTTAACTAAAAAGAAAATAAAATTCAACAAACTTTCTATTTATATTTATATTTTATTATTAATTTATTAAATAATCCGTAATTGAAGTAAGGAAATTATTTGTAAGACTTATTACTTAGTGTATATTTGTATAATTTATATTATATAAAAGTGTACTCTTATCGTAATTCAAAATTTAAATTATGCAATATATGAGGTATGATAACATTTATTAAACTATGAAATATATAATATATTAATATAATTTAGATAATTAGATGGGTTTTTTTTTTCATAAAAAATACAATTGTACGTATAAAAATCAATTGGACATAACGTCGATCACATGCATGTTGTAAAGGAAATGACGAATAAAAATTAAGGTACAATATTACAATTGACAAGTTCATAAACAAACAGATTGAACATTCAAAATCAAGCAAACGATATTTATTCAACAATTTAAGAAATATGAAAGGCAATTTCCTTTCTTCCTTTATATAATTACACTTATGTGTGTGTTTATATATATACATATATGCATGAATACAATTTGAGAGCATCTTAATAAGACTGATGGATCTTATTTCCCAGAAAATCGAAAGATCCAAGCTCAAGGTAGGAGACCATATATATACTTGGAGGAAGCAGAGAACATACACTCACCATGGTCAGTATTTCAAGTTTCTGTGTTTATTTATTCGTTAATTTGTGATTGCTAGTTAATTTGTAAGAAACATATATGCTTGTTGTGCAGGAATCTTCATTGGAGAAGGCAAGCTTATTCATTTTGTGAACTCAAAAAAAGACGGAAATCTTCATTTTTCAGCTGCTTCTTCAAGTGGCAGTAGTACGAAAAACAGAAAAACTCCTTGCCCGTGGTCTTATTGTGGTTCAGAAGAAGTAGCCGGTAGTGGAGTAAGGATGTCTTGCATAGACTGTTTCATAAAAACAGGCTCACTATACCGATTCAAATACGAAGCAAATTCCGTCTACTTTTTTCTAAAACTAGAGGGAACATGCACCACTGCAAGATCAGATCCACCAGAAGCAGTCATACATCGGGCCACTTATCTGTATGGAAATGGGTACTTTGAGTATCATTTGATGAACAACAATTGTGAAGATTTTGCACTTTACTGTAAGACCGGTCTATGGAGCAAGGATAAAGGAAAACAAGGGAGGAGCAGCCAAGCGAATTCAGTTTTCCTGACTAGAGAAGGAGATTTGGGAAACGGAAGGATGTTGTGAAAGTGGCTGTGGAGGAGTTATTTTCTTTTCGTCTTGCTATATTTTTGAAATAATTACGGGTAAATAAACACAACCTATAGCTTAATTATGTTGTGAATCTTTCATTAGTGATTTCGAAATGATCGAGTTACCAGCTGATATATAGTTATGCAAGAATTGAAGTGTGTGTGTTTATTACCAATTAAGTTGAATATGAGATTTCATTGTTAAATCCTGTATAACTAATTTATGGATGCATGTTTAAGATCAATCATCTGTCAAGATTTCAAATATTTGAGTATGATTATAGTTCCCTCTAGATCGATATTTATGGCATTTTTAGACTTTTGGATCGTCGAGATATTTTTTCATTGGGATAGGATGTAGACCAATCTACATTAGTATATTACCATGAAACTTCTCAAGGGACATTTTAGACTCACAAAGTCACGTATAACACACGACAAACATCGATGTTTGTCACACTTTTTATTAATTCTCAAAGACTTCCACTAAAGAGACTCAAACTTCATGCAACGTAAGTAAAGGAGGAAAAATCTACCCACTATTCCATGACTTTGACTCAACTAAAACTAACCTATGATCCATTAAAATAGTAAAACATGTGACTAAATATAACTCCCTTGAAACCTTTTGGAAACCCGTTCAATTAACAACCCGTTGATACCGATCTACAACTTTGACCCGTATCCAATGACACGACTATTAATTAAACCCATCAAGATTAACCCTACACTCCCCCTTAATCTTGATCTTGACCCGTCTCTTCAGTTTAAATAATTCCACATCAAGTTGAAAATATCTTGGATTTTCAAGCTAATTATCCCTCAAGGTTTAACTCTGAACTCTCTACCGACTCTCTTGTTGAACCTTCTGTATGTGAATTATAATGACCAACAACTTTTATTATTTGAATATATATCCAACTAGGTTAGAAATCCAGTATATTACACATGTTGAATAAATGCAATGTTATATACTTATAAATAAATATTTACATATTACATATTTATGACATATTATATAGTTTTGTAAAACAAATTTTAGAAACGCTATACAGTTATTTTTTTTTTAAATGTTCTATAAAAAGAATGAAAGAAATGATATCCATTACAAAATTACCAACTTGCCATTGAAAATTTCATTCAACCGTCATGTAATTAACTTCCACCGTCTCTCTTGACAAAAATTTCCAGGTTTTACTTTTTCCTGCTGTCACCTCCTCTTATTTCTTCGTGGATTGTCCGCCTTCTCTTCACCGTCTAATAATGCTTTTTTCTAGCACTGCAACAAGAAAACCTCCCCACACACACTTGGGCAGGTACCTTTCGATCACACCGTTTGTAGTTGTTTTTCTGGGTAGCACACCCCGTCGCACGTCACCAAAATGTCCTGGCCTTCAACAGAAAAAAAACAACCGATTCAGCCACACGGGCTTGTTCCTCGATCACACAGATCAACACATGGCTTTACCTTCGATTGCTTTCCACACAATTGCAAATCTCACTCGCACATATGAAAGTTCTTCTCGTTTTGCCCAGAACCGTTTTCTGGCTTCGATTTCGTCTCCTCTTCACCGCCAAGTTCTTCCTTCGATCACACAGATTCGATTTTGATAGAGTTATACAGACCTAATCACGCCTTGATCACACCGATATCTTCCGACTGCAATACTCAATTGCAGGTCTTCTTCTTCACTCGAACTCGCTGAACCTTGATCACAC
This sequence comes from Smallanthus sonchifolius, assembly GCA_023525975.1. Classification (NCBI taxonomy): domain Eukaryota; kingdom Viridiplantae; phylum Streptophyta; class Magnoliopsida; order Asterales; family Asteraceae; genus Smallanthus; species Smallanthus sonchifolius. The sequence goes on along the minus strand of CM042026.1, from coordinate 6,357,548 downwards.
AAATCTTTTTCTTTTTTATCTATGTCGGCTCACACAGAACCGTGTTCTTGTTAAATGCTCTCGATCTGGAAACTGCGTTTACAAACCATTGCCGCCGTGAACTGCACTGAACTGCAGAAAAAACGTTGCTATCTCGACCCAATCGAAACCGCCGTTCCTAGCAATTGCAAACACCGATATTTACTTTACATATTTGAGTCTGTTTAGAGTTTTGAATCTTGTTTCAAGTTTAATTAGAATAGGAAGCTTGAATGGCAAGTAAGATTGTTTGTATAAATTAATATTTGGTTCAGGGTCATTAATTTGTATTCAGTTTTATCAAAGTTCTTTATCAATAAAAGAGTCGAATAAATGTTTTGTTCAATTCGTTGTGTTGAGGCCAAAGCTGCTGTGATTAGTAGAGAAGATCAAGAAACGAGTTCATCCAGTTTAACATATTTTTATGGTGATCTATGACCTATGATCATTATTATCAATTTGATCAGTGGATATGACAATTATGATCTATGTAAAAATAATTTCTTCTACTTATTGACCGTTTAAAAATCTTTTCGATCAATATTTGACTTATTATTTACAGTCGACATGGTCCAAGGGCAATTATAAATTACTATATTATGTTATGTGTAATGTATTAATCAAGAAGATTCTTTGAATGATGTAACTTATTATATATTCATGACCGCTTGATGGGTAGGAACCAAAGATTCCATTCGATATTATTAACACTATATAATATAATCAAATTGGGTATTTTTTAGATTTTAAACACCATTTGCATGGCTACTTGTGATTAGATGCAAATTAACATTTAGAGATCATAAGTTTGCACAGATTGAATTATTGATCGAAATAGGTTTTAGTCAAATTTGACGTATCAAATCGTCAATTTGTTAATTACATATTAGCAACTTCTTAATAGACCCTTGTCAATTCGTTGGGTTTAATTATACATTTGGAAAGGGAAAAAAGACCATTTTGTTGAATGATTCAATTCAAGTTCTTAAATTATACAAGAATCCATAAATTTCCTTTGCGGACCTTGTTTCCATCTTCTAATGTTTCTATAATTTTTTGTCGGGTCGTGTAACCAAAATCCCAATAATGTAATTTTGTGATCAAGAAATGTACACACATAATAGTTATCACATAAACATTTGTAAGGACCCAAACTCGGGAGGCCTCACGTATTGGATTTACTTATCAACACATAGCTCATAAACATAATACATTTATCACTAAACAGCGGAAATGATTTAAACTTTAACATACGCAGCGGAAACGATTTAAACTTTAACATACGCAGCGAAAACATAACATATCTAAAACAACTTGTCAAATACATACTGAAACTTGTATGAATCAACTAAAACATAAACATAAGCGGGATGCCAGATGATGCTCTTCGGGTATAACTCATCTTGCTAAGCCAAGCATCCACATACACTCTAAGCCACCTACACTTAACTGACATGCATACTAAAAATCAGCAACGCTGAATGAGTTCTAATGCTTACTTTAAACCAATTATATAAAAGATTTACTAATACATACGTACTGCCCTTACGGCGAAAACTCTACATACTTTCCTTTTCAAAACAGTTTAAAACATATATTAAACCGTCAATTCCTTTAGACTGTACTGCCTTCATGGCTCACGTCCATGAACCGACAAGTACCTGGTCAATGCCTCCATGGCCAACGGCCATGAACCGACAATACCGCTTATCCATCAATTCCCTTGTCACTATTGTACCGCCCCATGGCTCACGTCCATGAACCGATGAGTACCTGGTTAATGCCCCCATGGATCATGTCCATGAACCGACAATACCGCTTAACGCTAAGGGGAGGTTGCGTGGACCTCCCGAGCAACCGCCGTCACTCATCCCAGTTGTACAACCGTTAGCGAACCCAAAGGTTTTTACTAATGGGTAGTAGAGAAGATCAAGAAACGAGTTCAACCGGTTTAACATATTTTTATGATGATCTATGACCTATGATCATTATTATCAATTTGATAATTGCAGTGGATATGACAATTATGATCTATGTAAAAATAATTTCTTCTACTTATTGACCGTTTAAAAATCTTTTCGATCAATATTTGACTTATTATTTACAGTCGACATGGTCCAAGGGCAATTATCAACAAATTCCTATATTATGTTATGTGTAATGTATTAATCAAGAAGATTCTTTGAATGATGTAACTTAATATATATTCATGTCCGCTTATGGGTAGGAACCAAAGATTCCATTCGATATTAGTAACACTATATAATATAATCAAATTGGGTATTTTTTAGATTTTAAACACCATTTGCATGGCTACTTGTGATTAGATGCAAATTAACATTTAGAGATCATAAGTTTGCACAGATTGAATTATTGATCGAAATAGGTTTTAGTCAAATTTGACGTATCAAATCGTCAATTTGTTAATTACATATTAGCAACTTCTTAATAGACCCTAGTCAATTCGTTGGGTTTAATTATACATTTGGAAAGGGAAAAAAGACCATTTTGTTGAATGATTCAATTCAAGTTCTTAAATTATACAAGAATCCATAAATTTCCTTTGCCGACCTTGTTTCCATCTTCTAATGTTTCTATATTTTTTTGTCGGGTCGTGTAACCAAAATCCCAATAATGTAATTTTGTGATCAAGAAATGTACACACATAATAGTTATCACATAAACATTTGTAAGGCCTCAAACTCGGGAGGCCTCACGTATTGGATTTACTTATCAACACATAGCTCATAAACATAATACATTTATCACTAAACAACGGAAACGATTTAAACTTTAACATACGCAACGGAAACATAACATATCTAAAACAACTTGTCAAATACATACTGAAACTTGTCTGAATCAACTAAAACATAAACATAAGCGGGATGCTAGATGCTGATCTTCGGGTAACTCATCTTGCTAAGCCAAGCATCCACATACACTCTAAGCCACCTACACTTAACTGACATGTATACTAAAAATCAGCAACGCTGAATGAGTTCTAATGCTTACTTTAAATCAATTATATAAAAGATTTACTAATACATACGTACTGCCCTTACGGCGAAAACTCTACATACTTTCCTTTTCAAAACAGTTTAAAACATATATTAAACCGTCAATTCCTTTATACTGTGCTGCCCTCATGGCTCACGTCCATGAACCGACAAGTACCTGGTCAATGCCCCCATGGCCAACGGCCATGAACCGACAATACTGCTTATCCGTCAATTCCCTTGTCACTATTGTACCGCCCCCATGGCTCACGTCCATGAACCGACGAGTACCTGGTTAATTCCCCCATGGCTCATGTCCATAAACCGACAATACCGCTTAACGCTAAGTGAAGGTTGCGTGGACCTCACTAGCAACCACCGTCACTCATCCCTGTTGTACAACCGTTAGCGAACCCAAAGGTTCTTACTAATTGGTAGAACCCATATTTGACATCTTGTACAAGTAACATCTGTCCCAATGACCTTTATAGCTGGTACACATTCCAGTAGGAAATCTATTCACTTTCTGTTCATAAAACTTTATCTGACTTGTTCATAACTTAACATGTATTATGTCTTTCTTTATGTATATGGAAATATAGTAAACGCTTGCCATAAATATCTTTGCTTTTACTGAAATATATCTTAACACATATATCATGTCTTTGTTTATGTATATGAAAATATAGTAAACGCTTGCCAAGAAATATAGTTATACTTTACTGAAAATGTACTTTTGCCTCTTTTAAACTTTACACTAAAACATATCTTTTACTTTGTTTATATATATAAAATATAATAAACACTTTACACTAAGTATGTCTTTCGGTCGAAAAGTCTTGTTCGAAAACCATTTCGTCGAAAACTAATTCGCCCGAATTGTCTTTCATCCGAAGACTTTTCCTTCCGAAATCTATCTCGCCCGAAAACTGTTTATCCGTAATATTTTGTCCGAAATCTACTCATCGTCAGAAATACTTTTCGGACGCAGTAGACTTTTCGAACCATTCAAATACTTTTCGGACGACTCATCTTATCCAAGCTTGATTCTTCATTTTTGATACAAAATCCCAACATTTACGTCCAAACTGTTTTAATCCCAACCATGAAGCTAAATCTGTAGTTTTTTATTCAAAAACACACGTAAAAATCTAATCTTTTGAAGAAAACTTGTTAAAACCCTAAAAACCCATTTCGAACAAAAACTCAGATTTGAACGAGATTCGATACCTGTTTGTGCTTGATTCTTCGGAGAAGCTTCAAATAACGCTGGAGAAGAAGGTTGAATCGATCTTGGGACAAAACCGACACTCTCTCTAGAGAGAGTGAAAATGGCGGAAAGGGGGGTGGGGAAGGGAAGTTTAAAGGCTTGTCCACCCTCCGACCCACTTGGCCCGTCCTCGGCCCACAACCCGGTCCATTAAGTCCCACCATCAACTAACGTTAAAACACGTTCCTAACATTATAAAATTCCGGATATTACAACATTCTCACGATTCAACTTCCTAAAACATGCTAAAAATTGGGTATGTGCGACCGATTTTGGGTCACCAAAACCTCCGTTTGTAATCCCATTTTGTGACAAGGGATTATTTTATGACCGAATTTTGCAAAGGTTTTTTTTTTTGGTGGCAAATCTTGTGACCAGTTTGAGCCCATGGGCTTTGCGACCGGCGATTTTGCGACAATGTCGCGAGTATCGGAATGAAACAATGTCAACTTTATTACCGAACTAGTTTAGATCCCGTGTATACATACGGATGAAAAATATCAATAAATAAAATTTTTAAATCTTTATATGTATATTTCACACGTGTAAAAATGTATCATATACTAAGGACAGAAAATAAAACTCAAAATATGCAAAAACTTATATATAATTCAGTTTTGAAAATAAGTTAAATACTATTTAATGTAATTTGTTTTTCATTTATTATTTGATTGAAAATAAAAGTTAAATAAATAGATTTTCAAAGTTTCATAAGATATAATTTAAAATAAATGTGTTTTATTACTATAATTGATATTTTCTTTAAATATATATTGTTGTTAAAAATATGAGGTGCATTTAATAAGAGAGAGAAGCGAGAAAAAAATAATGAGAATGAATATGAAAGCGACACGTGTCATGAAAAAACCTTTATTTATTATATAGTATAGATTAAATGCAAATACCTAGTTTTCTATCGGTGAAAGTCTAGAACAACTTCAAAAACTGTGTTATTTTCGAATTGTATATATTATCTTATATATTTTATATTAGTGTTTTATTTAAGTCTAAATGTCATGAGATATAAATTTCTATCCAATTATAGTATTAGTTTATGAGAAATTCTTAAACTATATTACATATTAAAAATTATAAAATATATATATATATATATATATTAGCGACAAAAACACACCTCTAAAATCTACTCCTAAAATTAACCTATTACCACTTGTAAGACTTGGACCTGGACCACTTTGTTGGGATCAATAAACACCATATTCCATTATTTAATTTGTACATTTATATATCAACTAAATACATAAACACCCCAAATGATTATTCTGATCAATATTATTTCGATCATAACTTATTTTATAAAAGTATAGAACACTTTATTGAAGTTGATGATAATTATTGCCAGCGTTTTCGCCGGCCACCGCCCACGAGAATTTCGTAGTTGCCAATTGCGATTTCATATTTTTATATTTTATTTTTTTATATATTTTAATCAAATCGGATTTTTCAACTACGATTTCAGTTTAAAGTTATTTTTGTTTCACTACAAGAAAACTGGGCACTGCGACCGTATTTTACGACCGCACAAACCGGTAGCAAAATTAGCGACCGATTTGCAACCGGTTTCATAACAGTCGCAAAATTAGCGACCGAACAGTCGTAGATTATTTTTAGTCGCAAATCAGTCGTAGATTTTGCGACTGCATATTTTTCAATCGCAAATCGGCAACATACCGCATTGTTTCGGTCACAAATTATGCGCCCGCTTAGTTTCGGTCGCAAATTTTGCGGACCGTTTAGTTTAGGTCGCAATTCAATTGTCAACATAGTTCAAACCAGGTAATCATAATTCCTCTTGTTTAGCATAACTGCGACCGCTTATGGTAATCGATTATCAATTAGGGTCAATGAAGGCCGATTAAGGCCTTCGAGTTAAGTACGCTCATTGGTGGTAAATAATGATTAAATTATGGTCATTAATGTTCAATTATGATTAATGATGGTTAATTAGAGCTAATATGGTGAATTAGGGTCGTTGATGCATGATTAGCATCATTTAAGGTCGTTTAGGGTGATTGATGCTCCATTATGGTGATTGATGCTCCATTATGGTTAATGATCGTCAAATATGGTCAATGATGGTAGATTAAGGTTGTCGTTATATATATACGAGTGTGTGCGTGTGTGTGTGCTGATATTAAACTAGTCACGTTATTCATAAACCTGATGTCATATCTAATATTTATCCATTAGAAGACTAATTTGGTTACGACCTATAAGTACATATCTTTTGTTACAAAACGTTTTTTATCGCATCAGCCATCTATACCTACCTCAGCCGTGAAATCTCACTCGGTACCTCTTGCTTCATTCGATAATTCGTCTAGTTCATTTTTTCCTCGGTCATTCACACAGATGTGTTAATTGCCACTTACAACCTATCTATTTACCGATTATCTTACTATTTGAACTGACGATTAGTTTAGATCATGAATCTATGAGTGGCGATCCATATGCATCATATGATCTTTGTGTTAACTAATAAACATGTACAGAGAAAGATGGAGGCTCATAATTATTCAAGTGAAGATTTGGTTACAATGAAGAGAAAACAAACATTAAATAGGAGGGCTAAGCCTTACAAGCTAAATGGGCTAAAGCCCATAAACTGACTTATTATGCTAACATCCCCCCTCAAACTCACAATGCACCAGAAATAAACAATGAGAGTTTGTCACACGAAAAACAAAACCGAGATGCCGATTGAGCCTTGGTGAAAACATCTGCAATCTGCAAAGCTGATGGAACAAAGGGTAGCGAGATGGTCCCGAGCTAAAGATGATGACGAGTAAAATGACAATCTATCTCAATATGTTTTGTCCGTTCATGAAAGACAGAGTTCTTGGCGATCTGCATAGCACTTTGATTATCACAATGTAACGGGGTAGGCGAGGAAACGACAACCCCCATGTCTGCCAGAAGCCACCGTAACTAAACAATCTCACATGTAGTCACAGCTATAGCACGATATTCTGCCTCAGTAGAGGACCTAGAAACAACATCATGTTTCTTACTTCTCCATGAGATTAAGGAATCACCAAGGAAAATACAGAAGCCAGTAGTGGATTTACGATCATTAGGATCACTATCCCAATCAATATCACTATAGGCACGTAATTCCAGAGAAGATGTCGAGGGGAACAGGAGACTTTGAAACCAAGTGCCACGAAGATATCTCAAAATACGAATAACAGCTCCCTAGTGAACAGAAGTAGGAGCGGTAAAAAACTCACTAACCACATGAACAACATGAGCGATATTAGGGGGTGTAACTGTAAGATAAACCAACCTGCCTACAATGATACGATATAGACCTGGATCGGATAGAGGAACACCATTAGTGGGAGAGTGACGCGCGTTGGTTTCAAGAGGAGTGTCTGCAATTATGTTATCAGAGAGTCTCGCACGTTGAAACAGATCCGAAATATACTTCGTCTGAGAGAGAAGGTATCCCTTTTTAGATTGGGCTACCTCAATCCCCAAAAAATACCGTAATAGTCCCAAATCTTTCATAGAAAAACGGTGAGCCAAGTCACGTTTCAAAGACTCAATGCCAACATAATCATCGCCCGTAATAATCATATCATCAACATATAAAGACAAGAGAATGCGTCCAGCATTCGTACATCGAACAAAAAATGTTGAATCATGATTGCTAGGAAGGAAACCAAGGGAAGTGATGACTTTAGAGAATTTCTCAAACCAGGCACGAGTAGCCTGTTTGAGCCCATATAGAGCCTTTCGAAGCTGACAAACTTCATCGGGCTGATGAGTTATTCCCGGGGGTGGAGTCATGTAAACCTCCTCATGAAGATCACCATTCAGAAATGCATTTTTGACATCCATTTGACAGATCTTCCCCTGAAGAACGGACGCAGCAACTATTAAAGTACGAAATGTCGTCATTTTTGCCACTGGGGCAAAAGTCTCCTCATAATCCATACCATACGTTTGCGAATATCCTTTTACCACAAGTCTGGCCTTGTGTCGTTCAACAGACCCATCAGACTTCGTTTTAATCTTATACACCCAACGACAACCAACTTTATGTTTACCTGGTGTTAGTGGAACCAAATCCCATGTGTGAGTCTGATGAATAGCTGTGAGCTCTTCAGCCATAGCATTCTGCCATAGAGGGTTAGAGAAACCTCTTTATATGATTCTGGTTCAGACAAATGATGAATGCTCGCGATAAATGAACCAAACAAAGCAGAGTATGCAAAGTCTGGTATTTGGGTAGACTTACATTCACGAGTAGACTTTCTCGGAGGTGGAGGATTTCTAGTTTCAACCGGCGGAGGATCAGCAGTAGTACCAGAAGACGTGGATGGTTCATGAGCTGGCACATCATGTGCAACATACGTATCTAGAGCAGACATATTAGGATCAACAGACGAATCTGGAACATCAGAGTTTGAGACATTAATGTTGCTAGCAAAAGGATCAATGTTCTGAAGATCTGACTTTGTTACATCATGTGACTTAGCTGGAATCGAATAGAAGGGAATATGTTCAAGAAATGTAACATGCCTTGATACATATAACTTCTGCCTTACATGATCAAAACAACGATATCCTTTCTGTCCCGTGCCATATCCTCTGGGACCACTTGCATAGCCTAAGAAAACACATAAAGCTGACTTATTTGTCAATTTGTCTCGTTCAACATGAGGACGGAGAGCAAAGTAAGTACATCCAAAAATCCGTAACTCACCATAATCTGGGCGTTCACCAAAAAGACTTTCAAATGGAGACATCCCATCATTGTGAGAAGTAGGGATCCTATTAATCACATGTTGTGCGGTCGGGAGTGCTTCTCCCCAAAAGACACTAGGTACCTCCGTGGATAAAAGGAATTAGCGAGCGGTCTCCATAAGATGGCGATGTTTCCTTTCAGCAACACCATTCTATTGAGGGGTGTAAGTACAAGACGATTGGTGTATGGTACAATCTGGTACAAGCAACTGAGTAAAATCATTACAGTTGTATTCACCCCCTAAGTCACACCTGAAGCACTTTATCACAGCCGAATGTTGCGTCTAAACATAGGCCCTAAAGGTTTTGTAAATATCAAAGAACTCATATCTACGTTTCATAAGGTACACCCAGGTATAACGAGTGTAATCATCTATAAAGGAAAAATAATAACGTGAAACACCCTTAGTGGATACCGGTGATGGTCCCCGCATATCAGAATGAACAATATCAAAAGGTGCAACATAACGAGAAGTACTTTTATCAAAAGGTAAAGCAGAAAAATTTAGCTAGTTTGCAACCACTACAATCAGAAATATCACAAGTGTTCAACTGACCCAAAACACTTGTGGAAACCAAAAATTTTAAACGAGATGCGGACACATATCCCAAACGAGAATGCCAAATATAAAATTCAGACGACAAAGGACTTAAACATAAAGAAAATAAATCAACACTGGAAGCAGCAACACCAGGTGCAGGCACTTTGTGTTCTTCTAAGACATATAAATCTCCCACCCTACGGCCGATCCCAATCACCCTCTGAGTGTGTTGATCCTGCACAACACAAACAGAGTCACAAAAGAAAACCCAAATTCCAGACTTACACAACTGACTGACTGAAGCAAGATTTAAGGCAAGCTTCGGAATTTAATAGACATCATTGAGAGACACATGAGGGGTAGACACAGAGCCAACACCCTCTACCGACATGGATCTAGCACTAGCAGACATTACAGAAACGGGAGAAAAAGTAGACAAAGAAAGAAAACAAGACATAGAGGGAGACATATGATTTGAGGCACCAGAATCCAAAATCCATAACGATGATGAAATACCTGAGGTACCAGATGAAGACAGCCCCGCAGAAGACATGGAGGTAAGGTTGGCGGCAAGAATCTGTCTAAACTGTTCAAAAACCTACAGATCCAAAGCAGACGGTGGTTTAGCAGTTTCTACAGATGGTGGTGTAGCAGCAGCAGTAAACTGGGGTGTTCTAAATGCCCATGAATATGGACCAGACGAACCAGCAGAAGCAGATGAGCTAGACATAAATTGTCCACTTGATCTGTCCTGTTGTGGGGGCTTCTACAAGTTTGGATTCTTTCTGCTAAGTAATAACGGACATTGAGACTTCCAATGATTTTTCCCTTTACAGAATGCACATTCATCAAAAGCAACTTTAGCACCTTGTCTAGACTGATTAGGGGGAACGACAAACACAGCTGGAGTAGTAGTTACTTTAGGACCCTTATCAACCTGAGATTTTAACCGAGTTTCCTCTGCAATCAACTCGTGAACAACTGGATCAACTGCTGGAAGAGGGGAACGATGAAGAATCGTTCCACGCAGTCCTTCAAAATCTGAACGTAATTCCATCAAAACTGTACTAAACGTTGTTCCTCCCTTCTAGAAATATAAGGTTTAAACACCTTCAGTTCTGCGGATTCCGTAAGTGCCAATTGATCCCATAAATCCGACATAGCTCCATAGAAGTCTTGAATGCTCATCTCATTCTATTGAAGAGCACGGATATTAAACTCCAACTGATACTGCTTGGCAAAATTAGACGGAGTATACAGCCTTTCCAAATGATCCTAAACTTCCTTAGATGTATCATACTTAGCCAACTGAATACCAATGGACTGACTTATAGAGTTGTTGATCCAAGTGATAACTTTAGAGTTATCCGTTTCCCATGTATCGAGAGTTAAAGCATACTCAGCAGCCTGATGTGTTGCTAAATACCCCGTGTATAGGAGTCTAATTGTTTAGGTTTTAAGCGTTTAGCTCTGTATATCGAATCTGTTTTATGTGCATTTGGTGTTTGTGAGTGTTACAGGTTTAAAGTGCTAAGTGAGCGGAAGATACAAATTTTAAATCAAGAGGATAGCAGCAAAAGTCAACAAAAGTCAAATTCTTGGAATTTAGGTTCTTCGCGCCACGCAAAGACCAGAGGGAAGAAGTTCGCGCCACGCGAAGGGTTTGAAAAGCTCGCCCGGATAGCTTGTTCTTCGCGCAACGCGAAGAATGCCCATCCTTAGTTCGCGACACGCGAACATTTGTAATTTCGTTAATTTTGACCTAATTCCAATTATAAGCTATTGAGGAGTCCATATTCGAATTAACTTCTTCCCAGCCGTCCCAGAGCATTCCTAAGGCGATTTCCAGAGCAAAAGTTCAAGTCTTTTCAAGTTGTTGATGCTACATCAAGTTATACCAATTATTGAAGAATCTATGATGATGTCGATGAGTGGCTAGTTCTTTTGTGGTTACTTCCGGATGTAGGATCTACTTTGTGAGGTGATAATCTGGTTCATACTGAGTTTGCTATAGAATTCTTGTAATCGTTTGATTTTTTGGATGCTATAGTTTGTTCTATTTGATTAAACAGTTTGGTTTGTCTTAGATTTAATATATTCATCAACTTTGTGTTTTCTATCGTGAATCATTGAGTGTCTAGATCTGATGTTCTAAATTGGTAATTGATTATTGAGTTTTTATCTGTGTCAAGTATTCGGTTTTACAATCGTTACTCAGCACAGTCACTATCTTGATTTTCAGTTATTTGTCAAATCTAATAAAATGAGTTATGTCTATGTGACTTCCAATAAGTACAGATTAGTAATCACCGAACTAGTTTTCTCTAATTAGTTTTTATAGAGTTGGGGAAGATGAGCATTTGTCACCTGGACGAAGCCACATACCACAACATGGTTCTCAACATGAGAACTGGGATGAAGGAGAATAGTGGTATGATATGAACTACCAGGAGGCATTCCCTCCTAGAGATCAAAGGTTTGACGGAGTGGACGGTTGGGTGCAACCACCACCAAGGGCAGACTATGGTACCAACCAAGGAATGGCCACCAGAATAATCAGGGTAATTTTGAGAGAGAGAACATATACATGCAGCCTCTACAGAACCGACAGAATTAAAGAGATGAACAACCTCGGAACAGGAACCCGGCCAGACATGATCAAGGGGTGGACAGTCACTTCCGCCCCGCTTTAGCTTTAAATGCTTCCCCCGTTATACCACCAGTTTGTAGGGGGAACGCATTCGAGATCAGACCCGGTTGTTTAGGGATCCTCTCACACTTTTATGGGAGAGCTACTTAGGAGCCCTATACACACTTATCAGAGTATGAGGCCACCTGTGGCACCATAGGTGGTCAGGGATTCACTACAGACGAGGTGAAGCTGGTGCTCTTCCAGTTTTCACTAAAGGACTGCGCAAAACAATGGTTTCTTTCTCTACCGTCTGCTAGTATTGCTACTTGGGCAGAGCTTCAACAACAGTTCTTGGATGAGTACTTTCCACCACTTAAGACTAATAAGGCCAAAGTTGAAATCAGAGATTTCAGGCAACAGTCAGGGGAGCCATTCTATGAAGCCTTCAAGAGGTTGAAAGAGCTACTACGAAACTGCCCACATCATGGTATAGAGAAGTGGGAACTAATCCAGGCATTCTATGATGGTCTGCTGCCTGAGGAAGTTAGAGACGTGAACTCCACGAGTAATGGGTCGTTCTTCTCTAACCATGTGGATGATGATTGGGATATCCTAGAAAGGATGGTGGTGACATCGAAGAGGCAAACTCATGCGAGCAGGAGAGCGAAGACAAGTTCATCTGCCAAATCCATTGACTATGAGACACAGAAACGGTTGGAGGCTATGGAAGTCCAAATTTCACGCCTTGGTTGGCCTAGTGGTAAAGATGTGGCAAATGTGTCACAACCGTATCCGGTGTGTGACAGAGCGAGGAGTTATGGCACGTGTTAGCAAACTGCCCAAGAGAGCAAGGTAAGGCTGAAGAGGTGAATCAACTTGGTGGAGATAGAGCAGCTGCTACTCACTACCATCCAGGACTCATAATGTAAGGCCCCAAACCCGGGAGGCCTCACTTGTTGGATTTACTCATTCACAAATAGTTCTTAGACTTGAATATCAAAATAACGCAGCGAAAAATTTCATTAAAACATAATCATAACATTGTTCAACATGCGAAAGCGTAACATAGTCTAATACATAAACATAACACAACTAATCATAACGGGATGCCAGTCTTCATATCATCCGGGTAACTCATCAAGCCGCCCAGCATCACCGTCCATCATCATAACCTACATTAACCTGAATGTGCATACTAAAAGGTCAGCTACGCTGGTGAGTTCTAGCATTACATAAAACTTTAAAATTTACATTTGCCAAAAACATAACATTCATTCATTTAATAAAACCGTACGTAAAAACATGCAATAACTTAACATCATCAAAACCTCATAATCATATCATCATATCATAAGTTAACATGAACCGAATCTACGCCTTCTCGTAACCGTCAATTCCATACATCGCATACTGGCGGAGAAACCCTGAGGCATGCCACCACTAGGCCCTTCAACACCATACATTACCTGCAGGCGGAGAAACTTAGGGCCCGATACCCCAAAGTCGTTCAACACCAGAACCTTAGGAACGGTACCACAAGGATACACGCACCTTCACCTTAAGCACGGCGTCCCAAAGGATAGCACGTACCTTTACCTTAAGCATTGTTCCCTCGTAGGGAATAGTACCTTCAATAGGGATCCCGGTAATCCCATGGTGACCGTCGTCACCCCTTTATCCACCCATTTGTACAACAGTTGGCCAGCCACGAAGGCCCCTAAAAGGTAAGGCCCATAACATACATGCATACTTTAGTTCTCGAAAGAACTCGTGGCAGATTCGTTCATTTTATGACTTTTATAAAAATAACTATTACCGCCTTTACATCATTTCAGTCAAAGCATTTGTACGTTTTATTATAAAACATTTCATCATTAAACCGTTCATAAACCATTCATAAACCTCTTTGGCAAAACACTTCATAAACACATTTCAACTTTCCTATTTCATAAAACATCATTTCGTTAAACATCATTTCGTAAGTATGCACACCAGCCCAAAATATTAATAAAACATTTAAAAGAGGGCTCTAGAACTCACCTGATAAGCTAATCTGGGTTGTCCTAAACAAAGGTCCAACAACGTCACTTCCGATCTGAATTGATTAGTTAAATACCCATCAGACCTAATCCCGGCTCAAATGGTTTAACCATTCTGAATTAGGCGACTATACTGACTTTACTAACCAGCCTGATGCCTGCGCACTTAGCAAGTGCGCAGGGCCTTGTTCTTGCGTACTTAATAAGTGCGCAGACTTCGTTTCATGCGTACTTGATAAGTACGCAGGCTTTGCTTCATGCGTACTTGATAAGTACGCAGGACCTTCTTCTTGCGTACTTGATAAGTACGCAAAACCTTCTTCTTGCGTACTTGATAAGTACACAGGACCTGCTTCTTGCATACTTGATAAGTACGCAGGACCTGCTTCCCCGTAAAAACCCTAACTTTCGCATGCGGATCTGATCACGTCAAGATCCCGAAACTTGTTTACATTCAAAACGTTTTCTTTTCTTTTAAGAACTCAAATCTATTTTTTTCTTCCAGTTTCATCCGTAAAAACGTTATCTTTTCATCCAAAACTCAAAAACTCACAAAAACTCAGATCTAGGCCAGATCGTTACCTGTATCGAGCTTCTAATTCGGAGGTTCTTCTCACAAGCTCTGGAGCAACACAATTCTTTAATATCGGGTCGATCCGCCAACTTTCTCTCTCTATGGTTTCTCTCTCTAGATGTTGCAAATGAGAGAAAGGGTGGTGACTTAGGCTATATATAGGGGGAGACTCCCCTATGTTCGCCCCTTCTAGCACGCCGGCCCATCTAACCCGGCCCGTCATGCCTCGTTCATTTATTTCGTTCGTTCTCGCATTCTAACCCGTTATTATAACTGTCGTTTTATTTTTGGGATGTTATATAGAAACCACCTGAACCTCAGGTATGGTAATGCTTCTAATCAATTGAATCCTAACTTTCAGGGTTCTAATGTGCTGGGTGGAGGACAACCACAGCAGCAACAATACCAGAACCGCCAACAAGGTTACAATCAAGGCGGATACGAGAGGAACCAAGGAGGGTATCAACAAGGATACCAAAGGGGCTATCAACAGCAAAATCAGCAAGGTAGTAGTGCAGGAGGTGATGACCTGGGGAGTGCACAGTTTAATACTATCATGGATGCTATCAAGGAGCTAAATAAGGACAATGAAGTCTGTGATTAAACGGTAAAATCTCTTATGAAGCAGGTGGGTGAAATGGCTGAAGAGTGGTCGAGAAGAGAACGGGGCAAATTACCAAGCAATACTCAAACCAACCCGCAACACCAAAGGTCGCGATCAAAGAATGCTCATGTAAGCCAGGTAAGTGCTTTACGAAGTGGTAAGCAATATGACAACAAAGTTGTCCCTCCACAACCGCTAGTTGAAGGGTTGGTGGAGGATGTCGATGAGGAAAGTGATGACGAACCGGTAATTGTTGCATCTAAACCTAAGAGACGAGCAATTTCTGAAAAGCCAAACAATTCTAAAGCATCCACTAGTACTCAAGGGAAGGGTGTGGAGAATAATACCATCCCGTTTTCGAGCGCACTGGTTGATCCATCTAAACCGGTGAATAAAAGGGGCCACAGCAAGATTTAATGTGGGAAATTTTTAGACAAGTCAAAATTAATCTTCCCATAATGATGCTATTAAACAAGTACCGGTGTATGCAAAATACTTGAAAGATTTGTGCACTCAAAAGAGGAATCATAAGATGCCCAAAAAGCTTGATCTAACTGATAACGTGAGTGCAGTGTTATCCGGTATTCTTCCACCTAAGCTCCAAGATCCTGGGGCGCCTTTGATCCAAATTCAAATAGGTGATTTCAAAATAGATAAGGAACTTATGGATTTGGGAGCAAGTGTTAGTATCTTGTCGGGAAGCTTGTATGACCAATACGATTTTGGTCCTCTACAAAAAGCTGATACCACCATGGTGTTAGCAGACTTAACTCTTAAGCTTCCCCACAGGATATTAACAGATGTGATTGTCAAGGTGGAAGACTTTTATTACCCGGTCTACTTTTTAGTGCTTGACTATGCAGCCCCTATTAAAGGGAGCCAACCTAATGTTATTTTGGGAAGGCCATTTTTGAAAACCGCTCAATGTGTTATAAACTGCATACAGTCGACATGGCTTTTGGTAATAGAAAAATGCGTTTAAATGTTTTTTCCTGTACATTTAATGCTCCGATCATTGATGAATGCTTTAGTGCAGAGATCATTGATGGGTGTATTCTTCATGAGAATGAGGATGAGCCCCAGGAGTTGTGTGTTTTGTGTAACAGGGAAGAAGCAGGGTTTGAGAGTGAGCTCAAAACTGAAGAGGAACAACTAGAAGTGCGTGCCATCAAAAAGGGAAGGCCTACATGGACACTTCAGGTAGAGAGTCTGCCAGACACCATAGACACCATCTGAAACCATCATTGGAATCACCACCTTAGCTGGAATTAAAAGAGTTTCCAGATAGTTTGAAGTACGTCTTTGTTGGAGAGAATGAAACTCTCCCGGTCATCATTGCATTAAACTTGATCGAGGCACAAGAGAAGGCACTTATGGATGTATTGGTTGCTCATAAAGCAGCAATTGGGTGGACGATAGCAGACTTGAAGGGGATTAATCCTTCAATTTTCATGCACAAAATTATCACCGAACCGGATGCTAAGCCGGCAAGAGATGCACAAAGAAGGCTAAACCCGAACATGAGGGAAGTTGTGAAGAAAGAATTCCTAGAATGGTTGGATGCAGGGATCATCTATCCCATATCTGACAGCACCTGGGTGAGTCCTACACAGACAGTACCAAAGAAAGCAGGCATCCAGATCATTAGGTATGAGCAGGGAGAGCAGGTAGCCACCCGACCCGTAACGGGGTGGAGGGTATGTATTGATTACAGGAAGTTGAACACAGCCACTTCCAAAGATCATTTTCCTTTACCTTTCATTGACCAAATCATCGAGAAATTATCAGGTCAGAAATTTTATTACTTTTTAGATGGGTATTTAGGATATAATCAGATTGCTATTTATCCTGACGATCAACATAAGACCACATTTACCTGCCCATATAGTACCTTTGCATTCATGCGAATGCCATTTGGGTTGTGTAATGCCCTAGCCACCTTTCAAAGGTGCATGATGGGTATCTTTTCAGATATGATTGGGGAGTCTTTGGAAATCTTCATGGATGACTTTTCAATCTTTGGTCAGTCATTTGAATCATGTTTAGAACAATTGACCAAGGTATTGAAAAGGTGTGTCGAAACAAACCTAGTCCTTAGTTGGGAAAAGAGCCATTTCATGGTACAGGAATGGATTATTTTGGGACACATAGTATCAAAGAGGGGGATGGAGGTAGACATGGAAAAAATCAAAGTAATCTCAACATTACCCCCCCTACTAATGTCAAAGGGGTAAGATCGTTCTTGGGGCATGCGGGATTTTACCGCCGGTTTATTAAGGGTTTTAGCACCATCATGAAACCACTTTGTAATCTACTTTTAAAAGACGTCCCATTTGAATTTGATGAAGAATGCCTAAAAGCATTTAATATTTTAAAAGAAAAATTGGTAGACACCCCGATCTTGCAAGCTCCGAATTGGTCATTACCTTTTGAAATCATGTGCGATGCAAGTGATTTTGCCATCGGGGCAGCCTTGGGGTAAAGGGTGGATAAGAAACCGATGGCAATTTACTATGCCAGCAAGACCTTGGATGGGGCACAATTGAACTATACTACTACCGAAAAAGAATTACTTGCAGTTGTGTACTCTCTTGATAAGTTCATGTCTTACATCTGGAGAAGCAAGGTGATTGTATACTCTGATCACAGTGTTGTGAAGTATCCAATGGAGAAGAAGGATGCAAAGCCTAGGTTGATCAGATGGGTCCTATTGTTACAGGAGTTCAACTTAGAGATCCAAAATAAGAAAGGAACTTAGAATGTGGTAGCAGACCATTTGTCAAGGGTCGTGAATACAGAAGATGATTCTACTGAAAGAATCGGGGAGACATTCCCAAATGATAAAATTTTATATGTTTCTACTGACCCATGGTATGCTATCATTGTTAATTATTTGGCTGCAGGTAAAATTCCAGAGCATTGGGCTAAGAAGAAGAGACAACACTTCATGTCTCAAGTAAAGCAGTATATCTGGGATGAACCAGATTTGTTTAAAATAGGGGAAGATTAATTGATCCGACGTTGTGTGCCCGAAAATGAAGTCCAGTACCTATTGGAACATGCCCATTCATATGCTTGTGGAAGGCACTTCAGTGGACAGAAAATAGGACATAGGGTCCTAACTTGTGGGTTCTTCTGGCCTACAATTTTCAAGGATGCAGCAGAATTCGTGAAGAACTATGTACGGTGTCAACAACTTGGGAGCATCACTAAGCAGGATGAGATACCAATGCGACCTATCATGGTCGTGAACATATTTTATGTTTGGGGCATCGACTTCATGGGCCCTTTCCCTAATTCTATGGGACACCTTATATCTTAGTGGTGGTTAATAATGTTTCTAAATGGGTTGAAGCAATCGCTACTAAGACAAATGATTATACGGTCGTGTGCAAGTTCGTGAAGAGTAACATCTTTTCCAGGTTTAGTATCCCTCGTGTGATCATCAGTGATGGGGGTTCATATTTTAAGAACTTTAAATTTGGTAAATTATTAAAACGGTACGGTGTGAACCATCGGATCGCCACTCCATATCACCCACAGACAAGTAGACAAGTGGAGGTGTCGAACAGACAGATAAAGGAGATTTTATAAAAGATGATATGGCCTGATCATAAGGATTGGTCAGCCAAACTTAACGATGCTTTATGGGCCTACCGAACAGCTTACAAAACTCCGATTGGTACCACACCCTACCGACTAGTTTATGGAAAAGGATGTCATTTACCAGTTGAAATAGCTCAACGTGCATTATGGGCAGTCAAATATGTTAATCTTGAGTATGACAATGCATGTAAAGAGCGGAAGTTTCAATTATGTGAGTTGGAAGAGCTGAGGGATGAAGCTTATGAGTGTGTATCTGCATACAAAGCAAAAATGAAAGTAGTGCATGATTCCAAGTTAAAGAAGAAGGTTTTTAAGGCAGGTCAGAAGGTGTGGCTATACAATACAAGGTTGAAACTATTCCCTGGGAAGCTGAAGAGTAAATGGATGGGTCCATACTTGGTGATCCGAGTAGGACAGTTTGGGGAGATAGAGATTCAAGACTTTGACGATCACCTCAGGCAAATTGTGAAGCAAATTGTGAATGGGCATAGACTGAAGCCCTACTTAGAGACGGATGAAATCAATGACACCAAGGTAGAATCTGTAAGCTTTGTCATGCGCGTCTGCATATGAATAACCGAAGTAAGGTACCCTGCGTCTGGCTGAAGACGTTAAACTTAGCGCTCTTGGAAGGCAACCTAAGTTTTAATTTATTGTCTAGTTAAATGAACGTTGTGAGTGTGTTCTCTAGAAACCCTCACGAGACTAAACACGTCCACTCGGGCTACCGAGGGGTTTAAAAGGCTTGTTGCATACGCTAAATGCAATCGTGATTCCTACGAAAGTGAGTTAGGTTTTTGTGTCGTTTTTGTGCTTTAAATTTGAGAAAAGCCCAAGTGTGAGGACATTATGGAGACGCTGAGGCTTATATTAATGCAATGGGGGCCATGCATCATTCTCTGGGGGGTAAGATATCGTGTGTAGAGTTTGTAAAGTCGTGAGTCTTCATTCTTAGTGTTTTCGGTATGTTTCGGGTATTTTTCAAGTTTTCTCGGGGATTTGGGGCCATTCGAGTATGAAAAACCATCACAAATGACGTTCCATGGATATACAAACTTAAAAAATAAGTTGGAACAAATTTTGAAAAACTTGAAAATTTTGACTTGAAAAACTCAAAAAATTTTCTAAGGCAAAAACTCAAAAATTCGTCTAATATTTCTTTGATGGAAGTGTCTTCGTGCCACGCGAAGATCCAAGAAGAAAAGTTCGCGCCACGCAAAGAACAAACAAGGAGGACGGCAGAATTTTTGTCCCTCGCGCCACGCGAGGGATTGGTCCCAAGTCATCGCGACACGCGAAGACCTGAAATTAGTTTTATTTTATTTTTTTTCAATTTTTTTGTAATTTTGAGTCATGTCAGTCCGTAGGGTCTTTTATTTTTCTTTTAAGAGTCTTTTTATTTGAGTCGATATGATGCTGTGGGTTTTGTTTGAGCTTAATCTTGTAGGTTATGATTGATCTACCCGTACTCAATCTTCATTCGGGTGGTGATTTTTGACTTGCGATTGATTCTTGTGTACAAGGCAACCTGCTTGCATCTGTGGAGCACGATCACGAATGAAATGCTATACGATCGCATATCCAGCTAAGTTTTCTTTTCTTTTTGTATTTTTCTTTCGTTTTAGAGTCTCTCTTTCTACATTGAGGACAATGTCGAGTTTAAGTGTGGGGAGGGGAGACCTTAGTCCAGGTCTGTATTTCGAGTCATAAAAATTAGAAAATCCATAAAAATTTAAAAATTTTCAAAAATATCCCTGGATTAGAGTTTTGCAACTAAATGGAAAATGATAGTACAATCGGGAATTTACGTGTGGAATTAAATGAATAATAATGATAATCAAATGCGTCTGAAATGTAACGTTTTGGTAGACCCAACTGACTTAAGAGCTTAAACATCCTGATAGTGAATCTAGCTTAATTGAATAATTAATTCAGAATGTCTTGTGGGTTCTCATCTTAGGGGTGACGGTAAGGTCGAAACTGTCAATATAGGGTGATAGGTACGTTTATAAACAATAATTTATAAGTTTTTGAAATCTTTTGGCATATCACTTTCTTTTTATGAAAATAAATCCGAAAGCTGGTGGCGCCCGCATTCCATAATCCACATCATTCATGAGCTTAATTAATTAGATTGAGGGCTTGAGTTCTGCCTACGTGTTACTCTCAGGGTTACAAGCTTGGCTGAAACGCCCATGGGCGGGACTTAAGTGATCAATATCTGGATGTCTAAGTTAGGTTTATGTGTTACCCTTCGGGATGGTGACTTGGGGGATACACCACTAAACCGAAGCTTATGTACTTCATTGCTTAAAAACCACAGCCTACGTGTCACACGTCGAGTTCCATCTTGATTGAAACACCACTGGGTGAGATTTATTCATACATCATTAATAAAAGCTCGAATCATTCATCCATCGATCCATAATTAATCTGATTTTTAAAACTTATAGTTTAGTGCTTATTATCACACCCCCAAATTCTTCTAACGGAGTTTTACCGTTTGGCATGTGACACACCAAGATCTCAGTTAATAGTTACATCAAACGACACTATATGGGACTTGAAATGTCATAACATAAAAGTTCAGAGTTAATGCGGAAGCGTTTAAACAAAAGTAAATGCGTAAAACAACGCGCCAAAGTTTAGCTTAATAAAGGCAAGTGAATTGTTTAAAACGTTAGAAATGAATGACATGACAGTAGGAATCCATACATGTCCTAAGTGTACAATCTGTGCCAGAGCAACTTGAGAAACATGTAAGAAAAAGTGTCAACATGAGGTTGGTGAGTTCACGGGTGGTATGTAAATAAATTGTTTGAGTGTTGCTAGATCCACATACGTAAGTCACACCTATTGCTAGCTAGAAAATGTACAAGTTACTCTAAGCGCTCGCAACGGAAGCTGACTGTTTGTTTACCTCCAGCCAGGTCTATCAACTCTGACTAATATGTTTAGGCCAATCTACACCGGTTCTACCTCCAATCGTGCTAGCGGGACTAGCCCGGGTGAGGTTTGTCAAACCTAGTAATACTACTTAAATTACCTCGCTAAGTCCATATTAACGGTTCGATGTGAGGAAATACACAAGTGGTAGTGAAATACTATGTGATCCATGTCCGTTTATGTGTATGTCTCTTCTCGGCGTGAAGACAAGTAACGGATATCTATTCGTATGCATGTTTCTCCCCAACGGGAACAAGTAAAAATGATGTTCGTTTGTATGCATGTTTCTCCCCAACGGGAAAACAAGTAAAATGATGCTCGTTTGTATGTACGTTTCTCCCCAACGGGAAATCAAGTAAGATGATGCTTGTGTATATGCATGTTTCTCCCCTAACGGGAAAACAAGTAAAATACTGTTTGTTTGTATGCATGTTTCTCCCCAACTGGATAGCATGTAAAATGATGTTTGTGTATATGCATGTTTCTCCCCCAATAGGAAAACAAGTAAAAAGGGGTCGTGGAACTCACCTGAGTTTGAGTAGTGGATTGGATCACACAAGAGAAAGGTTGGAACCACAAGTGTAAGCCTTAGACGACTTACGTATGCCCTAGAATTATAAACACATAAATTAGGGTCATATGGGGTTTTGTGACGACGACACGGAAGATTGAGCGCCTTAACGCATTCTAAGGATTTAAGAGTAGACGAACGTGTCTACGGAAAAATAGATTTCTTAATATAATAATTAAGATCAAAGCGTTCGTGTCGAACGTTAATAAAGAATAATATTAAATAAATAAATAAGTTCGTACGTTTGAGTCATTTACAAAAGTTAGGAAAATAATAAAATTTAATATATTATTTTTAGGTTCGTAGGATTAACCAAATAATCATTTATGTGAAAAAATAATAAATATATTATTTTTAATCGAATATATAAACGTGAGTAAATAATATAACATTCATATTATTAATTAGTTTAAAACGTCACACGAGATAATTAAACGAGACGAAATAATATAAATTATATATTATTTTATAACATGAGTCATGGGTTGAAAATAATATAAACATATTATTTTATACGAAATCGTGGTTTGAAAACAATATAAATAATATTATTAAAAGTGGAAATACTATAAATATAAGTTATAAAACCAAACCCGAGCCTACGGGTCGTTTCTGAGTTCTAAGATATCATAATATAATATTCAATATTGTTTAGAAAATATAAAATTTATAAACAAGAATCTGCCAAAGAATTAACCCACGCACGACCGTGCCAAAGATAGGCATGACCGTGCTTAGTTTAGTGAGCGCGGTCGTGCTGAAAGATTAGCGCGACCGTTTCTGGTCAATTTCAGAAACAAATTGCTCGAATATTATAAGATTAACGTTGGAAATCATAGGGCTTTTGATAAACAAGGTATTGCGAACATAACCGTGTATTTTAATTGGATTGAGGTCATGTCTAGACTAGAGTTCGATTAAAATGAAAAGTATGAAAAACTTGGTTCTAATTCGAGTTCAATTCGGCGATGTAAGCCCTGAATAGGTTAGGGCTTTCAATCTAGATACTAAAACGAAGGTAAATTACCAGAATAGATGACGAATTGATAGAGATCAACTAAAACTGAGACCGATGATGACTGGTTCGATCTCCGCCGACTTCTGTTGTGATTCCGACGAGTTCGCTGTGTGCGAAAGCTTCGAGAGAGTTCGTACAAGATGCGCAGAGGTTCAAATCGTGAGAATGACACACGAATTCGTCGAATTCGATGGGTATAAAATGGTGATCGACGGTTTTGAAATAATTACACATAATGGAGTTTAATTCGATATAATGCGGGTGTTTAAGTGGACGTTAAAGGCTCAGTGATGATTTGAATTAATCGAATATACGTTACAACATTGAAATAGACGGGTATGAGTTAAAAGGCTGTGTTTACGTTTCAATCTGGAAAGAGACGCGACCGTGCCTGTGCACCAGGCACGACCGTGCTTGAGTACACGGCGCGACCGTGCTCATGCACTGGCGCGGCCGTGCTAAGTAGAGTTTTGGTAAAATACAGAAATAGTCCTTGTGGTTTGAGATATTTGAGATTTGACAGGTTTGGTCCCTATAGTTTATGAGATAACAAAGTTTAGATTGACGGAGTTAACGGAAATTTGTCGGGTGTCACACTTATTGAGGTGGGAAAATCTATATAACATGACCTTGAGATGGGATTAGGCTGAACTGTAGCTTTCTGAGTGTGAGACACATAGATAGACTTTTTCTTGGTAATGTATAATATATTACATCACATAATTGGGGGCTCGATAGTCGTTGGTTGGGTTTAATCGAATCGAAATACCGATTGTTACGATTAACGTGTTATAATATTTGTGCTGTGTAAAATGAAAGTGTAAGTTGCAAGTTTTTCCGATTATGATTCCATCGCATTATTCTTTTTCGGGACGAAAAAGGTCAAGTGTGGGGATGTGATGTGTTGCTAAATACCCCGTGTATAAGAGTCTAATTGTATAGGTTTTAAGCGTTTAGCTCTATATATCGAGTCTGTTTTATGTGCATTTGGTGTTTGTGAGTGTTACAGGTTTAAAGTGCTAAGTGAGCGAAAGATACAAAGTTTAAATCAAGAGGATAGCAGCATACACGGGCCCCGGAGAAGTAAAAGTCAACAAAAATCAAATTCTTGGAATTTAGGTTCTTCGCGCCACGCGAAGACCAGGGGGAAGAAGTTCGCGACACGCGAAGGGTTTGAAAATCCCGCTCGACTAGTTTGTTCTTCGCGCCACGCGAAGAATGCCCATCCTTAGTTCGCGACACGCGAACATTTGTAATTTCGGTAATTTTGACCTAATTCCAATTATAAGCTATCGAGGAGTCCATATTCGAATTAACTTCTTCCCAGTCGTCCCAGAGCATTCCTAAGGCGATTTCCAGATCAAAAGTTCAAGTCTTTTCAAGTTGTTGATGCTAGATCAAGTTATACCAATTATTGAAGAATCGATGATGATGTCGATGAGCGGCTAGTTCTTTTGTGGTTACTTCCGGATGTAGGATCTGCCTTGTGAGGTGATAATCTGGTTCATACTTAGTTTGGTATAGAATTCTTGTAATCGTTTGATTGTTTGCATGCTATAGTTTGTTCTATTTAATTAAACAGTTTGGTTTATCTTAGATTTAATATATTCATCAATTTTTGGTTTTCTATCGTGAATCATTGAGTGTCTAGATCTGATGTTCTAAATTGGTAATTGATTATTGAGTTTTTATCTGTGTCAAGTATCCGGTTTTATAATCGTTACTCAGCGTAGTCACTATTTTGATTTTCAGTTATTTGTCAAATCTAATAAAATGAGTTATGTCTATGTGACTTCCGATAAGTACAAATTAGTAATCACCGAACTTGCAATCTGAACCCGGAATCGATCCGTTTTCTCTAATTAGTATTTATAAAGTTTAAAGTTATTTGATTTTTCTAAAAATCTGAACCGTTTTTATAAACAAACACTGTCCACCAATTCCCTGTGGATACGACACCCTACTTCACTATACTATAATTTAAGGTAGCTAGGGATTAGAGTTTAATATTGTTTTTAATTGACCTTGACAACGCGATCACAGCCTTAAACTTATCAGTAGGCTTTCCCTTAGTACCTGTGACATAACCCCACATATTTTTCCCTCGAAGAAAGTTTTTCATCACGTAACTCCAGTAGGCGTAGTTTTTACCATCCAGACGAGTACTAATGGACTGAAGAGAGTCATCTTTCCTAACCATATTATCAAATCAGAACGACAGCATAATCAAGCAGAATAGTAGTTTCGATAGGGTAGTTTCTACAGCAGATAAAAATTAGGGTTACCTAGTTTCGATGACGGTGGCGCAGATTCAGTAATCAAACGAATGCGAAGGTGACGAACACGAAGACAACAAATAAACAAGCTAGCGTGAGCAGCAACAACGAGACAGCAACAAACAATCCTTCAACAACGAACAAACCAAAACGACTGAATCAACAACGGAGCGGAAGCGACAACAAAAGTCTTCAATCAAGCATGGATCAAATCAGCTCTGATACCATGTTAAGTAATAAACATGTACAGAGAAATATGGAGGTTCAATATTATTCAAGTGAAGATTAGGTTACAATGAAAAGAAACAAACATTAAATAGGAGGGCTAGGCCTTACAAGCTAAATGGGCTAAAGCCCATAAACTGACTTATTATGCTAACACTTTGAACTGTAACTAACGGTGTTGGGAATCATGCACCGGTTTTAACATTTAAAACAATACTTTTATAAAATCAAATTTATAATGGCAGAAGCGCAAACAAAAGCACACGATAATAAAGTCCGAAACTTTATCCGACAGTGATCCGATTACACCACGTCAAATTTGACGGCATTTGGCACGTTTGTGTTGTGTCATCATATTATTGGAACAAGTTACCGTGTTTTTATTGTTTCTTTTACATTTTCGCGGGAATCACATGAGTATATTATGAGGAGATTGAAAAGCTAAAAGTATAAAATAGAATATTTGAATTTTCATTGTACATTTTGGAAATTTCCCTTTACAGACAAGTTAAACATTCAAAAGTCAAGCAACGATATTTATTTAACAATTTAAGAACTATGAGAGGCACTTTCATTTCTTCTTCCTCCATATAATTTACATGTATGTGCGTGTATATATATACGAGTACAATTAGTTTGAGAGCACACTTTAACTACACAGATGGATCTATTTTCCCAGAAAATAAAAAGATCCGAGCTCAAGGAAGGAGACCATATATATACTTGGAGGAAGCAAATATACAGTCACCATGGTCAGTACTTCAAGTTTCTGTGTTTATTTAATCATTC
Organism: Smallanthus sonchifolius; assembly: GCA_023525975.1. NCBI lineage: Eukaryota > Viridiplantae > Streptophyta > Magnoliopsida > Asterales > Asteraceae > Smallanthus > Smallanthus sonchifolius. The sequence goes on along the minus strand of CM042026.1, from coordinate 6,330,666 downwards.
ATTTGTGGTTGGTTGGTAGTTAATTTGTAAGAAACATGCATGTGCAGGAATCTTCATTGGAGAAGGCAAGCTTATTCATTTTGTGAACTCAGGGAAAGATGGAATTCTTCATTTTTCAGCTGCTTTAGGGGGCTCAAGTGACAGTGTTATGAAAAAGAAAAAAACTCCTTGCCCGTGGTCTTATTGTGGTTCAGAAAAAGTAGCCGGTAGTGGAGTAAGGATGTCTTGCATAGACTGCTTCATAAAAAAAGGCTCACTATACCGATTCAAGTACGAAGTAAGTCGCGAATTCCTTGTTGCCAAACTCAGAGGTGGAACATGCACCACCGCAACATCAGATCCACCAGAAGAAGTCATACATAGGGCCACTTATCTGTATGAAAATGGGTATGTAGAGTATAATTTGAGGAACAACAATTGTGAAGATTTTGCACTTTACTGTAAGACCGGTCTATGGAGCAAGGATAAAAGTAACCAAGGGAGGAGCAGCCAAGCGAATTCGATTCATCCCACTAAAGAGGAGGATAAAATTAAAAATCAACTGCAGCGAATAGCAACTGCTATTCCTCGATCTTGTTCGAAGAGAGAGGACAAAGATTTGGGCGTTCGCGAAGATGTTGTGAAGGTGCCTGTGGAGGACTTGTCCTCTTTTCGTCTTGCTCTTTGAAATAATTGTGGGTAAATAAACATACCCTTAATTATGTTGTTAAGCTTTCATTAGTGAGTTTGGGATGAGTTTATTCATATTGTATTGTGTATGTGTTTGTTTTTATTACGAATTAAGTTGAATATGTAATTTCATTGCTAAAGCCTGTATAATCTATGGATGTTTAAGATCAATAATTAGTTAATTAAGACTTCAAAGATTTGAGTATGATTATACATACCCCTATAGATCGAGATTTATGAAGAGTTGCACATGGTCTACAACGTTATCCCAAAAACACACGGACCACTCATTTGTTGCATTTGACAACATGCAAATGTATTATACCTATATGTTCATTTATGGCACTTTTGTCTTTTAGACTTTTGGATCGTCGAGATATTATGTCATAAATAGTATATTAGCATGGAACTTTTCAGTGCACATTTTTGACTCTGACAACCAAGTAAATGAGTGACTCAACCTTTTTTCAATGTATAAAGGTTATCATGTGACAACAAGTGGCCCCTCAACCTTTTATGAGGCCTAGATAACTTGGAAGCGTGAAAGGAACCAAACTACCAAACACATTAATTTCTCTTCATTCGAAATTCAACCAAATGAAACACATATGCAACTCTATTCTAAAGTCTATGGAGCACGGATAAAAGTAACCAAGGGAGAAGCAGCCAAGCAAATTCGGTTCATCCGACTAATTAAAGAAAAGAATAAAATTTAAAATCATCTGCAGCGACTACCAACTGCTATTCCCCGATCTTGTTCGAAGATAGAGAATAAAGATTTGGGTATTCGTGAGGATGTTGTGAAGGTGTCTGTGGAGGACTTAATTAATCCTCATTTCCTCATGCTCTTTGAAATAATTGTATTGTGTGTGCGTTTTTGTTACGAATTAAGTTGAATATGTGATTTTATTGCTAAAGCCCGTATAATCTATGGATGTTTAAGATCAAAAATTGGTTAAGGTTTCAAAGATTTAATCTGTATAGATCGAGATGTGCACATGGACATGGTCTACCACCTTATCACAAAAACCCACGGACCACCCATTTCACCATTTCATCATTTATGTCATTGGAATGAATTGTACACCAACCTATATTAATTAGTATATGATGTGGACCGATCCAAATTCAATTGCCAAAAGAAAAGAGATAGAAGCTAGAAGAAATTTAGAAAGAGAATGAGATCATTTTCAGTTCATTTCATTCATAATAATATAACCAAACTCTCGGCTGTTATATAGCCTTCACAAACATAGACTAAAAGGACAACTGCAACTAAACCCACAACTACACTACCGACTTAAATAACTAAGAATATGCAAACAATAAACAAAGGAGATTGAGGTGAACGTGTGCTTGGCTTCAGTCATGGGAAGGTGGGAAAACTGCACACATTTGGAAGTGCATGTTAACGTGACAAATTGGACGGTGGCATGAAACTTCTCAGGGAAATGTTTTACTCCCAAAGTCATCCTCCTTAACATTTGTCGGACGAAAGTTTCATCTACAAACTTTCGACGAAAGTTTAGTTTCGTCCGGTTCTTTTTAGTTTGTTTTGTTTTCTGCTTCATATATATAAACAAGTTTGTAACCATTATTTGAGTTATCAATCAAAACAGAAAATCCTTCGATTACTTTCTTCCTCACTAAACACTATTGCACATGTATGACTCAACCTTTTTTTCTATATGTATAAATGGTTATCATGTGAGGACAAGCTAGAGACCCCTCAACCGGCCTTTTATGAAGTCCTAGATAACTTGGAATCAGAAAAGGAACCAAACTACCAAACTCGTTAATTTTTTTTCATTCTAAATTCAACCAAATGAAACACATAAGCAACTCTATTCTAAAGTGTTTTAGTGATTAATGTGTACAGAGCCGAAATAGTACACCACACGCTAGTCGCACTAATAAACAATGGAAGATATTTTTACATAACTGTTGTTTATAGGCCTAATTAGTTGAAATAACCATAAAAGTATATCACATATGAAAATGGTTACTTTGAAGATTTGTTCTTATGAAAATCAAGTATATATCATTTTATGATGGTTTCTTTTAATTTTTTTAGTAATAATAATAGTAAACATCATAATAACTATATAAAAACAAAAAATAATGTAAAGATATCATGTTGGCATTATTAAATATGATATTGGCATTATTAAATATGATATAGGGATGTTCTGAAGCTTTTCAAAGCTTTGTTCAGAAAAAATAAGTTGCCTTTAAAAAAATTATTTAACTTCAAACATAATATGGGTCATAAACGGGTCGATACGATTATAACATGATTAAAATCGTGTTTGAACGGGTTTAACCTGCCTAACCCGGTTATACACGTTTTGCCAGCCCTAGGAAAAACCCTTTGCGGTGTTGATGACATGGCCTTACTGCTCATCGCGCAAGTTCTTGCTAATGCACACTTGTTGCTCATGCCTACTTGCCATGATGCCAATTATCATTGACGACCAATTGCCACTGACGTCGGTTATCGGTGACAACCAAGTTGCTACTAATGTTTACTAATGATATTTAATTAATTACTAATCATCAATTTATCATGCAATTTTTCATCAGTCATATGCAAATTTGAATCAACTTCGAATGACTTTCCAACTACGTATCAGGGGCTCTGCCCCTTGGACCCTTCCTCGGGCGCTGCCACCTTGAACCCTCGGGTTCGTTAGTGCCTGAAATTACAATAGTTTCAAACAAACATGTATACCACACCTCTTAACTCGAATTGATGTATAATATAATTTCACTTTGGTATTAAATAAATCCAGTTATACTAAAATGACATTAATAACACTAAAGTCGCCTCTTACCTTTATGTAATTTATGTGAAGTTTGAATTTAAAATCATTGCCAAAGACAAAATTTTAAAACTTAATGAGCCAAAATTTCAATGGTTTGCAAACTTTGTACAACGCATGAGCCAATTAGGAAAAGCTCACCCCCAAAGCCTAGTCCCGACTCCCTAGCCCACACACATGTACAAGACGACATGGATGGCCAAGTTTATTATAATTATCTTTATCATAAATGTACGTTATGATTTATTTAGTTTTCCTTTGTAACTATATATTTATTGTACTATTAAGTATTTTTTAAGACGACTTTTTTAAACCCCAACTTTTTTCAGAAGTAGTACAGGTGTTTCCAGTAAGTCATGCATGTCTTTCCTTATGGATTGTAACCGCATAGACTCGAACCCGGGACCTAATCAAGATGAAACCATTGTGTGAAAAATTCCTTAACCACCAGGGCAGAACCCCAATGGCTACTATGAAGTAGTTGATTAATATATAATATACAATACATAATAATTAAGGTTTTTATTATTTTATAATTTATTGATGACACGGTCCATTGGTGATTAATTATCAAACCATTAACTAAATTAAGTTATGTATTAGTTAAGAAGATTCTTTGGATTATGGCACTTTATTTATTATATATTCACGACCACTTGATGGGTGGTAACCGTAGATCGCATCCATACAAGAACTAAAGGTTTCGTTTATATTAACATTATAAATTAGATTAAAGTACAACTGTTAAATAGTACCATACACGTGCTTGTAACGTATTAATTGGTTTATGTTTTCTCGTGTAGCCCATTAATTGGTTTTTGTTTTTTAAACATCAGAAGAAGGAATACAATATATGCTTTTTTTCATTCAAACTTTAATAATTTGCAAATACACCAATGTCATACAAGGAGTTATCAATTAAGCACAAGCTTTCCACTTAAACTGTGGCACGTCGTGTGTTTTTTTATTTTTATTTTCACCCCTTATACTATATACGTTTTTAACCCGTTTAGTTTTATAATAATTTCGTTTTTTCAATAACTTTCGTTCGTTAGTTTTTTTTTAAACGGAGTGTGCGACTGTTTTTAGTTTTTTTTTTCAACGTTCCGATATGAAATTTTTTTAAAACGGAGTTATATTCAAAATATTGTATTTTTTTATCGTGTTTTATAACAAGTGTCGTTACCATTGTGGTACAATGAGCCTTTTTTTCCATTTCCACCCCTCATACTATACGTTTTTAACCCGTTTCATTTTCTAAAATTTTCGTTTTCCTTTAGTAACTTTCTTTCGTTAACTTAAAAAAAACGGAGTACGCAACTATTTTTGGGCTTTTTTTTCGACATTCCAATATAATTTTTTTAAAAACAAAATTGTATGCACAATCGAGTTTTTTTTGTTATCGTAGCCTATGGCGAGTGCCGTTACCGTTGTTGTACCGTGAGGAAACGGACCTATTATGAGCGAACAACATTATTGCCAGTTTTTGTATTATCAGAACCGGTCTCGGTATTCGCTTTTATGGTTTTCGACCACCCGAACCGGTAATATTTTATTTTTTGTTTTCCCCTTTTTTACTATTTAGTTTTATGTTTTTTTTATTAATATTATTTTTACGGTTGCACCTACGTTTTCATTTAATTTTTTTTGAAGATCGGCCCGACAACCGCCGCGGAGCGCGGAAAATCAACTAGTTATATAATATAATCAAAATAAGAAGTTTTAGATTTCTAAACTCCACTTGATGCCTACTTGTGATTAGATGCACATTAACATTTAAAGATCATAAGCCACACGAATTGAATGATCATGGAACTAAATTGGTTTTAGGTAATTACAAAACTAGAAAACCAGGGTAATACCAATGGAATCCACCAAAATCTAGCTTTGAATTACTTTTTTGGATTTTGGCGGAATCTGTCGTTGATCCATCAGTAATCACCGACAAATTGATTAGCCACGGTAAAATAAATCTAACAATTCCCACACGCAGACTTTTTCTGACGGGGTATCCATTTGTAATCCGTCGGAAACTTTAGGATTACAATTTGATAATCCGTCGAAAACTTTAGGATTTATTAATAAAATAAATAAATGATTAAAACTAAAAAATTATTAAATTAAATGAAATATTAAAACTAAAAATATTATTAAATTAATAAAAACATATATAAATAAAGAAAATTATCACTCCTCGATAATGCATCCGTCGGTAATTGAATTACGCACGACGATTTGTCTGACATAATATCATTGACGGATTTTTCTCGGTAACTCCAGTTTTTTAGTAGTTTTGATGCGAAAGGTCAAAAGTGCAAGTTCTCACCTACACAATATAGCAACTTGCTAATAGACCCTAGTCAATTTTCAATGGGTTTTATCAATGTTTTGAAACCCAGATCGGACCGGGAACCGGAGGCTTGGCCGGTACGGTTATGCGTGTTGAAACGGTCCTTTAGCAAATTGGCGGTCGGACCGGCGGGAACCCGGTGGTCGGACCGGTGGTGAAGATAGAAAACATAATCCTAGTTTTTACCGGTCGATGACTCACAGCAAGGCAAGGTTAGCATAGAAGAAAGGAGAAGATGGAGATAGAAGATAAGACAAGAAGCAAATAAGGACTGGCATATTTAAGTAAATTGGATTACTAGGGGCCTATTTGAAAATAAATCTCCAGCCCACAGTAAAAACCTATATTTTTAATCATTTATTAGTTTTTTTAGGGTGATTCTATTCAGACACGGAATATTGCTAATTGGACACGTCGTCGCCCTATACGCCCTCGTATAGGCCAATACAAGGCGTATAGGGTTCAGTCTCTGATAACATAATGACATGTGTCATTCCCTGACTGGCGGCTGGGTCCCATACGTGGCCGTATTGAGCCATACGCAGCGTATCAGTCACGGGTTATATTTTTGCTTCAAAAGTTGTCAGATTTGGGATTTAAAAATCCTATACGTGACGTATTACCCTATACGCCACGTATAGGTTTTTTTATTTAATTATCTTTTTTAATTTAATTTATATAACTTTGTTATTATAAGTTTGTTATCTTTTTTAATTTATATAATTTTTTCCTATTTTTTAATTTATATAAATTTTTTTTAAACATTTATTATATTTTTACATTTATAACTTATCATTACAACCAAACAAAATATTAAACATTACAACCAAACAAATAACCAAAACATTATATACATTACATTAAAAAATTAAATATATACATCAAAATGTTTTTACACACATAACAAAAGAAACAAACTAAATACAAATAAAAACAACTAAGCCTGACCCGCTCCGCCGTTATCCTGACCCGCCGCGCCCTCATCCTGAACGGGGTCGCCCGGATAATGACGTGGCGGTGGTAGTGGTGGTGGCTCGATGCCGGCGGCTCGTGACAGATGTGACAACCCAAACTTTTAGGTTAACTCCGTTAACTAAATCCAATTAAATCTTAACTTATTTAACTCAATTGCAAACCCTAGGGACTGATTCTGTCAATATCTAAACTCAAACTGTAGGGACTAAAGCTGTAATTTACCTAAACTAAAGTTATTGACTCTGAAAAGTCAAAATCAGAAGTTTTAAACTCCTATTGACTTTTAAAAGTCAAACCTTCTATCACTTGAATTCAAATTCATAATCCATAACTGAAATCCGATCGAATTCGAAAATGTAATGTATGGTATTGTTGATTTCGAACATTAGTGAACCGTTTCTAACTGTTTATCATTGTTCATCATTGCGAATTATAACCTTAAACTCGAAACCGTCGACCCCCGATAACTAAACCATCAAATTCGACCAATTCATGTGTTATTCGTGAAATTATACTCTCCAAACACCTTAGTCGCACCTCTCAGAAACATTTGCACAGTCAATCTTGGCCGGAGTTGAAGCCGTAGTAGCCGGGGATCAAACCACGCAAGCCGCAACTGGGTTTTATTCGAACTCCATCAAATCTGGTAATCAAACGCTTCGCTAGCTTCGTTTTTACCTCTAGAATAAAAGCCCTATGATAATTTGGGCTTATATCATCGAATCAAACAAGAACCAAATCTAGGGTTCATCACAATCTCGGTTTAGTCTAATCCTACCCTCGACTCAGTTTAAATGCAATTAAATCATATGGATAGCTTTGCAATCCTCCAAGCAGTGAAAATCCCATGTTAATTTAATCAAACATCACCGGATTAATCATGATCTCTAACCTAGGGTTTGTTGTTAAACTAGTTTGGGGATTTTAATCTTAGACTCAACCAAAATCTAATTAAATTATATGGTTTGATTCGTAATCCTTCGTTTAATGAAAGCCATATGGTTCCAACAGATTTCGTTACCAGAATTGTTCAAATTGATTCCCATGTTCTTAGTCTAGGGCTCGATTTTTCAAACTGGTTTTAAACTATCTAAAACTTAACGATTTTGCAATTAAACCTAGCCACAGATTCTTTTTAAGCCTTTATTTTAAGGTTATTTTTAATATAAAACCCACCCCCATATTATTATATTATTATATTAAAGCGTTTTAACCCGAAAAATAACTCGAATGCTCGGGTTTGGTTTTATAACCCATAATTAACATTATTCCCACTTTTAAATAATATATATTTATATTATTTTCAAACCACAACTTTAGATAAAATAATATGTTATTATTATTTTCAACTCCGTTACCTCAACTAAAATTAATATATTTTTATATTATTTTTGTCACGTATACATACCTTATGAAACATTTCAAATTTATAAATAATATACTATTTATATTATTTACCCCTTTTTATTAACCCCGAATAAAATAATATTTTATTATTATTTGCACCACGTTTATGAACTTATTGGTATATTTCAAACTATTAAATAATATAATTATTTTTATTATTCACCCACGTTATAATATTGAATAAAAATAATATATTAATTATTTTCCACGCAAATGTTTATTTTATTAACTCTACGAACTTAAAAATAATATATGATGTTATATATATTATTTTCTTACACCATTCTGAATGTCACCAACACACGAATATATATATATATATATATATATATATATATATATATTATTCGTAACGTTCGACACGTAACTTAGTTATTCTGATTCTTATAGAAATCCTTATTCCCGTGGACACGTTCGTCTACTTAGTATTCCTATGAATATCTTAGGACGTTCAAACTTCCGTGTCGTCGTCACGAAATCCCTTATGACCCTAATTTTTTGTGTTTATAATTCTAGGGCATACGTAAGTCGTCTGAGGCTTACACTTGTGGTTCCAACTTATTTCCTGTGTAATCCAACCACTACTTAAATCCAGGTGAGTTTCACGGCCCCTTTTTACTTATTTTCCTTTTAGGGGAGAAACATGCATACACACAAATAGTATTTTACTTGTTTTCCTGTTGGGGAGAAACATACATACATACGAATATCATTTTACTTGTTTACCCGTTGGGGAGAAACATGCGTACAAACAAACATCATTTTACTTGTTTTCCCGTTGAGGAGAAACATGCATACGAACAGACATCCGTTACTTGTCTTCCAGACAGGGAGAGACATACACACGGACATGGATCACATAGTATTCCATTACCACTTGTGTACTTAAGCGTAAAAACTATCTTGAAAGTCCTCACATCGAACCGTTAATATGGACTTAGCGAGGTAAAGTGGTGTGATCGTCTCGGGCTCGAAGTACAAACCCGTCGTGACGGCCCACTGATGGAGGGTCAGACGGTAAACGTGGCCAAAAATACTGAAGGAGACCTGATCCGACTCCTCTGATGGCGCCTCCCCGGGAAGGGGCTCCAGCCCCTCCTCTGAGTAGATGAACGTCGAAAGAAACTCGACGGCCACCTCTCGGTAGGTCTCGGTGAATGAAAGATCAAAAAGGCGATCCCATTGTGTGTCCTCGCCTATGATGGCCCTGGCCTGCTCCGCCTCCTGGACCTCCTGGAGAAGCTCCCAGTCCACAGCCGTCCCCGGCCCTAACCTCACCTCCCGTAGCTTCTAGCACCGGCCAAACCACTCCGAGTCGGGCGAAAAATCCAAATACGGGTAGTGCGCGAGATCATCTAACTCCTCCATATGAATATCGTCCTCGTGATCCGCCATATCTGAAAATAATAATAAATAATACAAAATAATAATAAATTGTTTTTTAATATAAATAATATAAAATAATAATATATTTTTTTCTTTTTAATTTCAAAAATAATAATAAATTGTTTTTTTAATATAAATAATATAAAATAATAACAAATTGTTTTTTCTTTTTAATTTTAAAAATAATAATAAATTGTTTTGTAATATAAATAATATAAAATAATAATAAATTGTTTAATATAAATAATTTTTTAATTTAAAATAATAATAAATTGTTTAATATAAAATAATAATAATAATATAATGTTTTTTAATTTAAAAAAGATTTTTTTTTAAATACCTATACGCCACGTATAGCTTTATACGTGGCGTATAGGTTGTTACCCGGGTAACCAAGCCATACGCAGGCAACTCAAGCCATACGCAGGTTAGTTACCGGGCAACCCAAGCCATACGCGGCAACTTCAGACCATACGAAGGTCGTTACTGGGCAAACTAAGCCATACGCAGCGTATAGTACTATACGGAGCGTATGGCTTGATCTTCTTTCTTAGATGAACTATACGCTACGTATAGGGGTATACGCAGCGTATAACTCTTCGATTTCAGTGTTTAAAATCCTATTCTACACAAATTTAACCGTTAATACTCTAAATTAAACCTATATTATCGAGCGAGATTCTAGAATACGTACCTTTACGAGTAAAAGAGAAGATTTTGAACCCGACAATCTCAATCAATCGAAGCTTCGTATGTGTTTGTGTGAAAAAAGACGGGGGTCGTTTGGTTCTGTACCAAGGGTGAGTTTGTGTATATCAGAGGCTTATACGCTTCGTATAGGTCAATACGTAGTGTATAGCCCCTGACTTTTGGTATTCTATACGATACGTATAGGTCTATAAGAAGCGTATAAGCAATAAATATCTGAATTTTGAAAATTTTCGGTATTCCCTCCATTAAAGGCCTATACGCCACGTATAGGTCTATACGTGGCGTATAGTATTTTTTTTAAAATATTTTAAAACTAATTAAAATCATGTAAAAGTAATTAAAACTAATTACAATTAATTAAAATAAAAAAAAACTAATTAAAATTAATAAAAACTAATTAAAATTAATTAAAATTAATAAAAACTAATTAAAATTAATAAAAACTAATTAAAATTAATTAAAAACTAATTAAAACATAAATAAATTGAAATTAAAACATAATTAAAACTAATAAAAAATAATCAAATAAAATAAAATTTTAAACAAACATCATCCGTAATTCGTGACGTATTGTGGAAATTTATGTCTACCACTAGTCATTATCTTATTAAACCGTTCGATACGATCACTGTATATATTTTTCCATTCTGCTGCAGCATCATTTCGGTGCAAATTCTAAAGTGTATTCGTCATAGGTATTGGAAAATCTCCGCCTAACTTGACGTGGATGAAATGAGTATTGTTGACGTGAACGATCGATACGATTTGATGTTGAGCGTGAACGTTAGGACCAAACCAAAATGGGAAAAATGTTTGATTACCGGTGATGCTTATAAGATGAACAATCACCCCAAATCTTTAAGCAATTAGGAGTCCGGTGTATGGCATCAACATCCAACGACTATTTGGTGCGGCTTTCACATCCTGCCAATCAATCGTGTGACGTAACCTATCATACTCTTGAAAGGTGACTCTGTCGAAAACAGTTCTCCACCATTCTTCTTTATTGTCCATCTCCTGTAGAAGTTGTTGTCGAATAAAAAGCCTCCGGTTTTCATTTAACCCTAAGCCCACAGCAACCGCTCGAAAACCACAGTTACCGTCAGGGTTTACATCCTGTATACGTGAAATGTAGGGATGAAACAAAGATGAAATCGAATCCTTAAAACAATTTATATTGCTAACTGCATCTTTCCCCATCATCAATGGAAACCATGACGGGCGTTATCATCTTGTGGTTGCTTTCCTTTACCCGTCGTTGAACGACGATGTTGAATGGCTGAACTCGCTTGTCGAGATTCTTGCGACGCAATATAGGAGCTATGTCTCGCAGGGTCACATATGCTTTGTTGGGATCCTGTGAACGAGCTGTTTCTCGCGACATCCTGTTTCCTTTGTTGTTGTTTTTTCAAAGTTGGACAACCGCGAGTATCTTCTTGTACCACAAGTGCTTTCTTGTTACTTTTGCTAGGAAAGACCACCCCTACGATTCTCTACAACAGACTTTTTTTGACCTGATCGGGTTGTGACATAATTTTGTTTCTCACTTGACCAAGTACATATATACATTAGTCACAAAAAGTGTGACCTTGTCTCAAATTGTCGTTTTAAACTCTTTCGTGGACACCCTTTAAATATGTACTAGATACCAGGTTTTTTTTTTTAATTTCATCCTATGATATTTTACTCTTTAATTTTATCATTCGCATATACTTACTTTTATTTAATAAATATAACTTTTATTATGAACTTTTATCATCAAGAAATTAATCTTCTCTTTACAAAATGAACATAAAATTATATCTATTGTACTTATTATCATATAAAAACTAAAAACAATTTATCATAAACATATACACACTTCAAAAACCACCCAAAATCTTTATCATTTATTAAATAATCTCTAGTTTTTTAAGTTCATAAAGTTTACCAAATTGTCTTTGAATTTATATTATATCAGCCATAATACTATTATTATTATTATTTTATATATTATCATTCATATTAGTAATATTAAAATCATCTATCATTGTTACTTGTATTCAGTTACTTAGTGTATATGATGCTTAAAGACTAATAAGCGCATTTAAAATTATAATTTGATATTTTAAGGATCTTCTAATTGAAGTTTCAAATGCAAACATGAGAAACATTGTAAGAGTATTCACAACAGTTTCCCTATTTTCATCCATATATTTAAAATTTAGGGAGAATATAAGAAATTATTGTTTTTTTACTTCACCTTAGAATCTCCATCCCCATACCTTATCCTTAAAATTTAAAGGAAAACTTTATGAGCCCCCTAAATATAGGAAGCTACTATTCAACCCTATATTATATTTTATTTTATTTTAGTGAGTGGTTGTGATTGGATGAAAGAGAAAAAGTAATTAAAAAAATTTTAAAAAATATTATTTAATTGAATAGCGATATATATGGGGAACCTGATGTGAGAGATTTTTAAAAAGGCCTTTCAATTTTAAATGTAAATATGTTTTTAAATTAAATTATAGGAATAAAGATATTTTAAATGTAAATATGTTTTTAAATTAAATTATAGGAATGAAGATATTTTGCCCAACCTTTGGGGCCGACCAAGCATTAGGTTTTAATCATCTAAAAGATGAAAGTGCACATTAAAAAAGTTGAGATGACAACACGAACACCTTCAGTACTATAGAATACATTATATTATTTTATTTAGTTATCATTTTACTAATTCAATGTTTATTATTCAATACAATTTTATTTATTAGCTACTAAAATATATGTAACTATTTGGAAAGATATTTTATAAAAAATTAACCAGGCATTAACGTTTTTTTATCAAATTCTTTAAACATCAAAAGCAATAAATGTAATAGATAGTTTTTTAAAACATAAAAACCCGTAGAGTTCTAATGATAAATAATATTGTCCGGTTCTTAAATCCGGTTTGACCGATCCGACCGATAAAGAGACCGGTTCAACGTCCGGTCCGGTTCTGAAAACATTAGGTTTTATTCAATTTGGAAAGATAAAAAAATAATTTTGTTGTATGTTCAAATTGGTCCTCGTTATATGTGACATTATAAAATGACATTAAAAATCATTTGTTTATTAAATTCAGTTTTAAATGTCAACATATTTATTTGCTTACACTATTAATATTTAATTAAACTAGTAGATTTAAACCTGCGTGTTACGGTGGGGATGTTGATATGGCGGAAAGTTTATAAGTCTCGGTTTTGAATAAAATTTACGTCAAAAAGTAAATAAAAATAAGCAAGTATTAAAAAAAAGATTATTGGATTTTAATAATCCCACCTTTTACCAATTGGCCAATAATAATCTCAACTGTGAAAATTTTTACCACCGATCCCTACTTTCAAACTATTTTCTTACATTGGACCCTCCGTTAAAAAAACTTAACGCCGTTAGATTTTATATGACGTGGACATCTGCAAACCGTCGGAAAGTCGAGCCAAGCTATCAGTGGTCTTGTGGTGGCTTTTGAAATTGGCTCTGATGATGTTTAACTGGTCTCGTTTGTCCGGCAAGTCCAAACAGAGACAACGGTGGTGTTTAACGAGACCAGTTAAACACCACTATAGCCAATTTCAAAACCCACCACGAGATCACTGCTAGATTGGCTCGACTTTCCGGTTGTTTGCAGATATCCACGTCATATAAAATCCAACGGCATTAAGTTTCTTTAATGAGGGGTCCAATGTAAGAAAATAGTTTGAAAGTAGGGACCGGTGGTAAGAATATTCTTAGTTGGTATTATTATTGGCCAATTGGTAAAAGGTGAGATTATTAAAATCCAATAAACCTTAAAAAATGAGAAGTGAAAACGGAGAACGAAAACGTAGAGTAGCTATAATGACTTACGTACCATGCGCTTTTAAATAAAACTTATACCGTAACATAGAAAAAAAATAAGTATATCACAGTTTTGAAAAAAATTTATATCAAAACGTAAATAAAAATAAACACGTCGTTACTGCATATTCAAAATTTTATAAAAAATCATATTTAAAAGTAAAAAATGAAACCTTGAATTAACTTTGGTATGTACGTTAGTTTTTTTGATGATTTGTACATTACTATTCACAACTTAATTTTGGAAAAAAAAAATTAACGACGAAGGGTTAATAAAAATAAGCAGTTGCAATGGCAAATCCGTAATTTAAAAAAAAATCATATTTTAAAAGTTTGATTTTGACTGATTTAACATGTCTGATTGCTATCGGTTTAACTTTTGGGCTATACGACCCGTATCGGTGTTAAACGAGTCGTAAAGAGTGTGTTTGGATCCTTATGGTATTTCTATAATAGCACCCTTCAAGAAATAATATTAAATAGTCTTATCAAATGTAAACTAAGTTTCCTCGGCATGTTTGACTACATCAATGCCTTAAAGAAATAATAATATTTAATTAAACTAGCTAGTAGATTTAAACCCACAATTAAACTAGCAGATTTAAACCCACGTGTTCTGGTGGGGATGTTGATATGGAGGAAAATTTGTAAGTCTCGGTTTTGAATAAAATTTACGTCAAAAAGTAAATAAAAATAAGCAAGTATTCAAAAAAGTGAGAAGGGAAAACGAAGAACGAAAACGTACATTACTAAAAATGAGAAGCAGAAACCCTAAATCCTAAAGCTAAACTATAAACCCTAATAAAAGCTAAAAACTAAGTTCCCACTCCACAAAATCCTAACCTCTCCCCCATAGAGGAGGAGGAGGAGGAGGAGGATCCCCAACCCTTGTAAGAAATAGGTATACATTAAATTCTCTTTAAGAAATATTGTATTGTTTAAAACATTTGGTGTAAAAAATAGGTTTAGTAGCTAACATTTATAGATATCATGAGGGACCTGTATTACAAAAACTCTACATATAATAGAAAAAAAGATAAAATAACAAGTTTGTTTTATTTAAAGTAATACGAACACCCAAACATGATTTTTGAACATTTAAACTCTTATATGACCCGTATAGGGGTTATACGAGGCACAATACGACTCATATATTGGGGCCGGATATGACTGATGTAACATGTCTGATTGCTGTCGGTTTGACTTTTCGGCTATACGACCCGTGTTTGTGTTAAGCGAGTCTTATATTAGAGTGTCTGATGTCTAAGGATCCTGATGGTATATCTATAATACCACCCTTAAAGAAAAAATAATAAATAGTCGTATCAAATGTAAACGAAGTTTCCTCGGCATGTTTGACTACATTAATGCCTAGTACGGAATGGCTGAAATATTTGTTTCTTTTTCATCCATATATGTGTACTACATAATAAACAAGTAAACTAGGTGGACACTTGTCATAACTGTAGGCCCTTTCATTCTAATTTTCTCGTCTCTCTCTCCTATTTTAGTTAACTAAATTAATTATTTGTTTTAATTTTTATCTACACATTTTTGAATTTAAAATTGTGTTTATCATCAATTAATTTGTTCAATCATATTTTTATAAACTCTACAAA
The DNA here is from genome assembly GCA_023525975.1 of Smallanthus sonchifolius. NCBI lineage: Eukaryota > Viridiplantae > Streptophyta > Magnoliopsida > Asterales > Asteraceae > Smallanthus > Smallanthus sonchifolius. The sequence continues at coordinate 6,314,863 of CM042026.1, read as the reverse complement.
CTGAAAACAATTTTATACCCAGTTAGGATTCAAATAATATGTAATACACGGGTTTATTCAATTAATTGTTCCATTTTGATGAGTGTATGTGTTAATAGATTACATTATATTTAATTCTACCCGTGTAATACACGGGTTTATTCAGCTCGTGTATTACACGGGTTTTAAAAACATAAACTTTTTATTACTAGATATTTAACATTACATTTATTCAACCCGTGTAATACACGGGATTCTAACCTAGTGTTTGTATATATATATATATATATATGAAAAGATTTCTCAGATATGAGAACATTTATTGATACAAATGGAGTTATTTTCCCAAAAAGTAGTAAGATCCAAACTCGTGGAAGGAGATCATATATATGCATGGAGGAATATGTTTTACTCTCACCATGGTCAGTCTATATATACTTTCTGTCATCAACTCTTTATTTATATATCTTACACTACTAGAAAATTAACTATCACCATGAAATGAAACATGTAACTGCAGGCATCTTCGTTGGAGAAAGCCAAGTTATACATTTTGTAAACGTGAACGGGAGTGGGTTTTCCGCCCTGTCTTCAAGCTCGATCGGTGTTCGTGGTGGAAGAATGCAAAAGACCACTTGCCCGGCGTCGTATTGTGGACTAGAGAAAGTAGCCGGGAGTGGAGTAAGGTTATCTTGCATAGATTGCTTCATCAAAGAAGACAAACTATGCCGGTTCAAATACCAAGCAAGTCGTGATTTTCTTTATGCCAAAATGGTTGGTGGAACGTGCACCATGGCGAAATCGGATCCGCCCGAATAAGTCATACATAGGGCTACTTATTTGTATGAAAAGTATCATGTTATGAACAACAATTGCCAAGATTTTGCACTTTACCGTAAGACTAGTCTATGGAGCACTGATAGAAGTTACCAAGGGAGCTGAGGAGCAGTCAAGCTAATGCGATGTATGACAACCATTCACAGAAATATAAATAAAACATAACTTTTATTATTAAAGAATACTGATTACAATACAATAATAAAATTACAAAAATAGAGAAAAACATATTACAGAAACAAACAAAAAACAGGAAAAAACGAAACCAAAAAACCGGGTAAAGGCTGAGGACTTATGTTAAACAGAGGTCCCTTGAAACAGATTTCGAGCCACCCAGGTGAACCAGTCTGTCTCCCAGGGTACAACAGACGAAGCAGAAAGTACTGCCGGGATTTGCCTAGCACCCGACACTATACCTGAAACAAGAGCGCGAAGCTTAGAGAAAGCCGGAAATTCTTCTGGAACAGAGTCTGTGTGCATATGCGATTTTTTTGTTGTCTAAAACCAGAAACCCAAGTCTTGATTACATAGGCTGGAGACTTTGCAACTGATGACTACTCATAAGTCTATAAGTTAAATCTGCAACTAATGCTGCTCATAACTATGAGGGTTAAGTCTGCATGTAATGCAATCATAACTCTGGGAGTTAAGACTGCAACTGATGAATTCGAACAGTCTCTTGGAAAAGCTTGAACCAGACCCGAACCCGCGAGCCACCGGTCAAAAATACTAAGGCGGCTCGCGGCGATGCGAAGTGCAAAGTGCGCCATCAAAACGTCACATTACGCACCTCGCTCCTCGGTCTTGTGTCCGGGTCCGGGTCCGATGCCGGTCCCGGTCCCGGTCCCAGGCGCGGGCGCGTCGGGTGCTTCGCACCCTTGCTACTACCACTGTGCGTGTCTTGGTATACAAGAATACTCTTGTGTGAACCTTCACACTTATAAGCCAAGCAATAGTTTCTCATTCTTCCGATGTGGGACAAGCTCAATTCCCAAGACATGTTCAATTTTCAATGCTTCAACATTTAATACATACAACTTTGAGCATCGATATTGCATTCATATTAGCTCTATTTTGGACACGATTCAGTTCATTGTGATCCTCTCACGTAGTATAATACGAACGTAATAAATAATATATTTTCACTTAAAATTTCTAACAATCCCCCACATGAATACATATCGATCCATACACTCATGTGTCAAGATATAGTGTCAGCGGTTGAATATTGCAGGGTAGGTAGGTGTTCCCTTTGAACCTTCCTTTGTGAAGCATACTTGGTCTCCTAGCGGTTAGTAGACTCGGTGTCCTTGAACTAAAACCCTTTTTATATAGACGGTTTCACACTTCACACAATACTCTTCCTGGTCTGGCTAACCCTTCATTGTCGTGTCCGTTATGGTCATGGAACACTAGCCTGGTTCTGCAAGAGCTATAGGAATTGCGCCCCCCACAATTCCATTTGAAGCGACCCACTTCTCTCTCACATATGTGATTTCACATAAATCATTAAAGGCGTATGCCTAACCTCCTTTGATATCACTAACTTGTTATAGGAATAGGACTAGGAAGTATGCAACTCCCTTTGAATGTTGGGGTACTCCCCCACAGTGACCTCAGTTTGTACAGTTAGGTTGTCCTATTGAGCCTAGATCATGGGATCTCCACTCTTCTAGGATAGGTTTTCCTTTGCACAAACTTATTCCAAGGGCTTCAGTCCCATTCCTCTCGACGACTTATGTACTATCTATTTGCTTAAGCCTTTTATAATCGGATCCGCAATGTTATCCTTTGAATTCACATAGTCAATAGAGATAATTCCTGTTGAGAGAAGTTGTCATATCGTATTATGTCTCCTTCGAATGTGCCTTGATTTGCCATTATACATTGCACTTTGAGCTCTTCCAATCGCTAATTGGCAATCACAATGTATGCAAATGGCTGTCAACAGCTTTGGCCATCTTGGTATGTATTCCAAGAACTGGCGTAACCATTCCGCCTCTTCTCCAGCTTTATCCAATGCAATAAACTCATATTCCATCGTAGATCTAGCTATGAGAGTTTGCGTGGAAGACTTCCAAGCTATAGCACTCCTCCAATGGTGAACACATAACCACTTGTGGATTTGGAATCTTTCATATCGGATATCCAGTTAGCATCACTGTATCCTTCCACAACAGCTTGATCTTGGCCATAATGCAGTCCATAGTTCCTTGTGTATCTCAAATACCTTAGCATCCTACTCATGCTTTTCCAATGCTCAGAACTAGGATTACTAGTATATCTACTTAGCTTGCTAACAACATATGCTAAATCCGGTCGGGTACATGACATGAGATACATGAGACTGCCAATGATCCTTGAATACTCCAACTGAGCAACGCCCTCACCTCTATTCTTAGACAAGTGTTGGGTAGTATCAATCGAAGTTCGTGCCACACTTTTGTCCTCCGCATTGAACTTCTCAAGGATCTTTTCCACGTAGTGGGATTGACTTAACACAAGACCATTTTGGGTTCTAGTGATCTTCACTCTTAGAATCACATCAGCTAGACCCATGTCTTTCTTATCAAATCTTGCTTTCAACATGTCTTTAGTAGATCTGATCATCTTATCATCACTCCCAACAATAAGCATATCATATACATAAAGGCATAGAATCACATAGCCTTTAGATGTATCTTTCACATAGACACATTTGTCACACTCATTTATTTTGAAACCACTGTTAAGCATAGCCTGGTCAAACTTTTGGTGCCATTGTTTTGGTGCTTACTTCAAACCATACAATGACTTAACAAGTTTACACACCTTGCCCCCTTGACCAGGTGCAGAGAAACCCTCAGGTTGCTCCATGTAAATCTCTTCATCTAACTCCCCGTTTAGAAATGCAGTTTTTACATCCATTTGATGTATTTCAAGGTTTCTCATTGCTGCAATTGCAATCACCATCCTTATGGAGGTTATTCGAGTCACGGGTAAGTATGTATCAAAATAATCTAGACCTTCCTTTTGTCTATACCCTTTGATCACCAACCTTGCCTTGTATTTGTCAATGGAGCCGTCAACTTTCATCTTCCTTTTGAATATCTAACGATATCCAAGTGGTTTATTACCTGGTGGAAGATCTACTAGCTCCCAAGTGTGATTCTGTAAGATAGAATCAATTTCATTTTTGATGGCTTCTTTCCATTGTGGTCCTTCTGAAGAGGAGACCGCCTCTCGATAGGTCTGGGGCTCACCCTCAACCATATAAGTAAGAAAGTCAGGCCTAAAAGATTTCTCAATCCTTTGCCTTTTGTTTCTTCTTGGCTCAACCTCTTCAGCCTCTGATTCTTGTGTTTCATGTTGGACAATCTCATCAACCGGTGTTGATGAACTTGCATGTGTTGATGAACTTGCATGCGCCTTTTCCAAACATGGAAACACATCTTCAAAGAATGATGCATTCATGGACTCCATTATAGTATTCTTGTGTATTTCTGGATTCTTTGAATCATGTACCAGAAAACGATATGCACTACTATGATGGGCATAACCTATGAACACACAGTCCACGGTTTTGGGACCTATTTTTTGAACCTTTGGTGGTGGCACCACCACTTTGGCTAGGCACCCCCACACTTTCAAGTATTTATAGGATGGTTTCCTCCCTGTCCATAACTCATATGGTGTTACATCATTTTTCTTGAAAGGTATCTTGTTCAAAAGATAATTAGCCGACAGAACGGCTTCCCCCCACATGTCCGGGGTTAACCCAGAACTTAATAACAAGGCTTTCATCATTTCTTTTAAGGTACGGTTCTTTCGTTCCGAAATGCCATTTGATTGTGGAGAATATGGTGGGGTTATCTCATGTCTTATGCCACTTTGTGCACATAAGTTTGCAAATGGTGAAACATATTCACTTCCTCTATCGCTTCTCACAACCTTGATTTTCTTATTAAGTTGGTTCTTCACTTCATTTTTATATAAAATGAATTTGTCTATTGCGTCATCCTTATTTTTAAGTAAATATACGTATAGAAATATCTAGTACTATTATCAATGAAAGTGATAAAGTACTTATTTCCTCCTCTTATGGGAATTGATTTAAAATCACAAACATCTGTGTGAATCACATCAAGGGGTTCAGTTATTCTTTCAACCAATTTAAATGACGATCTTGTTTGTTTGGCTTCGACACAAGTTTTACATTTTAATTTTGAATCAATGGAAAAAGATGGTATGCAATCTAATTTAATTAAACGACGCATCGAATCAAAATTAACATGACCAAGACGACCATGCCACACATTAGAAGACTCAATCAAGTAAGTAGAAGTAGAAGCACTCTTATTCATGTTCTTTTTGATAGCCATTACATTGAGTTTAAACATATCATTATGGGCATAGCCCTTTCTGTGACACCCGACATTTCAAGTCAATATCCGTACATGTTATAAACAAGTTTACATTATAATTGTTTTTGTGATTTACTTAATTTCACAAACAAAGACATTAAGGTCTAACAAAAACCGTACATGGTCTCATTTCATATTTGGTAATTCTAGGAATTACCGGTTCACGTACCAGGATAACCCGACTAAATACGAACGTTAGTGATTAAATTAAATAACCAAGAAAAATATCTAGACATATATATTACACGAACTTTACGTTGGACAATAATTCATTTTTAGACTAAAATAATGAACCTTTCGAAGACGCTACTATGTAGCGCCACCTTTAGGTGCTCATACCTACAAATAATCACCTCAACGAATTATACAACCCAAGATTTCAATATTTTCTTCAACGAGTCATAAACTTGTTAAAATTATAATACCGTGAGAAATCTAAACCGAATTAATTTACCATTTAAAAACTCTAAATAATATTAAGTTACACTTAAATCTTATTAGATAAATTAACCCCAACCCACCCTTGACTTTCTCGACCGAAATCCCAGAGATTTCCCCATTCACACTACCATTTTTCTCTACATTCAAATTCTTTATCTTAAAACCCATACCTCATGACTTCAAAGTTTAGATAAAAACCATACCACCTCATTGTCTATCAATTCATCCATCAAGAGTAAAAACTCACAACCCCTGTCATCTCTCTTTTCTTCTACGACAACAACAAGAATATCTATCTTCACTTTCTTTTGGTGTTCTTCCATAATCGAAGACTCGAATCCTTTATTTCGGTATTATAATTAGAGTTCCAAGTGTTTTCTCAAAGGTTTTTAGCAGGAGAAGTCAAGATCATTATCTTTTTCTTTCAAAAATCATCATCACTGTCCAGAGGTAAAAACTCGATACCATCCATATTATTTTCTTTAAAACCGTAGCTAAACATACAAATCGTTCGAACGCAAGTAAGATAACAAGAAAAGTGTGTCAAATTCAAGATTAAAACATAAAAATATGCAGGACTGATTCTGTCAATCAAAAGTTCAGTAATCGAAACTATAGTTTCGATACCTGTTTACTCAATCGAAACTAGGTAGTTTCGATACCTGTTGTTCAATCGAAACTAAGTAGTTTCGATACCTATTGCCCAATCGAAACTAGGTAGTTTCGATACTCTTCTTGCCAATCGAAACTAGGTAGTTTCGATACTCAGTTTACTCAATCGAAACTAGGTAGTTTCGACATCTGTCTTGTTCAATCGAAACTAGGTAGTTTCGATACCTGTTCATCAGTCCCATTGGGCAGTAACTTAGAACTATTTTATAACGAAACAAGTGTTGAAAAACTAAATAGATATTTAAACAAAAGCAATCAGATTTGCTAAGTCGGTGAACAATTTGCATATGAGACATTCGGTCATAACACGAATTACCCTTTTGTAATTAGGGTACGAATAGTCAAGTTGACTAGAACAATTATCATTGCAAGCATACACAAACTCAAGGTGAGTTCACGGCCCCCTTTTAACTCTTTACTGTTTTGTAAACATCGGGGGAGAAACATACTTACTTGTTATGTTTTGAAAACATGAATTACATTGCTTATACGTTTGACAATATGAACATTCTGGTTTAACTTTTTGTGAGTTCACGGCCCCCTTTCGCTTTTTAATGTTTTATAAACATCGGGGGAGAAACATACTTGTACAACATATTTGCTTACATATTTGAAAGCATGAAAAAAATGAATGTTTGATACATTTGGGAAAACATGGAACACTTACAAACATTTTCGTATGATAACAAGAAAACAAGACCCGACCTTTATGTTTGCATGAGTTAACATATATAGAGCGCTGGAAGTCCCCTGACCATCATATTTTATAACCATTAGCTATAGGTTAGCCGGGGATTCTATGGATAGTACTATTGGGATTGACACCCCCGGTCAAGGTTAGTCGCGCTAACCATGGGTCCCTCTGGCCAAATGACCGCATAGTGTTCAAACATTGCTCGTGAGGTATGAGCGAGGGGCAAAACACCTGTGTCATGGTTTGGTTATGCCTCATGTATGTACATATTATTTGTATTCCTAGCTAGTCTACAAATGGGTCAACATTACTTGTTTTGTTTATCATATTCATTGAAACGTTTTCGTGCATATGGATCTGCCAATCACTTATACACCGATGGTTTTGCCATTCGTTTACGTGGAAATGTTTTTATCAATGTTTTCAAGGAAAACAATTTCATATTATGGCCATGTACACAGTATCAATGTTTTCAGGAAAAATGACTTATTTTATGACTATGAAGTCATCACATGTTTTCATTGGGAAAACTACTCGTTTTATGACTATGAAGTCATCACATGTTTTCATTGGGAAAACTACTCGTTTTATGACTATGAAGTCATCACATGTTTTCATTGGGAAAACTACTCGTTTTATGACTATGAAGTCATCACATGTTTTCATTGGGAAAACTACTCGTTTTATGACTATGAAGTCATCACATGTTTTCGAGGAAAACAACCTTACATTAAACCCGTGTACATATTTTCAATGTTTTCAAGGAAAACAGTTTCGTATCATGGCCATGTACACAATATCAATGTTTTCAAGGAAAAGCACTTTGCATTGCAACAATCAAACTTGTGAACTCACTAACCTTTGTGTTGACATTTTTAAGTATGTTTTTCAGGTAATTCATAGCCATGGCACGGTTGGAATAGGCTAGCTATGTTGGATCAATTCCTAGTAGCTGGAAGGACGTAGAATATCAAGTCTCAAGTCTATCGTTGATCTAGAAGAACTTAGATCATAGTATTACTTAGTTTTAGTAATTGTATATGTAATCAAGTCTTAGAAATCACAATTACCGCTTCCGCTATCGTGTAATGAACCAATCGTTGCAACCTGTATTTATTTATTAAGTAAATAAATTTGGGGGTGTGACAGATTGGTATCAGAGCAATGGTTTTAGCGAATTAGGTTTCCTTAGTGATACCTAGGCTCTAACCGGACTCATTTAGGGACCAAGATTTCTAAGACTTGCATCACACTAAAAACACCCAAGACTTGAGCATAGGAATTCCAACCGTTGCCGAACAATTTGTGTAGACTATTAGTGTATGGAGTTACACTAGGGTACCATTAGCTACACTAATACAATTACATGGCACATGTAGTGAACACTTAAACACATACAATAATGTGGAAATAATAAACACTTATAACATGTTACTGTTCGGATTACGAGTCAAGAATAACGGGTACTCAGCATACTGCAACCTTAGAAGATCGAGTTACGAGCTGAGCTTGGACGACGACGGCGGCGATCGTCAGTTACCGATCTTGGTATCACAACAGGCTAAACTCGTACCAGAATCTGTACCTATGCCTGCACCACAACTACTCCAGCCATGGAGGCAACTTTCTTTCTAACGTATTTGCGGTATAAATACTCTCCTTCATAAGTTGTCGGATCGAATGCCTAGACTCTCGCCATGATATATGGCAGGCATGATTGCCCAGACAGAAGGGAATTCAAGGTGAATAAGCAGGACTAAATGGGAGAGAACTCCAAGGGTTAGGAGACCCAGACATACATCAGGATCATGTGGATCCATGCATATATACAGACTTGGAGCATGAGTTGCTCGACACTCGTTTGAGGATCTCTGCCCAACACATAGTGCCTGAATTTCACCATGCACATTTTTTTAAGAGACACTGGTGGTGCCTCTCTACCATTAGCCTCATCTGACAACTGCCATATTCGGCAGATCCATGAGTATTGGTACACATAATTAAGAGTAATCCGATAAAACAGTACACACTCATGTACAAATGTGCAAACGCAATCTAATGATCATTTCAAATCCCTTTTGATTAAAAGCTAGGGATAGAAGAAACACTATAGGGATCAGGCAAGGAAAATTATCATTACGGGTGCACACGTAATCATAATTTGCAGTGCATGGGAACTTTAGTGAGTCTTGCTGTCTAAGCTGATGATCAACCCATGTTCTCAATCACTTGATTAAGGATTGAATCTTAACAAATCAGACTTCTCAATTAGGTGCTCACAAAGCATTCTCCTAGTTTTGGAGGAACGAGAGAAATTCAAATTGAATTCAACCAATCCTTAGTGAATCCTGAACGGCGAAGGAATTCGCACATTCATTCTTTGAGATTCTACTGGTCAAGATAGCTCTAAATTGAGCATTACCACAACCCACGCTTACAATAATTGCACAATTATTGTGGGAGATTATAGCATAATCTCAAGATCCATCGTACAATTTAGTCTCACATATACTTGAAATTTTCGTCAAGAGTGCCAGGCACTAACTCTGGTAATGGGGCAGAAAATATTTCTGACCCGCATACACATAGTACCTATGAGGTATTGTGGAAGCTCTATGTGAGACAAGTAGCTAATCTGACATTTCAGAATATCGGTCAAACAGGGTTGCTCTCGCAGCCATTGACATTCAATATACCTTTAAGTCTAACTATTCTCTCGGTAATGGATAAGCCAAGGTTGATGCTCAAGCGAATGCCAAAGAAACCTAAGTGTGGACTAACGACTATGGTCGCACTAACAGGGAAACGACATGCAAAACTCTTAAAGGAGTCCCAAATGCGGAATTTCATGCTAATCTCATTAGTTCATGATATGCATAAGGGACGTAAGCTCGAGCTATTCACAACAGGCCACTAAGAATAATTTATTACTCTTTTGTACTCACACTTCCCCAAAGTTCATCTTGTTGGATGGATCCCAGATTTTAGCCTAGAAGAGAGGTGTGATCGCATCTTTCACTCCTAGTTTTCTATAATTAGGAAGCTCTAGAGCATCTATTGTTAAGAAATGATCTCTTGGAGTAGGCTCAGTTAGAATACAAAAGTCTCGACGTTCAACACTCATTACCTCAAGTTTATCCTTGTGCTAAGGATTTTGAGGCTATAACCTGAATGAGTGGAATACGAAATGGTAAGTCACCAAAGTACCATTCAAACACTAAGGGAGTGCATACACACTGTATGACTAATAGTTGGCTATCAACCCTTTCTGCCAACTTAATGGGTTGACAAACCCATAGCCCATTTTGGGGAAAGCACTAATTCGATGAGGCCATTCTCACAGTATTACTATTCCTTCCCTCAGCTAGACGGAATGTGAATATTCCAAACAAACATCAAACTTTGTATGGCTTACATACTTTGAAGGTATGGTAGTCGAGACATGAGTTTACATATCAAGACGCTACAACCCAAAGGCTAGTCTGCCTCGAAAGGTAGTGCGAGCAAAGGGGTAAATTGGTGATTAGACTCGAAGTTCACAAATAAGAGCTCCCAAGGAACATCAAATCTTAGCTCCATGAAGGCACATGGAGAGGAAAATCCTAGAAAACATGAAACCTGAAATAAGAGAAAGGTCTGAGTCCGGGAAAATGCTTTCGAAAATCATAAGAGGGACAAACATAAAGTTTCATTTTCATACTGTTTCATTACTACCCAATGTACAACAAAAACTTAGACACCTCGTCGAGTAATTCTTTCATAAGACCTATAGTGCGTAGACGAATAGAGAGTATGTGTCAACATACGCTCAAGATTCGCAGGCACCATTCCTTTCATTACCAGGAATGAGCATCACATAATCCTACCAGGGATTCTTGCATGTTTAATGTCGTTAGTCAGGGAAGTATTCACCTTACTTTCGAATACCGACTACCAAGTAAATGGAATCAAACAATTGAAGCCTAAGTTGGATGATACAGATATAATTTGGGTACCAGGTATCGGTAGCCTATGTGGGAGGTTATGGATGAAGTCCATAAGCCCAAGTACTCCATTCATCCAGAATCGAATGAAACGTATAAGGACCCCTAGGAACTCCATTATGTGGCCAAACATGAGAGAAGAAATAGCTATCTATGCTAGGAGATACTTGGCAGTACAAGTAGAACGTTAGGAATCACCCGAGTGATCACAACAAACTCATATTTATCAATGGGAAGGGGAAGAGAATTCCATGGATTTCATTTCAAATCCACCCAGAACACCTAGCGACTATAATACTATATGGTAATCGTCAGTTGTTTGACGAAATCCGCGCATTCCCTACCAATAAAGGAGACAGATAAAAGTAAGAAGCGAGCAAGGCTAAATATTAAGGGAATTAAGGCTAGGCATGGTATGCCAGTTTCCATTTTCACTAAAAGGGACAGTCGATTCATGTCAAGAACCTGGCAGTCTGTACAAGAAGCCTTGGGCACACGCCTTTACATGAGCACTGCATATCATCCCCAGATGAACGATCAAAGTAAAAGGACCATCCAAACTTTAAAAGATGTGCTCCGTGCGTGTGTAATCGATTTCAGAGGAAATAGGGATACTCACCGCCGTTGGCTGAGTTTTCATATAATACCAACTACCATACCAGGATTAAAGCCGCTCCGTTGAGGCTTTGTATGGTTGTAAGTGTCACTCATCGCTATGTTGGGCGGAGGTTGGCGAAAAGCATTTGACTGGTCCTGATATTGGCTAGGAAACCACTGACAAGATCGTCGAAATAAAAGATCGTCTGAAAGCCACTCAAGACAGACGAAAGAGAGTTGTGCTAGCAACAGACGAAAGCCATTAAAATTCCAAGTGGGAGACAAAGTCATGTTAAAGGTCTCATCTTGGAAAGGAGTTGCAAGATTTGGCAACCGTGGCAAGCTTAACCCTAGATACGTGGAACCATTTGAAATTTTGACTAGGGTTGGCCCTGTAGCATACAAGCTCAAGTTGCCACAAGATCTAAGCAATGTACATGATACGTTTCATGTATTAAATATCAAGAAGTGCTTATCAGATGAGACATTAATTATACCGCCTGATGAGTTTCACATAGATAACAAGCTACACTTCGTTGAGGAACCCATTGAAGTCTCAGATTGGAAGGTTCAGAAAACAAGGCGTAGTCGAATCAAACTGGTTAAAGTACGTTGGAACTCAAAGCGTGGTCCTGAGTATACATGGGAACGAGAGGATCAAATGAAAACAAAATACCCATCCTTGTTTAAGGATACACCAGTTCAAGAGGACACAAATTGAATTTCGGGACAAAATTCTTTTAACATGGGGAGAATGTGACACCCGACATTTCAAGTCAATATCCGTACATGTTATAAACAAGTTTACATTATAATTGTTTTTGTGATTTACTTAATTTCACAAACAAAGACATTAAGGTCTAACAAAAACCGTACATGGTCTCATTTCATATTTGGTAATTCTAGGAGTTACCGGTTCACGTACCAGGATAACCCGACTAAATACGAACGTTAGTGATTAAATTAAATAACCAAGAAAAATATCTAGACATATATATTACACGAACTTTACGTTGGACAATAATTCATTTTTAGACTAAAATAATGAACCTTTCGAAGACGTTACTATGTAGCGCCACCTTTAGGTGCTCATACCTACAAACAATCACCTCAGCGAATTATACAACCCAAGATTTCAATATTTTCTTCAACGAGTCATAAACTTGTTAAAATTATAATACCGTGAGAAATCTAAACCGAATTAATTTACCATTTAAAAACTCTAAATAATATTAAGTTACACTTAAATCTTATTAGATAAATTAACCCCAACCCACCCTTGACTTTCTCGACCGAAATCCCAGAGATTTCCCCATTCACACTACCATTTTTCTCTACATTCAAATTCTTTATCTTAAAACCCATACCTCATGATTTCAAAGTTTAGATAAAAACCATACCATTTCATTGTCTATCAATTCATCCATCAAGAGCAAAAACTCACAACCCCTGTCATCTCTCTTTTCTTCTACGACAACAACAAGAATATCTATCTTCACTTTCTTTTGGTGTTCTTCCATGATCGAAGACTCGAATCCTTTATTTCGGTATTATAAGGAGAGTTCCAAGTGTTTTCTCAAAGGTTTTTAGCATGAGAAGTCAAGATCATTCTCTTTTTCTCTAAAAAATCATCATCTCTGTCCAGAGGTAAAAACTCGATACCATCCATATTATTTTCTTTAAAACCGTAGCTAAACATACAAATCGTTCGAACGCAAGTAAGATAACAAGAAAAGTGTGTGAAATTCAAGATTAAAACATAAAAATATGCAGGACTGATTCTGTCAATCAAAAGTTCAGTAATCGAAACTATAGTTTCGATACCTGTTTACTCAATCGAAACTAGGTAGTTTCGATACCTGTTGTTCAATCGAAACTAAGTAGTTTCGATACCTATTGCCCAATCGAAACTAGGTAGTTTCGATACTCTTCTTGCCAATCGAAACTAGGTAGTTTCGATACCCAGTTTACTCAATCGAAACTAGGTAGTTTCGACATATGTCCTGTTCAATCGAAACTAGGTAGTTTTGATACCTGTTCATCAGTCCCATTGGGCAGTAACTTAGAACTATTTTATAACGAAACAAGTGTTGAAAAACTAAATAGATATTTAAACAAAAGCAATCAGATTTGCTAAGTCGGTGAACAATTTGCATATGAGACATTCGGTCATAACACGAATTACCCTTTTGTAATTAGGGTACGAATAGTCAAGTTGACTAGAACAATTATCATTGCAAGCATACACAAACTCAAGGTGAGTTCACGGCCCCCTTTTAACTCTTTACTGTTTTGTAAACATCGGGGGAGAAACATACTTACTTGTTATGTTTTGAAAACATGAATTACATTGCTTATACGTTTGACAATATGAACATTCTGGTTTAACTTCTTGTGAGTTCACGGCCCCCTTTCGCTTTTTAATGTTTTATAAACATCGGGGGAGAAACATACTTGTACAACATATTTGCTTACATATTTGAAAGCATGAAAAAAATGAATGTTTGATACATTTGGGAAAACATGGAACACTTACAAACATTTTCGTATGATAACAAGAAAACAAGACCCGACCTTTATGTTTGCATGAGTTAACATATATAGAGCGCTGGAAGTCCCCTGACCATCATATTTTATAACCATTAGCTATAGGTTAGCCGGGGATTCTATGGATAGTACTATTGGGATTGACACCCCCGGTCATGGTTAGTCGCGCTAACCATGGGTCCCTCTGGCCAAATGACCGCATAGTGTTCAAACATTGCTCGTGAGGTATGAGCGAGGGGCAAAACACCTGTGTCATGGTTTGGTTATGCCTCATGTATGTACATATTATTTGTATTCCTAGCTAGTCTACAAATGGGTCAACATTACTTGTTTTGTTTATCATATTCATTGAAACGTTTTCGTGCAGATGGATCTGCCAATCACTTATACACCGATGGTTTTGCCATTCGTTTACGTGGAAATGTTTTTATCAATGTTTTCAAGGAAAACAGTTTCATATTATGGCCATGTACACAGTATCAATGTTTTCAGGAAAAATGACTTATTTTATGACTATGAAGTCATCACATGTTTTCATTGGGAAAACTACTCGTTTTATGACTATGAAGTCATCACATGTTTTCATTGGGAAAACTACTCGTTTTATGACTATGAAGTCATCACATGTTTTCATTGGGAAAACTACTCGTTTTATGACTATGAAGTCATCACATGTTTTCATTGGGAAAACTACTCGTTTTATGACTATGAAGTCATCACATGTTTTTGAGGAAAACAACCTTACATTAAACCCGTGTTCATATTTTCAATGTTTTCAAGGAAAACAGTTTCGTATCATGGCCATGTACACAATATCAATGTTTTCAAGGAAAATCACTTTACATTGCAACAATCAAACTTGTGAACTCACCAACCTTTGTGTTGACATTTTTAAGTATGTTTTTCAGGTAATTCATAGCCATGGCACGGTTGGAATAGGCTAGCTATGTTGGATCAATTCCTAGTAGCTGGAAGGACGTAGAATATCAAGTCTCAAGTCTATCGTTGATCTAGAAGAACTTAGATCATAGTATTACTTAGTTTTAGTAATTGTATATGTAATCAAGTCTTAGAAATCACAATTACTGTTTCCGCTATCGTGTAATGAACCAATCGTTGCAACCTGTATTTATTTATTAAGTAAATAAATTTGGGGGTGTGACACTTTCCAACAAACATACTTGTTTAGTTAAAACAAACTTATCACTTTCTATAACCATACAAAACCAAACTTGTTAAGCAACCATCCCGACACAAGACTCTTATGACAGATCCACCATTATGGGCATAGCCCCGGTGTCAATCCACCACCCTTTTGGGGGTTTAGACACAAGGTTGACCTCTTCCATCCTGTGGACAGATCCGAGATCATAACAACAAGAGGCCCGCCATCATCAATCATATGAGCCCTCTCCTATTTAGGTTGCTTACATTGGTCAGCACGGTGACCCGATTCACCACAGTTGTAGCATTTCCCTTTAAAAGAAGCCACCTTCTTTTTCACACCACCTTTCCTTGGTCGAAGGTCCACAAACTTGCCCTTGCCCTTGCCCTTACCCTTGCCATTAGGCTTGTTGTTTTTGCACCCTTTATGGCCCTTTGAAGATTGACCATGTTCCACAAGATTGGCTTTTGCAGAACCTTCTACTTGGGTTCCCTTTAGAGCCAACCTATTGTCTTCCTCAATTCGAAGACGAACCACAAGGTCCTCAACAGACATTTCCTTTCGCTTATGCTTAAGGTAATTCTTGAAATCAACCCAACTAGGGGGTAATTTCTCAATCATGCCAGCCACTTGAAATGTCTCACTAAGAGTCATTCCCTCAGAGAGAATATCCCCAAGTGTTATTTGTAATTCTTGAACTTGGTTAATTACATTTTTAGTGTCAACCATTTTATAGTCCAAAAACCTTGCCACTACAAATTTCTTAGTCCCGGCATCTTCAGTTTTATACTTGCGTTCCAATGAATCCCATAATTTTTTGGCTGTTGTTATCTTGCAGTATACATTGTACAATGCGTCTTGAAGGCCATTCAACACATAGTTGCAGCACAAGTACTCAGAGTGCTTCCATGCATCTAATGCAGTGACAGCTTGAGCATCAGCACCCTCAGCAAGTTGAGGGGGAGACTCAGTCAAAAACCTCGCAAGGTTTAGGGTGGTCAAGTAAAACAACATCTTTTGATGCCACCTTTTGAGGTTCAAACCAGAAAACTTTTTTGTTTTTCAGCATGATTGGCAACGGTCTAGGCTACTTGGGTACCAACTAATGGTCCCATGGAAGTAGACCCCGGAACAGTGGATGAGGCTGCTGTAATTATGGATGCCATTTCTGAAACAAGAACAGAAACAATTAGATTACAGAATAACTTGGTTTACACAAAACCAGAAATATTTTTAGAACAAAAAATTTGGTTTACAGAAAACCAAATAACAAAATGTACAGAAAGCTTGCAAACACAGATTGTAATCCGAAATAAAAAAAATTTAAAACAGTGAATGGTTGATTACAATACAATGATAAAATTACAAAATAGAGAAAAACACATTACAGAAACAAACAAAAAACAGGAAAAAACGAAACAAAAAAACCGGGTAAAGGCTGAGGATTTATGTTAAACAAATGTCCCTTAAAACAGATTTCGAGCCACCCAGGTGAACCTGTCTGTCTCCCATGGTACAATAGCCGAAGCAGAAAGTACTGTCGGGATTAGCCTAGCACACGACACTATACCTGAAACAAGAGCGCGAAGCTTGGAGAAAGCCGGAAATTCTTTCGGAACAGAGTCTGTGTGCATATGCGATTTTTTTGTTGTCTCTAACCAGACCCCCAAGTCTTGATTATATAGGCTGGAGACTTTGTAACTGATGGCTACTCATAACTCTGGGAGTTAAGACTGCAACTGATGAATTCGAACAGTCTCTTGGAAAAGCTTGAACCAGACCCGAACCCGCGAGCCACCAATCAAAAATACTAAGGCGGCTCGCGGCGATGCGAAGTGCGCCATCAAAACGCACATTACGCACATCGCTCCTCGGTCTCGTGTCCGGTCCCGGGCGCGGCCGCGGCCGCGTCGGGTGCTTCACACCCTTGCTACTACCACTGTGTGTCTTGGTATACAAGAATAATCTTGTGTGAACATTCACACTTAAAAGCCAAGCAATAGTTTATTATTCCTCCGATGTGGGACAAGCTCAATTCCCAAGACATGTTCGATTTTCAATGTCTCAACATTTAATACACACAACTTTGAACATCGATATTGCATTCATATTAGCTCTATTTTGGACACGATTCGGTTTATTGTGATCCTCTCACGTAGTATAATACGAACGTAATAAATAATAATTATATTTGTGACAAATATAAATTAATTATTTAAGTCCAAAATATGTGAAAAACATATTTTCACTTAAAATTTCCAACATGCGATTCATTCGACGGACAAATCGTCCTAAAGAAGAGAACGGGACGGTGGAATTTCTGTTGAGGGCGGTGACGGTTGTTCCAAGATCCCTAGCAAAGAGAGAAAAGAAAGACTTGGGCGTTCGTGAAGATGTCCTAAAGGTGCCTGTAGAGGAGTTATCTTCCTTTATTCTCTCTCTAAAATAAGCAACCCCAACTCCAATCATACAAATTATCCATTTGTGAGTTTTTGTGTGTTGTGCAACATACCAAAGTTAGATATCGTGTGATTTAAGAGGTTGCGAAGCATTTTTAACGAATTTGTACTTAGTATTTAGCATTTCTTATTTAATGTACCTCTACACCATGAATCAATAATCTTGTTTTAACATATTAATTAGAAGAATATCAATCCATTATGTTCGTTAACATGAGAGATACTCAGCCATAAGGAATGTCCCTATATAAATATCACCCCACAAGTTTTTAGCGTATTGGTTGCGGATGAAATGAAAACTCCACAGTTAAACGTGCCTGAATGAAGGCATGTCATGATCATTGGCGGACCTAGCATGGTGTCGGCGGGTCGGCCGACACCGTTAAACTTTTGTTTTGTTTTGTTATATATATGGTATATTTTCGAGCGACCCCCAAAAAATTTTGACACCGACCCCTATAATAGTTTGACACCGACCCTCAAGAATATTTTTTTTGGATTATAGATTTTATAAATAAAAATCAATTAAACCAAACCTTTAACCTTATAACAATTTACTCATAACCCATTAATTATAAAACTCTTAAACCAAACCTTTAATAGTTTAACCAAATAACTTTTAAACAATATAGGCCCAAATAAAACATAAACCCAATACCTATTTAAATATTTTACACTTAATTAACTATTGAAAAAATAGTTGATAGTTGTGTTTGTTATATTGAAAAAGAGTTGCTTAAAAATGTTTCTAAAGATAATGTAATGGTTCGGTTTCAAAAAATGAAAACTCGTAGAGAACAATTATAGGGATATTGTTTTTTAATTATACATTTCTAATGACAAACATTGTATTATTATTGTTCCTTTGTAATTTTGTTAGTTTTCATCGTTTTATTGTGTGACCCGACCCGACTCGGGGCGAAAAAAATTAATATTTAATTATTGACAATCGACCAAAAATCTTCAACCCCTATAAAAAAATTTCTAGATCCGTCACTGATCATGATATGTTTCTTAAAACTCTATAGGCAACCAAAAGTAAATTCTTGAGTTACTTGTGGTCTAAGAGGACAATATTAATTAGTATGGGTGTGTAGATGTTTGTCATGTAATCATAACAATGTCAAACTATATATAATATATGCACATTGAATAGTTTGAGATTATTAATCCTGGATGGGAAGACTGGATCTAATGTTAGTTTATTTGTAGTCAGAGAAGATGAGCTTAAGAGCATTCGGTATACCACTCTTAATCACGCCATGGTCCTAGGTGGCCTCCACAATCACGCCGTGAACAACCTAGCACACCGCCCCTTGTTTTTTTTCACCGCGTGATCTATTGCCGTGATTTTTTTCACGGGAGAAATGGAGCACAGAAGACGTTGAAAGAAATCCACGTAGTTAAAAAAACAGAGAGCGCACCTAATGAGATTTGGGACGTCGAGCAGAGAAGATGAAAACAGAGGCTTTGAAATGCTGAGTTGAGACAATAAAAACCGTAAAAGATGATCTTTTGGGAAGTCGAGGAGAAAGATATTATATTATTTTTTGGGCTTCAGTACAATTTCGTAACAAATTCAGTACAATGTTTGGGTTTAAGCCATGTAGGGTTTTATTAATGTTTTTTTTTAGTTATTTGAATTAATGTATTTTTATTTTTATTAATAAAATATTATATTTTATTTTATTTATATGAAAATTAAAAAATAAATATTTAATTATCACACTACCATAATCACACGGGTATACCCATTGCCAAGTGATGGGTGGTGTGATGATGATGATAGTGACGTGGTGCCACGTGACGGACACTTTATTATCACACCACACCACAATCACACCGGTATACCCCATGCTCTAACAACTGTGTATTGTGTTAAAACTGATATGACTGATCAACTTTAAAAGCTCAAATGGTATACTAGTTTTAAGAGTAAACAACGGTTTTAGTATCCGTGGTTTGGTCTGATTCTCGATTTTAGTCTATTAGTTCAAATTTCATCTTTTTAGTCACTGATGTTTCAATTAAAGCCCGATGGCTAACACCGTTAAAATTTTCTATTAATTGACAAAACTACCCCTATTAAAACAAAAAAACTTTAAAAAAAATATAATTATGCATTTAATTAAAAAGAATAACAAAAAAATATATAAATCATCTCTCTCTCTGTATCCATCTCTTTCCACCTGCCTGAAGCCACCCATCATCATCATCATCATCATCTTCATAACTCATCTCTCTCTCCTATATTTTCAGGATAGTTCTCAACTTCTCGCTACCCAGCACATCTGAAACCGGCGACCACCATACAAGATTAAATCAGATATGCCTCTCTCTCTCTCTCTCTGTTTCGATCATCTCCCTCTCTCTCGGTTTCTGGCAACCTACACCAAATCTGGCACTATCAACGCTCTCACTGAATTCTCTATATCTAGTCTCTCTACCCCCTCTCTATCATTATACCATCGCTGGCGACCTCCCGATCTCCACCACAGCTCCGCCACCATCAGACCCGTTCTTCCAATCTCAGAACCATCTACACCACAGCCACTCCCCGCCACCGGTGTGTGTGTGTGTGTGTGAGGTTTCCTTGCACAAGATTCTGCCATGGTTTCCACACCACCCTGCCGCCGCTGCCTGAAACCCTACCAACCAAGTCGCCCCTATGACTTACCTCCTCCCCTTCTTAACCGTCTACGGCCACCACCACCTCTCCCTGTCATAACCCTATACGGCCACCACCACAACTCGTCACCCACCCCTAATTCCAACCAAATCCAAAACCAGAATCCATAGATCTGTTTGTTAAGCATTTCCAACAAAAAGACGTCATCTCCGGTAAGCACCATCATCACTATCTTCGCTGCCAAGAGATCTGACCCCTTTGGATTTAGTGTTTCTATCGAGCAGAGGTAGATAGAGAGATATAGCTGAGTAGGTCTCCCAGAAGACGGTGATTTACCGAAAATCAGAACCCATAGATTTGTTTTCGACCGTCGATGGATTTGCCGGACTGCTTTGGTCACCCAGGAGAGAGCAGAGAGAGAAAGAAAGTGTGAGTGTGTGTATGTGTGTGAGGAGCCAGAGAGAGTGGGTGTGGGCTTAAGGGTTTTGTTAATTCTTGATTATATATATACACACACACCCGCGCGCAGTGGCGGGGGTATAAAAATATGTGATTTAAAAATATATACACTTCGTATCTTTGGCTAACCCTCTCTTAATGTGCTAACCAATGATTTAAAAAGACTTTTCTCAGTACGGCTGATTCAAAAACCAAAAAGACTTTTACCAATTTGGTTTATGTTTAATGGCATACAAGAAGGCATGCACGTGAAACACAACTTCTTCTTTTTTAACTTTGGGCAAATGGTTCCTTAAATATGAAAGGACCCAAACTGGGTACCTCTCATAGTTGGTACAAACAAGCATAAACATAGTTCTTAAACCTTGAATTAGTTAAACATTAAACATTAAAAACGGAAGTCTTTAGGTTTTTTAGAGTTAATTAAAACTTTAAACATCCATTGCCTTAAAGGGAACGTAAACTAAACATGGGGATGTTAGTCTTCTGTCAGCAACAACCAGTAACCATCCATTCTTACTTGTTCAGCATCAAGCATGTTTCTTTCCTTTGCTATCTGATGTGCATACTAAAATAGTCAGCTAACGCTTGTGAGTTCAAGTTCTCAAAACATTCAATAAGCGACCTTTCGTTCTCATGTTATTCATATAAAACATATTTAATGAAAAACATACTTTAAATCATGCCTTGAACATACATTATACTACTAGGTACATTTTCACAATACAACATGTAATTTATACCTAGTCATTTCTTTATATTGTCACTTATTTCATTCGTTCGTTTACATTCGTTACAGTCCACGAAGGACTCATTCTTCTTTTACTTTCATTCGTTACAGTCCATAAGGACACGTTTACATTACAGTCCATGAGGGACACTAAACTTAACAGTCCATAAGGACACATTTACATTCCACGAAGGACACCTTTTACACATTACAGTTCGTGAAGGATACATAACGCTTGGTGAGAATCCCTAAGACTCTACGTCTGAAGGCTACTCTCATCGGATTTTTCTTGAGGGACCTTCTATTACTTTGGTAACCGTCGTCAACGGGATAACCGTCGTTACCCCCCGTTAACTAGTTGCAACATCCTCGTTACAGTACCCTGCCGGGCACTGTTCCGATCGTTCATATGGCAGTTATGCAACTAATCACATGACACTGCCATAGGCTTCGGGTAGTAAGGACTATGCTACTACCTTAAGACTTGCGTCGGTGTAACCATACTCGGATATATAGTCAACTTACTTTCTTATCTTCTTTCATTTATGTTCGTTTATAAAGTGTTTAGTTAAATAAACACGTCTCTTTCACTTACATTCGTTTATAAAGCATTTAGTTAAATAAACACGGATCCACAACGCATTAGGCTAACTTATTTTCTTTGCTCCATGCGGATTGACGTGGGGTAGGGATTTCTTATCTTCTTTCATTCGGATATATAGGCCACACGGATCCACAAGCTGGCACGCGGGTGAGGGTAAGTTGGTCTCTGTCATGGACGCCCGAGCTAAGCGGCTTGTGCGTGGCTTATATGTGAGGGGTGCTCGTGGTGACGAACAGGGACGGCTGTGTTGAGGTTGGGGTTTTTAGTTTCTTTTTATTATATATGTCTATATATAATATGTTTACAAGTTTTTTCAAACACTTCCATATTACTAAAGTGTCAGTTCACAAATCTAAACTAAAACAGTAGGAAAACCAAGATATTTACATTTATATGGACTATAGTGTAATTTTATAAAGTTCACTGACATTTATTTGATTTTTGTAAAGTTTGAATATAAAATCATGGTCAAAATCGAAAATATAAATCTAAAGAGGTCTAAACTACGGCTTTTTTGCAAACTTAGGATATATAACTCATGAACCAACAAGGTAAAGCTCATATAGGAGATGTAAACCAGTTCATCAATTCCTTAGCTTGCGATCTACATGCTAAAAATTCAAATCGAGTCGAGTTTAAATGAACTCGAGCGAGGTCGAATTTTTATTAGCTCATTTATTAAACGAGCTTGTGTCCGAGCTTAATATATCAAGCTCGAGCAGAATCGCGAGCCTAAACGAGTCTTTTATTTATACAATTTTATTTAATGTATTAAATATATATATATATATATATATATATATTTATGTAGTAATAATTATATATAGTTATGTTAAAAATAATTAAATAATATATATTGTAGTATGTATAAAATTAAAATTATAAATATATAAAAATAACAATAAAATAAAATAATTTAATAAATAATAAACGAGTCGGAGTCGAGCTTGAAAACTTCTCACAAGCAGAGCTCGAGATCTAGAAATACAACTATAAACGAGGCGAGCTCAAGCCTAGACGTGCTCAGGCTAGGGTCGACTCGTTTACACTCCTAAGCTCATCACCCCAAAGCCCATTCCCTACACTCTACCTACAGTTCTACACACATGCACATGACCAAACCATGCATAACCAAACTATGCAAGACCCAACTTGCGGCCTTGTTCTTTGAAACTTAACCAACTCAAACGAACCCACCTCACGTCGTGGGGATCCAAAATGAACTCGAGTTTAGTGGAGATCAATGATAGATATTCATAATTATAAAATTGATTGGAGTGGATATGACAATTATGATCTTTGTAAAATTATTTCCTTTTGACCCTTTCAAAATCTTCTTTATCAATAGTTGACATTAGACAACAATGTCCATGGATAATTATCACCACCTTACTAAATTGTGTTACGTATTAGACAAGAAGAATAATTGAATGATGTAACTTATAAATTCCCTTTGATATCAAATGTATGTAATAAAGATTTCATTGACATTAACACTATATAATATAATCAAATTGACTACTTTCATATTTTTAAACGCCATTTGGATGGCTACTTGTGATTAGATGCAAATTAGCATTTAGAGATCATATGTTTACACAGATTAAATTATTAATTGACATTGGTTTTAGTAAAAAATTGACAAGTTAAATGGGCACTTTGTTAGATATACAATACTAGCAACTTGCTAATAGACCCTAGTAAATATGATGGGTTTCATTATATATTTGTAAATGAAAGAAATTCATTTTGTTGAATGGTTCTATTCAAGTTGATTCTTAAATTATACAAGACGTTAAACACACTTGTTTATTTAAATTCAGATTTACATACAAAAAGTATATTTATTTACATTATTAATACAGAAATACGCAGGTAGAGAGGTTTAAACACACATACAAGTATATATGTTACTAACCATTGGACCAAGTTACTACATTGTTATAGGTATCATGTATGATTGTTAAAAATATAGGGTGTCACCAAAATTTCATACAGACACAACAAACAATTTTTTATATCGTGACGTGACATCGGTTCGTATAAGCTAAGTCCGCTACTGTAGAATAAGAGTGGTGGTAATATGTATTTCTCATCCCTCTCATTCGTAACACTTTCCCTCTTCCATATCATCATCATATCAACTTTTTGTCGCGCTTCACACTCTATTTCTAAATCATCCTTAATTTTGAAAATGGTCATCTTTTTCAACCATATGTCATCCCTGGACCAATTTAAAAAAAAAATTAAAATAATACATATATTTATGTGTATCAAAATATGTTTGGTGGAGAATTGGTGCATTAAATATAGAAAGAAGGATAAGCTTCGGGAAAGAACTACCACGTGGGGAGGTTTTTTCGGCGTTACAGGGCGCCTGTGGTGGTGTTCCCGCCGGTACCGACCCATATTTCCTCCCTTCCTGCTTCATCATTATTCCACTCCCTCCTCCCTAAATAGAGGAGATCAGAATCCATACGTTAATTCGGGGATTGCAAATTACTATAATGTTTTTCACCAAGATTGTGACAACGTAAAGGTATTTTAATTTGAGATTTTTGTTATGAATTGTTTTCATAAAGATTTCTGTGTTTCCAGATATTAAGGTCGTTGTTGGTTCTCATCATGTATTAAATAACTTAATCGTTTAAATGATTTCGCTTTGTAGTCCTACACACATGCACATGAAGAGACCATCATGACCAAACAATGCAAGACTCAAATTGCGGTCTTGTTCCTCGAAACTTAATATGTCGCGGGGATCCAAAATGAAGTCAAGTTTAGTACGTGGTGATCTATTAGGTTAGAAACTCGGTATATTACACGGGTTAAATAAATACAATGTTATATATACTTAGTAATAAAGATTTATATATTACATATTTATGACATATTACATAGTTTTTTAATACAAATTCTAGAAACGTTATATAGTTATTTTTTAAAAATGCTTTATAAAAAAATTAAAGAAATATTCAATTTATAAAAATATTTTATAAACAAACCTATTTTTTTAAATAAAAAACGTTTTATAAAAATAATTATATAAATCATTATTATTTAATAGAAGAGAGAGACGTGAAACAAAAAATTATAAAAACAATTAAAGAAATTTGTGTAATTAATTAATATGAGATAGAGAAGAAAAAAAAAGTTAAGACCCACCAAATTTTTTATTTATTATATACTATAGATATAGATTTATAATTATCAATTTGATTGGAGTGGATATGACAATTATGATCTTTGTAAAGTTATTTCATTTTGAGTCTTTTGACCCCTTCAAAATCTTTTCAATCAATAGTTGACATTATTTATAGACGACATTGTCCAACGGCGATTATCACCGCATTACTAATTAAATTATGTTATCTATTAGATAAGAAGAATAACTGAATGACGTAACTTATAAATTCCATTTGATATCATATGTATGTAATAAAGATTTAGTTGATATCAACACTATAAATATAATCAAATTGAGTACTTCCATATTTTAAACGCCATTTGGATGGCTACTTGTGATTAGATGCAAATTAACATTTAGAGACCATATCTTTACACGGATAAATTATTAATCGACATTGGTTTTAGTAAAAACTAGTAAATGTTAACCCGTGCGTTGCGGCGGGATGCTTTAAAAATCGATACGCGAAAAAAAAAAACGTCACCAAAATATACTCTAAAATCAAGAAAAAGTAACATTGTTGTAGAAACGTACGGTAACTAACACGAAGACGAACCTGGAAAAATTTTTGGTGAGAACTTAAAGAAACATTATTTTGTTGAGAAGAAAAGCATAAAATAAGTTACAGTTGACCCTGGTTAGTCTTGATCAAAACTTAGATAAATATATAGTTGTTATAATAAAAAACCTGATATATATATATATATATATATATATATATATATATATATATATATATATATATTTATCTAAACTAAACTGACCAAGGGGTGTTGGGGGACAGATTCTAACCTACGCTCCTTGGTTAAGCAAGGTGCGTCTTAAGCACTCACACCAAATTACTTTTTAGTTTAACAAACCAACCTTTTTTTACACGTGGGACGCTACGGGTGACCAACATGTTAATTAGTGTATCATGATGTATTTTACATCACTGTTAGTTAGGTACATTCTTATGGAAAATGGTTTCAAATATGTCATTCACTTAGTAACTATTATTATTATTATTTTTGACGAGTTGGGATCCATGCAAATTGTTATATATACTAATTTGACGAGTTGAATGGGCACTTTGTTACATATACAATACTAGCAACTTGCTAATAGACCCTAGTAAATACAATAGGTTTAACTATATATATATATATATATATATATATATATATATATATATATATATTTGTAAAAGAAAGAAATTCAGTTTGTTAAATGATTCTATTCAAGTTGGTTCTTAAATTATACAAGACGTTAAACACACTTGTTTATTAAAATTCAGTTTAAAATATCTAAAAATATATTTATTTACATTATTAATAGGTTTTATGAGAGGGGCATATTATAAAATAATATGTTTTATTATATAACTATTTGTCCTTGTTTTAATTTAAAAAAATTTAGATATATCCGTACATTGATGGTTTAGATTTTTTTTTAAAATTTAATCATGTTTCGATTTTTGGAATGTTCGTGATTTTTTTTATCGGGCTAGGTAAGGCTGGATAACCGAAATTCCAATAATGTAAATTTTATAATCAAGAAATACCCAACTGGTTGGCACATAGTTAAAGTATGTTACCATTCAACTCATGGTAAAAGTTTAAAATAATATCAAAATCCATGTTATTTTCAAATTATATATAGATAATATATATATATATATATATACACACACTAGATTAAAATCTCGTGTATTACACATATTAAATAAATGTAATGTTATATACTTAACAATAAAAATTTATGTCTTTAAAAACGTGTGAATTAAATGGGTTAAATAAAATATAATGCAATATGTTAACACATACACTCGTTAAAATATGCCTGTTAAAAATGTGCTTTGACGTGCCAGTTATAAATTATGTTAAGTTAATTTTTAAAATATTTTTTTCAACTGTGTATTAATTTTTTTTATTTAATTGATAAATGTTAATTCAGATTAAATTCATTTGATTAATGATATATTAACTATCCATACTTAAATAATAAGTATTCATAATTAGATTTATATTAAATATTTAAAAATATATATTTTTTTAATATAATTATTTAATAAGAAAGAGAGCCGAGAAAATAATGCTGAGGATGCAATAGAAAGTGACATATTCCTATTACTTTATTTGTTTTGTTTGGTTTATTATATGGCAATTGATTTAGCTTAAAATATTCAAACTCTAATGTTGTTAATAACAAATATTAATTTCTTATTTTATTTTGTGTTTAATTTAATTCTAAATGTCACAAAGTATAAAATTCTATTTCTTATTCTAGTATTAGTATTATAAGAAATTCTTAAATTATATTACATATTAAAAATTATAAAGTATCAGTATAATATTTATGAGCTTTTGTTCATTAAGAATACATTTACAAAAATTGTATAAGATGGGCTAGTTCAAGAAGGTAAATGACGTCCAATAAAAGAAGATGGAAATGTGAACTTGGGCTAAAAAATATAGAAATATGCAGCCGGTAGAGAGGTTTAAATACACATACAAGTAAGTTACTAACCATTGGACCAAGTTACTACATTATTATAGTTATAGTCGTTTTTCTTGTAGGTATAATATGTTATTGTTAAAAATATAAGGTGCCACGAAAATTTCATATACAAACGCAACAAACAACTTTTTTTTTATCGTGACGTGGTACCAGTTCGTATAAGCTAAGTCCGATCATGCGGAATAAAAGATGAGGGGATATCCATTTCTTATTCCTCTCATTCGTAACACTTTCTCTCTTCCACCCCATCGTCCTATCAACTTTTTGTCTCGCTTCCCACTCTATTTCTAGATCATCCTTAACCTTGGAAATGGTCATCTTTTGCATCCATGCCATCCCTGGACCAATTTTTTAAAAAACAATTATGAATAATTATGTTACTAGGATTGTCCTTAACAACAAAAGAGAAAGTTATGTCTGTTACAGGTCAAACTGCTATTATGAATTATTATCAGATAATGGGTTATAGTTTAGATTATTAAAATCCAATTTGTCTAAAAAATAATACTATATAAAAATTAATTTGTCATAACATGTAACTGACATATAAAAATGCCATCACATTGCACTTGATGTGATTCAAATAAACAACAGATTGAACCTTCAAAGTCGACCATTAACCAAGTGGTATTTATTTTTTATTTTTAAAGGCAAAGCAAATCGATAGACACCCGAAAAACAGGATGGTCCCACCTAACCAGGAGGAAACCCGCGGACTCACAACCCTTGCAAGGAGTGAGTCACCGAAGAAAACCCCCTGTTGGGATCAAGGATCAAACCCATGACCTGGGCCTCACCCATCATCTCCCTTACCACTAGACCAAAGTCTAGTGGTTGGTATTTATTTAACTATTTAAGAAATATGAAAGACTTTCATTTCTTTTTCCTCGTATAATTTACATGTACGTACGTGTGTATATATATATATATATATATATATATGTATGTATAAGCATACGAATACAAGTACTTTGAGTGCATTTTAATTACACAGATGGCTCTATTTTCCCAGAAAATCAAAACATCCGAGCTCAAGGAAGGAGACCATATATATACTTGGAGGAAACAAGTATACAGTCACCATGGTCAGTAAGTCAGTTCAAGTTAATTTATGTGTTTATTTAGTCATTTGTGGTTGGTTGCTAGTTAATTTAATTTGTATCAAACATGCATGCATGCATGTGCAGGAATCTTCATTGGAGAAGGAAAGCTTATTCATTTTGTGAACCCTGATCAACATGGAATTCTTCAATTTTCAGCTGTCTCTGGGAGCTCAAGTGGTGGTGACCAGAAAAAGAACAAGCCTCCATGCCGTATGTCGAATTGTGGGTCGGAAAAAATAGCTGATTGTGGAGTAAGGGTGTCTTGCATAGATTGCTTCATAAAAGAAGGCTCACTATACCGATTCAAATATGAAGCAAGTCGCAAGTTCCTTCTTGCAAAGCTTAGAGGCGGGACATGCACCACCGCAAAATCAGATCCACCTGAAGAAGTTATACAGCGGGCCACTTATCTGCATGAACATGGGTATTTTAAGTATGATTTGATCACCAACAATTGTGAGGATTTTGCACTTTACTGTAAGACTGGTCTATGGAGCAAAGATAAAAGTAACCAAGGGAGGAGTAGCCAAGCGAACATGGTTCACCCGACTAAAGAAGAGGATAAAATTAAAAATAAAATGCATCGAATAGCAACGGCTATTCCCCGTTCTTGTTTGAAGAGAGAGAATAAAGATTTGGGCAATCGTGATGATGTTGTGAAAGTGCTTGTGGAGGAGTTGCATGCTTTTCGTCTCACTCTTGAGAAATAATTATGGGGTAAATAAACACAACAATTAACCTTCTTTATGTTGTGAATGTATTGTGTGTATTATAATTAAGTTGAATACTGTTCGTATATGCTCATAAATGTACTTAATTATGATGGGAACAATTTCATGTAAATTGTTGTTATGTAATGTAGCATGAATGTATTGTGTGTATTATGAATCAAGTTGAATGGTGTTAGTATATGCTCATAAATGTACTTATGATGGAAACAATTTCATGTAAAGTTGTTAATTATGTAATGTAGGGTTGATACCTCTAAAATGTTTTGTATAAAATTAGACAGAAAATATATATGTTTAATGTTTTAATATAAAATTAGTTATTTGAATCCATATTTTACCTATATTTAATCTAAAGTTAAATAAATACAGTTTTCATCTGTAACGAACCAAAAATTCAAAATATAATACTATTTGTCTAAATAATATTATGAGGGTGAAAATGGATTAAAACTAAGTTGGAGGTTTAAACCTTAAAGTGTGATTTCTTGTCTTTTGGTTAAAAATGAGTTAAAGTTGAAAGTTTAAGGGGGTAATGTGTAAACATGGAAAAAAAATCTTCATTTTAGTCAAGGGGGAGGCCTTCCACGCCATTTTTGGTGTGTGTTTGCTTGAAAGACAAAGAGGAGAAGAAAGCGGAGGATCAAGGACACCAAATTCGGATTTTTGCATAAGAAATCTGTTGGAATTGGAATGTTTATCACCATCTAAACATCAAGTAAGTTCCTTTTCATCTCTTGAATCACCATTGAAGGTGTTATTGGTGGGTTTTGGCAGAAAACCCAAATTGGGTCAGTGGGTGTGGTGATTTTGGTTTAATGCCTTAATCTATTGTTGTAAATGGTGGAGAATCATGATTTACATGATTTTAACATTAAATTTAATAATTTAAGGATGGTTTTCAGTCTAATGATGTTTAAATAATGAATTGGTGGTTGGAAAGTGTCTATGGTGTTACTAGACACATTTTTTTATGTAAGAAACCTCATCCAATTTCATAATTTGAAATTTAATGTTCTTGAGGACTAAAGTTGGGGAAGGTTCTTGAGGACTAAAATTGGGGATTTTCAAATTGGGGTTTTGTATGATGTTTTGGAAGGTGTAGGAGTGTTGTGGTAAGTCCATAAACACTAAACCTAGTAGAAACCACAATCAGTTTGGTAAATCAAGAACCTTGGGAAATTGAGTGAACTTGGATAAACCTTAACGGGCCAAAATGGGTTGAAAGGTTATCTTTGGGTGATGGAGGTTTGGTTAAGGTTGTGTTAACCAAATTAAGTTGTGGTGTTGACATTTAGAGGGTGTTTGGGATTAGAGGTGCACAAACCGGTTTTTATCCGGAACCGGATCCGGATCGGATCCGGACCGGTTCCGTCAACGATGGTCAACAACCGGATCCAATGGAACCGGTTTCGGATCGGATCCGGTTAAGAGAGTGGAGACTTGGAACCTATTAGGACCGGACCGGATTTATGGAACCGGACCGGACAAAAAAAACCGGTTTTTTTTAAAAAAAATTTTTTTTTTTAAAAAAAAAAAATTTTAAAAATAACAAAGATACACTATAAAATATATGTTTTATTTATTTTGTAGCTTTTTTTAAGTGATTTAACAATAGTTCGTAAAAAAATACAAAAAACATAATTGAATAACAAAATATATATTATTTATTATGTTTTCAATCTTCTTCGTCGTAGTCTTCGTAACATCGGTTTTCATTCTTCTTCGCTTGAGATGCGTTGGGCTTCATCATAAGCTTGTTCTTCGTCCGAAAGTGGATTCGCCGCCCCTTGTTCTACTTCGAATTCATGTATTTCTTGTTCAATGTCAAGCTCGCCTTCTAGTTTTGCAACATGTTGTACACGTTCGGCGGCATCCAAATGGTCCTTCAAGCAAATACACATCTCCATAGATTCCGGTGTAAGCCTCGTTCTTTGAATAGATAAAACCCTGCCATTAAGAGAAAAAGCAGATTCCGAAGCTACCGTAGAAGCTTGGACGGTTAGTAGGTCACGGGCCATTGCGGCTAGAACGGGATATTGGGATTCCCTTCTTTGCCACCAACTCAAGATATCAAAGTTTTCAAACTCTTCGGATCTTAGAGTTGAAATAAAGTCGGTTGCTTGATATCTCCCAAGCTCGCTACTTGGTGTGGTTCCACGAGCTCGTTTAGTATTTTCGTTTCTTAAAGTGTTAAATAAATTTAGCATCGGGTTCCTTGAACTACTAGAACTTGAACCCGAACCCATTGATTCACGTATGTTTGATGGATCACCACTTCCACCATATTTGCGTAAATAATAATCAAACATATTATTAAAAGCCGAATTGAAATCCCTTATTGCCTTTGATTCAAAATTTGGGTCTTCCTCGAACATATTTAAATCATCCGATATTGATCCAATTAATGTTTCAACACCGGTTACATTAATTGTTGGGTTTGAAGCGGCTGAACATGTAACAACAGCCGGCATTTCCGAAAAATATTTTTTAAATTTAGCTTTCATAGGTTTTACCATTTTTTCAAAAATAGGGCCGTGATATTCAAACTCTTTTAATTTATTAAATATTAAATATAATTGTTGAAGTATTAGCGAAGATGTGGGATAATAAACTCCCGATAAACATGTAGTTGTATTTTTAAAAACCTCAAGCAAATTAGTTAGTTTCTCGATCATATCCCAACTTATATTATCAAATTTTTGTGAACAACGTTTCTTTTGTACTAGTTCATCATGGAAATGTTTTAAAGTAACTCTTTGCCTTAAGGCCGATTCAAACATTTTCCATGTCGAGTTCCATCTAGTAGGTACGTCCCAATTCGGACCTAAAAAGATGGAATCCGCTTGTTGGCACAAGTTTCTATAGTTTATATATCTTTTTTTGCTTGTGCTAAAAACTTCACGTAACATCACTTTAAAATTTTCTTTTACGTCTCTTATTTCTTGGACGTTTAGACCGTCTTGCACAACCAAGTTAATAATGTGTGCAACACATCGACTATGAAAAAAAACACCGTTACAAGGCGGTTCATATTTTATTTTTAATTTTTCCACCGCGTTTGTGTTATTTGAAGCGTTATCAAAAGATATTGAAAATATTTTTAGTTGAATTTTATAAGTTTGAATTACCGATTCTAAAATATAAAATAAGTTTTCGCCAATATGTGGATATCCAAAATAATCAAACGCAATCGTACGCTTCATCATTTGCCACGACTCCGGTTGAACCCAATGTGCGGTAACGCAAAGGTACGATTCGGGTAAACCATGTGGAGCGGACCAAACGTCCGTTGTTAAGTTAATGCCGGTATTTAAATTTTCAAAACCTAAAAGTAATTCTTTTTTAGCTCTTTTCCACATTTTTAAACAATCTCTTCTCAAAGTAGAACGACTTACATTTGTGTAACTTGGTTGAAGCGTCTCTTGTATCATCCTCGTCAAGCGTGGATTATCAAAGTGATCAAAAGGCAATCCTTCTTGAATGACGAAATGTGTCATTCTCTCACGAACCCTCTCGACATTGTATTGCCAAACTCCTTCATCCCTACCAATTTGAATTTGATCTTCACCTTGAGTGTGTTTTGCGTGACTAGCAATATGTTTCCTCAAAGTGCTATTTCCCGCCGCACCCAAAATTCTACCACAACGTTTGCAACGAGCCTTTTGCGAACCGTTCGACATTTCGCATAAATCGAAATAAGCCCATATCTCTTGGTTTCGGGAGCAATGAAGTATTGACACCACCGTGACATCGCTAGTAGAACCACCAACCGAATTTTGAGTGCTTGCGGAAGCGGAAGCCATGAGAGCGTTTTTTTTTACGTAAAGTGAGCGTTTTTTTGCGTTTTTGAGTTTTCAGAGCTAGAATGTTGTGGTGAATTAACTCATACACCTAATACCTATTTATACTAAGTTTCAAGCCTTAAAAACAAAAAAAAAACAAAAAAAACGGCCAATAAACGGCTATATAGCCGGTTTTTTTTTTCTTCCAACGGCTATAACTGGTTCCAAATTGTCTGAAAAAAACCGGTTCCATTTTGTCCGATTTTTATCCGGTCCGTCAAAAAAACCAGAACCGGTTCTGGATCCGCCGGTTCTCACAAAATCCGGTCCGGTAAAAAAAAAACCGGTTCTAGACGGATCCGGTTTCGGATAATCCATCGGATCGGATTCGGTTCCGGTTCTTTTGAGCATCTTTATTTGGGATTGCTTATTTAACTCCAAAAGTGCTTATCACCTTATGACTTTTTCAAAAGGAGTTTTTAAAAAAGTGTTTGGATTAACTTTTGTGGTGGCAAAAGCCAATAAGTTATTTTTTAAAAAGTGTTTGGCTTAGCTTATTCACGTAAAATGACCAAAAAAGACATTTTTATATTTAAAACCAAAATGATTAAAAAAATTCCAAAATGATTCATAAAAAATTCTAAATAATTCATAGAAAAATACCAAAATGATTCATAAAAATTCTAAATAAGTTGATACAAATTCTAAATAATTCCAAGAGTTAATTCGCATAAACTTGTAACAGCTTTGGTTCAATTTATATTTTGGGTAATCAAATTTGTTTCACTCGTGAAAAAGCCTCATGCTTTTCAAAATCTTTAGATATAACCCTGATATTGATAACACATCAAAGAAAAATCCAAACCTGATTTGCAGTTTGAGTCGTGGCTGTCTTTTTGATACAAACCACTATATGCTCTTATGCAAAGTTTAATCAGGAAGAAACAAAGTAACTTACCTGTGAAGAGGTTCTGATCGATGCGCAGATTTGCAGAGGATGTACAAGTTGTCTCCGGCGAAGAGGATGCAAGGAAGGTGCGAAGAGGATGAATCTCAGTTTCCGGCGAAGTCCTTCGATTGACGAACGTTGGTGGCAGACGTGGGTGTGTTCTCTCTAAGGTTAATGATCGATTATATATGTAATGATATATATGTATTTGTTAGAAATTGTTAGGGGTAAATTAGTAATATTTTATTGCAAAAGCCAAAAACCATTTGAAAAGCCAGGAATTTATGGCTTCTTAAAAAACAACTTTTTAGCTTTATCAAAAAGTTAAAACAAAAAGTGATATTATATTTGCCAAACACTTTTTTTAGCTTATTGGTTTTCGAAAAAGCCAATAAGTCAATAAGCAGTTTTCCAACGCAATCCCAAACACCCTCTTAGATCATAGGTGTGTCTTAAATCCCAATTTGGTGTGTGGATTGAGATCATAGGATTACTAATTGCAATTGGATTGTTTAGGTGATTAAGGTATAAAGAAGCTATCTTTGAAGATCAAGTGGGATCTTCTTTAGCTAAAGGTAAGTGTTTTGCACTTACTTAGTAATGATAGGTGGCAGTAAATGCACATAGTTGAGATACATATTGATTTTGTTGATTATCATATGTGCAAAGCTGTGTTTTTGAAGTTGTGAAAGCTACGAAAATTAGAGGGGAAAAGGTTGGAACTTGTGCCACATAGGTGAGAGACAAAACCTAATATAGTATATTAGTGGAGCCTTGTAAGGATATTGTTCCATAAAAGCAAACACGAGTGGGGACCCGTAGAGTGCTTCGCACCCTAACTTACACTCGCTTACACATGGCATGGGTGATTGGCGTAATTTGACGTTTTGATGGGAACTTGTACTTCGCATCGAGGATTTAGATTCCACTAATGACAACATCCTAGCAGTGGATGTTGTGTCCATCGAGTTCCCTGGTGACTAGGTAGAAGTGGATGCTTCCTCTAATGACGATAGGTTAGTAGATGTTTCCACTGATCGTTCCACTGCTTTGGTTCCCATTGCTTAGTTGCACCTGAGTAGTGGATGTTTCCACTGCTTAGTTGCGTCTAAGTAGTGGATATTTCCATTGATCGAGCTGCTGTTTATTTCCATTACTCACTTGCGACTTAGCAGTTTCCACTTATAAATAACGTTGAGTTGTAACAGAAACCTGTTTGGCTAAAGTATTGAAGACATTTAATACATAAGTTGAAACAGAAACATTAAACGAGTTTAATTGTATTAAAGACGTTTAATACAATTTAACTCATGAGTTTAATGGTAAGGGGTTTCTAGTTGATTTCAACTATTTAACTAAGATTTCTCCTTAGTTCTAAGTTGCCAGTTGAACCACATCTTGAGGGACTTTGTATACCCTCAAGAACACACAATTGTTTCCAACAAATTTAGATGCATTTTTCAGTCTCAGAGGTCATCTCCGGCAATAATGTTGTTTCCAATTGTTGTAACCAGGAAACATTTTCGTGAGTTGTCGAAACCTGTTTTAAGGGGATCGTGTCAAACACAAGCCTTAACCTTTCTACTTCAACATGGTCGTAGCATTCTCCTCAAGATAATGGTGATTGTATTGTAAGTTTCTTACATATTATTTTGTTTTCCATTATTATTATAATTTTAGTTAAATTTGTGAAAGGTATTCCTACACAACATAACAAAGTTAGAAATCATGTGATTTAAGAGTATGTGAAGCACTTTTAATGAATTCTTACTTATGTGATTAGCCTTTCTAATTCAGTGTACCAATACACCAAGAATCATGTTGTGACATCTTAGGCGTATATCATATCGTTCTAATACTAGGCCACAAAGGATGCACCATCTTAAATATCACCGTGTTTTAGATGTATTGATTATGGATGAGAAGAGAACTTCACAGTTAAATGTGCTTGAGAGAAAGCAATTTATAAGGGGTAACCTCTACGGAAATCTTCACTCTAGCAACCAAAAACAAATCCGTGTACAATATTGATTGATATGAAAGACTAGATACAACTGATGTAATAATCATGACAATGGGTGAGTGAGAAGTGAGAACGTACCATCACTTCCATTTAATGTCGAACTCTATTTTATATAAGCAAATTGTGTAGTTTGTGATTACTAAACCTAGATATGATGACTGAATCTGATGTTAATTTCTCTTGTAGTCAGAGATGGTGAGCTTAACAACTGTGTATTATGTTAAAAATGGTATTGATTGATCAACTTCAAAAGCTCAAATGTTAGTTTTAAACTATTAATCAAATTGGTTCTAGAAACCTTTACAAATTTTATGCCAGACTATTTTTTTTGTTCGAATTAAACAAATAAATTAAATCATAAACAGATTAAACTCGGTAAATAACTATTGTTTAGAAAAATATAATAAAAATATATAACAGGTTGATCGGTCATGCTAAACTCACCATCTTTTGCACAAAAATAGTCATGTTATTAATGATAATTTAACAATCATAACTAAAATGTGGTTTGTTTAAATTAAGTTGTCTTCAAACAATCAAAACTAGATACAGAAAACTTGTATCAGAATATATAATACAAATTAATAATCCTTGATATTAGTTCAAATACAAACTTAAAACAAATAAACGTATGATGTTTCTCTTTTATGTTAAATAAATCGTCTATAAGTAATGTTGATGTTGATCATAGCCATGAGTGGTGGTGTGTTTGATTTAATATTTTAATAAATAAAATAAATTTATTTATTATTACATAAAAATAAAATTATAAGAATTAAATACTTTAAGAACTACAAAAGTAATTTATTAAAAAGATAAAACTTGTCAATTTAAAAATAGAGACGATCTTTTGTAATTTCACATGCTTTTAACTTAATTCATAACAAACTAAATGGCAAGGACACCAATCGTGTAATATACTGAAATAAATATATAAAAAAGTGATGGATGTTTATAAAAGATCAAATAATGTCAACCTACTTTCAAATTGGTGTCAATTTATGCTTGAGCATATGCATCATAGGGGAAGCAAAAAAGGTCTTCCATTTGAGAACAAAACAGATCCAACAACAAACCTATTTAACTGGTTCAATCAAATCCCTAACTAACTTTCATGAATTAAGTTCCACAAAAAGACTCACTTGAGGATGTAGTCCAGCCTCTTTAAGCGTAGAAGATAGTTTGTCTCGACCGTAGAGAACACGAGGGAAGTTGGTGGCAAGAGTGTAATTTCCAATTTCTAAGGAACTCGAAGAGTCTACAAAGTCATAGAGAGACTGTATTGTTGCGGTACAATTAAACCTCCTACCCTTACGCTCTCCGTTTGGTAATCTCACCAATACCTAAGTCATCCAACCATATACATGAAGTCATGACTTATATTAGATTTAATCATGTAAGATGAGGGGATTGAATACCTGTATTTGACCAATTTAGGAGTTAAAAAGTCATTACTTTTATAAAAATCACAAGAACATGCATTTTAGACAAGTTTAAAGCATTTAATATACAGGCTTTTTTTTGTACTTTTTACAATTTGAGGGACTTTAATATACCAAAATTAGGTTGAGGGACTTTTTTGTAAAAAACAAGAAAATATATTGGATCTTTTATGATATTAATCATGTAAGATGAGGGGAATGAAATACCTGTGTAACATCAGGCCCTTTTTCATGTTCCAGGCCCAAAGACAGAGCTTTCTCCTCACGCAATTTAACCAATGCGGTTTCTCTCTCAGCAGCTTCACGAGCTGCTTTTTCACGGGCCTCGTCGTCTTCTTTCTGCTTCCTCTCAGCTTCAGCAGCTTCTCTTGCTAGTCTTTCTTCTTCTTCCTTCCTTTGGCGTTCCCTAGCCTGATGTGCCACAATTACAAGTATAAATACAATAGTTGAGTAACAATATTATATAACTGATGTTTTTATTTTGATAGAAATAAATGGTTAAACAAATTTGGATCAAAACATACTTGATCAGCTTCAAGTGCTGCTCGATATGCAGCATCTTGTTCCTCCCTCAAACGGATGTTGTTTATACGCTCTTCAGCTTCAAGTCTTGCAGCAACAAGGACAGGTGAACTTTCTTCTAGAACTCTCTGTAAAACTGTTAGCATTTCTTCAGGCGATTTAGGCCCTTCGACCTACAAAAAAATATAGATAAATAACATAATTGCTAAAAACAAGACTGGTTTATGATGGATGGCATATTGGTTAGAAGAAAGATATTCAAACATTTTCACCTTGTAAACATATTATATTGTTAGGATTAAACACGATCACACACGAACACACACACGAAAGCAGTAATGAACACGGGGTTTAACGTGATTCGGTCTAAACTGACCTATGTCCACGGGTGGCAACTAGAATATTCTTTTATTAGAGGTGATACAAATTACAAGTACAAAGCATTGTATTTATAGAGACTAAACTAGGGTTAGGAAACTTAATCCCCAAGTAAACCCAATTAGGGCCCAAAACCATTTAGGCTTAGCAACCGGGCTAGGGCCGGCTGCCCTTGACCTGTGCCTGCCCCAAAAGACCTACGAACCCAACATATATATCTCAAACCAGGCGATATGTGCATTCATTTGTGAGTAAATCAATAGAAACCATCCACATTAAAACGAAGCTCCTTAACATTTCCTCATTTTATGAAGAGGGAGTGTTTACATGTGAAAAGAAACAAATACAGAAAGAAAATGTTTTTTTTCTTGTGTAATGTCTTTTGTACATACAAAAATGGATCATGATAGAGGTGTCTACAACTGAATGTGAAACAGAATGAAAAAGCAAACTTAAACTATAACAGAAAAATATAAGTATATAAACAACCAACTATAACAGAAAAATATAAGTATATAAACAACCAACAGCTATATAACCAACTAACTGCTCAGCTCTAATAAAATGAAAAGAGGGAATGTGTATTATGCATACATGTTTTTCCTACCAAGTAGGCAAGTACATTGGCGTGCCCACCCTTTGTGGGTTGGGTCGCCCGACACCCATGAATTTTTTGTTTGTTTGTTATATATACGATATAATCCAGAGCGACCCCTATGAAATTTTGATACCGACCCCTATCAAACTTTAAAATTTTACAAATATAAACTTATTAATAATTGTTATAAACTAATTGAACAAATATAAACCTATAATAAATTATTTAGTTAATTGGACCTACCCTAAAATCCTTATAAACAATTAAGTTCACTATGTCACTAACTATTTAACCAATAACTATTTACTCTAAGCCTTCTGTTCATTTCTAAACAATTAACCGGCCTTGTAAAACCCACCCCTTGGCTTGTAAACGAACCGAAAGAACACAAATGAGGCTTGTTTGTGCTCGTTCGTTTAACTTTAACTTAACAAATGAAGGAACATGAACACCTATATATGTTATAACTTTGGTTTCTGGTGACGAAGTACATCAA
This sequence comes from Smallanthus sonchifolius, assembly GCA_023525975.1. Taxonomy (NCBI): domain Eukaryota; kingdom Viridiplantae; phylum Streptophyta; class Magnoliopsida; order Asterales; family Asteraceae; genus Smallanthus; species Smallanthus sonchifolius. Next base: position 6,274,954 of record CM042026.1, on the reverse strand, counting down.
TTTTTATGATTGAACTGATTAAAATGTAACAGCTGTCCATATCAGACACCTGAGTTCACACACGTGGATAAGATATGACATACTCCATTAATTTCTTGTCTACGAAAGAGTAATTAGTAACTTAAAGTTTTAAGCATGAGTAGCTTAAAGCCCTTGTGAAACTGCAACTGATATATAAATTCAACTAGTAAGAAGTTCATTTTTCATTCTGCAAAAGAGTATTATAAGCAGTGCAATAACTTGTATGAGAGAAATCTCAATTAAAAACTCAAGCTTATAACATGACATCTACTCCTGGTGTTAATATGTTAAACAAGTTTCTTTTTCATTCAAGATCTACTAACGAGTAAGAAGTTCATTCACTAACATGTGCCACCAAACAGATACCATTTCCAGCTAAGCCATTAATATTGAAAACTTACCCATGGCACATAACTATATACACTACCCTACACTATGTTAAATATCATAAACTTAATACACAGGCATCTATTTTGTTTCCATATTACCTGTAGAGCTATAATTTACTATTCACTCTGAATTTGCCTTTAAACTAAATTAACTGCATATGTATTTGATTTTACTTTGGGTTGGCAATATCACATTTTCAAGGTAAAAAGCTTTCAATTTCAAGCTGCATATATTAAGCTTAGTAACACAACTTTCAAATACAATAAAACCATAGAGTAAGACAACACACCTGCTGTAGCAATGCAATCCTCTGATTCGTAGCTGCCATAACAACAGCACAGATAGGAAACTTAGAAGCCTTCAAGCTGTTACTCATCTTAAACCCTTCACTTGCCCTTACACTCCCACCCCAAGCAACAAAATTCTCATTTATAAACGCTGACAAAACCTCCGAACACAAAGTCTCTTCACAGAAATAGGCCGTATCAGGATGATCAGGCGAGTGTAAGTACACAAACATCAGCTTAAACTCGCGCCTCGACCACTGTAACACGTCCATAAAACTCAGGAACGAAATTCGGACGTCTATCTCCATACTCACGCTCAAACACTGATACAAAACGCATTGCCTCCCAAGCTGCAGCCGTCTCCGAAACTAAAGGAGCCGACGACGATTCTCCATTGCGTGCAGAACTACTTAATCCAATCAAACCTAATGAATAAGACAGAACACCACCAGCAATCCAAAAACCTAGCCCAATTGCACTAGAAACTAACCCTAGGCTACCTGAAATTACAGAAATCGGAAGCGTAATTATATTCCATACTAAACCTGGCGGACCTGCTCCTCCGTTGTTGACTATTCCCGATCGTTCGAATCTCTCGATCACTTCGTCACCTGTGTCGGCAACGTTGGCGACGGAGGAAGTTGTGGGCGGATTATTGCCGTCGGAATTCGATGTAGAAGTGAAGCTTGAGACTGCTAATTGGAGGTCCCATCCATGAGCGGAGAGGATCTCCCTGCACAAATCGACATCTTCTACGCCTGTAATTGCTTGAAAATAAGACAATTTATCAGCCACATCACTCATTCTTCTAATCTTCTCCGATCAGTATAGAAGCTTCCTGAAAATCAAGAGCCTTCTATGAGAAATTGATCGATAAACTGATGAAATTAGGGTCTGAAAACGATATGAGATGATAAAACCCTCCAAATTCTGAGATTTTTTGCCTCCCGCTCTTAACGGAAAAGGGAAAAATACTTGTAACCAATCTTTTCAGAAACGGACCAGACAATGAACCGGACGTGTTAGAGGTTCACTGGTTGGACCGGTCGGACCGGATTCAAGAACCGGATGACATAATAAATAATATAAGTATTCATAAAAATACATAAAAAAATATAAAAAACTTCAAATACTATATATACAACCATTTAACCAATTTTGATTCAAGGACGAGGGTTGTAGGTCTGTAAGAATTTTAATTCTTTTGAATCTTCAATGTTAATTTTGATTGGGGTTTTGGAGGACCTGTGGCAGCGTATAAGTTAAAAGAAAAGAGTCAAATTGGGTTTAAAAAGTAAATAGAAGTAAGTAGAATGACTATAGGATAAAAAATATAAAAAAAATAGTAAACAAAAAATTAAACTACCCGGTTCGACCACCGGTTCGCGGTTCGACCGCTGAATTGCTTGGACCGCCCGGTTCAACCAGCAAACGGTCTCAGAGCATGTAACCAGACCGGTGGAGGTCACGGTTCCCGGTCCGACCGGCCGATCCGGTCCGGGTTTAAAAACATTGCCTGTAACCGTTGTGTAAGGGTATTTTGGGATTTTGTAGGGTGGGAGTCCGGTGACGTGGCACTTGCCATGTTTTTAACTTCTTTAAAGGTTGTGTTATTTAAAGAATACAAAATATGAGTAGTTACTAGTTACTAGTTAGTTGGGATTGGGTTTCGTGGGGGTCTAGGTTTGAGCAAGCTTAAAGATATCAATTGTGTTTTGTTGGCGAAGTCGATGTGGAGATACAAAAATGAGAAGCATAGTCTGTGGAAATTGGTAATTGATGCTTTTCATAACAATAACAAATGTTAGGCTTTCTTTTCCGTGAATAAGTTTCCCACAGGTGTATGAAAGAACATGGTTTCTTTAGATTATAAAAAGGTTTTTGCAGGTCTATCTCTTTCACAACTTTTTCGTGGTTCTGTTGGAAACAGGAAAGAGATAAGATTTTGGTTGGATCTATGGATTAGTCCTGATCCATTGAAAGAGGTGTACCCGAATCTTTTTAAACTGGAAGGAGAGAAGAAATGTTTGATCAGTGACCGGTTTAACTCGTTAGATAAAAACTTTATGGGTCGGTGGGTGTGGAAAAGGATGTAGTTTTCGGCAGAAGAGCTTGCTAAATAGAGTGATTGCATCTCTAGATTGGACGAGGTTAGAATGTCCGAAGACAAGGATGGATGGGTTTGGATGGGAGAGAGCACTGTTCCTTTTTATGTGGGTTCGGCTAAGCGTTGTTTGGCGAATGGGAAGGGAATATGGTCCATGGTTTGACATGAAATGGATTAAGTGGGTTCCCCTCAAATGTTGCATTTTCATGTGGAGGGCGGAGTTCGAAAGGATTCCGACTCGTGTGGCCTTAACTAGGAGGAACATCCAAGTTCATAATCAAAGGTGCGTTCTTTGTAACTCTGAACCTGAATCAAGCGAACATCATTTCACCTCGTGTATGGTGGCCTCGGTTGTCTGGCAATCCATAAGCCGGTGGTGTAGGATTGCTCCCATTTTCGCTTTCTCAGTTAGGGATTTTCTTGAGCTTCACTCGAATTGCGGTATTGGGGATAACACTAAAGAGGCGCTTCATGGGATTATTATCGTCACTCTTTGGTGACTGTGAAAGGCAAGGAACGAAATTGTCTTCTCAAATAAACCGGTTAAGATCGAGGATATTATTATTAATGTTAAATCTTTAGGTTTTTTGTGGTATGTTAATAGATCCAAGTCCAGGTCTATATTTTGGGATAGTTGGTGTAAATTTAGAATGGTGACATGTTTTTGTTGTTTGTAGGCTTTCCCTACTGTTAGGGGGGGATCTTTTGTGAATGAAGTTTTTCTTTAAAAAAAACTAGTTAGTGTAATTCAGCTTAAATTCTTATGGTTAATTAATAAATATTTAATGAAGTTTTATATATATTTATGAAAAGTTATAAACATGATAGATATTTTCGGTAATTTCCCTTCATCTATCCCAACCCTATTAAGGAGAGCGGGTCTATTTGAATATTTTAAAATACATTTAAATTTGAATTATCTTTGAAGCAATATTAGTGAATAGGTTGTTGTAAAAGCCTTGTATATCTCCTAGTTTATCGACACTCACATCTGAAATCTCCATTATTTATATTGTTCCATAATGAATGAAAAGATAAGTTCAACTATATTCAATCACTCTTGTTATGGTATCAGAGCCAGGTTAAGCTCCACTGAGCAGATCCTTCACAAACAGATTCATACCAGTCATCTGTGAATCACGCCAACCTTTCAGACTCTGTGAATCACCATGGAAGCCTCACCTATTATTCAACTTACTGCAAACACTCATTTTCCCATCAAATTAACCTTCACCAATTTTCATGTTTGGAGGAAACAGGTTCTATCCACCTTAATTGGGTTGGAAATTGACAAATTTGTCGATGGCTCAACCACACACGCATATCAATGGCGATACTACGAAACCAAATCCGTTGTTCCTACCTTGGTTCCGGCAGGACCAGATTCTCATTAACGCCATTCTTGGTAGCTGCTCGGAAATGATTCAACCCATTGTTTCATCGGATGAAACGTCTCGTGAAGCTTGGGATCGTTTAAATGCAAGCTATGCTAGCGTTTCCCAGTCACGTATCATCTCTTTAAAGTCTAAACTGGCCAAAAATCCCAAAGGCACTAACAGTGTTACAGAATTCTTAGACGACATGAAATCAATTGCGGATGAGTTAGCCTTAGCCCAAAGTCATGTAGTCGGCGAAGACCTTATCGTCCATGTTTTAGGGCAACTTGGTGACGATTACAGTCACATAACAACAGCCCTAAAGGTTCGCGAAACCCCGATTACATTCCCGGAGTTATTTGATAAGTTAGTTGATTATGAACGCTCGTTGAAAGAAATGGACCCAATACCGGCAATTACCATGGTTAATTACACTCATCGTCAACACGGCAGGCGCTCGCCTCGCTCTTTCATAGACTCACGTAGACGTCCTCCTGCTTATAGGCAACCCAAAAGTAACAGGTCTCAATGGTCTTCACAAAATCAAGGTAGTGGTAATCGAAACTCTAGGACTTCCTCCTATTGTCAATATTGCAATATTCAAGGTCACGATACCAAGGAGTGTCGTAAGCTTGCTCGATTTTTACGTGAAAATAATATCACTGTTTCATAAACAACGCCGCATCCACCGGTTGTCAACTCAACTTCTGCTACCCCTACAACTCAGATGCCTCCTTGGATGTTTGACACTGGAGCGTCTCATCACGTGACGCCGAATTGATCATCCTTGAATACCTTTTCAGAGTACGGAGGCCCGGATGAAATTGTCCTTGGTGATGGTAAAGGTTTATCTATTTCTCATATTGGTCACACCACACTTCACACTCCTTTACGTCCTTTATCCTTAACTAATGTGCTATATGTTCCTTCATTGCGTAATCATCTTATTTCTGTTGCAAAATTCACCAAAACTAATCACGTTTCTGTTGATTTTTTTCCATATCATTTTTTGGTTAAGGATCTTCGCACGGGGGCACATCTCATGCGGGGAGTTAACGTTAATGACGTATACTATGCTGCCTTGCGTTCCTTTCCCCAAATAAACTCAACAACCAGGAGCTCTTTACTTGCTTGGCACAATAAGCTTGGACATCCCTCCTTAAAAGTCTTCAAGTCTCTCCTCAAGAACTTAGGACTTAGCTCAAATAATATGTCAAGTGTTTCGTTTCATTGTACTTCTTGTTCTATCAATAAAAGCCATAAACTGTCATTTGGTTCAAACTCTTTCATTGCAACAAAACCATTACAATTAGTTTATTCCGATGTGTGGGGACCGGTTCAAAAGTCGGTCGATGGTTTTCTTTACTATGTCATTTTTGTCGACTATTATTCAAAATATGTTTGGTAATGAAACGAAAATCTGATGTCTCTACGTTATTCCCACAATTTAAAGTTCTTGTTGAAAAATATTATCAAACACCATTAATTTCATTGTTCACTGATAATGGTGGGGAATACGTTGGACTTCTTCCTTACCTTAAAGAACAGGGTATCTTACACTTTACTACTCCTCCCCACACACCTGAGCAAAACGGTATCGTCAAACGCCGTCATCGACATGTTGTTGAGACGGGTCTTGCTCTCCTTCACTATGCAAACCTTCCTATCTCCTTCTGGTCTCATGCGTTTCAAACCGCCATCTACTTCATTAACATACTTCCTACCTCCATCCTTTAATCAAAATCACCCTATGACCAGTTACATGGCAAACAACCCAAGTATTCCAAACTAAAACCGTTTGGTTGTCTTTGTTACCTATGGTTACGACCATACAATACCTCCAAGCTTCAACCAAGATCATCTAAATGTGTTTTCCTTGGTTACTCATCGTCCAAATCGACCTACAAGTGCTATGATTTCTCCTCCGGTCGTCTCTTTCATTCTCGACACGTCGAGAATATCTTTCCCTACAACTCACCCATGTCCACTGCCAACTCCCTTCCTAAGGCCGAAACCTTTCTCCACCATGCTTCTGTTTCTCTCTTTCCTACATCTACTTACATGCAAACTCCTATGCAACCTACCCCACCTTATCCCATTAAAATGTCAATACAACCCATAACCACACCTATTTCTCCATCCATGCAAAATGACTCATCCACTCCTATTTCCTCTACTTGCCCACCTCCTGAACAAATATCTACCCACTCTACCATGCAACCTACACCTCCTAGTCCTCTCCCTCATCCCACCACTATTTTATCACCTTTCACCAACTACTCTTCTCCTATCACTACCAATCCATCGTTTCAATCTCCGCTTACTGCTTCCAATTCACAACCTTCAACATCCACTCAACATCACTCCACAACTCCCAGCTCGTCAACCCCCTCACTCCATACGCCATCTATTTCTCCCTCCACCACCTCACCTGATCCCTTACCCTCACGTATTCGAAAACCTAATCCTAAATACTACAACTCTCAATTCATCAACAACACTACTGTGCACCCTATCCCACCTTCCATTGAACCCGCTACCCACACCAAGCACTTAAAGAGTCTCATTGGCTAGCCACTATGGACTCGGAATTCAATTCCCTTCTCCAAAACCAAACATGGGAACTCGTACCGCATACCACCCAAACACCGATTGGATGTAAATGGGTTTATCGGGTTAAACGTCATCCCGATGGTACCATTGCCAAATACAAGGCGCGACTTGTGGCTAAAGGTTTTCTTCAACAATATGGCAAGTACTATTTTGATACCTTTAGTCCTGTCACCAAACCGGTCACCATTCGTACCATACTCTCCATCGCACTCTCCAACGATTGGCCTTTACGTCAACTTGACGTGAATAACACCTTTCTTCATGGTACACTTCATGAGGAGGTTTATATGGTGCAACCACCTGGTTAAGTCAATCCTCAATTTCCACAACACATTTGCAAGCTCCGAAAATCTTTGTACGGTCTCAAACAAGCACCTTGTGTAAACTTTCTCATTCAATTTGGCTTTTGCAAATCCCTGGCGGATCCTTCTCTCTTCATCTACCAAAGAGCTTGGTGTATGTTGATGATATAGTCCTCACCGGTAACAATTCTATCTTTCTAAATCATTTTGTTGACGCCTTAAGCCGAAAATTATCTATAAAAGATCTTGGTCCATTGCACCATTTTCTTGGCATTGAGGTGATCTCAACATCGACCGGTCTCTTCCTCTCTCAACACCGTCACATTCATGACATTTTGACTCAGTTTCATATGGATGGGGCCAAAGAGGTACTCACGCCTCTGAGTACATCTGATCCATTGTCTCATACCGACTCCTCATCCTCTGTTGATCCCTCCCCCTATAAAAACTTGTTGGTTCATTGCAATACCTAGCTTTCACTCGACCCGATATTTCATTTGCCATTAATAAACTATCACAATTCATGCGTACACCTAAACAATCCCATTGGCAAGCTCTCAAACGGGTTCTTCGTTATCTGAAAGGGACGGTTTACCATGGATTATTTCTAAACAGAAACTCACCTCTAGAGTTACGGGCCTATTCAGATTCAGACTGGGTGGCATCAATAATGGGGGTCGGTCCACTACTGCATATATCCTTTATTTGGGTTCAAATATCATCTCATGGCGCTCTACGAAACAGAAATCAGTCTCCCGATCCTCCACCAAAGCCGAGTACAAGGCTTTAGCTAATGCGGCAGCCGAACTATCTTGGGTTAAAAACTTATTAATTGAACTGGGTATTACTACAAATCGGCCTCCAACACTTTTTTGTGACAATACAGGTGCCACGTATCTATGTGCTAACCCGGTTTACCATTCGAGAATGAAACATGTAGCTCTCGATTATCATTTTGTTCGAGAGCAAGTTGCAGCCGGTTCGCTACGTGTTCTGCATATCAACTCAAAGGATCAACTTGCGGACGCTCTCACCAAGCCATTATCCAGAGGTCCCTTTCTTCACATTCGATCCAAGATTGGAGTTTCCAATGGATCCTTCATTTTGCGGGGGCGTATTAGGGAGAGCGGGTCTATTTGAATATTTTAAAATACATTTGATTTTGAATTATCTTTGAAGCAGTATTAGTCAATAGGTTGTTGTAGAAGCCTTGTATATCTCCTAGTTTATCGACACTCACATCTATAATCTCCATTATTTATATTGTTCCATAATGAATGAAAAGATAATTTCAACCATATTCAATCACTCTTGTTAAACCCTATACTGACGACATGTCATCGGTACAGGGTTTCAACAGGCAAAACTTTGGTGGGACCTATCCTAGGGGGGGCATGATAGGGTCAAATCCTTGTAGTGTAGGTTATTTAGATTTTTACATGACTTAGCGACAATCATCAAACCATATGACGTAAAATGTTACTACCGTTTCCGACGTGTAGGGCCTTACTAAGCTTAAGGCCAACCTAAACGCAAATAAAGGGAACCTCAACATGAACCATCGTCACAAACACAATTAATTTTAGGAAAATTATGAAAAAAATTTAAAATGAGTTCATGTTTATGATTTTGATATACATAAATAGAGCATATGATAAAATGGCCATCCGTTCGCAACATACAATTTGCGTAGAAAAAATTGTTTTTAAAAACTTACAGCTTACATAATGTGATGCATCAATTACCCATTTCGATTACACACGAAGAGATGATGTGCAAAGTGTGCACTATTTCTTGTGAAGTGTTTAAAAACATGTCATATTTATATGGCATGCCTTGTAATGGGTTAACCTCGCTTAATTTCCTCTTAAGTCTTTATTTAATCCCAATTCTTTTGCCATTCTACGTCACCCTAGATCACACTTTCACACGTACTTGGGTTAACTTTATTTAACTAAACCCGAGTCATCTGAATGAATCTGAAATCCAAAATTTTATTCGGTTTCGTTATTGGTTAAGTACGGAAGTTTAAAATCGAACAACCCGATAACAAATTAGATTTGTATTTAAGTTTCTAGACTTTATGTTTTACTTGATTAAATCACTAGATTATAAAAACTCAATGGTGCAAGTGTTTAGATCGACTTTATTTTTAACAAATATACCCTTTTTTGCAAGACTAAATACTAGTCTTTATTAATTAAGTTTTTATAAGTTTAAGTACTTAACAATCGTTGAAAAAACCATTGTTTACAGTGGCGGATCTATAACAAAATTTCAGGGGTAGCGAATTTTTTTTAACCGTACTTTCACATAAATGAAACCAGTGGCGGGAGAATTTATTTCAAGGGGTTCACTGTTTTTTAACCGTAGATTTTCTTTTTCAAACAAGTAAACAAGAGGGAATAAAGAGTAAAATAACCTGTGGGTTGTGGTGGAGAGACTGGCGGCAGCGCAGCGGTGAGGTGGCCGGCGGCGACAGGGGAGCATCGCTGAGCAATGGCGAAAAACACAGTTGGAGGTGGCTGCCGGATGCGACCTGTTGCTTTGCTTCTTTCCCTAATTCAGTAATATTGTGTTTTGTTTGTTATACCTGTTACAGTGTTATTAGCCCAACAAAACAAGAAGCTGCTGAAGACCCATCATTTTATATCCAAATATTAGTTATTAAAAAGTCAGAAGCTGCTGAAGGCCATACGAAATCTGGTTAAAAAAAAGGTTCTAAAAAATGTTAGGGAAGGTTTTAATAAAATATGGGGACTTTTTATAAAGTATTAGGTTTTTTATAAAATTTTGAACTTTTTATGAAGTGTTAGCTTTTATAAAAATTTGAGGGGTAACGTAATTTTTTTTCAGTGGTAACGTAAGGGGTAACCGGATACATAAAAGCGTAAAAAAAATAAAAAGTTGCAGTGCGTGTAAAAGTTGAGGGGTAGCGGGCGCTACCCCTACCCTATAGGTAGGTCCGCCCCTGATTGTTTACCTGGAATTAATCGATCTGTTTGATGATATATTCTAACCTTATTAACTTAATTAATGCAAAGACTTTATTAGATGAACACTCAAAAAGTATTTTTGAAATAAACCTAAGTTACAAGTCTACACAATACTGCCTATCTACCAAGTTCACAAGATTTTGTATCCCATCTTGATGCAAGTCGTCCAGTAGAGAGTTCCACGAACTTGTGCATATTTTATCAGCTCGAGGCGCTATCGTTTGTAGAAACTGAACGACCGCGGTAAATAACTCGTGTCTTATTATGTGTTTGTTAACCTGTAAAAATCATTGCAAATTAAACAAGAAAGACATCATTTTATCGTTTCTATTTCATAACATGACGCTTGTTCTTATTTAACTCTCTGGACTTTGAATGCTTTACCTCGGGTTCAACTATGAAGCGTGCCCAAATATAATCACCCCGGTCTTCCATAACACCCTTCAAGATTATCAAGCCAAAATGTTTAATCATGTCCACTATCTCAAGAAATAATCCCTTTTCTTCGTAAAGAATCTGTGAAGAAAGTACATTCCAAAATCATGAACTGAAATGAGTAGTTTTGGTATAATTGAGAGTTAGGCTGAACCACACACTTTTTAGCCCATCTATATATATTTTATAAAATATTTACAACATTAATTATGATTATAAAAACTATATTTTTATAACAATAACTAACATTTTTCAATAAAATGATTCAAAGGTTATATATATGCATTTAAATAATCTTTTGATCAAATCAAACTGATCTTTATAAATTGATTGAAATTGTCACATCTACAAATAGTGAATATATGTGTGAGTGTTTCTATTACCTCTATAAGCATTTGACCGTGTGCACCAAGGTCCTCAACCATTAGCGGACAAACCATCGTCTCATCTCCCAATTCAAAAGCCCATGTCACACCATTGGTGCTCGGGTCTTGGATACTTACTTTGCTCATCTTTCGTTCATCGGCTTGTTTTATCTTGTAGCTTGTCTCGTTACATTTTGCAAGAAAATCATGTGTTTTATAGTCCGATCCAACAAACAATCGATGCTCATCTGTCGATAACCAAAACAAAGTCAAAAACATTGTTAAATAGTCTTTTGACTTTTTTCAGTAAAACTGACATTTCCTATACACATTGATACCGTAAAACCACACGCCCTTTAATGAATATAGTATTATAATTATGTGAATACTTTACCTTCTCACCATTGGGAATCAGCTGCCTCAACTCAGCCATCCGGTCCAAGATCTGCTGGCGATCTTTGGGTCGGGGTCGAGTCCCTCGTTTAGCTTTTTTCTTGGCGGGTTTGAGCGGTTCGCCTTGCTTCTTAGCTTGGAGAACCGTGCTCGAACCACTCATGCTATAACCATCAACCATCCTTAAACCTGGCTTCGATTCATGCATGGCCTCTTCCCACATACAATTTCCTGTTTTCCTTCTTTTCACTGAACCTTGACCCTCAACGCCATAACAAGAACTCGTGTTCGAAATACCAGAAACACCCTCCAAAAGCTCTTGGATCCCAAGCTTTGAGAACCACCTTTCTTTCGGACCAAGGGCAGTATGGTCAACATGACTGGGTTGACTTCCATTTAAAATCGGTGCTAAAATGTCTCTTAGATCACCACTGTTTCCAATCAGGTCCACGTCAGCACCTGAAACAGTTAAAGATTCGTCCTTTCCATCATAATTGATGGGATTCAATGGCGGGAACCACTCATTTGGGATACCGAATTCGTTTAAAAGAGATGAAGAAGAATTAGGGTTCATCAATTTGCCATCACCACCGGTAAAACAAGATTCTTCTGATGAAGCAATGGCTTCATTCTGATTACAACTTTGACCATTTAGAATTTCCTGAAACATTCTTTTAGTTTGATTTACAAATTCTATCCTCTCCGGTATCTGAATCATCAAAAAGAATCTATTATTAGTAACATGCAAAGTTAAATTAGGGTTTGTAGAATGATCAGAGGAACAACCTTAGCACTGGACCGAAATTGTACCACTCCTTGTGGCTCCACTGGGATTACTGCAATTGTCTACAAAGTGAAAGTGATAATATGACCACTGTACAAATAATGATGCACGAGGTACAACCCTTGTTCCACTCTACATGTGGACCCTTGTTCCACTCTACATGTGGAGGACATAAAGTGGTACCAATGTTGTTTTCAGAGTTGGATCGGACAGGGAAACTGTCGTTTTACCGGTCTATTGGTCGGACATGATTTAAGAAACGGATCACGTCATAAATAATATAAACATTTAAACTATATATACATATACAAAATATAAAAATACGTTATTTTTTATGTGAATTTACAATTTTAATAATATATAAAAATTTAAATAAATGAAATATAAAACTTTGAATACTAAATTAAAATAGAAAATGAGATCTTGAAGGGAAAAAATATTAAATTAAAGGACATCTGGTCCGACCACCCGGTCCGGTTCACAAGTAAAGAGCCGATTTAAATGAAAACGGTTCTAACATGCATATGCATAACCGGATCGATTCTATAACTGGTTTCTGGTACGTGCGACCGACATGGCCGGTCCGATTCTGAAAATACTGATGGTATCAGTACCACTATTAACAAGATTCCTATGAATTTAGGATTAAATCAGATACCTTCATGCCGGAAGAAAACTGGCATCGAAGTTCATAATCATCCTGAAAATTAAGTAAAGGGTGTCAATTAGAACAAAAGAAATCTTCTTTTTTTGGTGTCAAATGCTTATTATGCAAGAAAGAAGAATTAATCTATACCAGAAACATATCCCAGATCGAACCAGAAAAAATCTGTTCTCTGTAATGATCTTCTGAGCACATCCACATGTGTTTGTTAGTATGAGCAGCTTGTCCAATAATCCTTCAAAATTTCAGTAATATAAAAATCTATACCGTTATAAAGATTATAAAACAAGTAAAGAAGTTATAAAAAGTAACTGTTTTTATAATGAGCATACCCTCCTCCAAATGGTACTTGTAAAAGCAAATTATTGCTCAAAGATTCAAACTTTTCTTCAAAGTAGGTTTCTTGCAGATTCAATAATCTGTGAAGCAAACAATATTTCAAGGTTAAAAGAATGCATATGTAAAATATACATAGAAACAGCATATTGTTGAAGCTTTGGAGTGAAATGATGCTTAATGCATACTCAATGGAAATAAAAGCTGATAAATTTAATTAAAACCTAATTAATAAAATTGAATTTGTAAGCAGTAAATTTGAGGAATATCTTCTTAGTTATTAATGACAATGCTATGAAGATCTCTCAGAGAATCAAGCATACTAAAAAGATAAAATCTTGAAAATTTCTTCATACCCAACTCAATAAAATTTATATATCCACATAAGAAAAAAGTTAAAAAAATTAAACAAACTGGAAACTTGTTAGATGAATAAAGAGTATATAAAAAAGAATTAAAACCATAATTTCTTCATACCCACCTCCATAAAATTTATACATCCACATACAGAAAAAAGTTAAATTTTTTTTTAAACAAACTGGATATTAATTAGATGAATAAAGGGTATATAAAAAAAGATTTAAAATCATAATTTCTTCATATCCACCTGATCAACAAAATTTATATATCCACATACAGAAAAAAGTTAAAAAAATTTAAACAAACTGGAAATTAATTAGATGAATAAAGGGTGTACATATAAAAAAGAATTAGAATCATAATTTCATCATACATGGAATTTGGCTGGCCATAGCTCCAAAAAGCACCATAAGACCATCCATAAGAGCAGCAAAGATTCATGAGCACATTTTTAACAACTGAATCTTTCTTTATTGTACTCATTTTAAACAAAAGATTGAAGAATCAAACTCTGCAAAACAACAAACAAACAAAAGGATGTTGTTCGTGATCTTCTTCGAGAGATTGCAAACCCACCTGTAATAAGTGCTTTAGAAAGTAATTTGTGACAAAAATGAAGAAACAAGAATTTGGGTCTTGATTCAGAAAAAGAAAGCTGAAATTTTATTTTCCCAGAAATGAATGAAAGAATGGTTCGTTTATGTCTTGTTGTTACACTGCCAGAAACAGTACTACATGAGGATGATGATTTTGCTGCTTTAAGCTTATAGCTAAAACACAATACCTAATAAAGCTGTCTCTAACATGAAACAGAAAATTGGGATTTTTAAGGAGGGTTTTGTTCGTGAAAGGGATGGGATTTTAACAAAAATAACTGTATTTTTCTTTTTTATTTTTTTTATTTTTTTTATTTTACAACTTTATTTTCATATTATAAATTACATTTTTGTTGTCGAATTAAATTGTCAAAAATATCTGCATGTGCTAATATTATAAAAACCAATATACTTTGTTGATTTCCACGGAAAAGTGTCATAACATAATTTTTGTTATATAAAAGTTTCTGCACGTCTAAAAACATAAAAAAGTATTTCAAACTGATTTTTGCTATATTAAAATCCCTACACTTGTATATAATGTAGGTACTTGTTATAAATATATTTAAAATAATGATTTTTTACGCTAAAATTCGTCAAAATAAAATTATATATTTTTTTTGCAAAAAAAGTTGAATGTCACTTATTTAAATTTGACAAATTTAAGTGGTGACAGATCATTATTTTTAATATTTTTTTACATATACATTTGTTTGTTACCTCTAGAATTACGTTGAAAGATTTTTTTTCGTCAAAAATGTGTAAAAATGTTGGTTTTTATTATATTAACCCTATTTGTACCGTAAAAGTTTCTTTAATGATAAATATATCATCTCATATAAACACAATACCTAATCAGCTGGTTTTATATTAATGTAAATTAAAGTAGATAAGATTAATTTGAGCTGATTTATACACATCTTCTTGTTTACCTTTTAAACTTTATATAAATAATTAAATATGTTCAAAAAAATATATAATTACAATAAAAATCTTAAATTTTAAGATACTTGTCCATTTAAAAAAATTATATAATTACATGTAAAATATAAAATTTTAAGATACATGTCTGTTTAAAAGAACACGCTTTGGATAACTTTCGATTTCTTTAGTTGTAATATATTTATTTTATTATGAAAAAGTTTTAAACTTTAAACAAAATCATATTACTTATCATATCAATATCAAAATGTTGATATGAATATAAAGTAAAGTCTGAATCATTAGTATTTGATTTAGATGCTCTTTATAAAAAGCATCACATATAATCCATTCTAAAAATTGTATTGAATTCTGTCATTTCGATATTAACACTTTTCAAGAATAATTTATTAAAAGGTTTACCAAATTATATACAATATTATTCTCTAATTTGACTGGAAAATTAATTAATTTGAACCTTCTATTAAACTTCCTTGAAAATAATTATTTAAATCAAGCACAAATATTATTAGATAACCGGTCTTGAATGGGATTAATTATATTAATATTTTCTATTTTTTATGTACACGATGATGACTTATAATTTGATTTTCTTATCATAACATGTTATTTTAAACATGTTATTTGAATCTTTTGGTTGAAATGTGATATATGTAAAGATGAGTGGGTGATGACTGGTTTGAAAGGTTGAAAGGATAGCGAAGGAAATAATTAATGGCAGAGAATATTCCGGCAAGAAAGTGAACAGAGGTGATGGCACAATTTGGTGGTCGCGCTTTGGGAAATGAGATAAGTGACTGGGCCTAAAACTACTGAGGTCTGTAGGGATATTAGGTATACAACTTCTGCTACACCTCTTTCATTTGCCTCCCTTATCATTACCCTCCATCACCACCGTCAGTCCACCACCACACCACGTCATAATACACCACCACCACCACGTCATAATACACCACCGTTTCCACCGGTAGGTTTGTATGTAATGATGGACGTCAAACAAATACTTTTGGATACGAAAATTATGTTATGTCACATATGTTTAAGAAGATATAATATGGGACCTACTGTACGTACACCATCTTCATTGTCTGTACACCACCCCTGACATCTGATGCTATACGAGTCACCCTATACGAGTGTCAGGGATGGTACGGTGACAGTGGTGTACATTTAGATGTTCCCTATAATATCTTCAGAAAATGATAAGTGTAACCCTTAAGGTAACTATCAAGGACGATTTTGACGATAGAAGTATTAATAATTAGGGAAACTCTTATATAATAGTAATCATGTTTTTACCAGTTTTATTTTAGTCACTTAAAATTTTCTTGTCTCATTAAAGTCGCTTAAGTTTCACACTTTGTTCCAATCTTGCGTAATTACGAAGTTAACGTGTTGGTTTATTCTTTTTGGTTTTCATTTTCACCATACCCATATATAATGAAATCCAAAAGCAAGTAAAATGGAATATAGTAATTGCGTAAGATTTGAGCAATAGATAAAATTTGAGTGACAAAAATGAAACAGATGAGAAATTTTGTTACTTTTCTGTAAAGTTACCGCTAAAAATTAAACATGATTGCCTTGAGGTAGTTAGCCGTTTTGAATGGTTAACGTTCAATAAAATATTTTAAAAAATAAAGTTAACTCTTAAACATATATAGTTCTTTAAGTTTATTTTTATAAAATATCTATTTATGCCTGTAAATAAGATAACAAGTTGAGTAATCCATCCTATGATCCATGCACCCGTCTATCACAAATCTTTATTATCTTATCTTTATATGTCCTTAAGGTTTACCTATTTTTTACTAAAGGATCCATTTTGTTAGAAAGCAAATTTTATGGATAAACTTTACTAAAATCACAACTTGAATGGATTCTTACATTTTTTGGTTCGAATACAATATAACTGCGTGCTTTCTAAAGAGACAAAATCTAAAGAAACCCCATTGGGTGTGAAAAGAATGTTTGGATGTGAGGTTGGAACCTAAAAGGGTAGGGGAACAAGCATTATTGGGCATGAGAAGAATTCTGCTATATAAAACAATCTTCTTCTCCATTCAAGGGTCCCCTTCCTAAAGGCTATACACAGATGTTGATTTTCTTGGTTTGAGAATCTTGACTTTAACACCCTTCAAGATCTCTACTTTTCACTTTCACCACCCTTCTTTTTATACTACTTTTTTGGTATTTGTTTCTCATAATTACTTAATTAATACTCCAAATCTCTTCAAGATCCTGTAATCCAATCATAATCCATCTTAAAGATCAGCAAAGGAAATTAAAAAGGGAAACTTGGTTCTACTTTTTAGTTAGTTGTTTTCTTTACAAAATCCTTGTACAAAGATGAAGTTACAAACAAAGATATCATGACTTCAATCATTATAAACTTTCAAAAGAACTAGGTTCATTGATGGAAAAAGATCGAATGATCTTGAACGAAGTAACAATGGCTCGTTAGAGATGATAGAAAAGGTAGTGCATGGTTGTGGTCTCCATCAAGCCATTAGCAAGTGATACATAAACATAATGCAAAGATGGTGGAATGTAGCTGAGAACTATATATTCGAAACACGGGTAAATTTATGAAGTTCTACATATGATGACGTGTTTATTAGACATGACATATCTATCAGACACTTAGTTAATTTGGAGTAAATTAACTAACATTTTTGGCTATTGAGAATCATGATTCGTATTGAGCCAACCTTGTTAATTAAGTAACACTGATCATGGATTTTTGGCTTAGTGACATTAATGATTATCTCTATAAAATTTTTGTGGGTTTAAATCCTTAAAGTGTAGGTTAGGAAAAAGATTGTTAGTTAAAAAAAAAAAGTTAAGTAGCACTAGCAAATTTCTTATTTTGTGCAACTTGTTCACATTAATTTTATTTTCTTGTTTCGGTATCAATCCCCGGTCCGGGACCTTTTGATCAGTAGCCACATGTTAAAAAATAAACTTGAAATATCAATGTAGATGTAATATTACAGCACTTGAACACAAGTTCTTAGTGCAACTTAGTGTAGGATCACTTAGTCCGAAAGGTCAAGCTCAGAAACCAATCAACGCTACTAGAAAATAGGCCTTTAATAACACGCAAATTATGACACACACTGTGTGTGTCATAAAAAAATGTCATTTTTACTAAAACCATTGACACACATTTTTGTGTGTCATCTTTCAACGTCATCTATGTTTTCTAAATCCCGCCCCTTTTCGGCGCCCCATTTTTTCAATTCTTCTCCATATTTTATCCCATTTTCATTGTAAACACACATATATGTGTATCCAGAGAGAGATCGAGAGAATGAGGGGAGCCGCTAGCTACCTCCGGCGGGCTCCACCTCTTAAATAAAGGTTGTAAATACATACACTAAAATAAAGGTTGCAAATTTATATATATAGGGAAAGATTCCACTAATAAGCGGTTTTTCACTAAGAAATGGGTCAAACGAACTCCGATTGAGCTAATTCCAGCGGCGTTGTAACCGACTCATCAAACCCTAACCCGCCCCCAAAAACCTAAACACCCCTCCACCCGCACCCCCAAAAACCTAAACCCCTCCTCCAACCCCACCCCGAAAAGCCTAAAACCCCCACCCCCACCCCACAAAAACCTAACCCCCCCAAAACATAAACCCACTCACCCCCAAAAACCTAAACTCCCCACTCCCACCCCTAAAAAAAACCTAAACCCTAAGGTTAAAACCCTAAAAATCAACCCTAAAATCTAAACCTTAAAAGTTAAATCCTAAAATCTAAGATAGTAGAGTTCGACGAGACGGTTCCAACGCCGCTGAAATGAGCTCAATCGGAGTTCGTTTGATATTGTTTCTTAAGGTTTTATCATTTCTTAGGTTTCTTAACGAAAAATCATTTATTATTTGAACCTCCATATATATATATATATATATATATATATATATATATATATATGTATATGTAGGGTTAGGATATGGTAAGGAGTGTTTTAAAAATAAAAAGGATAAGAAAGATTCTGGCCTTGACATTTGTCTTTTTATTGTTTTTGAAGGAAGAGCATTTTGGTCATTGTGTAAAATATGTCAGGTCATTGTGTAATGTTAGGTCATTGTGTAATTTCAGGTCTGGTCATTATGTCTAATGTCAGGTAATTATGTCAAATATTTTTCATTATTGTTTTATATGTATTCATCATTGTGTTTTACGTTTTATATTAATTTTGTCACTGTTTTTTATGTATTATATATAACACAGTGATCAAAAAATATTTGACCCAATAACCTGACATTAGAAAAATATTTGACATTAGACACAATGATAAAAAAATATTTGACACAATGACTTGACATTAGACACAATAACATGACATTAGACACAATGACGACATTAGACACAATGACTTGACATTAGACACAATAACATGACATTAGACACAATGACGAACAAAATACACAATGAGCTGGAAAACGTAATTTTTTTTGTTTTTTTTATATATAACGACACTATACTCGTTTTAAATATAAAAAACGCTCGTTTTCGCTATTGTGTTTCACATTTTAAATAATTTCGTGTTATTTTTGTCATTGTTTTTTATGTATTATATATAACACAGTGATGAAAAATATTTGACACAATAAATTGACATTAGATACAATGACCTGACATTAGAAAAATATTTGATATTAGACACAATGATGAAAATTTTTGACACAATGACTTGACATTAAACACAATGACCTGACATTAGACATAATGACGATCAAATTACACAATGAGCTGGAAAACGTAATTTTTTTTCGTTTTTATATATTACGACACTATACTCGTTTTAAAGATAAAAAACACTCGTTTTTAGGGTATCTAATGTCAGGTCTGGTTATTGTGTCGAATATTTTTCATCATTGTGTTATATGTATTAATCATTGTGTTTTACGTTTTAGATAACTTCGTGTTATTTTTGTTACTACTTTTTATGTATTATATATAACAAAGTGATAGAAAACATTTGACACAATGACCTAATAATAGACACAATGACCTAATAATAGACATAATGACCTGACATTAGAAAAATATTTGACATTAAACACAATGATGAAAAATATTTGACACAATGACTTGACATTAGACACATGACCTGACATTAGACACAATGACGAGCAAATTACACAATGAGCAGGAAAACGTAATTTTTTTTTTCGTTTTTGTGTATAACGACACTATACTTGTTTTAAAGATAAAAAACGCTCGTTTTTATGGTGTAATTTTTTTAAAAAAATAATGTCGTATGTAAAATTTATGAACGTTTAAAAAAACGAGGGGAACTTGATAAAAAGTCAACAAAAGTGGTCATTACTAAAACACCCTTGCAACAATTTTTTTTTCTCTTACAATTTGATTACAACCATTAAATTCTTGTCAGTTTAATCTACAATTTGATCTAATGACTCTAAATCCTTCTCACTCTTTTTATTTTAAAAACCATTTTTATTTGAACCTAACCATATATATATATATATATATATATATATATATATATATATATATATATATATATATATATAGCGGTTGATTATATTACAGAAGATACAAACGACAAGTACGAGACACGTGTTTTTGGGGCAAAGGTAAATCCGTCTGTAAGGGTCAAACCTAATAGGCTAACGCACCAAGAGATCACCGGGATGTTCGGAAGACGACTTTTGGAGATAGAAGGAAGTATGCGACCGCATACTTCAAGGCCAGCCGCATACTTGAGGTATGCGGTGCCCAATCGCATACTTGAAGTGTGCGGCCCCGGCCCAAGCCCAACAGAATACTCCTGTTTAGTATAAATAGTTATTTTATTATCTGTATTCGGTTAGACGAGTTATTGAACGATCTTGTACTGTGTCTTCTGTGTTTATTCAATATACGAATCGTTTGATAATTGATTGTGTCTCGTCCTCATTGTTTCTACCTACACGTCATGTGTCAAGTCTGTTTCCGCCAGGTTCAACACATCATTGAATCCGTTGATTGAAGATCCTCAGGATTTCAGACCTTACACCGTCCGTGTCATAATTACACACAAGGTTAAATAGCACGCATAAAAATTACGTAACATATATAATAATAACGCAACCTATTTCATAATTACGTACGATAATAATTAACTTATTTTATAATTACACAACTTATGTTAATAATAAATCAACCTATGTTTATAATTACGCACGGTGATAAATACACACGTTATACGCACAAAATATCGACACGTTTATTAAAAAAGGTTGATTTTTTATAATAAATGTATAGCAGGGATATACTCAAATTAAAGATAATAAAATGCTTGAATTTATAATTTAATTTCTTTTTTTAAATATTGTCATATAAAAAAGTTATATACGTTTAAAAAAAATAAAACAACTTAAAAAAAAAGACAATAATTGTATAATATTCTAAGTGTACCCCCTCTAAGGCATTTTCATGATTAAAGACATTGCTGATGTGGCATATATTCATCTTAATCCTTAATTTTTCTTGATTAAAAGCCAAAATCAACGTAGACTTTGTATAATAAAAAGTATTTGTATTTAAACACACACATATATGTGTGTGTGTCTGTTGTAAACGAATAGATGTAAAAAAACAAATCCAACCCATTCTTTAAAAATTTTAAAAATTATAAGTGGTCCATATTAAATCCGTATTTTTTATTTATATTAAAAAATAATTTGTTGCTTAGATTTATTAAAATGGTAAAAAGGCAATTAGACTTTTTTTATTTTATTTTTTAATTAAATCTTGATTTTAACAAAATCTCCCTCCCTCCCCCCTTCCCCACAATTCTTTTGTTTTATTTGTGTTTTCCTCTTATAACTTTTTAAATTTGATATTTTATAAAATTCCGAGTATATTGTTATGACGAGCTTAATTTTATCTCTCTATCCACTTTGATTTTTTATCAACCAATAATGTGGGACCATTAAAATGGTTAACGCTAAACTGTTTGAAGTCCAGACGCAGCATGGTACTTTTTCTACCGTTATGCTATCGAGATCCATCATCAGAACACAAACGATTGAAGAACACATTCTTTGAACATGTCTTTGAACATGTGTAAAGTTAGTGAAAACTCACTTTACACATTTGTAAAGAACACTAAAACAAAGACAATAATGTAAAGACAGTTTATATATATATAGTGTGAGATTTCGCTAAAAAGTTAAAAAAGTATAAAAAGTCGTTTAAAACGCTCATAACGGGCTCATACGAACTCCGATTTTACTCATTTCGGCGGCGTTGGAACCGTCTCGTAGAAATCTACGATCTTAGCTTTTAGGGTTTAGTTTTTTACTTAGGATTTATCCTTAGGGGTTTAGCCTTAGGGTTTAGCTTTTAGTATTTAGGCTTTGGGGGGTGGGGTGGGGGTTAGATTTTTTTTTGGGGGGGGGGGGGGGTTGGAGGTTTAGGCTTTTGGGGGTGGTGGTATTTTTAGACGACTTTTTCGGCTTTTTAGGGTTTTTTTGTTAGGATTTAGGTTTTTGGGGGTGGGGGTGGGGATGGGGGGTTTTAGGTTTTTCGGGGTGGGGTGGGGTGGGGCATTTTTGTCATATATATATAGGAGATGTATCAAATGAAAACACTGAGTTGTTGTGAAAACCCTTAAACTCATTTCTGGCCACACGTTTTATTTCTTGTTTTTTGATTTATTTTTATTCCTCAGGGGCATTTTGTCATTCATCACTCCTTCCCTCTCTTTTTAAACCTACTCTTTTTCTCTCTCTCACTCCACCCAGCTTCATCTTTAGATCTAGAGATTTATTTTTCTCCTTCATCTTCAGATCTCTTTCACACCACTACCATCGCATCTTCAGATCTCCTTCATCTGCATCAACTTCCTCCACCATTGACCTCTCCATCCACTTCACCTCTCGCCACCATTCGTCCTCCATGAAGATCTCATCCACCATCGATATTAAGCCCGGGTAGAGCCGATGGTCAGGACCCACCATTCTCGTGGTGGTCGGGTTCTTGAACCGCCGCCGCCTTGCAACTACAGATCTGCCGTCCATCCACCACCAACTATAGATCTGAAATCGTCGTCTTCTCCATTGAAATCGCCTCTCCGGTCGATGGTAGCTAGGGTTTTCGATCTAGATTTTGTGTATGATATGATGTTTAGATAGAGCAATCCGCCTGTGGTGAGGTTGGTTCCATAAGCCCGTGGGCCTCCTGCTTCTATCTTCTCCAGGGTAAGTTTTCTCTAATTCATATATGTTTAGTATTACATTGTTTATGATTTAATTTTAATTAGTTTTTTTAGTCGATAGAATAAACCATTATTTATGCATAATTTGATAAAAATTAGAATGAATAATTACACTTTTTTGTTTGTTGACTTTTGTTCATATCCGAAATCTATGGTGATTTTTCTGGGCAAATTCAGGTTCAAAAAGGAAATTATTATTTTCTGGGCAAATTCAGATTCAAAAAGGAACACCCTTTTTATCTATTTTTTTTCGAGCAATAAAAATTGGGTTTTGAGTTAATTTAAGAAAAGCTAGAAAATGGGTTTTTGAGTTAGCTAGAAATATAGGTTTTTTCGAGAGCTATCTGCAACAAGAAAAGCTAGAAAATGGGTTTTTGATATTTGATGAATTTTTCATGCATTTAACTATAAAAATGATATTTTGTTTAAGTTTATTTTTACATACTCTTAACGGTGGCAAGCTGTTGGGTTACCTCTGCGTCAAAGAAGAAAATGTGAGATTACCGATTTGTATATGCTTATGTGAGTGGTGAAGGCTTCGGTCCGGTCAAATCTCAAGGTAATAGGCCCGATCAAATCTTTTTTGTTGTTTGATTATGAAACAGGATTTCAGGGATTCTACCAATAACAAAATACACAAGTGTAAAAAAAATACACAACTGTAAAAATTAAAATACACAAATGTAAAAACAAAATACACAAGTGTAAAATAAAAATACACATAGACTACAAATATGTGAAATGGATAAATTAAAAGAAAATAATTTTAAAACTATGGTCTTTCTATTGTTTTTTCCTGATCTTGATTTTAAAATGATCTTCTTTTAAAAATAACCACTGTAGCTAATATTTGTGAGTTTTTTTACAAAAAAGATGGATTTTTATTGGTAGATCTGATTTAATTTATCCATTTCACAAATCTGCTTATGTGTATTTTTATTCTACACTTGTGTATTTTGTTTTTACACTTGTGTATTTTGATTTTACACTTGTGTATTTGTATGCAATTTTTTTTTCTGGTTTGTAAAAGTATTTGAGTATTTTAGATGTAGAATTTTTCGTTGGTCATGGCTAGATGTAGAATTTTTGGTTTATTTGTAAAAGTATTTTGAATTTGACCTTTTTAGATGTGAGTGTTAATAAATAAAACTGATAATAAAGATGCATAAAATTGTGTCTACTTGCTTAGATTTAGCTTATGGTGTACACATAGTGTCCGTTTTCATATAAAATCATGGCTCTCAGCACGCTCAATTGTCATGAAATGTCTAGCAGTAAGAACTGATATTGATCCTAATGGAGAAATCATGGTTTTGGATAGATTTTGCCCTATAAGTTACTTTGTTGTGGATCCTTATATTAACAGTGGAAGCTTCACTTATTTGAGCTTGAATAGGAGCTGAAAACAGAGCCATCTATCAAATATGTTGTTTACCAGGTGTGCATATATTTGATGCATTTTTCTTTAATTTCAATTCGAATGTTAACCTGGGAAACTATTCCTAGCGGGTTCTGGGTTTATGACAGATGTGTAAACTGAATTTACACATGTGTAAATTGAGTTTACTTGTGTGTAAACTGAATATACACATGTGTATTTGATTGAATTTACACAAGTGTAACCAGACCTGAAAAGAGTTAAAATCATGTTTTAATGTTCCTCTCTCTAACTTTTGCCACTTTTTTGTGGTAACTATTTTTTAAGATATATGATATGGGTGATTTTTTTTCTATCTCTAGGTTTTTTTTTACTCTTTTTTGAGGTTTTAAACTTGTTTTTATATTTTATTTTGTTGGTAATGTTGCAGCTAGGGGAAGATGAAAAACAACCTAAAATTCTTGGTTCGGTGAAGTTGGTGATTTTGTTAGTGATGTTGTAGTTAGGGGATGTTTTACATTTGATTTTGTTTTGTTAAAACTAAGAATTTGTTATTGAATTTGGGAAGAGAGAGAGATTTTGTTAAATGAATTATGTAAATTGACTCATTTACCTTTTTGGGTATTTTAAATATAAAAAAGAAATAAAAAAACCTAGATTTAATGACATCCACATATTAAAAAATACAATATTGAATGTGTGGTCCATAATGAGTTTATGGGTTTTCACAACAACTCAGGGTTTACAACTGACACGTCCCCTATATATATATATATATAGGGGAAGGTTCCACTAAAAAGTGGTTTTTTCGCTAAGAAACACTAAGAAATTGGTCAAATGAACTCCGATTGAGCTCATTCCAGCGGCGTTGGAACCATCTCATCAAACCCAAACCCGCCCCCAAAAACCTAAACCTCCCTCCACCCGCACCCCCAAAAACCTAAATCCACCCCCCTCAAAAAAACCCCACCCTGAAAAGCCTAAAACCACCACCCCCACCGCCCAAAAACCTAAACCCACCCTAAAAAAAAACTTAAACCCTAAAATCTAAACCCTTAAAGCTAAACCCTAAGGCTAAACCCTAATGATAAAACCCTAAAATCTAAACCTTAAAAGCTAAACCCTAAAAGCTAATATGGTATAGTCCGACGAGACGGTTCCAACGCCGCTGAAATGAGCTCAATCGGAGTTCGTTTGATATCGTTTCTTAAGGTTTTTGTCATTTTTTAGGTTTTTTTAGCGAAAAACCACTTCTTATTTTAACCTCCCCTTATACACACACACACACACACACACATATATATAGGGGTGAGTTCACTATAAAACTTATTTTCATAAGAAAACTAAAAAACTCCTCATTAAAGGTGCTGCATATGTGTAGTGCACCCAAAAACCTAAACCCCCAACCCCACCCCCACCCAAAAACCTAAACCCCCCCACCCACCCACCCCCCAAACACCTAAACCCCCCACCCACCCCCACCCCCCTCCAAAAAAAACCTAGCCTAAAAACTAAACTAAACCCAAAAAACTAAACCCAAAAGCTAACCCTACTACACATATGTAGTAGGGCGTTATTTTTTTTTTGAAAGAGGACGACGTGGGGAACAAGGTCTCCGAAACGGTTTTTTAGTTTTTGATTTATATTTTGAGTTATGATTTTTTTATATTTTTTGTTTACCTTTAATAAATATTTTTTTGGTTTTCTCATGAACAATGAGTTTTCTTATGATGCTTCCCTTATATATATATATATATATATATATATATATATATATATATATATATATAGAGAGAGAGAGAGAGAGAGAGAGAAAGATTTAAATACAAAGTATTTTTTGGTGAGAAGCGTAGGAAGTGTTTTGATTCGTTGATCTAGAAAATCAATGGTTAAGATCAAAGATGATTGTTTTAAGCATGAAAATGGTAGAATTGGAATAGCCTACATTTATTGACTTTTTACAAGTTTCCCATTTTTTTTAAAACGAGCATAACTATTTTATACGACATTATTTTTTTTTAAATTGCATCATAAAATCGAGCATTTTATTCTCTTTAATTTGAGTATACTTTTGCTATACTTTTTTAAAAAAATAGACATTTTTTTTAAATGTTGACGTGCTGAGAGTGATTACGTGATTTTACGTGATTACGTGATTATGTGATTAAATTATGGAAAATGTGTTATTGTACAACATGCGTGATTACGTGATTATACAAATGTTGATGTTCTGAGAGTGATTACGTGATGTGATTACGTGATTACGTGATTACGCCATAATATAAATGTTGATGCGAAATTATTACACGGACTCATTTACCCCTCGCCCACTAAACACGTGTCGCATGCTGGTGCCTTCGTACGCTTCGTACGCTAAAACCACTTTGTAAGATAACCGGCCCCTATATATATATATAAATATATATATATATATAAATATATATATATATATATATATATATGGAAGAGATCTTTTAATAACGCTCTGTAATTGTGTTAACTCAATTAACTTCATCAAAATCAATCTCAATCGTTAATTTTTTTTGGAATAACATTATTGCACCAATACAACGTCATATTCTTTTTTGTATTTTTGTAAATTCGTAAGTGTAAGGAGAGTTTACACCAATGTTATTTTTTCTGGAAAAATATATTTTTTATGTTTTCAGCAATCTTTACATTGGTGTAAACTCTCTTTACCCTTGCGAATTTACAAAATTGCAAAAAAGAATATGATGTTGTATTTATGTAATAGTGTTATTAAAAAATAATGATTTGGATTGATTTTGGGGAAGTTAATTGGGTTAACACAATAACAGTGGGTTAACAATTGATCCTTACCATATATGCATATACATATACATCTATACTATATAATAAATAAAGGTTTTTGTATGCAACGTGTCGTCACCATATTCAATCTCATCAATATTTTCCCGCCTCTCTCTCTTATTAAATGTATACAAATCTTTTAATAAATTACTAATTATACCAATAAAACACATTTATTTTAAATTATCCTTTATTATAAAAAAAACTTTAAAATCTAATTATTTAATTTTTATTTTCAATCAAATAGTAAATGAAAATCAAATTACACTAAATAGTAATTGACGTATTTCCGAAACCCAACTATATATTATTTTTTTACATATTTTGAATTTTGTTTTATATCCTTAGTATATAGTAATACATTTTTACACGTGTAAAATACATAAATAAAATTTATGTATTGATGTTTTTCACCCGTTTGTATTACACGGGGTCTAAGCTAGTATATATATATAGAAGGGTTCAAATACTAACCAACTTTGTATGTGATAACCGTGCTAACCACTATCAAACAATCACATAATTTATAAATTATTTTTTCTTTTAATTCTTAAAAGAGTATTTAAGTATCGTGAACATATATTTTGAATATAAATACGGAAATGATGAGTTTACATATACGTACCAAATAATGTTACATTACGTGACACATAGTGTTTACGTATGTGTAACATTATTTGGTACGTATATGTAACACTATGTTTGAGAGTGGTTATCATGGTTATCATATAAATATTGGTTAGAATTTGAACCTCGCCCTATATATATATAGTATTGGTTCATGTAAGAGTATACGTAAAATACCAAATGGGGTTATTCATATTCAAGCAAGTTTCAATAATACCATTGTGACTGTTACAAATGTACGAGGGCGAGTGGTTTCTTGGTCCTCTACCGGTACTTGTGGCTTCCGAGGTACAAGAAGAGGGACGCCATTTGCTGCTCAAACCGCAGCGGCAAATGCTATTCGTGCAGTAGTAGATCAAGGTATGCAACGAGCAGAAGTCATGATTAAAGGTCCCCGTCTCGGAAGAGATGCAGCATTACGAGCTATTCGCAGAAGTGGTATATATATATATATGGGAAGGTTCCACTAAGAAGTGGTTTTTTGCTAAGAAATAGGTCAAACGAACTCTGATTGAGCTCATTCCAACGACGTTTGGAACCGTCTCATCGAACCTTAACCCGCCTCCAAAAACCTAAACCCCCTCCACCCGCACCCCCAAAACCCTAACCCCCCCAACCCACCCCCAAAATCCTAAAACCCCCACCCCCAAAAACCTAAACCCCCACCCCCCCTAAAAACCTAAACCCACCCCCACCCACCCCCAAAAACCTAAACCCACCACCCCCCCCCCCAAAAAAAAATCTAAACCCTAAGGCTAAAACCATAAAATTCAACCCTAAAATCTAAGATGGTAGAGTTCGACGAGAAGGTTCCAACGTCGCTGGAATGAGCTCAATCGGAGTTCGTTTGATATCGTTTCTTAAGGTTTTTATCTTTTCTTAGGATTTTTAGCGAAATATCACTTCTTATTTGAACCTCCCCCTATATATATATATATATATATATATATAGAGAGAGA
Source organism: Smallanthus sonchifolius (assembly GCA_023525975.1). NCBI lineage: Eukaryota > Viridiplantae > Streptophyta > Magnoliopsida > Asterales > Asteraceae > Smallanthus > Smallanthus sonchifolius. Next base: position 6,245,949 of record CM042026.1, on the reverse strand, counting down.
GAGAGAGAGAGAGAGAGCTAGAGGAGGGTTCAAGTGTAAAGTCATTTTCCCTAAAAAGCATAGGAAATAATGTGGGAGTGACACATGCCATTTTATGTAATTGTTATTAAAGGGTACATTGGTATTTTATCACAATTTAGTTATGGTAAGATCCTATAATCATGGTAAGTTGAATTTCATCTTAATTAGATCCATTAAGAAGTTTTGAACGTATTCCAATTTTACAATTTCGTTCTTTATTTCATAAAAACAATGGTCAGCGATTCCAATGACGACATAATTGAAGGTAATGGTACTGATTAATTATGTAGGATATTTTCTTCAATACTGTATGATTGTTTTTGTATTTTTTCGATTGTGTTAACTTTATATTATCTCTCATTTTTCCTGGTATACAAAAATCATTGTTTTGTTTTGTTTTTTGGCCAATTTCATCCCTATTAACCGGATATTATGTGTGTTGATTTGTTCGTATTGCAATCATGTGATGTTGTATATAATATGTGTTGTTGTTTTATGTGTTCTAACAAAGTTACTGTGCTGTTTTACTTTATGTGTTGATTTGTTCCCTATTAACCACATGTGATGCATGCTTTAATAAACAACACAAAAAATGTGTTGTTACAAAGCTATTGTGCTGTTTTAATATATAATATGTGTGCTGTTGTTTTATGTGTTGTTACAAACTTAATGTGTTGTTTTAGTTTAAGCGTTATTGTCCACTTATTTGTTGTAATCATATATGTACTGTTTATATCGTAATAAAATATGTGTTGATTATGTTACATATATCTTTTATTTTTTTGTTTCATTTATTATTTGTGATGTACTGTTATATTATAATCAACCATTGTATGGGGGTTTATTTTTTAATCACCACCTTATTAATCTGTATTAATCCCTTTTATTTGTTGTTTTTTCAGGTATTGAATTTTATACTAATGATGGACACATAATTCCTAGTGGTAATGATATTGGAATTGAGCGAATACCACCATTTATGGAAAAAATAAATAAGCACATTCTATATACGTAAATCAGTACATCTAATATTATACTGTACTGTTAGTTGGTTATAAAATCATAACATGCAGTCATTAAATTTATGAAATTCCAGTACTGGTAGATTTTAAAACATGGATTTTTAAATAAAAACATTCAGTACACACAACAAGTACATATGTGTTGATTACATATTTTAGAAAATGTTAATAGCAACATCATACTTATGTATCTGGTAGAGTCATTATATGAATAATCAGTTCTATAAAATGAACAAATGGCAAAACCATATGATATGCGAAAACCGCCATTTATGGAAAAATAAATAAGCACATTCTATATACGTAAATCAGTACATATAATATTGTATTGTATTGTTAGTTTTTTATAAAATAATAACATGCAGTCATTAAAATTCTGAAATTCCAGTACCCATATCTTTCAAAACATTGAATTTTAAATAAAAACTTTCGGTACACGCAACCAGTACATATGTGTTTTTTTAAACCAATATCAAAAACGAAAAACAGTAACCAAATATGATAAATATATTTTTCAAAAACATCAAACAATCACTGAAGGTTTTAGTTAGGTTATACTAGAGAATAAGAGAGAGAAAAATCGCCATGGATAGAGAATATTAACTTACTTTCGTTACCATCGTGATTTTTTGAAACCAATTTCAAGGTTAAGCATGGTTATACCAAAGAATAAGAGAGAGAAAGAGGGAGTCATTAATTTGATTGGCGAAATTGTAGGGATAACGAAGAGTTTAATTATTATGATTAATTAAAAAAGTGTAGATTGCTCTTAGTAATCATTGCAAATCAACATCAAACTTGTAAATAGATCTCAGCCTTTAACCAACATTATGGACGATGGAGATGGTTTCCTAGGATTTTTAGGGAATAAGCACTTTATAGAGGAACCCTCCTCTATACGTATATATATATATACGCACACACACATGAAGGAAAACTTTTTACACATGTGTAAATTCAGTTTACACTTGTGTAAAGAACCTTAAATCTTTGACAAAATATATAGACAATTAATTTGCAGATGTTTAAAGTAGGTTAAAGATGTGTAAAACCAATTTAAACTGTCTAAAAGAACCTTATATCAGTTTACACTTGTATAATAATCAAAACACACAGTTTAACTATCTTAACAAGTTGTATTACTCATATGTAAAAATCAAACACACGTGTGTAATAATAAAATACACATGTGTAAAACCTATATACTAAAAGGACGTGAAATCCATAATCAAAGGTTGGTTAATAGAAACATAAAAATAACATGGATTCATATATCTTTTCTTGATTCTTCTTATGATTTTTGGAAAAGTAAAAAAAGTACATAAAAACCTTATTTTTACCATCTTTTCTTGATTCTTACTGGGATTTGTGAAGATCACGGAGGAAGCAACATGGCGGGTTTTAGATAGGTCCATATATATATATATATAATAAATTAAGGTTTTCCATGCCACGTGTCACGTCCACATTCATTCTCATCATTTTTTTCCGTCAAATACACTTCTATCTCTTAACAATAATATATTTTTAAAGAAATACTAATCTATATATTATATTAATAAATAAATTTCCTGATATATTTTGACGAGTTTATGTATTAACGGATTATATTGTATTCCACGGGTTTGTTCAACCCGTGTAAAACACAAGTTTTTAAAAAATAAAATTTTTATTACTTAATATATAATATTATATTTATTCAACCCTTGTAATACACGGGATTTTAACCTAGTATGTATATATATATATATATATATATATATATATATATATATATATATATATATATATATATCAAGAGCAAACCCTAGACCTAACCCAAAATCTATCTCTAAATCGTGTGATCGGAATACATGTGACGAGAGTTGTAAATCGGTATACACTTGATCGAAACCCCATGTAAATCGGAATGCATGTTACATTTGGCGGTGGTGCGGTTAGGGTGTGATGACGACTATGTTTATTAAACTAGGAATACATGTGATTTATGGTTAAAGAGAGACGTACCAAAATCAGATGGTCACAGATTAAGAACTAGATTACGAGTATACAATCAATCGATGTCGGGGATCACTCTAAATTGACGACACGTAGAAGGGGTTCGAGATCGGCTTTGATACTCCTAATGCTGTCATGAGAAACCTCTTTAAATCTGCAGATCTGGTCAGCTTCCATTGATGCATAGTATTGTTATATTTTTTATATAAATAAATGAGATTTTTTTATATAAATAAATGAGATTTTTTAGAAAAAGATAATGATGCTCCAAATCTGTGTTGGTTACCATTATCAGCACAGTTATATCGTATAACAGTTGTAAGGCCTCAAACCCGGGAGACATCACTTGTTGGATTTATTCATAAACATAGTCATCAAAAACTGAACTTAAATTAAAACATGCAAACGTAGCAGAAGAATACATCATTCGGTTACATAAACAACGGAAATCTTAACATTTAAAACATTGTCTTAACACATAATCAAATAAACAGGATCTCTGTATATTCCTCCACCAATTCAGTGCCTTGTTGGTGAAAGAGTGAGCAACAAACTTAACAGCCTGGTCAGCTCGACATTCACTAATGCTAATTACACCATTCATCCTCTCAATCCATTCAAAAGTTTTAACCGAATCCTTCTTTCTGTCAAACTTAGGCGGGTCACATTCCTTAAAGCCTTTGTAGTTGCATCCCTGAGTAGTTTGTCCCACTTTCACCTCATCCCGTCACTGTCATAAACATTTTCATCAAGATTCTCTTATTCCTCCTGTTTGTTCTTCTTTAGTGCCTCAATCAGTAAGTCAGGCAATGCGTCTTTCAGAGTGAGAACAACCTCTCGGGCAATGGCATCCCTAAATTCGGGTTCCAATTGAAAAGTTCCTTCATTGCCATCTCCCTACGGAGTCACGTTGGTCTCGTGCACGTTATCTTCACGATCCACGTGCACACTTTCTTCCTCGTTACGTGCTTGGTTCAATGGTGCCCTACTGCGTCGTCCAGTATGACCGCCAAGGCGTCCAGTTCCTCCTCTTCCGACCATTGTTTCTAAATTCATGATAAGTAAAAGGGGGAACACCAATTTCATTCCTTTAGATCATAGTTTAGAACAGTACGAGCAAGGTAAATGTTAATTACAGTGAACGGTTTATGATTAATAATTTGATTTGCTTTTTGGGTTCAAAACTCTTCTCATCAGTAGTAACATTGACATCTAAAGCATGCATTCTAAGTTAAGGCACCTACCCTAAGCTACAGGTATTAACTTTGCTACTTACTTACTATTCTGGCATTGGCGTTGGCTACCCGTACTGACATCCTTGTGTTGGTCCCATTATCAGTTTGAGTCCAGACATTTAGGGATGTCTAAATCTCTCAAACTATTACTCTGATACCAACTTGTAAGGCCTTAAACCTGGGAGACTTCACTTATTAGATTTACTCATAAACATAGTCGTCAAAATACTGAACTTAAATTAAAACATGCAAACATAGCGGAAGCATACATCATTCGATTGCATAAACAACGAAAGTCTTAACCTTTAAAACATTGTCTTAACACATAATCAAATAAACAGGATGTCAGTCTTGAGCCACGTAGCCTTCACGCCTTTGCCCGTCCTTTCCTTTTGCTACATGAAGTGCATACTAAAAGTCAGCTAACGCTGGTGAGTTCTAGTTTAAAGCAATTAGGTATAACATCATTCATTTGTAGGTACATATATATAATACATATATATACACACACATATCATCCCCTTCGTTGAACATTCATTGGTCATACACATAAGGGTGATCAGCCCGTCATTGATTACGTTAGTCAAAAAGACAGACGTTTCGTTCTACCGTCGTAGTCCGTCATTCTTTACCGTACAGCAAACCTTAGGCTGTCCGTCAGTCATACCGTCCTACCGTTGTAGTCCGTAATTCGGTCGTTTGCCCTAAGGCAACCGTTTCCCATACGAACTATATATGTAGTCGTGCTTCGATTAAGGGCCTCCGTCTACCGTAGTAGTCCGTATTTAGTTTACCTTTCTAGACTTTAACAAACTGTCTGCATAATAGTCGTATGGTCGTCCGTCTACCGTAGTAGCCGTCATCATCGTACCGTCCTACCGAAGTAGTCCGTATTTACGTCCATAACTTTTAGTACATTCATAACATGCAATATATAAATATAAAACAATATTTCATTCGTTTTAAGGTTAGGTCGTACATTCATTCTATTCTTTGTAGACATTTGTTTGTCATTTCATTGTTCATCATTAATTTCATATAATACATATGGCCATATTATCATTCATAACATTCATTCACATTGCACGTACACACTTCAGCTCTAAAATATTGGAAAACATTTGCACATAACACATAGTAGACACAGAGTACTCACCTGATGAGCGGGTTCCCGAAGTATAGTAGTTAGTCAGTGAACGTCACTAAGGTCACACACAATCTGTATAATCAAGTCATACAAGATAAAATAATGAACCTAAACGACACTAGACGTTTCTACATTTAGGGTTTAGCGAACTTAGAAAAGTTCGCCATCTTTGGCTTAAGCGAACATGATAAGTTCGCTACTTGGACATTGTAACATCCCGAATAAATAGAAAACAAATAAAAGAAAAAGCAAGGTGGGCTTGGCCAAGGTTCGGCCCATGGGCCCAAAGTATGAAGGGAAGCACTTCTAATCAGCAGCCACCAACCCTTCCCCCTCATTTCCTTCATGCGTAAGTTTCTAGAGTGAGAGAGAGAGAGACCGGCTTTAGAGAGACAAAGTGGGGAAAGAAGCTCAAAGGCTCGAGAATCGTTTGTCTACATCACAGCAACACATAGCAACGGAAAACCGGACTCCAAGAGGTAAGCATCGCCTCTAAATCTGAGTTTTTACACATTTTAGGGTTCGGGTTTAAGTGGCATAAAGACATGTTTTTTATGTATAAAACTTGAAACAAATCACATATTTGTGCTCATGAATGAAAAATGAACGTTTTGAACGTAAAAAGTTCAAGGCTTGATCAACTAGAAATAATTGGCCAGATCTAGGGTTTCTGGTTGGGGAAGAAGACTGATGCATCGTAACTACTAGTTTCGATATAAGTAAATCCATCGAAACTACCTAGTTTCGATATAAGTAAATCCATCGAAACTACCTACCCGAAACTACTAATATTTTACATAAGTTACTTATCGAAACTACCATAGTTTCGATATAAACCCATGACCCAAAACTACTAAATTTTTACATAAGTTACTTATCAAAACTACCATAGTTTCTATATAAACCCATGACCCGAAACTACTAAGATTGTACATAAGTTACTTATCGAAACTACCATAGTTTCGATATAAACCCATGACCCGAAACTACTAAGACTTTACATAAGTTACTTATCGAAACTACCATAGTTCTGATATAAACCCATCACCCGAAACTACCATAGTTTCGATGTGATTCATCCACCGAAACTACTGGGTTCAAGCATAGTAATGTCTAGTGTCATCTAGGAGCACTACCTTATGTGTATGACTTCATTATACAGATTGTGAGTGACCTTAGTGACGCTCAGTAACCAGCTAAGTGTATTACAAAAACCACTCATCAGATGAGTTCTATATGCCCCCTATGTGTTATGTGCAAATGATTTTAAATGTTTTGGGGCTGGAGTGTATACATGATATGAATGGATGTTATGTTATGTGTTATATGACAATACATGAAGCATGACAAGTATGTTTTTAAATAAAGAAATGAAGGCATGACATAGCACATAAGAATGAAATCTTGCTTTATATCTACGTATATATTGCTTGCCAAGTATGAAAAGAATGACACAATGTGTAAGAATGAAATCTTGCTTTATATCTATGTATATATTGCTTGCCAAGTATGAAAAGAATAACATAACGTGTAAGAATGAAATCTTGCTTTATATCCATGTATATATTGCTTGCCAAGTATAAGTAAACGTTATGGACGCTTCGATGATAACGGCTACTTTGGTAGACTGACGACCACGTGACTATTTTACAACCGGGACATATTCGTTCCTTCATCAGCTAGGACGTATGAAAGGCATTAATCGACGGTCGAAACAATTGCCTTACTATGATAAGTAGAACGGTTGCATAAATAATAGTCGCATGGGAAACGGATGCCTTAGGGAAGACGGGCGAATATGATGGACTACGACGGTAGGACGGTAAAGACAGACGGCCGAAGGTTTGCCGGACGGTTTAAGATATGACGGACGGTTTCTAGTGCCGGACGGTTAAGTAAATGGGCTACGACGGTAGTTCGAGAACGTTTGTCTTTGTGACTTACGTAAGCAAATGACGGGTCGATCACCCATATGTGTATGACCAATGAATGTGCACCAAGAAATAAGCATGTATGTATTTATATACGTACCAACTATGAATGTTATATGAAAGTAGTAAAGTAAAGAATGTAAAAATAAGTATATACATATATATATATATGTTTATTCTTATAAAATAATGTTAATATCTGATTGCTTTTAAACTAGAACTCACCAGCGTTAGCTGACTTTTAGTATGCACTTCAGGTAGAAAGAAGAAGGGACGTGCTAAGGCGTGACGGCTACTCGGCACAACTGACATCCCAATTACTTGAGTTTATGTTAAGACGATGTTTATATTTAAATGTTAAGACTTCCGCTGCTACGTTATGTATTTGACTTATTGTACGCTTCCGCTATGTTGAATGATTTTACTTAAAAAGTTCAGCATGGATGACTATGTTTATGAGTAAATCCAACAAGTGAGGTCTCCCGGGAAAGGGGCCTTACAGACATTAGGCGAAGATAAGGTAATTTCGCTATATTTGGCTTAGGTGAACATACAGTAAGTTCGCCCCTTAGTTTAAGCGAACATGCCATAGCGAGCATATTAAGTTCGCCAGAACGGTTCCAGGCGAACCTGTTAAGTTCGCCTGCACGATCATCATTCCCACCAAAAACCCTAGATCTGGCCAACTTTTTCTAATCGTTCAAGCTTCATACTTTTTACGTTCCAAACGTTCCATTCCCACCCATGAGCCGAAATCTATGATTTGTTTTCAATTCCATACGTAAAGACCGTACCTTTACTCGTTTTTAACCCGAAACCCAAAAATGTAAAAAAAAACTCAGATTTAGAGGTCATGCTTACCTTTGGACGTCTGATTTCTGTTGCTCTCCGTTGCTGGGATACCGAGTGTCGATTCCCGAGCTTTTGAGCCGTCTCCCTTCGGTTTCTCTCTCTAGCCCACAATCTCTCTATCTCTAAAACTTGCGTGAATGAGGGTGGTGAAGGGGAAATGGGTTGATATGTCCCTTATATACTTGGGCTCTCTTCGGCCCGTTAGAGCCAAACCCAAGGCCAAGCCCATTTCTTTCTTTTGTTCATTATTCACTAATTACATGTTACGTCCCCGTTCTTTTCCTTTATTTGAGATTGTTGTTTTTGTGATGTTACAACGACACATTTATAAATGTTAAACTAGCACAGCATATAACATATAAACATGTTATTTTTCTGTGTGCATAAATGATGCTAATACCCCTCACTCATGGAATCAGTATCATACACGTAGCGCATTCTTCTTGTTTCCTACACTTTTTAGGCTAAACCCACTTTATAGGGGAATCTTCCTCATTATTATTTCTCTTCCAATTCCAAATATAGTTTAACCATGGATTTATTTACATATTTATGTATTACTGAGTCATTTTATTCAGAAATCACATCTTGCTAACCATACAAGGATCTTTTATACATCATTTAATTTATATAACTAGCAAATATAATTCCCGTGTTGCAACGGGTTGTTTCTAAAAATCAAAATATAGATAAAAATACGGTGTGACGATATATTCATAAAGCACAAAAAAGTTACATCATTGTTAAAACGTTATCTATTTTTTACACTTTTGTTTTGTTTTACTCTTACAACTTTTAATTCGAAGTAAATTTTATTAAAACCCGAATCGTGTCAAATATGTTATGTTTTTACTTCTTTTTAAATACGTTTTCGTGTTACCTAACGTTCTTTCGTGTTTTTACTTCTTTTTTAAATATGATATACCGTTGTTACGTGATTTTTTTATCTGTGTTTTGATATTCAGAATCGAGGTGTTGCAACTTCATACGTTCTCTTTACGTACTTAATTCACCGCCGCAACGCGCGGCATCGTTCACTACGTTTCAGTCTAAGTTTCGTTCAAAACGGAGTTGTGCGCAATAATATACCATGCTTTGAAGCGTTGACGAAAAAGTCATCAAAGCTGTCTCGAGGTTTCGTTTTTTTTTGCAGTTTTTCTTCTTCTACGACTCGCGTGCCTATTTTTAGCAATATGTATCCACGCTCCCGCTAACGTTCCGACGAGTGTTTTTTTTCACGATTTCATTTTTATAGTAAAAAATTCCGAATAGTATCAACGCCCCTTGACGTAAAGCATGGGTTTACGTCTCCGTTTCGTTTTTATTTGTATAAAATTTCGAATCTAATCAACGCCCCCGCAGCAACACGCGGAGTTACATCAACCAGGTGGTTACAAACTTACCTGTTTGTAGCAAGGTTCTTTATATTATAAAAAAATTAAACTTGAATGGAGAAAACTGGATTTAAATTTTACAAATATTTGTGGTCCGGCCTTTTCAAACTTTGCAACGCAAGAAATCGGAGTTTTATAGTCCTTGATCAGTCCTAGAACTAAATTTGGATATATTTGACCATTTGAAGAACATTGGGCCAGCCCACGCTTTCACCAACCCTCTCGGCTCTCCATTAAGGCCGGGTGTGTCCAAATCCTTGGTCCTGTGTCCAAACCCTCTCGGCTCTCCATTAAGGCCCGGGGGCCAAAGTTATAAAAAAAAATTATATATTATATATTATATATAAAAATATATTAAAGACCATACAATTTAGAAGTACGTTAACATTACTTTCATTTTACGTGAAAGCATTTTATTGGTCCTTTTTTTATTTTTAATTTCACCCTTTTACTGTATATAATATACGCTTTTAATCCGTTTTATTTTATAATAGTTTAATTTTTTAGTTATAACTTTCGTCCGTTATCTTTTTAAAAAAATTTAAGGTGCGGTTGTTTTGGGTTTTTTTTATAAGGTTACGGTGTAAAAAAAATTTGAAAATTGAATTGTATTCAAAATCGAGTTTTTTTTTTCGTGACGATTCCTACCCACATAAAATTTCAAAAGATGTGAATAGTTACGTTATAACGAGCGGCGTTATCGTTTTATTTTTTATTATTTTTTCTAATCAGATTTTTTTGCATAACACATTTTTAGTGGGGAATCAAACACATAGTTGACTTTGGCTTGATGATCGCGCCGACTGCTTGGGGTTCACTCACACCCACCCCACTCACCTAGGTTTGAACCTTGGGTGTGGGTTTCTTTTTAAATATTTTGTTTTTTGTAATATTTCTTTTTTATTTTCTCCAGCTTTTATTAACCTTATATTTTTGTTTTTTTCTTTCGTAATTTGATTTTTACGTTACAAACTTTAACGCGTCTGTTTTATCACCATTACAGCGAGTTATTACCCCGTCGCAGAGCGTGAGAATTCCCCCTAGTTTAATATAAACAGAGTTTAAAATAAATTAACTGATGGGCCAGGAGGATCAGTGTCCACGCGAATAGAGTACGTAAAGTTTTTAAATCATCCATAACCATAACTTTCTAAAGCATTCATAAATCATAACAACGGACTTGTTGGAAAAATTACTGAAATTTTTCCAACTTAACTTTGGTCACAATTAACTATATTTATATATGAGTCATATAATTCATAGTTAATGGGGGTTTGTGTTCTTCTTGATAAGAGATTCGTAACGAGCTAAAATGTGTCTTAAAGTGAGTTTGATATGAAACTTCAAATAAAAAATGTATAAAAAGTTATCTCATATAGGTGGAGTGGACAAACATTACAGTGGTATTTAAAAGAGAGTCTTCCTTAGATATTGTTTTCTATAGAAGTAAGGAACAAGTGGGGGTCACTCTCGTACAAGCTCACATTGTGGGCGATGGGCGTAATATGATGTTTTAATGGTGCAGTTTGCACTTTGCATACCGAGATCCAACTTTATATTTTTAAATGTTGGTTTGACGTCAGCATTAACATGGTGAGCCTAGTAATCACTCATGGCGCGGGCTCAATTACCATTGCTGGTAGCACGTTCCCACTAGGATGGGTCAGCAACTTGGTTGGTGCTGTTTGTGAGTTGCCACTGCTGAGGGTCAACTACCACTAATTGTTTGCTACTCCTCGAATATTAACACTACTGGTGCATGAATTGCCACTGATGGATAACGATTGATGTTGCTCGCGTGTTGTCACTGCTTGTGCTTGAGTTACCACTGATGGAGTGCGGTTGCTGTTGCTTGCGTGTTGCCATTGCTATGTATGTCTCTCAGTTCCTGCGGCTCGCTTAGTAGAAAACTGTTATTGTTTCTTGATTAATGATTAGCAGTGACAACTAGTGTCATGGATTAAAATGCCAGATTTGATTATCTACTTAAACCATTAAAATACAATTACATTTTGTTTATTACAAGACTAATATGTATTTTATTTTTATCTTTTGTGTGATATAAAATGAACAAGATGGTTCATTTTTTGAGATGATGAAATTGATATCACACACATAGGAAAATGAGAGTTGCGAGCTACCATGAAAAACATTTCATAGACGTTAGTGAGGAGTATTCTATACCCGTTCCACCAGCACTACTACTTTCTTCTTCTCCACCTCAAAATAAAACACCAAAAAACCCGATGCTATCTCGGGCTCATGAGTCATCTCTAACAGTACACACTGTTTTGGTAGTCGTACCATGGGAGACAAACGAATTCTTTTATTAGAGGATGAAAATCTATTTTACGGGACCCCGGTTGAACACGAAGTCCCTGCCAACGCCAACGATTTAGTTCGTTCGTTCTTTCAGCCAATGATGCAATAAGACATCTTCAAAGATTCCGTTTGAATTATATTTTGTTTATATAAAATTTTATTTTATACTTATTATAATTCGTTTTACTTATGATATCGTATTGCATGTTTATATAAAATTTTATTCTATATTTATATATTTTTAGTTATCTTCCTACTCACAAACGGTTATTATTTGTATATTAAAAAGATAATTTATTTAGATTAAATTGCAATTTTTGTCCTTTATGTTTTACAAAATTATGAAATGGATCCTTTACAACTTTTACTTTCACTCACTGTCCTTTATTTGAAAAGTTCTCTAATTTCTTGTCCTTTTAACTAACTGGAATTAAATATTTCTATTAAGTCAAGCACATTATTGTCTTTTAACCCTACAGGACAATTCTTGTAATGTAAAGTTTACTTTATTTTTTTCTTTTCTTTCCTTTTCTTTTATTTTTCATTTATTCTTTTTGTCACTTTTATTTTATAGATTTTATTAATTAATTAACCAACTTATTTATCTTATAAAGGTATATATATATATATATATATATATATATATATATATATATATTATTAAGCTATTTACTTTTATCATTTTACAATTGTTATATTTCTTTATACCATTTATTATATATTATACGGTTAGTAGAATTTTAAAGTTTATTTTGTAATAATGCACTCAATCTTGAAATTTTATTAATTAATTAATCAACTTATTTATTTTATAAAGATATATCTTTTTTATATTTTTTATTTAATTTTCTTTATTTTCGCTTCTTTAAAATTTTATTATTTATTCTTGTTCGATCGTTTGTTTGGTTAAAGTTAAACGAACGAAACGAATATATTCAGTTCTTTTACAAGTCTACGAATACCGACTTAACCGTCACAAAGATGTCTCTATAACCCCTTCTAACGGATTTCTTTTACGTGACAGTATTAGATAAAATCCTAGAAAGGTTAGAGCCAGTTTGAATGGCCCCAATGCCCGACCTTGACAACTGAAAACCAACGTTTCACCCGTTTGATTCATTCTTAATTTGAAACTTAATTATATTTTAACCAATACGCATAATACATTTATATCGAACCAGTTTACCCAGGTTGAGTGTATGACTACAAAATAAACTTTAAACTCTTACTGACTCTCTAATATATAAAAATTAGTATAAAAAATATATAATAATTTTAAATTAAAAAAGTAAATAGCTTAATAAAAAAATAAAATAAATAAATTATAAAAATATAAAAAAAATCTATTTTTTAAAACAAATAAGTTGCTTAATAAATTAATAAAATTTTAAAGAAATCTTTAAAATAAAAGTGAGAAAAGTATATTACTTATTTAAATAAACGAAAATAAATAAATAAATAAATAAAAAATATATATCTTTATAAAATAAACAAGTTGGTTAATTAATTAATAAAATTTAAATAAAATCTATAAATAAAAAGTGAAAAAAAGAATAAATGAATAATAAAATAAAAAGAAAGAAAAGAAAAAATTAAAGTAAACTTTACATTACAAGAATTGTCATTTAAGGTTAAAAGAAAATAATGCCCTTGATTTAACAGAAATATTTAACTTCAGTTAGTCAAAAAGACAACAAATGAGAGAACTTTTCAAATAAAGGATAGTGAGTGGAAATAAAAGTTTTTAAATGACCCATTCCATAATTTTGAAAAACATAAAGGACAAAAATTGTAATTTAGTCATTTATTTACTTACACTAACTTATATCATATATATATATATATATATATATATATATATATATATATATATATATATATATATATATATTATCAGTCATCTTAATAGCAAGTGTCGGTGGCATTTGCCACCGACAACACCACCCCCTCCACTTTATTAAATGGTAAAAATGGCCCCTTAATTTGGTAAAATGTCACTTTGACCTTCTCAAATTTTTAAAGTTTTAAGTTTACTCACTATATTATATATTTTCTTTAATAATTTGGTAAAATGTCATTTTGAATACGACTCTGTTTTTTATTTAATAATTTTTGTTTGTTTGTTTAATATTTTTTTCTTAACGTCCCGCTATAATTTTTTTTAAACGGAGTTGTATTCAAAATAAAGTATTTTTTAGGTATCGTGGGTTATATCGACTGACGGTGACGTGCTGGTACAGTGAAGAATGAGGCCGGCACCGACTAAAAAACATCGGTACCATTATATAACTATCTTTTATCTATGTTTCGATCTCCACAACCGAATCTCTGTAACTTCATACGTTTCTTTTATATATTTAACCACGTTTCTTTTTGTGCTAAGTCACGTTAATGTCACCGTCTCAATCGTTTAAAGTCCGCCTCACGCCACGGAGCGCGAGGCAAAATTTATTTAACCATATTTTTTTGCTTAACCATGTTAATGTCACCATCTCAACTGTTTAAAGTCCGCCTTCCGCCGTAGAGTGCGGAGCAACATTACCACCTATCTCTCTCAAACTCACCCCCAACTTTGTAAAATATCACTTCGACCCCTTTAAGTTTTTAAAGTTTTGAGGGCCGAAGTCAGTGTTGTGTTCAACTTCGCGGTTGGAAGGATTGCTTTCTGCCGTCTGTCTTTTCCTTCTCTCTCTTCTCTTAGCAAAGTAGGCTCAAGTCAAACTTTTGGCTTGCTACAAGCTGGGCTCAGGGACTGCAATCAGCCGCACGAACAGTACTATAAGAATCGATACTGAACATCCCCCCCTGTAATTGTACATGCTCCAATAGCAATAACATATTTTGGTTCAGGCATTTACTTGTATAATCTCACTAAGGAAGGGCCCATTTTCATTGTTAGGATGGGGTCATTTTCATTGTTACTGTTACTCCCTGTAGTATATATAATCTGTTTTTTCTTTAATAATTTTCTTTTGTTTGTTTAATATTTTTTCTTAACATCTCGTTATAATTTTTTTAAACGGAGTCGTATTCAAAATAGAGAATTTTTTAGGTATCGTGTGTTATACCGACTGACAGTGACGTGTTGGTACAGTGAAGAATGAGGCCGACACCGACTAAAAAACATCGGTACCGTTATATAACTATCTTTTATCTAAGTTTCGATCTCCACAACCGAATCTCCGTAACTTCATACGTTTCTTTTATGTATTTAACCACACTTCTTTTTATGATTAGTCATGTTAATGTCACAGCATCAACCGTTTAAGGTCCGCCTCCCGCCACGGAGCGCGAGGCCAAATTTATTTACCCATGTTTTTTTTGCTTAGCTATGTTAATGTCACCGTCTCAAATGTTTAAAGTCCGCCTTCTGTCGCAGAGCACGGAATAACATTTCTAGTATATATTATTATTTTATTGTTCTTAAAAGGAAATGGTACACAAACTTGAAAGGGGAATGGAGTGATTTGATTATTTTTTATCAGCATTTTGTTGCAATGTTATCAAACCCGGACCGGACCGGCCGGTCCAACCGGTTCGGCCAGGAACCGCTTGAAAGGTCGGCCCGGTTGGCATACTTTGAACGGTTGCGCTAAGAACCGGCCGGTTTTGCAGTAAACCCGGTTCAACCGGCAAACCGTTTTAACGGTCCAACCGTTTTTCAATTGTTTATGCTTTGCTGTTGGGTTTCCTTTTTATAGAGAGGAGAGAGGAGCTGAGTTTCTTTATGCAGGCGATGTGGGATGGGGAGTTCCATATATAGAGAGGTGAAAGACATTGAGTTTCTTGGCTTTGGCGATGTGAGACTAATTTGAATGGAACAAGTAAATGAAAAATAATATAAAATTTTCCTTTGCATACCAAAAGAATCGAACCAGTGACCTTATGAATAAGGAATTTGAAAAAAAGAGACTTACCAAATCAACCCGAATACAATTGATGGTTTGAATATTTTATAATCATTCTTAGCTTTAAAATAACAAAAAATATTTATTTTTATCAAGAATGAATAAAGAAGCCACACAAAAACATTTGTTTTATTACTAAAACATAAAAAGATTATAATTTGATATTAAGATAATCAAATTAGATCATATTTTATTTAAAAAACTTTGTATATTTTTTTAAATATTCTGAACTAATTATAACATAAACCGGTTCTTAAATCCGGTTAGACCGGTCACACCTGTCTGACCAGTGAAGCGGTAAGACGACCGGTTCAATGTATGGTCCGGTTCTAAAAACATTGTTTTGTTGGTCGTTAAAAAAAATTGATTATTATTCCTTATACTTTAGCACATTCAACGAGGAGAATGTTTCTGACCTTCACATGGACACAAAATTCAAAAATGAACTAGGATTCATTAAAAAAATAGCAAGGATTCACTTTTTTTTTAAACAGCAAGGATTCATTAAAAAATACTAGCAAGGAGCTAGAAAAAAAAACACCAAACAAGAGACCCATTTTATAAAAAGAAACTCTAAAAAACCATAACCGTTAAACTATAGAAGGACACAAACTCTACTCTGACCAACTGGAAAATTTCGAAGCATCTCGGTTACTAACTCAGAGCAGGCTCGGTCCCGAGAATTTTCAAAACGTTTTGGGCCAGATACATGTAAAAAATATCCGGGCCTCTATATATTGATTTTTTTTTGTTTACAATATATATTGATTTTTTTTAAAACACATATATATATAAAAAAAAATTAACTTTAGGCCTCAGGGGTTATCGGCCCTTGAGCCGTAGCCCACTTTGTCCCCCTTAGGGGCCAACCCTGACTCAAAGAAAAGAACACATCTTTATATCTTCAAACATCCTGCTAATCTGCAAATTTGAATTGTTGAAAACCCTTTCATTTCTTTCATGCCAAATACACCAACACGTAACAAACATAACCGCGTGTACCAACTTTTTCTTCACATGCGAGACTCCTTCAAAAACTTGTGAGCCACCACGATATCCCCATTGAAAATGCGAAAATGAGAGGGTGTTTAACCACCCCCACCCCCTATGGGAGGGAATGTTTAACCACCCCACTATGTTTAACCACCACGATATCACAAGGGTTGGGCTTGGATTTAATGGCAAAGTCATTTGGAGTTAAAGTGGTAAAGCTCCCTTTGAGGTCAAGGGGTTCGAGCCCCCGTCTATGACATATTGGTGTAAATTACTAGAGTAGTTTAGGTGGCACCAAAATGGATTTGCCGTTAAAAAAAACAAGAAAAAAAATTGAGGTTCTCAAGGGATCGTGTATGCTTTTGGAAATAAATTTAAACAAATATAGGAGTATAATATTAAATACATTAAAAACTATAGAATCAACAACGTTAAAAAAACAAATATTTTTTGAACCAAAATAAAATGAATAATTTTTCCCTCATTTAAGACACTATTACTAAAAAAGTGTTTAAATTGTTTGATAACATCGTTTATCATCACATTACACTGAAATATTGTTTTAGAGATATATAGATGATTATGGACGGAACATCGGTTATGGGTCACCGACCCTACTGTTTTGCCTTTTTATATGTAACGCATATTATGATTTTTGGCTGACCCCGAGAATAGAAAAGATAAATCTCTACATGTTACATTTGAAAACAAAGTGAAAAACAAAATAATGAACATCGAATTCGATTAAGTACTCTAGTTAATTATTCTTTTTAAACGGTATATTGAACAATGTATTACCTCTGTATGGTCATGATTACTTCAAAAACCTCATTGTAAGTCTTAGGGGGTGTTTGGTTCGCGGAGTTTGTTGGAATTGGAATTCGAATTGGATTTGGAATTTAAAGGATACCTTTAAAATCCATAGTGTGTTTGATTAGCCAATTTTTTAATGAAATTGTAATGTAAAAATACCTAAAAGACAAAATTAATTCTTAAAATTGTGAGAGATTCTGAATTCCATTGAAGCGGAAAGGGATTTTGAATTCTATTAGTTGAGGGATTTGGTTGAAATTAATTCCAATTCCAATTTCTTCCCTTAGCTAACCAAACATATTAAGGAATTGAATTTAAATTCCAATTCAATTAAAATCTCATGAATTTATGCCAACCAAAAGACCCTAGTTTACGGGTTAAAACAACAAATTCTCATTATTTATGTGACCATACCCAACACAAACCGAAAATTACAGCATCAAGTTAAGAGTCATACAAGCATTTTAAAAACCGACCGGGTAGAAAAAAAAATACTAAGGTTAGTCACTGTGGATGATCATATACTTTAATAGCTGAACTTAACCTTTTTTTTTCTTTAACAGTTAAAACTAATTATGTTAATGAAAGATTGGATAAAAATTGTAAAAGAAAATAAAGTGAAATCGTAAAACGAATCAAAGCTACACATTCACTTGCCCATATGTGGGGATATACTAAATTAGTTATATCCTTGTCTTTATCGTTAACTTATTTTTAATAATATAAATGCATTTATATTTTATATATTATATACACATGAAAGTTCTAGAAATTTAACTGATTCATTTCTAAAAATCTATATCTAATAAATAAGTAAATCTTTATGTTACCTGTAACAATTCTACTAGTCTAAAACTTTTTTCTCGTTTATTTTCTTCATTACTAAATATTTAATATTTTCTTTATTATTCTAAATCTTTATTATTATTTAATATATCCTTTATAATTCTTAAATCTTAATTACTAAATATTTAATATTTTCTTTTATTCAACTCATGAAATATTTAATATTTTTTTTATTTAACTCGTGTAAAATACGTGTTCCTAACCTAGTTAACATGATAAAAACGGAGTTAACATGATAAAAACGGGCCGCACTGATTTTTCAATTGCCCATGTTGTTCAAAGTAATACGTTTGAATTTTTTATTTTATTAGATGTCCCAATGATATTTCTCAATTAAACAGACACTAAACTCATCATGACCCGACAAAAGGATTGTATATTTTGTTAGAAAATATTTTCTGAAAATAAAATTATATAAACTTGTATTATTTTTTTATTTAAGCCACCATGTTGAATTAGTCAAAATCCATTTAACATGTCTTTTAAGTTTTAATCAATTAAAGATTTTGGTTAATGATGAATGGGGTGTTTCAACTCATGAGTTGATGGTGAATGTGGAGCTTCAACTCTTTTTTCAAGTATAAATACCAAGGTGTTTCTTGGTTGAAAAATGCACAAAAACAACACAATCTCTCTAGTGTTCTCTCCTTCTTTCTCCCTAAAGAATTTCAACAATTCTTTAATCATCTTCATCATTTTCTTTAAGGTACAATTCGGGTGCTACAGCCTTCCCCGGCAGTACATACTGCTTAGGCCGTTGTACCCTGGGAAACAAAACGGGGAGAGACCTAGAATTTGTTTTAAGGGCTCCGTGTCAAACACGATCCTCGATCAAAATCGGAATTTTGTTCTTGTATTTTATGATTTTTCAGTTGTATTCATATTTGTAATTTACTTACTTTCCTAGATAGATTTGATTCTTTGTATTATAATCGTAATATTAAAAGTGTTTTATTTTTATACGCGAACGAATTCCTACAATCTTAAAACAAAATTTTAAAACACCGTTCGTGTATCCAAAACCATCTCGTGTGATACAAACAAGTTTTGTATTCACGCAGTTTGTGTTTTAGAAAAACATTTTTTTCTTCCCGTTTCTATTCAAATGAGCGACTTTATTGAAACGGGAATTTGGTTACAATTCGGATTTTTAACGCTAAGTTCTTGGAAAAACCCATTGTTTGGTCCCTTTAAAGTTGGACTTAGAACACCTTCGGTGGGTTAAATCGAGAAGTTGGATTAAAAGTTTTTCGTAACTTTAATTTAGTGGGAGCGTCCACTACTAATATTTCTGAAAATCTAACTTAGCACAGTTTATTTTTCAAAAAAAATGGCATCACCATCTAACGTCGTTAATGCCATTCCCTTGACAAATGCCATGGTGGGAGCGACCACAATGGCCAATCACGCTGAAAAACCCGAGAAGTTCTCGGGTATTCACTGTAAAAGGTGGCAGCAAAATATGTTCTTTTACTTAACCACCTTGAACCTTGCGAGGTTTTTAACGGAATCCGCTCCCCCCACCGTGAACGCGGAAGGGGAGACCGACGCTCAAGCTTTGAGTGCGGTAGATGCGTGGAAGCATTCGGAATTCCTTTGTCGAAACTATGTCTTAAACGGCTTGGTGGACGCGTTGTATAATGTGTACTCATCTATAAAGACTGCCAAAGAATTATGGGAGTCTTTAGAGAAAAAGTACAAAACAGAGGATGCGGAAACAAAGAAATTTGTTGTCGCCCGTTTTTTGGACTATAAAATGGTAGACTCCAAGACTATGATCAGTCAAGTCCAAGAGTTGCAAGTTATACTTCACGACATCCACGCCGAGGGAATGACACTTAGTGAGACATTTCAAGTGGCAACGATGATTGAAAAATTGCCTCCTAGTTGGGTTGAGTTTAAGAATTATATTAAACACAAACGAAAGGAGATGACCATCGATGAGCTTGTTATTCGTCTTCGTATTGATGGGGACAACAAGAGGGCTCAAAAAGGTAGCCTAGTGGATGTTTCCGCCAAGGCTAACTTAGTCGAGCATGATCAATCCTCCAAGGGGAGCAAGAAAGGGAAAGCAAAGGTGGACCTTGGCGTGAAGAAAGAGGTTGTGAAAAAGAAGCCTTCGACTTTCCAAGGACCTTGTTACAACTGTAACGAGACATGGCACCGTGCGAACCAATGCAAGAAACCAAGGCGCGAGCGCGCGCATTTGGTGGACGAGGATGGCACTCCTCTATGGCGATGATTACCGAGGAAGCGGCTTTCATCGAGGAAGTCAATGTTGTAGGAGGCGCTCCCAAAGGGTGGTACGTTGACACCGGCGCGACCCGCCATGTTTGCGGCGACAAACTACTCTTTAAGAATTTTAAGGAGGCGGCCGGTGAACAGAAGCTTTACATGGGGAATAAAGCGACTGCGACCATCATGGGGGAAGGCGATGTGGTCTTGAAGTGGACTTCCGGCAAAGTGCTCACGTCGACCAACACTCTCTATGTTCCCGAGATTCGTAAGAATCTTGTCTCGGGATGGATGCTCAACAAGCATGGTTTTCGCTTGGTCATTGAATCGGACAAATTTATTTTATCGAAGAATGGAAAGTTTTCCGGCAAGGGTTATGCCGACAATGCAATGTTTAAATTAAATGTAATGGTTGTGAAAAACGCGATGAATAAAATTGATTCTACTTCTGTTTACATGCTTGAGTCTTCTAATTCTTGTGTTTGGCATGGTAGACTAGAACATGTAAATTTTAATTCAATTCGTCGTTTTATTAATTTAAAATACATTTCAAGTTTTAAAATAGATTCAAAGTACAAATGCGAAACATGTATTGAATCCAAACTAATGAGAAAGTCTTTCAAATCGGTTGAATGAACAACCAAACCCCTTGATTTAATACACACCGATGTGTGCGATTTAAAAGCCACTCCTACAAGAGGTGGAAATAAGTATTTCATCACGTTTATTGATGATAGTACTCGATATTGCTATGTATACTTACTAAAAAGTAAGGATGAAGCAATAGACAAGTTTATCTTGTACAAAGATAAGGTTTAGAATCAACTCAAAAAGAAAATAAAGATTGTGCGAAGTGATAGGGGTGGTGAATATGTTTCACCATTTGCGGAAATATGCGCAAAAAGTGGCATAATACACGAGTGTACCGCACCCTATTCTCCATAATCTAATGGCATTGTAGAACGAAAGAACCGTACATTGAAAGAGATGATGAATGCCATGTTGATTAGCTCGGGCGTGAGCTATGACCTGTGGGGAGAGGCTATTCTCTCGGCCAATTATGTCTTGAATAAGATACCCCGTAAGAAAACAGATGCGACTCCGTATGAGTTATGGATGGGTAGAAAACCATCATGCAAATACGTCAAAGTGTGGGGGTGCCTAGCCAAGGTGACGGTTCCGCCACCAAAGGCACTAACGATAGGACCCAAAACTGTGGATTGCATATTCATTGGATATGCGCATCATAGTAATGTGCATAGGTTTCTTGTACATGAGTCCAGGAATCCTAATGTACATAAAGGCACTATTGTTGAGTGGAGGACTGCCGACTTTTTCGAAAATGTGTTTCCTTGTTTAAGACAAACACATGCGAGTTCATCAAGAGCGGTTGATGAAGCAAGTACATCAAGAGCGGTTGATGAAGCAAGTACATCAAGAGCGGTTGATGATACGGTTCATGATGAGAGACATGAACGACCCGAGGTTGAGGAGGGTGAGCTTAGACGAAGCAAAAGACCAAGAATTGAAAAATATTTCGGTCCGGATTTCGTGAGCTACATGGTTGAGGTTGAGCCCAATACCTACCGCGAGGCGGTTATCTCCGCGGAAGCACCTCAACGGAAAGAAGCAATTAAGAACGAGATAGATTTTATATTGCAAAATCATACTTGGGAGTTAGTAGATCTTCCGCCGGGTTGTAAACCTCTTGGATATCGTTGGATATTCAAAAGCAAGATGAAAGTCGATGGAAATATGGATAAATATAAGCAAAGGTTAGTGATCAAAGGGTATAGACAAAAAGAGGGTCAGACTACTTTGATACTTACTCGCCGGTCACGCGGATAACCTCAATAAGGTTGGTTCTTGCAATCACGGCTTTAAGAAATTTAGAAGTTCACCAAATGGATGTAAAAACCGCATTTCTAAACGACGATTTAGATGAAGAGATTTACATGGAGCAACCCGAGGGTTTCTCCGCCCCAGGAAAAGAGGGCAAAGTATGTAAACTCGTCAAATCTTTGTATGGTTTGAAGCAAGCTCCAAAACAGTGGCACTTAAATTTTGATCATGTCATGCTTGACAATGGTTTCAAAATAAACGAGTGTGACAAATGTGTCTATTTGAAAGACACGCCGGAAGGTTATGTGATCTTATGCCTTTATGTAGATGATATGTTTATCATTGGGAGTAATGACAAGATGATTCAATCTACAAAAGATATGTTGAAAGCGAGGTTTGACATGAGAGACTAGGGTCTCGTGGACGTGATTCTTGGGATACAAATCACTAGAACCCAAAATGGTCTTGTCTTGAGTCAGTCTCACTATGTGGACAAAATTCTTGAGAAATTCAATAACGGTGACACGCGATGCGCGTCAACTCCAATTGATACGACCCACCATCTATTTAAAAATAGAGGCGAGGGTGTTGCTCAGTTAGAGTACTCAAGAATTATTGGTAGTCTAATGTATCTTATGACATGTACTAGACCTGGTCAAGCTTATGCCGTGAGCCGGCTAAGTAGATATACTAATAATCCGAGCGAGGAACATTGGAAAAGTATCACGCGGGTGCTAAGATACTTGAGATACACGAGAGACTATGGACTCCATTATAACCGCGATCCAACTGTAATCGAAGGATACAGTGATGCGAATTGGATATCGGATATAAAAGATTCTAAATCAACAAGTGGGTATGTGTTCACACTTGGTGGTGCGGCTATTGCTTGGAAGTCTTCTAAGCAAACGGTTATAGCTAGATCCACGATGGAATCGAAATTTATCGCCTTGGATAAATGTGGTGAAGAGGCGGAATGGCTACGTCAACTTGTGGAAGATATTCCAATATGGCCAAAGCCTTTGTCGGCTATTTGCATACATTGCGACAGTCAATCAGCGATTGGTAGAGCCCATAGCGTGATGTACAATGGCAAATCAAGGATATTCGACGTAGATATAACAAGGTACGACAACTACTCTCAACGGGTGTTATCACAATTGACTATGTGAAGTCAAAAGATAACATTGCGGACCCGTTAACGAAAGGCTTAAGCAAAGAGTTAGTTAATAAGTCGTCAAGAAGAATAAGACTAAAGCCTATGAAAAAAAGGGACATGGGGGAAACCTAACCTAGTTGACTGGAGATCCCAAGATCTAGGTTCAATATCATAACTTAATCATGAAACCAAGGGTGGTCACTGTTGGGGAGTACCCCAAAACAAACTAAAGGCGTTGTGCGTGCGCACGTCATAGTCCATTCCAATAAGTGATATGTGTTGTGAGGATTAGCATAATAAAGGTTAATGATTTGTAGAAATCAAGATAACCTATTTCTTTTAATGATTCTCTCAGGAATCACCAATGTGAGAGAGAATTAGGGTCGCTTTGAATGGATTTTGTGGTAAAAATCCTAGAGCTCTCGTAGAACTAAGCTAGTGTTCTAGGACCATAATAGGACACGACAGTGAGGGGTTGGCCAGACTAGGGAGAGTGCTGTGTGAAGTGTATTGTCGTCTACATAAATGGGGGTATGTTCAAAGACATCGTGTCTACACACCACTAGGAGACTAAGTATGCTTCACAAAGGAAGGTTCAAAGGGTAACACCTACCTATCCTGCAATGCTCAACCGTTGAATTGAATCTAAGAAACATGTATGCATGGATCGATTTCAATGTGAAAATGAATGATTTTTGTTTTCACATGTGAGGGATTGTTGGAAAATATGTGGAAATGAATGAGTTTTGTTTTCACATGTGGGGGATTGTTGGAAAATATTTTGTGAAAATAAAATTATATAAATTTGTATTATTTTTTTATTCAAGTTTGCTAGTTGAAACACCATATTGAATTAGTCAAAATACTTAAAGGTTTTGGTTAATGGTGAATGGGGTGTTTCAACTCATGAGTTGATGGTGAATGTGGAGTTTCAACTCCTTTTTCAAGTATAAATACCAAGGTGTTCCTTGGTTGAAAAATGCATAAAAACAACACAATCTCTCTAGTGTTCTCTCCTTCTTTCTCCTTAAAGAATTCCGAAAATTCTTTGATCATCTTCATCATTTTCTTTAAGGTACAATTCGAGTAATAGAGCCTTCCCCGGTAGTACATACTGCTTAGGCCGTTGTATCCTAGGAAACAAAACGGGGAGAGACCCGGAATTTGTTTTAAGGGCCCCGTGTCAAACACGATCCTCGGTCAAAATCGGAATTCTGTTATTGTATTTTGTGATTTTTCAGTTGTATTCGTATTTGTAATTTACTTACTTTCCTAGATAGGTTTGATTCTTTGTATTGTAATCGTAATATTAAAAGTGTTTTATTTTTATACGCGAACGGATTCCTACATATTTTCGTACTGATATTATAAAGAACTTATAATCTTATATTTTGATATGAGATAAAAGATATACAACATGGTAATAAATAAGGAAATAACCTAACCAACAAACATGGCTGGTCCCAAGAATCCTCAAAACGTTTTGGGCCCGGGACATGTAAAAAAAAGCAGGCCCTATAATCAGTGGCGGAGCCAGGATTTTTTTTTCCTATGGGGTCGCTATTTTTCGGTGTTCGGATTTCAAACAACTCGACGTTAGAATTTTCGGGTTGGTTCGGGTCGGGTTTAACTAACTAGGGTGGCTCAACTATTTTGGGAGCATAGTTCTAAGGAAAAATTTTCTTTTCCAAATTTCGTTATTAAAAACCCTCCCATTTATCCGAATGAAGTCTTACCAAAACAATGAATTTGTTAACATTTGGAACTTCCAATTATCATTATTCAATATTCATTAACCTACAATAACCATAATAAAAAACTACAACAAGTGAACAAACGATTAACGAATCAATGAGTTATGAATCATACATTCATTTACATACCTCGAATAGTCGATTGACTCGATTCGACGATTCCCAATCGTCCTTGGCGGTTGGCTCCCTGCTCGATTAGTCACCGACTCACTAGCACTGCAGGCCTGCTCGAGTGAGTTTCCTGCTGAATCTGGGCTGCCTTGCGAGTTGCGCAGCAGTGCACCTGAGCGCCCTTCTTCTGCTGAATCTGCTGTAGTGCTGCCGCTCACTTCTTCTGAGTTCTGCCCCTGCCCCTGCCGGTTGGAATTCCTTATTCCCTGCGTTTCTGAGTTTCCCTTCCCGCTACAAAGGCCCCAACCCACTATAATTTATTTTGTTATTTTTTATTAAGTTTAAAAATCTATTGAGCCTTTTTTTTAATTTCTAAGTGGGTTAAATAGGATAAATGGATGATACAAGTTAGACCTTTTATAAGTAATGGACTAATGTTAATAAGATTGGGTTTAAAACTTTAAATATATATATATATAATATATATACAAAAAATTTAAAAACTACAGGCCCTTAAGAGACCGGGCCCCAGTCGGTCGCCCTCCCCGCCCCCCCTTTGGGCCGCCCCTGCCAATGACTGATCTTTTTCTCTTGCCTACATAGCTATTTGAATTTAGGACGTGAATGAAAAAATGTGTACTAGAATAAAGCAAGAACTTTTAATCAATGTTGATGATTATAAAAAAAATGATACCATAAAAAGTATTATGATTGAAACAGTTAAAACTCTATAAGTTTAATTACTTAATATATAGTAGTTAAGGTTCAAATTCGAATATCTGAAAATTTCATAGAGTAAAACGGATATTCAAGTAGGGCCATATACAAAATGTCTCCATGCCAATTTGCCAATGGATTATTAAAATAATCAAAAATTCAACATTCATGCTTCGAACAAAACACACACATCAACCTTCATTATTACATACACAAAATAGTGGTTGGAACTTGGAAAGAAGTTGAGTGGAATCATATATACCTGGAAGTGACAACTGGAGATGGCGATTAGGAATCTAGTGACCATGGGAGAATGGAGGAACTCTGGTGACGCGATTAGGGTTCGACGGAGAATGGCGACGACCGACCGGAACTCTAGTGGCGAGTGGCGACGGGAGAATGAAGGAAACTTGATGGCCACGGGAATGGTGGAGAAGAGAATTATGGTTAAAAATTAGAACGGATGTTTAATTGGGATTTTGGAATGGCCGATGGCGTCAAATCTGATTTTTTTAACGGTATACCGTATGTTCGTATATGCGAATTTACGATATATGCCTAATAATTAAATAAATATATTATTTAAATAAATTAAAAAACTTTCGGATATTTCAAATATTTGAATATCCAAAAATTTTAAAAATTATCCGATTCCAAATTTTTGGATAATACGGCTTCGTAATTTTGGGTTTTGTCAATCTGATTTTCGAATTCCGAAATTTTTTTTCGAATTCTGAAATTTTTGTACACCACTTGGAATCAAGCTAATTCTCCACTTGATCAGTGGCATCTTAGTCATATACTAAATTATACTGAAAACTTGTTTTTATTCAAATGTTTATATTGACTATATGGTATATTAATTATTTATGTAGCAAGAAAAGGTTTTCAAATTAAAATAATAAAGTTTACTTAATGAATGTCACAAAAAAATTAAATAGATTGATTATTTTATCAAATGAAAAAATAGATTACGAAAATTATATTAAGCAATTTACATCACATTAAACTACATGCATATAAACTATTATGTAGTTTTTCCATAACTATATAGACTATATACAAACTTTTTTCTATAAAAAGATCACAAACTAAAAATCGCTTTAAAAGCTGATCAATAAGTTGATTACAATTATTATTAAGCTATATTTTAACTTGGTATACTCTCAATAACCCCCATACATGCCATCGTGTGTGAGGATTAATTAGGCTCCTTAGTTAATGTGTAGGTTAATAATAGTTTTAATTTTTTTTACAGCAACACCTAGATTATCGTCTAAGATATAATGAGTAACACCTAGATAATCCAAGATAAATTTGTTACCCACAAGACTCAAATCCACAACTTGCAATAATCTAAATGACATACAATACAAAACCAGATAAATTAAATCACCATACTTGCAATCATCTAAAATGACCTAAAATCATTTATGTTTACATAATCTTGCATTTCTTTTGTTAAAATGTGATGACTAATTCTTGGTAAATTACGTGATTATTGGAATATTTATTCACGTAAATATTTGAAGAAAGAAGAATTGGAACTTTTCGTTATGAATTTTTGCCGATTAGAAATTTCCAAAGGTCAACTTTTTTAATGTCAATTCTATATTCCTAATTCCTTTAAAACTTGAAGAACTTTTACATCAAAATAGAAGGCAAACGTTCAACAAATTGCTCTGCTATCCTTTTTAAATAGCAAAATTAAGTTTTTTAAAAACTAAATTAATGATCTTGGGGTCAATTATATTAATAAAACACAACCATCTTTAGAAAATGTTCATTTTATTTTACATTTTCTGTCACACTTGTTATTTTCTTAAATCAGACAAGGTTTACTCCTATAATATCATTGTTTTGTTAATGAAATGTAACAAGATCATCTCAATACGTACAGAAGATATTAGAAATACAGCTCCATATATATTATTAATGTAATTGCATAAA
Source organism: Smallanthus sonchifolius (assembly GCA_023525975.1). Taxonomy (NCBI): domain Eukaryota; kingdom Viridiplantae; phylum Streptophyta; class Magnoliopsida; order Asterales; family Asteraceae; genus Smallanthus; species Smallanthus sonchifolius. The sequence continues at coordinate 6,217,699 of CM042026.1, read as the reverse complement.
TTATCACTAATTAATGCATCACTCAACAAAACCTCTAATATTAGTCTTTTTAAAAATACAAAAGGTAAAAACTTTACTATATAATAATGTGATAAGATGGATGATATACGAATAAAGCACTTGAAACTTTCAGTTGTAGCAGGTGAAGCAGTTTCGACTTTAGTTCTTCATTACATGTGATTTCAAGGAATCATCATATATATTACTGCTTTTCTCTACCCCACATAGACACACAACACAAACACCAAAGACCAAAGTATATGTGTACAAACCTGGCACTTCTATTCATCTTGATTTCATCCTTCTCAAAGTTCACGCTTTGTCATAATCCCAATTTTCATGTTCACATACTCCATCCATCTGTGTCACATTCAGACCTAAAACACATTTGAAATTGTATGCAACTTTGCACATAGATACATACATGTGTGTGAGTGTGCCTCTCTCTCTCTCTCTATTATATACATAGTGAGAGAGAGAGAGAGAGGAGAAATGCATACAAAACTATGCTAGCTTGCTAAAAGGTTGGAAAAGGAGAAATGCATACAAATTTTTATCAAGAGATTCAACAACATACAATATATAATAAGTTGTACATAAACAATTAAATTTGTACCCTTGTAGCCCAGTTAACCAATAACATTGTCATTATAACATTAGGGTTCCCTTCTTCTACCCAAGAAAAATCTGGGCTTTAGATTTCTTGTTGATCATCTGTTAGTCATAATCTTGGATCTCGTAATATGGTCCTATATATTAACAACCCAATTCACTTATAATAAACTCTAAATCTGAATGTATATATAGGAGATCATATGATTAAACCAAGAAGGGCAGTTAAATTCTCTGCTCCTATCAAGTTAGATTTTTCAAGAAATCCAAACAAGTCATCACCAGCCACACCATTTTGATACTAGAAAAATCAAGATTTGAAATGAAAGAAAGCCAAGGTCTAAAATCCCCACACCTTAAGTTTAAATTATTATATATGGATATAAGAATATATATATATGAATCTCTTTACCATGAGCCTCCACCCATCATTCCATTCCAGAACCCATTGGAATCACAATTCTGATCTTTACTTTGCCCACCATGAGGATCATCATCATGAGTTGCTGATGTGCCTGTTTTCAGTTCTTCAAATGGAAACAAGAACCTCTCACCACTCCCCATTCCATCTAAAGAAAAACTAAGTGATGGATTAATCTTAAACTCCGGCATGGGAATCATCAACTGTCCCGGCGGTGTATAAGCCGAATTAGGGTCAGGAATAGAGATCGGCATGAAGGAACTAGTTGTACCCCTTGTTGTAATTCCAGTCAAGAGCTCCAATGCCGAAAGCTGAGTAGAATTTGTATTCTGGGTTGCATCAAAGTTGGGTACTTGAAGAGATTCTGAAACATTCTTGAAATTGGTAGTAGATGGAAACCCTAAATTCAGATCTTGACCATATTGATCATAGTTGATCCTAGGGTTTTGAGAAGGTACAGCTGTAGATGCGGAAGGTACAACTAGATCAGGAAACTTTTTGGAAGAATAAGATGAACTACTAGAAGATGATGATGGTCTCTTGTTCTTTCTTGATCCACCACCAACAGGAATGTTTCTAATTGTTCCACCTTCAGTCCAATACCTTCTACATGTCTTGCAAAAGTATCTTGGTTGTGAAAGACTGTAATTGTTGTAGTAACAGAATTTTGTGTTGGTGGAATCACATCTTGGACAGTTTACAGCTGCTGCTGCCTTTTGTGGCCTAACCCTTCTTTCAAAAGATGAACTTGAAGATGGATTTGAGAGATTTGTGGTGTTGGGTGCTAGTATTTCATCCATGGGATTCATCACTATCTTCTATTTAAACACAAAAAACAAGTGCAAAGATAAAAAAGCAAGAAATAATTTGGATAAAGAAAAGATAAAGATGCATAAAAGCTTCAAGATTTGCAGACAAATGAACAAAACAAAGGCAATCGCTTTATGCTTTACAGAATCCATAAAGATCCAATCTTCATGAAAAAGAAACATATCAAAATTAACAAAGTTTTCATGGTATCCATATTTTGGATTTTTTTCTGAAACGGTGTTGTTTCAGATTATGATTTCATAACCGGTGTTATTTTGTTTTCACTTTCACAAATGGTGTTTCCGTAGTTGCTAACCACGAATTGTCGATTTTGGTGGGTTTTCGTGGTTGGGAACCACGGATTGGTACACATATATGTTCCTAACCACGAATTGATAACACTCTTGCATTCCCAACCACGAATTGATATAAACTTGCATTCCCAACCACGAATTGATAACAATCTTCAATTCCCAACCACGAATTGATATAATCATGAATTCTCAACCACGAATTTGTTAAAAAACTTGATATCCCAACCACGAATTGTTAATTGTTCTTTTTTTATTATGGTTAAAAGCAAAGGTGAAGTCGACATATATATTGTTATTATAAACTGTTCATTGATAAAGACTTCTGCCTTCCAACAGTCGTTTTCTTCTGACTTCATGATAAAGCCAAGGGTGCTTTCTAATTTGTATAATCAGTATCTTTTGAACCAAAACAAAAAAATAAAAGAAAACAAAAGAACAATTAACAATTCGTGGTTGGGATATCAAGTTTTTTAACAAATTCGTGGTTGGGAATTCATGATTATATCAATTCGTGGTTGGGAATTGAAGATTGTTATCAATTCGTGGTTGAGAATGCAAGTTTATATCAATTCGTGGTTGGGAATGCAAGTTTATATCAATTCGTGGTTGGGAATTCAAGAGTGTTATCAATTCGTGGTTAGGAACATATATGTGTACCAATTCGTGGTTCCCAACCACGAAAACCCACCAAAATCGACAATTCGTGGTTAGCAACCACAGAAACACCATTTGTGAAAGTGAAAACAAAATAACACCGGTTATGAAATCATAATCTGAAACAACACCGTTTCAGAAAAAAATTCCCATATTTTTATAAATTATGAAAAGTAAAGTCCAATATACACAATGATAATTAAGATAGAAAAGTGAGAGAAAAGGAAGAAAATACACTGTTTGAAGATCATTGAAGACTATACACTAATTGTATGGGATCATAATCATAATCCTTTAAGAAAATATACAGACAGAAAACTATAGCTAGGTTTAACTCACATGATCATATACTCAATGAAATGAAATAATTCAGCTTTTTTATATCATTTCTTTTGGTGTGTGAAATTTAGTGGTGGTTATATATGAAGAATGTCTAAGATCCAGTTATATACATGTGACAGTAAGGCCTATCCATGGCTGAAAGAAGCAGGTATACACATGTAGAGGAAGTATCAAGAGAAAACCACAAAGTTAGATGAAAATCGAAAAAACCACTAAAAGCCAATCAAATAATTTTTATATTTTTTTTAACTTATTTCTAAATGTATTAATATAATATTACACAATTTACCAAAAAAATATTTTACGTATTGTGTTTTACGTATACGTAACCGTAATTTTTTTGTTTTCTGTTTACGTATACGTAACACTATGGGTTACGTATACGTAAGTCAATACTTAAATGATTTTTTGGTAAAAATATGTAATATTACAATGATACTCTTATAAATAAATAAAAATAACAAAAAATAAAAAAGAAATATTATTATATGATTGGTTAAAATTGGTTTTTTTAGTGGTTTTCTCGGTTTTCGCCTAACCATGTGGTTTTCTCTGGAACCCTCCCCTATACATGTAATATATATATATAGGGGGATGTTCTTTTGAGAACCAACAATATGTTAAGAACCGTAAGAACCGCATTAACTCTTCCTCTATTTATAATATAAATTGACTAGAATTCATGTACATTTCAATATGTTTAAGGTTTAGTTTTAAAAGACCTTGAATTTATAGTCGTTTTTTTAAATGCATATATGCACTCACACTATATGCACAAATGAATGCATATATGCATATTTTTATACTTTTCTTAAAAAATTCAGGAGAGAGGAGATAAACTCAAACTAAGAGTGGGAAGAGATAAATAAAACATTGTTGTTGAATTTTACTTTTTTCACTAAAGCGATATGTACACGTTTTGTGCGGTTCTTTCGGTTCTCAACATATAGTTGGTTCTCAAAAGAACATGCCCATATATATATATATATATATATATTATGAGTTCTCATTTGAACATAACCCTATATATATATAAACACACATATAATATATATATATATTATGAGTTCTCATTTAAACCTAACCTATATATATATATAAACACACATATAATATAATATATATATATATATATATATATATACACCCACACAAATATATATTGATAGAGAGAGAGAGCGATGCCCTCCTTTTACTTTCGCCACTGTTATTGTGAAAAGCACAGAAAGGAATGTTTTAGATGGACTATATGTGGTGTCAATGTATTTGAGTTTATATATAAAAAAAAAATGTGTATCTATGTACACACATCGACACGTATATACATTAATATGTGCATCTACAAATAAAGATAATAGTTACATGATATACATGTACAAGGATGAGTAAATTTAAAAATGATTCTTTTTCATGAAAATATAAAAAATATTTTCTAGATCAGTTTTATAAAAATATTGTGCATCATTTGCAAAAAGGCGTAACATAAAAATATTTAAAAAAACAGTTAAAAAAACCCACCTTATTATTTCACTTCAAAGTTTATAGGATAATTTTTTTTTGTTTAATTGATCGTGATTTTACATGTAAGTATACACTTTTATATACACTCACGTAATTCTAGATCCTATGGGTGTTTATAAACTGCTAAAACTAAAACAATTGATATATACGGTTCGTTTCACGATTTGACGATTTAAAGTTTGTTTTGTAATTTGTAACTTGAAATCGGTTGTGTAGAAAAACAGCCTTTTAACATTTATTATTAACTTTTTTTTTATTATAGGAATATAAAGTTATGCATATGTATTTTATTCTTTAATTATCCTTATTATTTTTCAAAAATCAACTTTTGTAAAAAAATTGATTCAAAACCAGCCAGTTTGTTTTGTCTTTTTTCGAGACCGTAACTAACAGTTTGACATAAAAAAATTTCAAACATGTAGGATCAAATTGTTAACACCCCTATATTAATCGGGTCAATATTTGAAAAAAAGTTTGGATGAGGATGCTTGGCGACTTTTTTAACAAGAAAAGTTTGAACGGGTTGGAAATAAAGATTAGTTATGGTTTATTTAAATTTTATCAGTTTTATTAGATAGGATTATCCAGTTGGTCTTTTTATAATTGTTTAATGAGTTTGAGTCTAAATAGAAAAGGATTATGTTACTTGTTTACCAAGGATTATTTAGTCATAAATAGGAACATTGTATTGAGTTTATGGGTGTCGAGAATTATAATAAACAGAAGAGTCGATTGGTGGTTTTCGATCAGTAAATGTATTTGATTCTTGAGTCTAATCTTCAACAATACATATGTTTGACGAGAACTTTTTTATCGTGACACAGGCTGTGATTGTAATCCAAATCAGGAATCAACAGCAGCAACTTGATTGTAGAACACACTTAACGCTTATCGGTTTTTCGTGTTCTCTATTCATCGGACCGAAGGCAGTAACAATCATAAGCAGTGGGTTTCTTTGACAACAAAACAATTTTCAATCCCGGTAAGGATCAAGAACTCAAGATTCCCTTGCTCTTCGAGAACAAGAATGACAGCAAGTTGTTGGTTCTTTTGACAGAAGTAAACCAACAAGTAGTACAAGAAAAATGAACAACAGGTGGTTGGATTATTCGTCTGGTAGCTTGAAAAACAGGGGGTGAAGTTTTGGTTTTCGGTTGGTAACGACAAGGAATCACAATCAAGGAAGTTGATTGGGTTATGTTATGGAGTTCTGATGAAGGAAGTGTTTGAAATTGTTAACATTAGGGCAAAGTTTTGGCAACATAGTGGATTGAGTTCTCTCATCAAAAGTTTAAGATTAGAAGATCGTGATGGAACACATTAGGATTTAGGGTGAGATTGAAGGCTTAATCCTAATCGGGTTAATATTTGAAAAGGGTTTTGATGATGATGCTTGGCGATCTAGTGTTACCCATAAAAGTTTAAACGGGATGAAAATAAAGATTAGTTATGGTCTATTTAAATGTTTATCAGTTTTATTAGATGGGATTATCTAGTTAGTTTTCTAATAAATGTTTAATGAGTTTGAGTATAAATAGAATATGATTAGGTTACTTGCTTACCAAGGATTGTTTAGTTACAATATTGTATTTAGTTTATGGGTTTCGAGAATTATAATAAATAGAAGAGCCGATAGGTGGTTTTCGAGCAATAAACGTGTTAGTGATTCTTGGGCCTGATTTTCAACAGTACCCGCATACACACACACACATATATAATGAGATTCACTACAAAAGACTAAATTGTTACGTCAATGAAAAAACCTAAATCGTTTAGTTTTTTTTTTCAATGGGTCGTATTTTAAAAACTTTACACATCTTACACACAATTATATATATATATATATATATGTGTGTGTGTGTATTTATATAAAAATCATCAAATTATTTTTTTCATGTGTCTTTTTTATAATTACTCTTAACCCACAAATATGTAGGTTATTTATAAACGAAATTTAATCAACTGTTTTTTTTTAATTCAATATAGATCAATAAACAGCAACAAGACTACGAATAGTAGTCATTTTGATGACAGTGGAGAAAGTTTCATTGTAATCAATGTCAGCTTTCTAAGTATCACCACGAACAACCAAACGAACTTTGCAGCGTTCAACTGTTTCATCAACATTATACATGACTTTATACATCCATTTGTATTTAATAGCCTTCTTACCCTTGGCTAAATGCATGACCTCCCAAGTTTGATTACGTTCTAAGGTAGTAAATTCCTTAGACATAGCCTCTTGCCAAGCAGGATGTTAAGCAGACTCCTGATAAGAAAAATGTTCCTAAACAGAGTCAAGATTGAGAAGAAGTTGCTGAGAATCAGGAGTAAGATCAGCAAAATTAACAAAGGAAGAAGCTTGGCAAGCACTCGACAAAGTATGAAAGCAAGAGGAATCAATGGAAGCAGAATTACAAACATAATCCTACAAGTGAGAAGGAGGAACAGAAGAACGAGAAGATCTTCTAAGCGCTAGAGGAAGAGGAACAGGAGAAACGGGAGGAGAAGGAACAGGAGAAACAGGAGGATGAGAGGAATCAACTTCAGTAGCAACCAAAGAAGATGTAGGAACCATAGCAGAATTTGACTCCTCAAACAAATCACTAAGAGAAGGAAACAAAGAAGAAGGATCGGAAGAGTGTAAAGAAGGGAAAATGTGCCTTGAGGAACACCAGGACAAGTAGTTTGATGAATAATGTCTTTCCGTTTAAAATACTCGGCATGATGAACACCTGAACCAAGTTTATAAGCATTGTCAGAATGAACACTCTTGACTTTTTTATTGAATTGAGTCTCAACCATCTCAATGAATCCTTAAAGGATATGAAAGGCATCGCCTTTAATTGCCAAAAGATGAGTTCAAGTAGTTCGGGTAAAATCATCAACAACTGTGACAAAATATTTATATCCATCATAAGTAGTAGAACGATACGAGCCCCACGTATCAATATGAATAAGATCAAACATTTGATAACTAGTTCTACTACTACTAGCAAACCGGAGTTTATGATGTCTAGCTTTAGAAAAATAGAGTAATCCTCAATAGAATAATCATGTGCACCATTTATAAACATTTAATTGCTTAAGTTTGTACAATGGCAAATGGCCAAATAGGGGTATTCATAGGGTCGGGGTGCGGGTTTTTCGGTTTTGGTTATTCGGGTTGATATTTTTTTTTATTGAAACCACAATCCGAACCGAACCATATTTGAGGAAACATAATCCGAACCTAAAACGACATTGTAATTCGATTTGGTTTTCGGTTTTTCGGTTTGAACCTAACAAACCGAATTAGCCAAAAAAAACTTTTTTTTTCTTTTGGATAGTCATAACTTATTCGATTTAAACAACACAATATTTTAAGAAAGTCTAAACAAAAGCATACCTTTATCATATAATGATTTATAATCCCTATATGGGTATTGTTTATTGATATAAATGAATTTCGTTAACTATAAAATATGGATTAAAATAGCCGTATAACCCAATTCAGGTTTTTTGGTTCAAACCGAATTCAAAATCTTGAAACCTATACCAAACCAAAAAATAAATTACATATTCGGTTTTCGGTTTGAACCATGGTTTTAAACGGTTTCGGTTTCAATTCGGTTATCGGTTTAATCAGTTTGAAACCAAATATTGAGCACCCACGATGATGCCAAAGTTTCAAAGAAACAACAGAATTACAGTGAGAAAAAGAATCAACTGTAACAGAAAAAAGTTTATTAGGATGCAATCATGCAAAAAATAAAGTCCATTAAGGAGATATCCCAGAACCAACGGACTATTCCTTGAAGGGGCCTACAAGAAACACGAAGTTTCAGAAAACTAAACAAGGCCTTTTGTATCCCTACAAAGTTTGGGAATAGATAAGAGATTATGTTTTAATTGAGGCACAAAGAAGACATTGGAGATAGAAAAAGACTTTGTGAGATTAATTGTTCTGACCTACGTAACAGTTAAGACATGCTCGTTCGGAAGAAGAACATAAGCGTGCGAGTTAAGCAATTAAACATTAGAAAGCAAATTGAAATCAAAGCACATATGATTACTTGCACCAGTATCAATGATCCAAATAATGTCGACCGCATTCGAATTGCAAGCAATAATACCTACAAAATTAGCAAAACTGAGTGGTTGAATAGTAGGAACACCACCCTGAACTCCAGAATTCTGCTGAAAAGGTTGCAACAAAGTATCGTACTATTCTGTAGATATACTAGAAGGTGAACTAGAGACAGAAGTAGTAGCAGCAGAATCAGAAGCAGCATTTGCAACAAACTTGGGTTTAGTAAATTTGAAATCTTTAGGGAACCCAATGAGACGATAGCATTTACTAACATCATGACTCGTCTTTTTGCAATGTGTACAAAAAATACCCTTCCGAGTACCAGAATCCCTCGGCACCTGCATAATTACATTCATGGAAGCATTCTGAGGGTTAAATTAAGCAGAGGAATGAAGCTCCCTCTGATTCTCATCTTGAATGAGAAAAGCATAGGCTTGGTTGACGGAGGGAAGATGCTTCATCATAATAATATTTCCTCGAATCCTCTCATAGCAGGACTTTAGACCCATAAGAAACTGCATTAAACGTTGATCTGCCTCACGTTTAGCCATCGGTCTAGAATTCCCACAAGTGCAAGGAGGGATAGGCTCGAGGGCATTAAGCTCGTCCCAAATAGACTTTATTTTAGTGAAGTAAGTGGCAATATCATCATTACCCTGAGAGATGTCAGAAAGACTCTTCTGCAACTGATAATATGCCCTATTACTTTGGCCGTACTGGTCAGTTAACTCGTCACAAAGTTGACGAGTAGTCTCAACATATATAACACTCTCACTAATATCACGAGATAAAGTGTTCAGAAACCACTGAAACAGGAAGATTTAAGTGAAAACCTCGTCAATGAATGAGGAATAAGATAAATAAATCACATAGTCGAGCAAATATGCTCTGATACCATATTGTGATACTGAGAATGAAACTAAAATACTGGGAGAAAAATGATTTTAATTAATAACTCAAATAATGATTACAAAAATACATATATACTAGAAAAGAATAAAAAAAAACAAAACTAGGTAAACAAAGCGATATTAAGCAAAAGCAAAACCAGCAAGCTGGATACAAATTTTGAAACCGGCAACTCTTAATGCCCAAACCGTTTTTTAAAATTATTCAAAATATTATAAAATGGAAAAAATAAATGGAGGTTGCCGTGAAGGAATGTATGATTGCGGTTGTTAAGTGGGTGGGCCCCGATTAGCGCATGCTAGCCTTAAGAATCATTCAAACACCGTCCGATTCCTCTCATCAACATGATGTCACGTGATTACCCCCACATTCCTCGGTGCTTTTCCACGTCAGCGACCTACATATTTGGGGGCTATTTCATCCCAACTCCAATTTTGTTTGGAAGATGCGTATAGGACATGTTCAATTCCCTACCCATAAAGTGCCACCCATCTTTCTTCCGTTTTCTTAATAATATTCTAAAACATAAAGAAATATTTCTATCAATTGTCTTTAAGAAAGACACTTACTGATACTATTTCAGGCGTCGTTACCCTTATCGATAGTCTAGAAGAGCATTCGTCACTTACCTACATGTACCAGAAGTATGTCTTATATTCTAGTTTCAAATATATCTGAAAACAATACTGAATATCTTTAAATTACTGTAACACATATGGCCAGAACACCATTTTCAGGAAATTAAATGCTTTACCAACTAGATTATATTGCACAAAATAAATCTCATAAATTAAGATTATATTGCTTTACCAATTAGATTAAGTAAGGATTACCTAATATGAAACCCATATATGAACTACTAGAAATCTTTATAATTAATCTCACATATGATCTCGTCCTTAGCTAGACATCGACTTGTTTAAATTAAGAGAACTTGACTCAACTCTTTTCAAGCTCTATATTTAAAGCTCGAGATTTGTTCATTAATAATTTTTCAAACTCAAACTCAGCTCGAGCTCGGTTCTTTTTTTATTTCATTAAATATCTAATTATTTTATTTATATACATATAAAATTATCTTTATATATATATATATAATTATAAGTTTATATTTGTAACAAAATATATATTATTTTGTTACTATTTTATAGTTTTATATAAATAATATTTTTATGTAATTATATATTTATTATGTAAAATAAAAATTATTATATTTATATAAATAACAGGCTTGTCAAACTTGGTATGCAAAGCTTAGACCCAAACTCATTTATTAAATGAGTTTCAATTCAAGCTGCCCAGACTTGAAATCGTTTATACTCCAATCGATTTGAGCTATTAGGACGGTGATCTTGAATAACTCACAAACTACTCGGATCTTTTATGTGAATAGAAAACGTAATTATATTTGTAATACTTATGTTAATTTAATCTTTCATCATTTCCTTTAAATTCATTACTAACACTCTAAGATATTAATTGAAGTTTGAAACAAACTGATATACGAACATGAAATAGCTCTATGAGGCTTTTAAAAGAAACTATCGTAGCAGTATTTTGGGATGTTGAGAAAATATTTGATACCTCGTTATATCAAAAAGTTTGACTGTAATTAGTTTGTTTGTTTGTTTTTTTTTTTTTTTTTTTGAAATACGACTTTCTTAAACCCCTACTTGAACCCATAACGGTAATTAGTTAGTGAGAGTTTTGAGCCATATGGTTAACTTCCAACCAAGCCTGTGCCCTAGAGGTGAACAAAACGGTTTTTTTACCCGAACCGGTTCGAACCCGACCCGAACCGGTTTGGTTAACGGAAAGTCAAAACCGGTTTGGCCCTAAACCGGTTTCGGTTAACCCGGTTTGGAGGCAAGGAAATCCCTAACCTATTAAACCGGTTAGGGTTGGGTTGAAACCGGTTTGTGTGGTAAACCGGTTTTAATTAAAAAATCAAATAAATTCAAATAAATTGGATATTTTTAATAAAAGAAAAATATAACAAATATAAAACATAAAGTGCAACGTTTATTAATATTTGGAAAGTTCAAAAATTAAAAAACATGAGAAGATAAAATTATAAAATTGTAAAACATTACAAATGACAATATATATTTTTATTTTTTGGAATATTGATTGATTATTCTTGTGCGTTGTCCTCGGAACTGGAGCTTCGTAGCCTTGCATCTTCGGCTAGTTCTTTATCGATGACTGGTTCGGATATTCCAAGATCAACCTCGTTGTTGTGTATGATTTCTTCGGCTTGAATTTCGTCTTCGAGAGAAGTTTGGTTTTGTATCCTATCCATTGCATCTAAATGGTCCTTCAAGCAAATGCACATTTCCATCGCTAGGGGGGTGAGTCTAGTACTTCGTATCGATAAGACCCTGCCACTAAAAGAAAACACAGATTCCGAAGCTACCGTGGAAGCTTGGACGGTTTGCCCCAAACCGGTTTGCCGGTTTGGACCGGGTAGAAAAAAAAACCGGTTTTTTGTACACCTCTACTGAGCCCTGAGGTTGAGTCTGGGCTCATACACATAACTGATTTTAAAACCTATAGCCTGCTAACTTGCTAAACCTGGGCTTGGTAAACGGATTACAAAATACTCCATGTTTAACATAAATTACATAACAAACAACTTGATAACAAGAAATTAATAATGAAATATACAATTTAATACTCCATAATAAGATTAGAAAAACTTTTGGCCTGTAATGTATTTCACTAATATATTTTGTTGTAAATTTTAATAGTTATTAATTAATAATAACTAGTGGCCGTGTACACGCGAGCAGCGGCGGTGGTGTTAAAATATGTAAGGATAAGTTTCGACAACATGTACATTGGTATTCACGAAAACTCGGTTTTGAATAAATATATATTGAAACGTAGATTAAAATAAGCATATCGCAAAAGTATATTCGAAATTTTGTAAAACATCATTTTTAAAAGTTGTAAGAGAAAAACAAAATATGCTCAAAATTAATTATAAACATTAAAATAAATAAATAAAAAATGAAATCCATATGAAAAGGGGACGAACCGGCATGGGGTTGGGGAGGGGAGCTGGGACGTTGCGGGTGAGGGCGTGGAGTGCGCTAACCACCGGGCCAACAACCAAATCTTGTTTTAGAACTGATTCAAAACATACATACATACACACACACACACACACATATATATATATATATATATATATACATATTAAATTTCAAAATCTTGTAGATATATACAAGAATTTCGAAATTATATATAGTATTAAATCATTTAATTCCATCACACACCACCATAGCCGCCACCCCCTCCTCTCTCTTTGTGGATTTTCGGCCAAGCAACAAAAGAATTCGGGGCTTCGTTTTTGTTTATCGTTTGGTGATTCTCGCGCATCGGCTAGCATAATGAAATAATGTTAACGATACTCTCGTTAATCATGGGAAATAAACTAAAATAATACTATACATAAAACCGAATGAAATTATATATAAGATGCAAATATATATATCAACTTTGATTCGAGCCAGAGTCTTTATCGGGTACTTCAACAATTCTTCATGTAGAATCCTTGACTTGAATCTTTATCGCGTTTAGTCTTCAACTTTGCTCATTGACAAGGTCTTCAACTTTTTTCTTCAACAAGGTCTTCTTGTAGTCTCCTTGGCTGCAAGAATGAACAAACTAATGTTGAAAGTTGTGGCTAAACATTCGTGTCCAACACATGTCCTTAAAACAGATTTCGCGCCTCTACTTAGACAACGCGTCTGTCTTCCGGGTACAATAGCCGAAGCGGTATGTACTGCCAGAGAAGACCACGCGCCCGAGCTTACACCGGGTAAACTAGTGTATTGAAACTTGGAAAAGATGAAGAGGAAGTTTAAAGACTACACTCTAACTTTTATTGGAAGAAAGAAATATGATAAGGGTTCTAAATAAAATGAGCATTCATGTTCATTATATATTCACACAAACCATAACTTCCATGCTCATTAATCATGCAATAATCAAGGGTTATAATCATACTAAATTGATATTAATAAAATGGACTTTTGAGATCTCAAACTAGTTGTAATAAAAATGACTTTTCAGGACTCATGAACACATCCTTAAAATATGAACCATTCATTTGATTGTGGTCAAATCATGACATGATTAGTGACAGTATTGATTATTACAATATCTTATTCGATATTTCATTAATCTTAACTCCGTTTTAGACACGATACATAGTACATGATAATTAAATTAATCACAATTACATTTAATTATTTATGCCAAAGTTACTGAAAACTATATTTTCACTAATTTTTCCAAACGGTTACCATTTATATGTGAGAGGAATTTTATTAAACATTTATTACCGGCGTCTTAGATTTATACATATAGATATTATTCCAAAAAAAATAATATGCTTATCGCAGTTGCTGCTGACAGCATAGTTGCTACTCATCATAATTGTCACTGATGGACTAGTTTCTACTGACAATCAGTTCGCACTTAAGCAACCAGACCATATTAGAATCAATTCACATAGTGTTTTCAACATGTTAATCAAATTTCCCTCAGCGAGAGCACCATCCGCTGACCAGCAAAAAGACATCGTCAGGGCCTCTACCTCTTGGACCTGCCAAGCAGCCTCCGGACCCCCACCTAGAGGCTCTACCCCTTGGAACCCGCCAATGGAGGACAACTTCCTTGAAACCCCAATTGTCTAGGGACTTTGCCCCCTTGAACCCCTCAGGTTTCTACGTGCCAGAAATCAAAAATAGTTTTAAAAAATTGTGTGTGCTCCGAACCTCGTAACTCATATCATTGTTTATTCAAATTTTACTTTTGTCTTAAATAAATCTAAATTGTTTTATGATAGTAAAATCACCCGCACATAATGCACCTAAATGCCAAAACTTTTTATTGAAAAAAAGGTTAGAAGGCTAAATCAAGGTAACTTCAAGCGGGATTATTGATCCATGGTAACTAAAGATCCAACATTCAATACAAGTAAAAAAAGTATAAAACGTTTTAAGAAAAAGGACATAAATTGATGTTACTTGAACCTTCTTATCAAAGGGCCTTTGACCTAGCGATACCAAGGTGTTGGATAAGGCTCTGTCTTCCCAAGTGGTGAGGGTTCAATCCCTGTGGTGGACAAAAAGTTGTAGTTTAGTAGTAAATTAGAGAGAGAGTGAGTTGCCGTACTAAACAAAAAAAAACCTAAACCATCTTTTTTAAGAAAAAAAACGAATACCGGTAAACTTGCCGAATTCTATTAATATCCTACTAACTTGTAACATCCATATAAAACGCTACTTTTACTAACATGTGATCTTCAAAAGGGTTAAATACCAAAAAAAAAACAATAAAAGCTATATTTAAACTCGAAACCCCATGTAAACGTCTTCTTAACTAATATCCTACTAACCACTAACATCCATATGAAACACTACTTGTACTGACATGTGATCTTCAAAAGGGTTAAATACGAAAAAACAAAAGAAATAGTAAAGCTATATTTAAACTTGAAACCCGTATAAACGCCTTCTTAATTAATGTTGTTTTCTATTTATGTTTTCTTTAATATTTGTAAACTCTATATGCATGACTACTTTATCAGATACCTTTAAAAACTAGGGGGATTCTCGAGCGCTACACAGCTAGAATTAGGTCGTTATCAGTTCGTTTCATTACGGTACCGGCACGGAACCAGCACTTGCTATAGTAACGAAAGAGAAAAACTAAAAAATAAAGTCGTTACATGTCCAAAAGGATATCGGCAAGTGTTTTACATCGCTCGAAAACCAAAAAAATACCGATACCGAAAGTGACGACGCCGTTACCGATGTTGTTCGGCCGGTAGCGGTTAAGTATTAAAATTTGTAATACTCGGCTTCGACAACCTATATACCCGTGCACACCCCGCCAAAAAAGATCACATCAAAACGCTTATAAAAAACACATGGAAACAAGAAATCCCGATTTCTATAAAATATCATATTTTAAAGGTTGTTTGAGGAAAAAATCGAAACCTTAAAGCAGTTTCGACGGTTGTACGTTCATGAACGATTACTTGTACATTAAACGAAAGCTCAGTTTTGAAGGAAATTTATATCGAGTCGTAGATAAAAATAGACACGTTGTCATGGCACACTCGGAATTCTGTAAAATATCATATTTTAAAAGTTATAAGAGAAAAACAAAATATGCCAAAAGTTAATTATATAAATTAAAATATTATAAAACTTAAAATAATATAAAAACAAAAAAATCTTCCCACCTATACATACAATAGTAAAGCTATACATACACATCATAAATCGTAAGCATCCATCCTTCGCGACTTGCAATTTGTATGTATAGTAAGACTATCTGTAATGGAATCACTAAAAAGTGATTCACGTCCCGCTAGGTAATCACTAGAAGAGTAATCACGAAACAAAAATCACTAAGGTATGTAGTGGTTTCACAATCCAATTATACATATACACATGTACATACATAACACACACATTCTCGTGCTTCATGCCCGTGAGTGGCTTCACTCCAACGCCCCACGCCCCCCATTAACTCCCCCTGGGGACAGAGTATCATGCCCTTTGGGGCTGAGATGTCACCAGGCATGAGCCCACTACATATAGTCTAATATCTATACCTAATAAATAACTGGTCCATTTGTCATAATTCTCTGAGCCCAAAAATCTTTTTCTATTTCTTTTCTTATTTACTAACTATTTTATATTTCATTTATTAATTTCTAAATCTTTATTATATTTAATATTTCATTTGTAATTCTTAAATCTTAATTACTAACTATTTAATATTTCATTTATTCAAATCGTGTAAAAGATGTATTTCTAACCGAATATCCACGTAAATAAAAGCTTCAGATTTCATTTTCTAACATCTAGCTTTCAGTTTCAATTAAGGGTCCGTTTGGTTTGCTGGAATTTAATGGAATTCAATGAATCGGAATCTGAATTCCATTTCTCAATGTATTTGGTTTGCAGAATTCGTTGGAATTGGAATTTTAATTCCATTTTTAACGTGTTTGGTTGAGAAATGAATTAGAATTTGAATCAATTCCCTCAAATTACTTCAAATAAAGGATTTCAAATTCCTTCCAATTTGTAAAGGAATTTATTAAAAGAAATTGGAATCTCCAACTAGTCACCGTTATCAAAATCCGCACCCCCCCCCCCCTTCGATACCCATCCACCGCCCCGACCACCGAACGGCCATCACTCGACCGCCGACCGCCAACGCCGCTGCTGCGACCACCGACCCATGCCGTTCGCGACTGTCACCCCGGACCCCCGCCCCCTAACACAGCATGTCCGTCGCCGCCCACGCCACAAACCACCCTCACCGTTGTCGACCGCCGCCACCACCACCAACCACCATCACAGTCGCTTTAAGTAAAAACTGCAGTTGTTTCTGTTGATACTAAAATCAAAAAGGTGAAAATTGTATAATTTTTGAAGTTTCAAGGTTTTTTTGGTAGCTTGGTTCATTGTCCCGTCAAATTTTTGTTACAGCAATTAATTTCGAACAAGAAGAAGCGAAGTGAGCAGATGGGTATGGGAGAACGCCATGATTGCAATTTGCAAGAAAACAAATGTGCTTCAAAAGTTGTAGGTTTTGCATAAACATTGGTCTTTAAATAGTCACTCTCTTATTATACTGGGCCAACATTAGCTTTTAAAAGTAAACTAGAAAGTGAACCCGAGCTCCGCGGCGGGAACCGGACCTTAAACGATTGAGGCGGTGACATTAACGTGGCTAAGAATAAAAAGGAACGTGATTAAATAATGGCTGCCGGAGGAAGAGCTTTTACTGTTGGGTCACTGGAAACGCTTTTTTACTTGTGGTTGATTACGCGGGGGGTGGTCGGTGGCGGCGCATTGAGGGTCGGTGACGGTGTCGACGAGCGGGCGACATCGACGGTGGTGGTGGCGGCGCGGCCGGTGGTGGCGGTGGTCGGTGTTGGCGTTGACGGTGATGGTGATGGTGACGAGGGGTAGTCGATAGCGGCAGCGGAGGGAGCGACGACATTCGGTAGCTGGTGGTCATGGTGGTGGGTGGTGGTTATAGTGATAGATTTCAATTCATTTATGATTATTTTTGTCACTCAAATGGATTAAAAATTCATATTCCTTTAATAGATTCCAAATCCTACAAATTCCAAATTATTTGGACAAATTAAAATTCCAAGTCTAATTCCTTAAAACTCTAATTCAAAATTTCAATTCCAACGAATTCCGCGTACCAAACGCCCCCTAATTTTAATATGTTTGATATATATATATATATATATATATATATATCTATATTACTATATAATAAATATTTGAATGATATTGTTGTAATTTACTTAAAAAATTAAGACACCTAGCACATTTTGTTTTGCATAGTGTACAAATTAACAATGGATCAAATGTGTGTAATTACCTTCTAACCCATATTTATAATTAAAGCCTAATAATTACTCTTTAACCCATACACTTAATTCTCTCATTTACTAACTCATACCCTTAATTCTCTCATTTACTCAAAAAATTAAGACTCATTTACTCAAAAAATTAAGACGCCTAACACAATTATTTTTGCATAGTGTATAAATTAGTAATGGCTCAATTGTTTACAATTACCTACTAACTCATGTCTATAATTTAACCCATGATTAAATTGACACTATATTAAATAGAGAAAATCAATTAAATACGTTCAATTCTCCACGGCAACGCGCGGGATACCTCTTACGTGTGGTCGTAACTCATAAATATTTTATAAGCAACTAACTTGCATGTGCGTTTGCAAATGAAGTGTAATTTATAAAAAAAATCGTTTAATTAAGCAAATATTTGAACAAAATTAATTTGTCGGGGCCGCACATCGTGCGGGTTCCCTGCTAATTTTGTAAAACATATTAATTTTCAATGGCTGATTTCCGAATAGTAGTCGCTATTTTTTTTTCCGAATAGTAGTCGTTATTGATAGGCAATTCTATAATTAATTAATAATTCTAAACATATTAATGTTGAATAGCTCCTTTATGTTGACATTTTTGGATCTTATATGTGATATAGACTCCTTCAGACACCTTCATTTAAAAACCGCAGAAACATATGAACATGCTCCATATGAACAGCTTAACTTTTTTGTTGGTCCGTTAAGGTAATTTTTTGCTACAAATAAAAAGAAAAAAAAAAGTAAATACCATATTTATTTTATGTTTTTCTCACAAAAGTCTCTTTAACAATTTTTTACATTAAAAAAGTAAAAATATTCTCTCTTTTTCTAACAAAAATCCCTCAATAATTTTGTACATAAAAAACAAACATACTTTTTAGTTTTCTCACAAAAATCATTCGACAACTATTTATTTTAGCAAATGAATAGAAATAAACCAGGCAAAGGAAATCGACCGACAAATTTATTCTATAAATATATTATTTTAATCAAATTAAATCAATTTTGTAAAAATACCTATAAAATCTGTGAAAACACATAAACAATTAAATCGTTTTGCAATCGAATCATTTGTTTTGTTTTTGCTGCTATCAGTCGATTTCTTTTGCCTTGCTTTTACCAATTCATTTGCTAGGGTAAATTATTGTCGATAGACTTTTGTGAGAAAAAAAAAAAGAAAGTATGTTGGCTTTTTATTTACAAAAAATTGTTGAGAAATTTTTGTGAGAAAAAAAAAGTATATTGGTTTTTATATATAAAAATTTGTTGAGTGACTTTTGTAGAAAAAATAAAAAGTATATTGGTTTTTTATATATGGTATTTGCTCAAACATCAATGATAAAAACCGAAGAGTTTTACCGTTAGAAAACAAAGTTGGTTTAAAACTCTTAACGGGTCGACCTGACCCGACTCGAATATTTAAGCAACACTAATTTTGAGCGGAAATGAGTTTAAATTTTTTTTAAGTTAGTTTTGTCCTAAATGATCCAATGTGTGTGTTGACTTGGCGATGTCCCGTAATTTACGATGTTGACGAATTGGGGAGCTGTAAAGCGTTTCCTGTGAGCAGCCGAAACACGCGATGGTCAAACTTCAACGTTTCTTATTTCCTTCACAGATAACACATGCAACTTATATTATTTTTATTATTATTATTATTATTTATTACATTTTTTTGAAAAAAGTTGTCATATAATGCATTTTAGTCTAATTAGTCTGCTTGATTATGAGACATTTTAAATCGATGGGTTTCTAAGTTTTGGTCATCAACGACTGAACTAGAGGGGTTTGTGTATTTTTGGTCATTCAAATTTTCTATTAATATAAGTATTCATCATTTAGTTTGACCCCCAAGTTGTCATCAATAAAATAGAATGGTTGTAAAGGTTTTTAATTTTTTATGTGTCATACAATGATCAATAAAGAGAGGGAAAACCTGAACAACGAAAGTTCTATGACTCATTAGGATAACATAATAAACAATGAGTAATTTATTTATAACCGGATAACATAGGGATAGAGTCTTAGGGTGATGTTCAAATGATAACCAATATTTATGTGATGACCATGATACCATTCTCAAACATAGTGTTACGTATATGTAACAATTATCATTCTATTAGTGTTACATATACGTAAACACTATGTGTCACGTATATGTAACATTATTTGGTACGTATATGTAAGATTTATCATTTCCATATTTAAGTTCAAGATAATTAAATACCTTTTTAACAATTAAAAGAAAAAAATAATTTATAAATTATGTGATCGTTTGAGAG
The DNA here is from genome assembly GCA_023525975.1 of Smallanthus sonchifolius. Classification (NCBI taxonomy): domain Eukaryota; kingdom Viridiplantae; phylum Streptophyta; class Magnoliopsida; order Asterales; family Asteraceae; genus Smallanthus; species Smallanthus sonchifolius. The sequence continues at coordinate 6,197,308 of CM042026.1, read as the reverse complement.
TGGTTATCACATAAAAAACTAGTTATAATTTCAACCATTCCCTACAGTCTTATCTATAAAAAATTTAAACTCCATACGGTTAAAACGGAAGGAAGTCGAACATTAAAACTATAGTGAAAATCAATAAAAAGGGATGATGGCAAGCTGTGTGTTATCGTAGTGCAAGCTTGAAGGAACATGAAGAATGTGTAGCTGGCTCATCACCACTTTTTCTTGTAGGCAAAGGAGACGGGAAAAACAACGGTAATACTAGGAACTTCAACGAGCAACACATGTCGATGGTCCAACGATGGGCATATTTGGACAATTGGTACTGAAAACTAATTTGATCACATTGTAAAATGAAGGTGTCATGTAACTCAACGTAACGAAACACTCGAGAGGATGTGAAGAAAGAAGCGCATCGCCGTAAAAGGAAAGGAGAGATGGGAAAGAGGTATTGAATCTATTCGACTCTCATACAACAAAGGTTTGTATACTTTTTGTTTCATACCATGAGCAATTATAAGTAGACAATGATACCTAAATAATAGGGGTGAACAAACTATTAAACAATAATCATAATTAAAAAAACTAAAGAACACAAAACCACTCTTCGTTTTAAACTTATTGATAACAATCTTTTTCGGTTCGGTTTGGGATATTCACAAAACTGAATTAACTAAATCGTACTGATCCCTTATTTGAAGTAAATAAACAAAAGCGAATAACCAATAACCGAACCATACATATTTTTTTAAAGATTTTTCTTAATGAAGTCCAAAAATGCCCCAAATATCTATTAAATTCGTTGAAAACATTTTTTTAAACTTAAATCAACAATAAACTTAACCTAATTTAAACAAGTTAAACAATGAAGTTCATTCGTCTATCTGTTAGCCAAAGAACCGAAAACTAAAAATCAACCAAACCAATCGGTTATGCATTTTCAATGATCAAAACTTTTTATTATAGTTCGGTTATAAAGTAAAATCAAATCCGCACATCCTACCGAATAACGTAAAATTATTAAACCTTGATAAACTATTAATCAAATATATTCATCATAAGATAACTTAAGAATGAAGTTTACCATACAATAATCCGGTTGAAACAGATAAAAAACATATTATCATACAACTTTTAAAATAAAGTTTTCGTTAGGTCACTCTCTTAACAAGTAACATCATAGAAAATATGAATAAATATTTCAATTTTCAAAATAAACGCGTAATTACACTAACACCAAAACAAAAATGTTCCACATATATTTTTCCAAAAATTAAATACACACTACGACATCTTTAATAACCGCTGATATTTGTCACAACTGGACAAAAAAAAGTGTGTTTGTAAATCGGACAGCAACCACAAAGAACTAATGCTGGCTGAACCGTCGCGTTGGTGCAGGGCCCCATTTATATTCTTCAATAACCACCTCCCTCCCCGCCATTGATAGTTACTTACAATCACAACAAAAGATAAAGCAACCAACACTACGAAAATTCTAGATACAGAAACCCATACCCGGTTCCCAATTCCGGGTCGACCCGTTTTCCAACCGCTCTTTCCTCCCCAGGCGCCTTCCTATGAACGTTTCCTACTAAGTCAAACTTTGTCGCTTTCAAAACAGTTAAATAATTGGAATAATAATCCCCCAAATTTCTTTCTTAATAGAACTGAAACTTACATCCGTCTTCCGTTTTTGGTATCCGTTTGACCGTTGACTCCATATTTATGAGAGTACCCAGGTATGAATTTTTCAATTTTTCATGTGTTTGTAGATGTTATCGGTTATTATACTGATTGGTTTCTTGCTTTTTTTTAAAATTGTTTCCGGTGAAGATTTGAGAAATGAAAATGGGTGGTTGTAGTGATATTGACGATGATTTTTTCGACACACGCGAGATGTTTGCATCGTTGTCGGACTCGGATTCTGATGATTGTTCAACTTCTGGGTTTAATAATTACGATTCTTGGGTGGGTAATCTTGACAGTGTTAACGAGCGTCGTAATAAGTTTATTAGATCCGTAGGTTTGAGTTCCAAATGGCTTGGAAAAGATGAAGAAATTGGACAAGAAACAGATGATCTTCAACGTGATGAAACAAAGGAGATAAAGCCCGAGGCATCGGTTGAACAGAATCCAGACGTTGATGATGCGTGTTTGATCAGGCAGCCTTCGTTGTCGTGTTGGTCAAACCCGGTCAACGAATTAGAACCGTCTACAAGAAATCAAGATGAATTAGATGAAGATGCGTCTAGGAAACAGTCGCTTGATTTCGGATCATCGAGTTCGTCGCGAAGAGAAAGTGAGAACAGTAGTTTGTTGGATAGAAGGAAGAAAGTGAAAAAGGGGTGGCTTCAGAAACTTAACGTTATGGCGCGAATCATTGATCACCCGATGGAACTGACAGCAACGATCTCGAATGGGATTACATGCACGAAAGAAATCCTCGTGCACACGAATAAAAAGAAGTCGAAAGAGTTATCATCGGTTTACGCTACACAGGAGTTTCCAGCGCATAACGGGACTATCTCGGTCCTTAAGTTTAGTCACGATGGCAGATACGTGGCCAGTGCGGGTGATGATGGTGTTGTGCGTGTTTGGGCAATTTTTGAACAAGAGAATACTAAAGAATATGACATTGTGGGAAACGATTCGTCGATCTACTTTTCGACGAATCATCTATCCGAGTTGGCCCCGATCAAAGTGGGTAATGAAAAGAATCGAAATATCAAGAAATCATCGGAATTGACTTGTGTGATTCTGCCACCGAAAGTGTTCAGGATCTTGGAGAAACCGGTACATGAGTTCCATGGTCATAGTGGTGAAATCTTGTCCCTCTCGTGGTCCAAAAAAGGGGTTAGTAGATACTAAATAATAACCTTGTAACATGTTAACAAATCTTTATTATTGACATGTTTTGTCTATTGAAATTCTTGTTACAGTATCTTCTGTCATCATCCGAGGATAAAACGGTTCGATTGTGGCAAGTAGGACGCGAAGAATGCCTCAAAGTCTTCATTCATAACAATTTCGGTGAGTTTGTTTCCAAGTACTTGTTTTTCAAGATTGCTTTCGCATTTCCGCTTTTTGTTTAACCAACTGTGGTTATCTTTGCAGTGACATGTGTAGAGTTTAATCCTGTGGATGAGAATCGTTTCATCAGCGGATCCATCGATGGGAAAGTACGAATCTGGGAAATCAATGGATGTAAAGTTACAGATTGGACTGATAACCGAGAGATCGTGACCGCAGTTTGCTATTATCCAAACGGAAAGGTTAGTTTTTGTTAGTTTTGTTTGTTTAGTGGATTAACTCTTACTAACAAAAAAAGGTACCTTAACATATCAACTAATGTCATCTGTTCTGTCATATAACAGGGGTGCATTGTGGGAACATTAGATGGAAACTGCAGTTTTTACGACATCATAGGTACGCCGTACACACAATTGTTAAATAGATTTTAACGTTTTGAGTAAAATTTAGAATCTCCAATGTTCTTGGAACTTTAATTTATTGGATGATTTGAATTTCTTTCAGATGAACGACTGCACCATGAAACTGTCGCACCTGTAATGTGCAAAAAGAAATGGCCAAGACGAATAACTGGATTCCAGTTCTGCCCAACCGACTCGAGGAAAGTTATAGTTTCGTCCGCCGATTCACAAGTCAGGGTTCTTTGTGGAGTTAATGTTGTCGGAAAATTCAAAGGTACATAGCTTTTCATTATTTTCAATTTCTTTTTACTAAATGTACTCCTACCCTTAAATCAGTTACATCATTGTTTTACGCGTGTGGGCAGGTAACCGGAATTCAGGGAGCCAGATGTCGGCGTCCTTCACGGCAGACGGAAAACACATCGTGTCAGCGGGCGACGACTCCAACATATACATGTGGAACCATATTAGCTCAGATAAACTCGACACCAAACCCAAAAGTAATTTATCTAGCGAAAGTTTCTTCTCTCAAAGCGCGACGGTCGCAGTCCCGTGGTGTGGAATCAAAAGCATAGCAGCAGCCTTTCAGTCACCAAGACCGACAACCGGGACCGGCATTCCTCCTAGAAGCACAATAAATTCGCCTAGAACTAGAAAACCATCTTTGTCACCAAGCCGGAGCTTCTTCTTGGAATCGATGTTGAAGAGTCCAACGTTTCCAGCGGAGACGCTTCCTGATCCGACTCAAGTTAGCGTGTCACCGTCGATGAGGAAATCGGAGTACAAGTTTTTGAGGAGTGCGTATCGTAGCACGTTTGTGGCACCACACACATGGGGTTTGGTGATCGTCACGGCAGATGTTGATGGTCGAATTAGGACGTATCTCAACTACGGGTTGCCGGTTCGCCTGTGATCTTAACCGGCCTGTTTCGGATATATACTTGATTGAAACATTGTAGTACATACATTATGTTATTATTACTAGATTGGTATTTTTCTGTTGTTTCTTGTATTATGTAAAAACAAATTCAAGACTTGAATACACCATTAAAATTCTTGGGTTTCTACTATTTTTGAAACCTTTTCATCGAATATGTATCTTTTAGGTTTATCATAATAATAAGGAACAAATATTTTTTGTAAATAATCAATTTTTTTTATCATTTGTTTATGCGGGTGGAAGTAGTGTGGTGAGGGGGAGATGGGAGCGCTTCCTCACTACGCTGCTTCCATCCGTAGACACATACATTTTAGGGTTGAAAATTACTAAATTTATATGTTATAAAAAATAATTGAGGAAGCGGATTGGGAAGGTAAATTAGTTTTGTTAATTGATAATTATAATTTTGATTGATAATTATACTTTAACATTTGACATGCTAGTCTGTTTGGTTTGGGTATGAATATGCTGTTTACGGGGCGGTTCGATCGGTTTTGAGCTCCTAAGATCAAAACCGAAACTTTTATTTATTGGAAAATGTTAAATGATTGGTTTTCCGCAGTTACTCGGTCCAGGATACCGTTTCCACCATAAAAATCCACAATTTCTTTATGAACTTTTAAACCTAACATCCAAAATTTAAAGGATTTATTGAAGAAAACTTACCAAGTTGGGTGATTGAGAGTTAATCATTAAGATAGATGATGAATTGCTAGTTGGATTTTTGCAAGGTTTTGAGTCTGGCTTCTTTTCCCCCTTTCACGATCCTAACACCCACAAACATGAACTTCATTTTTGACTATATGAACAAGGAAGAAGAAACCTTTTAGGATAGCCACAAATCAAATTTTTAGAAGTTAAGGGTTTGCCCCAAGTCTTTCTAATTTGAATATTCAGTTTTGGCCTTTTTGGAGTTTTATTTATACCTTTAGCCCACAACCCAACAATTCTCGCCATTGTAGTCCAACTTTCGAATAAAAAATTACACTATGTGGATACATCACAAATAGTTATTTAAATACTATATTAATGCATGTTTTGAATGAAAATTAAACAGTAACCGAATAACAAGGGATTAGTGGCATCGTAACCGGGTTACATTGTAATTGGATAACAATGTAACAATAGGATATCATAACCAGATAACGAATGATAACATAACAGGATGTCGAGAAAGGGACTGAAACCGTAAAAAATAAAATCTAGACTTAAAGCGAGATTTTCATTAAATCATATGGACGAAACCGTAATTTACTCTATATATTTTAAGCAGTTTTGAACCCGTATGTTACTTTTGGTCAAAAGATGGAATCCAACAATATTATGCAAAAAAAAAAATATATGCACATGATTTCAAAAGGAAAAGATCACACTTTATGTAAAGTTCAATTATGGCTATTAACTTTGATAAGAAAGATGGTTCAGTATCATACAACTACACTAATTTTAAAAGGGTTTCGTGAAATTGACATAGCTATTATTGGTCAATATATATAAAGTATAAACTAAATAAAGACAAATAGTAAACACAGCCGTCTAATGGTAAAAAATAATTTTATTTTATTAAAAATTGGAACTTGTTTTTACAATCACGTGTGTATATACAATCACACACAAACATACGTAACATTAGTTAAAAAATATGTTTCTGAATTAACAAGTGAATTACTTTATCTGCAAATTTAAAGATCCCGAGATTGACGGATTGAAGAAGATTTGAATTCATATGTTTTATCAATTCATCTACTTTTGACCAGAACAACATAAATTAAAGTTAAATGATAACTCACATGAAAGTTCGCACCCCTTAGACTTGGCGAACTTATTGGGCGAACTTAGCAACTTCGCTAGGCAATACCTAGCGAACTTGCTAAGCGAACATAACAAGTTGGCAATTTGCATGGCCTGGCGAACTTGAATAAATTCGCTAGAACACTATCTAGCGAACATACTAAGTTCGCCCTATCCAGATCTGGCGAACTTAGCAAGTTCGCCCGCGGGCCTCCTCTTCTCCAGCCAAAACCCTAAGCTTGCAATAAAATGGCGGCCGAATCTGAAACTGATCAAGACTTGGACTTTTTACGTCCAAAACGTGTGTTTTCTAATCGGGAGTCTAGATCTATACTTTGTTTTAATTTTCAACCATAAAAATCTAACCTTTACTCGACTTTTTTTTCAAAACCCAACATGATATAAAAACTCAGATCTAGAGGAATCTGTTACCTGAAAACGCTTCCTCTATGCAGCTAAACGCTCCAGAGACTCGTACCCACTATCCTTGAAGCTCAAATCCGAAAACCGGGACTTTCTCTCTCTAAGCTCACTCTCTCTTTCTCTCTCTAGGAAAAAAGAAAATGGTGTTGGTATGGGGTCTTGGTATGACCTTGAGGCTTATAAGGGCCCAAACTCTTCCCCTTTTCGGCCCATACTCTCAAGCCCAAGCCCGCTCCTCTTATTCTCGTTAAGTTTTTAATTCTCGCTAACTATTTTGTGCTCTAAAACTCGGGATGTTACACATGTCATCGTAATTAGCCGACCTATCTCGACGACAAGTGTCGTCGACACTGCCCCGACGAATCTGCTTAATATTCTAGTAGTGTGCGGCCCATTAATATGTATTTGATGATATTACTGTATGTAATTTATTAATATTTAGTATCTTATTAAAAATATAAAAATAGAGTCATAGAAAAGCACACGACATATACCCGACAGGTATTGGCCGATACCCGCGGGTATGCCTAATACCTGACAAACCCGATGGGTAATTACCCGACACAAACCCGGCGGGTAATGGGACGGCTTTGTGACACGATTTTATAACCGGATATGGGACTGAGATTACAGATACCCAACCTAAACCCGGTCCATTACCATCCCAAGATGTAAAATGCAATTTACTCTAGTAAAAAATAATTAGAAAACACGATTCCAATCCAACGATTAAAATATTTCAAACACAAAAATACAATTTTCATCAGGTCCACAGTTTGAAAAATTCAATAACAAGCATTATTACAATTATTATTATTTATAAAATAATCATGTGTGAATTCATATCATTGTTTGCAATTATTATTATTTATAAAATAATCATGTGTGAACTCATATCCTTGTTTGAGGAACCGTGTACATAGTAAAACAAGAAAAACTTCGTAAAATGGTAACCAAACTTTTTATTTTTTTATTTTAGTAATTTAAAAAAAAATTTATCTTATAAAAGTCACTGAAGTTTCATATGTTGTTGCAATCTTACGCAATTATCAAGTTATAAACTATTTATTTAGATTTCATTATATTTTTTATAAAACAAAATTTAGGAAAAAATACTTCAGCATTTGTTATAGTTTTTGTACAAGTAATATTATGTGATGTAATTAATAACAAAATATAAGTGTATATATATATATTCATTAACTTTTTTATGAAAACAATAGATTTAAAACGTAAAATTGAAGAAAAAATAAATGTGTAAACGCAAAGTTTTCTAAAATATACATGCACTACACGTGACAATAATATATTATTACTGTATTAGATTATCCGTATCTCACATATAACCAAAAATATGTTGTTTACATTGAAGTAGACTTTTTATTATATTTTAATAAGCAATCACAACATTCATAAAGGCGTTTAAAAGGCGACGAAGTTGTCACGATCTCTTAGTATCACAACATACAAACCACTCATCACTCTCTTCCCTCATCTCCGCCACTTGCCACCACCGGAAATGGGAAGAGCACCGTGCTGTTCTAAGGTCGGTTTACACCGAGGCGCATGGTCCTCCGACGAAGACAAGCTCCTCATCGATCATATTCAAACTCACGGTAAAGGCCAATGGCGATCGTTACCTTCAAAAGCCGGTACGTATCTATCACTTTATGCTAGCGTTACTTTACTACTATCACTATTAGTACTAATGATAACGTATCATTGTTGCTCTCACTCCATGCGTAACATTTTATATTACCTGGATTTCTATCATATACTGTAAAACTGTACATGTTAAAAAAAGTTTTTGAGCTGAGGATCTCACTTGAAGCAGCTTCTGTCTCTGTATCTCCTGGGACAGAGGAAATATTAGGATAGAGGAAAGCTTTGTTTTCATCTCATCCTATCAGACCTACAAATAGCTCCGCTATGAGTGAGATTTACTGAGTACGTTTGTTTATACCGAATGTAAGCTCACTTATGGTGTTTTTTGTAACTAGTTACTGTTTTTATGGATTTAGGGTTGCTTAGATGTGGGAAAAGTTGCCGGTTGAGGTGGATGAACTATCTCCGGCCAGGTATCAAGAGAGGAAACTTTACCTCTGACGAGGATGACGCGATTATCCGGCTACATTCTCTACACGGCAGCCGTTGGTCCCTCATTGCCGCCGAGCTCTCTGGACGAACAGACAATGAAATCAAGAACCACTGGAACGCTCACCTCCGGAAAAAGGTTGAAAACGCCGGCGACCACCACATAAAACCGTCGAAAAACAAAAAGATAAAAAAGAAGAAAGTATTGGACGATCGGAAAGCTAAAACCACGGGTCAAGATAAGTCAAGTGAAGTCAAACTTCTTGAATCTGCTTCTTCTTCCTCGTTGTCATTGAGCAAGAATGAGAGTTCCGAGAACGGAATGGCGAGTGGTGCATCATCGAGTTGTACGTTTGACTTTTCAGATACTGATTTTGACTTTTCGTGGTTAAACTTGGAGCCTTTTTTTGAGGTGGAAGGCATAAGCACAATCGACGGTCAACAAGACGATGGGTTCCTAGTGGACGGTTGTGATTTAGTTATGTCTAAAGAAGATGAAAGTTTGATGCTTGAGAAGGTCTATCATGAATACTTGAATCTGCTCAATCATCAACATGTGGATGAGAATATTGCGGAGTTAAAATAAAAAAAAAAAAACAAAAATGTAAATTCTCAAAAACTTAGATTTGCACATTTTTATTTAACTTTTGTGTATTACCTTTTTTTTAAAATAATGTTAGGATTAGACCAACATATTTTTTCTCTCTCTTTCTATATATGGCATATGCTTATGATATAAAGAGATCCATGTAATTGTAGAGGTTCCAGAACTTCTATAGTTTTGGCTTATTACTAAGTAAAGTTTAAAAGCTAACGTGAACAATAATTTATTAATCTATACTATATAATAAATAAAAGTTTTTCATTCTACGTGTCGCCTCCATATTCATTCTTATCATTTTTTTCTCGCTATCTCTTTTTTATTAAATACACATCTATCTTTTAATAATAATATATTTTTAAAGAAAATACTAATAAAACACATTTATTTTAAATTACCCTTTTATTATAAGAAACTTTAAAATTTAATTATATAACTTATATTTTCAATCAAATAGTAAATGAAAGTCAAATTACATTAAATAGTAATTAACGTATTTTCGAAACCCAATTATATATTAATTTTTACATGTTTTGAATTTTGTTTTCTATCCTTAATAAATGTAAATTTACACATATAAAATATATACATAAAGATTTAAAAATTTATTTATTGATATTTTTCACCCCGTGTGTATTACACGGGTTATAAGCTAGTTATACTAATAAAACACATTTATTTTAAATTATCCCTTATTATAAGAATTTTTGAAATCTAATTATGTAACTTTTATTTTCAATCAAATGGTAAATGAAAGTCAAATTATATTAAATAGTAATTAAAGTATTTTCGAAACCCAATCACATATTAATTTTTACATAATTTGAATTTTGTTTTATATCCTTAGTATATGTAATACACGTTTACACCTTTATAATATATAATAAAGATTTAAGAATTTTATGTATTGATATTTTTCAACCCGTGTGTATTATACAGGTTCTAAGCTAGTATACTATATATAATATACATTCTTAACCTTTCTATTTTTTTAATAATTTATTAATATACTATATATAATATTGACAACAATTTTTGGGTTTTTGGCATCTCTAAACTAACCGATAATGTTGATATTATCTCTGAGGCGGAAAAGAAAGCCAACAATTTCGAGGTAATCTCATTCATTGTATTTCAGTTATGTTATAATGTTTCATGATATTAATTTTTAAAAATTATATTTTAAATTACAATGTAGCCTGATAACTCTGTTTCAATCACCAACACATTCAGTGAGATCCCGTCCCAAGAAATTGCTAATTTGAAGGTATGAGATTTTTAACTTTTTTTTACTTCAAACATAAAGATGCATTTATTAGTATTAACAATCTTGATATAACTATTATGTTTAGAATGTAATGTTTCTGGACATCTTTTTCCTTGATTTGTTTTTATGTAAATTATAAAGTAACAAATCAAGAAAAATGATGGTATAATTTAAAAATAAGGTTTTTTTTAATTATTTTATACTGACTTTGACCTTTTTACAGGTTCAAAAGAAAAAAGAATTTAGAAATTTGTAATCAATATTTGTAGTTTTATTTAGTATGTAAGTTAGTTGCTAACATATTTATTTAATTTTCACATTATTAACATGTTTTATAATTAAATTTTTGTGACCCGTGAAACACAAGGGCGTATAGACTAGTGTACTATATATAATATACGTTTTTAACCTTTCTATTTTTCTAATAATTTCGTTTCTCTGTTATAACTTTCGTTCTTTACTTTTTCATTAAAAACGGAAAGTGCAACTTTCTTTATTTTATTTTGTCAACGTTCCGATATAAATTTTGTTAAAAACGGAGTTTTATTCAAAAGCGAGTATTTTTTTTTCGTACGCTATAGCGACTGTACGTAAGTTTTAGCCCCGCAAACGAGCCGAACCAAATCCGACAATGTCCCCTCCGTGTTGCGAGGGGAATCGTTTTAACCCCTCATAGTATGTATAATATACGTTTTAACCCGTTTAGTTTTCTATTAATTTCGTTTTCATGTGCTAACTTTCGTTCGTTTTTTTAATGGAATGCACAGTTTTCTTTGTTTTTTTTGCCAACGTTCATGTATAAGTTTTTTTAAAAGTGACTTATGTTAGTTCAAGGTTTTTTTTTCGTGCGCTATAGTGAATCGACATAAGTTTTATCCGACCAAATGAGCCGACATCAATAACGACGAAAAAATCTAGTCAGTTATTATCAATATTTTTTTATATCCTTTTATTTCGAAGTTAATGCATCTTTGCTAAATATAAATTTCTTAGAAAGTATGTATATCGACATAGATTTTAGTGTTTTACTATTTTTATATAACGACAAAAGTTTTAAAGTATCTATGCATGTATTGTATTCTAGAAGAGAAACATAAACTTTGAAAGTCAGAAACTTAATCTGGATTTCTAGATCAAAAAGAGTTTTTATATAAATGGTCTATGTGCAAAATTATATCTTTGCTCTCCCAAGTTTTAAAAATTATAAATTTAGCTTAAATTTTTGTGGCTTGGTTGCGTCTTTAAGCCCTGACGTTAACACTATTTAGTTTTGAATGGAAAATTAGCCTATGTGTCATCCACTACTAGAAAACATGTATATTTTTTACAAAAGTTTTCGACAAGTTACCAACAAAAGAAATTTATCACAAGTTTGCGACAACTTCCGACAAAACAAAAACAAAAAAGTAACCACAAGATTTCCTACAATTTTTCGACAAATTTATTAAGTAAGTTAATTTATTTATTTAATATAATCATCGGAATATTGTCGAAAATTACCGACGAAAGGCTTTTGTCGCTAATTCGTCGGAAAATTAGTCGGGACTTTGTCGGAAAATACATTTCCTACGGGGTTTTTTCCAACAAACATTTTTTGTCGGAAACTTGTCGCTAACGGCCAATTCCGACAAATTTCCTATGAAAGTGCTGTCGCAAATTTTTCATTTTTTAGTAGTGATATCCACGTGATTTACGATTGCAAACTTAACCCTATAAATGAGTTAAAATCAGTAAAAATATGTAGAAATCCGTATAAAAACTATTGATTTTTACGATATTTTACAAATTTTTACCGACTTTTATTGATTTTTTAATGATTTTAACACTTTTTTAGGGTTAAGTTTGCAATCGTAAGTCACGTGGATGACACATGAGCTATTTTTCCAATAAAAACTAACTATTGTTAACGTCAGGGGCTAAAAACACAAACAGATTATAAAAGTTTGCGTTAAGTTTGCAATTTTTAAAATCTGATGACCAAACATGCAAATTGATCAAACCATAGGAGCCATTTGTGCAATTAACTTAGATCAAAATATAGAAGTTCAAAATTCAATTAATTATATTTAAATATACTTAATCTCTACTACCTTAATATATGTTAATATTACTTTATTTAATTATATTAAGTTGCTGTCTTAAATGTAACTATATTATTATTAACTTGATTTATCTTATTAATTAAAAGATTAAGAACATAAAATCGAAACTAAACATGAAAATAACTTACAGATTGGTCAAGTATTTTACCAGAATTTACGAATTTAAAGACGATATTTGAAATATAATTTGAAGTTGGTGTGTTTATGTGAAAGCAAATTTACATAAGCAATTTCATTAGATCTTGGCATGCAATATGAATTTATAGACTATTTTTACAAATTATACATTTTTTTTGAACGGCAACACCTAGATATTTCTAGGATAATTGGGTTTACTCGGGGTAACACCTAGAACATCCAGCACAACCCACCACAGAAGGAATCCCCAACTGGGTAAACCCCTTGACCTGGCCACATAGCACTTTTTTACTGTTGCAAGGATTCGAACCCAAGACCTCCACTATAGGAAGTCTTGGGCTACCACACTACAACAATATCACCCTATACCGACGACTTTTTTTGACCCTATAGCGACAACTTGTCGTCGGAATAGCTTATAGCGACGACTTGTCGTCGGGATAGCTTATACCGACGACATGTCGTCGGGATAGGTGTCGTCGGGATTGAGTCGTACCAATAGCCCAAGATTGTCGTCGGGATAGGTGTCGTCGGTATAGGTCGGCCTATACCGACGACATGTCGTCGCTATAGGGTCTAATTGAATAATTCACAAAGAAATTTTATACCGACGACATGTCGTCGGTATAGATTCCAACCCTATACCGACGACATGTCGTCGGTATATGGTTTTTGTTTGTTTTTTTTAATAATTTTTTAAAAAGGCCTATAGCGACGACATGTCGTCGGTATAGGTCTTTTCTGTTTTTATTTTTTATTTTTTAATTTTTAATATTTTATCCAGAAATATTAAATTTCTAAAAACAAAAACCTGCAAATCATAAATATAAACCATTCAAACATTCAAATCAGATAAAAACTAATATCCGAAACATAAACCAAATATCCAAATTGTTCGACACACAAAATTGTTCGACACACAAATTTGTTCGACAAATTAAACATTCAAAACATAAACTTGTTCGACACACAAATACCCTCTTATATACCTACACTTCACAATTACATACATACATAAATAAAAGCCCTACCAAAATTAACCTATAGCGACGACATGTCGTCGCTATAGGTTTTCCCAAAAAATTCATTGGGCGCCAGTTTTCTCTCCAACTTGTCTCAACCCTATACCGACGACATGTCGTCGCTATAGGGTCTCCCTACCAAAATTTTGGTTTTGACCTATACCGACGACATGTCGTCGGTATAGGGTGACCTATCCCGACGACAAATGTCGTCGGGACAGGGTCAATTTGTTGTAGTGCCATTGCACCAAATGGCCATCTGACACAAATTATACATAAGCAAGATTATATTTTGAAGACTTTCTATTTTTACCTCTATTTTAATTATTTCTTACAAATTTAAACTTAATAATGCTCCCTTTTATTTATAAATATGGTTGTTAGTTTCAACGGTTTTTAACCATCCTTATTTTAACTACTAAGTAAGATTATTAATAAATTGTCAAACTAGTCTGCAATTTCACCTTAACAATAATAAAAGAAAACTTTGGTCTTATATTTAGTGAAAGTTAAAATATAAAAATACATTTGATTAAATTTAAACATTATAAAGTTGAAGTGTGAGGATCTATAAGAAAATATAATTAATGTGCAAAGAATTTTATCACCGAGTCTTTTGGTTGAGTGGTAGCCTCATTACTTTCCAAATAGAAGGTCATAGGTTCGAGTCTCGTTTGGAACAAAATGTTTCAGGTTGAGACAAGTAGTTTTCCCAGTTATTGGTTTCCTCCTGCGTGATGTGAGGCCGGGTCATCACGGTTCTGTTATTCAAACGGAAAGGTGATCCGTTTGGCGTTTGACAGGGTGATCCGGGCGTCCGGGCCTTTGTTGTTAAAAAAATGTGCAAGAATTTAAACATGAATAATAATATACAATGTTTATAGTTGTTAATAGTAAACTTGTTAAGTAAAGTTGACGTATAGTAATTATGAGTGTGAAATTAGTGTGAAAAAAAATAGTTGGCGCATTGTCGCGCTCATAATGTTTCATTACGCTTACTTTTCACGTGGCCTGTCCTATCTTCTCGCAACTCCCGCATTGACTGGTCCCTTTAATTATTGAGAAAATATAGTAAATATTTAATACATATATGTTTTTTTCTAAGATAAATTGGTTTTTAATATTAATAACTATAACTCATTAGCTGATAATAATTCATAGTAATAATTTGGTTGGTAGGAGTCTCAACTTTCACTTTTGTTATCAAGGGCAGTCTCAATAGCATAATCTTAATAGATTTACACTCGATTTAAACTTATTTCGTTTAAAATGATGATTTTGAATGAAATGGAGAAATGTATAAGCGAAATCAAGTTGGAACCGAGTGTAAATCCATTATGATTATGCTAATGAGACTGTCATTGACAATAAAAGTGAAAAGTTGGGAGTGCAACCAGTCAAACTGTTAGTATGAATTATTACCATCCAATTGGTCATAGTTTAGATTATTAAAAATCAATTTATTTTTTTTAACGGTAATACATAGTTTTTTCTAAAATAAATACACTATACCCGTAAAAAAAAATTAATGCGCGACTGAAGCACCTCCGATGGGTTTTTTTTAGGATAGTGGGTTTGATCCACTTGGCAGCCTTTTTGTTTGGTTTTTTGTGGATGTCACTTATTTTATAATTTTAAATGGGAAATTATTTAAATATAATCATATAAGTATAACTAATTTTTAAGAAATTAATACTTTTACCTTCTATTTCGTAACCAATAACCAATTGTTTTTCTCTAGAATTCTAAACAACAGTCAATTTGCACTTACTTATATAATAGATTATTATTATTATTATTATTATTACTTTTATTATTAAAAAACCATAAACATATTTACACGACGTCCCCTCCTCGGGAAGAACATGTGCATCACGTGACACGTGAAAAGTAACCAAGAAGACAACGTTCTCTCGTCCCATTTCTGTTTTCCTTCATGACATATCTTTTCATCTCACTTTGCTTTCCAACTAGACTCATAAATGATAAAAGAATAAATTGTTTTATTCTACGGGTTAGTTCGTGTGGAAAGCACGGAATGATTTGGTTTTTAACAAGGTTAGATGGTTCTTGGATAAGATTGAAGTTGAAATCAAGATGCGATGTGGTTTGTACAAAGTGCGGCAATTGTTTACCGCAATGTGTTGCAAAGTGTGACGGCTTCATTGACAGGATGGTGTTGTTTCAGCCCGCTTCACTTCCATATCATCCTTACTGCACATTTGTGCCACCATAACACATATTATGAAAGATAACATGTTCTTCCTTTCTTTACTTAATTGTTATTTTAATAATATGATTGAAATATATAAATACGTGTTAATATCTCTTTGTTAGAAGGATTAATTTATATCTATAATTATCTATTACAAACAATTTGTAACGTGCAGGGCCATCCCGAGAATCCCTGAAAATTCGTGGGCTTGGGGCGAGTAGAAAAAAATGGGTCCCTATAATATAAACTTAATAACTAATACATATATTTTTTTTAAATTCATATATAACTTTTTTTATTAATTTCAGCCCCTTGGGAGAGTGGACCCTGGGCGGTCGCCCACCTTACCCCTCCCCAGGGCCGGCCCTGGCAACGTGAGAGTAGTACTTATTTCATTAGCTTTCCTCACCTCCTTAATAAACATTACTTACCAAAGGCCTTGTAGCCAATGATATAATGTCGTGTAGTAATGTGTTCCTAGCAAGTAATTAAGGGTACTTGTCTTACGGTGGGCAATTACTGTAAACTTAGAAGTTAGGGTTGTCCTTCAGATTTCGTGTGCCCTGTGCGACTTAAAAAAATGTGTCTTGAAAAATCTAAAATATTAAGTTATATATATATGAAAAAAATGCATTAATACGATGAAAATTGTAATAACATTAAACAAAACAAAGTTGTTGTAGCAAAAAAAAAACTTAGTTGATTTGAGATGGGAAAAACCGAAAATGCCAAATATCAAGAATAATTGAGTTCTCCTCTTTATTCAATCAATCAATTAAAGCACTCGGTTTAATTTTTTTTTTCAAAAAACGATCGTCCGTGGAGTCCTACCCTGTTTTGTTTGACTTCGACGATCGTCCCTAGAGACCTCTTGTTCGACGACGATTGCTATTCCACAAGGCCGCAAGTTTTTCTTATTAAGTTAATGAGTTTAAAAGAAATTGAATGACAGGCTAATAATTGTGATGGCTTTAAAAGAAAATGGAGTGATGGGCTATTAGTGAAATTTAAATGCACTTATTCTATTTTCAATTGGTGTGATAAGTTATAGTTTATTTTAAATATAATTTATATTTAATATATATAAATAAAATTTAAAAATTTGGGAAAAAAAAAACCGGGCCCTGAGCGGCGGCCCACCCCGTACCTGCTCAGGGCCGGCCATGTTAGAAGTAAGTTTAGGGTATGTGCGAGGTTAGCCGTTATAAAAAGAATAATAATAAACATCACTTAAATGAAAAAGAAACTAAGATTGGGGGCTTAACCCACTAGTTCTCCTTATAAATTGTAATACCTTAGTCATAAACGATTTTTTTAACAAAGCAACC
The DNA here is from genome assembly GCA_023525975.1 of Smallanthus sonchifolius. Classification (NCBI taxonomy): domain Eukaryota; kingdom Viridiplantae; phylum Streptophyta; class Magnoliopsida; order Asterales; family Asteraceae; genus Smallanthus; species Smallanthus sonchifolius. Next base: position 6,179,965 of record CM042026.1, on the reverse strand, counting down.
AATTATAAGAAAACCAATAAAATAATGTTATTTTTACTGGATTTAATCTTAACACAAATAAAACCTTTTGTTCGATGTCCTTAAGAGAAAGAATTATTTTAACTTTCTATTTAATATGTTCGAAACGTACCCTAACTCAAATTCCCGTGTCACACGGCATAATAGGTTTGTGTCGTCGCGGTAGCATAACGATAACGGCACTTGCTATGTGCTACGATGCCAAAAAAATACTCGATTTTGAATCAAGTCCGTTTTAAAAAAAAATTATATCAAAATGCTGACAAAATAAAAATTAAAAACAGTCGTGCATTTCGTTTTTTTAAGTTAACGAACGAAAGTTATTAAAGAAAAACGAAATTAATGCAGAATTAAACGGGTAAAAAACAAAAATTATATATAGGATGAAAAGAAAAAAAATTCAACAGCCTACATGGTAGATTAACCTAAGAGTTTGCTTTTTAAAAGGTTTATAATTTCTAATCATTTGTTAAAAAATTGTAAATAATGCTATTTTAACTAGATTTATTAAAACACATTAGTAGTCCAGACGTGTGTGTATGTATGTATATATTAATATACTAGCTTAGAACCCGTGTATTACACACAGGGTAAATAATATCAATACATAAAATTTTTAAATCTTTATGTATATATTTTATAGGTGTAAAAATATATTACATATACTAAGGATAGAAAACAAAATCCAAAATATATAAAAATTAATATATAATTGGGTATAAAAAATACATTAATTATTATTTAATATAATTTGACTTTCATTTACTATTTGATTGCAAATAAAAGTTATAAAATTAGATTTCAAAATTTCTTATAATAAGGGATAATTTAAAATAAATGTGTTTTATTAGTATAATTAGTATTTTCTTTAAAAATATATTATTATTAAAATATAAAATGTGTATTTAATAAGAAAGAGAAGCGGAAAAAAAAATGATGAGAATGAATGTGGAGGCGACACGTGGCATAAAAAAACCTTTATTTATTATATAGTATATATATATATATTATTTTTATGTATTAATTAATACTATTTTTTTATGTATTAATTAATACTATTTTTTTATATGTTAATTTAAATTGAACCTAATATTATTACTTAATAATATTTTAGAGTTATTTATTATTATTTTTTTCATCTAGTTATATAACTAACAAATACATATTAAATTGTTGTGTTTTTCAAATATAATTTATTTGTTCTTTTTAGATTCGGGTGATAACCGGAAAAAAAAACTTATACTACCTTTCAAAGGTAAATTGATTGACAATAAACATGTGGTCATCTCTTTTTGAAAATTTTATGACTTTATCTTTTGATCACATGAGGTACCTTTTATGTAATTAAACTTGATGCTACTTTAAATAAACTTTTTTTTTTAAAGGAAGAATTCCTAGTTCTATATATACATTGAGCAAAACCTTCTTAACCACATGTCACCATGATTGGCCCCCGAACTTTCATTCTCTGTTCAAAATAATACGGTGACAAACGACGAGTTGTATTTTTCATTACCACATTGTTATTCTAAGGAAAATCACTAAAAATAATATTTTGAACACAAAATCATCAAAATTAACATGGACCAAAGTAATTAAGTTTCTAAACATTGACTTCCAAAACGAATTAGAAGTTGTCACGTCCTTATCCGTAGGCACGAAAGACACAATATGTATGTGACATGGATTAACCGGAATCCATCACGTATCTCTCGAGTGCACAATATGCCGACGGATTTTTATGAGATGGCATAATAGTACAATACGTTGGCGGCTTATTCTCTCCTCCAAGAGTGAACATTGACTCGACTTAACTATCCAATTAAAGAAGTACACATTGAGCCCCTCTCTTTCAAGAGTGAAATAAGGGATGTTTGACAAGTGTTGAACCATTAACAGATTGACTTTTTATTGTATTTTTTTCTTACTTATAAGTTAGTTAAAAACTCAATAAAAAAATAATTAATAAAGGCCCTATAAACGCTCGGCATGTTAAGTTGATTAAAATAATATACTTTTTTTTATTTTTATTCTCCCTTATTATTAAACTCATACACAAAATAACTTTTAACCAAGAGGGGCAAGGGGATTCATTGACCTATGATCGCTAGAATTCATCGGGTTTTTATTATAAAATCAAAATGTTTTTTTAAAGAAAATACGAGGGAACCAAATGCATATTCATTCCTCCAGTTTTTTAAGTTTTTATTATTAGTTTTCTTAATTTTTTTCGTTACTTATAAAATAATTAAAAACTTATAAAAACTTTAAAAACAAACTCTATAAATACACTACTAGTTTTTACTTATAAAAAACTTAAAAAAAACTCTATATATACATTATACACTACTAGTTTTTTTATGAGCTTTAATTAGTGTATAAGTAACAATAATAAAACCAACAATAAAAACTAAAAGAACAACTTGGAGGGAATATGCATTTGGTTCATTCCCAGAGAGAGGGGCTCAGTATGGAGTTGGTTGGTGGGGTGGGTAAGTCGACTCAACGTTCACTCTTGGAGAAGAGAATGAGTTTGTCAACATGTTGTGCCTATTTTGCGTACTTGATGATCATGTGCAACTTCTAGTTTGTTCTAGAAGACAATGTCTAGAACGGAAATCAATTTGAATAATGTTCATTTTTGTAAATGATTAAAATATTCATTTTGGTGATTTTCCACTTACCTTATTAGAGATGTCACGCTTTATAATAAAGCATAATTTTTAATTTATGACCATTTATTTAAAAAGTTTTAGGTTAACAATCTCTAACTTTTCTTTCTTTTTCTTTTTATTTTTTTCTGAATTGAGATCTACAACAATAAACTAAATAGTTAGATAATTTATTTTCAAAGAACTCTTTTGGTGGAATCAACCATCACATTAATAGTTAGCATTACCTGAGAATAGGGGCAATACATGCATGGAAGACGGTTCAAGTGAGGGAGGGGAGCCGGGGAGGGGTGGCGGCTAAGGTAACCCCCCCCCCAACTCCTATTTTTGCATTATACTACTTTAGCCCCTCGATCTTTATTCCTAAGCAATGGTATCAAAAACTATAAAAATAAACGTTGGAGTTTTGAGACGTTACAGTCTGCATATAATAACGACCAATTATGTAATAAATAACAATTTTACTCTTATGTAAAATATGTTAAACCTATGTGAACTAACAATTTTACACTTATGCATAAATAGATAAACTCATGGATGAAACATAATTTTAACATATGTTAATGATATGAATAGAACACTTCATAGTTGCATATAATAAGGACCAAGTATGTAATTTTCAAGTACTTAATTTAAAAAAAAATAATCAGAACCACAAAACATACATCACATATGACAAGTATTATAATTTGCCTGTATTTTCATCACAAGTAGCACCCTCTTGTATTTGATGCAATCCATTAGGTACTTTGTCAATGTTTACCAACATATAAATATAATGTTTATACATCATTTTTTATTTTTAATATGTACTTAATGTGATTAACAAGTTTCCAATTAATATAATATTTTTTTAAAATAATATAGTTATTTAGTATAAAGTTTTGTAATAATTAATTTGCGACAAATATTTAAAATTTATTTTAATAACTAGATAATAAACCAAACCAAACGTACCCAGTATAATCCCACACATAGCTAACACTATTAGTAGGGTCTGGGGAGGGTGTGATGAGGGCAAACCTTACCCCTATCCCAAGGGATAGAGAGGCTGCTCCCGTTTAGACCCCGGCTCCATGGGAAAGAAAAAGATAAAAATATAAATAAAATTAATGAGTAATAAAGTAAAATAAATCTAACAGTAATCTAACAATTAGCAGTGTATGACTAGAGTATATTAGTCACAAGAAACACAACACACCTACAAGAAACAAGACATACGCAAAATCTTTGCTAAACAACTCTACTCTCCCACACAACGGGTCACTCATCCTAAAACCCTAATACGACGTCTCCATGAAATCCTATCATTGATCATGTCCTCTGAGAGGTGTAAATATAGCAAATCAAGCCTATTCCTCTCATCCCACGTTAATTTCGGTCTCCCCCTGCTCCTTTTCCCCTCTACAACGAGAGTTTCCACCGTTCTCACTGGATCTGTGCTCTGTCTCCTCTTGACATGTCCAAACCATCTCAATCTTCCTTCTCTTATCTTATATGAGATACATGTGACTCCCAATCTCTTCCGAACAACTTCATTTCTTATTCGGTCATTTCTTGTGTGTCCACACATCCACCTCAACATCCTCATCTCAACTACATCCATTTTTCGAGCTTGTGTCTTCTTGATGGCCCAACAATCGGTTCCATATAGCATCGCTGGGCGAACTGCTACCCTATAAAATTTACCCTTTAACCCTATTGGGAACCTCTTGTCGCACAAAACACCTGAGGCCGCTCTCCATTTACACCAACCAGCCTGCACCCGATGGACTACATCATTGTCGATGTCCCCGTTACTCTGGATGACAGATCCTAGATACTTGAACTTCAGTGTCTTAGGGACAACCCCACCTTCAATAGAAATCTGGGTCTCCTCGTCGACGTTTGCACCACTAAAGTTGCAGTGAAGGTACTCGGTTTTAGATCGGCTTATCTTCAAACCTTTGTGCTCTAAGACTGTTCTCCATTCCTCTAGTCTGTTGTTCAATGTCTCTTTAGTTTCTGCAATCAACACGATATCATCAGCAAAAAGCATGCACCATGGAATTGCATCTTGAATCGACTTTGACAACTCATCCAAAACTACTGCAAAGAGAAAGGGGCTTAGTGCCGACCCAAGGTGAACTCCCACTTCCACCGGAAAAAAGTCTGTATCCCCCACGGGTGCTCGGACGCATGTCTTAGCCTCATGATACATATCCCTAATTGCCTCAATATATTTACTAGGGATCCCTCTTCCCTCCAGACTTTCCCAGATCAATCTTCTAGGCACACTATCGTACGCCTTTTCAAGATCGATGAACACCATATGTAAATCATGTTTCTTCTCTCTGTACTTTTCCATTAATCTTCTTAAAATGTATATCGCCTCCGTAGTGGACCGGCCTGGCATGAACCCAAATTGGTTTGCTGTAACCTGGGTTTGTCGTCTAATCCTTGTATCTATAACTCTTTCCCATAATTTCATTGTATGACATAGGAGCTTAATCCCCCTGTAGTTAGCACAACATTAAGCATCTCCTTTGTTTTTATATAGGGGTACTAAGACACTACGCCTCCACTGATCTGGCATCTTCCCGATTTTGAAGATATTGTTGAACAGTCTTGTCAACCACTGAACGCCTTCCTCTCCCATACACTTCCACGCTTCAATGGGTATGTTGTCTGGACCGACTGCCTTAGCTCTTCCCATCTTCTTAAGAGCACTCCTCACTCCTCACTTTGACAACTAGATAATAAAAGAATGATTAAATAATAAATTAAGTAAATATTAAAAATTATATATATATATATATATATATATATATTGTAAATTTGATAAATAAAAATGAATAAGGTAGCATAAAAATGTCGTCAAATAAAATATTATTATTTTATTAAATAAAGTTAAAGAAAACTTATATAAATATGTCCTCTACTAATAATTATAATAATAATAATAATGATAATAAATACATGTATGTATATTCTACTAAAGATAACAAAGTGCCTTATAATACATGTATATTCTAAAAATAATAACAAAGTTTGTTATCTTTACCTTTGTAATGAGCACATATCTACTTTGAATTGTTAATATTTGTGATTTGAGTCTACTAGTTTGGGTTTATATTCATCTATTGTTTGCTTAGAGTTATAATAGAATTAAAAGTGGTATTTGAGTAGGATTAGTATTGAGTTTAGTACAAATACAAGAGCGTGTAATTAGTTATAGGAGGGTCAAGTACTTTAATAAACAAAAAGAGTCGATCGGTGGTTTTCGATCGATAAACTTGTTCTTGTTCTTGGATCTGATTTCCAACAATTGAAATCAATGCTTAGTGAAAGAGAGGCTGTTTTGAGAGTCGTTTTTATAAGGGAGAGTAACCCTTGGCTGCAGGGCTGAAATAGAGAAAAAAATTGTCGAGAAAAAAAGATTAGAGACGGCTATGAATGAGTATTCACCAAAATAAAGAGAATGGTTTTTGGTGTACATGGTCTAAATGGTAATTTCACTTTCAACATTTCTATGATTTATTTTGGAAACGATGGACCTCTTTGTGGTCAACATATCGTTAGTATTGGATGACGAGTTGGTGAACTTGGATAAAAAAAATTTGGGTGGTTGATAAGAAAGATAGAGGCAATGGTGGCTAGGTTATTCGCATGGCTTTGTCCAATGATTGAAGAACTGTTTGCATGGGAATATTGGCTTGACGACATTTGGGTTTCAATCAACAGCGGGTTTTGATCGTTTGATCAGCACAAAATTGCTTGATTTTTTAGAAAGATCGATTAGCAGGGTAGGAGTCGACCATCAAGGACTTTAATCGAGACAATAGGGTTGGCGGTGACCGAAGTGAGATAAAAAAGAAGGGTGTTCAGACCAAGAATCTTCTACCGGATTTCTTCCTTGGCTAGGTCAGAATAGCAGGGGCTAGTTATTTTTTGCAGAAGTATTCCAACCCAACAACGCAGAAGAAATGATCGGCAAGGGGGGTTGATATCTTTCAAGCAGGTGCTTGGATCTATTATCGCTTTATGATTCCGAAGATGGAAAAACAAGTGGCTTGTTTTCAGGTTGGTGGTTGATAGTGGTGGCTTACAACCCATGAAGAAATTGGTGTACTGGTGTAAGCTTATTTACGACCCAGTCCAAAGCCAACTTTTTAGATTGGTATAATTGGTGTAAGCTTAATTCTGTAAGTTTTCTTGTGTAATCTTTTGAAAGGGCTTACAATATGTTGTTGTATGTGACAAAATACGGTTACTAGAAAAGTGTTGTATGCTAAGGCCCTATGCTTTCGCCGCACTCCACAGCGTGCCATACTCCCCGCAGGTGGGGGGCAGTGTTCCCGCACCCCAACACCACCGAGTGGGGACCCCCGCAGCCTCACAACCTCTTTCTTCCCTACCATCCTTGCAGTGCGCCACTTCACCTATGCCATTTCATCATCGCCGATGGTTCAACGTTTGTATAACGTTGGTCTAATAGGTTCTAATTCATAAAAATTAAATTAAAACCTAGTTATGTTTTTGGGATAGGGAGGTACGTGAAGTCCGAGGTATGGGGCAAAACCTACAAAGACGATGGACCAAGTGACTAAGACGCTTTCATGTATTATTTCTTTAGGCGTATTCGTAGAATTTATTAAAATTAAAATTTATTTTATTTTATTTTTTCTCTTGAAATTTTTTTAATTAAATAACTAAATTCTCGTGAGTCTACTTAAGGAGAGTTGAAATATTTCAATAAAATGTGTACTACTTTCACTAACTGTCTTTAGCTTATATAATTAAAAGATTAAGATTCTAAGAAACCAAAAAGAAGAACGTTTATGAACTAAAAAGATTAGGAACTATTTTATTAATAATTTCAAATTATATATACTTATTAATGGTTTAATAACTATAGAAATATAAAACGCATATACTTAAAAAGTTTATACAAGAATTTCAAATTAAAAGGTTTCGTCGAGCCCAACGGGTCATGCATAGTAATATTATGATCTCAAGATCTATGAATGTAGTTTTTAAAAAACTTAGTTTTATTATCCGAAAAGGGCTAGCGGTGCAGCTTGTTAGCTGTTTGCTGTCTATTTGAATGAAAAAAAAAATTAGTTAAGTGAGAAAGGTTTATCAATTAAAAAAAAAGTTATAACATAAATAGAATTATCTTTTTAATTGAAAAGTCAAAATTGCAACTCCAAGTAATGCTTTATAGAGTTCTTAAGCGCACATCATGTTAGTAAAGTGGTGTACTCCCTAATCAAATAGTTATGGGTTTAAATTATGTGGAGCGCAGGTGAGGTGATTTTAGGAGTAGAGTAGGTGTAGAGTAGAAAGTGTGTTTGTCTGTCAAAAAATATAATATTATATAATACTTGTGATATATTTGGAGATAAAAAGTGAAAGAGGCAATAAATAAGGTACCTATAAAAAATCATTAAAAACTTCATACTGACAAAACACCGGTATAAACTTATGATTGTAAATGATACAACCGCTTTTTCATAGCCTTGTGGCCTTGTGGCATTGATGATTAACGCCCATAAAAGTGGTGTGAATTTATATATGCAAGTGCAGGTTTAGATGGTATTTTAGGAGTAAAAGTTGTTAAAAAAAATAATAAAACAATGTTATGAGATGCTCATCTTCTTAGGGGGTGTTTGGGATTACTTATTGAAAACAATTTATAACTTTTTGAAAAAATAAGTATTTTTGACTTATAACTTTTTCATCCTTTAAAAACCAACTTTTTTACCCTTACCCAAACAAACTTTTGATTTATTGACTTTTTGTAGAAGGTAATAAGTTAATAAGTAGGTTTGAAAAGTAATCCCAAACACCCGCTTAATATTTCATCACTGTTGCAAATCCTTCATCCGTTGCAAATGACGACTCATATCTTGTAACAAATCATCAACCTGTGGAGAGAGCCTCGCATGTCTGATAGCAACGTGATGCTGGTGTTGTGGCGGTGGCTGGGCGACGAATGTTGTGGCACGCCCTTGGGCGGCTACTTGGGCTAGTTCTGTGGCGGCGGCTACCGTTGTGGTGGCTCCCAAATGGTCCACCTATCCAAAAAAGAAACTTGACTGTTTGAAACCTATACGAGTCGTATAGAACCTATACGATTCGTATAGGTACGTAACATACGACTCTTATAGCCCAACGATCCAACTGACGTAACATGCACTGCAGCCTTGTCTGAAAGCCATACCCTATACGAGTTGTATAACATGTATATGACTCGTATAGATGTCAGATGGTGTATATTTAACGATGTGTTTGGGAAATATGAAAGTTTTGAATGAATGTATTTAATTTTATAGATTTTGACTAGATAAATATAATACTATAATTTTATAATACTATAATTTTTATCGTCTAAATATAGTATTTTTTTCATCATAGAATTATGTGAAGGTAAAATAATATAAAAAGTAGTATAAATGAAAATTAGGAATGCATAGAACTAGAAAGTAAAACCCATGCTACGCTGCGGGGACGTATTGTATAGTAAATCAAAACGTTCAAATGTACGAAAGGAAACAAAAAAATTAAAAAAAGAAAGATAAAAAACCCAGATTAAAAAATACAAAGACACCATGCTTCGCGGTGGGAGCGTGGTCATTTCTTCCTCATACCGCTGCAGGAGTTTGGTCGTTATCGGTTCTGCTCGTAGAAAACCATAAAAGCGAATACCGATACCGGTTACAATAAACCAAAATAGTGGCAACGATGTTGTTCACTTATAAACAGTTGGGTCTGTCACGATACCGTAATGGTAACGTCGCTCGCTATACGATCAAAAAAAGTACTCAATTTTGAATAATACTCCGTTTAAAAAAAGACCGGAACGTTCACAAAAAAAGTAAAAACAGTCGCGCAATCCGTTTTTTTTAACTTAACGAACGAAAGCTATTACAGAAAAACAAAATTATTAGAAAATCAAACGGGTTGAAAACGCATATTCTACATAATGTAAGGAGTTGGAAATGAAAAAAAAAATAAAAAAAATTAGACCAGTCACAAGCTGTCAAATGATAGAAGCCAATGAGAATGAAATAGTATGTATGTTAGTTTGGTTTGAATTGTATGAGTAGCAATTGATTCATATACATATATTTTGAAAAAAACAAATAGAACATATATTTTGAAAAAAACAAATAGAAAAACCCAAAACATGCATTGCCCATTAGATTCATCTTACCGCAAAACTAATAAAGTGAACTTAATTGGTGGTGCATCTTGCTGATAGATGATGAAAAGCTACATGAGGAAACAAATTTAAATTGAAATTGAAGTTAATGAATGAAAAAATAAAAAATCGGGAGAGATACAGAAACTCAAACCACTGAGACAGAAGCCTTATTTGGTATTTCCTTGTATGTGAACTTATTTAGCAGCAAGAATGTTTGTGTAAAATCACAATATCCCAATCAAACAACACCATGTGGTGACGCCGGCCAAAACAACGAATTAGAAGTTATTACTGTTCACATGTGTGATAAAGGTAATAATAATATACAGGTGACCACTTGAGTAAAAGACAAACGAGGTAATAAATATCACATGATGGTATTTCATCGCATCTCGATTTTGTAACCGTGAATGTCGTTGTGCCTTCAACTTTAAGCTGCAAAATCATAAATGAAATACTGAATGGTCCAGCCCGACACGGTTAGATTAGAGCCACGCCTCTCATCAATTTGGATTTAACTATAACTTTAAAAACAATTATTTTTCCAACGAATGTTTGAAGAAGCTTGTTCTACTATGAAGTTAAAAAAAAAGAGAAGAGTACCTATTTAAGTATTTAAACGGTCCCCGTTCATCACATCATTAACGTTGTGTTCCCGAGTTTCATTTAAGAAGAGAAGAGAAAAAAAGAGAAATACTTTATTTCCCCTTCTTTCTCTCCTCTTCTCTTCCCTTATTTTCTTTCCACTTCTTTCCGATTTGGAATGATGAAATTTAGCCTAAAACTCCCCTCCGTTTCTCTTCTATTCCTTCCACTTCTCAAAAAAAAAACTCTGGAACAGAACCTTTTTTTTTCTTCTATCTCTCTAAAAAAAAAAACTCTAGAACACTGATTTTTTCACTTCCTTCTAAATCCTTTCTCTTCTCCCCTTAAATAAAACTCGGGAACACAACGTAAATTCTGACCGCACAAAATGATCCTGCAAGCCCTACTCACTAGATTAGGGTAATCTACTAGATAAGTTACGTAAACTATGGTTGTATTATAGCCGTCTAAAACAGGGCCGTGCCTCACCAGGTACGGGCCATGCCCCATTGCTCAGAAAGTATAAATAGAGCTTCTTGGGTCATTTTTGGAGAGAGCCCTATTGGAGAAATTTCACTTACTAAAACACTTGGGAACCAGGCTTAGGAGACCATTTGGAGGCTAAGGAAGATTCATTTCATCACCAAAATACACCTAGAAGATCACCACACTACTCCACTTGGAAACTTTGGTTATATCTTTGATCTTATTGTGACTTGCATGTATTCCATTTGTGTTGTTGTTTATAAGCTCACCATGAGCTAAAACTCTTTTCAATCATCTTAGTTTGATGAAGCTTAATTAATTATGTTGAACTTATGATTATGGCTAAAATATTATGTTAATGTAATGATAAGTTTGTGTTAATTTCTTGATGGAGTTGCATGTCTAAATGTTTATGAATCAATTAAGGGTTTATAAATGGGAAATTATATTGTGTTGGAAAACCTATAAGACTACCATTTATTTATAATTTTACTATCTTTTGGTATGATGTTATAGCTAGGAATTAGGAATGAATCTTTGAAACCTTTATTGTGAAATAAACATTGAGACACGCAAACCCGTTAATTGTGTTTGGAAAAACTAAGAGAAATGTTATGATTATTCTTTGAACAATAGTTGTGTTAATTAAAGTTTTGATGACTCAAACTTAAAATTTATATAACTTTGGCCTACAATTTCATAAGTTAATAAATTACACATTTTTATCTAATTAAACTAATCTTAAGTGGGCAACATGTAATTTACTCATAGATGTCTTTCTTAATGATTATGGGATTAAAAACCTTGACATGATTCTAATTCAATTGCTTCAAAGAACATTAACATAATTGCAAGTTTTAGCCATATAATTTATCTCGACATAATTAAAAGAGTGGATTCTAAACTAAAATGATTGTCTCACTAAAACATTTATCACTTTTAAATTAAATCCTTGCAATTTTCTCAAAAATTAATTATTGACATTTTAGAAAAAAAGGAGTCACAAAAAGAAACCGAAACATTGAAATATTTTCTCTACTTAATCGAACAATTGAAGATCTGGATTGAACGTTAAACTGTGTCCATGGATTGACATCCGGTTCTTATTAATCCTATATTACAACCCGACAGGTGCACTTGCCTTCGTGTGTGTGGTTTAGTTTAGGTGAAAACCAATTTTAAAACCGACATTTGTGTGAAAAATCTTTATTAAAAATATATATACTTCACGTACATCAAGTTTTTGGCACCGTTGCCGGGGACACGGTTTCAACAAGAAAATCCAAATTTTCAAAAATTGTAAATACTAGTGAACATATTTTTTCAATTTTCTTTCTTAGTTCTTTTTCTTTTATATTCCCATCAACTAATTTAGGTAATGAATGTCCACCACACCTGAACCTAATATCGTCACACCACTTTCGGAGCCCGAACGACATTTCCTTCATCGATTACGAGAACGGACACGAGCAGTAGCTGAGGCGATAGCAGAAGAAGCAGTGGGGGATACACAACCAGAGGAAAACGTGGCGGATGTAGAAGAAAGGAACATGACGTACTATGCCAAACCATCCCTTGACGGTTACGAGTCTAGTGTCGCCCAACCAGCAATTACAGCAAACAATTTCGAAATAAAATCAAGCATCATTCACCTTGTAGAAACTTCTGCTCAGTTTTACGGTCTACCAGACGAGGTTCCTAATGCTCATATCGCTCAATTCTTATGAATCTGTGCGACTTTCAAAATCCATAACTGTTCTGACGACACTATTAGACTTAGGCTCTTTCCATTTTCACTCCGTGGTCGTGCCATGGAATGGTTAGATGCACTGCCACCTGGAACCATCACAACATGAGCCGAAATGGCCGAGCAATTCCTATTGAAATACTTTCCACCCGATAAAAATGCCAAGTTAAGATGGAGTATCACCGGTTTCCGTCAGGATGATGATGAATCACTGCATACGGCTTGGGAAAGATACAAAAGCCTCTTGAGAAGATGCCCACATCACGGGTTAGATCTATGGCTGCAATGTCAAACGTTCTACGATGCCATTTCAAGAGCACACAAGCAAGCTATTGATCAATGTGTCGCAGGAGATTTCGGAGGAGCAACCCCAACTGAGGCATTCCAAGCACTGGAAAAAGCCGCCACTAAAAGCTTTGCTTACAATCCTCTAAGAGCCAAACCTACCCAAAAAGGCATACACCACGTTGACTCTGACACTTTGGTTGCAGCACAATTAGAAGCACTTACCAAAAGGTTTGGACAAATGCAAACTGAAGTTAAGAAAGCACAGCTTCGTTGCGACACATGCGGAAAACAACACAAAACTAGTGAATGTCAACAAGCAATGATAGTGGAAGAAGTCGACTATGCAGGAGGGGGCAGAACAACTCTTATGGAAAAAATTATAATTCTAACTGGAGAAATAACTCAAACTTTAGAGGGGGGGGGTAATAATCAACAACCCCCAGGATTTAATAGGAGACCAGCCTTCCAACAACAAAATGCACCTTTTACACCCAAACAACATACCAAGGCCCAAGTAGCAGTAATCAACCAACCGGAGAGCCTAGCGTTGAAAGTTTGCTACAACAACTCCTTGCTAGTACACAAACATCCAATAAAATGATTGAGTAGCAGAACCAGAGAAACGAAGAGCGTTTCCAAAAGCATGAAGTAGAAATGAGAAGTCAAAAAGAATCAATGCAGACCATTGAGAATCAAGTAGGGAAAATAGCACAACTTCTCTCAGAACGGCAACAAGGAAGCCTTCCCAGCAACACCGTGGCCAATCCTAACGCACATGTGAAAGCTATCACACTTAGGAGTGGTAAGACCACTGAAGAAGGAACAACTCCTTTTCCAGAACAGGATGTTGTAGAAAAAGAATCTCAAATCGGAATACGTGAGATTACAACTCCAGCTGTTGAGAAACGAAACAAGGAGCCAGTTCGAGCATATGTCTCGCGGCTTCCATATCCAGGACGCCTGAGAAAGGAGAAGTTGGAAAAAGAGTATGGAAAATTTTTGGGACTTTTCAAGCAATTGCATGTGAATCTGCCTTTTATTGAAGCTCTTGCTCAAATGCCAAATTATGCAAAGTTTCTCAAAGAAGTTCTAACAAACAAGAGGAAACTTGAAGAACTATCACATGTAATATTGAACGAAGAATGCTCAGTTGTTCTACAAAACAAGCTTCCCACAAAAATGACTGACCCAGGGAGTTTCACCATCCCTTGTGTAATAGGAGATCTTTCAGTCAACAATGCCCTAGCCGACCTAGGAGCAAGCATTAATCTCATGCCATACGCAGTTTTCGAGAAACTGAATTTTGGGGGAACCCAAACCAACCCGTATGAGCATTCAGTTGGCCGATCGTTCAGTACAATACCCTCGAGGTATAGTAGAGAACATGTTAGTTAAAATTGACAAGTTCGTCTTTCCTGTCGATTTTGTAATCTTGGACATGGATGAGGACAAAAACGTTCCCCTCATCTTGGGACGACCCTTCTTGGCTACAGCCAAAGCCCTCATAGACGTGTGCACAGGAAAACTCAGCTTGAGAGTAAACAATGAAGAAATCACCTTCGATATTGGGCAGTCCATGAAACATCCTCATCATTATGATGACTCACTCTATTTCATTAATGTCTGTGACTCCATAGCCAGTTGCCATCTTCGCGAAAGTAGAGAAGAAGAAGCATGCAACACACAGTTAATTGAGGAAACCCTTCTTGATAATAGTTGTGTGGAGGAAGAAGTTCTAAACATTGAAAGTCAAGAGAATTCTATCCCTTCACCAACATGTGAGGTCATTGACCGAGACTTAGAACCCAAGGCCAAACCTTCCATCGAGGAACCGCCTGTTTTGGATCTAAAAGAACTTCCATCACATCTTGAGTACGCCTTCTTGGAAGAAAAATCTCAACTTCCTGTCATTATTTCGTCCAGTTTAACGGGTAAAGAAAAGGCCAAACTGCTCAAAGTTCTCAAGGCACATAAAAAGGCCATCGCTTGGAAAATAATGGATATCAAAGGGATCAATCCATCCTTTTGCACCCATAAGATTTTAATGGAAGATGATTTTAAGCCAGTCATCCAACACCAAAGACAATTAAATCCCAGCATACAAGAAGTTGTGAAGAAAGAAGTCATAAAGCTACTAGATGCCGAACTGATCTACCCCATTTCCGACTCACCATGGGTAAGTCATGTGCAAGTCGTTCCAAAGAAAGGATGAATGAAAGTGGTAGCAAATGAAAAAAATGAGCTCATTCCTACCCGTACTGTGACTGGATGGAGGGTTTGTATTGATTACCGAAAGTTAAATGATGCCTCCAGAAAGGATTATTTTCCACTTCCGTTCATTGATCAAATGTTAGAAAGACTTTCCGGAAGAATGTACTATTGTTTCCTGGATGGTTTCTCTGGATATTTTCAAATTCCCGTCGCCCCTGAGGATCAAGAAAAGACAACCTTCACATGTCCTTATGGAACATTCGCTTACCGACGCATGCCCTTTGGTTTATGCAATGCACCAACAACGTTTCAACGGTGCATGGTGGCAATCTTTCATGACATGATCGAAGACTCAATGGAAGTATTCATGGATGACTTTTCAATCTTCGGTAACTCTTTTGAGCACTGTTTATGTAATCTGGAGAAAATGTTGGCCAGATGCGAGGATGCCAACCTTGTTCTTAACTAGGAGAAATGCCACTTCATGGTGACAGAAGGTATAGTGCTAGGGCATAAAATTTCAAAAGCAGGACTGGAGGTTGATAGGTCCAAAATCGACACTATCTCAAAACTTCCACCTCCGACTTCCGTGAAATCAATTAGGAGTTTTCTAGGACACGCCGGTTTCTACCGACGATTCATCAAGGACTTTTCAAAAATAGCTCGTCCTATGACTCAACTCCTGGAAAAAGATGTCGTGTTTGTATTCTGTGATGAATCCCTTAAGGCATTTGAACTACTCAAAGAAAAGCTTGTCAATGCCCCCATCATGGCAGCCCCTGATTGGACTTTGCCATTTGAATTAATGTGTGATGCAAGCAATTTTGCAATAGGAGCTGTCTTGGGTCAGCGAAAAGAAAAGCATTTCCATCCAATCTACTATGCAAGCAAAACATTGAACGAAGCCCAAGAAAACTACACTACCACCGAGAAAGAACTCTTAGCGGTAGTTTTCGCGTTTGATAAGTTTCGTTCATACCTCGTTCTTTCCAAAACCACCTTTTACACGGATCATTCAGCACTTCGATATTTATTCAATAAACAAGATGCGAAGCCGAGATTGATCTGATGGATACTTTTGTTGCAAGAATTTGATATCAAAATCTGCGATAAGAGGGGAGCAGAGAACGTTGCAGCAGACCATCTCTCACATCTTGAATGTCCAGCCTCAGCGGAAAACATGAAGGTGGATATCAATGATAACTTTCCACATGAATTCCTTATGAGCATAGATATGGTTGTTGAAGAACACCCTTGGTTCGCTAACTTTGCAAACTATCTCGTGAGTGGGGTTATCTTGAAAGGATTATCATATCAGCAAAAGAAGAAATTCCTTACAGATGTCAGACATTACTTTTGGGAAGACCCATACTTGTTCAGGATCGGAGTCGATCAACTCGTCCGAAGATGTGTGTTCGGATATGAATCACAACGAATCCTAAAGCATTGCCATGAAGGTCCAACCGATGGACATCATGGAGTTGCCTTGACCGCAAAGAAGGTATTCGACTTCGGATTCTTCTGGCCTACAATCTTCAAGGATGCTCAAACCATGGTACAATCATGTGACGCTTGTCAGAGGGCAAGTAACATCTCCTCAAGAAATGAGATGCCCCAAAGACCTATCCAGGTGTGTGAGATCTTTGACGTTTGGGGAATTGATTTTATGAGACCATTTCCCATGTACTTTGGGAACCGATACATCCTCGTAGCAGTCGACTATGTTTCAAAATGGGTGGAGGCTCAAGCACTACCCTCTAACGATGCCAGGTTAGTAGTCAAATTCCTAAAGAAACTGTTTTCACGATTCGGTGCACAAAAAGCTCTCATTAGTGATAGGGGAACACATTTCTGTAACACGCAATTAAAAAAAGCTTTATCGCGTTACGACGTTCATCACCGGTTTGCTACGCCATACCACCCACAAACAAGCGAACAAGTGGACGTAACAAACCGAGGTATCAAAAGAATTCTCGGAAAAACTGTCGGTCACAATCGAAAGGATTGGTCCGAAAGACTCAATGATGCATTATGGGCATTTCGTACAGCCTAAAAACTCCCATCGGGATCACTCCCTTCAAGTTGTTCTATGGGAAAGCATGTCATCTTCCCGTGGAGCTGGAACATAAGGCTTACTGGGCATTGAAAACCGCTAATCTTGACCTGGAACAGGCCGGGCAAAACAAGTTCTTTCAAATCAACGAGCTCAAGGAACTACGCGGTCAAGCCTATGAGAACTCCAGACTCTACAAAGACAAATCAAAAAGGTTGCACGACTCTCGTCTAAAGGAACACAAACAATTCCGAGCAGGAGATTATGTCTTGCTTTATAACTCCCGCCTTCGTTTATTTCCTGGAAAATTAAAATCTTGATGGTCAGGACCATACACCTTGAAAGAAGTTTTTCCGTACGGAGCACTTGAAGTCGAACATGAAGACGGGAGAAGTTTTAAGGTCAACGGTCATCGTTTGAAACTTTATATTCAAGAACAATCGGAAACAATTTCGGAGGTCATCAACCTCCACCCCAAAAGCAACTAACAAAGGGGAGGGTCTAGCCAAAGACCCTTAACTAAACATTGGCATCTTATAAATAGCTTTAATTTTAACTTTTGTTCAAATTTGAGTCTGGAAGATGAAGCACGGTCCCGTGCTTGGGAAGGCACGCCCCCGTGTCTGACCAAAAATCTTTACCATGATCTCCGTTGAGTACGTACTTGCTACAGTTTTGTTACAAGCGTATTAACATGTCAGCACGGGCCGTGCTCCACCAGGCACGCCCCCGTGCCTCTCCATCTGATCTCCCTATAAATTCAAATGTTTTTTTTTTGGTTCAATTACAACCAAAATGAAGATATTTTCCAGGGAGAGTACGTCTGAATGGAACCCGGTGAGGAGGCCAAGGACTGAGACTCGTGAGCCATCAACCACGGAAGTAGTCCTCAAGCTGAAAGAACCCATCAAAGAGTTGACTAACATGAATGTGCTTGCTGAGATGCGCTTGCTGCAGCTGTGTGAGCAAATGGAACAAATGAAGGAAGAGATACTCTCGCTCAAACATCAACTTGCAGACCTCTGCAACCGCACCTCCCAATACCCGATGCCCATGCTCCCGCATGAGATGTTCGGAGGCTTTATGTAAACACCTAGTGTAGGGAGGGTGTATTTTAGAGTCTCGTTTTGTTGTATGAGTCTCTCGGCTTGTATTCCCGAATTATAATTAATGGAACTTCCTAGTGTTATGATTTTCACCTTTCTTAGTCTTGAATGATCTAAACTACTCTTGATGACAATTAAATTTGTTGATGGAATTGAAGAAAAATCTTTAAAATATATATACATATATATATATATGTATATATATTTTACAGTGCATTGGAGCACGTGTCGTGCCCCAGTCAACACGGGGTCGTGCCTGATAGTTTGATCAGCTTTTTATCTTTCCTAAAAATACCATCTTTTAGCATCATTCAAACCCAACAATTTCAAACGATTCTCTCTCGGTTCCAGCCACCAAAAACCCCAAATCCACCATTTTCATCAAGATTTCACTCAATCCTTCCACAAAGGTATGTTTAGATCGTTCAGTTTTGTATATTTAGGGTTTTTATTTCAATTTTCGGGTGATTCTTGTCCTAAACCGGATTTCACCCCCTTTCTTGAGTCATTTCTCTTAAATCTCTTGTTTGTAGGGTTTTAATTCTTATTTTCGTTGTTGTTTTATAACTTTCGGGTTTGATTTGGGTTTTTCACCCGGATTGACCCATTTATTCATATTTTTGTTTCAATATTAGTTACCATTGTCATTTGGCTGAAAGTTCCATAACACCCAAAACAGAAAATCACGGGTTTGTGTATACGGACACGTGCACGGGTTTGAATCTCCGATTCTACCCTTTTTAGTGAAGCACGGGCCGTGCCCCACCAGGCACGCCCTCGTGTTCGACCACCAGCAGGTCTGCTGTGTTCCCGTTTAAACATCTCCAAGTCTTGCAGTCAAGCACGGGCCGCGTGCTCACCCTCTGATCAGATTCAGATCAATCTCTTATGGTTTAATTCGTTTAGACTGATTTGCTAATTAATATCTCAGGATCATGGCTCATCCGTTCCTTATGTTCAACAACCAAAATGAGGCTTGGTGTCGTGAAAGGTTGCGCACACTCCACCGACGGGATGAAGAATCACATCTTCGAGTTTGCTATGACACCTTGGACACCGTCGGGCGGAGGGGGCGCTTTCTCAACCTTGTCACCTCTCCATGATGGCGTGTATTTGGAAATGATTGTGATTCCGTACAGGAACTCACGATGGAATTTTTGGCAACATTCAACTTTCAGCAAAACAATCTAGATTATTGGGATGAGGATGTTGTGTCCTTTCGGTTAGGAGGAACTTGGCATAGCACCTCTATTGCACTATTTGGGATTGATCTAGGAATCTACACGGAGGAAGAAATTTATGAACCCACCTTTTCAGCATCAAATCACAGCTTTCCCGACAAGGAAGACAGGCATCATCCAAATTATGGAAGTGCTAGGACAACCTTTTAGAACGAAGTCGGTACCGGGGGGTACAATGCTAGCTGAACCAAAAGTATTAAACTCAAGGATCCTTTGCTTCGTTACATTCACCGTCTGCTCAGTCACTTAGCTACCCAACGCGGTCAAAGCGAGGGGGTGGTTAACCTCAGGGACTTGTATATCCTATACTGTCTAGTGAGGCATGAGCCTTGCAACATTGCATACCTTTTCTGCCGCCTTTTCGCAACTAACTCGGCAGCCGGGGTAAACACCCCCATGTTCGGTGGCGGTTGGATTGTGCAGCTCTAAGAGTACAATGATGAACCAACTCATGGCACCGACGGACCATCTCCAAAATTGCTAGACTTGTCCCTATGCGCCAGCCTGGGTATGATTACCTACCTACCCAATGGTCGAGCACGTTTTCAGGATTCTAGAGGACAGGTTTGGGATCCGGAGGATCCGGAGCAAGTTATAATGGACCTTGACATTCACTATTCACCCCAACATCAGCATACTCCCCATTATTAGCATCACCGTGACACCGGAACATCATCTTCCCACGCCACGGGATTTCCATCCATGATGGACCTTTATGAATCCATCCAGACAGCCAACACTTATGCCCGCCGTTTTTTCGAGATTTGTGAATCCACTTCCGGGCGAGTCGACAATTTATCTGACAGAGTTGATTTGATTGGAGAAGATGTCTCCTACATGAGGCGCAGGATGAACAGGAACTGGGGCGAGGAAAACCTCGACCCATGATGGATAGTTGGTTAAGATCTCGTTGATGCATCATTTTTGTCATAGATAAATCTGTGTTCTTCGGCTATGTTTTTCTTTTATTTTGTGTGATTAAGTACTATCTGGCACTGGCTGATCTGTGCCCTTTCAACCTATCTACTTTTTTTTGTAGGATGTTAATTTTCTAAAAAATTGTACTAATAATTTTGTGTTACCACATTGGATTCATGCTTTTCAGGCCGCTGTGAGTATCAATCACAAGCATTGGATACACCATCTTTCAGGGGAGTTCTTCTGTCCCTTTACCTCTTTTATGCTTTACAATTGTTTGAAACCTTGTACATTGAGGACAATGTAAGCTTTAAGTGTAGGGAGGGGGGGTTTACCATATTAGCACTTGAACTTTGATCACCTAAGTCTCAAAAAAAAAAACTCCATTTGGCACCAATACACTTCAAATTTTCTGTAAACTGCAAGGAAGAAATGCATTTTTCAAACACAAGTTTTAAACAAACTAACGAGTAGAATGACACAAATCATTCTAAGGCATGGCAAGTTAAGCTCAAATAATAGACATGCATAGATTTTGCACTTTTACCCAAATCCATCCGTTTCCGTGAGCATATTTTCAAACCTTTACAACTTTCATTCACAACAATTATGCTTTCATTTTTATCAAATTATTGAGGGTATCATATGTTTTGTGCAAATTAGAACTTGTTTTGGGCATACAAAGCAAACCCACAAAAGGAGATTATTGCATGAAAATGATCTAGGCGTTAGGACACCTACCCTTTTACCCAAACATCCATCTAAAAAACACCTAGCTAGCCCCATCAAAGTCATTTCAGCCTACCCTCATCAACAATCTGTTACCTTTGTGCTAAGGACTCGACTCCTCCAATTAAAAAAATGCATCCTTTTGATTTCAATTTACTTTCATGTCTTCATTTTGCAAAGCCGGAACTTCCCCCAGAAATTTGAGAACATCTCTTTGTACTTATGTTTGAATCAAGAAAGAGTTTGATAAAATTGGAACAAAATCCACCATTTTGTGGAGCTTCAAAGAGTGCCATGAAAAGAAGGACAAAAAGATACGAAATATGCCTTAAGTATGGAAATTGGTCTCATGATGGAAAATGTAGTAAAAACCAAACAACCTCCCAGCATGAGTATACAGAGTTGATCAGTTTGGGTCCTATTAGGCTACAAGCCCAACGAAACCTTAGGAAGGAGAGCTATGTGTACCTCAAGGTCAAAGAGGAAATAAGGTTTCTAAAGATGAGATTCAGTCTTGATAATCTGACCTTAAACGAGTCCTCGCGTTAGTGATACCCCTTCTAACCCTAGCATTGTAGAGGGATTTCTAGTTTTAAATTTAGTTTACCCTTTATTTTTAGTTAAATAAGCCCAAGTCAAGCCCTAAGCATCAAACCATCATCCAAAAATCACCCTTATCCAACCCATAACCCAAAAGACCTTTTGATTCATGCAAAAGTTTCCTATAAAGTGGTGGAGTTTCGATCTCTTAACAAGCATATAACTAGAACATCTCATATTGATAATCGAGTGTTCTAAACATACGCCATTACACGTATGACTACAAATATTTAGCCGAGTGTGTGTGAACATTGTGAGTAGTGCTAAAGTATCGCTAGTCTATAACTTCATAAAACAAACCATTGCCTCAAGAATATCACTTCATAAGTTCATATTTGCTCGATTGAAACTTGTTTGCTTGGGTTCCTTCTTTAAGGAAGGAAAATCATTTCTTGCTTAAAGTTGTTCAAATTTGCTTTTGAAATTGCCATTTGGAGTAACTATTCAAGGTATTGCTTGAGGAAAAGCAAGGTTCAAGTGTAGGGAGGTTTGATTTGCTCTAAATTATACATATATTTCACATCATTTGCATCCCATTTATTGCCAATTTCTCTATACATTGATTGAATTTGTCGCTTATTTAGCTTCTATTTGAATTCTAGGAAATTCCTGACTCAAAACGAATAATCAAGCAAATAAGCGACGGAAAATGAAGAAATTGGACAAATCAGAAGATCAAGCACGGGTCGTGCCCTACCTTCCAGAAGAAGACAGAAGTCTCCCAGCCAATCACGGGCCGTGCCCCACCAGACACGCCCCCGTGGTCAACTTAGAATTGTACCAGTGTACATTTGTCCCCCGACCAGGTGTAACACGGGGCCGTGCCCAGTACATGTTCAGTACGTCCGCGACAGAAAACAAAGCGGTTACACTGTGGTCCCGGCACGGGGCCGTGTCTCACCAGGCACTGGCCGTGCCCCATTGCTCAGACAGTATAAATAGAGCTTCTTGGGTCATTTTTAGATAGAGCCCTCTTGGAGAAATTTCACTCACAAAAACACTTGGGAACCAGGCTTGGGAGACCATTTGGAGGCTAAGGAAGATCCATTTCATCACCAAAATACACCTAGAAGATCACCACACTACTCCACTTGAAAACTTTGTTTTTATCTTTGATCTTATTGTGACTTGCATGTATTCCATTTGTGTTGTTGTTGTTTATAAGCTCACCATGAGCTAAAACTCTTTTCAATCATCTTAGTTTGATGAAGCTTAATTAATTATGTTGAACTTATGATTATGGCTAAAATATTATGTTAATGTAATGATAAGTTTGTGTTAATTTCTTGATGGAGTTGCATGTCTAAATGTTTATGAATCAATTAAGGGTTTATAAATGAAAAATTATATTGTGTTGGAAAACCTATAAGACTACCATTTATTTATAATTTTACTATCTTTTGGTATGATGTTATAGTTAGGAATTAGGAATGAATCTTTGAAACCTTTATTGTGAAATAAACATTGAGACACGCAAACCCGTTAATTGTGTTTGGAAAAACTAAGAGAAATGTTATGATTATTCTTTAAACAATAGTTGTGTTAATTAAAGTTTTGATGACTCAAACTTAAAATTTATATGACTTTGGCCTACAATTTCATAAGTTAAGAAATTACACATTTTTATCTAATTAAACTAATCTTAAGTGGGCAACATGTAATTTACTCATAGATGTATTTCTTAATGATTATGGGATTAAAAACCTTGACATGATTCTAATTCAATTGCTTTAAAGAACATTAACATAATTGCAAGTTTTAGCCATATAATTTATCTCGACATAATTATAAGAGTGGATTCTAAACTAAAATGATTGTCTCACTAAAACATTTATCACTTTTAAATTAAATCCTTGCAATTTTCTCAAAAATTAATTATTGACATTTTAGAAAAAAAGGAGTCACAAAAAGAAACCGGAACATTGAAATATTTTCTCTACTTAATCGAACAACTGAAGATCTGGATTGAACGTTAAACTGTGTCCATGGATTGACATTCGGTTCTTATTAATCTTATATTACCACCCGACATGTGCACTTGCCTTCGTGTGTGTGGTTTAGTTTAGGTGAAAACCAATTTTAAAACTGACATTTGTGTGAAAAATCTTTATTAAAAATATATATACTTCACGCACATCAATCATCCTTCATAATATGGTGCTCACTTTGCTTATACTGCTATGCCACCTTTTTATGGTACACCACTACCGCCACTGCCATCACAGCCGATCACCCCACTGCTGCCTTCGATGTTGGGTCCAGCGCCTCTAGGTTGTCAGTCGTACCATGGTAGTCCGCCTGTCGCACCATTTGCGTGGTTTGGCTCTAGTAAGCCCTCACCTTATGGTGTTCCATCATCTCAGTACACAGATTTAGCATCAGTCTTCAGCTCCATGTCTCTACAGCCTCCTACTCAGGACCACAATTACTACATGGATTCTAGAGCTATAAATAACATGCAATTTAACCGAGGTAGTCTATATTCCCTTATCTCTTGTGATAAATCTAAAGGATTAATGGTTGGTAATGGTGTTTTACTTCCGGATTCGCATATCGGTAACTCTTTCTTTCCATTTTCTCGTAACAAGTTGGCATTAAATAACATTTTTGTTTCTAATCAAATGGTTAAATCTCATCTATGTGCGTCGTTTTACTATTGATAATTCTGTTTTCGTTGAATTTCATATGTTTGGTTTTTCTGTGAAGGATCTTAAAATAGGTACTCCTCTCCAACAATGTGACAACGTCGGGGATCTCTATCCGGCATTACCTTCTCAGTCGTCCACTCTTGTTGTCTCGCTTGCTGCTGTCTCCTCTCAGACTTGGCACCAACGTCTGGGTCATCCCTGCGAATCTATCTTTAAGTTTTTAGTTTCTCATAAACTAGTTCCCCATTCTAGTAATATGCTACATGTTTATCATTCTTTTCAATTAAGTAAACATTGTCGCCTTCCGTTTCAAAAGCCTGTTACCAAAACAAGTCGTTTGTTTGAACTTATATATTCTGATGTGTGGACTTCTCCTGTTCTCAGTTTAACTGGTTTTAGATATTATGTCTTATTTTTGGATGTTTTTTCACATTTTATTGGTGTTTCCGTTGTGTGCTAAATCTGATGTTTTTACATTTTTTGTTAAATTTTGTGCTTACGTTGTTAACCAGTTTAAAACGGATATTCAAAATCTGGCATCAAAATTCGGTTCTCTTGTCCTTACAAGTCTCAACAAAATGGAAAAGCTGAACGTACCATCTGAAAGGTTAACAACATCATTTGCACTCTCCTGTTTCAGGCCATTCTCCGCCCACGTTTAGGGCAGAATCGTTGAACATGGTTGTCCATACTCTCTACCTCCTTCCTACAAGCACTCTCTCGTTTCGTGCACCGTTTGAAGTGTTTTATGGCTTCTTCCTTACGTACGTCTATCTTTGAGTATTTGGGTGTCTCTGTTACCCAAATCTCTCCTTGACTACTCCTCACAAACTGTCACCACGCTCTACTGCTTGTCTTTTTTTGGTCTGTCTGCTGATCATCGAGGTTATCGACGCATGGATCTCATCACTCAACGGGTCATTATCTCTCGTCATTTAACCTTTGATGAGGCTCGCTTCTCGTATGCCTCCTTTCAAACATCTCCCCCATTGTGTGAATACTCGATCTTTGGATCACCAGACCCCATTCATGCGGGTACCACCGATGTAACATCCATGATTTTCCGGCCTTATTTTTTTATTTTATTTATTATTGTTCTATTTTTTTCTAAACAATAGTGACATTTCATTTCAATCTCATACTTGTTCAAACTCAAGATGTCACATTAATAACTATTTCTTTTTTGTAACAATTCAAGTTTTCAACCTTACTATTATATACATTATTATATATATATATATATATATATATATATATATATATATATATATATATATATATATATATATATATACTTCGTCATAGTAATTGAATCAAAAATAAAACTTATGAGCCTTAATAATGTATTTATATATTTTATATATGTGTATTATTTACTAATATATATGTAACTACATGTATTTAATTTAATCTTATTAAACATCGATCATACAATTGGTAATTTTATAAAAATGGAAAATTTTCTTTTATAAAATATTTATAATTTAACAAATAATAATTACATTGTCAATTAAGTTATTCATTATTTCTTATTTCACCGATGATTGATGATATTAAGAATACTAATATTCATAAAAGCTGACGGTTTACAATATGTTGGATTTATTTAACTCATGTAATGCATGAGTTTCTAACCTGGTATTAAGAATATATGCTTTCGTCAAAACTATATTGAAAGAATTACACTTGATCAAAAAGGGTGTGGATGGGTGAGGGTGATTATGTAGATTTTATAAAATAGGTCTTAACTAAACTGTGGATTGATGTTTTTTTTTAAATTGTGAAACGATTTTTACTTATTGAAAATCCTTCAACATATCACGTCGGTAATATTTCCTTCTTTAAACACTAAAAGGCAAAAGAGAGCCTCATATTTTGATGTTTTCAAAAGATAGTTTTACAATATTACAATACCATGCTACGCTGATTTTTAGTTGTGGTACACCCTCAGGGACAACAAGCAGATTTCGAGTGTAGATTGAAACGATCGAAGGTGATTAAGTTATGTAAAAACCAGGGGCTGACCTAGTAAGGGACTATGGGGGGCAGCCGCCCTCCATGAAAAAAATTAGTGTAAAATATGCACTAAAATCCCGATCGCCCCCATAAAATTTTAAAATATCCCCCGATTGCCCCTCAATGAAAAAAATTTATTGTTATATGCACGTTATATATCACTACTCAGTCGACCTCAAAAATTTCCGACCCCCATGAAAAAATTCTGGGTCCGCCACTAATAAAAACCCTAGTTGAATAAGGTTTGAAAGCGAAAAAACAGAAATGCCCCTCAAGTGAGGGGCACGTGGATAGTATTTAACAGCAAACATGGATGGAGTTAGGGGCGATGAGTATATTGGAGTAAAAATAGTAACCATAGGGAGGAGAATAACCATTTTCAAACTATTGAAGAATAAGGGTTAAAATGGTCAAACCATGTCGGAGAAAAAACGAAGGGTGTGTTTGGGATTCCTTATTTAACCTCAAAAAGTTATTTTTATCAAAAGTAATAAGGAGGTTTGAAAAGTCGCACCTTCCTTCCTTCTTAAAAACAATTTTTCTCACCCTATTTTTCCACATCCTTTTGGTTTGAGAAGGAAAACTTTTCACACTCGGAACAAATTTTTATCTTATTAACTTTTTAGAAAAATTAATAAATCAATAAGTAGATTTGAGAAGGAATCTCAAACACCCGCAAAGTCTAACTCTAAGAAAACATGATATCATTTTAGGTAAGGAAAAAAAAAAGATCTCCATGTCAACGTGGAACAAGGTACGGTCGCAGGGATCTTCGCTGTTCCATTGATCGTAACCTATAAGCAATTGCCTCGTGCCACCATAAGCATATCTTCACTTCGTGATCCACGTACACTCTCTTCCCCTTTGTTATCAGGTTCTAACTTGTATGACTAATTGACTATTACGTTTTTAATTTGTTTATTATTAGTTCAAAATACTTATCAACAATTGACATAAATTGCGAAGAAGATGAGGCTGTTGAAGGTAGCTACGTGCAATTTGAACCAATGGGCAATGGAATTCGATTGCAATTTGAAGAATATTAAAGAATCGATAGTTAGGGCTAAAGAAGCTGGTGCTGTTATTAGGCTTGGTCCAGAGCTTGAAATCACCGGCTATGGCTGTGAAGATCATTTCTTAGAACTTGATACTGTCTCTCATGCGTAAGACTCTTTTAATATCGCTTTAAATTGCTCAATTATGTTTCCAGATCTATAGTCTGATTACGCCTGTTTGAACCGTTTTCGTTTGAACCGGATAGGGATTTCCATTTTTTCTAGTTCTTTTATTTTTTTTCTTTTAAATCTATTTTTTAATTAATTTAGTATTGTAAGTTTTATATTTTATTTAGTTTTCATATGTCATTAAAATTGCAAATTCACTTTAAAACACAAGTATTTTTATATTTTGTATCTATATACATGGTTTTAATTTTTATAAAATTTATTATGACGCCATTCGTCCAACTGGTCCGACCAATGAACCTCTAAGGCGGTCAGTTTGTTGTCCGGTCCTGTTCTAAAAACATTGGTTAAAATGCATCTATTAAGAAACTATACATGTCAGCATTTTTGCACATTTGAAATGCCACCTCGTCAATTTTGACTAGTTTTAGCTGTAACAGGTCATTATTTTAAATTTTCTCACGGTTACGTGTATTTTAGATAAGTTTAAGGACTTTAATATACCAAAGTTAGGTTACAAGACCTTTTCATTCAAAATGAGAAATTATGTTAGTATGCAGATGGCATATTAGGGAATTGGCCTATGAACCTAATACAGTCAGTGAAAAAAGAGGTTATGATTACATTATGTTTGCTTTCTTGCAGGTGGGAATGCTTAAAAGACTTGCTTCTTGGTGATTGGACGGATGGGATATTATGTAGTTTTGGGATGCCTGTTATCAAAGGTTCTGAGCGTTATAACTGTCAAGTGATATGTATGAACAGAAAGATAATTATGATACGAGCGAAAATGTGGCTTGCAAATGATGGAAACTATAGGGAACTTAGGTGGTTTACTGCATGGAAACAAAAAGACCAACTTGAAGAATTTCAACTTCCGAGTGATATTTCTGAGGCATTGCTACAAAAAACTGTTCCTTTCGGCTATGGGTTCATGCAGTTTTTAGACACGTAATGTTATAACTTTTTCTGTGTTTTTTCTTTCAATTTAAAGATCTGATAATTGCGGATTTCATTTATCTTAATCAGGGCTGTTGCAGCTGAAATTTGTGAAGAGCTTTTTACTCCAATTCCTCCTCATACCGAGCTGGCATTAAATGGTGTTGAAGTGTTTATGAATGCTAGTGGAAGTCATCACCAGCTAAGAAAGCTTGATCTTCGCATTCATGCTTTTATAGGTGCCACACACACTCGTGGTGGTGTGTACATGTATAGTAATCATCAGGGATGTGATGGAGGCCGCCTTTATTATGGTAAGTAGCTTCCTTCAGTTGCCTTGTCGTTAGAGGTGCCAATTTGATTCATTTACTTATGAATTGGTTGGTTTGGGTTAATATCTTATCTTTGCGAGTCAGTTGTAAAATTAAAAAAGTTAGCTGTAAGGTATAGCTTCAAATTGGTCAAACAGGTCAAAAGTTGTCATCTATTTGACACACTATTTATTTATAGGAAAGTTGAAATTTTTGTACAAGAAGTGCTTTTGGGTCAACCCACACGAGTCCTATTTGACCTGATACTCAACCCGCCCATTTTGTTACCTCTAGTTGTCATATATAAAATGCAGCTATCTTTTGGAGGATCAAGACCACCTCTCCCCCCTTCTCTTCATATGGTACCATCATGAATTCTGTTTACTTGAGAACATTAAAGGAGTCTTTATACTGCAGATGGATGCGCATGTGTAGTTGTTAATGGAGACGTAGTTGCACAAGGCTCACAATTCTCGTTGAAAGATGTGGAGGTGGTGGTTGCTCAAATAGATCTAGACGCAGTACGTTTATATTCCTAAAATTATGTTTTCATTAACATAATATTATTATAATTCAAAGTCCATATGTTCTTTCATATCATCCACATTGCACATTGGACCTCCCAGGTTGCTAGTCTTAGGGGATCCATAAGCAGTTTCCAAGAGCAAGCAAGTTGTAAAAAATCTGTTTCATCAGTAGACGTGCCATACAAGCTCTGTCAGCCTTTTAACCTCCAACTGTCGCTTTCAACTCCACTGAAGCAGGTCAGTTGATTGGTCAACAAGCTTTCTAAAATTTTATTTCTCATGGTTACACTTTCATTGATCACTTTTTTTAAAATTATTTTGTAGGTTAATTATCACTCACCGGAGGAAGAAATAGCTTTTGGTCCTGGTTGCTGGCTTTGGGATTACCTAAGAAGAAGTGGAGCTTCTGGTTTCCTTCTTCCACTATCTGGTGGAGCTGATAGCTCTTCAGTAGCTGGTATTGTTGGATGCATGTGTCAGCTTGTAGTAAAAGGTCAGATTTACCCTTTTACAGAAACTATCAAGATCAAGGTTCAATTTTAATATTGTAATAATGTGTTATATCTTCATCTAGAGATTGCAAATGGAGATGAAAAAGTGAAGGCTGATGCTGTAAGAATCGGTCATTACACTAACGGACAATTCCCAACCGACAGCAAGGAATTTGCAAAACGTATATTTTACACAGTTTTCATGGGATCAGAAAACAGGCAAGTTCACTTTATCAGCATTAATAATGTCTTTTTTAATACTTTTTCTGCATTGATTTGTTAAAAGATTGTCCCATGTACGTTACAGTTCGGATGCCACACGCGGACGGGCCAAATTGCTTGCTGATGAAATTGGATCATGGCATCTTGATGTGTCTATTGACAGT
Source organism: Smallanthus sonchifolius (assembly GCA_023525975.1). Lineage (NCBI taxonomy): Eukaryota > Viridiplantae > Streptophyta > Magnoliopsida > Asterales > Asteraceae > Smallanthus > Smallanthus sonchifolius. The sequence goes on along the minus strand of CM042026.1, from coordinate 6,149,620 downwards.
GTGGTATCTGCGTTTTTATCTTTATTTCAAACACTTACCGGGAAGCGTCCCCGTTACAAGGTTAGAAAAACATTAAATCCAAAATGCTAATATTCTCATATTTTTTTCAATCTTTCATTTTCTTTCTTACAGGTAGATGGAGGGACTAACATTGAAAATTTAGGGCTGCAAAACATACAAGCCCGGATTAGAATGGTTTTGGCGTTTATGTTGGCATCATTATTGCCATGGGTTCATAGCAAACCCGGGTTTTATCTTGTATTAGGTAGCTCGAATGTGGATGAAGGGCTGCGTGGATACCTAACAAAGGTATTTTTTAAATGTGACTTTATGATTCTGTATAAGTTTGGCAAATATTTTGCCCATATATGTGGGTTAGATGGTGTTTTTATTATATATCTTTTTGTAGTATGATTGCAGTTCTGCAGATATAAATCCAATTGGAAGTATCAGTAAGCAGGATCTTAGAATGTTTCTGAAATGGGCCGCCATCCATCTTGGTTTCTCATCTTTAGCAGAAATTGAAGCTGCTCCACCAACTGCTGAGCTGGAACCTATACGATCCGATTACAGCCAGGTATTTAGTGGAGGTCGCAACATGGTGGGTCACGTGGGTTGGGTAACGGGTCAAAACGGGTAATTTTTTATGAACTTTGTAATCTTTTTGGTTCTTTTCACCATTTTTTGGATGCTCAATCATCTGCAATTGTGGGCATTTTTAGAAGCTCTACATAATGAAGAAATACGCACAAACGCACGCATGATTTTTGGTATATTCTGATTCCCATGATTTTTGCATGAATCAGCTGGATGAAGTGGACATGGGAATGACATATGAGGAACTTTCTGTATATGGAAGGTTAAGGAAGATCTTCAGATGCGGCCCTGTGTCTATGTTCAAGGTTTGTCTTTCATATCCATCAATGTCTTTTTTGTCCCTATAGAAAACATGTAATCAGTAAATATACTTTGGACCATTTGAGATAAAACACAACCCGATACTTTCATTAGTAAACTGGTCGAAATTTCCACCAATAAATGGTTTATAGATTATGTTATATATGCTCTCATTGTCTGACGATGTGCTTATGGTTACAGAATCTATGCTTCGGTTGGGGCTCAAAACTAAGTCCTTCAGAGGTAGCCGATAAAGTGAAGCATTTCTTCAAATATTATTCCATTAACCGTCACAAGATGACTGTATTAACACCCTCCTACCATGCCGAGGTATTCTCTTTTCTTCATGATAATATGTTAAATATCGAGTATAAACAGATGCACAATACAAACTTACGGTTAATTTGTGTGCAGAGTTATTCACCTGAAGATAACAGATTCGATCTTCGCCAGTTTCTGTATAATTCAAGATGGCCCTACCAGTTTCGTAAGATAGATGAACTTGTGAGCGAGCTTAGTGTTAATAAAGATGCATCTACTTCAAATGGTGTAGGAATTGTTGCAGCTGGTTCGGCTGATCCAAAAGCCGGCCTCTAGATTTCGACTCTAATGGTTTTCGAAAATTTGACATTTTTAAACCGGAATGGTGGATTCATGTCTGATTTAAATTTGTTTGCTTCTCAATACAATACAAAGAAATAATTTGGAAAATATATAAAAATGTTATGTTTTATTTAATTTTTTTAACGGTACTTTTTAATATAACATGCCTAGGGATGGCAATGGGACGGGTTTAAGTAATCCCAACCCCAAACCCGATTATAAAAGTTTGTCCCATACCTGGCCCAAAATCCGCCAGGTTTCTATCGGGTATGCCCGCAGGTTTCGGGTAAACACGTTACATTGTAAAAAATACCCGTTGGGTATACAAGACTCAAAACCCGTCAGGTATCTACCGGGTATATATAAAAATTGTAATTAAAATAAAAAGGAAAGAAAGAAAATCATGTCGGGAATATACATTTAAAACAAATACATTATACATACTTGAAATAAATACGGTATATATACTTAAAATCAATAAAAAAAAGGAAGAAAACTACGTCGGGAATATACATTTAAAATAAATACATTATACATACTTAAAATAAATACGGTATATATACTTAAAATCAATAAAAAAAGGAAGAAAACTACGTCGGGTTTATAATAGGGTAAACGGGTATATATGTTATTGGGTAATCGGGACAGGTAAACGGGTATATCACCATATCCCATACCCGTCACAAACCAGTGAAAAATTTCAAAAGTAATCCCAAACCCGGTCCCATACCCGATTACCCGACCTCATACACCCGTCCCGAATGTTTCGGGTTTCGAGTTTTCCCATCGGGTTTGGGTTTCATTTTCATCCCTAAACATGCCCAATATATCATTTTCCAATTGTTGTAACACGGTCACAATGGTGATCAAAGGATTTCTTTAAATGTTCAATGAATCAGTGTCACTCAAGTGTATACCGTTCTCAGCCCTGTCAGATACGCATATAACTCGTAAAAGAATTTTACATGTCCTATGCGGTTCCGCCCCTGCATGATCAGTTTGTCTCGGCCCGACCCGACCTAAGAGTATATTAAAACATCCAAAAGCAATAAACATGCAATAAAAGTTGTTTAAACATTAAATGATACAAATTCTAAAGTTATCTACTTCATATCAACCAAAAAAGGAGAACACAAGAGAAAGGGATCTCTTCTTATGTCATCTCCCTCTTCTCCATGTAATGTAATGATGATCCCATAATTCTATTAAACAAAATTAAACTCTCATATCTCTGTATCACCAAACAAAAACCCTAAAGTTCATCATGTTCATCGTCATCTTCGGTTGAATCCGCACCACCACCAGGGGCACCACCGGACCTCTGATAAACAGCGGTTATGATCGGATTACAAACAGCTTCCACTTCTTTCAGCTTCTCATCATACTCCTCTTTCTCAGCTGACTGGTTATCATCTAGCCATTCAAGTGCTTCTTTTGTTGCTGCTTCAATCTTCTCCTTTTCATCTGACTCGAGCTTATCGGCTAGTTTATCTTTGTCATTAATTTGATTCTTCATGTTGTAAACGTATGTTTCAAGGGCGTTACGCGCGTCGATCTTTTCTTTCACCTTTTTGTCTTCTTCCGCGAATTCTTCTGCTTCACGAACCATACGCTCGATCTCTTCTTGGCTCAATCGACCCTTTTCGTTTGTGATTGTGATCTTTTCCGATTTGCCAGAAGCCTTGTCTTCCGCCTTCACGTTTAAGATACCGTTGGCGTCTACTTCAAATGTGACTTCAATTTGTGGGGTTCCCCTGGATTAACAAAAGAAGAAACAAAAATTACTAAATTAGCCCGTGTAAAGTGCAAATGCGTTTTAAATTAATATTAACACGAAACTAACCTCGGGGCTGGAGGGATTCCACTGAGATCAAAAGTTCCAAGAAGCCTACAGTCCTTTGTAAGACTTCTTTCACCTTCATAAACCTTGATGGAGACGACAGTCTGCTGATCTTGGTAGGTGGTGAATACTTGAGATTTTTTGGTTGGGATCACGGTGTTTCTTGGGATCAATTTGGTCATCACCCCTCCAACGGTTTCAATACCGAGGGTAAGTGGAGCCACATCCAAAAGAAGGATATCTACACGTGAACACGTTTGTAGAATTAGCATTGTTTTGTCGAAAGATTAATCTACACTAAACCCAACCAGACCTGTCTTAGACCTCTAAAAACAGGGTATGTGTGATAAGAAAAAAATGAATTACCTTTAGTTTCATCACCACCCTCTCCACTCAAAATGCCTCCTTGAACAGCAGCACCATAAGCGACTGCTTCATCAGGGTTCACACCCTTGTTTGGTTCCTTCCCATCAAAGTAATCCCTGAGGAGTTGTTGAACCTTTGGAATTCTGGTACTCCCACCAACAAGAACAATCTCATCGATCTGGCGTTTCTCCAAACCAGCATCCTCCATGGCCTTCTTCACGGGTCCCATGGTCTTTCTGAACAAGTCATTGTTCAGCTCCTCAAATCGAGCTCGAGTCAAGGGCTCAGAGAAATCCACACCGTCGAAAAGTGACTCAATCTCAACACGGACCTGGTGCTGGCTACTCAAGGCTCTCTTGGCTCGCTCAGCTTCCCTTCTTAGCTTTCCAAGAGCTCTGTGGTCCTTGCTGATGTCTTTTCCATGCTTCTTCTTGATCAATTTGATGAAGTATTCCATAATCCTTTGGTCAAAATCCTCACCTGAAAGATACAAACAAAAATTCATTAAACACAGTGACAAATCATCTCATAACACTAGATCTTTAGATAGTTAACTAGTTACAAAAAATATAATTACCTCCAAGATGGGTATCTCCATTTGTGGCAAGAACCTCAAAAACACCATTATCAATTGTCAAGATACTGACATCAAATGTTCCACCACCAAGATCAAACACGAGAATGTTCTTCTCACCGCCTTTCTTGTCAAGACCGTATGCGATAGCAGCAGCCGTGGGTTCATTGATGATTCTGGCAACATTCAAACCAGAAATCACTCCAGCATCCTTGGTAGCCTGCCTTTGGGCATCATTGAAGTAAGCTGCACAAAGATTCAAATAATCAACAAGCATGTTTCAAGGGTACATAACTAAATCCTGCAATCTGCAATTTACGATTTTCATACCAGGAACTGTGACAACAGCGTCCTTAATCTTCTTCCCGAGGAATGCTTCAGCTGTCTCTTTCATTTTGGTAAGAATCATCGCGCTAATCTCTTCAGGACTGAAGACCTTAGTTTCCCCATCCTTGAGTGAAACTTGGATATACGGCTTCCCGTCTTTGTTCACAATTTTGTAAGGGAAAAGCTTCATATCCCTCTGGACCTCTTTGTCCTCAAACCTGTTAACAAAAATATAAAAATGTTAAATAACATGAAACAACATAATTCCAATATCTATGCACAAGCAGGTAGGAAGATCATATCATACTTTCTCCCTATAAGTCTCTTAACATCAAAGATGGTCCGTTCGGCATTTACAGCCGCCTGATTCTTCGCTGCCTCACCAATTAACCTCTCGGAATCGGTGAAAGCCACCCACGATGGCGTGATACGGTTTCCTTGGTCATTGGCTATGATTTCAACATGACCGTTCTTATAGACTCCAACACAAGAATAGGTAGTTCCAAGATCAATCCCAATCACAGTTCCTAACTTGCTGGCTTCTTCTTTCGCAATCGAAATTGCAGATAGGCAACCTGTAACACATTAGGGTTAGCACGTAAATACAATCTATCTTGTAATCAACAGCTGAAATAAAAACTAACACAAAGTTTATAGTTGTGACATGACATCAGGTCACAATCAATTGCACATTATATAAGACCTAAAATTGACATATTAAATCCTTTAATTATCGTAAAACTTATTCTGCATCATATTTACAAGGTAATTACCGATTAATCCCGAACATTACTCTAATTCCGGAGGATATCAATTAATGAAAATCATGCAAAATTCACCGATTAATTCCTTAGTAGTTGATAAACTCTTTATTGCTAATCTCCATATCAACACTAAACGATCAAGTACAATAACTTCATCAATTATCACATAATGAATTATCTTATTAATATCAGTATCACATAAACCTTAAAATTAAGCATATTCGACACGAAACCCCTACAATTTTCCCAAATCTCAAACGAAACCGGATCTAAACCAAACTGAAACAATAAACTAATTCACAGACAATTAAAACAGGTGAATTTAAAACGACTAAGCCTGCATTATTCACATACATGCTAGATTCATACACAAAAGCATAAAAATATCTAAAAACAGTATAAACAGAAACAAATCAATATCTGAAAACTTTACCGATTAAGACGATTGCCAGCACGATGCCGGAGCGAGCCATACTTCACCGCCGTGCGCTCTGGAATTAGTGTTGTGGTGATTATCTGTGAAATTTAAGGGTTTGCGAAAGGAAACTTTTTTTCTGAACTCGGATTCGTTGGGAGGGAAATTTGATGAAGAGTAGGGTGGTGTGGAAGGGGTTATATAGAAGCGCGTGTGATTTGTTCGGGTTTCTCGCGAAGACACTCGATTTCTTGTCATCGGTGATGACATGGACCAATCATATTTCAGGTGTGGATTTTTTAGCCAATAAGGAAGAATCTCGTGGTGTGTCCTACGTGGAGTTACCTCATTGCTTTTGCCTCGTCATGTAGGTGTTGGTTAGTTACAGTTTTAGTCCCTGGAGTTTCGGGTGTTGGCAATTGGGAATCCAAATCCCGGAATTATCATGAGGAATTCATATTTGCCACTATGGAGTCTTTTAATATTTTTGTAATTATTATTTAATATATAAATAAATATTTAATCTTTACAAATTATTAGACGGTTGTGCATAATCTTAATTAATTCCGGGACCAAGAAGAATCTTCTAGATGATAGAGTTGTTTCTTGGGATTCAAATAATCTTCTAGATGAATTTTAGCTTTAGACGCACGGGTAAGAAAGCACAAGCTACTAAACATGTTATTAGGTATATTGTGCCCACGCACGGTTAATGCCAACCATTACACTACGATGGTAGAACTACACTATCAACGCTATATAATCAGGTATACAGAGAAAATTATACGTTCTCATATCATATAGTTAATATAGTTATTATTGGATTCATGAGATATGAACTAATGGATGTGTATGCTTTTGAAGGATTTCAATTGGTCTACTTGCAAAAAGTGTAAAGGATTATGATCTATGGAACTATGCACCAAATATTTACTTTAACTAAAATATAGTTAAAGGTCGACATCTCGAAAGCGGATTAGAACAAACCCACATGATCCATCTTCGCTTACGTGCCAGACGTGCTTTGTCATATCCTGACTACTCTTCTTTCATTGGCTTATTTGTACCCAGCTAAAATAATTCATGGATAACTAACGCGTACACTAGTTTAGCTATAAAAGATAAAACTAGTGAGTAACTCTACCAAGGGTAGGTTCATACTCTAAATGAGGTGTTCATCTAATAAATGGATTCACATATGTGTAGATTAGGAATGGTGTTGCTCCAGCAAGAGTGATTACTTTTGTATATGTTCCATGGAACTAAGAGAAGCACATGGGCATAATAATGTTACCAAGTTATGAACACCTATTTAAAGAAGTACGTGTGTCATCTATCCAAATCTATCACCGGAGATCTTGGCTTAAATGCTAGTTGTCTTCCTTGATTCATTTAGGCTATTTGGGAGGTATATACCATATAAAAATTCAAAGTGAAATCTATCTTGTCTTAGGCGTAATTTCATTGTATATCGTTGTAAATACCAAGTGGCCTGATGTTTTGTTCCATCAAACCATTGTGTTTTTTGCATGAACCTTTATAATGTTTTGGATCCATTAACAACCATAAACTTATTCTTGACTACTAGAAATGGTATACATAGTTCATTTTAGGGTGCAAAAGTCACATCATCAACATATGTTGATAATTTACATACACACTTTAAATCAAATTCCACACATACATTTGCAAGGATGTTCATGGATATTTCTTGTGTACATTGCAAGTTTTACTTGGGAGAGGGGGTATCATTGTAAAATTAACTCCATCATGGAACAATTACAGAAAAGATTAATTGCACATAACTACCATAATCACTACCATAATCTATGAACCTAATGTTTAGAATTGCATATGGTTGGTGTGAAAACCACTAATGTTTGGAGATATGAATCACATACAACATATGTGTACAGGGGCGGCTCAACATATTTTGGGGCATAAAGCGAACATTAAAATTGTGGTTTTTTGTGAAAGTTTTCTAAATATATAAAAGCTACTAAAATGTAATTTTGTGGAGCGTAAAAACGTATAAGGTCAACACAAAAGTTGATAGATTATAATTTCTCTCTAAAAACACAAAAGTTGATAAATTATCACATATAATTTTACGTTAAAATATAGATTGAGGTAGTTTTTTCAATTTTTGGGCCCTTAAAATTTGGTGGTCTAAAGCGGTTGTTTTACTTGCTTGTACTGTAGAGCCACCCCTGTCCGTGTATAACATCAAGGCTCTATTCAAGATTTTTGAAGAAACAAGGTTGGACATGAAATAATGATGTGTGATCATCACACTTTAATATATGATTGGAACATAAAAGGTGTAATTTCATTGTAAATGATAACAAGCTACCAAATTACCTTCTGAATTTGTCTTATGAGTACATAAGTTGTAAGTGGTCAACTAAAACTTCGATTTGTAACTATCCAATTCGGATTTTTATTTAAAGAAATTGGTCTATACGGTTAATAATTTCAACTAGTAGGAAATAACACTTTAGAATAGTTAAAATAACAATTTCAAGGAATTAATGTGTATATAACAAGCATGTTTATGAATATAAGTGTTCTTAACCTAAGGAATTAATGTGTATACAAGAAGCATGTTTATGAAGATGTTTGAGCAAGATTCACAAGGAAAATATGAAATTCTTTTGAATTAAATTACAATACTTTAACCAATACACAAATAAGTTTATTATCTTTAAATTCTTCGAATTTGTTATATCTTATCAAGATTCTATACTTGGTTAGGTTATTATTTCTTGTATGAATTCTCAATTAAAAACCGGCACCTCGAAAGTTTTACTTGGGGGAGGGATATCATTGTTAAAGGTTAATTAACTCCGTCTTGAAACAATTATAGAACAGATTTGGCGTAGACGACCACCAAAACCATTATCATAATCTATGAACATAATATTCGAAATTGCATATGGTCGGTGTGACAAAAACTAATGTTTAGTGATATGAAATATGAATCACATGCAACCATACTTATGAATAACAAGACTGTTAGGGTCATTTTACAAATAAGGATCCTAGATCTTCAACATACTTCGGTATCCTGACAGGTTTCGGTATCCTTAATTTCCTTATTATCTAACCGTTGTATCTTTCCTCTATCTTGATCAATACGCAGGTAAAACACGTGAAGTCAATTTAATCCCTTGAGAATCGGTCTGGAAGTTGAAATAAGCGTGTAGAAGACGCGTAGAACGACCTCCAACGGTCATATTTGAAGACCTGGTCGATACCGAGATTCTCGGATAGTTAGTTAGTATGATCTCTGTATAAAATCAGCAGCTTGGTCGATTAGAATACACACAACAACGCACTTAGCAATAGAATACACTCGCAATCAGTCTTGTAACACTTAGATATCGATCATTTGCTGCTCAACACCTGTAATTCTTTGCCATTTATTGAAGTAACGAGGCAGGTGTCGATTGTCACCTCCCGAGGTTTTATGCCGAAGATCCTGAGCGATCAAGGGCTTTCCTCGTAAACATCTGTATCACTTTTTACGTTATTACTTTGTTTTACACTGATTTTACAAGCACACTACCTCACAAACGAAATTTGGTTACAAAGTTAGTTTTATTAATTTTAACCAAAAACAATTTGGCGCCCACCTTGGGGCAAGTGGTGCTTTTCATCTTCAAATCTTTACTAAAGTTTGTGTTCAATCACTATCTTTCAAAGCTATTTTCAAAGATGTCGTCCCAATCCAAAAATATTTCTGTCTCTGCTCCATCTTCGAGCTCTTGCTTGGTCAACCCTATTCATCCTCCTTCATTTCAAAAAATATTAATCAGCCGAAGAAAACTACTCCTGCGGGTTTTTCAGGGTCCGGAATACCTGCTGGTGGACCTGTGATCGTATCAAACAATGATATCCTCGATTTGTTCTCGAAGATGAAACGACAAATGGAACAACAAAGGAAGACTAACCAAGCACTGTTTCGGGAGATTGAGAAAGTTAAGGAATCGAAGAAATCAGTGGAAGTGACGACCCCGCTGCAACCAAGGATCTTGGATTTCAATTATTCAGGATCCTCAGAAATCCATAAGGGAGATTTCCTTCTCATGCAAACAGGGATTACTGCAGTTGGCCCTACCCCGGCTATCAGAGTTACGACAAATCAGGATCTTGGAGTTACTCCAGGGTCGTTGTTCCAAAATCCTGAGAACGGTAACACATTCAATCAATTTTCAAATGCTAACGAGTTTGTGCAGAAGACAGGAATCACTCCGTCCATGGCCAAGGAGTTAAAGAATTTGATAAAGATGATCTCTAGTGTACCAGGTGTGGTCCAACCTATACCGGAGATGTCCTCTACCAGTCATAGGATCTCCAAATTCGCTCCACCATTATGTGATGCTGAGATCCCCAAGCGCTTCCAAACTCCTAACATGAAGTTGTACGATGGAACTATAGATCCTAAGGAGCACGTCACGCAGTACAAGGAAAGAATGGAGATAAACCCCATTCCCTTAGACCTAAAGGAAGTTTGTCTGTGCAAGGGCTTCAGCTCTACCTTAACAGGATCAGCCTTAAAATGGCTACTTAATGTTCCTCCATATTCTATTACTTCATTCGATCATTTAATTAACATGTTTAACAATCAATTCTCTTGCATTAGAACTTTTGAAAGATTAACAAGTGACTTATACAGGATAATTCAAAATCCCGGAGAATCCCTCTGAGACTATGTCAGCAATTTTGGTCGGGAATCCCTGGATATCCCGAATCTTGACGTTGCCACTGCAGTCCAGGCCTTCAAGATGGGGCTACAGAAGGATTCTCAATTTTACGAAGACCTTGTTATGAATCCTTGCAGGAACCTTGATGAAGTCAGGAACCGGGCATTGAGGTTTATTAGGCTGGAAGATGATAAAAAGATCCAGCAAAGAGTGAATGCTCCGACAAGCTACACTCAACCTAACCGGAAAGCTGAACCCGCACCTTTCAAGGCGTACAGATCCAAGCCGTATTCTAAGCCAGGCAATCACAGGGTCAATGTTGTAGAAGACGACGAGGACGAAGAAGAAAATCCTAAGTTGTTTGAATATTGTTTTTCTCTTGATACGACTGGTTTGCTATTTGTTATGCAGGATCTTGGAGAAAAAGCCAGGTGGCCTCACAAATTTGAGAGGAACTCAGGGGGGAAAGGACAACTCCAAGTGGTGTGCATTCCATGAAGACTTTGGCCATATAACTGAGGATTGTTGCTTTGCGAAAGGAGATAAGCTATCTCCTGAGCAAGGGATATCTCAAAGAATTTCTTGGCAAAGGAAAGAACAAGACCAAGGATCATGACAGGATCCCGCAAAGAGAAAAATCCCCACCGTTGGATGCCAAGGTAATAGGTTTTATATCTGGTAGATATGACATTTGTGGTACTTCTTACTCTGCAGCAAAAAGAAATGCCAAAGAAGCAAAAATAGAGAATGGGGACAGACCTATCAGGACCTCCGGCTTAAATGAAGAAAAGGTGATCTGTTTCGACGAAGATGACAGAAATGACGTACAGGATCCTCATCACGATGTCCTGGTGATTACACTATACATTGCAAACCACTTCATCCGGAGAATACTAATTGACGGAGGGAGCTCGGTGAACATAATTCAGCATGAAGTCCTAAAGAGAATGGGGATCCCGGATTCTGAAATTATTTCAAAATCCTCAGTGCTGGTAAGGTTCAGCAGATAAGTCAAAAGCACAGTCGGAGAGATAAAATTACCGATATACATTGAAGGGGTAAATTCTATTCAAAAACTTTGTGTAATAGATCCTTTGTCTTGATATAATATCATTTTAGGAAGGCCATGGATACACGATACGAAGGCGATGCCCTCAACATACCATCAGTGTGTCAAATTGCCAACCCCTTGGGGAGTAATGAAGATTAACAGTGATCAGAAAGAGGCTAAGAATTGCTACACTTCTTCGATGAAAGCCTCCGTCAAAACCAGGCAAGCATAGCAATTAACAAAGCAGGCCAGGGATGTTCTAGAAGCTAAAGAGCATGATGTTAAAGAGGTATCCCTGGATGCTGAAAATCCATATGTAAAGATCCTTGTAGGGAGCAATATCCATGAAGATATTGAAAAAGATATCATGAACTTCCTGAAGGGCAGAAAAGCAACCTTCGCATGGAAGCATGAGGACATGATAGGTATATCCCAAGATATCATAACTCATAAACTTGGAATTGATAAAAGTTTCAGGCCAATACATCAAAAGCGAAGGAAATTTGCTCCTAAGAGAAACGTAATCATCCAAGAAAAGGTGGAAAGACTTCTCAAGTCTGGAATGATAAGGGAAGTAAAATTCACAATGTGGCTAGCCAACATAGTAGTAGTCCAGAAGAAGAACGGGAAGTGCAGAGTTTGTGTAGACTACACGGACCTCAACAAGGCGTGTCCTAAAGACCCCTTCCTACTACCACACATTGACTCTATGGTCGATGCCACAGCAGGCCACGAAATGCTTACTTGCATGGATGCTTCATCAGGATTCCAACAAATTCAGATGGAACCCTCAGACCAGGAGGATGTTGCGTTCATGACTCCTACATATATTTATTGTTATATTGCTATGCCCTTTGGTTTGAAAAATGCAGGTGATACATACCAAAGGCTGGTGAACATGATGTTCAAAGAGAAACTAGGGGATACCATGGATGTCTACATAGACGACATGGTGGTAAAATCAAAGAGAGCTGAGGATCATCTCAGGGACCTTAAAGAAGCATTTGATATCCTGGACCAATACAATATGAAGATGAACCCTTCGAAATGTCACTTCGAAGTGAGGGTAGGAAAGTTCTTAGGCTATATGGTGACCAAAAGAGGAATAAAAGCCAGCCCAGAACAAATCAAAGCTATCATTAATCTAAAATCCCTAGCAAATACTAGGATGTCCAGAGGCTGACCAATAGAGTAGCAGCACTCAACAGATTTATATCAAGATCCTCAGAAAAATGCAAGGAATTCTACGACATCCTAAAGAAGAACAAGAGATTCGAATGGGAACAGAAGCATGAACAAGCACTCCAATCATTGAAGGAATACTTGTCATCAGCTTCTCTACTGATGAAACCAGAAGACGATGAACCATTATCCCTATACTTGGCAGTATCCCGAAGCACTGTAAGTGTTGTGTTAGTCAAGGATCATGAAGGACAACAACATCTGGTATATTATGTAAGTAAAAGTTTGCTACCAGTAGAAACCAGGTACTCTCATTTAGAAAAAATTATTTTTAGCTTTAATAATGGCATCAACTAAACTAAGACATTATTTTGAAACTCATGTTATTCATGTTAAGACTAACTACTCTATTAAGTGTGTCTTAAGAAAGTCAGAGATGTCAGGAAGGATGGCTAAATGGTCAGTCAAGCTTAGCGCCTATGACCTCATGTACGAACCTAGAATAGAAATAAAGTCTCAAGCACTAGCGGACTTTGTGTCTGATTTCAGCAGTGATATCCAACACGAAGCAGATCTTGAAGTCCAACAACTAGAGGAGTCGAAGGAAGAATGTACTTTATTCACAGATGGTGCTTCAAACGTAAGAGGAACAGGACTGGGAATCATACTAAAATTGCCACAAGGGGACATATGACCCCAATCCATAAGCTGTGAGTTTCAGGCTACGAATAATGAAGCAGAGTATGAGGCGATGATCGCAGGATTACAATTAGTTAGGGATATCAAGATCAGGTATCTTTAGGTATATGTAGACTCATTATTAATTGCTAATCATTCCAATGGTTCATATGCAGTAAAAGGTGAGAAACTAGCCAAATATCTCACAATAGTTAAACAATTATCCATGGAATTCGAAACTTTTAACATTACACAGGTGCCTAGAGAAGATAACACTGATGCTGATGCCTTAGCAAACCTTGCTTCAGCTCTTAGAATACCAGAAGATACCAAAATACCTATCATACACATTCTGAGCCCGGCAATTGAGAAGGTAAATGAAGTATCCAACACTGAAGAAGAAGCAGACATTCGGAATCTTGAACCTATTCTAGGATCCTGGATTTCATCTATTAATAAATACTTGCAGGATGGTGAAATCCCAAGTGATGAAAAGAACCACAAGGCTTTTCGCATGAGAATGTCTCATTTTGTAATTTTCGAGAATGTTTTGTATAGAAAATCAATTGCAGGTCCATACTTGAGATGCTTGGAGGATCCTGAAGCACATGAAGTCCTGAAAGATCTACACGAAGGAGATTGTGGTAATCATACCGGGAGCAGAGCGCTATTTTCAAGGATCCTGAGGATAAGATATTACTGGCTACCATGAGGAAAGATGATGTGACTTACTTTAAAAAATGTGACGCTTGCCAGAGACACAGCAACATACTCCATCAACCGGCCGAACCTTTATATCCAATCATCTCTCCATGGCCATTCATGAAATGGGGAATGGATATCGTCGGCAAACTCCCCAAAGCACCAGGAGGAAATGTCTTCATGCTAGCAATGACGGATTACTTCTCTAAATGGATCGAAGCCGAGGCATTTGTCCAAGTCAGAGAGAAAGAAGTCATCTCCTTCATCAAGCGCAATATCCTGACGAGATTTGGGATCCGGGCGAAGATCGTATGTGATAATGGATCTCAGTTCATTGGCAAGAGAACAACTGACTTCTGTGCCAGTTGGGGAATCAAAATGATAACTTCTACCCCTGTACATCCTCAAGCCAATGGACAAACAGAATCTAGCAACAAGATCATCGTTAACAACCTTAAGAAGAGATTAAGAGCAAAGACAGGAAGATGGGTTGAAGAGCTACCGTTTGTACTTTGGGCGGATAGGACAACCACGAAAAACACGACAGGGCAGACTCCATTCTCCTTGGTATTTGGAATTGAAGCAATGATCCCGGCAGAGATGGTTATCCCTACTGCCAGAACCAACTTTCAATCTTCAGAGACCAACGACGAAGCTCTTGCTCAGGATCTCGATACTGTGGATGAGCTTAGGGATCTTGCCAAAGTTCGCAATGCAGCTTATCAGCAGAGGATAGCAAAGTCATACAACAAGAACATAAGGGTTAGAAGATTCCGAGCAGGTTCCCTCGTATTAAGAAAGGCATTCCAAAATACTACCAACCCCAATGATGGAAAGCTTGCACCAAAATGGGAAGGCCCATACTTGATTGATTCGGAAGCAGGCAAAGGTGCGTACTGGTTGGCTACTATGGAAGGAGAAATCCTGCCAAGATCCTGGAACGCCATCCATCTCAAAACCTACTTTATGTAAGTTGGAATTTATATCCTAACTAAAAATGGTACGTCTTCTTTCCATGATTATTTTTATTATTGTTATTCTTGATCAAAGTACTGACTTGAGCGTCGGAGGGGTGTTAGCCAGGCTAACACCCACCTTCACCAAGATTTCATGTTTTGCAGGAAGTATCTCTAGGGATCCCGATAGAAGAAAGAGATTGGTCATCTCTCCTAAGTTTGTGTATCCTGAAATACCTCGAAGGTTTAAACGGCTTTCGCCTTTCTAAGTATTGGGTTAATACACCCCGCCAGGAGCGCACGATATCCAATTATAGTTTAAGCTGATGCGACTAGTCCATGTAACAGTGGCTAATAATTTCATTACTATTGGCTATTTATTGAGTGCTATGAATATAACAGACGTGTTATTACTCAAGTTTCTCCCGATCATTTAACACTTACGTGTTAAAGCTAAGGTTTTTAGCATTTTCATGCTAACTCAGAATTGGCCTTGCCCACGATATTTGCTTAGCCCATGATTATTTGGCTTAGCCCACGTTATTGGCTTAGCCCACGTTATTGTCTTAGCCCACGTTTTCTGGCTTGGCCCACGATTTTAAATATGTAACACTTACGTGTTAACTCAAAAACTTGGCATCAATATTGTCACACCCCAACCGACGCCGAAATCATCGGGGCGGGACATGTAGACTGTTCATGAGCACAAGGTTGACTAGATTTCAATATTTTAATCATTCAAATTCATTTCAAGTATTCAAGACAAAACCAAATCAAACCAAGTACATAAAATGAAATACATAATCCTATATTTAAAATTATCTAGGTCCAAAACTTATGTTTAGCAAGTCTTGATCAAAATCACACATTAGTACCTGAAACATGAATAAAATAAAGTCAACTAAAAAGTTGGTGAGCATACACAGGTTTGTATATAGATAGCATATAGATTATGAATAAACAAATCCTTACATAACATGATAAAATAAGGCATTTATTGAGAGCAGCTATTGTGTAACCAAGTACAATCAAACCTTTGTAACTAGCATGCAAAATTGTGTTATCGGTAACAATCACCCCAATCTGGGTGGGTTTGTCAGACTCAATAGATCTATCATTGTTTACCGTCGGCTTGAATAGTTAATGATTGCACATAAATTGCACACAAAAGTTAGCACACCTAGCACTCAGGCATAAAGCTCAAATTTGCACACATGAATGTAAAGAGGATTTGTACTTGTGTAGTTTGTGTAAATGTAAGCAATAGATGATATATTGTTCATGTTCCACCCCAAAAAGTGTAAAAGAGTAAAAGGGGCTATGTAATACTCACATGGTTTGAAGGCGTAGCTAACACAAGAGACTAGATAGTAATGCGAGGTCCTTGTAATGCACAACGTTAACCTAGAGTGTAATATGTATCGAATCAAGAGTATGCACAATAGTCTATGTCTAAGGCTAAGGTTAAATTGGATGTATGTATAAGGAATTTGAAGTTGTAGGTGCTAGTGGTTTGTACTTGAATGGTGTTGTATAAAATTAAGGTTTAAGTTTGGAATAACTAAATAGCAAAATAAAATTATTATTTATTTACTTAGTTATAAAAAAAATAATGTAGGTATTAGGGGTAAGTAAGTATAACCTAAATAAATGATTTTTGTTTAAATGTAAAAATAAAACAAATAAGTAAAAGGACTGAAATACCCCTCATTTAACTGAGAAAAACGGACGGTGTTAGCTGACTGGATGAAAGTGGCAATATTTTAAAACCACAAGGATGAAAATGGCAATATTTTAAAACCACGAGGACCCAGATACAAAAAAACAAACTATTGGATGAAAGTGGCAATTTTGACCAAACCACAGGGACGAAAATGGCAGTTTACTCTTAAATAAATAATTGTTACCTTATTCATTTATTTATAAAATATGTAACTTAGTCATTTAGTTATAAAAATGCATTAGATGTTTTATATTAAATATAAATTTCTTTACTTTATTTTTATAAAGATGTGTAAATAATAATTAAATGTAGGGTTTAACAATAAATGTAAATTAAATTTTTGTAAGTTTTAAATAAATAATTTCTATTTATTTTAGAATAGAAATTTGATCTTTTTAAATAACGTTAATATAAATCTTTATAAAATCAATTCTTTTTATTTAAAAATTAATCTGAAATACTTATTGTTTTTTTTTAAATATGGAAATAATTATTCTGCCAAGACTTTTCTCACACACACGACCGTGCCTGGGACAAGGCACGATCGTGCTAGAACCACGGGCGCAACCGTGCTAGTCAGGGACGCGACCGTGTTGACCAATACAGAGGATATAGCTAAGCTGTTCACTAGGCACGACCGTGTCTAGGCCAGGCACGACCGTGTCTAGGGTTTTGAGGCACGACCAAGTCTAGCCAAGGGCATGACCGGGTCTGAGTGTGTGAGGCACGACCGCGCTGGTATTAGCACGACCGTGTCTCACGAAGCACGACCGCGCTAAAAGACTAGCGCGACCGTGTCTGTTCCAAAACAGGAACGAATTGCTTAAATCTTATATTGTTAATGTTGGAAATCATAGGGCTTTCACCCAATATGTTATTACGAGTCTTTTAGTATAGGTTAATTGTATTTAAAACGTGTTCAAAGCAGGGTTCGATTAAACTATTTTGAACGAAACATAGATTTCGGGTTCGTGTTAAATTGGATATTGTAAGCCCAAATCAAGTTGGGGCTTTTGATCTATAGACTAAATAGGAAGTGTAGGTGGTTTCAATTACCCGGAAGGACGATGAATCGATGGCGTACGGTAGAGGTGAGTTCCGGCGACGTCGGGCTTGATCTTCGGCGTCTTCTGCTGCAATTCCGACTAAACCAGCGTGTCCAGAAGCTTTAGAGAGGATCGATAGTATGTTGGCTTGGAAGAATTGCAATCAAATTGGTGAATTCGATGGTCTCGTGAGAGGATTAGGCGGTTATGAGATAAATCGGCGAAATTGAGTTTATTTGTTGTAATTGTGATGATTAAAAGATTTAATTGGGTTCGTTAATGGTGAAAACTGTAGAACGGTTACGAAACCAAACTATTATGTGATTAAAGGCTGCATTTACGTTTCAACTGACGAGAGGCGCGACCGTGCCCATATGAGGCGCAACCGTGCCAAGGCACCGGGCGCGACCGTTCCGAAGCAAGGCGCGCGACCGTGCCATAACACTTGGCGCAACCGTGCCAGAATGAGGTGCGACAGTGCCTATTAGGGTTTCTTGTTAATTTATAAAAATCAGTCCTTGCAAGTTTCAGTATTGACAGATTTGTATAACTATGGACATATGTATAGTTTAATAGGGTATACTCGTGTAAAATTTGTGGATTTGCATTGGAACATAGTATTTAATTGTTGGTACGAATAGAACAAGTCAGTGTACTAAATTTGAATTTGAAACGTGTCACATTGAATTGAAATACAGATAACAAAAATCAGAAATGTTACAAATATGCTGATTCAGGATCCTTAAATGAGTTGAAGACTAATGAGGATCCCGAAGTGTATTTACTAAGCCTACGACGTATTCAATGACTGTACACAGGGGACAACCAAAGGTTGCTGTATTCCGCACTCCTTGATATAATTCGGTATGTCTAAATGTCCAAATTTGTACTCAACAAAGGTATGTGTTACTAATTTTTCACTTACAAGAAGATTTGAAAGCTGAATGACTAAGTCATGATACGTTTGGTACTTTTATTTATTAAAACCAAATTGTGTTTTCCTAAGTCTAAATTTGATAAAAACATGAGAATTTATTATTAAAGATCTGGTATCCTGAAAATATGTTCGAACCTATTCTTTTTTAAGTTTTAATTACCTCAGGATCCTAATTTTGAAAAATATATCAAGGCAAACATGCAACAATCATGGCAGATAGTCATAAACCATTCACAAATATTTAAGGTGCAGGAAAAGAAAGTGATCCGGACTTTATCCAAAACCTGGACCCATCCACCAGGTTCACAAGTTAGCGAATTGTCTATCCCATGCAGGGATCCCCAAACAAAAAAGAAAAATTGTTTTTAACAAGTACCATCAAGATCAATGAAACGGAAGAACCACAAATTCCAGGGCTCAGGCCTAGGCATCATTATCATCATCGTACTTGTCCACCCGCTTCTCACCATCACCAGCACCAACATCCTCGGTAACCTTGCTAGTTTCCACAGCTTCACCGCCGAGTTTAGCTAGATAAGAGCGCCATCCCTGAAGATCCCAAGTTGCATGATCAAAACCTTCAGTAACAGCTTGCTAAGCCATCTGGATCCTGGATTGAAGAATAGCCATGGTCGCAGACCTCTTGTCGTTATCCACAGTCTCCTGCAACTTCTGCTCGGACTGATCCAAATCTTCCTGCAGCTTTTCCTTCAAGATTTAGATCTCTTTCTCCAAGTACTTGGACTTGTTGGCCGCAATTTTATTCAGATCCTTAACCTTCTCCAGAGCTACTTTAGCGTTCTTCTCTGTCGTAACCAAGTTGGCGTTCAGCTTCTCAAGACCCTGAAAGATTTGGATAAATTAAGACTTTTGGGATCCTGAAATTGAAATAGGGATACCAGAAAGCTCTTACCAGACTCAGCAAGGAATGAATCTTCTTCGCAGTCTCACTGGAATCCATGCCCTCAAAGATCTCCAGGTCCACTATGTCAGTTGTTTTCCTCTTCTTACTCCCTAAAGCTTTAGACCGGAGTAGGGGAACCTGGGACTTAGTAGTTGGTGTGAGACCCTCCTTCTTAACAACGACAGCTCCAGACAAGAGGCTATCGAGGTCAGACAAGGAAAATTGAGAGCTCGACTTAGGAATTCCTACAAAAAGATAGAACAAATCAGGATCATGATACTTGATAATACGAATGTAAACTATTCTATACCTGAAGACATCTCGGGTTCGGAATATTGGGTATTGAAACTAGCTTGACTGATGGTAGATTCGGCACGGAAGGATCTCTCCGTAATAGGTATCTCTAACAACGCTTCTATTCTTTTATCTGTGTCACTTCTTGCAGGGACCAGTTCGTCGAACTTTGGAGCTACGCAAAGATAAGATGAGAATCATCAAAATCAAGTTAGAAATATTTAAAATTGCAGCGATCCTAACTATATCCTACCCTTCTTAACCCATTCAAGCGGCAAGAGTTTCCCATCATAATTTGAATCTCTCTGGACAAAGATGAATTTCCCCTTCTAGTCGGTGTCATTTTGAGTAGCTTTTGGGATTAGGTGAGTTCGCCCGGACTTAAGCTGAAGGACGAAACGAGAAGAGCCATGGGTTCTCAAATTATAGACGGAGGACGCCGATGGTCAGAGAATGAGAATGATTCAGCCTTTCAAGAGTAGCCAGGATTCTCCAAACCATGGGCATAGTTTGGGAATAACACAAGCCGGTAAGATTGAAGAACTCGGTTATAAGTGAAGAAAAAGGATACGACAGACCGAGAGTGAAAGGATACGCGAGAAAGCAAACCCATGTTTTAGAAATCAAATCCGCTTTTATTTTGGAATCAGAAGGCCTAAAATGGTTTTTTGAGGAAAAATATTATTTGATTTCAAAAGTTTCATATCTTGATCAGTAAAAAAGCAGAGTTCGAGATCAAAATGGTCAAGGATTCTTTGATCAACGAAATCGTCTATCATTTCAGCAACGATAGAAGCGGCCGACCTAGTCATTTTCGTACCCATGATAACGAAAGTTTAGAAAGAAAGAAGAAATCAGAAACAAAGATTTTTACCTGCTTCAACCTTGAAGAAGATGGGAATGAGAGAGGAGTAATGATGAATATATCCAGAAAATTACAACGGTTAAATCGCCTTGGAAATCGAGAACGGTCATATCGCTACCCTATCATCATTTATTTTTATTTGAATTTTAAAATTTTACAGATGTCGATGAGATTGACAGCTGTTAAATTTTGGGGACAATTGTTAGGGGTCATTTTACAAATAGGGATCCTAGATCTTCAACATACTTCGGTATCCTGACAGGTTTCGATATCCTTAATTTCCTTATTATCCAACTGTTGTATCTTTCCTCTATCTTGATCAATACGCAGGTAAAACACGTGAAGTCAATTTAATCCCTTGAGAATCGGTCTGGAAGTTGAAATAGGCGTGTAGAAGACGCGTAGAACGACCTCCAACGGTCATATTTGAAGACCTGGTCGATACCGAGATTCTCGGATAGTTTATGATCTCTGTATAAAATCAGCAGCTTGGTCGATTAGAATACACACAACAACGCACTTAGCAATAGAATACACTCGCAATCAGTCCTGTAACACTTAGATATCGATCATTTGCTGCTCAACACCTGTAATTCTTTGCCATTTATTGAAGTAACGAGGCAGGTGTCGATTGTCACCTCCCGAGATTTTATGCCGGAGATCCTGAGCGATCAATGGCTTTCCTCGTAAACATTCGTGTCACTTTTTACGTTCTTACCTTGTTTTACACTAATTTTACAAGCACACTACCTCACAAACGAAATTTGGTTACAAAGTTAGTCTTATTAATTTTTACCTAAAAAAAAAACCATTTAAGAGTTTTGAAGAAACAAAGATTAGACATGAAGTAATGATGTGTGATCATCACACTTCTAAGATATGATCGAAACAAAAGGGTATAATTTCATTAAAATGATTAGAAGCTAGCAAATTACTTTCTAAATTTGTCTTCCTAGAACATAAGTTGGAAGCGATAAACTAAACCTTCAATCATAACTACATGGCCCGGATTTTCATTTAAAGAAATTTTCCTATACAATTAATAACTTCAACGGTTAAATTAAATAGTAAGAAATAACAATCTAGAATTTTCTGTGGTTTGGCCCGTTTATTTTTTGTTTTTTTTTTAAATTTTGTCGGACACATTTTATTTTAAAAATATACATATTTAACCGGCTAGACATGAAATACAACTTACATTAACACATTTTTAAGTAAATAAATCACATCTCTACCCAGTGGCGGATCTAGAAAAAAAATCCAGGGGTATCTAAAATTTCGTTTAGGGGTATCTGGATACATAAAACGGTAAAAAAAAAATTCCCGTTGCGCGTCGAAAATTCCCACTACGCGTCGAAAGTTAGGTACCCCTCGCCTCTTCATAGATCTGCCCCTGTCTCTACCCATTTGTGATCTTTCACGCATACATATATGTAGCAGCCAGTATCCCCACCGAGGGGTGATAGATAGAAGTTGCTCTTTTCTCGTATCCCCTGAAGAGTTTCTACAACACATCTTACCATCATTTTCGTCACGGGGGACCCCGAAGCGTTCCTTTGTGGCTGCACGAGGTCAGCTCCGGCGTCTCTTCGAGTCTTGGTTAGGGCTGCATTCACAGGAAACGCTCGTTAGAGGGCCCGGGGGTTGCCCCCGAGGGCACTCCGACGCTCAAGTCAATATCATCATAAAGATATACATATATGTGTTTTTCTACATATCAGAGAGAGAGATAATGAGGGAGAAGAGAGTAAAGATGGGGGAGAAGAACCTGGTTATATGTGTTTTTCTACATATCAGAGAGAGAGATAATGAGGGAGAAGGGAGTAAAGATGGGGGAGAAGAACCTGGTTGCTAATGGGGGATGTGCCTCCATACTTATAATAAGTGTTGTGGGCTTTTTACCCTAATGGGCCTTTCCAGGATGGGTCTGGCTTGTCTGGGCTGGCAGCTGGGTCCTTGAAGGGGGTAGCTCCTACAAGTCCCCCAGTCCTTTGTGCTTGTTATTTATTATAAGGATAAAGGATTCAACTTGTCCATGCTATATCAAATTATAGTTATGTTTTTACTCTCGTTATTCAGGCCTCGTCATTGTGCCACTAAGGGGGGTAGCCCTACAAGTCCCCCAGTCCCGCATTATGTAGTGCAAGTTGTATTATCTCAGACTCCCCAGCCTGTCGTCGCCGGGTGCCGTGTGGGTATGCAATACCAGGTCCTCCAAATCTATCACTGTTGTCGAGTTGCCTCGCAACCATTAACAACCGTTTTCGCAACGTGGTGACTTGTATCGGTTGAGTAACGCTTGGTCTACGCGACCTTGATCTATGTTTTTGTCCTGGATGGACCATTGTTTTGATGTCTCTTGATTCAGACATTTTTTAGGTTTCTTACTTTTTCCATGAAGCGCCCGAGCCATATTTTTCTTCTATCTTCATTGTGAGAGTGTATATGGGGCCTTTCATAAAACCTATGAATCCCTGTATCACCTTTAAGTGGAAGGTGGATAAGGTAGATCTGATCGAGGTACTGCTTGAGGACCACCCATAATCGCCACAAACAATCTATTTTGTGTATAAAAAATATGTATATAAATCCATAGAGGGAGGGGATGAGTTTACCTCCTCTGAATGTATGAATTTGGTTACCTCTTCTTCTAAGTCCGTGAGGTGACAGATAGCTCGCTATCTTTTTATTAAAAGATCCCATAGTTACAAACCTTTGACATGGTAGGCAGCGCCTTTCTTTCTTCAAAGTTCTTCTAGTTGGTAGTATATACACGTGCTGGTGGATAATTTAAATTTTTTGTTGACCAATATTTAGGGCCATCCGGAAGGTCTTGATCATATATGTGATCGGTAGATCACATTCCTTGTGCCCCGATGTATCATGCATCCTACTCAGTAACCTCCGATAATCAACTATTGTCTTGATGATGCTAATATAGTCATACCATCTAGCCCCCCAGTTTAATATTGTAAAGTATTGTAGTATTAAACTAGTAAAAGAAGTGAGAGCCTTTTAAAGGGGGGGGGGGGGGGGCTTTCCTCATTTGGGAAGGATAAATGAGTTGCGAATTTTAAGTCGAGCTCTTGTTGTTCCGTAGCGGGGACTGATAAGCTGAGACCCCTAGTACATGCCTTTTTAGATCAAAAATATCAGTTTAGGTTCTTTTGGCAGACCCTTCTCCTTCTCTGGAAAGAAAATATCAAGTAAAGTCTTTCTTGAAGGAAAGTATCGATTCGAGTCTCTATATTAATTTGTGTCTTTTTGGAAGGAATGTATCCGTTCAGTTTCTTCTATGAATGGAGTATTAGTTCCGCTCTTTCTGGAAGTGGCATACCATTTCAGTTCCTTCTAAAAGGTAACTATAAATTCAGCTCCTTCTGTAAAGAGAATGTCAGTTCAGGTCCCCCTAGAAGGAGAATATAAGTTTGACTCTTTCTTGGAAAAGAATATTATTTCAACTCTTTCTGGAAAGAGAATACTATCTCAGCTCCTTCTGGAAGGAGAATATTATTTCAGCTTTTTCTGGAGGGAGAATATTATTTCAACTCCTTCTGGAAAGAGAATATCATTTCAGCTCCTTCTGGAAGGAGAATATTATTTTCGCTATTTCTAGAAAAGAATATCCGCTCAACTCCTCCTGGAAGGAGAATATAATTTCCGCTATTTCTGGAAAAGAATAGTACTTCAACTCCTTCTGGAAGGAGAATATCAGTTTAACTTCTTCTAGAAGGAGAATATCAGTTTAACTTCTTCTCCAAGGAGAATATCAGTTTAACTTTTTCTAGAAGGAGAATATCAGTTCCACTCCTCCATTTTAGCTCTTTCTGGAAAGAGGATATTGTTTTAGCTCCTTCTGGAAGAAGAATATTATTTCAGCTCATTCTGGAAAGAAAAAATTATTTCCGCTCCTTCTGGAAGGAGAATATCATTTTAGCTCTTCTTGGAAAGAGAATATCATTCTAGCTTCTTCTGGAAGACTTTTCTTCATTTCCCCGTGAAACTTTGTTTCTCCTCGGATGGGAGTAGAGTTGTGTTTCTTCTTGAAAGTTTGTTTCTTCTTGGGAAATTATAATCTTCATCACATCGTCGTGTCGGAGTTCTCCACCATCTAATCGGATGGTGGAATTATTAATTTATCTCCGCCACCTTACGGGTGGGAGTAATCTTCACCATCTTATCAGATGGGAGTTTTTATCCACTATCTTAAGAGATAGGATTTTATAAGTCTCCATCATCTCATGGGATGGGAGTTATCTCCATCACCTCAAGGGGTGGGAGTTTTTATCCACTATCTGGTGAGATGGAATTTTCATCCACTATTTTAAGAGATAGGATTTTATAACGCTCCACCATCCTTAGGGATGGGAGTTGTCTTCTCTATCTGGTGAGATGGAATTTTCATCCACTATCTTAAGAGATAGGATTTTATAATGCTCCACCATCCTTAGGGATGGGAGTTGTCTTCTCCATCTAGTGAGATGGAAGTTGTCTCCACTATCTTAAGAGATAAGATTTTATAACGCTCCACCATCCTTAGGGATGGGAGTTGTCTTCTCCATCTGGTGAGATGGGAGTTGTTTCCACCATCTTATGATATGGGAGTTTTTTATCTACTATGTAGTGAGATACGATTTTATAATGCTCCACCATCCTTAAGGATGGGAGTAAAATGATTATCTCCTTCATGATGGGGCTCTTTTGTAAGAGACTTATACATCCCTTGCATCTATGCTTTGCCAATATGCATTCTTCAAGTTGGAAGAACATTTTTATAACGGGCCATTGATCCTGCAAAACTTCATTAGTAATATTTGTATTTATGTAATAAAATATCCAAGGGCTTTCATATGTAGTGAGTAATTTCTTCTTCCACCTTGGGGATCCAAACACTTTCATGAAGGGGTTGAACACCAGTGGTCATGCCCCATGTTAGCCTCCCAGTTTAATGTTGTTAAATCATATTAGCAATATTTAACTTGTAACAAATCATTATTCAAATAAAATGCGCAATGTATAGACAAGTAATTGATTGTACCGTTTATGCCTTTTGTGAGAAACGATATATGCATCACGAAGATATACGGTCGTAGCCCGAGCTGGACATTCAAGTAACATGCTTGTTTCCTTCTAGCAATCTTGGTTTTTCATAATTGCCGTACTTTTGAGGAACAATCTCTCTTCCGGAGGTTTGTATCCAACATTCTAGGTTTTCGTCGGCCATGCTAGCTTTCTAGTTCAATGTCGATGAACCATTTTAGCGGTATTGAACCTGTGATATTTCGCTCGACAATAAAGATGCCACTTTGTCCCATGTAACATTCTTTTGTTGTTGACTCCATCTTACATATAACGATGTGTGCTTCCTTGGCTCTTATCTCAGTAGTGGCCACTCTGGAAATGATTGACTTTGATAGATGTTGATAATTAAGTAGCAATCACAGCCACGCCGCCTCTCCATTTTTCCGAGGTCGTATCATGTGCGTCCCAGGTGATACTATTTTTCTCTTATATTAACATATCCGTTTTTCATTCATTTCCCTTTGAGTCGACATACTGCAGCATATGGATTCCTTCTAGCATCGACTGCAAGGGCATACATTTCATTCAAACCATCCATACTGAGTAGAGGCAATACTTCTTCATCAACCTTATGCATTTTGGGCATACCTACATATCTACTAAACCCCACACCTTCCAACCATCTACTAACGCCATTTATACTGACGGGTTCAAAAATAAAGTCATTCTTCTCGTGATTTTGCCCCCTCCCCTTTTTTTAAGATGGGTTCACTGAGATAGGCTTTGCCCGAACCTCTTTTGCTTATAGCAAACTCTTGATTACCAATCGATCCATAATTATCAGTAGATGGAGTTGGTGTGAAGGTCCCTGGACTTCTAAGAACGATCCTTTATGCTCTTTTGGGACATTCTTCACTCGATCATTCCTATGACTTTCGAATTCAGTCATCTCTTGATGGTTTTGTGATTCTCTAAGCATGTTTAAAATCATACACCCATGGGTCGTTCGTCATCAACACGTAATTAGAGGCAGCAGGTAAGTCACCTAGTTTTCCCCCATCTAACATTTTGACCATTCAATCATCTTTGTTCCATTGATTCCATGTGTGACATCGACGTTATTCCTACATTCTTAACCTTGAGTGTTGAGTGCTAGGCAAGACATGCATGTGTATCGGTTTAGACTTTTAATGGTGGCCTTTCTCATCCCCTTCTCTTACAAAACGAGTTGGCCTTCCCTAATCGTCGTTTAACTCTAAGAGTCGTAGCATCTCGTTCTTTCCATGTATTAAGTGCTCTTTGCATGAGACATGTAATGTGAGATAGGCCCTTCATAGGCCTCGTTTGTCTTGATCTTACCCTCTTGGCTCATCTTCTTTGCAGTCTTTTGAGTTCCTTCAGTTTTCATTCCTTCCTTCATGCCGCCCTTCCTCTTAGTCCCTTCGGTTGGGAGATTTGCCCGTTGGTTCTTGGGTAACGAGCCATTCCTTTTTCCTTCATGTGCTATTGTGACCTTTTTTGCTTAATGTGGGGGTTATCCCTATAGGTCCCCCTAGTCCCAAATCTGCAACTTCTGTCCTAAAGGACTTTTGGTGGGTTACTTATTCAATCCAAGGCAGACCCCCATTCCCTGTAAAACTATCCTTTTTTCTTTCCCCCTTCTACTTTTTCATACATATTAAGGCTTATTCATGTCTAGTGAGATATTGTCATGGAACTGCTTATGGAGGGAGATGCTCATGGTAAAGGCTCCAGGTTTCTAAAGGGTTTTGTAAAAAAGACTACCCTTAGGAGGCAGTTCTTGTTAGATCGAAAGGGTTTCCGAATTACAAGGCTCTCCGTAAGGTATGTCCTCCGAAAGGAGATCATGTCAGATTTCAAGAGCGTATGTCCTTCAGAAGAAGATCATATCGGATCGAAGGAGCTTATATACTTCAGAAGGAGATCATGTCAGATAGAAGGAGCTTATGTCCTTCAGAAGGAGATCATATCAGATCGAAGGAGCTTACGTCCTTTAGAAGGAGATCATGTCAGATCGAAGGAGCTTATGTCCTTCAGAAGGAGATCATATCAGATCGAAGGAGCTTACGTCCTTCAGAAGGAGATCATGTCAGATCGAAGGAGCTTATGTCCTTCATAAGGAGCTTATATACTTCAGAAGGAGATCATGTCAGATCGAATGAGCTTATGTCCTTCAGAAGGAGATCATATCAGATCAAAGGGGCATACGTCCTTCAGAAGGAGATCATGTCAGATCGAAGGAGCTTATGTCCTTCAGAAGGAGATCATGTCAGATCGAAGGAGCTTATGTCCTTCAGAAGGAGATCATGCCAGATCGAAGGAACTTATGTCCTTCAGAGCGTAGGGGCTTGTAATTACCCACTTCCTACTCGCTTTTTCTAAAAAATTGACTTTTCTATGTGTTTCCAAATGCTTTCCACTTCCCAATGTTATTTCACCATTTTCCAATGTTGTCTCACCATTTCCCAATGTTGTCTCCCACATGGGGTACCCCCCCCTTTTTTTTCTTTTTCTTTCTTTGCCTACTTGTCCACTTTATTGCAAATCAAAGTGATGGGTGGTACCATGAGCTGTGCACTTTATCTTCTTGTGTGCAGACTTTGTAATAATGTTTTGTAAATTAGAGTAAGGGTTGTATTATAGGCTTTGCCTTTATACAACTATACGACTCTCTCATGCATTGTCACTTGTCGACATTCAAATTGTCTTTCTTCTCTGACACAAAAGACATATGTAGTCCTTCCAACCTTTAACCTATGGTTATAAGTGGTTGTCAACTTTTCCAAAACTGTTGTTACACGCCAAAAAAGGTGACTAACCTTCTGTCAATACCGAATATCGTTGGGTAAATCGGAATATCAACCTATCTTTCTTTTCTCTCATCAGTTGTCTTATCCATATGCTTCTACTAAGCTTATTTAAAATTAAAGATCCTTTCCATATACCCGTCTTCTTCGATTTTTAGATCTGATGTACGTAGGGCGTATTTTCGTTTTCCCTCTAAGACAAACAACCTCTAATTTATATAAAAGAACTTTCCTTTGGCTCTCTTTTTTTTGTTTGGTAAAAAATGGTATATGTGCATTATATATTCTCTTGACTGGTGCATGATTTAAGATGTATGTATGTGGTTTTTGACGTGCATGGGTGATTTATGGTCTATGAATTCTATTCATAAAGACGGGAGTTGCGAACAATCTCTCTATCTGAAGTTCGATAATTTCATGCACTAACAACAACGTTTAAAGCAAGTTGTAGCAGAGAGATGTCGAGATTTAGAACCTGTGACTGAAGTGGTGTAGGTAGATCTTGTACCGCGAGTAAGTTGCACACAACCGTAGACCTGAACTACCATGTGGAGGGACCAGATCTGTTAACCGGCGGTGGCATTCCTTTTTTCTGACCCTTTCTCATAAGGTCCTTCCTTCCCGGTGTCTACCATCTAGTTGTTTTTCTTTCTTTCTTTTAAGTGCGCTTCAGTGGCGTAGGAGTTCTTTAGGCTCTGTTTGGACACACGGTCCCATGGATGGCGCCAATGTAGCAGCCAGTATCCCCACTGAGGGATGATGGATAGAAGTTGTTCTTTTCTCGTATCCCCGGAAGAGTTCCTACGACACATTTTACCATCAGTTTCGTCACGGGGGAACCCGAAGGGTTCCTTTGTGGCTGCACGAGGTCAGCTCTGGCGTCTCTTCGAGTCTTGGCTGGAGCTGCATCCACAGGAAATGCTCGTTAGAGGGCCTGGGGGGATGCCCCCGAGGGCACTCCGACGCTCAAGTCAATAGCATCATCAAGATATACATATATGTGTTTTTATACATATCAGAGAGAGAGATAATGAGGGAAAAGGCAGTGAAGATGGGGGAGAAGAACCTGGTTGCTACTGGGGGATGTGCCTCCATACTTATAATACGTTTTGTGGGATTTTTACCCTAATGGGCCTTTCCAAGATAGGTGATGTCGTCCAGACGTTCTATAAAATAAACTACTAAACCTAACCTAGACTCCTAAGTAATAAATGGAAAACCTATGAACTAGACCGCACTGACAGGCAAGTGTACCTATCGAGTGTAGCACAGCTTAACGGTAAACCGGAATATCGAACCCCAGAGACACTGAATACTAATACTAGACTCTGACTCAAACTAAAGATTGATTTTGTTTGGGGGGTTTACTACACTATTGAATTAACTAATGAATGCAATAAAAAAAGGTCGACTCAACTACCAAGATCAAGAATAAGGTTAAATCAAGAATGGGAAGAATATCACCTAAGTCGGAATCCTACTTGCAAAGCACAACTTCTATCGGTTATGGAAACTATAATGGATCGGGGTTTCTAATGAAACAACTCTAGACAGCCTAGTGGATCCCTAATCACTCTCAGGGTGTCACCAACTAAGGAACCTACAGATGCAATAACTCACCAGATTGTTGGATCACTTCTCAGGTATTTCCAACTATGATAAAGTATCCTAATAGACAGATTACCTCTCAGTCTCACTGTCCACCAATACACTCAAAGGATGCACGGGGTAATCTCAAGATAACAATTATGACACGAATAGCAACAATCACTAGACACCTAATACCGGCTTCCTCTCAGACAGTTGACACTCGGATTCCTAATGACGAAAACTAAACGACTAATTCTTACCTCCCGGGTATTGAACTAAGACACATTCAATTCTAATCAACAATCAAAGATAACTCATTATGGCTACTACGTCTAGCAAACCACCCTAATCGCAAACCCTAAGATCTATGACCAAGATACGAAGATCAAATTGGCAGACAACCATAATCAACGCAAGGAATTGAAATCAAACACAAGATCATATCTAAACATGCAATAACATCACAGTAATCAACTCAAGATCATTAACAAAATCATAAATCCATTAATTAAATCCAAAAACCGATAAAAACTGAAACTTTAACAAGTATTCATCAATTGAGCTGGGCAATATATAAGTTTTAGCCTAGAATCATTCTCAAAACATTCAAACAGAAGTAATAAGAACACGGTTTCAAATACAGAATTTAAACACAAAGATCGAATCTTGAAAACCTAGAACGCTAATATAACGAACCCGGAATCCAAAGCTTGAACCTTTAGCTTCAAAGCTGCTTCCTACACCCAAAATCGCCTTCTAACTCTCTCTGGACGGCAAAAAATCGAACTCCCCAAAGAATGGGCACAAAAATCTATTTAAAATCGAAATCTAGGGTTTTGCGGAAATTAGGTCCCTCGCGTACCGCGAGAAATAATCCCAAGTCTTTCGCGTACCGCGAAGGACAATTTAGTCACGACTTATTCTGGAAATCCTCGCGTACTGCGAAGGACTTCTCTCCTTCTTTCGCGTACCGCGAGAGTCTGAAAATTTCCCATTTTTCACTTTGAACCCTGGACTTTCTTCTCTTGCTCAGTTTCTTCACGTATTCACTTGTAATTCATACGAGCACCTGAAAACATACAATAGACTCAAATGTACATCAAAACGACTCAAAACAAACACAAAACTATCTAAAGACGCACTAAAGACTAAAAATAAAGATGTGTGCTTTGCACTATATCAATGGCCCTGGCTTGTCTAGGCTGGCAGCTGGGTCCTTGAAGTGGGTAGCTCCTACAATATATGAAAATTATCCCTTCATACTTCTTCATATAAAGATTTACTTCCTGAGGACGACTTGTGCCATAAGAGCTTAGTATTCAAGGTGAATGAAATATCAAGCAAAATGTTAGAGGTTATGTTGTTAATCAAGCAAAATGTTCAGAGCGTAACAAACCGAATTTCAATTGTATGTAATATGTAATGAAGGTCACATTTTATAACGACATTTAGTCCTACATTGAGTTGATGTATCATTGGCTTGTTGGAGTTAACCGCGCTTTTATACTTAATCATTTGGGTTAATGTTTTAAAAAAGTTATTTTCAACAATACCTCAAGATAAAATTGTTGGTAAGAAATCAAAGTAATTAAAGAGTGGATTAAGTTAGAGGTGCACAAATCGGGTATTCTCAAGAACCAGTTCCAGGTTCGGTTCTTGGTTGAAAGACCAGACCCTATGTACCGGTTCCGGGTATTCAATAACCGGTTCCGGTAATTCAACGCGGGTATTTCAAGAAACTATTTTCGGCTATTCGAAAAACTTAGTTAAACATATAAATACATTAATTAAACATATAAATAACTAACTTAAAAAGTCCAATAACATTAAAAACTTAAAATGTTACAAAATAGATAAATGTTTAAAACGTAAACTCATAAAACATAGATAAATTATATAAAAAAAACTAGATTGTCTTCGTTTTTCTCTTCATAACTTCGTTTTTTATCATCTTCGTGACTTCATTTGGTAATTTATTAATCTTCTTCTAGTGGGCTTGACATTCCAATGTCGATCTCATCCTCGTGTATCTCCGCTTCAACGATGTTTTCATCTTCAAGTGAAGATGAATCTTCTATCCGCTCCGCCGCATCCAAATAGTCCTTCAAGCATATGCACATTTCTACCGATTCGGGGGTAAGCCTTGTTCTTCTCAAAGAAATAACCCTGTCACTGTCACACCCCAACCGACGGCGGATTATACGTCGGGGCGGACGCGGTTGTTCAATAGCACAAGGTTGACTATTAAAGTTTCAATATTTCATTAATAGATAGATTCAAAGGTTCAATACAAAGGAAATAACAAGTATACAACATTTATTTAATAAGTAGTCTAGGTCCAAAGCGTCCTATGTGATCACAAACAAGTCTCATGATGTAGAACCTGAAACATGTGAAAGAATCTGTCAACTACAAAATAGTTGGTGAGATACAAAGGTTTTGACACAGTTTAACAAGTATTTGGAAAGAGTTACAATTCACTATGATATATGCATTCTATAATGTAAGTATGAGAACAAGTATCTTAAACATTGTGCATATCAACCCTCCAACCAAGTTTAGGCATAACCCGCAGGTTATCCTTATAAGTCTCAAGTTTAAAAGTTTAATTCAGTAACAAGCACCAAGGGCTCCCCCCGAAGGGTCAATCAATCAAGGTGGATTGGTCAAATGCAATAGATCTATCATTGTTACCATAGGCTTGATCAAAGTTAATGAATATGCTAGTTTTAAGTTTAATCTAAGCATACAAGTCTCAAGTTTAACATAAGAATAAGCATCTAGTCATAGTTGTACAAGAATTGTATAAGTTTAATGTTTTTGAACATGTTTCACCCCAAAAGTATAGAAAGGAAAAGGGGCTAAGTATACTCACATGGATGGATGAAGAGTATCCGATACGGATAAGTATTTGCAAGACTTGGAGAGGGAGAATATCCTCACAATAAGCCTAAGAATATAAGTCTAAAGTTTTAAATATGATCTATAAGGCTATGACGAGGATCTAGGATTCAAGATTTGACTAGGATTCCAAATGGGGGGCGAGAACGATTTGTGTTTATAAAGTTTATGTAAGTTTCTAAATATGGTTTCACAAAGTTTGAAAATCAAAGTTTAATAGATTCGTGGTTTAGAATAATAACATTTTAAAAGTTTTACAACGATTGATTTCACAAGTCATGTGTTAATAGTTTAAAGTAGTTTTCTAAGTATTATAAATAAGGTTGCGCCAAAAGAATCAAGATTAATAACCTTTATTTAAAGAATAAATAATTATTAGAAATCTATGATAATCATTTTTAATAAGTAGTTAAAGACTAAGAATAAACAAATAATTATTAAGTGTTTTAATAATTATTTAAGAGTAATTAATTATTAAAGAATAACAATTATTTGACAAGGGTAAATAATTATTTAAAAATGGTAATTACTTTATCCAATTAAATAATTTATATTAAGTATTTAAGACTTTATTAGGTATTCATTTTACACCTTGTTTTGTAATATATAATGTTTACAAGTTTAAATAAGTAATATGAAATTATAAGTTAATAAAAGGTTTAGATAGAGTTTCTTATTTTATAACTCTTTTTATAGTTTATAAGTTTACAGTATAAGGTTTATTTCTTATTTCACAAGGTTTATTATAAAAACAAGATAAAGTATACTTATGCCTCTTGTTTTAAATTTATATAAACAAATAAATTTGTTCATAAAATTTTACAAGATTTATAAGTTTATAAGTCTTTGATTTTTTTCAAATAAATAATGAGTAAATGAATATCTAAGATTAAAGTTTAAATAGATATAAATGTTATAAAAGGTATGAGTTATAAATTTCCCCGTTTTCTAAATAATATCTAAGCTTTATAAAATTTTGAAGTATTCTTATTTGTTTTCAAGTGTTTAAAACTATTTTTAATGAATTTAATATTATAAGTTTTAGTTAAGTTTAATTTAATAAAAAGTTTTCAAAGGCAAAAGTGTAAACAAAATTCATATTTACGTTTACAAAGATTTGACAAAATTTATAAAATTTATTAAAGTTCAAAACTGTTTTTAAAAAGGATAAAAAAAATAGAAACAAAAACCTGGGGCCAGACCGAATCGAACTCGGGTCTGCCCCGGGTCACCATCACACACAAACACGATTAACCACCCGACCTACAGGTCTTGTTACGTTTAAACTGACAAAAATAAAGGATAAACAGAATCCCCCAATCGCTCCCTTTCCCTTATGAACCCTAGAACGAAAATCGTCAAATACACATCGATTCGCCCTCTGTTAATGAAATTAAACAGAGGGCTTTCGATCTACACATGATTCTGAACACAATGGTACAAGGTTTACCTCAAATGGTGTCGAATTGAGGGAGGACGAGCTCGGCTTTGACTTCGGCTGTCGCGAGTCCGAATTCGAGAATACAGGTACGGTTCGAGCGATTTGAGAGTGTAGAGAGTTGTAGGATGATGTTGATGAGCTACGGAGGTCGGTACTTATAGCCGATTTTGCGATTAAATGCCGATTTAGGTGGGGAGTTGGTGGTTGAACGGGACGGAAATTGAATTCGAAACCCGCGGTCATCATAGCCGAAATTGGTTCTCGAGATGTCTTGGGTTTCGGTCGCATGCGGGAGGCGAACCCAAGGTTCAACGAATCTGGACGGGAAAACGCGATTTCGATTAAACAGGTTGAAACCCGGGCTGTGCGAGACTCGAACCTGGGACCGATTTTGGGTCTCGGATGTTTAGTGAAATGGCAAGACAGGCCCTCGGAGTTTCACTGCATTGACACTTTATGTTTTCTAGTTTAAAACAAGTTTCAAAAATTGACAGTTTTAATCCCTGAGCTTTTGTAAAATAATTGAAATAGATTTATTTTATAAAATCTAATAAGTCTCATATGTTTATATTTATTTTTATTAATATCCAAATAAATGTTATTACTTTAAAACTTTATGAGATATTTTATAAGATTATTAGTTTATAAGTTTAAATATAAAGTTAATTTTAATTATAAATCATAAATTTTTAAGAATTTAACATACCCCTATGTGTATTTTAAATCAGCCTTATATATATATATATACATATATATTTACATATATATGTATATCTCAAGTATAAATGTTTTTCTTAAATATATTTAAATCAAATCAATATTTATTATTTAAGAAATAGTTTTTAATAAAATTTCAGGTTCAGAATCGATAATACGTGCAATGGTTTTGGAAAAGATGTGTCGGAATATCTTGGATATTACAATCACTAAAGAGACAGAAGTAGTATTGAAGGTTTTGACACACTTGATTCCAAATGCAGTTCCATCAGTTTTGACAAAACCACCAATTGAAGAACAATTAATATGGTTTGACTTCTCATATCTCTATCAATCTCCTTCATGACCAGATTAAAGGTATATTCATTTTATGAAAGGGGAATATATATATATATATATATATATATATATATATATATATATATATATATAGGGGGAGGTTCAAATAAGAAATGGTTTTTCGTTAATAAACCTAAGAAATGACAAAAACCTTAATAAACGATATCAAACGAACTGTGATTAGGTTTGGGGGTGGGTGGGGGTTTTTTTTGGGGGGGGTGGTTTTAGACTTTTCGGGGTGGGGTTGGGGGGGGGTTTAGGTTTTTGGGGGGTGCGGGTGGAGGGGGGTTTAGGTTTTTGGGGGCAGGTTAAGATTTGATAAGACGGTTTCAACGCCACTACAATGAGCTCAATCGGAGTTCGTTTGATCCATTTACTAGCGTTTCTTAGTAGAGGTGAACAAAAAAATCGAAACCGCAGGGAACGGGAACCGACCCTACCCGTAGGGTCTGGATAGGTTCCAATATTTCTAGTCAAAACCGGTTCTAAAAATAACCGAAACCGGTTCTCTCCAGAACCGGTTCTACCCAGAACCGGTTCTACCCGGAACCGGTTATATATATATATTAAAATGTCTAATAAGTCGTATAAATACATTAATTAAACATATAAATAACTAACTTAAAAAGTCTAATAACATTAAAAACTTAAAATGTTACAAAATAGAGAAGTATTTAAAAAATAAACTCATAAAACATAGATAAATTATATAAAAAAAAACTAGATTGTCTTTGTTTTTCGAATAGCCGGAAATAGGTTCTTGAAATACCCGCCTTTAATTACCGGAACCTGTAGGTACCGGGAGCCTCGTCGCGCAGCGGAAAACACATGGATCTGATCGTTGATTCGTGTGGGAACAAAGAAACATGACAGAGAAAAACCACGAATATAAAGACAAGAGAATCGACACAAACGAAACGTAATCCATAACAAAGAAGTCATCTCACATTACAGACCACATACCGAAGGAGTACACATCTTTCGTTTACGCTCAGGGTTCACAGGGGCCGGGAGAGCTCATCCCGGCAAGAACCTCTCTCACCTTATTCCACAGTTCCACCTACAAATGAGGCCATCATCTCAATTTATAGGGGCTGGAACAATACCTGCATACTTGGCTAAGTACGCAGGTCATTGGTTATGCGTACTTGATAAGTACGCAGGGCAAAAGCCATGCGTACTTACTAAGTACGCAGCACCAATCTGGTGTACAAGCTAAGTACGCAGGAACACCCTCCTACGTACTAGCTAAGTACACATATTCATAGAATTTTATCTATAGTTCCTAAAACATGCTTCTACAGAACCGGTTCTTGAATACCCGAAACCGGTACATAGGGTCCGGTTTTTTAACCAAGAACCGGAACCAGTTCTTGAGAAAACTCGATTTGTGCACCTCTATTTCTTAGCGAAAATCCACTTATTAGCGGAACCTTCCCCTATATATATGGGGACGGTTCCACTAAAAAATGGTTTTTCGCTAAGAAATACTGAGAAGTGGGTCAAATGAACTCCGATTGAGCTTATTCCAGTGGCGTTGGAACCGTCTCATCGAACCCTAACCCGGACCCAAAAACCTAAACCCCCTTCCACCCGCACCCCCAAAAACCTAAACCCCCCCTCCAACCCTACCCCGAAAAGCCTAAAACCACCACCCCCACCCCCACCCCAACCCCCAAATACCTAAACCCACCCCCTCCCACCCCCAAAAACCTAAACCCCAAAAAAAAAACCTAAATCATAAAATCTAAACCCTAAAAGCTAAACCATAAGGTTAAAACCCTAAAATTCAAACGTAAAATCTAAACATTAAAAGTTAAACCCTAAAAGCTAAGATGGTAGAGTTTGACGAGATGGTTCCATTGCCGCTGAAATTAGCTCAATCGGAGTTCGTTTGATATCGTTTCTTAAGGTTTTTATCATTTCTTAGATTTATTAGCGAAAATTACTTTTTATTTGATTCTCCCCATATATATATATATATATATATATATATATATATATATATATATATATATATATTAACCTGTTCTGGAGAGAACCGATTTTGGGTATTTTTATAGTCGGTTTTGACTAGAAATATTGAAACATATTCAGACTCTATGGGTAGGGTCGGTTCCGAAAGAACCGGCTTTTGGGAATAACCGGTTCCGGTTCCGGTTCAGGTTTTTTTGTTCAACTCTAGATTAAGTCATCATTCATATTTTGGGCCCAAAGCCCATACCTAAAATTACTAGTCCGAGTTTCAAAATTGAACCACGCTTTGAGTTTCTACATTATTGTGATCGGCATTGGGGTCGGCCGTAACTAGACTTCTGTAAGAAATTGATTTAGAGACCAAGGGACCTAGCCCGATCCGTAACTGGGCTCAAATAGTCGTGGGCCTTTTAGACTTGTTCCTTGACCGGGAGGGAATCAACCTAAAATTCAAGTCCTTTTCGATTCTGTTATCACATCACGAATTAATAGTTATTCATTTTTTTTTACACTTAAATCCTATTCACAATTATTAGAACCCACTTTCAATGAATGTAGACCCAAGTATAGCTTTAATCAAAAAGTAACAAGGGTATAGCTTTAGGTGATTCGGTCAAATCTGAAACCTAACGAAAAATAAATTAAATATTCTTTTTTTTTAACAACAATTTTTTACGCTTAAATCTCACTTAACCTTAGAATTTCAACATATTATTTCAAATAGAATCCTGGTAAGACCAAGAAAGTTAAAAAGTTTGGGTTGATTATATACAAACTTAGGGTGGTGGGAGTGGATAGCGGGTTGAAGGCGGGTAAGGTGGCGGGTTGCGGGTACACCGCCGCAAGCCCAGCGGCTTCAGCAGGTAGGGTTGGGCGGGTATGGTGGGAGGGTAATGGAACCCGTCGTTTCCGTTTTATGATTATTTTCAACATCGTTCCGGTTAGATGGTCGTGTGGATCCGTAAATAGTTTAAATTCCCGGTCCATACGTTCTTCCCTGATAGCCGCTCGTTGCTCCTCCACTAAAACCCGTATGTCG
Organism: Smallanthus sonchifolius; assembly: GCA_023525975.1. Lineage (NCBI taxonomy): Eukaryota > Viridiplantae > Streptophyta > Magnoliopsida > Asterales > Asteraceae > Smallanthus > Smallanthus sonchifolius. The sequence goes on along the minus strand of CM042026.1, from coordinate 6,110,936 downwards.
TCGTCTTTTTGCTTTCTTGAATCAAGGAATTTATTCATCATATCCATCCGAACATTCGTGTAGCGTGCAATTTGTTCGGTGCCAAACTTCCTTTGCTTGACGACGACTCGGATGACTTCTTTGGTTTCCGTGTTGGTCTAGATGGTGCGCGTCTTCGTTTAGGTCGGGTGCCCAAGAAGTGAAAGGTTCGTCGTTTGAACCCGTGTACTTGCCGGAGTCCGATGACTTTCTTTTATGATCGAATTGAGTAGCAGACTCCTCACCCATCAACGGTTGACGGGGCCATTTAGCATGAACCCGTACAATCTCCCAACATTTGACTTGAATAAAAGCTTGTTTTTGTTTGTTTTTTTTTTTGTAGTAACTTAACGCTTTCTTCATTATGTCCAAATCGTTGGCTCCCATAACACGTAGACGATCATACACCAAATTAATACATTAACAATATATGAAGGATAAAAATATATTAACAATAAATAAACGTACAAAAAATACATACCGCTTGAACCCAACATCCGTTGAAATGACACATACTTGTATTCAAAGAATTCCACTTTGAATTTAGTTGGTGTTTAGTTCGGGTGCTTCCTCCAAGTTGAGAATTGTAATGCTCAAGTATCCGCTCCAAAAAATTATCTCTCTTTTGTTGATTTCCGATCGTCGGGTCTTCGGAAATATGGCACCAAGCCTTACACAAAGCTTTGGTTTGTTGGGGAGTCCACGCTTGAACGGGGCCGCCCGGTTGGTGATTTTTTCTTTTTTGACGGTTTCTTCGTCAAGTTCAACCGCCTCATCTTCTCCTTCTTCGTCAACTTCAACCTCCATCTCCTCCTCTTCTTCTTCAACTTCAACTTCTTCCTCGTCTTCGATACATGGATATATATATATATATAGATTTTCTTCAATTGTGTTCTCCGTTAGGATCCTCGTCAACATGGTAATCGCCACCGTCATCATATATGGGAAGTGGACGTTCTTCTTAACGGCTGGGTTTACGGAACGGTCGGTTGTGGTATCGAGGTGCAAAAGGATCAAAAGTTGCTTGATCTTGTAGGGGATATGTGTATTGACCCGGTGCAACTTGCGTATGCATGATCGGTATTTGAGGATACGGAAAAAGTGGGTATGGAGTATACAGTTATTGGGGAATTTCTTGGCTCGATGGTTGTTGACTAGAACCGCCCCTCGGTTTGGACACTTTTTTGCGGCTAGAACAACCTCTCGGCTTAGAAACTTTTTTGGAATCCATTGTATTTTTTATATAAAGAATAGAGAAGAAAGAATGTATTTTTTGTGTATTGAGTAAGATAATTGGGTATGTAATTATTGAGCAAAGTATGAGTGGCCATGTGATTTTTAAATTTTTAAGTGTTTTTTTAACTTGTTTTTATTTATTGTTATGTATTTTTTTTAATTAATTAAATTATTAATTTTTAAATTTGGTTATTAATTTGTTTTTAATTTAAAAACAAATACGATAGTTGAAGGGTACCACTCCCACCATGGAGAGTACTTTGGGAGGGTAGTTTGGCTAAATGATATGACATTTTCTAATTGGTTTAATTTGGAATGATACTCTGGGTTGGAGGGTATCTGTAACATCCCGAGTTTTAGAGCACGAGAGAATTCACGAGGAATTAAAACTTAAATAAAAAGAAAGGAAGCGGGCTTGAGCCGGGGTGTATGGGCCGAAAGGGGAAGGGTTTGGGCCCTTATAGGCCTCAAGAACAACCCAAAAGCCTCATTTCCATCCTCATTTCCGGATTCTAGAGAGAGAAAGTGAGAGAGAGCCTAGAGAGAGAAAGTCCCGGTTTTCGGATTAAAGCTTCAAGGATCATTAGCAAGAGTCTCTTGAGTGTTTAGCAACGAAAAGGAAATGATTACAGGTAACCGATTCTCCTAGATCTGAGTTTTAGTCATTTTCGGGTTTCGGGTGAAAAGATTATGTTTGAACGGATGAAACTGAAAGATAAGCATAGATTTGAGTTCCTTAATGGAAAACGAACGTTTTGAATGCAAACAGGTTCAGGATCTTGAAGTGATCAGACCCGAATGCGAAAGTTAGGGTTTTTCGCCAAGACCAGGTCGTGCGCACTTGCTAAGTGCGCACAGAGCAGGCCCTACGCACTTGCTAAGTGCGTAGGAAGAGGGACCTGCGCACTTGCTAAGTGCGCAGGAAGCAGAGTCTGCGCACTTGCTAAGTGCGCAGACATCAGGACTGATCAAATGAAGTCGGTATGTTAGAGTAGTTAAACCATTAGATTCAGTAGTGGTCTGATGTGTATTTAACTAATCAATTCAGATCGGAAGTGACGTTGTTGGACCTTGATTAGGACAACCCGAATTAGCTTACCATGTGAGTTCTAATCCCCTTTTGCCTTCTTTAGGGGTGGTGTGCATACTTAGTGTAAAGTGTTTATTATATTTTATATATTATAAACTGAAGAGAAAAGCTATGTTTTAGTGAAAGGTTTAAAAGAGGCAAAAGTATGTTTTCAGTAAAGTAAGATATATCATTTGGCAAGCGTTTACTATAATTTCATATACATAAACAAAGGCATGATATATGTACTAGTATGTTTTCAGTAAAATAAGATATATCATTTGGCAAGCGTTTACTATATTTTCATATACATAAACAAAGGCATGATTTATGTGCTAGTATGTTTTCGGTAAAGTAAGATATATCATTTGGCAAGCGTTTACTATATTTTCATATACATAAACAAAGGCATGATATATATGATAAGCTATGTTTCAGAAAGTGAGATGTATTTTATGATAAGCTATGTTTCAGAAAGCAAGTTATATTTTATGGCAAGCGTTTACTATATTTTATATACATAAACAAAGGCATATTATATATGAAAGTTATGAACAAGATTTACAGAAAGTTTTATGACAGTAAAGTGAACAGTTTTTCCTTCGGGAATGTGTACCAGTTTGTAAAGGTCCTTGGGACAGATGTTACTTGTACAAGATGTCAGATATGGGTGCTACCCATTAGTAAGAGTCTCGGTGGCTCGTTAACAGTTGTACAATTGGGATGAGTGACGGCGGTCGCTCGGGAGGTCCACGCAACCTCCCCTTAGTGTTAAGCGGTATTGTCGGTTCATGGACGTTAGCCATGGGGGCATTGACCAGGTACTCGTCGGCTCATGGATGTAAGCCATGGGGGCGGTACAATAGTGACAAAGGAAATTGACGGTTAAGCGGTAGTGTCGGTTCATGGTGTAAGCCATGGGGGCATTGACCAGGTACTTGTCGGTTCATGGATGTAAGCCATGAGGGCAGTACAGTAAAGAGGAATTGACGGTTTATTATACGTTTTAAACTGTTTGAAAAGTAAAGTATGTAAAGTTTAGCCTTATGGGTAGTATATATATGTTTTAGTAAATCTTTTGTATAATTGATTTAAAGTAAACGTTAGAACTCACTCAGCGTTGCTGATTTTTAGTATGCATATCAGTTAAGTGCAGGTTTAGTTGATGGATGTGGATGCTTGGGCTTAGAGAGAAGAGTTACCCGAATATCAGTGTCTGGCATCCCGATTATGTTTATGTTATGTTTTAGTTTGACGTTGTTAAAGACAATTTGTATTAGACATGTTTATGTTTCCGCTGTGTTAATGAATGTCTTATGTTTAAAATGCTATGTGTTGATGAGTAAATCCAATACGTGAGGCCTCCCGAGTTCAAGGCCTCACAGTATCACTCCCACCACCCTTTTAACATGTTTAATAAAGGCCCACTCTCTCCTCAGTCCTCTACACCATCGCTATTGGCCATTGCCCCCATGGACAACCCCATTGTTCCATCAATAATTTTCCTCATCATCACCGCAATGCCATCACCTTCCTCCATTGTAGCAAACTTCCTAAGTAAACTCTTATTTCAAGATTTATAATCATCATATATAAATATTATCAACCGTTAGTATATTCATGTTAATTATTCAAAAAATTAAAAGAGAATAATACATACATTAGGATAATTTAAATTTATTTAATTCACTTTTAAAAAAACTTAAATAATTCAACATTCATCATTTGAATGTTGCTTTTCTAAAACAACTTAGAATAACTCTTTAACATTCATCATTTAGTTTATGACACTTAAAGAAACAAGCAATCTCCAAGGCAAGTAAATGAAAAGGATTACAAGATGTTAAAGTGTAAGTAGAAAGAGAAAAATATAATTTATTTAATGAAATAAGTAAATATAAAATTTTAAATATTTTGAATGAGTATATTGTTGTATAATTTATTTAGCGAATTTTTTTAGTTTAGATGTTTGGCCGTTATCAACAAGTATAATATAAACGGTCTAATTGTTGTATAAAAATGAGTAAAAGATTTGCCTCGTGTATTATTTATATATAACTGGCTTAAAACCCGTGTACTACACACGTGGTGAAAAATATCAATACATAAAATTCATAAATCTTTATGTATATATATATATATATATATATATTTGACATGTGTAAAAATGTATTACATATACTAAGGATAGAAAACAAAATTCAAAATATGTAAAAATTAATATATAATTGGGTTTTGAAAATACATTAATAACTATTTAATGTAATTTGACTTTCATTTACTATTTGAATATGGAGGCGACACATGAAATGAAAAAACTTTTATTTATTATATAGTATAGATAAGAATGACACATCAAAAACACTCTTTGGCGTGTACTTTGAGTCTAACCAAAAAACTAAATTATTTATTTTCAAAAGGCCATACGAAATTATGAATGCAACCATTACATTTTTGAAGGTCGGCCACTCACTTATCATTCATTCATTCATTTGCCCAATGAAAAAATGATCACCATTCGGTTAATAACTTCCAAATCAACTATAACTTAATTATAGGTTACTTCAAAGAGTTTTATAACGATCATATTCACATTTGATGTAAGAAAAGACATTAGGAAGAAAGTCACTTTCAGAATTAGATTCATAGATACATCATGGGATAATAGGACCACAATATTAATTAAAGCTCAAAGGAATACAAGGTGAAGATTGGATCATAGAAAGCAACATTGGTCGATTGACGACATTGTCATGAGAAATTTTTTCATGTTAAACCACCATACCACTTCTTCATGTGCTTCTATCCATCTTCCTAATCTTTTGTTGTCAACTATATGTCGATTTTCGTTTTGTCTTCTGTCCTTCTTCCTAACCTTTTTTTAGTTACATGAGTTTTCTAGATTTTTGTTGGTGCATACATACCCAATATAGATTACCGATTTTGATGATATTAAACATCTAAACATATAGGTCAAATAATAATTTAAGATAACTATATGTACATGAGAATTGACTTCCATTCATTCGATCAACAACACAATATCCCAAGTAAAAGTTCATAGAAATCACAGAAGTACCATAGTCGTTGTCATGGATCGACCGTGGATTGATTTTAAAAGAACAACAATGTTTTATAAATTTATGAGTGAGGGGAAATTCGGAGGAAATCTTCTGTAAGAAAAAGAAATTATAATCAAATTAAGTCAAAATAAGTAGGATTGCACCATTTAGGAAGTGATCAACTTAAGTGAAGATGAACAAAGCTAAATCTTTTATCGTAAGCCAAGATGTTTGTCAAAACAAGCTTTGGTTCATCCTTTTTTTTCAAGATTAATCCCACTAAATTATAACTTATTTTCACAGTATTTAAGATCTGATCTAAACCTTAAAAGTGGTTTTGGGCTCACTACAACGAATTTATTCTTTAGAGAATTCACGACTGATGCATGATTAGACTGTGTCATCGACCGCCATTGTCCTGACCCGCTTCTCTCTCCCTCCCTCCTTCTCCCTCTCCCTATCTCTCTTTCTCTCTCTCTGTCTTTTCTTGACTATTTAAACACATTTCTTCCAACATTTTGACTCACCTCTTGCAAATCTAAAACACACATGATACTCTTATACTATTGAGTGATTATATCAATCAATTCCTTATATAAAGATTCTAAAGCAAGAGAAAATCCAAAGCTTTCAAGAGAAAAAAAACACACACACATATATATAAGTGAGCCCTTACAAGTGTTAATAAGGGAGAATATTAGGATATCTCTGTTATCTGTTACTGAAGAAAACTTTTGATCGGAGATGAAGGAATAGACGTATGGTGAAGTGACTAACCTTCATCGAAACCACTATACACCGTTGTGTCCGAATGATGATACATTTCTATTCGTTAAATTCATTACTCTTCTCAAAACTTTGTTTCCTAAAGAATCCTATAAATATTTTATAAGCTAGAAAAGAATTTTAAAAGTAGTCATTGAGTTTACTAAAACAACTTATTATACTCTCCATCTCTACAGGTGCTTAAAGTTTTTTTTAAGAGGCAAGAGAAACGAGTATATTATGTGAACTCATGAGAAAATTGGTCAAAATATGTAAGTTGATCTCAATTCAAGCATGGTCAAATAAATCAAGACCAAATCAACATCTCAACCAAACTACATAAGGTGTACGGCCTTTCGTGTCATTTTGTGGTTTCTTGCCACCGATGATCAAGTAATGAAGAATTCAGCTTAGAAGGGATTCAAATTATTTCGATAGTGTTACGTGAAGCTCGGACTCAATTCAATATGCCAACAAATCTTCTAGATCAAATTTGAAGTGAATGTGATTTAGTCAAGGTTGAATTACTCTATAAAAGCTTGAATTGTTTCTCCATCAACTTGAAAATGTATTTTACATGAATATGCCTAATTCTTAATTATTTTGTTTTCTTATTTAAACCTAAAATTATTTTTAAAAAATTTAAATAATGGATAAGAAAAGTTTTCACTTCCATTATTTTTCATTAAAAAGGAGAAGTATAAGTTTTTTTAACAAGATATGTCTTTTTCCTAAAAGAGGTATGAAGTGATGGATCATGTGGGTTCATGACTTCAAGGTGTCAAGAAGTTGTAGTTCAAAACATCATCATCAACAACCCTCTTTAAAAGTGACCCAAAAGCACTAATGTGTCTGGCCCACGAAAATAAAGGTCAAAACAATTTTGACTTTTTGAGTTAACACTTGTGTAGACGGTATTGGTTTTAATGTTATTTATCGATATATTTCCATAAATTAATCTAATACACTCAAGGAATGAAAAAACTAGATGTATATATATACCAGGTTAGAAACCAGTGTATTATTGCACGGGCTGAATAAGTAAAAGAATACCATTGAATGAATTGATAATACATTTATATACTTCTATTACCGGTACATTAAGGTTTCATGTTTCAAAATTGGTTTAAGAAATATGTCACATTTTGTAGCTAAAATTAATTATTTACAAGTGTTTGGATTCGTGTTTTCAAAGTGATTATTGTGAGTTTAGAAACATAATTTAGAATCAAACAAAGTTGTTAACTAATAGATATGGACAATATTTTTAAATTCATTTGGATGCATAGAAAAACAAGTAAAAACTAAGATTGAATGAAAATTAATTGATGAAATTAGTAGGGTAATTTTTGGAATCAAATGGATTGATTGTAAGGATGAAGGAGAGGCGGGAAAACCAAAAATTTGGTGCACGAAAAAAAGACATGTGACATAATAGTTAGTGATTTATTAGAATAATGATGTGTGACATTGTGTTAATTATCAAATAAATATTGGTTATCATTTGAACCTCAGATATATATATATAGGGGAAGGATCAAGAGAAAACCACGGTGAAAACCGAGAAAACCACTAAAAGCCAATCAAATAAATTTTAGATTTTTAATTTTTTTAACTTATTTCTAAATGTATTAATATAATATTACATAATTTACCAAAAAATTATTTTACGTATTGTGTTTTACGTATACGTAACCGCAATTTTTTTGTTTTCTGTTTACGTATACGTAACAATATGGGTATATGGGTTACGTATACGTAAGCCAATACCTAAATGATTTTTTGGTAAAAATGTGTAATATTACATTGATACTCTTATAAATAAATAAAAATAAAAAAAAATAAAAAAGAAATATTATTATATAATTTGCTAAAATTAGTTTTTTTAGTAGTTTTCTCGGTTTTCGTCTAACTGTGTGGTTTTCTCTAGAACTCTCCCCTATATATATATATATATATAGAGAGAGAGAGAGAGAGATAGAGAGAGAGAGAGACTTAGGTTATGGTAAAAAGGGTTTTAAAAATAAGAAGGGTTAGAAGGATTTTGGGCTTGACATGTTTCCTTTTATTGTTTTTAAAGAGAGGGCATAATGGTCATTGTGTAATATAAGGTCTGATATTACACAATGACCAGACCTGATATTACACAATAAACTGATATTACACAATGACCAGACCTTACATTACGTAATGACCTGACATATGTGAGTGAATTACACAATAATGAGCAAATTACACAATGAGTTGGAAAACGTAAAACACAATGATGAATACATATAACACAATGATGAAAAATATTTGACAAAATGAGCATATTACACAATAAGCAAATTACACAATGACCTGACCTTACATTACACAATGACCTGACATATTTGAGCGTATTACACAATAATGAGCAAATTACACAATGAGCTGGAAAACGTAAAACACAATGATAAATACATATAACACAATGATGAAAAATATTTGACAAAATGATGAATACATATAACACAATGATGAAAAACATTTGACACAATGACCAGACCTGACATTACACAATGACCAGACCTGACATTACACAATGACCAGACTTGATATTACACAATGACCAGACCTGATATTACACAACGAACTGATATTACACAATGACCTGAAAACTTACACAGTGAGCTGGAAAATGTAAAACACAATGATGAATACATATAACACAATAATGAAAAATATTTTATAAAATGAGCAAATTACACAATAAGTTGGAAAACGTAAAACACAATGATGAATACATATAACACAATGATAAAAAAAATATTTGACAAAATGAGCATATTACACAATGAGCAAATTACACAATAACCAGACCTGGCATTACAGAATGACCTGACATATTTGAGCGAATTACACAATAATGAGCAAGTTACACAATGAGCTGGAAAACATAAAACACAATGATGAATACATATAACACAATGATGAAATATATTTGACAAAATGATCATATTACATAATGAGAAAATTACACAATAACCAGACCTTACATTACACAATGACCTGACATATTTGAGCGAATTACACAATAATGAGCAAATTACACAATGAGCTGGAAAACGTAAAATATAATGATGAATGCATATAACACAATGATGAAATATATTTGACAAAATGATCATATTACATAATGAGAAAATTACACAATAACCAGACCTTACATTACACAATGACCTGGCATATTTGAGCGAATTACACAATAATGAGCAAATTACACAATGAGCTGGAAAACGTAAAACACAATGATGAATGCATATAACACAATGATAAAAAACATTTGACAAAATGATAAATACATATAACACAATGATGAAAACATTTGACACAATGACCAGACCTGACATTACACAATGACCAGACCTGATATTACACAATGACCAGACCTGATATTACACAATGAACTGATATTACACAATGACCTGACAAATTACACAATGAGCTGGAAAACGTAATTTTTTTTCGTTTTTGTATATAACGACACTATACTCATTTTAAAGATAAAAAAATGCTCGTTTTTATGGTGTAAATTTAAAAAAAAAATAATGTCGTATGTAAAAGTTATGAACGTTTAAAAAAGGGGGGACTTGATAAAAAGTCAACAAAAGTGGTAATTACTAAAATACCCTTCCAACAACTTTTTCTCATACAATTTATTCTCAACCATTAAATTTTTTCTACAATTTGATCTAGTGGCCCTAAATCCTTCTCACCCTTCTTAGAATTAAATCTTTTTTATCTGAACCTTTTCCTATATATATATATATATATATATATTTATATATATATATATACTAGGTTATAGACCCGTGTATTATACGGGATTGTATAATAGAAATTATATAATTTTATAATATGTAAAAATATTTACATAAGTAAAGTATTTTTATTACATACAATAATAAAAAAATTAAAGTATAATCACAATTCACAAATTTGTAAATAGAAAACAACAAACACTTTGTAGACATTAATATACCAAATTACATTTCAAATGAAGCAATAAGAAATCACATTATATTGATTATATAATTTATGTTTTCGTGGGTTTATGTAAATTGCAGTAACAGAGAGAGAAATTTGGTATTCGGCCATTAGGGTATAAAAAATAAAGCAAAAATCGTTCAATCAATAAATATGTTAATGAAAAATTGCTTTTTGTAACAACATAATTCACAAATCAACCGTTTAATGCAAAATAAATCAACACTGCAACTATGAAAACATGAATTTAATACAAATGTAAATTACATACTAAATAGTTGTATCTGTGTATAACTAAAAGAACACAAATAATCAACATTTATTTCAAAAACATGAAAATACATCAATATGAACATTAATATTTACACCTTGAGGATATCTAACAACTGAAACAACTTCTTGCATAAGTGGGATGTCTCCAAGCTCCAAGAACTTCATACCTAATGAAGTATCAACTTTCTTCTCCATCATTTCAATTGTTCTTGAATGTGGCTGCAAGTCAAAATCCATGTGACCAAAATGCCACATTTACATTCAGTTGTGCTAGAAAGACCTTTTAGAACTACAAAATACCCATTAAATACAACAAAATTACATTATATAGTATGTTTATTATCTATCTGTCGTCATCTTCTGCTGCCATCATTAGTTTATTAAAAATGGAAAACATTATACTATATGTAACTATTATCTATAAAATGTTTTTTAGTAAATTCATTTTTAAATTTGTAGTACAGTTTGACCCATTATCCCATTGGTGAAAGCCGGCTGCAATATGACTTAGAAACTGCACTTTATCCCCATGAATTGCAGTAGCATGGAACCCGGTTCTGCATTGACTTAGAAACTGCACTTTATCCCCATGAATTGTCAGTTTAGTAATCATGAATCACAGTATCATACCACAAATCTGATAAGCAAATCTCATGCTATGATCCAAATACCCAATGGTCCAAGAAGAAACTTTAGTGGGAATACATACTATGTTATATGAAAAACGCACCCACAGAAAAAATAATGTAACCGAAAAGAAAATAAACAAAAACACAAAAATAATGTCACAATAACACTGATATAAGGTGTAGAAACTTACCTTTGCAAGTTGTTCAACCATATGATGGTTCACTTCCTCAAAACCATAATTTCTAGTTTCATATTCCCTTCCTGAGAAAAAAAATGGTTACAATGTCAAAAAAGGAAATTAAACCAAACGAAGATATTAAAAATGTAACTGTAAGATTAATCACAACATTTACCTTGATTGAGTTTTCATCTCTTGGATTATATTTCATGGGAACAATATGTGTGATTTAAAAGAGAGTGACAATTTCTAGCATCAAACATAAACAATCTTTAAAGAATAAGTAATGATTTGAGTTACCTGCCCCAAATCACCCACCAGTCTGAGATGTCGAGGTGAATCTTCGGAAACTCTAAACAGTACCAGCACTTGTGAACCCATACAGATCAGACCTATGTCCATATTGAAGCAATGATCATCATCATCTAAATTAAGACAAACACATAATAACATAATCACATTTTTGAAGTAGGGATTCAAATACCACTTCTTGATTATCATCTAAATTGGATGAACAGACAATCTGAGCCTGTAACTATAACCCACCAAAAAAACCCGAAATGCAATCCAAATACAATTGAGAAGCAAAGAGAATCGTAAATTAGGTTTCCACTAAAAATGAAATAGCTGAAGATTGAAACTACCTGTAAAAAGACGAATGAGGAAGACGAATACTGCAAAATCAAGGAATCAAAAGTATCAGACAGAAACATAAACTCACCTTGAAGTTTTTCCACAGACGATGATCAGAGTGGTGGCATCAATTGTGGGAAGGCTTCGTTAGGTATGTTATCATACCTGACGATGAAGAAGGATTATGTGATTAGAATCATTTGGAAGAGCCAGATGATGAAGATACACCTTGAATCTAGGGCAGCAGCAAAATGAGGAGGGGTGACGTGGGGTTAGCAAATGAAGAGTCAATAGAGGGATTACCCCGTATGAAACAATATCGGGTTATAACCTGGTTCAAAACCGGGTATGGAAGGGAACAATGGATCCGAGTGTAAATTTTGTAGGCTTAGCGAATGGGCGGGAAAAGCCAAAAATTAGTACCCTAAAAAGAGGACACGTGTCCCAATCTATTTTTATTTATTAGTAGTGTGTGTGTGTATATATATATATATATATATGGGGGATGTATCAAATGAAAACCCTGTGTTATTGTGAAAACTCTTAAACTTATTTCAAACCACACATTCATTTCTTATTATTTTAATATGTGGTTGTAATTAATTCTGAATTTTTAATATATATAATTAAAAAACTTGTGGCTTAGATTAAATAGAGGGGTATAAGGGTAATTCTATTTTTTTCTTTTTTCTTTTTACAATCTAATGATTAAATGTGGACTACTTTTTCTTTTTTCCTTTTTTTTCTTTTTACAAATCAGAAAAAAAAAACATGAACCCTTGTGTAATAATTCAAGAACAGTTACAAAGACACAAATTTAAGAACATAATTTATTTGAAAACCCTTGTGTAAAATTAGTTTACACATATACACAAATAAGGAAATTACATCCAAATACACAAATATTCCATATACACAAATCAGAAAAAATAATTTACATCCAAATAACCCAAATATCTTTACAAACCAGAAAAAAAAATTATATATAATTACACTTTGTAAAAGAACATTAAATACACAAGTTTAAAATCAAAATACACAAAGGTAAAAACTCTTTACACATTTGTAAATTCAGTTTACACTTATGTAAAATAATCAAATACACATGTGTAAAATAAAAATAGACATGTGTAAAAAATCAAAACCAATTGTAAAATCAAGCTACCCAGTATCAAAACCTTACTTGTATATCAAACCTTGAATGTGTAAACAAATGAAGAACATGTTCTTTAGACATGTGTAAAAACCAAAACAGAAAGATATTAGAGACAAAAATGTGTAAATAAGAACAATTCAGGAAAAAAAATCAATTTACAAATCCAAGACAACAATATGTAAACAAAAAGATTCATTCTATCTCTATCTAGATCCATCAACGGAAACCTAAAATTATTTGCAATGAAATTACAATACTAATGACTATAAATATAAATACATAACCTTTCCAAATACACAAATGTCTTTACAAATAACTAAATTGTGTAAAATAAAAATACACAAGTATAAAATCAAACTACATAAGTGTAAAATCAAAAATACACTATTTAATCCAGATCTGAGCATCGGAATTTACCATCTCCGCTGGAGTCTGATCATGGTTTCAACCCAGACGGAATAAATGAAAACTTCAAACCATAGATCTGATATGATAACATTAATTAATAATAAACTTAAAACAAAAGAACTCATAAATCAAACACATCAACTAAATTTGCAAATGATCAAACTAAGAAAGAGCCGGCTGAACCTACCTGAAGCTTTGTCCATGATATGAATTTCACCAACATAAATAAATAAAAAATCAAAATTCAATTTAAAATGTCAACCTACCTGAAGCTTCTAGATATGTCCCACACCAAGAATCTCACTCTTCCCCAAATTCATCGACTAATGTGTTGGAGTAATAATCCAATTTTTAAAAATGTAACCATAAAATTACTAATTATGCAAAAACCATGCGCAAAATCAAATGTTACAGTAAGAAACTTTTTGATTTATGAAATTAATTATAATGCAATTCAGTATCCTAATTTTAGAGAGCAACATCAAATCCAATTTAAAACGTCAACCTAAATGAAGCTTCCCCAATATCCATTAAATCTCACTCTTCCCTTATTTCCTCCTCGTCAATTAGCAGCTAAATTCACCAATTCTTCATCTACACTTCAATCTACCGAATCTCAAAGAAAAATTCAAACCCCTTGTAAAACCTAAAGCCAGATCCAAAAAACTGTCGTCATGGTCGAGGAAGGCGACGACTATGAGTTGGTTGCCTTCGATCTCGCAAATCAAGAGGCAATAGATCGGTTTTGGTATGATTTCAGATTGAAATCTAAGATGAAGATGAAGGTGGCGGCAACAGACAGTGAATTCTTGTTCTTCGATCTGGACAACAAAGGTAGAAATATGGTTATAAAGGTTTTAGAGAGAGACAAGAGACGGTGATGGTGGTTTGAGAGAGAGATAGAAGATCTGAAGATGGGTGTTTTGGAGAGAGACGGGATGGAGGTAATGAAAAAGAAATAAAATAAAGTCTAGGTTTAAATGCAGAGAGAGTGAGTGAGAAAAGGACATAAATGCCCTTTTAAATTAAAAATATATGAAAAAAACTAAGAAAATAATGTGTGGATGAGAATGGGTTTAAGGGTTTTTACACTAAGTCAGGGTTTACAAAAGATACGTCCCCTTTATATATATAGGGAGAAGTTCATTTCAGAACACTTAAATATTACGAGAACAAGGGGAACAAACCTAAATCATTTATTTTTTTGATCCATGGTAAAAAAAATTTAAAATTTTATACTTCTTACATACAAATATGTATGTTTATGTACATAAAAAACCATCAAACTAGTTGTTTCATATGTTTTTATATATTTAAAAATATCCTACACATGTGTAGGTTATGTGTAAGTAAAAAAACCTACACATGAATTGCACATGTGTAAGTATGTATATAAACGAAATTTGTTCATATTTTTTTGTTTGAATTTCCTGAAAAACGAATAAACATTACATTTATATAACTTACTTATATTTTAAAACATTTTAAGATTGAAAAAGTGAATAATTCGTTTTTTCTGTGTGTTCTTGCAATATTTAGTGTTCGGAATTGAACCCTCCCATATATATATATATATATATATATATATATATATGGGTATTAATAATATTGATGTCACAAGAACGTAAGAAGTAATTATTTTCTAATATTCTTCCATAAAACAGCTTCTTAGAAATAATTTTGTTATTTAAAAATCCATCGTTTCTTAAACCATGATCATTAGCATTTTAATTGGGGCCACTTAGCTCATGGAGTACACTCCTCTTTAAACCACAAGTAAATTCAAATATAAGATCTAATCCATCAGTCACCAAATAATTAACCTTAATTAATTAACCCCATAAGTTACACATTAACATTATAAAAAAGATATAAAAAAACAAAAAAATATATTTGTTACCTAATAATAGATATTAGTCGTTATACAAGGGATGACCATGGCCTAACCTATAAGAGAAGTCAGGTGTGGACGGTGGACTTACGTAAACCATTGGGTATCCACGTCCAAATAGTAAAAAAGTTTATGGTATTTTTATAGCATAAAAGAAAACGAAACGGCTCTCTAAAAAAAGGGTTTTGTCTAAGGAAATGTAGGAAGGAATGAGAACCGTACATTGTTGGTTTTAACAAGGATATATTTATATTGTTTTACTAAATACAACACAATTTTCACGGTAATGTTAAAATAACATAGTTTTAATATAGTTATAAATAGTAAAGTAACACAAGTTTCACTGTATGATAAAACAATACAGTTTTCACATAGCTAGGTAAACTAACACATTTTTCGTATTTGTTCTAAAAATGTCATTTTATATATATATGTATGTGTATATATATATATACTATATTATCATACACCACCCAATGTCATCTTAAATTTTAAGTAATACAAGTATGATTGCTCAAGGTACAACTCTTAATGCATGTGTTAAAAACTTTTTAGAGGTAAATATGTCTTTTAGACAATACTTACCCCTTTGCCTCTCAAATTTACTCAACTTTTGGTTATTTAAACAATAATTACACTTTTAAAATAACTATCATTCACGAGTTTTAAACGGCGATAACTCTTTCATACTTTAATATTTTTTTATAAAAAGTTACACAATAAAAACAAGCATTTTATTCTCTTTAATTTGAGTATGGTATTGCTATAGTTTTTTTAATAAGAAAATTAACATGTTACGTGATTATGTAATTACATATCAACACCTCCGTTTTTGTTTCCTCTATAGTAACCAACGATATCTTCGCCATCAATGCCCCTAAAATATACAGCATGTTACGTGATTTTTAAACGGCCATAACTTTTTCATACATTAAATGTTTTTCAAATACACACATAGCAAATCAACCGTACTGAGTACTCCCTGTTCTTCTATTCAAACAAGTCGCACCACCATCACCAACCTTGAAGCTAATCTCCAGCCACCAACACTATTAAGAGTCTCTTAGATTCTCTCACCCACCATCTGTTTATTTAAGTTTTGAAATTATTGAAACCATTTTTTTTTTATTTAAAATATTAAAATTCTAAGAAAGTTGTTGGTAAGAGAGGGGTATTATACTTTACTTTAATGATTGGGTGTATTACAAATATATTTTCTCCATTTGTAAAATTCATTTAATAAATTTTAAATTTAATATTTGGAAAATGTATTAACTATCTATACTATATTATAATACATACTAGGTTAGAAACTCAGTGTATTACACGGGATTAATAAATGCAATGTTATATATATATTTAGTAATAAAGATTTACATATTACATAGTTTTTTAATACAAGTTTTATAAACGTTGCATAGTTATTTTTTAAAAAAATATTTTATAAAAAGAATGAAAGAAATGTCTAATTAATAAAAATATTTTATGAGCAAACCTATTCTTTTTTAAATAAAAAAACATTTTATAAAAATAATTATAAAAATAATTATTATTTAATAGAAGAGAGAGGCGGAAAACAAAAAATTATAAAAACAATTAAAGAAATTTTGTATAATTAATAGGAGAGAGATGCGGAAAAAAATGTTGAGGATGCATAGGAGAGTGATAAATGTCCCATCAAAACCTTTATTTATTAAAGAATATAGATATAGATGAGAAGGACAAAAAATATTATTTTAACATAATTTTAAGAGTTTAAGTAATTACAACTTTTAAAACATAAGGTACAATCCTTTAAATATATTATTGGTTTTTAAACCAACTTTCCCTCATGATTTTTAAACAATCATAAGTTTTTCATACGTTAATATAAAAAAAATACACCATAAAAACGAGTATTTTATTCTCTTTAATTTGAGTATGGTATTGCTATAGTTTTTTTTAATTAAAAAAATAACATGTTACGTGATTACCGGTGTCTATGTTCCCCGCCGCATCGCGCGGGCACCCCTCTAGTGTATATATATATATATATATATATATATATATATAGGACGTTTCCACTAAAAAGTGGTTTTTCGCTAAGAAATCATAAGAAGTGGGTCAAACGAACTCCGATTGAGCTCATTCCAGTAGCGTTGGAACCGTCTCATCGAACCCTAACCCGGACCCAAAAACCTAAACCCCCTCCACCCGCACCCCCCAAAACCTAAACCCCCTCCAACTCTACCCCGAAAGCCTAAAACCACCACCCCCACCCCCTAAAACCTAAACCCCCCACCCCATCCCCCCCAAAAAAAACCTAAACCCACCCACCCCCACCCCCAAAAAACTACTTCTTATTTGATCATCCCCCTATATATACATATATATATATATATATATTTATATATATATATATAGGGGTGGGTTTCGGAGAAAACCAATAGTTAGGCGAAAACCGAGAAAACCACTAAAAAACAAATTTTAACCAATAATATAATAATATTTATTTTTTATTTTATTTTATTTTTATTTTTTTATAAGAGTATCAATGTAATATTACAAATTTTTACCAAAAAATCATTTAAATATTGGCTTACGTATACGTAACCCATAGTGTTACGTATACGTAAACAGAAAACAAAAAAATTCAAAAAAATTGCGGTTATGTGTACGTAACTCATAGTATTACACATTGTTTTAGTGGTTTTCTCGGTTTTCGCCTAACTTTGTGGTTTTTCTCTCTTGATCCCTCCCCTATATATATAATACTCAAATTAAAGATATAAACGATTGCAATGGAAATTAGTGATTGTTGTTAAATCTAATTCTAAAAAAAATACCCATTTTTTTTTAATTTAAACCTAATTCTAAAAAAAAACAATCGACACTTTGAGAGGCACTATTAAAAAACCCATAGAGAACAACTATAAAATTTAATGTGTTTTTTAGTTTCCAATGACATTGTATTATTACTATTTGTTTTCTTATGACGGTGTATTTTTATTATCGTAATGTATTTTATCATGTGACCGACCTGGCATGATCAACCCAACCAAACTGGCCTGACCCTTATGTCGGCTTGTTGTTCGAGCATTGAAAAATACCGACCCATAGGAAAAACTTTCTGGCTCCGCCACTTAATACAATCATTACATGATCCACACTAACTAGTGATTAATTATTCCAAAGTTATACTAATTAACGATAGATAACTCAATTCCTATGAGATTGAACTTTGGTTGTTTGATTAGTGGTGATTATAGTAACGTGTGTTATTAAAACTATTACACATGCTACACAAGAAAATCATGTCTTTTGCTAAAAATCTTTAAAAGGGTTGTTATGTCTTTTTACAAAAATTAATGATTTATAAATTGGAGCAATATCGCATTCTAAAAATAAAGCATGCAAACCAGCAGCTCCCTCCCTCTCTACCAAGAAACAATTCTCTGTCAGCAATGTTTTCTGAAGAAACTGTCCGTACAACACTTGGTGTCGCAGGTATATATATATGCTCTTCAACTACAGTTTATATATAAAAAAATATATATATATATATTATGATAACTTTTCAGCTGTTTAATCTGCTTGAATATATACCTGTATATATATAATATATTCCTCATTTGTTTATTTGTTATATATAAACTAATGTTGGAACTGTGTTTAATTATGTCAGGGAACCTCACTGCAGTCACGTTGTTCTTGTCAACTATGTAAGATTTTTATCGTGCAAATACCGTAAAAAACCTACATACTTTCTGTTTTGTCTCACAAAAATCCCTCAATAATTTTTGCATGTAAAAAACCAACATACTCTTTTTTTTTCACAAAAGTCTCTCAACAAGTTTTTGCACATAAAAAACCAACATATTTTCTGGTTTTTATCACAAAAATCACTTTAACCTATTTACTCTAGCAAATGAATCGGCAGAAGCAAGGAAGGAAATCGACCGACAAATTCATTCTGAAGAGATGATTTGTAATCATATTAAATCCATTTTGTAAAAATACCTATAAAATCTGTGAAAACACATAAACAATCAAATCGTTTTGCAATCGAATCAGTTGTTTTGCTCTTGCTTCTATAGGTCGATTTCCTTTGTCTTGTTTTTGCACATTCATTTGTTAGGGTAAATAGTTGTCGAGTGACTTTTGTGAAAAAGAAAGAAAGTATGTTGGCTTTTATGCGCAAAAAATTGTTGAGGGACTTTGTGAGAGAAAAAAAAGAGTATGTTGATTTTTTATGTGCAAAATTTTGTTAAAAGACTTTTGTGAGAAAAAAACATAAAGTATATTGGGTTTTTTTTATGGTATTTGCCCATTTTTATCTACAAATTTTACATGATTTTGTAAAAGCACATATATACTTGCAAACTTAAAATGAAAAAGATAAAAATACATTTTAATTTATCTTTTTTTACTTTGTAGAATATTAATCAAATATAACTGATATAATTATTAATAAATATCCAGGCCAACTTTTTACCGTATATTGAAGAAAGGAAGTGTGGAACAATATTCACCGGTACCATATTTGGCTTCTTTTTTCAACTGCGGATTATGGGTGTTATATGGAATGCCATTTGTGCACCCACATAGCTTGCTCGTGGTCACTACCAATGGAGCCGGGGTTGGGATTGAGATAGGCTATCTGGTCATCTTTCTCGTGTGTTCAGACACGAGAAAGAGGCTTAGGGTAGCCTTGATAGTGTTACTTGAGATTTTAGTGTTTGGTGGGCTCGTTCTTTTAGTCCTAACCGTGGTGCACACAACACAAAAGCGGTCTGCTATTGTTGGGAGCATAAGCGTTGCTGCTAATATCCTTATGTATGCTTCACCATTATCCGTCATGGTATGTTGTAAATAGATATACAAATAAAACTAGGTTTATATTTATTTTTCTATAAAACTAAAACAATATCATTTTATGTTTATACGTTTATATTAACTACCACACGAGTTTGTGTTTGGTTAAGATCTACTTAGAACCACATTGGTTTGATACAACAAACTCGTCTAGTCGTGGCAAGTTTTCGTGTCATTAATTTGGGTTTATTGGTGCCAATAAACTGTCATGTTCATTACATTATTACTGACTAATTGACGATTTGATAATCAAAATGCAGAAATTGGTGATCAAAACCAAAAGTGTGGAGTATATGCCTTTTCTACTCTCGTTGTTTTGCTTTTGTAATGGTTTATGTTGGTTCGTATATGCCTTTTTTCCATTTGATCCCTTCATCGCGGTAAGCATTTCTTCCAAGTGCATTTTGGGCATATAACATGTTATAAACTTTGAGTCAATACACATATTAAGATTAAAAGATTATATTCAGACGATTTTGGTTGTGTTTATCTCTAACATCCAAAAAGACAGAAACATAACGCTAACAAAATAAGTTATGTCAAAATATCTACAAACCATCCAAATGTATACGAGATACCACTTCTTAAATCGATTTGTCCAAAAGAAACAAATTATTGTTAGATTTAGTTCGTATAGTCAGAATTGAACACTTTAATAATCTATATTTTCGATTTTTCATTATGGGTGTATAAAAAAAATTGTGGGTCAACCGTCAACCCGTTTGATCGTACTAAAAATTACCCGGTTTGAGTTGTTACATGCATCCAAATCAAATTCCGTATTTTAAATTATATTTTGATTATTGTTGAGCAGGTACCTAACGGGATCGGGGCACTTCTTGGCATTCTGCAACTTATTCTCTATGCAACATTTTATAAATCCACAAAACGAATGTTGGCCGAGAGAAAAGAGAAAGCAGAAATGGGCTTGGCTGTACTGGGCCCATCCACTATACACAATGACAATGGCAATGAAGCTAATGCCTAAACCGTTGGCCCAATGGCCCATAATGCAGAGTCAATTATGACTTCATTAGAATAATATTTGCTCATATTTATATGAATATTTGAATATTGTAAGGCCCCAAATCCCGGGTAACCTCACTTGTTGGATTTACTCATAAACATAGTCATCGATACTAAAGTAAAAATTTAAGACATTCAAAACACAGCGGAAGCATTCACCATTCAAGTACATAACAGCGGAAGTCTTACCATTTAAAACATAAATATTGTCTTAACATAAGTTAAAACGGGATGTCATTCTCACGCCGGGTAACCATCACGCCTTCGCACGTCCCTTCTTCCTGTTACCTGAAGTGCATACTAAAAGTCAGCTAACGATGATGAGTTCTAGTTTTAAAGCAATTAGGTATAAATATCATTTCTTTATAAGTAAAAAATATATATAAATATATAAATACACATTAACATATTCCTTGTCTTCATTTACCATTCATTTGAGAATACATATATATGTATTCCCCTTTACATTCATTAAACATTCATTAGTCATACACATATGGGTGATCAACCCGTCTTTTACTACGTATATCACGAAGACATATGTAATCCCCAGGAAATTCCGGCTTCTATTCCGACGTTTGAAACCTTTTTTATTTAAAGTTTTACATAAATAAAATCATCTTATTCATGATTGTCTATACATATATTAGATGCATTTACTTCAAGATTTAATGAATATTAAATTAAAATTATAAATGACTAAATCATATTAAACCTACATGAAGGTATATATTATATTATTTCTTAAATCTATATAAACATGAAAATACAAATGTTATATAGTAACATAGATTAAATCATATAAACTATAAAATAAGCAAGTTTTATAAAACCATTTTACTTTAAAAAATATATATATAAAGGAAACATTTAAGTTTTAATATAAAAATTATTAGAATTTTTAAAATCTATAAAACATCAAATGATTTTATGTTTTACAAAGTTCGGGGTTCAAACCGTAATTTCTGAAACCTTATTATTTTTTTTTAAAGGCAAGTTGTTCATGAAATGATAAACAATTGAAATTCGAGGGACTTAACTGCAAATTCTTTTGTCTTCTTCCCCATTACACCGATTTTGACTTTTTAGAGTCAAACAAACCGAAATTTAATATCAATCGATCGAATCAATGTAAGTTAACTACAATTAATGTTACTACATTATAGTGCGGCCGTTTTCTAATAGTTTTAACAATGCGATTTGTTGGAAATCAATTATTTGTAGACGATTCCAATCCCGTAACCGTTTCAATCAAGTGGGTAATCAATTCGCGTTGTCGGCTTGAAATTAGACTATAAAATCCACTCCTTCACACTCGAAACAACTCGCACACACTTCCTATACTTCCAAACTCACTGTAATTCCCCTCTGGATCGCGATCGAGTATCAAGAAACCGAGTTCTAAAGCCACAATCGTTCTTCTCGTTTCGCAACCGATTCAGGTAAAATTTGATACCCACAATTTCGTTTTGATATAGGGAAGAAAAGCCCCATAAAAGCGGGGTCGATCACTGGCTCAATCGACGGAATCGGGTGGCTTTGGGTTTCGAATTGGGGAAGAAGACTTGTGCGGGTTGGGAGTTATATACAAATCGCGTATGGTTTAAACCAAGGCATACGCCCAGGTCTACTGGTCCGGTGTTGGTGTGTCTTGTTGGCTCCCAGCAGACCCGGGTTCGAGTCCCGTGGTCTGCAATGTTTTTTTTAGTGATTTTAAAACCGAATTTCAACCTCATTTTTCTTATAAAAAAATTGTTTTATAAAACTCCCGAGACTCGGAATATTTTTATGAACCAAATTATTAAACTTAAATAATTATTTAATAGTTTTAGAGAATTAAAAACTAATTAAGAAACTATATAATCGTTTTAATTAAAAACATTTATTAACTACTTTTAATACACAATTATTTAGTATAATCTATGCTCTTTATTGTCCATTTAACTAATTAATTAATCTAAAACGTATAAACTTTTAATCTAAATACGTATATATTCAAGTAAATATTATTTAAATACTTATTCATTATTTTGTAAACAAAATAATTATTCATATATATATATATATATATATATGTATAAACTTGTATTCAACCCTTTATTAACGATCATATTATTTTCGTTATTAAACAAACATATTATTTTCTTATTAACAAACATATTATTCACAACAAATAGATACATACTTATTCAACCTAGTTCAACCTTTACTACCTAAATCTTTGGAGCATATCATTGATACGTATATAAATGCAAACATAGGTTAACCTTGTGGTTAGCTAAAAAACTTGTGCAACTTCACGTACTTGTGATTTCAAGCTACCGAACCAATGTGAGTTTACATAGCCCCTTTTTACTATTTTTACTTTTGGGGTGAAACATGATTACAAATACATTTACATACACAATTCAATACCCTGTGTTCATATGCTATGGTCTTTATGCTTATGTCTTAAACTACTTGGTGACCATTACATGTGTTCATGTCAGTACAATCATTAACTTGTGTGGCAAGCCTAAGGTAGTACCTTTTATGATCATTTATACAGGAATCTGATACATTACTTAACACGAACCTTGGCGGGTTAGTGTTACATTGAGAACTTCACGCAATCCGGGGGATTGTGCATACATATAACATGGCTTGATTGTACGCTTGGAACCCTGTGTGTTTTCACATATGTGCTTTAGACATGCTTTGAACATATTGAATTGTAATCTATACTAACTCTTTTGGTGTCAAAACCTATGTTTCTCACCAACTACTTGTAGTTGACAGTTACTTACATGTTTCAGGTGCACCTGTTTGAGGACTACTTGCTCACCTAGGATTTGGACCTAGTTTAATTTAAATTATGTTTTGAACGTTTCATTTTCCTCTGTAACGGATGCTTTTAATTTGAATAATAAATATTATCATATTTAATAGATGATCATGTGCTTATGAACAACCGCGTCAGCCCCGGCGTATAATCCGCCGCCGGCCGGGGTGTGACAGATTGGTATCAGAGCCATGGTTATAGGGAATTAGGTTATTAGACACATGACCTAGACTATAACCTAGGAGTCCCAAACATGAGTTTAACTCGTGTCTCTTATTAGGAACTCCACTCTATCTTTACTATGCATGCTTACCTACATCTATCTATTTTTGATTATCTGATACAACTCCATGAACTACAACATTTAAGAGTCTACATGAAACTATTTGGAACTACTTGAACTACACTTGGACTTAAGAGTCTAATCCGAATGAAACTCTCGTCAAAGGTATGTAAGTTCTAACTAATGAATGGGAACTTGTGCAATCCGGAAGGGAGGATGCCTATATTATAGGAGTTCTGTCTAGGAAAGCATTTCGTATAAATCCAAATCAACCGATGGACCAGTTATGCTTTCCTGGGAATTCTTGGGATAAGTGTCCACTTATAGGCTAACGCATGACTTCTCAAACATTAGAAAGACTTAAAGTACCTTGATAAGCCAATGTGCCCATTAGGGTACCATCTATGTTTCACCTAACATCTCATGATTAAATTGCAAACTCTTGTACATGATTCACATCTTATGAACTTTTTATTCACCCGTTTGTAGAATGCCTCCCCGTCATGAGCGTAGGAACAACCTCACCGATAGGATCATCCAGCAAATGGCTACAATCCTACCAACTATGGTCAACCAACTGAACCAGAATGCTGCACCAATGAATCCCACGTGTACATTCAAACACTTCAAATCCTGCAATCCCACCAAGTTCTACGGGAAAGAAGGAGCCACTGGACTCCTCCAATGGTTTGAAAGCATTGAGGGAACCTTCATCAATGCTGACTGTCCTGAGGATCTGAAAGTTCGTTATGCTACTAGTGTCTTCCAGAAGAGGGCACTAACATGGTGGAATGGAGAAAAACGTAACCGCGGGATAGAGGTTGCACTAGCCTTGCCTTGGGCTGATGTGAAGACACTCATGACAGATGAGTTTTGCCCCCGTAATGAGGTCAAAAAACTAGAAGCTGAATTCTGGGATCTCAAACAAGACAGTGGTGAAAGCCTTACCTACACCACTCGCTTTCATGAGCTTAGCCTCTTGGTGCCCCACATGGTCACTCCTCTCTCCCGAGCCATTGAGAAGTACATCAACGGTCTGCCCATGCAGATTCAGGATACCGTGTTGGGTAGTAACCCAGCCACTCTTGAAGAAGCTATCCGTTTAGCTGCCACACTATCAGATAACCACGTTAAGGCAGGGACTTTGTCCAAGAAGGGTGCTAAGAAAGTCATTGAAAAACCCACCACTGAAACCACCAAGGAAACCAAAGCTGAGTCCTCCTTCAATGGCAAAAAGAGGAAAGGCGGGAACTTCGCCATCATCACTCTTGCTGCTCCTCTAGCCCAAGTGGCACCTACTACCTTCAACCCCAACAAGAAGCCGTATGTGGGAACCCTACCAATGTGCAACACCTGCAAATTTCATCATACTGCAAACGTCCCATGTCGTGTGTGTACCACTTGTGGGCATTATGGACACTGGGCTAACACCTGTCGTGCCCCATCGGCTAACCAAATCTACCAACCTGCTATTCATGTTCCTGCTGCTATCGCACAGGGTCGTGCTTGTTACGAGTGTGGTGACCCAAATCATTTCAGGAACCGTTGCCCTAGGTTGGTCATTGTGAACCAAGCCAACATGAATCAGGGCAACATGATTCAAGGGAACGGGAACCAAGGTAACATGATCCAAGGAAACAGGAACCAGGGGAATATGAACCGGGGAAATGTGAATCAGGGGAATGCAAACCCTGCTGCTCGTGGACGTGCCTTTAACATCAATGCCAACGAGGCTCAAGCCAGCAACGATGTGGTGAACGGTACGTACCCAATTAATCACCAATATGCTTCTATCCTGTTTGATACTGGTTCTGATAGGAGTTTTGTGTCCTTTGAATTTGAACCACAACTTGCTATGAGTCGAGCTAAGCTAGACAAACCCTTTGACATTTTAGTAGCGGATGGTTATTCTGTCTCATGTGACACCATTATTAGAGATTGTACCTTAACCTTGAGCGATCATGATTTTTCAATCAATCTTATTCCTATGGCTCTCGGAGGTTTCGACATCATAGTAGGCATGGACTGGCTGACCAAGCACCATGCTGAAGTTGTCTGTTTTGACAAGTATATCCGTATCCCTCTTGACTCGGGTGAAATTTTGAACATCTATGGTGAGAAACCGTCAAAGGGACTCAAGCTTATGTCTTGCACTACCGCACAGAAGTACCTACGGAAGAAATGTGTGGCATTCTTGGCCCATATTGTGGAACGAAAAGGCAAAGATAAGAGTGTCCAAGGCATTCCTGTAATCAAAGACTTTCCTGAAGTTTTCCCCGAAGACTTACCTGGTCTTCCTCCCATACGTCAAGTTGAGTTTCGTATTGACTTAGTGCCAGGAGCAAACCCCGTGGCCAAGTCACCTTATCGTCTTGCACCATCAGAAATGCAAGAACTTTCAAGTCAACTCCGAGAACTTTCTGA
Source organism: Smallanthus sonchifolius (assembly GCA_023525975.1). Taxonomy (NCBI): domain Eukaryota; kingdom Viridiplantae; phylum Streptophyta; class Magnoliopsida; order Asterales; family Asteraceae; genus Smallanthus; species Smallanthus sonchifolius. The sequence continues at coordinate 6,084,198 of CM042026.1, read as the reverse complement.
CAAAGGATTTATTCGTCCTAGTGTTTCCCCTTGGGGAGCACCTGTTCTATTCGTCAAGAAGAAGGATGGTTCTTTCAGAATGTGTATCGACTATCGGGAACTTAACAAGCTTACCGTGAAGAACCGTTATCCACTTCCGAGGATTGACGATTTATTTGATCAACTTCAAGGCTCGACTTATTTCTCTAAGATTGATCTTCGTTCTGGTTATCACCAGTTACGAGTCCTCGAATCTGATATCCCTAAAACAGCCTTTCGTACTAGATATGGCCATTACGAGTTCATGGTTATGCCCTTCGGACTAACCAATGCACCCGCGGTATTCATGGATCTTATGAACCGCGTGTGTAAACCGTACCTGGACAAGTTCGTAATCGTCTTCATTGACGATATTCTCATCTATTCAAAATCAAAAGCAGAACATGAAGAACACTTGCGTTTGGTTTTGGACCTCTTGAAAAAGGAGCAATTATACGCTAAGTTCTCCAAATGTGAATTTTGGCTAAAGGAAGTCCAATTCTTGGGTCATATAGTCAACGAGAAGGGTATTCACGTGGATCTCGCTAAGATTGAGGCGGTGAAGAACTGGCAAGCTCCAAAGACCCCTACCGAAGTCCGCTCATTTTTAGGTTTAGCGGGCTATTATCGTCATTTCATAGCAAATTTTTCAAAGATCGCGGTACCTCTCACAGCCTTAACTCACAAAGGCAAACCCTATGAGTGGGGACCAAAACAAGAGGAAGCCTTCCAAACCCTAAAACAGAAACTGTGTGAGGCTCCTATCCTGACTCTTCCTGAAGGAACCGAAGATTTTGTCGTTTACTGTGACGCTTCCCACTTAGGCCTTGGTTGTGTACTAATGCAGCGAGGCAAAGTGATTGCTTATGCGTCCCGACAACTCAAAATCCATGAGAAGAATTATACGACGCACGATCTTGAGTTGGGTGCGGTCGTATTTGCTCTTAAAATTTGGAGACATTACCTATATGGTACCAAATGTGAGGTTTACACCGATCACAAGAGTCTCCAACATACTTTCAACCAAAAGGAACTCAACATGAGGCAAAGGCGTTGGGTTGAACTCCTAAATGACTACGACTGTAATATTCGGTATCATCCTGGTAAGGCGAATGTAGTGGATGATGCTCTTAGCCGTAAGGAACCTATCAAGATCCACAGCATTCGAATCCAAAGTGATATTCAAACTCGCATCCTAGAAGCACAACATCTTTCTGTCACTGAAGGAAACATGTACAATGAAATGTCATGTGGTGCTGAACTCCAACTTGAAACCAGACCCAATGGATTACTTTACTTTCTAAATCGTATCTGGATTCCAGACCGTGACAACCTTCGTACCTTTATCTTGAACGAGGCTCACAAGACTCGTTACTCTGTGCATCCTGGTGCAGACAAAATGTACATGGATCTTCGCACTCAATACTGGTGGCCTGGTATGAAAAAGGACATTGCCTTATATGTGTCCAAATGCCTTACTTGTTTAAAGGTTAAAGCCGAGCACCAGCGTCCATCCGGTTTACTTGAACAACCCGAGATACCCGTGTGGAAATGGGAGTGTATTGCCATGGACTTTATAACCAAACTCCCACACAAATCTCGTGGTCATGAAAGCATTTGGGTAATCATCGACCGCTTAACAAAGTCTGCTCATTTCATACCCATACGTGAGGACTATCGAGTTGAAAAACTAGCTCGGATCTATATTGCTGAAATCGTTAGTCGTCACGGTGTGCCTCTCAACATTATTTCTGATCGTGATGGACTATTCACCTCCCGTTTCTGGCAATCCCTACAATCAGCTCTAGGTACTCAACTAAATCTTAGTACGGCTTATCATCCGCAAACTGATGGTCAATCTGAGCGAACGATTCAAACTCTCGAAGATATGCTTAGAGCCTGTGTTATTGACTTCAAGGGAAATTGGGATTTACATCTACCCCTAGTCGAGTTCTCGTACAACAACAGTTATCACACGAGCATTAGCATGGCTCCTTTTGAAGCACTTTATGGCCGGAAGTGCCGCTCTCCTATCTGTTGGACCGAAATTGGTGAATCACAAATCACTGGTCCTGAACTTATTCAAGAGACTTCCGACAAGATAATGTTAATCCGAGACAACCTTCTGGTAGCAAGGAGTCGGCAAAAGAGCTATGCCGACAAACGTCGAAAACCCTTAGAATTTCAAGTTGGCGATCTGGTTCTTCTCAAGGTATCCCCTTGGAAAGGCGTAGTTCGTTTTGGAAAAATAGGAAAACTTGCTCCAAAATTCGTAGGTCCTTTTAAAATCCTTGAGCGGATTGGGAAGGTAGCCTACAAATTGGATCTACCTGAAGGACTCAGCAACGTTCATCCGACATTTCATGTCTCGAACCTAAAGAAATGCTTAGCTGACGAGAATCTCCACATACCACTTGACGAGGTTCACATTGACGAAACAATGCACTTCGTGGAGAAGCCCGTGGAGATCATGGATCGAGAGGTTAAGCAACTCAAGCGAAGTCGAATTCCAATCGTTAAAGTTCGATGGGAATCCAAACGTGGCCCTGAGTTCACTTGGGAACGTGAGGATCAAATGAAAGCCAAATACCCACATCTGTTTTCAGGACCCTCTTCTTATTAAATTTCGAGACGAAATCTCCTAAAGTTGGAGAGACTGTAATCCCCAGGAAATTCCGGCTTCTATTCCGACGTTTGTAACCCTTTTTATTTAAAGTTTTACATAAATAAAATCATCTTATTCATGATTGTCTATACATATATTAGGTACATTTACTTCAAGATTTAATGAATATTAAATTAAAATTATAAATGACTAAATCATATTAAACCTACATGAAGGTATATATTATATTATTTCTTAAATCTATATAAACATGCAAATACAAATGTTATATAGTAACATAGATTAAATCATATAAACTATAAAATAAGCAAGTTTTATAAAACCATTTTACTTTAAAAAATATATATATGTATATATATATATAAAGGAAACATTTAAGTTTTAATATAAAAATTATTAGAATTTTTAAAATCTATAAAACATCAAATGATTTTATGTTTTACAAAGTTCGGGGTTCAAACCGTAATTTCTGAAACCTTATTATTTTTTTTTTAAAGGCAAGTTGTTCATGAAATGATAAACAATTGAAATTCGAGGGACTTAACTGCAAATTCTTTTGTCTTCTTCCCCATTACACCGATTTTGACTTTTTAGAGTCAAACAAACCGAAATTTAATATCAACCGATCGAATCAATGTAAGTTAACTACAATTAATGTTACTACATTATAGTGCGACCGTTTTCTAATAGTTTTAACAATGCGATTTGTTGGAAATCAATGATTTGTAGACGATTCCAATCCCGTAACCGTTTCAATCAAGTGGGTAATCAATTCGCGTTGTCGGCTTGAAATTAGACTATAAAATCCACTCCTTCACACTCGAAACAACTCGCACACACTTCCTATACTTCCAAACTCACTGTAATTCCCCTCTGGATCGCGATCGAGTATCAAGAAACCGAGTTCTAAAGCCACAATCGTTCTTCTCGTTTCGCAACCGATTCAGGTAAAATTTGATACCCACAATTTCGTTTTGATATAGGGAAGAAAAGCCCCATAAAAGCGGGGTCGATCACTGGCTCAATCGACGGAATCGGGTGGCTTTGGGTTTCGAATTGGGGAAGAAGACTTGTGCGGGTTGGGAGTTATATACAAATCGCGTATGGTTTAAACCAAGGCATACGCCCAGGTCTACTGGTCCGGTGTTGGTGTGTCTTGTTGGCTCCCAGCAGACCCGGGTTCGAGTCCCGTGGTCTGCAATGTTTTTTTTAGTGATTTTAAAACCGAATTTCAACCTCATTTTTCTTATAAAAAAATTGTTTTATAAAACTCCCGAGACTCGGAATATTTTTATGAACCAAATTATTAAACTTAAATAATTATTTAATAGTTTTAGAGAATTAAAAACTAATTAAGAAACTATATAATCGTTTTAATTAAAAACATTTATTAACTACTTTTAATACACAATTATTTAGTATAATCTATGCTCTTTATTGTCCATTTAACTAATTAATTAATCTAAAACGTATAAACTTTTAATCTAAATACGTATATATTCAAGTAAATATTATTTAAATACTTATTCATTATTTTGTAAACAAAATAATTATTCATATATATATATATATATATATATATATATATATATATATATATATATATATAAACTTGTATTCAACCCTTTATTAACGATCATATTATTTTCGTTATTAAACAAACATATTATTTTCTTATTAACAAACATATTATTCACAACAAATAGATACATACTTATTCAACCTAGTTCAACCTTTACTACCTAAATCTTTGGAGCATATCATTGATACGTATATAAATGCAAACATAGGTTAACCTTGTGGTTAGCTAAAAAACTTGTGCAACTTCACGTACTTGTGATTTCAAGCTACCGAACAAATGTGAGTTTACATAGCCCCTTTTTACTATTTTTACTTTTGGGGTGAAACATGATTACAAATACATTTACATACACAATTCAATACACTGTGTTCATATGCTATGGTCTTTATGCTTATGTCTTAAACTACTTGGTGACCATTACATGTGTTCATGTCAGTACAATCATTAACTTGTGTGGCAAGCCTAAGGTAGTACCTTTTATGATCATTTATACGGGAATTCGATACATTACTTAACACGAACCTTGGCGGGTTAGTGTTACATTGAGAACTTCATGCAATCCGGGGGATTGTGCATACATATAACATGGCTTGATTATACGCTTGGAACCCTGTGTGTTTTCACATATGTGCTTTAGACATGCTTTGAACATATTGAATTGTAATCTATACTAACTCTTTTGGTGTCAAAACCTATGTTTCTCACCAACTACTTGTAGTTGACAGTTACTTACATGTTTCAGGTGCACCTGTTTGAGGACTACTTGCTCACCTAGGATTTGGACCTAGTTTAATTTAAATTATGTTTTGAACGTTTCATTTTCCTCTGTAACGGATGCTTTTAATTTGAATAATAAATATTATCATATTTAATAGATGATCATGTGCTTATGAACAACCGCGTCAGCCCCGGCGTATAATCCGCCGCCGGCCGGGGTGTGACAACATACGTCATTAAGCTACCGTCGTAGCCCTTTTACTCGTCCGGTCCTAGAAACCGTCCGTCATGACATAAAACCGTCCGGCAGACTTCGGTCGTCCGTCTAAACCGTCCTACCGTCATAGTCCGTCATATTCGCCCGTGGCATCCGTTTCCCACTTGAACTAATTATACAGTCGTGCATCGATTTAGGGACTTACTCCACCGTAGTGGTCATTGTTTAGTCTACCTTTCTAGACTTTCATTTATGGCTGCATAATAGTCGAGTGGTTGTCCGTCTACCGTAGTAGCTGTTAGCATCGAAGCATCCATAACATTCACATACATTCATAACATGCAATATAATATATATATATATATATATATATAAAGAAAATTTTCATTCTTATATGTTATATCATACTTTTATTTCATTATTCATAACATACTTGTCATACTTATAATCATCATGTATTTTCATGTAACACACATAATATTCATATCACATCATGTACACACTTCAGCCCCAAAAACATTTAGAATGATTTGCACATAACATATAGGGGGCACATAGAATTCACATGGTGAGTGGTTTCTGAAATACTCTTAGCTGGTCACTGAGCGTCGCTAACGTCACTCACAATCTATATAATAAAGTCATACACATAAGGTAGAGCTCCTAAATGACACTAGACATTACTATTCTTGAACCCGGTAGTTTCGGGGGTGAATCTTATCGAAACTAAAGTAGTTTCGGGTCATGGATTTCTATCGAAACTAGGTAGTTTCGATGGGTCTGCTTGTATCGAAACAATGTAGTTTCGATAAGTGACTTATGTAAAATCTTAGTAGTTTCGGGTCAGGAGTTTCTATCGAAACTAGGTAGTTTCGATGGGTCTGCTTGTATCGAAACTAGGTAGTTTCGATAAGTGACTTATGTAAAATCTTAGTAGTTTCGGGTCAGGGGTTTCTATCGAAACTAGTCGTTTCGATGCATCAGTCTTCTTCCCCAACCAGAAACCCTAGATCTGGTCTCCGATTTCAAGTTGATCAAGCTCTCAACTTTTTACGTTCGAAATGTTTCATTTTCCTCCATGAACCCAAATATGTGGTTTGTTTCAAGTTTCATACGTAAAAACCCGCACTTTTAGCCATTTTATTCGAAACTCATAAATGTATAAAAACTCAGATCTAGCGACGAAGCTTACCTCTCAGAGTCTGGTTTTCGTTGCTTTGTGTTGCTATGATGATGACGGTCGAATTCCGAGCTTTTGAGCTGAAACCCGAGCTTTCTCTTTCTAAACCCGTGCTCTCCTTTCTCTCTCTAAGTTTGCGAAAATGAAGGAAATGAGGGGGGAAAGGTTGATGGCTGCTGATTAGTAAGGGTTTTTCCCCTTCTTATCTCGGGCTCATGGGCCGACTCTTGGCCAAGCCCGCCTTGTTTTACTTTTATTTCTTTCCATTTATTCGGGATGTTACAAATATTGTTTAAATCTGTCGTTGCGACGTGCTTATTTTTCTCTACGTTTCGATATAAATTTTGTTTAAAATTGAGTCGGGTCGTGTATAATATAAATTCTATTTTTTATTTTAAAATGCAATTTCTTTTCCTTTAATGACTTTTGATATTTAATGTTTTATAAAATTCTGAATATACCGTTGTGAAGTGCTAACTTTTATCTACGTTTCAATATAAATTTTATTCAAGACCGTGGAATTACGTATTCGATAAATTTTTATACGAGTGTGCCTTGTCTGCGATGAAACATAATTATTTTATAATATACATTTTTCTCATGGCATCGCTCGTGCGTAAACCTACTGGTTAACGTACGAACTGACAACTATTTAATTTCCGTATCATAAATCGTAGGGTTTAAAAACTTACAGCACATGCAATATACAAATGAGTGATAATTTAACTTATTATTTTATGCGTATGGAAAATACTTTTACAAGGGGTTTTATTTTATATAATCTATACTATATAATAAATAAAGGTTTATTCATTTCACGTGTTGTCTCTATATTTATTCTTATCATTTTTTTCCGTCTCTCCCTAATTAAATACACATCTATCTTTTAATAACAATATATTTTTTAACAAAATACTAAGTATACTAATAAAATACATTTATTTTAAATTATCCCTTATTATAAAAATCTTTGAAATCTAATTATATAACTTTTATTTTCAATCAAATAGTAAATGAAAGTCAAATTAAATTAAATAGTAATTAACGTATTTTTGAAACCCAATTATATATTAATTTTTACATATTTTGAATTTTGTTTTCTATCCTTAGTATATATGATACATTTATACACCTGTAAAATATATACATAAAGATTTAAAAATTTTATGTATTGATATTTTTCACCCCGTGTGTATTACACGGGTTCTAAGCTAGTAAACAAATAAAACGGTGCCGCTTATGCAAAAATATGTGATGCTTTTGAATTTTTAATGATAGTAATAATAATAATAATGAAACATTATTTTTTTATATTTATTTTTTATATTTGAAAAGGCAGTCAGAAAATTAATATATTACAAATTTCACTGAATGAACGCCATACATTAAATGTTATACATCATTTTTATATTTTTTTTCATTAAAAACGTGAACATTAATAACACGTTATTAGATACTCAAATTATTGGTATTTGTTTATATCTGACTAGGTTAGAATCTCGTGTATTACACAGGATTGTATATTAAAAAAAGATAAAACTTATAAATTTATAAATACGTCCTAACTTGTCAGAATATTATGATAGTCTCGAGATATATTAAGCGAAAATGTGTGTGTATATAACAAATTAGTATTTTTATTTAATTAGTTATATTTTGAATTCTTATTATATATTCTTATTTAATATAATTATTATTCTTCTTCAATAATATATTTATAATATCATTATTATTTAATAAGATAGTGGTGCATTTATTAGGAGAGAGAGCCAGGAAAACCAATATGAGAAGGCATGAGAAAGTGACATGTGGCACCCCAAAACCTTTATTTATTAGTTTGTATAGATTATAAATTAACCTCAAGATATATGTGTGTAGTCCCTCCCACATAAAAACACGAATAAAAAGAAGTAGATATATTTCTTCGTGTATTTGTTGTTTTCGGCTTTTTGCCACAATTTTTACAAACGCACCAACACGTTTTTTATTTGAACGGAATAAAAAAACACTAATTTTTTTAACAATATTTTTTTTACTCCTAAATATCACCTAAACCTAAAATTAGAGTATTGAAACCCATACCTGACATCATTTTTCTAGGGGACAATAGTGCATCTAACTTTATAACGGTGCATCTAAATTGTCCAGTTACAATGCTCGTCTAAACCAATCACAATAGTGCATCTAACTTTACATTATTGGTGCGACCAAGGTGTCTTTGACTCATGAACGACTATGATGGTGTGCCCAAACAATTACATAAGTGCGTCCAAAACTACTTGTAATTTAACCGACGCATATACTCTCGTCCTAAAATACATATGCCGTATCCTAGATACTTCGTAGGCTTTGCACGCAAAATTCACCGTGTACATGAACCGTCCTAAATATGTATGGGCAAGGTGTGTATATAGGTGTTCCTCCTCAAGCGGTCGAGGGTCCTAATCTCATAGTGGATATTGATGTAGATTTAAGAGTAATTATAGAATGAAAAAAACTAAACATTAAACTCATAATTTAAAATATAAACATCTTTGTTTTAATAATTTTTATTACTTCCATGATTAAATTATAAAATTGGGTAGAAGAACATAATTCGTATGTGGCTTTTCGATTGAACCTTTAAAGGATGTGGCTGAATACATGCAGATTTATGGTGTGGATAAGAGAGGTTTGACTCAAATTCAATGCTCCTCGTAATCCTATTCACCAAGTAGCTAGCCAACTAAATTCCCCCATCGGGTTCATGTGATGATACTTTAGAACAAAAAAAATAATATTTGTTACTTATAAAATGCAACAACATATATATCAAAGCAAGCATACAATAGTATATAATAATATGCAGTTTATGTGAAAAGTTGATGTCTTTTTATCTAGCTAGTGATTTTCGTTTTATAAACCATGAGAAAAAATAAATAAATATGCGACAATACTTCACGTATAAAAAGTACAAATTATATATTTTATAACTATATAGTATAAACTTATTTAATATTAATCCACATGTAAATGTAAAAAAGGTGTGATTTTCTTTTTAAAATTATAAAAATCGGTCAAGTAGCCAGGTAGCAAAGTAAATAACCTAGAACTAAGTGCCTTACCTATCGTCTTCAATTTCTGTTCTTCTTAGCTATGTCCATTTCTGACCCATTCATACCACCCATAAATTAAACGACAACAATGAGATATACTCAAATAAAAGCTAGTGGATGACTAGCGATACATCTCATGCAAAATATATAAGATCCCGTGGGTGTGAATTTAATACGTATATTATTTTGTAAGAGTACCCCTATGGTTTTTGAGGTTGTTTTTTAAGTCTATGTGGCGTACTTGTCATTTTCCAGACGTTTTTAGATGGTTCATCCGTGTATAAATTTGGGGTCTGGCGGATTCTGATGGTGACGTGACTAACGTTTTTAGCTTCCCATTAGAAAAGCTTTAAAAACTATAAATAAACGGATAGAAAGTTTTATTCTTTTTAGTCTATGTGATGTATTTGTCTTTTTTATATTGTTGTCATCGGTAATATATTAACTTATTTAACAGTTCATAATTTTATATAACTAATTACTATTTATTAACTTCGCATTTTCGTATAATGGTTAAGATTTGTCATCTTTATCTAATTTATTATATCATATGATTCACATTATCTAAACAAACTTTAGGTCTTTCACTTAAGAAACGAGACAAAAGTTTTGACAACACAGAAAAATATCTAACGTTAATATCTACCATGTGTATGTGTGAATGTCACATATATGAATATGATATCTATTTTTATACATGAATATCATTCTCGAGTCTTTATATTAGTGTTAGTGATTTACATTTTTTCTTTTGGATTAGTATTATCATGATAAGAGTTTTTATATATAATTATGATGCTTTTAAAGTTTTGATATTTTCAAAGGGATTTGATAGGTAAAAAGCTTTAAATGTATTTTATAATTTAATTATTTATAGCTAGTGTACGTAAACAAAAATATAAAGCAGATTTTAGAGGGTGTTTTGTTTGTTGGAATTTGTTGAAATTCAATAAAGTGGAATCTCAATTCTGATCCTTCCCCTTTTGGCTTGTAAGAATACATTGGAAAACTACTCAAAATTCAAGGTTATGTTTGATCGGAAGATTAAGGTAGTGTTTGTTATGTAAAAATGATACGCGAATAGAATGAACCATTGTTAGAGAATGAAAAAAGAGAGTGTTTTGTTGTACAATGGAATTTAATTACCTATTAGAGGATTTACATCAGTTTTTTCTATTTTCATCCATATCTATAAAATTTAGGGAGAATATAAGAAATTATTTTTTTTTCACTCCACATCAGTATCTTCATCCCCATACCTCATCCCTAAAATTTAAAGAAAATTTTTAAGAGCTCATAAGAACATTCACATCAGTTTCTTTATTCTTATCTTTATAATTTAACTAAAAACCATCACTCCATAAAAAAATTGTTCATCTTTTAAAAACCTCTCACATCTCATTCCTTATCCTTATAATTGTAAATAAATGGTTAAGGAATTGGTATATTTAAGATTATAGTGTTCATTTCCCTATAATTTTAAGGATAAGGATAAGGTTTAAAGAACCTGATATAAGACCCTTTTAACTTAAATATTTTTTTTTCTTATAATTTAATAATATGATATATATACCAATGCTGATTTGGATGCTCTAAACATAGGGAGATACTATTCAACCATATATTAATTTTTATTTTATTTTTGTGGTGGTTGTAAGTGGATGAAAGAGAAAAAGTAATAAAAAGAATTAAAAAAAATATTATTTAATTGAATAGGGATAGATATGGAGAACCTGATATGAAAAGTTTTAAAAAAACTCTTTAAATTTTAAACATAAATATGTTTTTTAGTTAAATTATAGGGATGACATTCTCACGTCCATTCTATTACCTCATACCAAACAGACCCTAATGGAATTAAAATTTGAATGAATTCATTCAAGTAAAGGGAATCAGCATTTATTCTAAACTAAGTTAGAATCCCGTGTATTACACATGTTGAATACATGTAATTATATATACTTAGTAATAAAAAAATTATTTCTTTAAAAACCCGTGTATTACACGGGTTAAATAAAATATAATGTAATATATTAACACATACACTCGTTAGAATATCTCTTAAAAAAATTTACTTTAACGTGATAATTATTAATTCTGTTAAGTTAATTTTTAAAGCATTTTTTTTTAACTGGGTATTAATTTTTTGTATGTAAATTGACAAATATTAATTCATATTAAATTCATTTGGTTAATGATATAATAACTATCTATGATTAAATAATAAGTATCCATTTTATATTAAATATTTAAAAATATATACTTTTAATATCGTTATTTAATAGGAGGGAGAGTCGGTAAAAACATGTTGATTATGCACCAGAAAGTGACACATGTCCCCCTATCATTTTTATTTATTAGTATAAAGATAATGAAAGGAATCAACCTGAGAAAATTGAAATATCCCAGTCCTTCACCACCACCATTGACATCCTCCACCACCACCCTCATTATCGTCGTCAACACGCCCCTAACACTAGCGGTACCGCAACCACCACCATAATCGTGCAACCACCACCATAATCGCGCAACTCACCGTCAACGCGCCCCTAACACTAGCAGTACCACAACCACCACCATAATCGTCGCCACCACCAGAAAGTACATTCTTCATTACTCTTCTTAAAACCAAATGCTAAGTTTCCATATGAGTAACAATCTACATCTACTTGTTGTTTGGATGTTCATTTTTTAAAGCAACATAATCATTTTATTAGAGTTGATGTAAACATGACTTCTTTGTTTGCATCAACACTTAAGATTAGCACGCCCGACCCAAAGGGAGGGGCAGGGTGTGCCACGGCTCCAGGCCCGGTCTTTCGAGAGTCCCGAAGTTTTTAAAAATTTTGTATATGTTTTAAATAGTATATTTAGTTTAAACATCCATTTTGTGTACATCAAAGTTTCCTTAGTGCAATTGGAAATACTATTGCAAGAAAATGTAAAGGTAACAAGTTCAAGTCTTGACAACAACACTATTTATTTTTCATGTGTCATATTTCTTCTTTTCTCTTCTCTTCTTTTTTTTCTCTCTTTAAAAGGTTGTCCCACAAAAACCCATAATTGTTTAAACTATTAAAACAAAACCAAAAAAGACACAAAAATATATATATTTAAACCCATTACATATACAAAAATTATTGAGCCCCGCTTTTTTATTAATTGTCCAGGGCCCAAAACGTTTCGAGGATTCTCGGGGCCGGCCCTGAAGATTAGTGTTAGTCATTTTTTATTTGGTCAAAATTACGAATATGATTCATAATATTAATTGATTGTGAAAAGGTTTAAGATTAGTGTTAGTCATTTTTTAGTTAAAATTACGAATATGATTCATACTATTAATTGATTGTGAAAAAGGTTAAGGTGAAATTCAAAATTTGCCATCCTATGATTTCTAAGGATGGTAGATGAAAAATATAATTTAAAACTAAGAAAGTATCAACAAATCACACTACAAAAAGCCACTAAAATATCAAACTTCAATTTCCAATAATTTAACAAAATGCGTCCCTATGGTTTACACGATTTAACACATTGCGTCCCTGTGGTTTACACGATTTAACACAATGCGTCCCTAGTAGTTTCGGGCGAAAGTAGTAGTTTCGGGTGAGTTAGGTCCAGGGACTCAGACAGGGACGCAAACAGATATTACATGTTTTCTAGGGACGCAGACTGTTATACAGTAAAATGGTACAACGGACATTTCACTGAATTTAAACGGAATTTTTTAACGAAGTTAGGTCCAGGGACTCAGAGTGTTACAGATTGTATACCAAGGGTACTCAAAGCGTTAAAAATTCATGTTAGGGACGCATTATGTTAAATCGTGTAAACCATAGGGACGCAAACGGTAATTTACTCATTAATCAAATAATGGATATTCAATATATATTAAATACAATTAATTAAAAATTATGAATGAATTTGAAATTAGAAACACATATTAGAAGCATAAAAAGTCTTCTGTTGCTTTTACCCACAATCACAATTGAATTGTACTTAAATGGGTTGATTCTTTTGAGCCAGTAAAAACAAAGTTAGTGATTACGATGGTGATTATTTCTCAAACATGTGATTTTGTTTTTATTCATATCGATCAATTTTCACTATTTTTTTTTAAGAATCACTACTTACCTTTATGTGGAATTGGATGAAACCAGTGTAACAAATATTTTGACGAAGTTAAGCAAATGAATTGGATGAAACTACTTGATATGAGCACCACCTGGTGATCGGGTCAAATAGGGTTTAGGCAGCGATATAAACGGTTACAAACTCACCTGCCGATTATAATCGCCGGGCGACAGTTTCTCTTCTCCGGTTACAGCTACACCACTGGCAAAGATTACTGGATCCTTTGTTCACCTCTTGAGTTGCCGATCAAGATAGCTAGGACACAAAGATTCAAGACTCAATTTCTGAGACTCAATTAATTTTCTAAAATCACCTTTTTTTTCCCTTTTTCATTCCAACGTGCTTTTAAAAGAAATTACATTCAAAAGGAAATAACTACTCATACCTCCACTACTGATACTACTGATATGGCATAAAATAAGGAAATACTTTGACAAATTCCTAATTAACTTAAACGAATAAAAACAAAAGACAAAACTAGAAATTCAGGAAATAAACATAAACTTGGGCCGGAGCACGTTTGGCTTGCATGGCTGTTTCACGTTGCATGGTTATGGGCCCGGGTCACGAGACTCAACCCAATTCAGCAATTGACCGTTGGAGCGTTCCGGGATTAAAGAATTCGAACTATTTACCCCGTAATCCATATCACTACACTATAGCAAAAGAATGATATATTTGATATTTAAAGTTTGGTTAGATTTATATTATATTTAACAAGTTTATAGGGATATATATGAAATTCTCCTAAAAGTGATAAATAGTGACTTAGAAATTTAATATTATAACAAAAAAAATTCATGATTTCTCTTTCATATTTGTGTTTCTGCTTAGCGACGATCAACTATTTTTTAAATAGTTTTAATAACTAGATAACCGTAAAAAAATAATAATTAGATTACTTTTAATACATTATCTCTTTTGTATAAATGAATTCCAAGGAGATAAAAGTATATATTCCTGAAGAAGCTTAATTAGGAGAGGAGGAAACCACATGCACGATAAAAGGACAAAATATTTATCATATGTTTGACAGGATTTAACAGAATCTGGCAGGTTATCTTTGCGCGTAGCGTTGATCATTCTGCGAGTCAGACCCGGTAAAACCGTTAAACCCGTAGGACCCGACCTGTGTGAAACCTTATAAATTAATTTTGATGCGGGTTCACGGTTCTAGTTTTTAGCATTAAACAGATCTGGATCGGGTACATGTCTAGAACTGTACCATCCATATTAGAACCGTCGACCAGCCATATCCATACTCCTAACAGATTTATTTGAAACTATGCGCAGATTCTGTATGGATATGTGTAAAATCTTTTAAATTTTGATAAATTTAAAAAGATTTAAGAACCATTGATTAAAATTAGAGATAATTTACCATCCAAATACCAATCCCACGTTTTAATTCCCTAATCGTAAGGCTTCAATTCCATCCTTATCGCAAGGCTTTAGGCTGACAGGCTTCACGCAATTCATCACCAACTCTGACTGCGCATACAGGTCACCCAACTCCATCTCCATAATCAGGCAGTTCGCAAGCCATCCCTATCGCAAGGTATATGTTTTACTGTGCTTATCGTACAAATATTGAAAAACGAAAACAACTTCGAAAGTCATCTTGCATCTGACTGTGCTTACTTTGTTGAAGTGTGCAACACCCACATCTGTTGTTCACGTATGCATGGTGCATGCCAAATGGGTCCATACATGTAAACGGGTCCAAACCCGTGAAACCTTACCCGTAAAGCCGCGCACCCTTTTCCCTATAGTACGGTTTACGGTTATGAGGTTTTGCCTTAAACGGGTCTGGGTCGGGTACGGGTCTACCCTTATGGGTCGGGTCTGACCCGTATGCACAACCCTATTTGCGTGTTGCGACAACTCAATTTTGAATAAAATTAATATTTTAACGTAGGAAAAAAATAACAATGTCATAACGGTATATTCAAAATTTTATCAAACATTATATACCAAAAGTTATAAAAGAAAACCAAATTTTGATTCGGCTCGGTTTTAAATTAAATTTAAATCCAGTCATAAATAAAATTATGTGAATGTAGTAGAGACTTTTACTTTTTTCAACGTGTTTATCGTCCTAATATTGAAAAACGAAACAATAATAATAAAGTAAAAAGTGAAAGCATACATGACAAATGGTATATGATGGTGATACTATTCATCATATTTTAATAAGATATATAATTCTTATAATAGCATCTATCCAATGGATTAAAATCATAACGAAATAATAATAACACAGACATTACTACTATTAATAATTGAAGGTTGGTAAGTGGATTTATTGTTTTTTATTTCAGTTTTCAACTTATATTTATATATATTTTTTTTCAGTTTCATTAAAGAAACTAAGTCTAGAAAAGTTGGTAAGACCTTGCCTCTTTTGGATAAGGAATAGGTTTCGAATCTTTTAACCCATATTTTCTTTTTTTTTTCTTTTAGTCTTTTTATATTTTTCTTCCGATTACGTTTTTTTTTCTTCAGCGATTGTATCGTTTCATTATTACGTCCTATTTACTCTGCAACGTGCTTGACGTAATACTCTTTTCTATCTATATCGAATCGTGGCGACTCTTTACGTTTCTTTTATGGACTTAACGACTTTAATGTCACCACCACAACCTGCGTTACGAAGTTCGTAAACACGCCGTATGCGCGGGCTTAATTATGTTCTTAATCACGTTAATGTCACCATACAGCCATGCCGCAACGCGCGTTTCCTAATTTCTAGTTTAATACAATAAATACAATAATAATTTTAATAATAACAGAGACATTTAATACAATAAATACAGTTAAAAATGACTTTCATAAGTCCTCAGAAGTTGCAATTCCTTTTTATCTATTTGTGTATTTGTGTTTGCTTTCGTTTAATTCTAAAATCGAGAGGAAATCTATAAAGAAATTTGGACAATACATATAGAATGATATTTGAAAGTAGATTATAAAGTGAAGATATAAAATTAAAACTTGTATAAAAAGTTTGAATGTTTTTATATTAAATCTTAGTTATAGAACAATTTATATACCATTGTTACTTAATAAGTATTTTAGAAATTATATGAATAACATAACTTGTGAACTGGATTTTAGTTTATATAGTTATTAAATTGAATGATTAGTAAAATAAATAAATGGGTTATAAAAACTTCAATACGCAAATAACACTTTCGGTTAGAAAAAGTAAATGGTATTTCTTTATAAAAAAAATATTAATTTACCTTTTTTTTAAATAATAATACATATGTAGATGTAGACAAACTAATTACAAGTGTCACGCAAGCAAATGATGGGCTATTTTTTTAATTTGTTTGAAATTAAACTTTCAAGCCTATTTAGTTAACAGCAAATAAATATCTAATCAAGAAGTTGTATTGAAATAGTCACTTATTAAACTTATTACTTAAATTACAATTGATATTTAGAAATTTTACATTAATGGAACGGAAAATCACATTTTTAAATTGGATATAATTAATTCTAATAGGGCGTACCCGGTCTTAACTTAGCTTTTGCATTTGCGCAGGTCCGGATAGGAGTTGGATCACTTCGCGATTTAATGTACGTAACATTACCCTACACTTTGTGCAGGAGACTGTTTTTCATGACTCAAACCCATGATCTCAAGGTCACAAAACAACAACCTTACCGGTTGTTCCAAATTCTCTTTTCTAATAACTAAATTAAAAAAATAAAAATTAATTCAATGGATAATAGTGAAATTAAACTGCAAAATGCCAGTCTCAACTAATTTTTATTAATATTTAATCTCAAAATCGTCATCCATATTCCATTATCTCTATATATACCCCCATCTTTCTCATTTCATTCCAACTTCCAACCACTCTCTCTCTCTCTCTAAATATATCTTTCTCTCTCTCTCTCTACCAATTTGATTCTTACTTCTTCGCCAATCGCCATGGTTTCTGCAGAATTAGCTCGCACAGCAGTCGGTATTATCGGTGAGTAAACACGCACTAGCTACTTCTCTCTCGATCTGAAATTTGAAAATATCTGATTCTTCATGTGTTTTAATGTTATCGACTGTTCAGTTCTTCACATTTCGATTTCAAATCACGTGGATCGATGCAAATCATCCACGGCATTCTGTTTGTGAATCGTTACAGAATTGAAATATTCTGGTTATTGATCGAGTTGAGATAGATCGATCGATCGATCTATATGTTTGTTATTGTTTTGTAATTGTTTATTTGTTATTTTTCAGGAAATGTGACTGCTCTCATCTTGTTCTTATCTCCTGTGTAAGTTTTACCTCTACACGTACGGCATTCATCATCATAGCTATACATGTACATATACATATAACATATAACATATATACATACACATATACGTATATGTCACCGTCATGCTATACGGATGCACCTTCACGAGTTCAATGTGTTATCAGAAATTACGATTTTATCCTCTTTGAAAATGCTAATTACTTCACGTAGACACATAGTCGAAGGTAAATCGAAATTACGATTTTATCCTCTTCGAAAATGCTAATTACTTCACATAGACACGTAGTGAAAGGGTAAATCTGACCTGACTTAAATCTTAATGAAGGTGTGAAATGTGAAGTCCAACCACCTTCAATTACGGTTACACACAGTTGACAGTTTGTTACACACATTTCAGGCCAACATTCATCCAGATCGTGAAGAAAGGGACGGTGGAGCAGTTCTCACCGGTGCCGTACCTCGCCACGTTCGTGAACTGCGGGATATGGGTGTTGTACGGCCTTCCGTTGGTCCATCCTCACAGTTTACTGGTCATCACAATCAACGGCGCAGGGTTCTTAATAGAGACCGTGTATCTGCTCCTCTTCCTTATCTACTCTGCCCGCAAGCAGAGAATCAAGGTGCTACTCATCATGCTGGCTGAACTAGTGTTCCTTGGCGTTCTAGCTCTCCTGGTGTTGACCGTCGCTCACACCACCAAGGTCCGGTCAAATATCGTCGGTAGCATTGCGATTGTTGGCAATATTATGATGTATGCAGCTCCATTATCCGTTATGGTACATCTATCTCCCTTACCATAATTTTTATAATTTATATTGTTTTTGTTAATTTTGGTATGTATTTGTGATGTAGAAACTTGTGATTACAACCAAAAGTGTGGAATATATGCCATTTTTCCTGTCTCTATTTTCGATGCTCAATGGCATAAGCTGGACTATATATGCACTCATTCGCTTTGATCCCTACATTGTTGTAAGTCGCTCTTTTATCTATCATACGAGCTTGAATCTGATACGTGGTATTATGTTATACGATATAAGTATATAATATCGAGATCTGATATGTGATATTATTTTACGCGGTATGAATATATAATATCAAGATCTAAATATATAATATCGAGATATGATATGTGGTATATGTTATACGGTATAAGTATATGATACGTGTTATAACTTATAAAACATGACAGGTCTCAAATTTTAATATACGTATTAAATAATGATATTAGTATTTATTTGTTTTTTTAGCTTGTATGAGCCGTATAAAATCATCAAAAAATTAAACATTTTTATATTGTACATTATTTTTCAGGAATATTTTAAATTCATTAATCTTTTAAAAATATACTATTAATATTTATTTTTTAAAATTTTATCATCTGTTTTTGACTTTTTTTTTGCTGATTGACGCAGATACCTAATGGGCTTGGATCACTATTTGGGGTGGTCCAGTTGATACTCTATGCGACTTATTATAAGTCTACACAGCGACAATTGGCTGAGAGGAAGGCAATTGAAGAGATGAGCTTGGCTGAGATGGGCCAATCTGTGGGCCCTTCGAAGAAATCTAACGTAGTCCATGATGAAAATATTTAGGCCCAATGGTCCAAATTTATGGAAAGAAACATGAAAATGGATATGGATATGTTGACTTTTAGCGTTTAGACTTTAGATCCGGACGATGGGTAAATGTGTGATACAAATCACCAACGTCTAGAAAATAGTTTACATTTTTTTATGTTAAGGATGGCCTTTCGTTTAATGGGTATTGTTTCGAAATGAAAAATAAATTTTGAGAGAAACTTAAAAGTGATAAGAAATTACTCTTGTGACTATGAGTTACGCGACAACACCGACGTGTATCACCTTTTATTGATGTATTACGACTTTATTTCAAGATACATCGGTTTAAATTCCCTATGTGACATGTTCTTTGTTTGTGTCTAACCTTTCTTTCACGTATCAACAATAATTCTCTTTAAAACTTTAACGTTGCTAATTCTATCTTCAAGTATAAGCAATTGAGTTGATTTAATGCGTTGGATTCAGTGCATCTTCTACGCAACCATATCTGCGTTGTCTCGCGTATCACCCTTCTGATCTCGTAGGGCGTCGATAGTGAAAAGGGTAATTTTTACTATAAATATATGAATTTCTGAACAATCTTTCAATTAAAACGATAGTTTTTTAGAATTTTGTAGTTTGGTCTTGATGCTTGTTGAAAAGTTCTATAGACCATCTCCAACGCGCATCAATGGAAAGTGAGGTGGACATCCGCCACAGGTATGTGGGCATCCATGGATAACGCATCCGTGGTGATGAAAAATAAAATTGTTGAAAATAAGTTGATGAAAGAGTTAAAAGGGAAAGTAATTTCACTTTTAAAAGTTAATAGTTAGAGAAAAATTCAAAATCAAAATATTTAGGTAGCGTTTGTTATGTAGGAATGGGAGGGGAATGGAATGAACGATTATGAAGGAATGAAAAAAATGGTGTTTGGTTGGACGATGGAATGAAATCACCCATTCCACAAGGAATGTCATTCCCTCTAAATCCCTCAAATTCATTCCATTTACCCCTTGTTTTTTTTTTCATTCCATCCCCTCTTTCACCCTTCATCACCACCACACCCTCCTACCACCACCACCAACCACCACCACCACCTCCCACCACCGCCTCCACCACCCACCACCACCTCCTACCACCGCCACCACCACTGTCGCCTCCTCCACCACCCACCACCACCACTTCCTACCACCGCCACTCCCACCCACCACCGCCGCCATCACCCACTGTCACCCACCACCACCGCCGCCACTCACCACCTATTTTATTCTTTCGTCTTTTCTAGCCTACCAAACAACATAAAGTAATGATTAATTTCATTCCTTCATGGTAACCAAACAAGACAATGGAATGGAATGGTCCATTTCATTCATTTGTCCATTCCATTCTCTCGTTCATTCTATTCACTCGTCCATTTCATTACCCCATACCAAACATGTCACACCCCCAATTTCAACTAACGGAGTTTTACCGTTTGAAAGGTGACACACCACGATCTCAGTCATTAGTTACATCAAACGACACTATATGGGGACTTGAAATGTCATAACATAAAAGTTCAGAGTTAATGCGGAAGCGTAAACGTTAAAAATGAAGTCAAAAGTAATTACACTCAATAAGCGTTAATTAATATAATTAAGTAAACTGTTTAAAATGTTTGAAATGTATGATATGACAATAGGACTCCATGCATGTCCTAAGTGCGCAACCTGTGCCAAAGCGACCTGAGAAACATGTAAGAAAAAGTGTCAACACGAGGTTGGTGAGTTCACAGGTTTCAAGTTTACAATAAGAGAGTGTTTGCCAGATTATGTACATTCAATATGCATATCTATAGGTAGCTAGCCTATGTTCATATCTTACTAAAGCGCTCGCAACCGAAGCTGACTGTTTATTTATTTGCCTCCTGCCAGGTCTATCAACACTGGCGGTGTGAGTAGGCTAACATTTCACTCGTTCGACCTCCAATCGAGTTAGCGCGACTAACGCGCGTGGGGCTTGTCAAAACCAGTAGTACTACTAAACATCACCTCGCTAAGATCCATATTAACCGTTCGATGTATGATGAGGACATTCTGTGATAGTGTGTCACGCTTAGCCTCAACAGTAATGACATATGAATTACAATAATCTAAAAAAGTTGTGTCATGTTTTCTCCCCCAACGGGAAAAACATGTAACATAATGTTTGTCTGCGTACCTGTTTCTCCCCCACGGGGAAAACAAGTAAAAGTATGATAGTTTGCGAACATGTTTATTTCTTCTCTACAAGAAAACAAGTAAAATATGTTTGTGTGTAAGCATGTTTCTCCCCCAATAGTAAAACAAGTAAAAAGGGGCCGTGAAACTCACCTGAGTTGTGTACGAGTAGTAGATAGCACCACACAAGGATACAAGTAGGAAACACAAAAGTTTGCATGTGAACTGCTTACGTACGACCTAAAATTATAAGCATAATAATTAAGGATACAATGGGGTTTTGTGACGACGACACGGAAGATTTGAATGTCTTAAGACATTCCTAGGATCAATGAGTAGACGAACGTGTCCACGGGAATAAGAGTTTCTTAATTTAATAATTAAGATAAATGCGTTACGTGTCGAACATCTCTAATACGAATGATATTAATTAATAAATAAATTTGTGCGTTTGTATCATTTAACAATGGCCTAAGAAAATAATATAACTAATATATTATTTTTGAACTCGTAGAAAATATACGATAATCGCTTAAGTGGCAAAAATAATAAATATATTATTTTTATTCGAGAATACAAACGTGAGAAAATGATATAAGTAATTATGTTATAATTAGTGTGAAACGCTATTTAAAGTATATAAACGTGGTGAGAATAATATATAGATATATTATTTTTAATTGGAGTCACGGGTTGAAAATAATATAAATACATTATTTTAAAAATAGGTTATAATAATAAATATAGGTTACAAACCAAACCCGAGTCTACGAGTGGTTTTCGGGCTCAAAACATATTAAAATAATATTCTAATATCATAGGGATAAGTTTTATTTAAAAATATAATGTGAAAAGTGGCTAAATAAATAGATGGGGGTGGAGGGACTCGAACCCGGGTCTCCTCCCCCACAGTCCAACGAACTAACCACTCCAACCCGCTAGGGTTTCGCATTAAAAACCGGTTCTGAAATGTTTTAATCATGAACACTTCTGTGTTCATCCCTCCCACGCGACTCGATCCCAAATTCCCTCCCGAATCCATCGATTTGGATTTTGATTGAACCAGAAAGCATAGGGGTTTTGTTCATCGGTATTATACGAATCTGAGGGTGAGTTTGATTGCAAAATGATCGAGTTTAGGTTCGTTTAATTACATGTTTTAAAAACTGAAACCCTAGTTTAAGACACACATATTTAATTTGTTCGAATTCGATAAGATCATGGACTGAAATCATAGGGCTTTCAACCAACAAAGGATCGTGATTCTAACCATGTAAATAAATTAGGTTTAGGTTGAGTCTAGGGTGGTGTTCTACTAAACCCGAATGGATACGAACCCTAGGTCTGATTTGAGTTCAATTCGGTGATATAAGACTGAGTTAGTATGGGGCTTTTGATTTACATATGAAAAAGATGCTAAGGGAGTGATTTATTACCAGAATTAGGTTCGAATTGGTGGTGTACGACTAGAACTTAGTTCCGGCTTGCGTGTGTTAGTCTCCGACGACTCCGGCCTCGACTCCAACCATGTTCGTGTGTGCAAAAGTTCAACAAAGGTTCGCGTAAGGTGTGGGAGGTGTTTTATTGCAGAATGGTAATCGAAATTAGTCGAATTCGAAGGTTCTTGTTAGGGGTCGACGGTTACGGAGTTAAAGCTCATAATTGGGATTAATGCGTGTCTAATAATGATGTTAAACTGCTCAAAGATGTCGTTTATTGCATTTAGAGATGATTCAGTTACGAATTTGAGTGCTTAACGAGTTATGAGTTTGAATTCGAGCCAAGAATTCATGGGTTTGACTTTTAAAAGTCAACAGAAAACAAAACTCCTCAATCTTGACTTTTCTGAGTCAACAGATTGAGTTTAGGATTATTACATAATCAGTCCCTGTAGTTTTAGTTGGAATAATGATAGGAATAGTCCCTGGGGTTTGAGATAAGTTAACTAGGTTAAGGTTTAACTGGATTTAACTAACGGAGTTAGTCTAAAAAGTCGGATTGTCACATCATCCCCTAGTTGAAAGAATTTTCGTCCCGAAAATTAAAATAAAATTTCCCGGATGTCACATCATCCCCTAGTTGAAAGAATTTTCGTCCCGAAAATTAAAATAGTAACTTAAGAGTTTTACGTGGAGTGCTTGAATAGATGAGGATACTTGCGCATCATCTGATCCTCACGCTCCCACGTGAATTTCGGTCCGCGTTTCAAGTTCCAACGGACTCTGACAATAGGGATTTTACTGCGTTTTAACGTTTTGACTTCCCTATCCATGATTCCTACTGGTGCTTCAATGAAGCGTAGCTGTTCATCGATTTGTAGTTCCTCTAGAAGAACCGCGAGTGTCTCGTCTTCTAGACATTTCTTCAAGTTTGGGACGTGAAAGACGTTGTGTATACCACTAAGTCTTTCCGGTAGGTCCAGTTGATACACTGCTGGACCAATTCTCTTCACTATCTTGAACGGTCCAACATAATGAGGATTAGTTTGCCTCACTTTTCGAAGCGGATTACACCTTTCCAAGGTGAGACTTTCAATAGGACCATATCGCCTACTTGAGACTTTAACGGTTTATGATGCTTATCGTCATAGTTCTTTTGACGATCACGAGCTGCCGTCATACGGTTTCTAATTTGAACAATCTTTTTAGAGGTTTCGAATACGAGTTCAGGACCCGTAAGTTGGCTTTCCAAAACTTCAGTCCAACAGATAGGTGACCGGCATTTTCGTCTGTATAATGCCTCGAATGGTGCTGCTTTGATGCTAGTGTGATAATTGTTATTGTAGAAGAACTCCACTAAAGGCAAGTGAGTATCCCAACTGTTACCGAAATCAATCACACAAGCTCATAGCATGTCCTCAGGTGTTTGAATAGTATGTTCCGTTTAGCCATATGTTTGAGGATGGTATGTCGTGCTCATATCCAGGCACGTGCCTAGAGCTTTTTGTAAAGATTGCCAGAAACGTGAGGTGAATCGTGCGTCACGATCCGAGATAATAGAAATTGGCACTCCGTGCCAAGAGACTACTTCCTTTAAGTATACACGAGTAAGTTTCTCTACCTTGCCAGTCTCTTTGATTTCTAAGAAATGAGCGGGTTTATCAAACGATCGACGATCACCCAGATGGTGTCGCATCCGGTATGAGCTTGGGGTAGTATAGTGATAAAGTTCATGAAAACCTGCTCCCATTCCTACATTGGAATTTTCGGTTGTTGGAGCAAACCAGAAGGTTCTTGGTACTCGACTTTGACCTTTGAGCAGGTCAGGCACTTGCTCAAATAGGTTGCTATATTGGCTTTTATGTTCGGCCACCAACATAGAACCTTTAGGTCATGATACATCTTGTCAGAACCTGGATGAATAGAGTATCGAGATTTGTGAGCTTCATCAACAACCAGTTCTCTTAAGTTCCCATACGCTGGAACACATATTCGCTCTGCCAGGTAGCGAATGCCATCTGATTTGACCTTCGGTTGTTCTTCCATACCGCATGTGGCTTCCAGCGGTAGGTTTTCCTCTTTAAGGGCTTCGAGCTGAGCACTACGAATTTTGTCAGGTAATCTGGTGTGAATAGTAAGATGTAATGCTCGAACTCGTTTGAGTTTGGGTTCCTTATGGCTTAGGGCATCGGCTACCACATTAGCCTTCCCTGGATGGTATCTGATTGCACAGTCATAGTCGTTCAAGAGTTCAACCCAACGTCGTTGTCGCATGTTCAACTCTTTCTGCTCAAAGACGTGTTGAAGACTCTTGTGACCGGTGTAAATGGGGCACTTGGTACCGTACAAGTAATGTCTCCAGATCTTTAGTGCAAATACCACTGCTCCCAACTCTAAGTCATGAGTCGTGTAGTTTTTCTCGTGAATTTTCAGTTGATGAGAAACGTATGCGATAACTTTCTCTTGCTGCATTTAAGACACAAATAAGACCTTGAATAGATGTATCGCAGTACACTACAAAGTCATCCATTGCCTCGGGAATAGATAGGATGGTGCACTGTAGAGTTTCAGTTTAATCTGTTGAAATGCTGACTCCTGAGTGTCACCCTAGTTATAGGGTTTACCTTTTTGAGTTAAGGCAGTGAGGGGTTGAGCAATCTCGGAAAATCCCTCGATGAAACGAAGGTAATATCCAGCCAATCCCAGAAATTGTCGCACCTCAGTCGGAGTCGTCGGTGCTGCCCAATTATTGATGGCTTCTATCTTTGATGGGTCAACATGTATTCCTTTCTTGTTAACCACATGCCCTAGAAACTGAACTTCCCGGATCCAGAATTCGCACTTAGAGAAATTGGGCATAATTTTGTTCTTGTTTCGGCAATCTAAGGATTAAGCGTAGGTGCTCCTCGTGTCCTTTCTTGTTCTTAGAATAGATGAATATGTCATCAGTAAAAATGATGACAAAATGATCGAGGTAGGGTTTACACACGCGGTTCATGAGGTCCGTGAACACTGCGGGTGTGTTGGTTAATCCGAAAGGCATGACTATGAACTCCTAGTTGTCGTACCTAGCTCTAAAGGCAGTCTTAGAGATATCCTCGTCTCAGACTCTCAGTTTATGGTAACCAGACTTAAGGTCTATTTTGGAATAGGAACTTGATCCTTGGAGTTGATTAAACAGGTCATCTATGCGAGGTAGAGGATAATGATTCTTAATAGTTACTTTGTTCAGCTCACGGTACTCGATGCACATACGGAAAGTTCCATCTTTCTTCCTGACGAATAAGATCGGAGTTCCCCATGGCGATGAACTAAGTCTGATAAATATCTTATCTAACAACTCTGGCAGTTGTGTAGATAACTATTGTAACTCACTAGGTACAAGTATGTACGGTGCCCGAGCATTCGGCGCTGCTTCGGGTGCTAGGTCGATTTGGAATTCTATTTGACGGCGAGGTGAAAGGCCAGGCAGGTATTCAGGAATTACTTCCGGGAAGTTACGAATGATCGGAATGTCATCAATCTTCTTTTCTTCGGATGGTTGCCCGGTGACAAGAGCCAGAATAGCAGTATGCCCCTTTACGTAAGCACTTATGTGCTTTCATGAAGGATACGATGCCTACGACAGCACCAATCCTTTCGCCTTGGACAGAAGGGTTTCTCCACTCGGGAGAGGAATGCGAATGATTTTGTCACGATATATGATTTCGGCTAGTCCTCAGATAACCAATCCATACCGACAATCATGTCAAAACTGTCAAGTGTAACTGACATGGGGTCAATGTCAAGCTTATGACTAGCTAATCCGAGTTTACATCCTATAAGAACGTGAGTCGCTTTGATTATCTGACCGTCTGCTATCTCTATGGTATACCTAAATTCTGATAAAGTTGGAGTACGACCGCACCATCATGAAGTTTGTGAAATCATGCTGAGACTTCTAGTGAGACCTGTGCTTATAAGGTAAGCATCGGTCAACGCAAAGGCTAAGAGAAAAGGTTCACATGCAAGGAAGAAAATTTCCATGAAGTATAGATTCTAGTAGTATAAGGGATAGGATATCCGTTTAAGTAATCGCGTTCAACTAATGGTCAGTTAGATTAAATACCCGTTTTCCAATGTCATTGGAATAACTAGATATGTTGGGGTATGAATCAAATTAGACCAAGGATTAGTTACAGGGTAAGGTAGTAGAGTCAAATGGAATTCATTGTTGGAGTGTAAGGAATAACGTGTTGGCTTAGAAAGAATTCCTCATATTTTGCTTACCTAGTTGGAGTCGATGGGTTTACCATGAGGTTCTACTAGAGTTTCAATAAATATGGTTTCTATGGTTACGTTTGGATGAGAGTCTTAATTTCACTAGGACTCTTACATGAGTGAGATAAAATGATGGATTCCATTGATGATAGCTCAGTGTAAATCTCTTCAATCTGATAGTCGCGTCTATCAACTGTTGAACATGTTTAATGATACCAACTAGTCGTTGAGCGGGTTACAAGAACTTCTACTGACAATGGAAGTTTAAGTTTGTAGCTCACTGATTAGGACCATTTATCCACACACTAGGTTTCACCAGGATTTACATGCACCTCAAATTATTATTACGTGTGCACCCGTAATGATAATTTGCTTTGTATGCTCACCCTTGTTCTCCCTGTCCTGTGTCATAATGTCCTTTAGGTTATATTGTTGAGTACATAGTGTTGTCAGATATAATAAGTCATCGAAAATCTTAGTCATCAACTATACTTTGATCAATTAGAACTCATATCGGGATGAGTAGTCGAGGATGGTTTGCTCCGAGTATTCACTCGAGTTGAAACATAATACAGGAGTCCAATCCAGCGGATTGTAAATGAGAACATGTAACAAACATGTACATGAAATGCGACTTCGAGAAATGAAACTAATTCATGAATACAAGTTACAGGAAGCAGCAAGGTAGCCGTCCTTTCAACTTAGTCAAGATAGGGTTTGAGTATGCATTGAGCAATGCGTTCTCAGATTTGTGGTCAATCTATTCTCAACAGAATATCGACCAAAGAAGCGAGCCCATGGCTCGGGAAAGTGAGGACATCTACTTGTCAATAGATTCTGCAATAATGCGTGTAACGGTCTGCCTTCAGTCGGCGTATTGTTGCTAGTGGTTACGGTAGGGACTCACCTCCGACGATCCCAATTCCCAAAGAGATATGCGTTAGTGTTGAGTGTCGTCCATAACATGGACCTGAGAAAGCCCACCATACCCAACAGGTGATGGTGATGTAACTGACTCCTCCGAAGGCTCCGTCTCGCTGCCCTCGGACGGGAGTGGATGATGTTCTGGTGATTCCCGAGTGTTTCCACTGGGAATGATGATGCAATGCAAATGTTGTGTCCCTTGCCAACTGAGGGTGATACGGATGGTACTAACATGCCTGCACTGCAATGTATGTATGGGTGCTATATGTATCAGGTATAAGTGTCTGTGCCGTGCAACTAATGTGTGAGGTTATAGTCTAGTATGCAATCCTAGTTCTCTATAACCAATGGCTCTGATACCAATCTGTCACACCCCCAATTTCAACTAACAGAGTTTTACCGTTTGGAAGGTGACACACCAGGATCTCAGTCATTAGTTACATCAAACGACACTATATGGGGACTTGAAATGTCATAACATAAAAGTTCAGAGTTAATGCGGAAGCGTAAACGTTAAAAATGAAGTCAAAAGTAATTACACTCAATAAGCGTTAATTAATATAATTAAGTAAACTGTTTAAAATGTTTGAAATGTATGATATGACAATAGGACTCCATGCATGTCCTAAGTGCGCAACCTGTGCCAAAGCGACCTGAGAAACATGTAAGAAAAGTGTCAACACGAGGTTGGTGAGTTCACAGGTTTCAAGTTTACAATAAGAGAGTGTTTGCGAGATTATGTACATTCAATATGCATATCTATAGGTAGCTAGCCTATGTTCATGTCTTACTAAAGCGCTCGCAACCGAAGCTGACTGTTTATTTATTTGCCTCCTGCCAGGTCTATCAACACTGGCGGTGTGAGTAGGCTAACATTTCACCCGTTCGACCTCCAATTGAGTTAGCGCGACTAACGCGCGTGGGGCTTGTCAAAACCAGTAGTACTACTAAACATTACCTCGCTAAGATCCATATTAACCGTTCCATGTATGATGAGGACTTTCTGTGATAGTGTGTCACGCTTAGCCTCAACAGTAATGACATATGAATTACAATAATCTAAAATAGTTGTGTCATGTTTTCTCCCCCAACGGGAAAAACATGTAACATAATGTTTGTCTGCGTACCTGTTTCTCCCCCACGGGGAAAACAAGTAAAAGTATGATAGTTTGCGAACATGTTTATTTCTTCTCAACAGGAAAACAAGTAAAATATGTTTGTGTGTAAGCATGTTTCTCCCCCAATAGTAAAACAAGTAAAAAGGGGCCGTGAAACTCACCTGAGTTGTGTACGAGTAGTAGATAGCACCACACAAGAATGCAAGTAGGAAACACAAGAGTTTGCCTGTGAACTGCTTACGTACGTCCTAAAATTATAAGCATAATAATTAGGGATACAATGGGGTTTTGTGACGACGACACGGAAGATTTGAATGTCTTAAGACATTCCTAGGATCAATGAGTTGACGAACGTGACCACGGGAATAAGTGTTTCTTAATTTAATAATTAAGATAAATGCGTTACGTGTCGAACATCTCTAATACGAATGATATTAATTAATAAATAAATTTGTGCGTTTGTATCATTTAACAATGGCCTAAGAAAATAATATAACTAATATATTATTTTTGAACTCGTAGAAAATATACGATAATCGCTTAAGTGGCAAAAATAATAAATATATTATTTTTATTCGAGAATACAAACATGAGAAAATGATATAAGTAATTATGTTATAATTAGTTTGAAACGCTATTTAAAGTATATAAAAGTGGTGAGAATAATATATAGATATATTATTTTTAATTGGAGTCACGGGTTGAAAATAATATAAATACATTATTTTATAAGTGTGTTATAATAATAAATATAGGTTACAAACCAAACCCGAGTCTACGGGTGGTTTTCGGTCTCAAAATATATTAAAATAATATTCTAATATCATAGAGATAAGTTTTATTTAAAAATATAATGTGAAAAGTGGCTAAATAAAGAGATGGGGGTGGAGGGACTCGAACCCGGGTCTCCTCCCCCACAGTCCAACGAACTAACCACTCCAACCCGCTAGGGTTTCGCATTAAAAACCGGTTCTGAAATGTTTTAATCATGAACACTTCTGTGTTCATCCCTCCCACGCGACTCGATCCCAAATTCCCTCCCGAATCCATCGATTTGGATTTCGATTGAACCAGAAAGCATAGGGGTTTTGTTCATCAGTATTATACGAATCTGAGGGTGAGTTTGATTGCAAAATGATCAAGTTTAGGTTCGTTTAATTACATGTTTTAAAAACTGAAACCCTAGTTTAAGAACACAGATTTAATTTGTTCGAATTCGATAAGATCATGGACTGAAATCATAGGGCTTTCAACCAACAAAGGATCGCGATTCTAACCATGTAAATAAATTGGGTTTAGGTTGAGTCTAGGGTTGTGTTCGACTAAACCCGAATGGATACGATCCCTCGGTCTGATTCGGTGATATAAGACTGAGTTAGTATGGGGCTTTTGATTTACATATGAAAAAGATGCTAAGGGAGTGATTTATTACCAGAATTAGGTTCGAATTAGTGGTGTACGACTAGAACTTAGTTCCGGCTTGCGTGTGTTAGTCTCGGACGACTCCGACCTCGACTCCAACCACGTTCGTGTGTGCAAAAGTTCAACAGAGGTTCGCGTAAGGTGTGGGAAGTGTTTTATTGCAGAATGGTATCGAAATTAGTCGAATTCGAAGGTTCTTGTTAGGGGTCGACGGTTACGGAGATAAAGCTCATAATTGGGATTAATGCGTGTCTAATAATGATGTTAAACTGCTCAAAGATGTCGTTTATTGCATTTAGAGATGATCCAGTTACGAATTTGAGTGCTTAACGAGTTATGAGTTTGAATTCGAGCCAAGAATTCATGGGTTTGACTTTTAAAAGTCAACAGAAAACAAAACTCCTCAATCTTGACTTTTCTGAGTCAACAGATTGAGTTTAGGATTATTACATAATCAGTCCCTGTAGTTTTAGTTGGAATAATGATAGGAATAGTCCCTGGGGTTTGAGATAAGTTAACTAGGTTAAGGTTTAACTGGATTTAACTAACGGAGTTAGTCTAAAAAGTCGGATTGTCACATCATCCTCTAGTTGAAAGAATTTTCGTCCCAAAAATTAAAATAAAATAAAATAAAACCTCCCGGATGTCACAAAACAGACCCTTAACTTTAAATTTTAATACTACATCTCTAAACTCTAAATGTGAACTTTTTAAAATCCATTAAATGAATGGGTCGTGTTAGGGTTAACCCATTTATTAAACGGGCCGTGTTCGGGTTAACCCATTTCTTAAATGGGTCGTGTTCGGGTTGACCTGTTTAATAAGTGCGTTGTGTTATCCAACCCACCACCTTTTTTTGTGTCGTGTTAGAAATTGTCGTCCCTATTGTACACCCCATTTATTACAATACAAATATATAAATGTTCTAATTTGAAAACATTAATTTATATGAGTTTTTACTATATTTAGTTTATATAAATTATTTTATTAATAAACATTTATTTAATACTAAATTATCTAAACTTTTATAAATAATTAAATCATATTAAATAAATGGTAAGAGGTGGTGTTGATGTAAAAATGAAAGAATGTTTGTGAAGAATGATGGATTAGAGATAAAATTTATGTTATTGGAGGATGGATACATTGCTTGTATGAAATGTGATTGTGCGTGCTTGTGGGTTTATGCATTGGAGATGCTCTTGTAAAACCGCTCATATGATGTTCTACATGGAATACAAGAGGGAAGAGATTGAAGCAATATCAAACCATCAGGTTAATTGTTGCTCGTGGTTGTTTCATAATGCTTGGATCAACTACCCATGCAACTTGTAGTTGGCCTCGTCTTGTAAACTATAGCCTATTCATTAGATATGTTGCACTTGTAAATGGTTAGGGGTTGCTCGCGTGAGAGAGGTCGAATTTATTTGTTCTATAGTTCATGTTATAGCTTTAAGATATGTTTTTTTTTTGGAATTTCAACGTTTATAATTTACATTAGCCAATTTGTGACGTCTTATGCGAATCTCACATCGTTAGTTCGTTACTTTATGTCCACATGATTGATAATGGTTATGAGGAATGTCTCGCCTCAAGTATCACCAACGCGTTTTGGGCACATTGGTTTTCGATAAGAGGATAAGACCATGGTTAAGCGTGACTGAGTGGGAGCAATCCATGATGGATGACCTCTTGTGAAGTATCCACTCGAATAACCAAAATCAAATTCGTGAGTTGCTTTGTGGGCAAGTGAACAAGTATGAGGGGTCGTACAAAGCCTGGTTAAAGATAGATACGTTGGGTAATTCAAATACCTATTGCTTATTATGTATAGTGGTGGTAGTTCACACTTCAGTGTGCATGTGACCTTATCATAAGGGTTGTATCAATTTAAACTCGCTAGCGACTTGTGTTAATTTACAATGTATCAATTATGTGCCACCTTAGACAAAGCCCACATCGTTATGTTCTGCCATGTCCACATGACAGGTAACAGGCCACAGGCCACAAAGAAACGCCCGACCTCAAATATCACCAAAGTATTTTTGGTGCATTGGTTGTGGATGTGAGAAGAACATCACAGTTCAACGTGCTTGAGTGGAAGAAATCCATGATGAGTGACCTCCTTTGAAGTATCCACTATGACAATAAAAAACAAACCCGAGAACTCCTTGTGGGAAAACGATCAATACAAGTTGGTATGAGGGGTCGTATGTTACAAAGGTTAGTTAAAGATAGATACAATTTATAATTCAAATTCATATTACTTATTATGTATAGTGGTAGCAATTCACACTCTAGTGTGGTTGGCACCTTATTAGAGGGTTATATTGTCTTAAACTCGCTAGTAACTTATCGTGTCAGTTTACAACGTGACACCTTAGACAAACTCCACATCGTTATGTTCTGCCCACATAAGAGTACAATGCCACAAGGAATGTCCGGCCTCAAATATCATCAATACTTTTAGTCGCTTTGGTTGTAGCTGAGAGGATAATTCAACAATTAAGCGTGCTTGAGAAAGAACAATCCATCACAGGTGACCTCATGGGAAGTTTTTACTCGGGCAACCAAAAACAAATTCACGAGCTCCCAATGTACAAAACAAGCTATATTGATCAGTATGAAGGACACAATGTTAAAAACTGACACTAGTTGCACCAATTGTGTTAAAATATTAATTTATTTTCAATTTGATAATTTGATTCTAATTCTTTCTCTGTGTTTTCCTTTTGCATATTGGGCTCGGGTCTTCATGGACTACTTCTCTTCATGTGATTTGGGCATTGGATAATTTATTTGGCATAGCCCACCTAATGTCTTTTTGAGACATTAGAGGTTGAGTTCATCCCAGACAAATGAAAGGGGTGTACTTGCCCTTTTTCCCCTCCTAGTGACAGTCATCTCCTCTGCAAGAGAATCGGTTGATTGCGCAAAGATTGATATCGTTTCCATGTTTGCTTGGCTCCATATGCTACTAAAGAGCGGCTGCTCCATCTGTTGTTGGCGCCACAAACGATTAATCTTACAATTGGTGTGTATTGTTTCTTACGATTAGGGTTTCAAAACCCATATTTGTTTGTCTTGTTTTTCTTTGTATTAGTGTTAATTAAAGAAATAAAACCGTAATTTCATGTCTTTTTTTTTGTTGACAAATTGCATGTTTTTCTTTTGTACTAGAACTGTAGTTTTTTTTCATTGTTTGAAGAAAAGGTGAGGTACAATTTTGTTAATAGAATTGTTAGCTGATTATATAAACTAGTTGGTTCTCGGCTCCGCGCTTTGCGGCGTGATGTATCCACGTAAAACGAAAAAAAAAAGAGTTGAATAAGCTTGTATAAACAAACACTCGCGCCTCGTCGCGGGAGTGTGGTCGTTTTTCGCCAACACCCCGCGGCAGGAGTTTGGTCGTTATCGGTTCGGGGCGTCGAAACCATAAAAACGAATACCGACACTGGTTCTAATAATAACCATACCGACAATAATGTTCGCTCATAATAGGTTTGGGTCGTCACGGTAACGACACTCAATATGGGCTACGATACCAAAACAATAGTCGATTTTGAATACAACTCCGTTTGAAAAAAAAAACTATACCAGAACGTTGACAAAAAAAGATAAAAGCTGCCGTGCATTCCGTTATTTAAAAAATGTTAACGAACGAAAGTTATTATAAAATAACGAAATTAATACATAATTAAATGGGTAAAAACGTAAATTATATATAGTATAGGGTCAAAATGAAAAAGCCTGCTAGGCTGCTTAACTATTCATAAAAGTTGATGTTTAATAGTTTAGGTAATGTGTGTGCCTTCACGTGTGTGCATAATAATAATAATAATAATACATATACATATACATATACATTGTTAAAATTATATAAAACACAACAGGAAATACGAATAAACGAAATTAATTATAATACAATGTATGAAATATCAAAAGGAGTAAATTAACGTTTTCCATCGGAAGAAAAGTGAATGGAGTCTTCGACTAAAAAGGATTATAAGAGGCTTTTAACACACCATTAAGCATATTCCCTTGAAAATTAACTAAATCTTAAAAGACAATGTCGTGACCAATAAGAAGCCACCGACAACGCCCTTCTATGTTTAGTAATTGATTTGTTATCTTCTTATCAAACATTCTCTTTGACGGGTTGGTTGAGCTTGTTATTCTTAATATACTTGTATTTATTTGTATGTAGAGACATAGTGAAAAAGAAAAACAAAATGAATAATATAATTACATAAAACTCGTATCTTAGAATTAAAACAAAATATATATATATATATATATATATATATTAATATTATACGATTATCATAGTAACATGTCTAAAACTAATTATGTATTAAATCATCAATCACCCTCTTAATTATAAATATATTAATAAAACTTTATTTTCATCTCTATTTATTTATTTTATTTTAAATTAAATGAACGTAGCATATAATTAGAAAAATAAATAAATTATAGAAAACAACCTTTATATATATAAAAACTAGGTTAGAATCCCGTGTATTACACGGGTTAAATAAATGTAATATTATATTCTAAGTAATAAAAAATTATGTCTTTAAAAACCTATGTATTACACCGGTTGAATAAACTCATGTATTACACATATAATATAATCTGTTAACACATACGCACATCAAAATATGTTTTTAAAAATATATTTTGCCGTGACAGTTATAAATTCTGTTAAGTTCATTTTTAAAATATTTTTTTCAATCGGGTATTAATTTTTTTATATAATTGATAAATGTTAGATAATATTAAATTCATTTACTTAATGATATAATAATCATCCATAATTAAATAATAAGTATCTATAATTAGATTAACATTTAATATGAGAGAGATGCGGAAAAACCATATTAAGGATGCATCATAAAATAACATGTGTCCCAAAATTTTACTTCTTTATTATGTAGTATAGATTCATTTAGAGATGAATAATAAAAGATGTTGAAAGAGAGCGGCTTCAGATCTTTTTAGCTGATGCTCGATAAATGCCATTGGAGTTGGTGACTAAGTGGTAGAGAAAAACCTCTTGAAACACCAAAGTGAAGGTCATGAGTTCAAGTTGATTCCTACATGAATAAATAAATTTGTATTAAAAAAATAAAAAGATGCTCGGTAAATTCTAGGGTAAAACTGTAAATAAATATAGTTTGAAGCCATTCTAAACTACAACAAAACACCAGGGGTGTTTATGCAATCTTCTTTTCGTTGAATTAGGGGGTGTTTGAGATTACTTCTCAAAACTACTTATTAACTTTTCTAAAAAGTTAATAAGTAGTTTTGAAAAGTAAGTGGGACTTACTTTTCAAAAACTACTTATTTCTTCTATATTTTCATCTCATTTTGATTTATCCAAACAAACTTTTAACTTATTAACTTTTAAAAAAAGTTAATAAGTTAATAAGTAGGTTAATAAGTAATCCCAAACACCCCATTAGAACCGTAACTTTACCAAACGAAAACCACAGATCACGCATCCGTAGGGCAAGTGAACGGCGGAAAAGGTCAGCCAGTCGTCGTTTCCGGTAAACTTCCGTCATCTCTTTCTCTCTCTAGAAAACACAGGTTTAAATCACAATCAAGCAGATCCGTAAAAATCGTAGATCCGCACAAGCTTGATTTCTCATTTCTATATAGAATTTGATTTTGTGACGATAATCATGCTATGTACACTAATTAGGTATTTCGTGCTGCCGTCGTTATTATTTTTACTCGATTGATTGTTATTATTATTATTTGTAAACGTGTTATTTTCACTGTTAATTACGTGTTTTTGTAACAATAAGTAGTCCGTTCTTCTCGTGAAAATTACGTAATTCGTGAA
This sequence comes from Smallanthus sonchifolius, assembly GCA_023525975.1. NCBI lineage: Eukaryota > Viridiplantae > Streptophyta > Magnoliopsida > Asterales > Asteraceae > Smallanthus > Smallanthus sonchifolius. The sequence continues at coordinate 6,047,578 of CM042026.1, read as the reverse complement.
TTAAATAATCTCATGTGTAGCTGTTTAATTACATATTGCCAGTCCCATAAAATTGTTAATAGATTTGAATTTGGGAAGAGAAACTTGTTTTCTTCAAGCTCCCAACCCTAACTTTTGATTTTATTAATGAATAATGATAATAAGAAAAAGGAAAGGTGAAGTTTGTTTTTGCCAATAAATTTTCCTTTTCTTGTGAGGACTGAGGGGTATTCAACACTTCATACATGTTTCTTTATCACGTGAGGGTAAAATTGTAAATTTTCTTTAACATGTCATGGAATGGGGAAATTATTGGATATTCACAATATTTAGCTTGAATTTTCGCAGAAACATTGTATTTAGGAGATGGAGTTTCAAATTGGATATTATTGTAGTTTTTGTGGAAAGGATTATGGATGGAGTATTTTGTCGGAATCAGTAGGTGATTGATAGATGGAAAAAAATCATGTAACTTATAGAAACCCATGTACACTGACTTATGATAAGAAAGCATTAGTTTGACAATGAATTTCATACTTGAAATCAGTTACATTAACAAGACTTCATATGATAAACTAGTTGGGTTGAAATTGTGGAACATGAATAAATCATTATTGGGTTAAAAGCTTTCTACTCTCATGAATGTGTTGTTGCTACTTTTCTATATTGATCTTACACCTTTACCCATAGTTATCAAAAGCCCCATAGTTATCAAAAGCGAGCGCTTTGTGCGCCTAGGCGCAATTTGAAGGCCAGGCGCAGTAAATGCGCTTTGATTTTAAGGCGAGCACCTTATGACGGTTTTGATGACTCATGAAGAACAATGATCATTTGAACCTTTATTGTTTATTATGAACTTTTTGGTTTTCAAATTTTGAACATTTTGATATTTGAACATTTGGGTATTTGAATTTGAACTTTTGGTACTTTACTTTGAACATTTTGTTATTCAAGTTTTGGAATTACATTTGAATCTTAACTATTTTAGAACTTTTGGTACTAATTAGATGATATTAAATGTTATATAATAGCTTTTCTTTATTTTATTTGAAGAATAGTATTATTTTTCAATACATAAATTAGATAATATACATATATATATATTTTTTTCATTTAAGTGCGCTTTTTTTCCTTAGGCCCTTGCGCTTTTTGCGCCTTGCGCCTAGGCCCTAGGTGAGGCCTATGCGCCTTGAGTGCGCCTAGCGCCTTTGCCAACTATGCCTTTACCTGTCTCATGCATACAAATGTTGTAGATAACCAAACCATCTCAAACAATGTTACTACTTATCTTAGCTTCTTCTCAGCTATTGTCTTTTATATCATGTGAATGTCTTTATTCATCTAGCACTTATCTACACCAAACATGAGGCCTTCCTTTACTCAGTCATGAGCAAAGCAAAAGGAAGATAACGACTTAAAGATGACATTCGTGTATCCCCATAGCAACAAGGAGAACATTTGTCACTTGTGTTTAAGTTTGTTAATAAGGCATCATACATATCTCACTCTGTTCGATTCCAGTTACATTGTAGCATAACATGACAAGTGCCATAGCCCATAAGATTATTATAGTCATTGTTATTTTTAAAATAAGTGCAACTTGTATGGCATTTGAAATTGTAGCTTGAGTATTGATCCAGAACCGACGGAGTAGGAAAGAAAAGTCACGATATGTGAAAATGGTAATTTTAAAAACAGGCCAAAACGGGATGTGTTGGATTCGGATGACCCGTGAACATTTTTTTGTTCATTTTAATAAACGATTAATTGGTTAGAAAAACAATATTATCACAAATAACAATCTAAATCTTTGAATATCAAGTATTGATGAGGTTGTATGCATGAAAAATAAACTTTAGGAGACTTTTAATTGGTTTGACATGTTTGACCATTTCCCTTTTAGCTAAACTATTTGATTTGACCCATTTTTACTTGCTTGAAACCATGGTTGGAAAAATCGCTAGGCGCTAGGCGGGCGGTGGGGTGGGGCCTAGGCCTAGGCGGGATTAATCGGATTGGAATTTTTATATGTAATTTTCAGTTTTTTATATATACACACACATTTTTATATGTACTTTTTATAAAAATGTTCATTTTTAAATATTTATACACATATTTGGCTGGAATTTGAAGGGTTTGGCTGGAAAATCCAAGGTTTTTGCCGGAATTTGACCGAAAATTTCAGGTTTTTGCCTGAATTTTCGCCAGAATCTGGCCGCCTAGGCCCGCCTAGGACCGATTCCGATTAATGGTTTGCCTAGCTCAAAATTACAAGTTAAATGGCCGCCTAGCGCCTAGGCCCGGTTTTTACAACACTGCTTGAAACAAAAGACAACCCGAGCAAACTGCCACCTCTACCCTATATGTCATATGTGTATTTGCATAACTTGTGCCCATAGCGTTTCAATCTTTGAGTTTCGCTTGCATATTATTTTGTTGGATTTGTCCTCTTAAACTGCTATATATGATTTGCAGGTTTGAGAACAAAGTATAATGGGTGGTGGTAGGGTTGCTCATCCGGTCTTGAAAGGCCCTAGTGTGGTAAAGGAACTGGTCATTGGAGCTGTGCTTGGGTTAGCCGCTGGTGGTTTATGGAAGATGCACCACTGGAACGAGCAGAGAAAAACTAGGGCTTTTTATGACCTACTGGAGAAGGGTGAGATCAGTGTCGTTGTAGAAGAAGAATGATCACTTCCATGAGAGCTCTTTCATGATATCTCATGTCAGACAGTTATATAAATCAGAGACGGTTAATTTCGAATTTTAAAAACATAAAAAAACTGGCATTGAAGTTGTGCTTTAAATTACTCCTTTGTTAAAAAGTGTGGGATAGCTGCCTTTTTTATTTATCATTGATGTTATGCTTTACTCCTCATGGACTCTACTTTCCAGTTCGAGTTGTAACTGATTACTTGGTTGAGATGACCTTGAGGTTTCTTTCTTCTGCGCGAGTAGGTGATCTGTGCGTTTCAAATGTAACAACCATACGACCAGGTTTATCTCCGGATTAACTTTACACTTTCAAATGTAAATACTAAATACCCTCGCTAGAAGGAAGTTAATACATGTCAATGGTAGTTTAGTAATTACAAAACAAAGTTAAAATATGGATTAGTTTATATAATTTGTAATGGTCATGAACATAGGTTATGAAGAATGATATTGTAACTTCATACTTTATATAAACATTGTGGACCACTGAATAACTATACGATGATTAGTGTAAGATACGTTTTCATAAACGAGTTGCATATATTTTTTAACGAGTTGGAAGATGAATTGGTTCTTAGACGGGCTAGTTGCCTGGCTCCACATCGACTGCTCCCCATCTTCACTCTTATGCACACGGGCTTCTCCCCTCCCTCTCTCCTCTACCTCATACCGGCGTCCTCATGGGCTTTTTGCATTGGTGATGGTCTTAATAGTTAAGCAAAAAATGTTGGGTACTAAGGCTGTGGGGAGTACCCCGTGAAACCCACAGTGGAGGTGACATGGCTGCCGTGAAAGCGTGGAACACCACACCCCCTTGGCGTGGTCCACGAGCGTGGACTAGGAGCGTGAAGATCTCCACGCCGTGGAAGGAGGGAAAATGTGACTGTTGGTGTGGGGTAGCTGTTCCAACTATCTCTATGTTTCATAACCAGAACTGACCGATGATGAAGATCTTCAACAATAAACCAAGGATCATGATGATGAAGAATGAGAGAGAACAGGGATGAAAATAAAATATAATTGTGGTTTGAGATCAATAGATATTTATTTTCCATTTTCTACTTAGGACCCTTGAACATATACAACCCCAGTGCAAATACTAAATCATTTATATTAATTCTAGCTATAACTCTTATTAATTTAATTTGTAGTATTATTAATTATAAGAAACTACTTATTATTAAAATATGAGTTATATTATATAAAATTAATTAAATTAGAAAAAGAAAATGACATGACTGTGTAAAAATGTGAAACCATTTTCCTCAAATGTGGAGAGTGTGAAAAAACTGTGAAATCTGATTCGACGCTCACGTGAATTGTGGAAATGTGGAAAAGTGTATGTACTCGCGTTAACTAGCTGGTCCTGCCAATCGGGCCCTAAATAACTTGGAAATGCCAGCATTTTATTGGTTCCCGCCTTTACAAAAACACACACACAAATAACTTGGAACTCTTCATTCGCTCTCAAATTTGGGGGATATCTGAAGCAATCGAACAATAGGTGTTGAAATTCGCGATCTCTTTAAACCAGATAAGATCGGAGTGGTAAAGAAGAAGGAAAATGGCGGATGATGTAAGGAGATGGTCGGTAACCTACACGAAGCACATAACACAGAAACGCAAAGTTTATCAGGACGGATTCTTAGAGCTTCAATCAACCAGTCACAAGGTCCTTTTCACATCTCACTTTTTTAGTTTCTTAATCGCTCGATTTGCATCGATCAATAATCAATTACGTGCTAGTACATGTAGTGGTTGATTCCAAAAATCCCGTAATAATCGCTAATTCGCTATACTGTCCGTTTGCTTTGAAATATGTTGGTTTTGAATTAATTTTTTTATCATTTTCAAAATTTTGATGTGAATTTGGCCTTCATTTTGTGATTTTGGCTTTTGTAGTCTAGCAACTTATCTGTAAGAGATAAACTGATGATCTATGCTATTTTAAACCAGATATAAAACCACTAAACCTAATGGTACTTAGCATTCAAGTGATGGTTGTTTTGGATGCTTCAAAGGCTTGTTAGACCACAAATAGATTGGGAATGCATGTAGTTTATACATAGATTGACTTGTTTGTTGCCTATTTACAAATAGAGTGTACTGGATGCAGAAATAATAAATTTACTTGTGTTCATGTTGTACATAAGTTATGTTTGTTGATCTTGATTCTTGAGATATTCTGAGATAAATTGTATTCATGATGTTCCATTTTCAGATGATTGAAAAGTGTAGTTTGTTCACATCAGCTTAATAATTTTCTAGTGCCTGCTAATAACCGAGTAAAAGCCTTTAGTGATTATAGGCTTCTATAACATCATATTATAATTTTTCTAAACAACAGGTCAACAGCGTCAACATTTCATGCTTATAAATCTTTTAACAGGTGAAGCTATATGACGACTGTGATAAACTTTTGGATAGCAAAATTGTGAAGCTTGATGTTGCTGTTAGATCAGGCGAAACACTAACGTTTGGTGCTTATCTTGTTGATATTGGTGATCCTCATGGAGAAACTAAACCCATTCCAAACCCGATTCTTCAAAGAGACAAGACTATGGTTGATAGGAAAAGCACACCCAGCAATAGTAAGATAAAAGACTAAATGTCTTACTATTGTGTGCATTTAACTGCATGTCAAACAATATTGCTTGTTTTTCTGATGCGTAGTTGGTAAATTTCACACTGTCCTAATGATTTTTTGTTTGCTTTTAGAAACCAGCATGGGTAGCTTACATATTCGTAAAGCATCATCAACCAATCTGAGTCCATCACAGAAAGTTATTAGAGGTTAGTTATATTACTTCCCAAAACATTCAGTGTTTCTGAAAACTGACATGTTACTTGTGCAAAAATATTCCTGATAGGCTGATATTACTAAGATTTCATTCATACAAATGTTAGGTATCAAGAGTCGTTAACGCAGCGGAATCACACACACACGCACACAATCGATAAACAGAAAAGTAGAAGACACGAGAATTATAGTGGTTCAGCCCCAATTGGCCTACGTCCACTTTGCAACTAGGGTTTAATCTTATTAGGTGCTCAAGAGAATACAATTACATCAGGAATATATTTATAAGACTAGATTAGGGTTACTAATTAGGAAATAACTTAATCAGCAAGTCAATGGGCTAAACAGCCCTAAAGGGCAGCCGCCACCCTCATGCTGACCCAACAGCCGCAAAACAGGCCCAAGGCCCTGTTGTTGTCAGCAGCCCAAATCAGCCCAGGCCCACCGGGCCCAGTCCGGCCCAATAAGCCTTCACACCCAACAATCTCCCACTTGAAGGCTTTGCTCAATCCACAAACACCATCCAAGTAATCCCTGATCCAGTAATTCCAGTATCCTTCATATCCAAAGTCTCCCGAGCCTTCAGTCCCCATAAACAAGCTCAGACTTCATCAATTTTCCCCTAGTTGCAACCCCCCTTCTCATCATGTACATGAAAGGGCAGTTGAAGCTTCCCCGAGCTCCAACTCATTCTCTAGCTCAACTGGTTTGCACGATCCACCAGTTCCAGAGATAACCCGAGAACCACCACTCTCCTCCTTTAGCAAGACTTCCATAGGAGAGATTTTCACAGTCGGACTACCGGTCTTCAAAACCCAACGTTGTTTTGTAACTGTACCCAGAACACGCCCCGTGCTCCCACTGTCACCAAACCCCTGACCCGGTTTTGACCTCCGACCCCGCTCAGCTTGAATCACCTTGGCACCAGGCTCACCTCTTGCAAATTGAACCTTCTTTCGCCCCTTTGATTCAGCGAACCTAACTTTGTTTTGAGGGACGGTCATACTTCCCTCAGCAGGTACCTCCACCATGTATAAACAACCTCGCCTGTTTCCACGAGCAATTACCAGATTACCTTTAGTTACTTTCCACTTGCCTCAACCAAACCTTACTTCTAGTCCCTGTTTATCCAGCTGACCGACAGAGATAAGCTTACTCTTCAAAGATGGAATAACCCTGACATTCTTCAAGTTCCATGTGGTTCCCAAAGAAGTAACCAAATTCACGTCACCCATGCCCGTAACATCAAGAACATCACCATTAGCTATTCGTACCTTCCCAAAGTTACCAACCTTTAAATTCTCCATCGTCTCCCCGCTGTGCATCGCGTGAAACGAAGAACCAGAATCCATAACCCAAGAATCTGTAGAAGACTCTACGCAGCAAACCAAAACATCATCATCAGATTCCTGAACCGTGTTTACCTGCCTTTTGCCCTCATTCTTCCCAGACTCTTCCTTATTCCTTCCTGGACACTGACTTTTCACATGTCCAAACTCATTGCAGCTCCAGCATTTCACATTCTTCCGAGCTCTAGACGAACTCCTTCCCCTACTCCCACTACTCCAGTTATTTTCCCTTCCTCTGCCCACATTGAATATACCAGAAGACGAAGATCCTCCACTAGTGTTCCTCCGGCGAATATCCTCACCCAGAATACTATCCCGGACCACGCTAAACTTCAAATTCCCAGCTCCACCAGAATTAGTGATCGCCGTCACATAACCTGACCAGCTGTCAGGCAAAGAGGATAACAGTATCGCAGCTTGAGTATCATCATCAAGCTTTGTCCCAACGGTCGATAGCCTGGACAAAATTGAATTTATATTATTTATGTGATCAGGCACCGAGCTTCCCTCATTCATCCTCATCATGAATAACTCCCTCAACAGGAACACTCTATTACCGGCAGACGGCTTTTCATACATGTTTGACAGAGCTGTCATCATACCATAAGCCGTGGTTTCCTCTTTGATATTGAACGCTACGCTCCTCGTAAAAGCCAGTACAATCTTACATCTCGCCTTTTTGTCCTTAGTGTTCCAAACCACTTCGTCAGCCTTACTCATTCCATCCGGTTTTTCTGCCAATACCATCTCCAAATCGTTTTCACCGAATAACGCCTCTATTTGCATCTTCCACCATGCAAAATCAGTCCCGTTAAACTTTTCGATTCGAATTTTCCCGTCTTCAGCCATTGCAAACGAGAATCAGAAAAAACCAAAATTAAGAAAGTCCACCAACCGAAGTCAAGCAACCTCCAAAGAAACCCTAAACCCTGAAACACCCGAACCGGCGCTTCACTTGCAAAACCCGTGACCAGCAGCAACTTCAAGGGTCCAAAACAGGAAACCCTAATCACAAATCACCCCCAAATCAGTCCCGAACAGCCCCTTCTTCATCGACCGAAACAGACACAGCAGCAGCAAACAGCACGGAATCAGCCAAATTTTTTTTTTTTTTTAAATCACTGTTCACTCCGGAAACACTGTTCTTGCCGGAAAGTACTGTTCACGCCGGAAAGTACTGTAGCGGCGGAGGTACTGTAGCAGCAGATCTGAAATCCTTGACAGCAGTAGACAGCCTATCAGAACCACAACGGCCTTCTCGAAACAGCCTTTAACCCCTTCAGCGATTGAACCAGTGCAGACCGTGTGTACACAACGAGCCAAGGCTCTGATACCACTTGTTAGGTATCAAGAGTCGTTAACGCAGCGGAATCACACACACACGCACACAATCGATAATCAGAAAAGTAGAAGACACGAGAATTATAGTGGTTCAGTCCCAATTGCCTACGTCCACTTTGCAACTAGGGTTTAATCTTATTAGGTGCTCAAGAGAATACAATTACATCAGGAATATATTTATAAGACTAGATTAGGGTTACTAATTAGGAAATAACTTAATCAGCAAGTCAATGGGTTAAACAGCCCTAAAGGGCAGCCGCCACCCTCATGCTGACCCAACAGCCGCAAAACAGGCCCAAGGCCCTGTTGTTGTCGGCAGCCCAAATCAGCCCAGGCCCACCGGGCCCAGTCCGGCCCAATAAGCCTTCACACCCAACAACAAATAGCTTATATTAGCCATTGCACTTATGTCAAACTTCTTAATATCAGAGTTCAAAAGACGTGAGCTCAAAGTGTATTGTTCTTCACCCAGTCGTCCAGATACTGTGAAAGATGATTCAACAGGTTATTTTCTAAATGTACCACTTTCTTTTACCAACAATATAGGAATCTGTGATTTTTGGCTTTTTCTTGGCCATCAATCACATAATTTAGTCTTTAACTGAGAAATATCAGACAAACGATTTACTAAAACACTAGTTTGTTTCCTAGACTCCTTGTAGAATGGTTGCTTATTGATTCCATTTACTTTTTGCAATTAGAGTGGCAGGTCTTGTACACTACTCAATTAACACAAAAAGCCAAGAAGTTTCATGATGGAATCTTGAAAGTAGCAAATTCTGGATTGCGTGGGAGGCAGGTTAAATTCTACAGACTATTTGTGTATCCAGATATCCTCATATCCATAAAAAAACAGATGCATATGTCTTCATGCTTTTTGTTTTTTCTTCTCAGGCGGTGCTGTATGACGAAACAAGGAGACTCTTGGACAGCAGATTCCTTAAAAATGAGGAAATTATTAATGCTGGTGAATCAATGAGATTTGATGGTCATATAGTGGACATCATAGAACTAAAAGACGATAAACCTCTCAAAAATACAAATGTTGATGAAAGTAATTGCTATAAACAGAATACAGTGCAGTCAAGTATTCAAACTAATATGAAAGGTTAGTTCTTATACACACTTTGACTTTTTGCAAGGTATTTTTGTTCATCTAAATTGTATATATCCATGTAGACGATTGTTTTATCATGTTATTTTACAGTCTGCATATCAACTTCATGATTTTTTATGGTCTATCTTATTATTCTTAATCATTTAGAGTGGGATGTCATGTACACCACTCAAGTAACCCAAAAGGCCAAAAAGTTCCACGATGGTGTCTTGAAACTTGCAATTTCCGGATCACAAGGGAGGCAGGTAACTTTCTCATTTTCATTGTACAAAATGTGTCCATCTTTTTTTTTCTTGTTTAATGTAACTAGTTTGAATCTCACTCTTTTGTGTGTCCGAAAAAAGCTAACATGGTAGATTTACAAAAAAATGGTCCTTCTACAGTTCTACTATTGCTTAAGTAGCAGGTTTAGTTCCATAAACTTTTTAAGTGATTTAAGAGTCTAAATCGATTAACCTTTTGAGTAGATTTATTAATGAGATCAAAACAGAGCAACAGACTGGGATTTTTTTTTTTTTTATGGTATTATTTCAATATCTCACTTTTAGGAAGATTAATTTTTGTCATAGTACATAATGCATTAGTATGTTGGTGAAAACACCTCCTACTAGTTTTACCTTTCTGGCTTCTAAAGTTCAGGCATTAGTGACATTTGTTTTAAACTTTTTGTCTACACTTATTTTCATGAGACATGTTTACATATTAGGAGGCTACTTTGTTAGCAGAGGATGGAACAGTTTTGTCCCACAGATACCTTAAACTCTCAGAAGACATAAACAGTGGCAATTCATTTAACATGACAAATTACTTGGTGGAAGTTTGTGAACCAAGAAAACATTCTGTAGGTAGGTTTTGAAGTTTTATAGTGTCATTATTCTGTGGAATTAGTTGAAACTACAAATAAGATAATGTTTTTCTGCTAATGGCTGAAATGTGTAGAAAAATGTCCAAGAAAAGTTTCCGCATCAGAAAATGAAACTCCAGAGACTAAGCAATTTGATGTGGATAATATCAAGTTGTGTAAGAGAATCCCTGCTACGAGACCACTATCTGATGGTAAGACTGAACAAAGATTCCATTTAGCTTATATGTTGTATTTTATTTTGGTTTTAGTAGTTTAGTACAGATGTATAGTCTTCAGGAAAGTTTTATTTTTGGTCATTTTAGCTAGTCATCTGCCTCTTGTTGTATAACGCGATTATGCTAGTTCCCTTTTTAACTTTATTTCTTTTATTTGTAGTAAAACCTCCAAAACGATCTTTCTTGTTGCAAGATACTGAAACAACAGTTAGAAAGTCTGTTGCAAATGAAGTTATATCAACAACTATCAGCAAAAATAAGCCTTTACGTGATGGTATGCAACTTAAGCTGCCATTTTGGTTCAACTAAAGTTTGTAATTTTCTGATTTTTATAATTACATTTCTCCGCAGCCCATTCAATTTTGTCCATTCTAAAGAAACCCAGTACTCAAGAAGGTCCTTCTGTAGAAAAAGTTCATTTAGAGGCTCAACAAGACTCCTGTAGCAGTAGATCTGAAAAGGCAATCTGCAATCAGGAAACTCGAGTGTCTTCAGAAGGTAATCACCTATATGTTGATCGCCTGTGTTCGAGCAATATTATATTCTATTTATTATTATTTAATGTTTTTGGTTAAATCTTATCAGTGCAGTGATTAGCAAATTCTGATGTAGAAATTTGTTTTTTTTTGCAGCAATATCTACGTCAAACTTCAATGAGGTAGCTAAAGAAACTAAAGATCAAAGTAACACTGAGGTACTTGTTTGTATGTTTAATGTTTTTATTATACTCGGATCCATCAATTGTTGAATACTGTTTTGTTTCAATGCAGATTTCTGGTGATAACAAGATGGTTGACTCAAGAAATATTGACTGTCCAAGTTTTGATCTTGGAATTGACTAGGGCCATCATTGCAGTTTTCTCACCATCCTCCCGGTAAAGAAAAATTGAAAATAGGTGTTTATTTTAGTTTAACGGAACATTAATGGATACCAAACCGCTTAAAGTCGTACTCTCGTAACTCGTAAGGATCTTAATATGTGGCCTTAATCTCTCTGTGATTTCTAGAAATTTTGATAAACAAGTAGTAGCATCGTTGTGCTTCACATTATAACATGCTTTTGAATCAAGAACATAATGGTTTCTTCGTGACTATCCATATTATCTAGAACTTGTTTATACTAAGCAACATTTTGAAAAGCATTATGGTTTTCTTAAGTAGACTTTTAAATCTTTTGTGCTTTGGTTTTGTGGATACAAGAATGAGATCTTCATTTGCATTGTGACGGTGCTCCTTAACCGACTCATGATGAGTAATACTTACCACATTTTGTTTCATTCCTCAAAAAAATGGGGGTGGCTGAAAGGAAGAACCATCGTTTATCGGGTTTGCTTGAGCATTACTTTCTCATGCATATTTACTAAAGAAATTTTGGTACGATGAACATGCCACTACCGTCTTCTTCATTAACCTATTTAACTCATTATCAATAAGGAGGAAACATCAATTCTCTATATTGATTCTCTTTATATCATTACCTATTTAACTCATTATCAATAAAATATATCAACAGTTGGCCCATTTACACATAAACATGTTGAAGTTGACACACCAAACACACATATATGCATATGTGTATACGTATAATCTTTCTCAGTGCTGGTGTTTCAGAAGATAATGATAATCCTTTAAACTTCGATAATGATTATTCAGAATATATGTTCCACCTTCTGAGTATTACGTTCCGCCTTCAGATTCAGATTCTGCAAACTGATAGCAATAGTTCAAGTGTAGATGAACTCTTTTAATTGTTTTTGTTGATTATTAGGAAAGCTTTTGGTTAGATGTATTCTTATACACCTATCATTTGTGTTGACTAATCTCAAGTTTTAATGAATTCTTTATTTCTACTTTTTATAAATTTTTGGAACCTGTTTTTGTGTAATTTCTTGGTGCAGAATCTTTAAACAAAAGGTTCATTCCTTTTTCTAGTTTCTTTCACTTTCTTGAATAACCCTTGTAAAACCCTTGATAAATTTTGATTTTTTTTTATGGTTTAGTTTTAAATTCTTTGTTCAAGCTTGGTTCTTGCTCAATTATGGATCATATCATATTAACTTCACACGAAAAAAGTGAACATAAATCGTTACATTTTGAACATTAATAGAACACAATCACTTCAAATGTGTACTCTTGTGACCTGTGAGGAGTTATATTCCTTATTCTATCTTACTGACCATGATGGAAGGAAAAAATGATGCAAAAAGAGGTAATTCCTTTCTTTTTGCAATTTCTAGGATTTTGATAGGCATTTAGTATCCACATTGTGCTTTACATGATCATATTGCAGAACATCTTCAGAAAGTATAGGTTTCTTCCTGGTTATCTGTACTATATAATATTATTCTTTGACTTGTATATACTAAGCAACGCTTTGAAAAGATTTCTTGTTTTCTTGGAGTAAATTTCCATATCCCTTGTGCTTTGTCTTTGTGGATACGAGGACTGAGATTTCCTAGCCTCTGGTGGTTGCGGTAACTACACAGGAAGGTAAAAAAAGAACACTTGTAAACATGCAGTATATTAGATGAACATGAAAGTACTTTGCTTACTTGGTATAATTGCTGTCTGCTAGTGGACGGGTTTGGAGTGATGGATCGACGAACAGAAGAGGCAGAAAGCTTGACAGAAAAGCTTGGACACGTGGGTTGACTTGCAGAAGACCCTGAGCATTTAATCGAGAATCGAAGCGGTGAAATTGATCGTGATCGTTTCTCTGGTTTCCAGATAAAGGTGATTAGTACATAAGGTAAAACTAAAAGAAGGTTGGAAATACTATCAACTGGAAACAACATTATTTCTGCTAACCTAGTCTTTTGTTTGATGCAGCCTTTGTAAGTGAGAAGGTAACTAAACCTGAGGGCAAATTGGTAGAAGTTTGTCCAGAATACCCTTTTCTGCACAAGTTTTATACAATGAACTTTTCTTGGTGGAGCTTCAACAGAGGTAACTGAGAACAACTTATATACATGGTATTTTTATTAATATCTTTTACCTTAAATCTGATGACTGGACCGATCCTTTTTTTGCTTTATCAGCTTCAGAAATGCCACCTACTGTAGCAATAATAGACTATTTTATGCTTAGTATTTGACATAAATGTGCAAAGTTCAAAACGGTATGAATTATGAAATGGCCCGGAGCTTTGAAGAATTGGTAAAAAAAGTCTAGAAATTGAAATCACTTCTTTTAGTTAGTTTTACCATATGCTAGAAGATGGAACTACCTTTATGTAACCGTTGGATATCCATAGGATTCAAAAATGGTAATCTCAACTCGTTGACTACATGGGTCGGGTTAAATTTGATCTCTAATGGGTCAAAAGGGTAATAATGCTAAAAAGGAAACGGGTCGTACGGGTTGAAATATCTCTCAGTGTGTCTTAAATGCATAGAACCTCCAATTTCATTTGATTCAGAATATTAGATTATTGTTGAAACGAAATAATTTTGTAATCATATTTGATAGATTAATTGTTCATATAAAATTAAAAGATTTGGACAAAAAATGTTATAGGGCAACCCAATCGAACATGTACAGAATTACCCATTTAAACCAGTCATCCAACTTACTAACCTGCCCATTTTGACACCACTAGTAGGAATGATGTCCCTGGAAATCAGAAATCTCTTTCTATTCTATAGGATTCCTTTACACTTAATTCTAGTGATTGATGTACTTTATACAAAAAGAAAGTAAAAAAGTTGATAGATTCATGAGCAATTTTAACTTGTAAGAGGAAAAAAAAATAGTAAAATAGCAAATAAAAACATAAATGACCTTGGATGGGGTACTGCTTATAGTACTTTGGTGTCTGCATCATCAGTGATTGTTGTGATAGCTCACCATAGTGAGCACATGTTTGGCATGTTCGTAAGCGCTGCCATAATCACCCAGAAAATCACACACAATAGTTAAGAGGAAGATGAAAATATAAAAGATTCTTCACAATTTCGATCCATTTACATATAAACCGGTCGATTTAGGTTATGTTTTATCTCAACCGGTCCAATAAAAAACGTTGGCTAATAGGGAACGAGTTGAAAGTAGCCTAAAATCTATTTTAACGCATACAAAGTCTTATATCATTTTTATTCAAGCATTTAGATTATTATTATTATTATAGTAGCAATATTGTGTTTTAATTATAAGTTACAAATTACTTACCTATATACATTTTTTTAAGAAAATTGACAAAAAGGTGTCTGTAGGTCAACCTGAACTTGTATTGACTCGTTACTCAACCCGTTCATCTTGCCTCTAATCACTTCCTATTAGTAGTATATATAGCTATTTTTTACCTGAGGGAAGAATCAACCTAGATTATCACCTGTTCAATGCCGAACATTTGAAGCTTTGTTCTCGAAACTTCATTGACATGCTCATCTAAGAACTTGTTAACTTTATTTGTCACACAGCCCAAGTGGTCAACGGTTTTAAGCATAGATTTGGAGATGTAGTCCTTTAAGCTTTCTAACAACCTATAAACGTTAACGTATAAACAGAGAAGCCAATCAAATAAAAACAAAACATAAAATTTGTAGAGGATATCACCATGAAGCAAATGTTGTACCACTTACATTTGTTTTTGTTCGTTCTTGTGATACGAATCTTCAAAATGCTCTGCAGCTGAGTATAACTGTTCTTTTACATTTCGTAAGTCCTATAAAGTTTCAGTTATCAATTAGAAAGGTAATCAATGCGTGCTCTTGTGTTGCAGAAAAGTGAATACAACTAGAGGTTACATTTTAACACATAAAGTTATGACGGGTCAATTTAGTTATGAACGGGTCAAACGGGGTAGAAGTTGTCCAAATTGTAATTTTAATGTTTTATTTAATATTTCAGTTATGTCAGGGAGACAGAGAGAGAGAGACCTTGAGTCCATCAGCAAAGAGTAAGCGGTGTTTTGCGAGAAATTCATCGTAGCTGGAAGGTTGAAGATCATTTGCAGGTAACTGTTTTTTGTTACTCTCCATTAGGACATAAACAAACCCAAGTTTCCTTCACCTGCAAAAACACCTAAACACAAAACATAAACAACATTAAAAACATCCAAGTTGTGGTTTCATCAAAATCCCAGGTTAAGTCCAGAACATTACCTGTTGGGTTAAGTGGGGGTTGGAAAGATCTCAACGGTTAGTTTTGGAGGCAAATGTTAGATATGATAAGCTTTCCAACATGATCAACCACTCCTCTTTCTAGGGAAATTATTTGGTGAGATTCTATATATTTACAACTAACCTCACATGGGTTTTGATGGTTCAATGCAAGTTTGGGCGTGGATGTACATCCATATTATAGGGCAAAATAGGTGGGTCGGGTTGATCCGTTAAATAAATTTGTTTACTTTTTTAATTTACTAAATAGTTAAGATATTTATGATTTGGTTACATAATGATTCATGATATATGTAGGAGTTTGTTGACACTCGAGTTTAATTCTGGTGACTTTTAAGTTGTTTTGATTTTTTTTTTAAATTTAAGTTTGTCTTGTTACTAATAAATATAATCTTAAAATGTCACATTTACTATAGTGTCAAATGTGTCGATTCTGAGCTCGTCTAAACTTGAGCTCGGCTCGTTTATTATTTATTTTAATCATTTTATTTAAAATTATACTTTTATATATCTATAATTATACTTTTTATATGTAACATAATGTATATTATTAATTATTTTTGTCATAGTTTTATATAGAATAATTATTATTATTAGTATGTAAATATATATTTAATATATCAGATTAAAATCATGTAAATAAAAGGCTAGTCAAGGCTTGCGAGCCTAGTAAAGCTTTATATGTTTATATGTGAAGCGTGGCCCGAGCTTGTTGATTAAACGCGTCTTAATATAAGCTCAAATTTATTCAAACTCATTTAAGTTTAGATCAATTTAAGATTTTAGTAAGCTGATCTTGAGTAGCTCACGAGTATCTCGGCTCATTTGCATAACATCACAAACGTGTTCATGATTACTATTATAGTGGCGAGTTCATTGTATAATTGTAATATTGCTTCTTCATGAAGACATGTTTCCAATGATGACGAGTTGAAACTTGAAAGAATGTAAAACCCTTTTCTAGAGCAGAAATAACATATAGAGCAATCATGATTGGTATCTTGTACATCATGCAATGAAGATTGTATGTGCTCTTGAATTTGTTATTTATGCTTTGGCAAAAGGGGCAATCAAAGAAACCTTTGTAGAAGTAACACCTCTTTATTTAGTAGCACCTGGTGTTTATTTTCACTCGAATGATGTCGAGTTCAAGTCCTATAAAGTAGGCAGAAGGTGGATTTTCTGTTCAAAAAGAAAAAAATGAAATGTCTGAAGCTTTAACAAAACTCTCTCGACTCTTGAATCAAAATTCCTCAATCTAAAGCTTGGTTTTGCCTTGAAGAATTGTTCGGCTTTTTAATTATGTTAATTTTCAAATTTAAGATTGTGTTTAGAAAAGAGTTCCTTTTTTTTAATCTGAAAGCATGTGTTTTAACTTTTATATTTATTCTTTAGTTCTACGTTAAAAATTAGTATCCACTAAGAGCAAATCATTGTTCCTAATTACTAATTATAATGATGTCTTATTCCAATAATTTGCCTTTTTTCAACACCTACAATTGATGGCTTAATGCTTGTTTTAGCGGATTCACTTTTACCCAAATATGAAGGAAATTATTTGTTCATCCATTGTGTCCTTTCGAGTTTCCGCTACCCCATCAAATAATTAATTCACACATACCTCGTCAACTAACCAATTTGTTTGTTGAATTTTTTCTGAAAACTACTAGGTTTTTTCAAACTATTTGCACAATTTATGGGTTTTTTTTACCTTTGTTTCTAGCATTTGACTTTGTTATCTTGAAAAATAAAAAAAAGAAGTCTGATGTATCCCACTGATTGTAAGGCTAGAAAAAAATTGGGGGTTAATTAGCAAAAAACGACTTATTGGCCGAAAATGGGGTTCCAAGCCTGACTTTAATTAAAAAGTATGGGTGTTTGTGCATAAAGTCATGCTTGGCATCCCAATTTTTTTGCATGAATAAGGGTGAATTCATTCGCATAAGTTAAGAGTGAAATTGTCGGTATAAATTATATTATAGTTTATTCAACTTAGCTTATAATTTTTATCTATTATTATATCTTTCTGTTTTGAATATTATATTATATTTTTTTTAAACAATAGTTTTTTAAAACTTAAATACCATCTAAATCTGTATTTAGAATTTGAGCCCATACCACTTTCCTGAAAGATAATCTTTAATGACACAAGGACAAGGTCATGAACAAATATTATACTATGTGATATATATATATACTAGCTTAGATCCCGTGTAATACACACGGGGTGAAAAATATTAATACATAAAATTTCTTAAATCTTTATGTATATATTTTATAGGTGTAAAAATGTATTACATATACTAAGGATATAAAACAAAATTCAAAATATGTAAAAATTAATATATAATTGGGTTTCGAAAATACGTTAATTACTATTTAATGTAATTTGACTTTCATTATTATTTGATTGAGAATAAAGTTATATAATTAGATTTCAAAGTTTCTTATAATAAGGGATAATTTAAAATAAATGTGTTTTATTAGAATAATTATTATTTTCTTTAAAAATATATTAATATTAAAAGATAGAAGTGTATTTATTAAGAGAGAGATGCGGGAAAAAATGATGAGAATGAATATGGAGGTGACACATGATATTAAAAAACTTTTATTTATTATATAATATAGATATAGATATAGGGGACATATCAAATGAAAACCTTTAGTTATTGTGCAAACCCTTAAACTCTACCACAACCACTTATTCCTTTTCTCTTTTATCTTCTATATTAAAATCTTCAAGGGTAAATTAGTAATTTGAGTTTGCTTTTTGAAAAGATTCAGATTTTTTATTTTCGATGTCTGCTTATTCATATTTTTGAGTTTTGCTTTTTGAAAAGATCCATAAACCCTTACTAACAAAATTTTAAAACCAATTATGACATACATGAATAAACATCCATTTGATATGATATTACACTTGATCAAAAAATGATATAACACGTCAGATATGAAAACATTCTTTTACACATGTGTAAAACTAAACAAAATGCATAAGAAATTATATTCATGACTATAAAAACACAAACACAAAACATATACACTAGAAAAACATAAGATTTTATATATGTGGTTAAAAAGAAAGGTTGTCTACATCATAAGGGGTTTACTAAAGATAACTATATTAAGAAACAACAGTGCTTACACATGTGTAAAACATGATAAACCAAAAGATACGAATGAAGCAAATACCAGAACAAAAATGCTAAAAGGATAACATGTAAAATTACAACTGTATAATACCGTATATCACATAAGAAACATTTGATTTAACACTTGAGTACAAAATTGAAACAATAATCAACGAAAAAAGGAATAAAATAAAAAAAAGATAAACACGATCCAGAATTACCTTGTTGATCTTCCCCACAATAACGATTACTACCATCGATGAATAACCTTAAAGCTTCTGATGCAACTTTGGTTCGCCTAGTTAACCTTTGACGATTTATGTTTTCACTTGAACTTTTCAATTGCAATTCTTTAATGAAGTTATCTATAATAGATCATAAATCAGATGATAAGTTTATATTTAGATGATTAGATATCCATTAGTGTACTTTTCCTTTTAATACATCTGTCTTTTCCCCGATTTTACAAATGTGTACAATGCATTTACACATGTGTATCGAGCCTTTACACTTGTGTATGTGTATGATTTGTACCTAATTAGTGTCATTTTTAATATTTGAAAACTGTCTTTACAAATTTACATTGTTTAAATTTCTTTTCATACCTTTACCTGTTTCTGGATCTTGGTTAAACCCCGGTTTAAGTGTTGGCCCATACACGTCTTGTGTTTGGTTAACCGCTTGTTCAACGTCAGCAACCATCTCATCCTCTTTCTCTTCCCCACCTAGTAATCAAAAGTTCAAATAACTTATTTGATTCAACCTAAAACATAGGATACATAATAGTTAAGAATTCACTTTTTTTACACATGTGAAAAATGGCATTACACATGGTTACAAAGTTATTACACGTGTATATATGTTATATGTAATGTATATGTTCACATGTTTAAAAATAGCTTAAATAAAATATACCTAAATTAAAAAAATACATATTGAACATGTGTAAGAGGTCTATTTTATTTTATACTTTTTACACCTGTGTACAATGCATTTACACATGAGTAAAATTTATTTTTTGTAACGTGTAGTGAGCCTTTACACATGTGTATGTGAATGATATGTTTTTTCACTACTCTTTTCTTGCTACAAATACAATTCAAATGAAATTCATAACAAAGTAGCTTAAATAAAATATACCTAAATTAAAAAAAATACATATTGAACATGTGTAAGAAGTCTATTTTATTTTATACTTTTTACACATGTGTACAATGCATTTAAACATGAGTAGAATTCATTTTTTGTAATGTGTAGTGAGCCTTTACACATGTGTATGTGAATGATATGTTTTTTCACTACTCTTTCTTGCAGCAAATACAATTCAAATGAAATTCATAGCAAAATAGCTTAAATATCAAAAGTTCAAATAACTTATTTGATTCAACCTAAAACATAGGATACATAATAGTTAAGAATTCACTTTTTTTACACATGTGAAAAATGACATTACACATGGTTACAAAGTCATTACACGTGTATATATGTTATGTGTAATGTATATGTTCACATGTTTAAAAATAACTTAAATAAAATATACCTAAATTAAAAAAATACATATTGAACATGTGTAAGAGGTCTGTTTTATTTTATATTTTTTACACCCGTGTACAATGCATTTACACATGAGTACAATTCATTTTTTGTAATGTGGATTGAGCCTTTACACATGTGTATGTGAATGATATGTTTTTTTCACTACTTTTTCTTGCTGCAAATACAATTAAAATGAAATTCATAGCAAAATAGCTTAAATAAAATATACCTAAATTAAAAATATATATATATTGAACATGTGTAAGGGGTCTATTTTATTTTATACTTTTTACGGCTGCGTACAATGCATTTACACATGAGTACAATTCATTTTTTGTAATGTGTAGTGAGCCTTTACACATGTGTATGTGAATTGTATTTTTTTTACTACTCTTTCTTGCTGCAAATACAATTTAAATAAAATTCATAGCAAAAAACTGCAAATACAATTCGTTTTGATTTTAAAAAAACTCGAATATTATGTTTCTTAGGAACCTCTAACTATACTCAAGTAGAAGATTGAAAAAATTAAGGTTTTTTTTTGTTGGGTTTGCTTTCAACCAAAACTTAATCTAATCGTATACGTTTTGGGACACAATTTGTATTTAGATTGAATAAAATACCCCAAATATAACGATTTTTTATGAACCCCCAAAACTAAGGTTAAAAGTAGCGTACTTGATCTTAATCAAAACCCCCAAATTGGTCGGTCCGATTGTGTTTCGGAAGCCCGAAACTACGTTAAATATACCGAACAATGGTTTTCAATAACTAAAAATGGATATATGAATAGCAAACCTTTTTTTTGCTGAAATCTTTTGCCTTAAAACGATCGCAGCACGATCTTCGTTCTTCAACCCTGATACGATCAAAGCATGGACCGTTCTTGATGCCCCAATCTACTTCCGATCTTTTGAACAAAGAAGTACAATCGCCTTGGGACTGTATGCTATCAAGTATGGATGGGGGTTTGAGAAGACATGAAAGAGTGTTTTATTTGAGAAGACATGAAATGCATAAGAGTTTATGAGGAACACGTGAAGATTTTAAGATGGATTTGAGTTTACCAGGGGTGTATTTTTACCAATTTACCCTTGATTAGATATTCTGTTTAACTTTTCATCAAATATATATTATTATAATGCAAGAGATAACTTGGACCATATATTTATTTTATTTATTTAATATGAGTGGCTGTGGTAGAGTTTAAGGGTTTTCACAACAACATAGGGTTTACAATGGATACGTCCCCTATCTACTTGATAGCATACTCTTAATCTTCATCGTGCTTTCACCTTTTATATGTAAGAATATGTTGTTTTCATTGTATGTAACATACTTTCAACATTTTAAGTAGCCTTATACGGTTAAATGGCTGGTGAGAGATCATGCTACCATTTTACCTTCTATACAATGGGGAAAAAATAGTCTTTCTTAGTTCTTACATGCAGTGGCTAAAGGGTGAAAGTAATTTATTTTGGTGTAATAAACCATATACTTTTCAGGTCCAAAATTGTCGTGGGTTCTAACTATTTGTACAAAAAATAATATACAATGTATCGGTGGCCGACTGTGGTTTACTGTAGCTTTAAGTTTGTTAATTTCTCACATTTATTGCACAATTTGTGTACGGTAATGTTTTTATGACATATAGTTTGTACCTTATGTATAGTCCCAAAACATTATAGCATCATCGCGAATGCAAACAAGTGCTTTTGGGAGATCAAAAGTGCTTTGGGCAATGCTTACAGAAGGCAGTTGGAGTGAAGCATTTGATGGGCTTGGCATATTTTACTTTTAACTTCCAACCCTGCATTTCAGGTACATTACCTATCTTCTCATAATTAATGGTAAGAAAGGCTTAACGGGTCAAAACGAATAAAGGTTTTAGGACAGGTTTAAATAGGTTGGTTGACCCGCTAACATGTATCGTCTCTTTTTTAACTTATATTGATAATCAATTTATTACATATGGTTATAAAAAGTATTACTACATTAGTGCTCCAATTCTTTTAATAAACAATTTAGGAGGGTATAAACATTTGATGATGTCACGTGACACTTCAAGTTTTAACCCATTTTCCTTTTAGTTTTAGGAGTTAAATTTGACCCGTTTGACCCTTTAGCATTGCGTCATCCCTGATAATAACAGTCTCCTCAACCAGGAACAAGGCAATACATATATTTTTGAATAAACCATTTTAGGAGGTCAGACAATTTTAGTTTAACATGGATATTTTCTTTTAAGACAATTTTTAAATTTGACCTATTTTGGCCTGTTTTTACAAAAAAATAATTCAAATTGACATGCTTTTAATGTATTTATGCAATACATAGTATTTGATCAACTGAAGCAAAAACTTTTAGACAGGAAACTAAAAAGAGCAGGAAATGGAACTTCACCCAAATCACTTTTTGAGTTCTCTGCCTTTTTAATATCAAGGGTCTGATAATATTTGAGTATGTTTGGTTTAAAGTATGGGTTTGAAGAAATATTCATATCCATTCCTATCCATGATGCTTCAAACCCATACCGATAGTGATTGCCCGTGCAACCAAATGCTATCTGTTGGTGTTATGGTAATAACAACCGGTGTTACATGTTTTGCAGGTACCTAATTTTTGTTCAAGCTCAAGCAATGATAGAAGCACAAGAGACTCAAGTTTTGGCTCTTTATTTTGAGATATAACAGAATTTTGTTAGGTTTTGAAGGTTTCATATCTACAAGCATATTGGTTGTTTAAAATTGTGCTAGAAATGTCTGGTCCTACTCTTAAGCAATCTTTAATTTGGAATGCAATGGGTAAGGAATAAATGTCAAAGTTACCTGTGGAAATGATGAGCATAACACATTTGAAGTTTTGATATTTGGTGAGAGGTGACTTGACTCAACAAAAAAGATGGACCAACTGCTATCAAGAGTGAAAACTAGAGACGAGGTAAAGCTACTAATATTAGATAAAGATGGTAAAACAAATGTAGTATACAAGGAAATTTTTTGAAATTTATGAAAATCTATTGGAACTTATCTTTTTTTTGTTATTTAATGTAATATATAATTTCCTTTATGTTTCGTGTTTTTTTTCTAGATATATGTTTTATATAATTTAAATTTTTGCAACCCGTGTAATACACCGGTGCATAACCTAGTATGTATATATATATATATATATTAACGGCAATTTGGATTATTGACGGGTCACTGACCCACCCGGTCATCTCCACCTCCCTCATGAGGAAACCCACCATAGGTGAGAAAAACCCCCTGGCCCAACCTAGAACTTTTTTTTGTTATAAGTGGGACTTGAGCCCAAGATCTTCTCATTTTAGTAAAGTCTTGGGTATACACATTTACCACTAGGCTAAGCTAGTGGTTGTTGGTAATATCCACGTGAGAAGTTGGTAATGCTATAGAATAGACATGTAATTGACCATTTGAGGGCGCGTTAAAGAAGGAATTGTTGTCGAGAATATGATAAAATGTTGGGAAACGTAACTACCACACTAACCATATAAAAACAACCGCAATAAATAGCCTCCAAATAATTGAATTCTAGTTTATTTCTTCAACGATGTTTTCTTCCTTCATGAGCTTGTTGTTAAAAACCCGATTGTTCCTTTCCCGCCAAATACTCCAAAGAGTGGTAGATGCAATTCCCAAACATATATTCTTTAGATCCAGAGAAGAATAAGAATTATGAGCAAAATCCAATACCTCTTTTACTGAATCAACAAAGGCGATTTACACCACGCAAAAACTTGTTGCCAAATAACCATTGCAAAGCCGAAAGTAATAAGACAATGATCTTTTAGTCTCAAACACCCATCCGCAAGAGAGGCAAGCATGCGAAGCACAATCGGGGTTGTTTGGTCTTTTGGAACCGGATTAGGGTGAGTGGAGGGGCGGCACTCTAACGGGCAACTCGACTCTCGTAATCGACAGTGACAGGAGATAACCGATTAGACAGTGGAGGCGGCACTTCTCAATCTTTAGTCGTTTGTTTATGTTATACTGAATCACGTTTGATGGGGAAGGGAGGGGTTTGACAAGACCGGTTAATCATTTAGAAGGGAATAAATGAGTTTAGGGTAAAAGGTAAGTGAGTTAAATGGTTAGTGGCCCAGTGAGCTTAATCGTTTATAAGGATTAATGGGTATAACCAATTAACTAATTAATTTATAATAGGTCTATATTTGTTAATTATATTATAACAATTAATAAGTTTATATTTATAAAGTTTTAATATTTTAATTTAATTTTTTGGGTGTCGTTTTTCGGAAAAAAAAAAATCATAGGGTCAATATCAAAACTTCTTAGGGTCGTTCGGAATTAAATCATAGATATAACAAACAAAATTGTTTTTTCACATGTGTCAGGTGACCCCCATACCCTATGGGTGGGTATGCCAACGCCCGCGGTGCCAAAACATTTTTGAATCCTTCGTTGCCTTCATTACCCAACTGTGACTCCTCCCTGCATCTCCTCTCTTTCTCCCCTTTCATCCCTCTCTGTGTCACATCAACCCGCTCGTGTCAGTGCCACATCATCACCTCACATCTTCTCCTCGCTACCATAACACAGTCTTAAAAGCTATAAGTCGCAGGGCCGGTCCCGATAATCCTCAAAACGTTTCGAGCCCGGGACATGTAAAAGAAGCGGGCCCCATAATATAAATTCATAATGGCATAATCAAAAGCTACAACAAACGAATAACGATTAACGAATCATACATAACGATTTTGTTATTTTTTAATAAGTTTGAAAATCTAGTGAGACTTTTTTAATTTATAAGTGGGTTAATAGGATAAATGGATAATACAAGTAATGCGTTTTTTTAATTTTTAAGTAGGTTAATAAGATAAATGGATAATACGAATTGGACCTTTTATAAATATATATTTTTAAAGGTACAAGAGGGGAAAAATGTGTAAATTATATATAAATATTAATATAATTAAAAAAGGAAATACTTAAAACACTTGATGTGTAAATAAAAATAATAACAACATAAATAAAATATTAAATAATTAAAACACTTGGTCAAAGGTGTGGATTTGAAGTGTGTGAAAACAAAAGAAAAGAATTAAAGAGGGAATCGAACCTGGGGAAGGAGCTTCAGCATATGATGCAGCCATCGCTGGCTGTCTCCAAGTTTGTTTAATTCATTTGTGTAAAATCTATTTATTAAATATATATATAATTTAAAAACTACGGGCCCTTTAAGAGACCGGGCCCCGGACGGTCGCCCTCCCCGCCCCCTAAGGGCCACCCCTAATAATTCGTTGATGCGTAAATTAAAAAAAAAAATAAGAATTACAATAATATTCAAACAAGACAAAGTAATGGACATTGGACACATCAATAGTAAATAGTCACGTTGTACTATAAAATTTTGAAAGTACAAGTAAGTAATGCGTGTTAAGCATTTGGTACAAGCAAAACCAGCATACAAAGAGTGAGCCCTACCAATGTTGAAATTACACTTACAACCCTCGGCATTTTCCCACTGTCTGTCCTCCATAACATGGCTTCATAAATGGGCCAAGAATTCACTACCCCAAAACAAGATAAAAACATTTGCCCAAAAAGCCCATTCATATTTTCCCCCTTTAGAATTTGCATAATTCCAAAAACAAATGCGACCAAATTAACAATAGCAACCGTCGCTAAAGGCACGAACATTGGCGACGGTACACCAAACTCGAAAACCCCATTATTATATCTTTTACACTGTTCATTATCGACCACTTTGCTTGTCACGTGAAACCCTTTTGACCCGATTCCTAACCATTTGATCGAGAATTCCATGAACCCGAACAAATATGATGATAGACCACGTATAAACCAGATCCGTTGATCGTTCCACCATTGTTGGAACGTACCTCGGGCCAACATGAAATCAAGACAGTCTTGTACATTGGCCCCCAAAAAGAGAAAGACATACAAAATAAACCAAACATTTGTTTCCTGCATTTCAACCGTCACAAAAACTATTAAGGCTTTCGCGACAGTTGTAAATTAAAAATGTTACTTTGGGTACATGCATACATCAGGGAAGACGGAGGTCCGATTGAGAAGAGCTAGTTGAGGGACAAAAGAGTATGTAATTATTGGAATTGACCAAATGGGCCAAAATGCATTGTGGGCATAAGCAAGGCCCATTAGTGGGCCCATGAACCGGCTTCCAAATGTTAACGGGCTGTACTTTGAAAATACAGCCTCTAGTAGACCAATGCACCACCTTCGATTTTGGTTTAGTGCATCGTATAGGGTGATTGGTAGGTCACCCAAAAAAGCGGGCCTTCTTGGATGGAAGAATATTGACTTCCATCCCCTACAGTGTTGGTGGAGGCCCGTAAAAAAATCCTCAGATAAAGATCCATATCTAAAGCCCATCTGAAACGATAAAAATATCAACTATTGCAGTAAGTACTTCATGGGCTAACAACATTAAGCAAGAAAATTTATGGGCCCGATTCGGCTTACCTTTGAACCCCAAGTGGAATTGTTTTCGTAATTTGAACCCGCAACTTCATGAGCCAGATCTAGAACTTGATGGTTTCTGATGGGCATTTTAACCACATGATCGGGCCAGAGTTGATGAGCCTCGGGAAATTCGGGTGATGATGGCCCGCCAAAGAAGACTTGACGAACAAAAAAGCAACCACTCCCAACATAACATGGGCCTTTGAGACCATCCATTCCCCCTGGATTGATCACATAGAGACGTTTATATTCACTAGCATAGATGTCGGCACTATTTATTCCATGAAACCGTTGCGGGAATTGAATGTACCCTAAGTTGTGACGGATCGATTGATCCGCATAGAAGCATAGCATCCTCTGAGGTGTTTTTGGATCGTTTGAGTACATATCGCAGTCCTGAGTTAGGACTATAGGTGCATTTGTCATTACAGCTGATACCCGAAGCTACAAAACCACAAATTTCAATAAGAGTGTATCCATCATAAACGATCGAGCATTTATAACCGCTATTAAAAACAAGTTGTTTCAACTCGAACTCATTTTCACCGAACCCACCTGACCCGTCCCTTTTGTCAAATTTGCCAAAAACATTAAACCTGGTTTCAACCTGTTACGGTATAGTCATATTCAGAACGGTTTGACTATACTGTAACAAGTTTTCATGGTTCCAAAAAAAAAAACCTTGAAAATGCTTACCAATGTGTTAAGGGCACCAGCCTTAAAATTGTGTGGGCGAGCCTTATTTTTTTCTCTTGAAACATATATAAGATTAGGCATAGGATCCCCCTTCATATCTTCATCTTGTTTACTCTCTAACAAAACCTGCTTCAATAAGTTCCATCAATTTCACTCACAAAATTAAAAATACATTATACCATAAGTTGTAGCAAGAAAAATGGTACACGAAAACGACCTGAATAACTGCCGGATGATGATGACGGGTAAACCCTTCGTCCCATTTGTCAAAAACTTTACGCTCCTCCTCGTTTGCAATATATTCCGCGCTTATGCTTCCTCTATCGACTACACTTTCAACCTTCATTTTCATTTTCTCGTACTTCGCCTAATTCGGATATGTTCAAGATATAACTTATGCATTTAATTTAAGTATAAAAATTAAAAAAAATCAAGTTAAACATCCACTCAAATCAAATTTTGGGATGTGAATGCTATTTTTCAAAGTACGAGGGTATTTATGCAATAAAATAAAAGTGAGGGACTTCAACTGGTTTTTTTTAAAAGAGATATCAGATTCAATGGCATTTTGGCTTTATGCGTCTACTTTTTTTTTTGAAAGGCGACTTTCATTTTTTAAGTGGCAGTCGTATCTCCGAAATTCGGAGACCCGTTACCCCTCAACCTGACCACTACGTTGTCTGAACCGGGCCCGCGGGTTCAGAGCGAGAGGCTAGGCTTTCACCGGGAAACCATGGAGCCTGCTGCCACTTGACAGCAGTTGCGCCGCTACACGGGCCAAACCCCGCTAGCGTAACGCACTCCGGACTAAAACCCGGTTCGGCTCAGATTCGAACCTGCGTGGGCAGGTTGAATCTTCATCGCCTATACCACTGGACCAAAGCCAGTTTGATATTAATAATAACGATATGTTGATTTAATAATTTTGGAATTATTTACTTTAAATAGAATATAATATTTTTAATTTATCAAACATCCCAAAAACGGTCACCCGATTCGTTGGTTCACGAATTTTAAATTTGACTCTGAGATAGCACGTGATGGCTGCAACTTTTGCTTTTCTTGTAATAGGTGGAACCGTTCGTATTCTTTAATAAAGATATAATGATAATGAGCAAGTTGGTTCAACTTGTCGGGGGAAAATGGTCAATTACCTGAGCAAAATCCGTTAGGTAACTATCATACTGTAAAGCCAATAAGTCATAGATCAACTGGTTTAGGAGAAGTCACTTTTATGGTCTTTCAATGTGGAGGTCATGGGTTCGAGTCTCACTTGATGCAAAATATTATCAGGTGAGCCAGGGGTTTTACCACAGTGGGCCTTCAGGTGGTGGGTTTCACTTGAAATGGTGGGCGGGCCGGGTCACCAGCGCTGTCTGCGTTCGCGGGCGTGGGTGGCCTTTCGCCATTGAGTTTACCCGGGTGACTAGGCATATAGTACGCGTTGAATGTACCCCACCCTCTATTATTTTTACTTAACGTAACCTTTCTTCTACTAAAATAGTTACATCATTTGTTTAGCAGGGGTACGTTTGGCCTATTATTTTTTTTACTTTTAGTAGAAGACATTATGCGTGATTTGAAGTTATACAATATAATTTTGTAATACTACTAAGATAAATATATAAAATATATAATGAACAGAAAATACGAGCTCAAAAACAGGTAATATAGTTCATGGATTCTTTTTATTTGAACTAAAGTACACTTTTTTTGTGAGAAAATCACATTTTGAAAAAAAAATTGATAAAATATACATTCACTTTTCAAATTTATCAAAATAAACATATTCAAATGGAGCAATTAGAAGAAGCACGTATCACCTTTTTGTTTGACCCGGCAAGCACCTAGCCGCCAACCCGCCTAGTCGGCAAGCACCTAGCCGCCAACTTCCTTAGTCGGCAACCACCTAGCCGGCAAACCACCTTTCAGGCACCCATGTAGCTGCCAAATTTCTTCCGGCACCCAACTAGCCGCCAATCACCTAGCCGGCAAACCACCTTTCCGGCACCCATGTAGCCGCCAAACTTCTTCCGGCACCCAACTAACCGCCAATCACCTTAGCCTGCAACACCCTAGCCGGAAACCCACCTAGCCGGCACCCATCTAGCCGCCAAACATCATACCGGCACCCACCTAGCAGACAACTTTTTTAACGGCTACGTTTTAGCCGGGTTAATACACGTGGGAGGCCCCCGGTGTTGACACCTGACAGGCTAAATTGAAGCCTTTAAAAACTTTTTTGCCTTCGTGTCACCTTTCTATTGGTTTAAATTAGATTTGGGTATTTTTTAAAGTTTGAATATTCAATGTATATTTTACCAACTTTTTTGGTCAAAATGTACATTTTGATGATTTTCTTTTTTTTGTTCATTAATGAGTGAAACACGACCGGTCTTCGACCAGCTCATTGGTTGACTAGTTTTAAAAACCTGGTAACGTTATAAATAGTTTAAAAACTTAAAAGTATAGCTAATTTAAAACAATATACGGAACTACTTTACGGTTTTGTGTATTGATTATTAACGTTTTCAAAAATTGAAACTTTGAATAAGTAAATACTAAGATAAAAATAAAAAAATTGAAAATCTGGCCCAAATAAAAACGGTTCAAAAATATTCAACCAGACAAGTCCGGTAGAAATAAGGTGATTCCCAATTTGGATTTAAGAGCAGTGTTAATTGAGTACTTATTATTTATAACTTTGGCTTAAGTTCCTTCGTAGTGGAGGCGTGAAAATGGTGGCGTGAGCCACCTGGCTCAACCACTGGCGCGGAACACCGCCCCTTTATGCTCTTAATGATTTGGTTTAGTAATTGCTCTATATTGATATGACGGTATCGTGGTGGACGTGAGTGTGAAACAACTAGGATGGCGTTATTGAATGAATTTTATAAATGTGAGACAAAAGTAAAACTTTTAAAACTTTGATTGTTTTCGTACCTTGATATTGGCGCTGCCGGAGAAGGTGATGTCATTTGATCGGAACAAAGCCTCCGGGCATCTATCCACAATATTATTCACCCTGCAAAAGGGTATCCAAATCTTGGCAAACTTTGCAGCCTCAAAGAACGCAAAAAGCGTAAGCTCGGAGCCACCGTCGTCGGAAACATACACCGACATCTTCTCCGGCGGGTAGTCATAAGCCATCAAAGACAACGCCGTGTTCACCACATTCATCGGTGGTTCCTTGTACGGATCCGCCGTGCAAATGAATATATCCAGCGCCGGAAAATCTTTTTCCTCCAAGACCTTGTCAAGATTCTCCGGGAACACTTCCCGGTCGGTGGGGTAGAGTCGGAAGGAGGTGGTGGTTGTCCACATGAAGGCAAGGACGAGATCGGCGATCAAGAAGATGGCAGTGAGGGCGGAATGGCGGAGTTTGAGGAGGTGGTGGTTGATGAGAGCCAAGATGCCGAGAGCGTAGATTATGGCGAACAGGCGATTAAGGGTGGTGCGGCCGAGGAGGTGGGAGATGTGAAGCGGAGAAGACATTTTGACTGGCTGCAGACACAGATGGTATGACTAATGTGAATATAGTAAAGTGTATTTATATGGAAAGTTGTTGATTCATCCGATCTTTACTTGTTATGTAAAAAGTTTAATAGATTCAAAAATAGTTTTTTTTAACAGCAACTCTTAGGGTACGTTTGGTTCATCGAATTCTTAGGATTTGAAATTGAAATTAATTCCATTTAAAATCATGTTTGGTTGGTTAATAAAGGATTTAGAATTGGAATTCATTCCAACGAATTCCCTCCATCAATGGATTTTGAAATTCCTCCACTTGCTGGAATGTTTAACTTTCCTATGGAATGTGTAGAGTTTACAAAAACACCCTTCCGTATTAAACATATCTCCCTGATTCTCACACATCTCAAACATCTGCGTAAACACTCCATGAATTAATTCCAAGTCAACACCAATGAATTAATTATAGTATTCAAATTTCCAATACTAACATCAGTTAGTTAATTATCCTATATTCGAATTTCAAGACCAGTATCCAAAGATGGGATCGACCAACACTAGTATCCAAATTTCAACGACACCGGTTTTCGATTGAAGACGAAGATGGACTAGAATAGAATCGATAAGATGAAGGTGTTGCGATAAATGATCATTGAGCGATTGCAACAAACTAATCGAACAGAAGTTTGAAATCTGAAACCCATAAACGCAGTTTTGTTGACCGTCCTTTCTAGATGATCCTTTTTCATGAAGAATAGAACGAGACCAGAAGAAGATGAAACATAGTTGGAAACCAGATAAAAAAAAATAGGAAGAAATCCAGGAAGAAGATGGAAATCAAAGAAAACCAACAAAGAAATTGAAAATCTAAAATAAGAGATGAAGTTGCAACCGGAAAGAAGAAGAAGAAAACCAATGAATATCCAACACAAAATCAAACGAGGAAGAAAATCAAGAAGAAGAAAACCAGTGAAGTGGTCAAAATCAAGAGTAGGAAGGAGAAAAAGTTGAGCGTAGGGTTAACTGATGAATTGATTACGGGGAAATGTAGGGAAGAGGGTATTTTTGGCATTTCAATTTTTTAACATTTCAATTCCTTTTACAAAAATATCAACCAAACACATTACACTTTATCAATGGAATTAATTTCAATTCCTTTAAATTTCAATTCCGTTCAAAACATTGTATGAACCAAACGTCCCCTTACATTTTCCAAAATAAATACATTACAACCTACCAATGGGCATTTAGCCTGATGTTACCCGAGTATGTAACAGGAGCTCCCTCCCTTAGAGGTCGAGGGTTCAAATCATGCAGTAGATATGTTACGTGGATTTAGAAGTAGATTAAAAGACGTTAAAAAAATGTGAGATACGCCACTTAACCAATAGGATATCGTATTAAAATGTGGGATACACCACTTAAATGGTTAAATCGGTGTACTATTGTTGTACATTTATGTTTGAGTAAATTACAAATAGTGTCCTTTAACTTATGTGTAACTTGCATGTCGTGTTCTTTGACTTCAATAATTTCACTGAGTGTCCTTATTTTGAAACTTTTGCACCCTTTTAATCCTTTCCACTAACTTGGGTTAAATTTTTTCTATTAAATCAAGTCATGTGCCTTACACGTAACGTTATTTTTGTCCTTTTAACCATTTTATAACAAAAACCATTTATTCCCTACTCTCTCTTTTTCTCTCTACACCACCCAACCCTAGATCTTGTTACCCACCGCCCACTACCTCTAGCTAGAGGTGGGCATTAGAATCGGATCCGGATCTGATCCGATGGATTATCCGGAACCGGATTTTTTGGAACCGTCGGATCTGGGAGCCGGGTATGTGGTTTTTCAAGAGACCGGATCTGAACCAGATAAAATCGGACACAAAAAATCGGGATATTTTGTCTGATCCAGTTCCAATAGGTTCCAATCCGATCCGGAACCAGTTCCACTTGATCCAGTCCTTGGTTATCGTTGACTTATCCGATCCGGATCCGGTTCTAAAAAAAATCCGATTTGTGCATTTCTACCTCTACCGACCAAACTCAACACCGTCGCTCCCCTCTTTTCCAGTAACCACAAAAAAGTCGCCAGCTGCTTCATCCCATCGATATGATATGCAAGCAACGACAAAACAGCAATGTAATCGAAAACAAAAAAGTTTATTAAATAAATCGATGGTAGTTTCAATCGGTGGTGAGTTTCTGGATTTCACAGCCTCGACACACCAAGACAATGAAGATGGACAATGGAACACAGAGGGGTAGTGTTTGTTGGTCAATTTCATTTTGGCTTAGAGGTGCAGACAGTGAGTAGTCCGGATTTTAGTTTCCCTTATTCAATTTTGGTCACTAATATCCATTTCACTTGAACCCCATCAAATTCATAGATGATTTATTGTGTAAGGCATATTACTTGATTTATCAGAAAACTTAAATCCGGTTAGTGGAAAGACTAAAAATGTGTAAAAGTTTCAAAATAAGGACACTTGGTGTAATTATTGAAGTCAAAGGACACAACCTACAAGTTACAACTAAGTTAAAGGACATAATTTGTAATTTACTCTTTATGTTTTGTACGAACATTAAGTTATCAACATTTATTGATTAAGTTACTAATTGAAAGCATTTAAATATTTCAAAAACTTCAAATATTACATTGTTTATACTAGAATATTGATACATCATTAACTACTACTAGATATTGATAAAGAAATATATAATTATTAAATATGTTATCAGTAAAATTAACTCATTAAGGATTAAATCGCTAAAAGAGGTTGTGGTTTAGCGGTTGAGGTGATGTCTGAAGTCCCAAGGGAGCATAAGCACGAATATTATCTAGCTTATGGAATATATCATGACTGTTATGTATTTTTCAAATTGTTCACATATCGACTAACTGATAACTGTAGAAAATTCAAACGAGCTCAAGAAGTGACAAGGAAGGATGTTGAACATGCATTTGGTGTACTCAAGCAAAGGTGTCACATAGTAAAACATTTGGCACGAGCATGGACACCAAAAAAGATAAGGACCACAATGTATGCGTGAATCATATTACATAATATGATTCTAGAAGACGATGGCCGGACGATTTGTCTATACGATGAAGACGATATTCAACCTCCTAATGAAGAAATTAATGACAAACAAAAAGAAGCTCACGAGAATTGCGTAACTGAGAGACATACGACAACCTTCGCACCCATTTGATGAAACATATTGCCACAATTAAAAAATTACCTAGCGACGAGAAAGACTAAATATTTTTTGTGTGTGTTAATATTGTCTTTATATTTTATTATTATGTAATGTTTAAAAAAAAATTAATTAATATAAATCTTATCTTTATATTTTATAATATATATATTTTAGCATTAATAAATATTATTTGTATGATAAATTATATGTTAAATGAATTATTGAAAAAAAAAGTTTAAAAAATTACACTTTCAGTCCTCAAGTTATACATAAACGTAACATGTTTGGTCCCTGAAGTTGATGACAGTTAACTTTTCTATTAAATATTTTAAAAATAACCAAAATACTCCTAGATAAAAAAATATAAAAATAGAAATAAAAAACCTATATTTTATACCCGTAGTTATCAGGTGGCACCACCACTTTTTTTAAACCTGTTTTTTTAAATTTTTTTGTATTTTAATATAGGGATATTTTGGTCATTTTCAAATTATTTAACAGAAAAGTTAACTGTCATTCGTTCTCAGGTACCAAATATGTTACGTTTTGCATGACTTGGTGACTGAAAGTGTAATTTTTCAAACTTAGTGACAAAATCCAAAAGTTGGACATACTACAAGGACTATCCGTGTATTTAACTCAAAAACGTATCTCTCTTTCACCCACACAAACCTAACTTTTTTTTTTGAAATACAAATTTCTTTACTCCTGTGGGAGTGGACTTGAACACATGACCTTCTCAAACCTTAGTGATCCAAGAAGATTCCCATCTACCACTGGGCCACTAACCACAATGGCCTATACAACCCAACTAAACTCAACTTTTCACACCTATCAGGCCTTTGGTCTGGAGGTCTGGGGGTTTTGCCATAAGACTTTCCTCTTGTGGAGGTCTCATATTCAATCCTCACAAGGTGCACTTCATAATTTTAGGAACATCCTCTGTGGCAGGATTTGAACTCTGGGCTAGGTGGGGTTAGCGAAATCCTAACCGACATGTCGTTCTTAAAAAAAAATTAGCAACTTAACCTAAACTAATTTTTTATTAAATAAATATAATTTATGATTATTTTTTATTCTATTAAAAATTATTAGAAATATTAAAAAATAACTATTTTATTTCAAAACAGATAAACTATATATTTTAAATATAAAAATAAAAAATACCTTATTTATCTTATAAAATGCTCAATATTTATTTTATATTAAAAAAAATACTTAAAAAACTCGATTTTTAATAAAAGTTATATTGAAATGTCCGTAAAAAAGTTTAGCATAATTGTATACTAAGATTTAAAAAAATTAAATATTATAAGTTATTAAAGAAAAATTAAATTATATTTAAAATGAATTATTAGAAAAAAATAATAATAATCAAAGATCCAATGGGAAGTTTGTTATGAATTTTGTCCCTCGAGTGGTTGTCACTATAAATAGTGTGCTTGATAGTATTTTTTTTTATAGACAAAATATTTGAGGCTGTCATTGGACCACCAACCCCAATAAATATTGATAGTATTAGTATGACGTGTCTTGTGCACACGAGGAGCGCTTCAGACATTGCACCAACAAGTCTTCAAAGTAGCCAATGTGGAACTAGGCCACTTTGTAAAGGTTTTTACCTCTTAGATGATAGGTCCTGGTTTCAAACTCAGACATGAAATAAATTATTTGATTTAATTTAGGAATATGAGAATAATAGATTTGTCGTTAAAAAAAACAAGTCTTCAAAGTACCATTCACCTCATTTAGACTAAACAATAACTTCATGGTATAAAAAAAACTCTATAATATTAATTTGTTGGCTTAAAGCCAAAATCATCTTTATTTAAAAGACGACTAGAAATTTGAAAGGTTGCATTAGTTTAATAATGAAGACTAGAAATTCGAAAGGTCACATCATCTTAAAAGAAAGAACATTATTTTCAAGTTTAGAAATTAGAACTTATACTTTCTCACTCAAAAACAAAAACAAAAACAAAAACATGGACCACTCACCATCCCATATTCCCATCCCGTATTCCCATCCATACTCATTGACTCATTGTGGTTCCCTCTGCCACCATATCCGAAGCCCCTTCCACCCTCTGTCATAAGTCATAACCCAAGAGTTCACCGAGAAATAGGGATGACAAGTTAACACGTATGTGGCCGTTGGCCATTTGGTGCAATGGTAGCCCTAAGACTTCCCATAGTGGAGGTCTTGGGTTCGAGTCTCACCTGTAGCAATTATTTGGATTGAGACAGGGAGATTTCCTAGTTGTTGGTTTCCTCCTGGGTTGGGGGTTCAATCCGGATTGGTGGGGTAGTTGGGCCCGATTTAGATAACATTTATATCCCAAGAGGAACCTGGTGACTAGAGGTGCACAAAAAAAACCGGTTTGGAAATCCAAACCGGTTCGGAACCGGAAACCGAACCGCCCACGAACCGGTTTTTTGTGAACCGGTTTCAAACCGGTAGGAACCGCCGGTTTAAAACCGGTTTGGATCATTTGCGTGAGGATCGGTTTAAAACCGGTTTTTGTGAACCGGTTTGAGGAACCGGTTTGGTAAACCGGTTTGAACCGGTTTAACGTTAATTTTTTGAATCTAGTCGTTGGAAAACGGCTATATAGCCGTTAGAACCAATTTTTGACCGTTTTTTCACCCATTTTAACCCCCAAACACATTATAAATAGGTAGTGGGTGTTTTGGTTAAATCACACTTCTCAAACGCTCAAAAAACGCTCAAGAAACGCTCAAAAAACGGTCAAAAAACGCTCAAAAAACGTTATGGCAACTTCTTCAAGTTTTGGTGTTTCCTCTTCCGAAGTTAGCGTTGTGAGAATCATACCAACAACGAGGAACCCCGCAATTTGGTCAAACTACGATCTATGTGAGATGTCTAACGGGTTGGAACGGGCTCGTTGCAAAAAATGTGGTGGGTTTTTTTAAAAAGGATTCAAATTCTACTTTAAAAACTCATATGGAAAAATCTTGCCCGAGTTTGAAGAAAATTCCGGATGAGGGTCAAGCATCTATGACAAGCGAGGGTGGAATTTGGAACTTCGATCCAAATATTGTTCGAGATAGAATGGCGAAATTAGTTATTCAAAGAGGTTTGCCGTTTAACCACTTCGACAATCCGCTCACGACGAGGATGATTCAAGAAGCCCTTCAACCACGTTATCATCAAGTAAGTCGTAATACTCTTAGACGCGATTGTCTAAAAATGTGGAAAAAAATAAAAAAAGAATTAATTTTAGGTTTTGAAAAAATGGAAACCGGTGTGAACTTAACCACCGACGTTTGGTCGGCTCCACATGGTATTCCCGACTCATATATTTGCATTACCGCTCATTGGGTTGATCCCAATACGTGGCAAATGATGAAACGTACAATCGCGTTTGATATGTTTGAATATCCTCACACGGGTCAAAATTTATTTCACATTTTAGATGATGTGATAACCGATTTTAAATTACAAAATAAATTATTTTCAATATCTTTTGATAATGCCTCAAATAATACAAATGCGGTTCAAAAATTAATATTAAAATATAATCCGATTTGCAACGGCGCTTTTTTCCATAGTCGATGTATTGCACACATCATCAACTTAGCCGTGCAAGACGGGCTTGCGGTTGAACCCGTTATTGAATTAAGTAATGCATTTCGAGTCATGCTTAAAGACGTTTTTAGTAGTAGTAAAAAAAGATACCATGAATATATTAGATTATGTAACGATACGGGTTTGATTTGCTTAGGTCCCAATTGGGACCTCCCAACAAGATGGAATTCAACTTATAAAATGTTTCATAGTGTTATACGACAAAAAGATACATTATCAATTTTTCATGATATGCTTTCCTCAAAACCGCGTCGTAAAATTCAAAGTTTTCCGTCTACGAGTTGGGACATTCTTGAAAATATAACCGAATTGCTCGAAGTTTTCAAAACCGCCACTACTTTTTTATCCGGGGTTTATTACCCCACAAGTCCCTTGGTTCTTAAACAAATATTTCTAATGTGTAACAAATTAGCCGAACTTGAAAATAAAAATACTTTTTACGAGAATGATAAAACCGATGAAAGAAAAATTTGTTAAATATTTTAAAGAAATGCCTCCGGTTATAACTTGTGCCGCCGCATTAAACCCTACAATTAATGTTTACGGTGTTGAAACCTTGATTGATAAAATAACTTACGATTTGGATTTGAATGCCGAAGATATTCATTTTTCAACCGTAACAAAAACTTATTTTAACAAATGTTTGCAAGATTTGTTTGATATTTATTTACATAAATATGGTACAACACAAACCCCACATGATACGATGGGCGCGGGCGCATCAAGTAGCAGCTCAAGGAATGTGAACTTAAATTTGTATAACGAAATGAGAAATGAATTTACTAAACGGGCTAGAGGGTCCATCCCGAGTAGCGAACTCGGAAGGTATACGGGAACAAACTTTTTATCATTTATGAGTCCGGATGTTTTTGAGGACTTTGATATTTTGGCTTGGTGGAAAGGAAACGAATCTACTTTTCCGGTCCTTTCCGCCATGGCCCGTGATTTACTAACCGTCCAAGCTTCCACGGTAGCTTCGGAATCCGTTTTTTCTCTTAGTGGCAGGGTTTTATCTATTCGAAGAACTAGACTCACTCCCGCGGCAATGGAAATGTGCATTTGCTTGAAAGACCATTTGGATGCGGTAGATAGGTGACAAGATAGGGCTTCGCTTGAAGACGAAATTGAAGTTGAAGAACTCATACACGAATCTGAGGTTAACCAAGGATTGGCGAGCCCACTTACAAATGAAGAACTCGCCGAAGATGATAGACTACGAGGATCCACTAGTAACTCCGAGAATGATGGCTAATATTAAACAAAAAAACTCCAAAAAATAAAAATATATTTTTTTTCTCGTATTGTAATGTTTAATTTTGTAATGTTTTGTGATTTCCGAACCCCTTCAATGTGAATAAACGTTGAACTTTATGTTTTTATTTTTCTCGTATTGTAATGTTTTGTAATTTTGTAATATTTTATAATTAAAAAAAAAAAAAAAAAAAAAAAACCGGTTTACCAACTTGAACCGGTCCAGAACCGAACTGAACCGGTTCAACAGGTTCGATGTTTTATACTTACAAAACCGGTTTAACACGAACCGGTTTTGGTCAAAACCGGTTTACTGTTCGCGTTGACCAAACCGGTTCGGGCCGGTTCGAAACCGGTTCGGTTAAAAAACCGGCTTTTGTGCAACACTACTAGTGACTGCTTGAAAAAAAAACCGTATGTGACCGAGTATAAGGTTAATTTTACAAGTATCTATAGGTACGAGTGAAGTATGAGATTAGGGGATACCTGGCCTGTTTCTTCGAGATGAACGTACCCATTTAGTCGAACCATACTAGTAATTATTTTCTTTTTATTTACTTTCTTTTGTTCTTGGGGGTAATAGAGTAAAACCATTTTATATTTTTCTAAATCTTTTCATGAACCAAACACAGAAGATATTCTGGACCTTCTGGTTCTGGTGACTCGTGTTGGATTTTGGGCTTTGAGCTACACAGTATAAAGCTTAAAATTCTTTTTGTAGCCTATAGCCTTATACGAGATATTGGCCCAATATAAGCTCAAGTGAGGCCCAAATGTAAACAATGGGATTTATATCACCTTTTTTTTAGCCTTTTCTTGAATTTCAGAAATAGTTATTAATGAATTTCAGAGATAGGGCATTTTATCATACAAAGGGCCAAAAGTGTACGAAAGACCCCCAACCATATGATTAATATGATCTATGGTTGGGGATAACGTGATGGCATAAACGTAATTACTAAGAAAAAAATAACGTGACATCCAGGTTAAAAAGGGCAATATTGTCAGTTTGTACCCACAACCGTCCAAAGCAAATATCTTTCAAAACGTAAGAAAGAGGGTTTTGCGGATATTCAAACGACAAGGAAAAAACCCTCGCCAAAGGAACTAAAGGAAAGAAGATCATGGAGAAATCAACAAAAATGTAGAAGAAAGGTATGTTTATTTGCGTAAACTTCGTTTTAGTATACTTCGTTTTCGTAAACTTTGTTTTACTGTAGTTCGTTTAGATTGATTCCATACTAACAGTTTTACTATACTTTGAACAGATACTCATAAAAGAGAAATACGAAGCAAAAGAAACAACGACAGGCCCACAAAGAATCAGAAAACAGGTATTAAAAAAAACCTTAGTTTGATGAGTTCTTAGAAAAAAAATGTAAAAAACGTAAAAATGTATTGGATGGTAATATACAGTCACGCATTATGCGTGACTATTATTAAAACGTGACTACTTTCATTAAGCATGACTATTTTTAAGCGTGATGATTTTTAAGCGTGACTATGTTTAAGCTTGACTATGTTTAAGCGTGACTATGTTTAAGCGTGACTATGTATTAAGCGTGACTATGTTTAAGCGTGACTATCAACAAATGTGTCTTATCTTTTATTAGTCACGGATAGAAACAGATGAAACGCGAATACAAAAACATCATAACTGACCCTACATAGAGGAGATAATG
Organism: Smallanthus sonchifolius; assembly: GCA_023525975.1. Taxonomy (NCBI): domain Eukaryota; kingdom Viridiplantae; phylum Streptophyta; class Magnoliopsida; order Asterales; family Asteraceae; genus Smallanthus; species Smallanthus sonchifolius. The sequence goes on along the minus strand of CM042026.1, from coordinate 6,007,003 downwards.
GATCTTTAAGGAAATTATGCATTCACCACGATCATATTGTACAGTACTGCCAATTACAATCACGCAAATTCTAAAATTGCGTTGCACGATCGTAAATTGTAAAATAACAAAAATAACCTTTTCACTAAAATTAAAAAGAAACACGCGGCGCATTCATATTCCTTCGTACGATTTAAGGCCTTTGTATTTAATACATCCTCTCTATAAGTATAATACATAATATGCCTTTAGTTTTTAATCACATCTTTTAGGGTTATTATAAAATACCAGAAATTAAAGGACTTTCTAGTTTTTATGTTATTAGTCTAATTTTCTAATACCTTGCCTAAAAAGTTCATCATGTTTTCGTTTGTATTCTTCCAAGATGCAAACTTCTATTTTGAAGTTATAAGTTGTATCATGCTTTATTTGACGCATCTTTCATTATGTCGGAAATTGAATGAATTAACAAGATGTTTTTGGATTTGGTTATTATAGACTATATTAAAACACAACCTTGAGGAAAAGTAGGGGTGGCTCGACTGTATAAAAATATAAGTTGTCGCTTATGGCCCCACTTTTAAGGGCCCCTCAATTTTGAAGTACTAATTTCATTTAATTTTCAGGTTAGACAAATAAAACAAAAAATCAATATATTTGGAAGAGTTTCTTTTCACTAAAACGCATCCTAACTCTAACGTGTGTTTTATATCTTTTAAAAATCGTAGACAAAAATTTTGTGTCATCAACAGGTATTTCATTCCCAACATTAACATATGTTCAACTTGCTCAATATTTCTAACATCATAACTCCGAGAAATTTAATCAATTTATAAACATAAACATGTATAAATCCGATGGGAACTTCCTCTCCATTGATTTTTTTCAACATTAAGACTTTGTGGCTCAAAGAAAATTATCTATTATGGTTATATGATACTAGCATATTCAAAATACAGTCATTAACGAGATTGTTTTAATTCAAAAAAAAATTCAATATCTAGACTTTTTCGTTTATTATTGTTGATCCTAAGCTCGGATAAATGAGTAGCATTTTGTAACAATGAAGATTGGAAAAGGGCCCTGTTTTTACTTCGCTTTGGGCCTCGAAAATGGTTGAGCAGCCTCTGAGAAAACAATACTTGCTCACATGACACGTGTTTATTGAAACACAGGAAATATAACTTAACAGGATGTGGTTTTATTTAAGTTTAAATCACACATGAGTCCACTAATCAGAAAATAACATAATTGCTACATACTCCTACAGCTAGGTTGAATAACCAAAAATTGAATAACCTATCAAGTATTCAAATTTGTCGGTTCAAATTCAAGTTTAAACATGTTAAAACTATAATTCAGTTAGCGTAGAGGCAACAGAAAAAAAATAAATATAATCGACGCATGTTATACACATAATCATGTTCTATAATAACATATGACCATAATCACGCATGTTATACACGTAATCACACTTGCTTTATAATAACGCATGACCATAATCAAGCATGTTATAAGCATAACACATCGTCATTTAAAAAAAATGTGATTTTTTAAAATAAAAGTATAACAAGACTATACTCAAATTAAAGAAAATAAAATACTCGATTTTATGATGTAATTAAAAAAAACATAATGTCGTGTATAAGTTATACGTATTTTCAAATAAAAAAAACCCTAATAACTCAAAAAGGCAAAAAGCCCAATTACCCAGCCCAGTACTATATATATGGTCATCCTTTTGAGCTTTGACCTTCCCTTTTCCTTCCTAACGTACCAATTTTCCTTCCACGAGACGTCTTCTTCGGTTCTTCCATTATCATTGTTCCTTCCTTCCATTATCATTGTTTCTTTTTCTGCAAACAAGTAAGCACTAAACAGGAAGTCCACCATCATTATTTCTTCTTCCATTTTTCCATTTTTTGGATGATCAATTGTTATTCTTTCATTTTTGGATGATCATTTGTTTTGGGTTTGTTTTTTGTTTTGTGGAGTTGGATTGGAACTTTATTTTGCAGGAAACATAATTTAGTATAACGAAAATGGAACTTTATCTTAATCGGTTCGGTCCAGCAATTAAACGGTTCCGGTCCAGCCCGAACCGTTTATATACGGTCCGGTTCGGCCCGGTTCGAACCGAATGCTCAACCCTAAATAATAGGGACTATATCCATAATATTTAAACTTTTAAGACCAAATCCACAAATTTGACCAAACTACGGAGGACCATCGGTGTAATTTACTTTTATATAAGTTACACTATGCCCTCATAATATTAATTCAAACCCGGGCGGGGTTGGGTCCAATGGCAAAGCCATTTGGATTTAAAGTCGTGAAGCTCCTCTTGAGGTCAAGAGTTCGAGCCCAGTCTAAGACGGATTGATGTAAATTATTAGGAGTAGTTTAGGTAGTCTCAAAATATGGTATTGCTGTTAAAAAAAATATTAATTCAATCCCGCTACAACCTGAGAGCAATAAAAACTTTGTTAGGAAGGAGCAATGTTCATTTGATCTTTTGAGAATGTTCATCATTTGAGGCGTGTAGCCTCGAACTAATAGGCTTGTAACCTCACTAACAACATCCTTTTTATCCTCTGAGGCTCGTAACCTCAATTTAATATTTTTGACAACTTTATAGTTTTTATTCCACAATTTAATCATGCTTTCACATATTATGCATAAAATATTCATAGATCTCAGATCATTAATCATTCAAGTATACTTTCAGTAAATGTAAGAGAGTTTACCTTTATCTCGGAAGTTGTAGTTTAAAATGAAAGTTTGATTCTCATTCAAATGAAAATGAAGTACAAGCTGTGATATAAATAGGAAAACAAAAACTTACAGAACTTGAAAGCTAAGAATAAGAATAACAAACTCTTATGTAACAAACTTAAGCGAACTTAATGCATACTAGCGAACTTAATGTAAGTTCGCTGGAACATCTCCGCGGAACATCGCCGGAGGTGAACACCAACAGAAGTCCCTACTTTTGGTTATTTAACCTCAGTCGTTTAACTTCCTATATGGTTAACCCCTTTAGTTAATATATCATTCAATACGTTTAACAAAGTATATGGTTGTTTAACAAAACTCATTGGCGTGAACATGCCATTACACAATCGTTTAACAAGGTATACAACCCTATTAACTTCTATACTTTCCGTTTAAAACCCTTATACGCCTGTTTATTGTCAATAGTCATGTTATATGACCATATACCTTGGTATACGGCCGTATAACACTAGTACAAAAATCAGGTCTTTTACAGCGGTCAATCTACTAAATAAAGCGGTTATTAACCCGTTGTAAATACTAGGGCTGTAAAAGGCATATATGTTATTTAAAAGGTTTGATTTACCAATATATATTAAACCCTAATAATTGCTTTTACAGCAGTTCTAAAAGTTATTTAAAGCGGTCTTCTATTTTCTAAAACCGGCTTTAAAAGGTTATGTCGTGGGGTCTTTTATTTGCAAATACAGCGCCTAAAATTGCTTTTACAGCGGTCTTAAAAGTTTATTTAGGTTGCAAATACAGCGGTTTTAGAATTGCAAATACATCAGATTTAAAAAATTTATTTAGTGGTTTTCTGCATTTCCTTTAGAAGCCATTTTCTGCATTTCCAATTTTGCATTCCATATTTCACCACATTTAGGACCTCTAGAAAGCTGTATTTGATGATTCAAATACAGAATCCATCAATGCATATACAAAAACATAACCCATTTTAATTCAGTAACAATTCAATCACAGAACCCACAAAATATATATATAGCCATACCAAAATAAGTAAGTAATACACTCCAAAATAACTAGGTAATACACCAAAAATTTATCAAATACACCAGAAATAATCATATATATTTTCAAACCAAAATATCTTACAAATTTTACAACCTCTAATTTACATTCACCCCAATTTCTTGCATAGGTTTCATAGTAAATCAATTCCAGCAGCTGCATTACTATTCCAGCATTTTGAAACCTGCATAATACAAGACCAAGCTTTAAAGATCAACATGCTTATAACATGTCCATCCATGCCATAGATTACAAGTCCATACATGGAGATCATCTAAAAAAGATAAAGGCTTACCTAGTAGATGACAAGATTTTGCAAATATTTATAAACCACATACATTCAATCATCCCCTAAAAAGCGCATAAACGTCTCTTATATATGTTCTACAAATTCAGCTTGATGATGGGGCCTACAATCGTTCATTATCTAAAATAGAATTATAGATAAAAGTTAGATTACAGCTTCATACATATTCTAGTTTAACGTATAAAAGAAACAAAAATATAATATATACTTACAAGGTGTTCTTTGCAACTAATTACAAAATCATGCATGTGCTTCAACACATAGTATCCACATTCCAAGCCTTCCTTTTGTTGAAGGCACTAAATACATTGAATTAACAATTATTAATTACTTAAAATACCAAAACAAACAAATTGTAAAGATAACAAATAGGAAACTTACATTAACCATTTGCCAATCTATTTTCTTTCTCGTAGCTGTTTCAAACAACTTGGTAAACATGTAACTCGAGCCATCCTTTCCACATTGCATAACACGCAGGCATAGTTGTCAATAGCGACCATAACGCTCGCTATAGCGCGCTATGTAGCGAAGCGGCCTATGGTCACTATATAGTGTTTAGCGAGTGAATAACGAATATTCCATTTTTTTTAACTTTTTTAAATTATTTTTTTAATTTTTTACTTGATTAATATAAATAGGGTTGCTAATAACCCTAATATATGAAGATTTAGATGATTATTGATTATAATTGCTATAGATCTTGCAATAGTTAAATACAAAATATTTCTAAAACTTTCTACTAGTGTATCGCTAAACGTGAAATAGCGCCCGCTATTTCATCGCTATCGCTACATAGCGTATAGGTGGCTTGTCGCTATTTACCGCTATTCGCTATTGACAACTATGCACGCAGGTGCTATACAATGTCGAAACAAATAATAAAAATGGATAAATGGTTCTTCTGCTATGAGCAGCCATTGCATACAATGTCGGAACAAATAATAAAAAGTATAAAACACAAGAATAAGGATTCTTCTTACCAAATGCACTTGGTAGCTTCACTAATGCTTGAATATGATGACCTCTACTTTCTGCTTTAGGTCACAATGCTCCTGTTCTTAGTTAATGCAGCCCTGTAGCACTTTCTGCGGATAAGATGATCATTTGAGCCACTATTTAGATTAGAAACTGGAAGTAAAATCAGATGAACAACTACAAATATTAGTGATACACTAGAAACTAACTAAGTTGCTGTATATATCACTGCATTCTTATGTTATACACTGACTTGCATACATATTAATATATTATCTCAAAATGCTTTCATGTCCCAACTTCTAAGATTTCAAACAAATACACATGAGCAGCATACGTCTTGAACTGCAATTATTTTGGCATACATTTTCATATAATGACCCGTTTGAACCTGAGCCTATTTTGATTAAAACCCTTTCTTAAAGAAACAGAAAATCTTCATGGATTCCATTTCCTAAAGAACAAACGAAACAGATAGAATGCGCTTTGATTCATACATCCAGATGTTACATTAAAAAACAACTATCCTAATTCATACATCAAATTGCAAAGATTTTATATAACACAAAGAATTTTGACCTAAATCAGCTGCAATTCCAAATTCGTACATTAAATTGCAGGATTGCAAACCCTAGCATGAACTCAGATGATTCGCACCGAAGTATAAGAATCAATTCAAACAATAAGTTCCGGAATGCATACCGAATAGATCGAAATTCGTATGAGTATGTGCTCTAATTGACGCACCGGTACAAGGATTCCACCACTTCAGAACCACCGGGACAGAATTTGGCAGCGGAGATCGCCGTTGGTGACAACGATGAACAACGTAATTGGTTGCGCGATTACGTGGATCGTGTTTCCGTTTCTCTCTTCTCACGTTCACTGTCGTTTCGTGGTAGAGAAACTATCGAAGACTTTGAATGGCTTTTATATGGAGTGAGGGAAATTTTTGGAAGGGAAGGTTAGCGCGAACTTCAAATTTTTGCAGGGGAGGGAAGCTTTTTAGGGGTATGTTTTTTATTAATTTTGTGCGTGTATTTTTATGGAAGAATTTCATATATATCCCTTTAAATCTCCTTAATATCATATATATCTAACCAAACTTTAAAATATCATATATATCCCTCTCTAAAAGTTAAAATATCATATTTATCCATTTTAATTTCTTTTATTAAAAATAACTCATAAAAATTACCATTTTACCCTTTTCTTTCTACATATTTACCTCCATTACACTTTGATCTTTAGTTTCCCAACTCAAAAAATCAAAATTTTCGTCCACTAACTACTATTCATCATCAAAAGTCCTACAAGCACTATAGAGATGCGATCTTTAGAAACGAAAACATCGAATGATTCGGTATTCATCACACCATTGATCAAAATCTATCACACCCATTGACCCATCGTTTTACTACCTCCCATCTGTCGGAATTTCATAAATCCTTAAAGAAATGAATTTCTAAATTAAGATCAATTGACTATCCTAAAGAGATTGGAAGATGGTCTCTGTTCATTTATTTTGATATGTTTTCTTCAAAATTAGATTTGTTAACCTAGTATACTCCATGAGAAACGTTAGGATGACAACATAAATTGCAATTTTGAATTGAAAAATATTACGTTTGAATTTAATCTTAATTCTTTATTTTTTTATACCATAGTGGTTCATGGTGTTGGGAAGGAGACAATCTTAAAAGGGTAAAATTGTCTTATTATTAAAAGTTATTAAAAAAAGGATATATTTGATATTTTAAAGTTTGGTTGGATATATATGATATTAAACAAGTTTAGAGGGATATATATGAAATTCTCCCATAGAATAATGGAATAAAATTCTAAAGGAAGCTACCAAAATCATGTCTTTTTAAAGAATCGCATGCTGCAAGCATATTGAACCGCAAAATTGGCTATACTAAAGGTTAATGTACAAACACGTTAAAAAGTTTAACAAAAAGTCAAAGCAACAACCTCTATAAAAATGCTGGTAAAAACTAGCGGTTTCCACCCTCGTTCTGACCTCCGCACTTTTCTGTGAGGCGAGTCAACAGAGGGGTTTGAAAACAGATCCCAAAGAATCTTGAATGCCACAACAATGGTGACAGAAAGACTTGTACAAAGCAAAGCATGCTCGGCCTTGTCGAGTCTTTCTTCGTCACTTGCAATCTTCTCTATGTCTTGCCTACAAAAAAATTTCGCTCTAGTTAGCGAAAATCTACTAATGGGCCCACGAGACTGCACTATGAGGCCCAACCATCAACTTGCGGACCCATTTTCTATCATTTTGGGCTTAAATTTTAACTTACCCCTAGTCCTGTTTTTAAATCATGAATTTCTGTCAATCACATTTTCACTAATTTAGGCATAGGTTTGGAATTTGATTTTTGGATGAACCTAACAAAGTAGTGAGAACTTTTTTCTATAGAGGACTCATTGTATGTCTAGAAATGTATTATTTTCCTTTTAAAGAGTGTATTTTAGTAATACTGACATCCATTATCCAAGAGTAATCCATGTTTGACTTTTAAGGGTCAAACAAGGTTTTGTTTAGCCTGGAAATGGAACAAAGAGTATCAAAAGAATCTGGGTCAAATTTGAATTTGAAAAGTATCAAGTTTGAAATCTTTAAAATAAAAATTGGTTAACTTTTGAGGTCAAATGACTAACATTACCTTAGCATGATGTTTTCTTTAACAACTACCATATGATGGAATTTACAAAATCAAGCTTAAATTGAGGTCTTATACTACTAATATTACCTTAGCATGATGTTTTCTTTAACAACCGACTCCAAACGAAACGACACAGAAGCCTTCCACGGCTCCAAGTCGGTAAATTCTTTCTCCTGAAATTGTTAACCATAGCATATAAGTAAAAATGTAGCAATAAGTACCCAGAGGTGACAATTTCGTCCCATTTATTGGTTAATGAGTTAATTTGGTTGTATTTCCACTCCAACGGTTCAAATAAATATACTAAGAAAACAAAAGTTAAAATATAAAGGGTCAAAGCTTTTGGGTAAAAGATTTACCCATTTTGACCCGTTATATAATCCCCCTAACTCACTAATTTTGAGAAAATCATCAAAATAAAAATGTTGACAATTTTTTTTTTCAAAATATACATTGACTTTTTGTCCAAATTAGAATAAATATATCCAAAATGGACCAATAAGAACACGCCACATAAGCTAAGCCGGCTCAGCTTGGAGGCTTAAATTTAGCTAGCACAAAAACTTGTAAAAGTACAATGGGGTCTACAAAAAACCAATCAAAACCAATCACGTGTAAAAAGATGTCAGCTGAAATCTAGCCTCTAGGCTGAAATCTAACCGAGATGGAGATGCTGGCTGAAATCTAGCCTTCAGGCTGAGATCCAGCCTTTAGGCTCCCCGGCTGAGAACTAGCCTCCAAGCTACATGGCTTTTTTTTGTTGGCTTTGATTGGTTTTTGGTGGACCCATTGTACTTTTCCAAGTTATTGGTGTCGGCTGAAATCGTCATTTAATTGATTAATTTTTTATATGTTTACTTTTGAAAAGATAAAAGTCAATGTATATTTTACAAAATTCTTTAGTCTAACATGTTTATTTTGATGATTTTTCCACTAATTTCACTACTTATAGTAGTCCCCAACACGGCTTAGTTTCATTGGTTCTGTTTGGTCCACAGAACCAATGAAACAGAACTGTCTCAGGTCCTATTCAGTTCACGGTTCATCAAATTTACAAAACAGTTTAGACGAAACAACTAACCATGGTCTCCTTCCACGGCCAGAACTCCTTAATCTCCAATCGCGTCTGCTCCACGAGCCCCGAATACTTCACAATCTTGTTATCAAACCGTGGAAAAACCTCTCCTTGTATCTTGTTCAACTCATTAATATTATCTTCCAACAATGTTAAACTATCTTCCAACAATCAAACCTTTTGCATCAGAATCTTCAAAACAGCATCACCATGTATTCTCCCATTACCTTTAGTTACACTTTCAGGAACTTTCATCACTATCAACGGCTTCTTTCCTGAAATTCATCACCATTATTTTCCAGCACTACAGTCTGATTCCGGTTTGATAACTCCCCTGAAGCCATGATCAAATCTTCAAGCATCTTCTCAATCGCGTCCACACCATACGCTTCAAACAAGCTAAGCGTGCAGTAAAACTCCGACCCGTAATGAGTAACTAGCCTCAGCTTTACGTATCTAGCCCATTTCGGCTCGGGTAGTTTAAAATACTGTCTGTGTTTCACATTTTCCGCGACAAAAGTCCCAAGATCAAACCATGATTCTGTTGGAAAAACCAAAGATCCTGATAATTCAAACTGTTTAAAGTTTGAAGAATGGTGTTCGAAATTCGCTATCGTGATTGCATCAACTAAAGTCTCTTCTGCAAGCTCAATGACTACAAATTTATCTGCAACCGAACACGGGTTCCTTAAATACATATCATGGTCTTCACCTAAAATGTTGCTTGCACCTTTGGCTTCTTTATCATGAGCCACAACTTTGGCACCTTTAGATGCAGCTGCATAGTTGTACTTGGTTCCATCTGGCTCGAGCCGATGGGTTATGTTGACTAGCCCGTTATCTTCCTCGTCTAGATCAAGATATGTGAAACGGGCTCGACCCGTTTGCACCTCTTCTTGGTTATGTAAATATTTTGAAAATGTCTGTCACAAACAAATGTTGAATAACCTAAAACTTTCCAAAATGATTCTTCCACCGGACTTGTTTGTTGGAGAGGGTTATCCTCGGTTTGTTCGAACGCGTGTTGGTAGGTTGTCGAATCGTTATAAACTGTGGAGATGTTACAAGGACCGTATCGGTATGATTTAGACCTTGATCTTTATGGTAGGGATATGAGGTGATGTTAGTAATGTTGTTATTAGAAACACTCACATTCCCTGAAATAATTAGATCAATTCATGCAATGAAAACAATGTGAAAATAAAAATGAAGAAAAATTGCATAATATGAGATACCATGATTGGGGCGGAATGTAGAGAAGGAAATCATAAAAGGGAACCAAAATGTGATGATCAAAGGCAATGAGAGCTTTAAAAAACTGTCTTTTTTGATGAACAATTCAACATCAACGATGGGTTTCTTCATATCTCATGGAAATACGTAAGAGTGGACAGGAGAAGTTTACTCTGTTTTTCGTTGTAAAATGTAAACTCATGTGTAACAAGGAAGACACTTTTTGCCATTTTGGCTACCAGCAAAACCGGAAGGGTGTTGTGTGTAAATAACGACCTATTTTTGGTAAATGACATTTTTCTATTTAGACCCTCATAGTTTTTAATGTTTGTATAATATAGAAGAAAGTTAGCTATCACAATTTAACAAAAAGTTTCTTGTTAATAAGTAGAGTTAAATACGGTTTTAGTCCCTGTGATTTGATAAAAATATCTATTTCAGTTCAAAAGTTTAAATTTGACCTTTTTAGTCCAATAGTTTCAATTTTGTTTCAAATACAGTCCGGTTCAATAACTCCAACTATTTTTTTCTGTTAAATTTTAGGAAAAGACCATAATACCCTTTTTATCAAGTAAAATCAATAAAAGATATATGAATAAAAAAAACCCACAGGCCTACAGCCTCTATCTATTATATCAAAATTTTTTACTCTCTTAACCTTCATCTTCAAATACCAAATCCAAAAACCCAACCAAATTCACAATCACAACACTTTGAAGAAACTGGTGGTATACAGATGAGTTGAGTTCCATTTATGAAAACCCCATTTAACTCTCACGATCATAATCTGATTGACATTGAAACGAGCGTGGTGGTCGGCGGCTAATGAGGCGGCAACACCTGCTGGGTCGGGGAAATGATGCCAGCGGCTGATGATGCTTCTTCTCTCTCACCGATCTCGTCATCGTCTCCCTCTCTGTTTCGAGGAACTCAAACCTTCCATCGAAGGCCACCATGAAATCATCATAGTTTGGTTCGTGGGGTGAAGTGGGGTTTTTGAACTCTAGGGTTTCTTCATTCAGGGGTTATAGATGTGACAGCAGGAACAAAGAGGGGGAGACGGCGTTCAGTGGTGGCGGACTGGCCGGAGGCGGCTACGACGATTGTTTTTTTCTCTCTCTAGAATCGGTGGCTCACCGTTGGTTGGTGGTGGATCAGTTCCATCTCAGCAAACAAAGGGTATTGACGGGGATTTTTGACTCTAACCCGCCATCGTTGGCGGTGGATTAGTTCAAATGCAGACGACGATTGCTTGGCAATCGATTCCCAACTGAAATTGTTGGGCTTGGGGATCTTTGAAATTGGGGATGAAAGTGGTGGAGTCATGTTCAGGTATGGCTTGAGAGACAACGATATGGCATTATGAAGATATGCAAAGGGGTTTTTGTTCATGTTCAGGTTGCACAGGCTAGGGAATGACGAGGATGCAAAGGGGGTTTTTGTTCATTTGAGTGAAAGCCGTTTGAAAACCTCCACACCACATGCAACCGATTGGAAACCCCTTTCCGATGATTCATTTTTCCGGCAAGCTTCTGTTGGGTGGGTAAAGAGATAAGGAGTTAGGGCTTGAAGGGGGTGGTCGCTGTGATGAAGGCCGTCGGAGCACCAGGTGGTGGTGGTCGCTGTGATGGAGGCCACCGGAGCACCAGGTGGTGGTGGTGGTGGTGGTCTTAGATAAACAAGATGGAATTAGGCGAAGAAAAAAAGGGTATTTAAGTTTTTGTTTTTTATTAGGAGGGGTATTTTGGTCTTTTTCTAAAATTTAATAGAAAAAAAATGGATGGAGTTAATGAACCGAACTGTAATTGAAACAAAACTGAAACTATTGGACTAAAAAAGTCAAATTTAAACTTTTGGACTGAAATAATTATTTTGTCAAACCACAGGGACTAAAACCGTATTTAACTCTAATAAGTAAGTAAATTTTAATAAACGTACAATATTAATTATCAAATAAATCAAGAATCGTAGAAGATTACGAAGATCTTACCGTATTGTCGTTATCTTTGAGTATGTCCATGGAACCAACATAAGCACCAGAAAGGATAATATTGGTATCAAGAAGCTTTATTTCAAAATCCAAGTACTTATGTTTGTGTGTATAGAAAATGTGATTGTTAAGATGAGTGGATGTGATGGAGCTCTCGTGATTTAGGATCTTGAGAAAGAACTCATTGATGACAATATTATCCATCACGTGTTGAAGTGGCTTGTTGGCCGAAGGTTATGTGCCGATTGTACAAAATTATTACACGCATTTCCTTAAATAAAACTAAGAATTTTAAATTGTGTAATGAACCATGATTAGTAATATCATAAACATGCCACAATGAGTTCAAGGAATCTGAGTATATCACATGCATATCATGTTGCTTATCCATCACACAAAAAATAAAAAAAATCTAACCGATTATGTCAATTAATTAAATAATTATGACCCATAAACATTTTTCCTATGATTATATTCAATAGTTTTGATCTATTCAACACACAAACATATATGCATATAGCATTGTTTAAAGAACATGAACTAGAAAACTAAAAAACTGTCACACTTTTGATTGTAGAATATTAAAATGAATAATAACAAAAACGGTTAAAACTAAATATAACTAAATCATATATGTAGATATATGAATTGGCCAAAATTTAAACTTAATACAGTTTCTGTTAAATTTATAACCTATAAGGGGATCCACGACATGTATACTATTTATTTACATGGTTAAAATATATACTGATTTTATAAATATTAATCTCTATTCTATCACGCTATCAAAATGTCTTTGAGATCATTACAGTTCTTTATGTAACTTATCATTCAAATAATATATTTTTAACTAATATTTGAATTTTGAACACATAAAAAATATTTAAAAAACCATGGTAATCCGAAAAAATTGTTAATTCTTAAATATCACATTAATCAGATTAATTATTAACATAATGAGATCACCATGCATAAAACACACAAATACATTAATTCAATCCTAATAGAATAAAAATGACATATTATTTGTGATTAATCACTCATTTATCAGTAACTAGGTTAGAATCCCGTGTATTACACGAGATTGTATATTAAAAAAGATAAAACTTATAAATTTATAAATACGTCCTAACTTGTTAGAATATTATGATAGTCTCGAGATATATTAAGTGGAAATGTGTGTATATATAACAAATTAGTATTTTTCTTTTATTAGTTATATTTTGAATTCTTATTTAATGTAATTATTATTCTTCTTTAATAATATATTTATAATATCATTATTATTTAATAAAATAGTGGTGCATTTATTATGAGAGAGAGGCGAAAAAATTAATATGAGAAGGCATGATAGAGTGACATGTGGCACCCAAAACCTTTATTTATTAGTATGTATAGATTCAGCATTGACTTTCAGAAAATTAAAACTAACATAAGTTAATACGAAAATACTAATATTATTTTACAATATTGATTACCAAAAAAAAATTATGAATATTCATCATAATCATATTCACAATTTTAATACAAGTAACAACCTATACAAACATCGATATTATAATTATGCCTATATATGATGCATAACAAATAATAATCAGGTACACAGAACTTTTGTTAACAAATGTAACTATAAATAATATATACTAGAGTACACTATCATTTTCGTCCCTATAGTTAACAAAACAAAGTTAAATAAATCAAGAGACTCTTCTAGCATTTTTTGAAGCAAAGTTGTTGATCAATTTTTCACAATTGATACTATCTAATATATCATTCTTGATAGTTATCATTGCCAATCCATTAAGTCTTTCTTGAGACATTTTCGATCATAAGTACGACTTTAACAACTTCAATTTTGAGAAGCTTCTTTCTTCAGATTTTTTTTGAAGGCTACTTTCTTAAACCCCTACTCCCTTCGGGAGCAGCCCGGGTGTTCTTGTGAGTCATGCATGTCTTTCCCAATGGGTTGTAACCGCAGCGGACTCGAACCCGGGACCCACCTAGGAGGAAACCCACAACTGGGAAAACCCCCTGCTCAACCTGGAACAATTTGTCCCAAGCGAGACTCGAACCCATGACCTTCCATTTGGAAAGTCATGGGGGCTACCACTTCACCAGAAGACTTTGTGGTTTCTTTCTTCAGATGCCACTGTGACTGGAATATTCAACAAGATTCGATATGCAGTTAATGCATTAGGAAAAAAATGGACTTGCTTCAAGTATTTTAAAACATTAGTAGGTTTGAGAATATCATTAGGTAATATAGTGTCAAACGACTTTAACTCCATATAAAACTCAAAACCATTAATATATGATTCTCCTTAATACTTCATTGCATCCTCAAGAAGAATACAACACGACTTAAGCTCTTTGTCTTCAACATACTTCAAGTTATCAAGAAACAAAAAACCAAATAGTTTTTCATAGTCTTTGTATTGTTCAAATCTTGTTTCAAGTGAAGCAGACACTTGATCAACAAAATAATGTGCTTAAAATAATATGCTTAATTGCAAAGAGTCGAGGATTGCAAAGAACGACTGTCAAAATAATGTGCTTAATTGTTTCACACGATTATTTAATTATTCTTTTTTAATTAAAAATCCACATTAGCATTTAAAAGAAAAAGAGTATTGTTTATGAGCCTCTCAACAAAATTAAGTTATTGGTTTAAATAAGTATGACAATAGTTAAATAGTTGATAATAAGTTTATATTTAAATATTTTTTTGGGTTTTTATTTATGGGCTTCTCAAAAAAATTTTCATCTACTCATTTTGGTTCTAATTTAAAAAAAAATTATATTTATATATATACACATATTTTTTTTTAAATTTGGGCCCCCGCGAAAACGGGCCCTAAGCGACCGCCGATGCCAGCTTGGGCTCCGAGACACCCATGGGGGAAATGCGTTTGTCTTGTAATCACTTTTTAGTTCTTAATAAAAAGTTTGTCAGGGCATTGCCCTTTTAAAAAAAATACGGTTAAAATAAACAAAAATATATAAAAACATTTAAATATCCCTTATTTAGTTAACGTTAAAATATGATAGAAGTTAATTAATTAAATAAAAATAACAAGTTTTTTTAAACACGAGAATATAAAGAAGAAAAATAAACTTTTTAAATTAAACTAGTAAAAATGAGTAAACCATATATACACGAAATGATACTTTACTATAACTAAATTGTTTTTAATAGCTCATGAGAACTTGTTGCTGGGAAGCTATTAGTATTTTATTAAATATAACTTTTCTTTTAAAATAATCCTACCCACATAATGAAGTGGCGTTACATGCAAATAAAACGGTGGTAAATGAATATCAACCAAAAAAAGTTTCAAAAACCATTTGATGATTTGATTTGTCTCCGTACGTTTTTTTGGGTCAAAATACTTTATTTGAGATGATTAAATAAAATCTTAAGCTTTAATTTCGATCAAAATGATTTGTTTTATAATATTCGAAAAATTCTTTTTCAATAGTGATATCTATGGTGGCTTTTGGATGATGACAATAAAAACAAGGGATCTAATCACCCAAGAACTGTAATCAATACCCATACAAGATTAATACATAA
The DNA here is from genome assembly GCA_023525975.1 of Smallanthus sonchifolius. Classification (NCBI taxonomy): domain Eukaryota; kingdom Viridiplantae; phylum Streptophyta; class Magnoliopsida; order Asterales; family Asteraceae; genus Smallanthus; species Smallanthus sonchifolius. The sequence continues at coordinate 5,991,388 of CM042026.1, read as the reverse complement.
TAAATCTCATGGATTAAAATTAAAATTACTTAGGATAGTTTCATTTAACATACTTATTTGGGAACACTTTGATTGTTATGGAAAAAGATAAAACCTATCTATTAGAATATTAATAACCATAAAATATTATATTTATAACATTGTAACTTTTTTTAATTCTAAAAATGTGTTAACTAGGATTTACATAGCCTTAGGTAGTTTACTTACCCTTTGGATGTATCCCTTACAAAAATGACCTCTTCTGCGGTTCTCGCTTCAATTAAAACCTGTAAATATTGGTACACTACTAGAAAACTGACCAATTGCGACCACTTTCCGGTCGCAAATCGGTCACAAAACACGTTTTGCCGCTGAAAAGACGGTCGCAAAAACCTCCGTCGCTAATCCAAATTTGCGACCGGAATTGCGATCGCTCTTAAGCTGCGACCGTTCTTTACGACCGGAAATGCAGTCGCAAAATTTGTGACCGGTTTGCAACCGTTCTTTTGCGACCGGAATGTTGCGACTGGTTTGCGACCGCTGTTTTTTGCGACTGATTTGCGGCGGCTCTCTTTTGCGACCGTTTTGCAACCGCCGTCTTTTGCAACCGTTTTGCGACCACCTTATTTTGAGACCGTTTTGCGACCGCTTTCTTTTGTGACCGGATTTCGGTCGCAACTCAGTTATACCGTGATCTTTTTACCAGTTCTATTTAAATTCTTAGAAATATTCAAATACAAATCAACCCAAATGCATCAAAATCTAATAAAATGAATATATATTTAAACTACCAAACAAATTCAAGAATTTCTAAAAAAATAAAGTAATTAAACAAAGAAACTTCTGAAAAAGTTACAACAAATTATGAGAAAGCCTTTCTTTCGTTTCATCTTGATTGCGTATACCGTGATCTCAAAGGACTGCAACATCATTCAGAAGCTTTTCATTGTGGTGTGAGAGACAAAAATTTCGCCACACATGCCTCCTTTTTAGAGCGGTTTTAAAAACCACCAAAAAAGAAATGCAAAAAACCGCCCTAAAAATGTCATAAGTAATCCATAAATCTGCACACAAAACCGCTCCAAAAGGTTATAAAACCACCTCAGAAGGTTATTTAATCAATCAAATAAATCAACCATAAATTTGTAATTCAAGAATTTCCAAATAAATCAAACAATAGCAAGAAAACAAAATTTCTTACTTAAAACTAATGTGGACACTACTTTGTAAAGTTCAAAAGCACTATATGCATCACCACAATGGCATCAGGGGGCAATGGGGCATCCTCCTTATACTGGTATGTCAAGAAGCCTAAATCAATTTCCCAAATACAATGAAAATCCATGAACTCAAGTAGGCTCAAAAGGGGAAATTGGACTTACCTGGGCACCCCATTGACCCAAGTAGACTTGATTCCGCCTCATAAAATCGTATTTGTACTAGTGAGTCATGACAATTTCCATTTTCAAACCATTTCTAAAGAGATATACATGGTGCTGTGATATAGCCAATCAGTGAAAATAAGACTATGGTCATAGGCTTCATGACTCATAAACCGAAAACAATCCTAAGCCACTTAGAAACAGCGTCTTAAAGTGTTTTTAGAACCAAAATTAGATTGTATTCAAGTACAATGGTGCCTTTTTTATTCAAACCCCAGAACCACCAATTTTTTATATATAAAGAATTAGTCTGATAAATATAACAAAAAAAACTATATTAATACTAATGATATATCCACATCCGCTCCAGCTATTATTCAATCCAAATTCTAGCACTCATGACATTCTGATGCATGATCAGTTAACGGTAAAAATCTAACTTTTTAAATAATACAATTAAAAAAAGGCCATGCGCTTTAAAAACACACTTTTAGACAGCTTTCGGCCCATTTGCTTATTTATTTTAAATTTAATTCATTTAACCTCTTAAAGATAAAACATAACCCAAATCGACCCCTTCATACATGACTGGGTAGAACATATCACTTCTAGATATGAGAAATTCCAATTCTAAATATCTAACAAATCAAGGAGCCACTCACCTGAATGGAGGCTGATCAGCAGCAGTCAACTCAGCAAATCGTCCCCTTGAAATAACTTCCTTATTGAAACCGATCCTTTCATAATGTTCCCCCAATTGAACTTACCTAAATCAGATACAGTGATTAAATATACATCCACGAAAGGTCAAAGATGCTCAAAAACATCTTTGAACTTTCATTTTGTTCAAAGTAAAGCATTTCTAATTGAACACATAAAAAAGTTGTAATACACAGGCCACATAATAACTTGTTCGCTTATTTAAGTAGCATTTGTGGTTAATGACAACCAACACAAAAATGCCTGCTGAATTTTCAGAAACACCACTGCTTTTGATTTAGGAATAAGAATAAAAGTTCTAATAAATTATGTTTTTTTTCTAGTGAGAACAGAGAAACACTTACAAGGCAGAAGCAAGAGCATCACCTCCAGGGCGGATGATTTTGCATATCATGTATGGACTTGGGTTGACAATACTCAGGCCCTTTAAACTTCGAATGCATCTGCAAATGTGCGACGTTCAAAACGCTAACTTATGACAATTTGAAATATATCCCCAGCTAAAATATGTTCTTTAGCCTGCAACAATGCTTCCTTATAAGCTTCATATGTCATGTTTGACTTCTTCTAAAAAAGGTACAAATAGGCTAGAATATAATTTAATTGACCATGGGGAAAGTTTTGATCTGTAATGGAAGTCAAATCAGAACCACCCATGAAATATAGGTGTGACATGAAAAATAAAAATGAATTACTACTATGTGTAGGCATATATACTTGCTTAATCTGTATAACTAAATTAACAAGCATGAAAACAAGTTGATTTTGTTATCTAAACAATTTCCATATTCTTACATATATTGACTAACCTGAATTAACAAGCATGAAAACAGGTTGATTTTGTTATCTAAACAACTTCCATATCATAGTTGTCAATAGCGAATAGCGGTAAATAGCGACAAGCCACCTATACGCTACGTAGCGAATAGCGGTAAATAGCGGGCGCTATTTCACGTTTAGCGATACACTGCTAGAAATTTTTGGAAATATTTTATATTCAACTATTGTAGGATTTGTAGCAATTATAATCAATAATCATCTAAATCTTCATATATTAGGGTTATTAGCAACCCTATTTATATTAATCAAGTAAAAAATTAAAAAATAATTAAAAAAAATTAAAAAAAAAAGAAAAAACGCTATTGGGTCGCTATCTGGTCGAGAAATGGAAATAGCGGGGCCTTAACGAAACGCTATGTAGCGCGCGCGCTACGAGCGCTATTGACAACTGTGTTCCATATTCTTACAAATATTGACTAACTTGAACCACTAAGGCCAGTAATCCATATAAGACAACCTTTCTGCTGAAGCAACTTCGTGACAAATCAAACCTAATTTTAACAAATCGTTACAGAATATTCTAGAAAATCAACTTTATAAACTATAATTCACATAATTTGGTAATTTTTACCGCTCGAATCATCCGAAATGTTGATAACACTGACTTCATTCAAATCAATTTCAATACCGGTTCTCAGCAAAGACATTCGCGAAGCCTTATTCGCTTTCACCGGAGCCAAATCCGTCGACGTTGAAAACAACTTCCGTCGGAAATTAAACGGCGTCATCGGAAAGTTCGCAAACCCTAACTTCCTCGATTGCGCTTCAACGAAGTCGATCCAATTGAAACTCGGTGACCGATTTCCTACCGTAATCATCGGACTGATTTAGCGCGCGAAACAGTATACAACATGAAATTGAATTCTACACAAATTTGTGAATCAAAATAACAAATTATCAAATCAAAATCGTATATGTACCCTAGGGTTCAGAGCAAGCCGAATCGGTCGTTGCGTGAAGATTGCACGGTAGCGCAAAAGCAGGGGAAGAGAGCTGATTTTCACTTGTGTGTTTACGATGAGGTTATTGGAGTTAGTTGATTATGACCTGAATTACCATTTTACCCCAAGGTTAGTTACTATATTCCAAATAAAATATAGTATAATCAGACGAATAGTAATTGGGTATAAGCAATAACAGAAATTGAACTATAATGATGAAGAAACATTAGGTCAAACATCAATATACCAAATAGTTGTGAATGAATTCAACAAAACAAACCGTAGGCTTGAGCTCTGACTGATGTGGACATTGCAGACGAGAGAAACACACTTCCTGCACAAACACAAATGATCATTAGAAATTAAAATAAACCGTAAGCCGATATGACTGGACTGGAGTCGCAATCCGAAACTATTATCCCTCCCAGTACCGATCATACACGCAGTGCCGTCTCCGTTCTTCAACCAACTCAATTTAATTTTGATTTATTATTCAATTTTCTTATTCTTTTTAAAAAATAAAACGATTTCAGCCTTATTTTTTAGAAAGACATAAATGATCCTTAGAAATAAAAATAAAATTTGCAACCGAAACTAAGCGGTCGCAAAATTTGCGACCGAAAATAAGCGGTCACAAAATTTGCAACCGGTTTGCGACTGAAAATAAGCGGTCGTAAAATATGCAACCAATTTGCAATTGAATATAAGCGGTCGCAAAATCTGCGACTGATTTGCGACCGGACCTTGTTTGGTCGCTAATTTTGTGACTATTATAAAATCGGTCGCAAACCGGTTGCTAATTTTGCGACCGGCTTGTACGGTAGCAAAATTTGGTCGCAATTGCCTAGTTTTCTAGTAGTGGTAGTAATTAGCTCGTATGCAATTAATCTATACATAATAAATAAGTAACTGATAACGTCACGTGTTAGATTCGGCGAGTCCAAGATTTTTTTCCCCGATTATCTGATAAACACCTAATAAACACCTAATTACTAACTATTTAATATTTACTTTATTAAACTCGTGTAATACACGAGTTTCTAACCTAGATTTGATTTCTCACCTAAAGGCGGGGTGAGGCAAATGTGGCTGACATTCAAATAAACAGTTTTCATCGTCTAGTCGATAGAATACAACTTGTGATAGTGTCTCCATGCATACACAATATAGGAAAAAATGAATGAAAGAAAATAATTAGGTCAGAATATTTTTATTTTTTCGTTTCACACCATAAAGATAAAAATAAGGACCATTAAATAATTAAATAATAAGATGGCCAAATTTGCCATTTCTTATTCAAAATAATTAAATAATAAGATGGCAAATTTGCCATTTCTTATTCAAAATATGGCTTGTTTTTTCAAAGATTTGAAAAGACTTAACATATTTGTCCTTATTTTCCGGTATATCATGGAATCAACATAAGCATCACAAAAGATAATATTTGCATCAATAAGCTCTCTTTCAAGCTCCAAGTACTTATGTTCGTGTGCGTCGAATTCCTACACTATGATAGTTAGACGAGTGGTTGTGATGAGACTCGTGATTCAGGACCTTGATAAAGAACCCATTGACGCCAATATTATCCATCATATGTTGATCAAGTTGCTTGTTGACCGAAATATTACATGATGACCATTAAAAATTATTACATGCATTTCCTTGATCGATAAACATGAAATGGAAATTTTGTTTAATGAATCATGATCCAAAATATCAGCAACATGCGACAATAAGTTCAATGAATATAAATTTATCGCATGTATAACATGGTCAAAGTTTCAATTTAATGCGATAATTAATAACATGGAATATAGATGATAAGTAAATCAAGTAACGAATACAGGTAAATACGAGTGATCAACGCAACAATGCTTAGAACTTCAAATGATAAGTTTCAAAAATATAGTTTGAAAAATAGGAGAAGAACGAGAAATATCTATGCCACACAACTAGGATGATTAAAAACTTGTTCCTTGAAAGTAAAAGAATGATGACAATAATAAAACTTCATCTGTATTATTTTTAGAGATTTCATTATCTCTAGCATTCAAATTTAAATAAACTAGTTATGAATTATTATTTATCAAACCATAAAAGTGGATAGCTTTATCTCTTAATTTGCATTTATATTTGATGGATAAATTTTAACCTTGCCTAGCTATAGCAATTTCCATATAATTTACGATACCAATTTCATTGATATATACCATAGAAATCATTTTCATTCCATTTACGTTGAAAACAATTAACTCTTACTCTAAAAAACGAGAACCAACCAACTCTTAGAAAATTAGATATATATGTCATGTGATACATATACGTATACATGTGTGTATTATATTATAGAAATAAATTTTACCTAATGGATGATATGGATAATATGATTATGATTAATATACTTATAATCTAAGATTATAATAAAATAAATAAATAAATGAAAAAGAACAGAAGGATAAAAGAATTGCAAGTCGCTAAAAAAAGAATGGGCCGGAATCGAGGACAGTTTCAGGATTTCCGACGAACCACCTGACACATGATCATTAATCCATATTTGTATAGAAAATTTCTGGATGATTCTTATATATCATGTAATTTGGATTTTCTCATAATTGTGATAATTCACTATCAGATTGATGCCAATATTATCTAGGGGTGGCAATTCTTGACACGACCCGAACTCGACACGAAAATAATCAGGTTTTGAGTTGGTCATTTCAACCCGTTTAAAAAACGGGTCATCTTAGGGTTGATGTGTTTAATCAACGGGTTGACCTGTTAACCCGTTTTTTAAAGAAATATATTAAAATTTGATTTTTGTTTTTTCCCATTCTATTTTTTAAAATAGGAACATAAGACTTAAAAACATTTTGTTTGAGTTGGACGGTCGATCTTTTACAAGTTCCAACTTCCAATCCATATTTATAAGATTTTCAAGACGAATCTTCATGTTCTTCTGTAACTCTCGAATTCACAATTCATCTAAACTATTTTATCATTGATTTTTGCATTTAACTTTGATTTTATTTTGATTTGGAAAACTGTTACCCAGTCTATTTTATTGGTTTTGAGAAAAACAATTTGAATTTTATTCTTCAGCTAATTTGATTTCAATTTTCAACTTTATGACTTTCATTTTAATATTTATATGGTTAGTCGTAATAATTTTATTTTTTCTTAAAACACTATATTATCTATTGTCACACTTATACTCACCATTAAACATGTTACCGTTAACCCGCTTACAACCGGACAAGTCGCTTATAATGCGTGAACTTGTTTGGCTCATTAAGTTAAACGGGTTGACCCGAATCTATGTTAATTATCCAGGTTAGGGTTGACATCTTTGACACGCCAACCCGACACGATTGACACCCCTAATATTATCTATCACGTGATGAAGTTGCTTGATGACAGTATTATGTGCAGGCGGTTCAAAAGTATTACATGCATTTCCTTAAATATATAAGAATTGAAGTTTTTATATAATAAACCATGATTGGTAACATTAGAAACATGCGACAATAAGTTAAAGAAATCTTACGTAATAAATAAAAATAATTGGGGGACACGTGTACTACTGTGAGGGTACTAAAATTTTCGTTTTCCCGCCCATTGCTAATTCTACTGATGTTACACGCGGATCTTGATTATCCGACCATACCCGGTTCTTCCAAATGCCTTCTTCGCGCAATTTTCTCTAGAAACCATAAAACTTCATCGCCGCAGCGTTATCCTTCAAATCTTCTCTCAAAAGAAGCTTCATTTCATAAATCCTTCTTCACTACGCATCCAGCATGAATCAAACGATGAATAGGGTTTTGATTCCGGTGCCGCAGGTGTTCCCCTTACTCTTCTCCACAACAATACCTTAAAAAATCCGATAACGCTATCGAAGCTTCTTCGTCTACAACATTCACAGAGTCTGATTATATTTGAATTTACAAATTTCATGTAGTTAAAACTTAAAACCTTCTCATTTTTTATTCAACAGGTAACTATGATGCGAAGCCGATTGAAAGTCAGAAAACTGGAACTAGTGGTCTCCGAAAGAAGGTGGAGTTCGTTTTGGTTTCATAATTTTCATTTGTTTTTTTATTGATTTTATTTTTTCGTTCAATGTTGACTGGCGTTTCGTATTGATATTGATAAGGTGAAAGTGTTTATGCAAGAGAATGACCTTGCAAACTGGATTCAGGTTTGAATTTATTAGGCTGAAGTTGATCTATGTGCTAGGGGTTTGTGATTGAAATATGATTTATTATACATTTGTAATTAGGCATTGTTCAATTCGTTGCCACAAGAGGGTTACAAGAATGCAAAATTTCTAATGTGGAAACAATGGTCAGAACTAGCCTTTAGATAGGTCTGTTTCGATTCCAGATTTTATGGATCCAGCAATGACTTATTTTCCAACTATCCATCTACTGCCTGTTACTTTGGAGGTACTTTGATACATATTCATATGATGATTCAGAAGTTGTTTTTATATTTAGTATGTTTCATTGTTTTCAAGCTTTCTCCTATGTGCTTGATTGAGTTTTTATTTTCATTTATTGCTGATCTTTTTTAGGTTATGATGGGGCTACCAATGATTGGAGTGACTACTCAAGGTATGTAAATCTTGATGGACTTGATATTGAAAAAAGAGGCTGCTGGCAGTACATGAAGCTGGTCATATTTTATTGACACATTTATTTCCTTGATGTGATTTGCATGGGTTTTCTCAGTTATTACCTGGTGGTATGGTATAATCTTAAAATTAATCTTTCAAGTTTTTGTTTGTTTAAATTTTATATTTTTATATCTTGCGGTAGCTAACACATTTGAGCAGGAAACTGCAATATCTGTTTTTTACCATAGAGAAGATACGGTGGACCATGATTACACAACATTTGGCTACATGATGATGCAAATGGTGGTGGTTCATGGCGGGCGTTGTGTTGAACATGTGTGTGTGGAGGCTTTTAGGAGCCGGCCAGCCTTTATGTAACCCTAGATTAGTCCCTATAAATATAATGTCATGTACTGAGCACCTAATAATAAAAGATCCCTAGTTGGAGTCCGTGGACGTAGGTCATACCGACCGAACCACGTTAAATCTCTCGTGTTGTTTATTGCTTAGTGTGTGTTGTGTTCGTGTGATACCTAACAACTGGTATCAGAGCCCGGCTCTTGATCGTATCACACTCATAGCCGTTGCCCGGGGTGCTAGGGTTCCGCCGTGAACAGTACCCCCGTGAACAATAGCGTTGTGAACAGTACCGCCGTGAACAGTACCGCCGTGAACAGTACCGTCGTGAACAGTACCGTCGTGAACAGTACATTGCTACATTACGCCTTCGCCGGAGCTAGGGTTCCGCCGCCGCCGTTGCTGGAATCACGTTTTCAGGCTCAAATTTGACCGATTTTGCTGATTTGAGGCCACCGATCAGTCTGATCTGTTCTTGCTATCCATCGCCTTCTACTGCCGCCGACAGAACAGAGTTCTGTCACGTTTCCGCTGCTTCCGCCGCCGTTGTTGACCTGGTCAACCGCAACCGCCAAACCCTAAATCCGGTAAAAATTTTTATCGGTGTTCTTACGATTTATTACTGATTTTGTTTGAGATTGGTTGAATAGACAGTGTCCAATAGAGCAGTCAACAAGTTCAGGCCGCCGCCACTACTGTATTTGTTCACTGTTCCTAATCTTGACTTGATCAGTTGTACTCGGTAAGTTTGTTTCAATGGCAGAAGAAGGTAAGATAAAGATAGTGATGTTTGATGGACAAGATTATGGATCCTGGAGAATGCAAATTGAAGACAGGCTCTATCAGAAGAGCTTACATCTTCCTATGATTGGTTTGGGAGCAAAACCAGAGAAGATGTCTAAAGCCGATTGGAATCTCCTAGACAGACAAGCCTTGGGAGTAGTAAGGTTGTCTTTGTCAAGGAACGTGGCCTACAACATAGTCAAAGAAAAGACCACTTTTGGAGTGTTAAAAGCCCTGGCTAACATGTATGAGAAGCCCTCTGCTGTCAATAAGGTATTTCTCATCAGGCAATTGGTTAACACCAAGATGAGAGAAGGTTCGTCTGTTTCTGCCCATATTAATGATTTCAATTCTATTATCACTCGGTTAGAATATGTTGATATTAACTTTGAGGATGAGGTACAAGCTCTCCTCCTATTGTCTTCTTTGCCCGAAAGCTGGTCAGGTACTGTTACAGCTGTCAGTAGTTCATCTGGAACTACCAAACTCACATTCAAGGCGATGCGAGATTTGATTCTAAATGAAGACGTGCGTAGGAAAAACAATGTTCAAATAGACGCATTGAAAGTAGAGAATGTTAAGAAAGAAAGAATGGTTGGACAAGAGAAATACTTGGAAGAAAATGAGTATGGAGTTAAGATTCGATTCAGCCGTATGTGGATACCACATATGGGTGAATCTAGAGTTAAAGTTTTGGATGAAACTCATAAATCACGATATTCGATTCATCCGGGTACTACAAAGATGTACCAAGATCTACGCCAAGATTATTGGTGGCCCGGTATGAAATTCGATATCATGAAATATGTGGCTAAATGCTTGACTTGTTCTCAAGTTAAAGCAGAGCATCAAAAGCCTTATGGCAGATTGCAGCTATTAGATATTCCAAAATGGAAATGGGAGCATATCACTATGGACTTCATAACAAAGCCGTAGGTCCCGGGAGCCTCGTCGCGCAGCGGAAATAACACGATCTGTTCTGCGATTTGTGTGGGAACAAAGAAACGAGACAGAGATAAACAAGAACAAAGACAAAAGATAATGAAACGACACGTAATCCATAACAAAGAAGTCATCCCGTATTACAGACTACATACCGAAGGAACACACATCTCTCATCTAAGCTCACGGTCCAGGGGTCGGGAGAGCTCTTCCCGACCCGGACATCTCTCAACCTGTTCCAGAGTTCCACCTACAAATGAAGACAAGTCTTCTATTTATAGGGGAAGGAACACTTCATGCGTACTTGACAAGTACGCAAGGCAAAAGCCTTGCGTACTTACTAAGTACGCAGGACCAAACTGGTGTGCGGGCTAAGTACTCAGGAACACCCTCCTACGTACTAGCCACGTACACCGATACATAGAATTTAATCTATAGTTACAAAACATGCTTCTACAAACTCCCTCTTAACTATAGCATCAAATTCTATCTATCACTAACACTGATATACATCAGTTTACAAAGAATGTCTTAACAGACTCCCTCTAAACTAATGACATCACGTGTCTTCTGGCGAGACTTGATCTTCTGGCATTCCACTTGAGATCTTCAAATCTTCAAACTTCAGTCTTCAGTTGCAGAGTGATGACAAACCCGACTCCCTCTAACTGTAGCTTTCATTGTAGACCAAACCAAGTGCTTCAATAAGAACCAACTAACCCAACACAACTCATTGTAGTTCATCCTTTCAGCAGTAGCAACCTCCACCATGACTTAGGACTCTGAGTCTTACAATGTCTTCCTAACCAGGTAACAATAGTAGACTAAGACAACTCCAAATCAGCTGGCATATGATAGAGAGTTTGTCTGACATCCGGAATTTTTTTTTTATTATTTGTTTTAATTTTCGGGACGAAAATTCTTTCAACTAGGGGATGATGTGACAATCCGGACTTTTCATGTTAACGCCGTTAACAATCCTCGTTAAATACCCTAACTAAAACTTAACCCCGTTAACTGAAAACAGTTAAATCTGACCTCAGGGTCTAATTCTGTCATTTCCTGATCTCAAAACTTCAGGGACTTATCCTGCCAAGTCCCCAAAGTCAATCTGTTGACTATTGAAAGTCACAATTGAAGGTCTAGTTGCTTGTTGACTTTCTGAAGTCAAAATCACAGGCTTTGACTTCAAAATTTCAAGCCAAATCGGTTAATCAACTCAAATTCGTAACAGATTCAACCTTTAATATGTTAACCGACCCCATCAAGTCTCTAATTACCAGCATTGATTGTAATCAAATCGAATTATGGCTAATCAAAACCGTAACCACCAAACCGTCGCTTGCCTCTATCAAAGTCGATCGATTCGACCACTCAATCTACAATCGAGCTCCTGCACATCCTGTACAAGTGATAGAGAATCAGTTGCACACGCTAATTCGATCGAGGGAACTACGGGAATCACCAGAGATCAAATCCCGTCGCCGTCGACACCGTGTAGTCGTCCACCTACAATTCGAACCCATTCTGCTAACTATCGGCATCTATAGTTTCATTTCAATGTCTAAATCAATAACCCTATGTCAATTGGATCGTATATCTCCGAATTGAACTCGACCCGTAATCTAGGGTTCATTCATATGCGATTTAGAGTTTTAGATCTTAGACACGTTTATAATCATATTAATCTATTCCATTAGACTCGTAATCACTTTTATAATGAAAACCCTATGGTAATTTGATATGATAACACCGAATTATCACGAACAGAAATCTAGGGTTCTTCGTATGAATCGTTTAATCGAGCCCCACTCGAAACTCAGTCTCAATATAATCAAAATATATGGTTAGCTTCGTAATCAATTAATCTTTAATAGCCCTATGGTTCCAACAGATTTTATTATAAGAATTGTTCAAATCGATTCCAAGTTCATGTCTAGGGTTTTCGGCATTTCAATCCGGAATTAAACATCCCAAAACGAATTGTTTTTCAAATTAAAACCCACCCCAGATTCGCAAAAACCCGATTAACGAAACCCCTATGACCACTGATTCAATCGAAGTCCAAATCGTTGGATTTGTGAAGGGTTTTGATTCGGATCGCGACTAAGAGTAGAAGGGGGGGGGGTTTGGAATCGTTAAAACCATTTCATAAGCTTCCTTGTCGCGAAACACTAGCCAGCCAAGATGGTTAAGACTTAATGCCTATACGCAGGAGACCCGGGTTCGAAACCGGTCTCCTGCAAACATTTTTGGACATTTTCCTTAGAATATTCTTATATATTTTTCAAACCCAATATTATTATATTAATATATTAAAGAGTTTTAGCCCCAAAAACGCCTCGTAGGCTCGGGTTTAATTTATGAATCCATTTTATTATCTTTCCCACTTTTATAAATAATATATTTATGTTATTATCGAATAAAAATAATATATTTATATTATTTTCAGACCGTAACTTCGTATAAAATGATATGTTTATATTATTTTCAAACCGTGACTAATCTTATTAAATAATATATATGTTTATATTATTTTGTATCGTTTTATACATCGTGTGACGTTTCAAACCAATAAATAATATAATTGTTATATTATTTACTCACGTTTGTATATACTCGATTAAAAATAATATAATTATTATTTTTCCACACAAATGACTATTTAGTTAATCATTCGAACCTAAAAATAATATATTAAATTATATTATTTTTCTAACTTTTGTAAACGACTTTAACGTACGAATTTATGTATTTGTTTAATTATTATTCGCTATTAACGTACGACACGTAACGATTCAATCTTAATTTTTATATTAAGAATCTCTGTTCCCGTAGACACGTTCGTCTACCCGTTAATCCTTAGAATGTTTTAAGACATTCTAACCTTCCGTGTCGTCGTCACAAATCCCAGTGTGTCCCTAACTTATGTGTTTATGATTCTAGGGCATACATAACCCGTGCAGGCTAACACTTGAGGTTCTAAATCTCATACTTGTGTGATACTACCTACTACGCAACGCAGGTGAGTTTCACGGCCCCTTTTTACCTGTTTTACTATTGGGGGAGAAACATGCTTACACACAAACGTATTTTACTTGTTTTCCTGTTGAGGAAGAAACAAACATGAAACATCAATTATCATACTTTTACTTGTTTTCCCCGTGGGGGAGAAACAGGAACGCAAGCAAATATTGTTTTTCCTGCCAGGGGAGAAAACATGACGCAACTATTTGATTATGGTACTTTATATGATATCACTGTTGAGACTAAGCGTAACATGCTATCACAGAAAGTCCTCATCTTATTTCGAACCGTTAATATGGATCTTGGCGAGGTAATGTTTAGTAGTACCACTGGGTTTGATAAATCCCACCCGCGTTAGTCACGCTAACTCGATTGGATATCGAACGGGTGAAATGTCAGCCTACTCACATGTGCCAGAGTTGATAGACCTGGCAGGAGGCATACAAACACAGTCAGCTTCGGTTGCGAGCGCTTTAGTAAAACATGAACATAGGTTAGCTACCTATAGATATGCATATTAAATGTACATAATCTGGTAAACACACTCTTATTGTAAACTTGAAACCTGTGAACTCACCAACCTCGTGTTGACACTTTTTCTTACATGTTTTCTCAGGACGCTAAGCTAAGACACAGGTGCACGTTAGTGCATGCATGGGATTCAATTGCTTTGCTTTGTGTCTATTTATGTTGATTGAATTATTTTAATGTACTTTGTTTGATTGGACGTTTGGACTTTTGGACTTTGGTTTTGGGCGCGTGTATTTTGCGCATTTACTTTCTTTACGCTTCCGCATTGATACTCTGATTTAAAAGATATTTTCATTTGAGTCCCATGTAGAGTCGTTCAATGTAACTAATGTCTGAGATCCTGGTTTGTCACTTCCCAAACGGTAATACTCCGTTAGTGGAATTTGGGGGTGTGACAGATTGGTATCAGAGCATTGGTAATAGAGAACTAGGATTGCATACTAGACTATAACCGTACACATGCGTTAGTTACACGGCACAGACACTCATACCTGATATATATAGCATCTATACATAAATTGTAGTGCAGGTATGTAACACCATCCGTATCACCCTCAGTTGGCGAGGGACACAACATTTGCATTGCATCATCATTCCCAGTGGCGACACTCAGGGAATCACTAGAATATCATCCACTCCCGTTCGAGGGCAGCGAGACGGAGCCTTCAGAGGAGTCACTTACATCACCATCACCTGTGGGGTATGGTGGGCTTTCTCAGGTCCATGTTATGGACGACACTCAGCACTAACGCATATCTCTTCGGGAATTGGGATCGTCGGAGGCGAGTCCCTACTGTACCCGCCAGCAACAATACGCCGAATGAAGGCAGACCGTTGCACGCATGATTGCAGAATCCATTGACATGTAGATGTCATCACTTTCCCGAGCCATGGGCTCGCATCCTTGTTCGATATTCTGTTGAGAATAGATTTACCACAAATCTGAGAACGCATTGCTCAATGCATACTCAAACCCTATCTTGACTAAGTTAAAAGGACAGCTACCTTGCTGCTTCCTATAACTTGTATTCATGAATTAGTTTCATTTCTCGAAGTCGCATTTCGTGTACATGTTTGCTTCATGCTCTCATCTACAATCCACTGGATTGGACTCTTGTATTGTGTTTCAACTCGAGTGAATACTCGGATCAAACGATTTCTTGACTACTCATCCTGATATGAGTTCTAATTGATCAACTTATGGTTGATGACTAAGCTTTTCGATGACTTATCATATCTGACAACACTCTGTACTCAGCAATACAAACTAAAGGACATTATAGCACAGGACGGGGAGAACTAGGGTGAACATGCAAAGCAAATTATCATTACGGGTGCACACGTAATAATAATTTGAAGTGCATGTAAGTCCTGGTGAAGCCTAGGGTGTGGATAAATGGTCCTAAGCAGTAATCTACAAACTTAAACTTCCACTATCAGTAGAAGTTCTTGTAACCTACTCAACGACTAGTTGGTATCGTTAAACTCGTTCAACAGTTGATAGACGCGACTATCAGGTTGAAGATGTCTATGGACACATAAAACTATCATTAATGAAATCCATCAATGTTATTCTCACTCATGTAAGAGTCTTAGTGAAATTAAGACACTCATCTAAACGTGATCATAGAAACCATCTTGATTGAAACTCTAATAGAATCTCATAGCAAACGTATCGATTCCAACTATGTACACCGAATTTGAGAAATTCTTTCTATGCTAACACGTTATTCGTTACACTCCAACAATAGATCGCATTTGACCTTATTACCTCATCTTGTGACTAATCCTTAGTCTAACTTCGAATTTTACCCCAACATATTCAATCCTGTAAACGGATTTCTTTCTTCACGAAATGATCTTGTTGATCCAATGACATTAGGAAACGAAGATTTAACCTAACCAACCATCAGTTGAACGCAACTACTTAGACATACATCCTATATCTTATGCTACTGGAATCTATATCTCATTAGACTTTTCATTCTTACATGTGAACCTATTCCCTTAGCCTATGCATTGACTGACACTTGCTTTATAAGCACGGGTCTCATTAGAAGCCTCAGTATGACTTCACAAACCCCATATTAGTGTGTAGTGCTCCAACTCTGTTAAAAGCCAAGTATACTATTGAGATAGCAGACGCTCAGAAAATCGAAACAACTCGCATTCTTACAGATGTAAACTAGTATTGGTTAGTCATAAACTTGACATTGACCTTCTGCCAGTTACACTTGGCAGTTTCGACCTTATTGTCGGTATGAATTGGTTATCCAAGAATCGACCTGAGGCCAACTGTTGTGACAAAAATATTTGCCTTCCTCTCCTTAGAGGGGAAATCCTTTTTGTCTAAGGCAAAAGGAGTGGTGCAGTCATAAGCATCATATCCTTCATGAAAGCGCAGAAATGTCTACTTAAAGATCATACTGACATTCTGGCTCTCGTCGCCGAGCAGCCATATGAGGAGAAGAAGATTGACGACATACCGATCGTTCGTGATTATCCGGAATTATTTCCCGAAGATCTGCCTGGTCTTCCGCCGCATCGTCAAGTCGAATTCCAAATTGATCTAGCACCCGGAGCAACGCCTATTTCTCGGGCACCCTGTAGACTTGCACCTAGTGAATTTCTAGAACTATCCATACAACTGCAAGATTTGTTGGATAAAGATTTCATCCGACCTAGCTCATCGCCATGGGGAGCTCCAGTCCTGTTTGTCAAGAAGAAGGACGGGACTTTCCGTATGTGTATCGACTACCGTGAACTGAATAAAGTCACAATCAAGAATCATTATCCTTTACCTCGCATAGATGACCTCTTTGATCAACTCCCAGGATCAAGATTCTATTCCAAAATAGATCTTAGGTCCGGTTACCATCAGTTAAGAGTCCGAGAAGAAGATATCTCAAAGACTGCATTCAGGACTAGGTACGACTATTACGAGTTTATGGTCATGCCTTTTGGTTTAACCAACGCACCCGCGGTATTCATGGACCTCATGAACCGTATGTGTAAACCCTACCTCGATTAGTTCGTCATCGTTTTCATTGTTAACATCCACGTCTATTCTAAGAACGAGGAAGGACATGAGTAGTACCTACACTTAATCCTTAGATTGCTGAAACGAGAGCAATTGTATGCCAAATTCTCTAAGTGCGAATTCTGGATTCGTGAAGATTCAACTTCTAGGACATGTAGTCAACGAGAAAGGAATACATGTCGACCTATCTAAAAGTAGAAGCCATCGAGGATCAGACAGCACCGATGACTGCAACGGAGGTGCGACAACTTATAGGATTGGCTGGCTGCTACCGTCAATTCATTGAGGAAATCTCAAAATATTTCTCAACCTCTCACTACTTTAACTCAAAAAGGGTAAACCTTATAACTGGAGCGAAACTCAGGAATCCGTATTTCAACTGTTGAAACAGAAACTCTGTAGTGCACCTATCCTAGTCTTTCCTGAAGGAACGGATGACTTCGTAGTGTATTACAATACCTCTATTCGAGGTCTTGGTTGTGTGTTGATGCAACGCGAAAAGGTTATCGCATACGCTTCCCGTCAATTGAAAGCTTATGAGAAAAACTACACTACCCATGACCTAGAATTGGGAGATGTAGTGTTTGCTTTGAAAATCTGTAGACATTACTTGGACGATACCAAGTGCACGATTTACACCGATCACAAGAGTCTTCAACGCATATTCGAACAGAAGAAGTTGAACATCCGACAACGCCGTTGAATCAAACTTTTGAACGACCATGATTGTGCTATCAAGTATCATCCGGGCAAGGCTAACGTAGTAGCCGGTGCCCTAAGCCATAAGGACACCAAACCTAAACGAGTTCGAGTATTACAACTTACTATTTACCCCGGATTACCTGACCAAAATCCGAAGTGCTCAACTCTAAGCTCTTAAAGAGGAAAACCTACCGTTAGAAGCTACACGCGGTATGGAAGGACAACTGGTAGTCAAATCAGATGGCATTCGCTACCTTGCAGAGCGAATATGGATTCCAGTGTATAGGAACTTAAGAGGACTGGTTATGGATGAAGCTCATAAATCTTGATACTCTATTCATCCAGGTTCCGACAAGGTGTACCATGACCTAAAGGTCTTATATTGGTGGCCAAAGATGAAGGCTGATATAGCCACCTATGTGAGTAAGTGTCTGACTTGCGCAAAGGTCAAAGGGGAATATCAAAAGCCTTCTGGTCTACTTCAACAACTAGAGATCCCAATGTGGAAATGGGAACAAATTCCTATGGACTTCATAACCAAATTACCCCAAACTCCTACCGGATGTGATACTATATGGGTAATTGTTGATCGCCTAACAAAATCTACCCACTTCCTAGCCATCAAAGAAACTGACAAAATGGATAAACTCACTCGAGTATACTTGAAAGAAGTGGTCTCTCGGCACGGAGTGCCAAATCTCTATCATTTCGGATCGTAACGCTCAATTCACATCACGTCTCTGACAATCATTGCAAAAAAAAAAAAAAAAAACTCTAGGCACGCGTCTAGATATGAGCTCAGCGTACCATCCTCAAATCGATGGCAAAACAGAATGTACCATTCAAACCTTAGAGGACATACTACGAACTTGTGTGATTTATTTCGGTAATACTTGGGAAACTCATTTGCCTCTAGTGGAGTTCTTCTACAATAACATTTATCACACTAGTATCAAGGCAGCACCATTCGAGGCATTGTACGGACGTAAATGCCGATCTCCTATCTGTTGGGCTGAAGTTGGGGATAGCCAACTTACAGGTCCCGAACTTGTATTAGAAACTTCTGAGAAAATCGTGCAAATTAGAAACCGTATGGCAGCAGCTCGTGATCGTCAAAAGAGCTATGCCGATAAGCGTCGTAAACCGTTAGAATTCCAAGTAGGGGATATGGTCTTGTTAAAAGTCTCACCTTGGAAGGGTGTCATTCGTTTTGGGAAACGAGGCAAGCTGAATCCTCGTTATGTTGGACCATTCAAAATTGTGAACAGAATCGGGCCAGTGGCGCATCAGCTGGACCTACCCGAAAGACTTAGTGGTGTACACAACGTCTTTCACATCTCAAACTTGAAGAAATGTCTAGCAGACGAATCGCTCGCAGTTCCTCTTGAGGAACTACACATTGATGAACAGTTGCGTTTCATCGAAGAACCTGTTATGGACAGGGAGGTCAAAACGCTTAAGCGTAGTAGAATCCCTATTGTTAGAGTCCGTTGGAACTCGAAACGCGGACCGGAATTCACGTGGGAGCGCGAGGATCAGATGATGCGCAAATATCCTAATCTGTTCAAGCACTTCACTTCAAAATCTTAAGGTACTATTCTAATTTTCGGGACGAAAATTCTTTCAACTAGGGGATGATCTGACATCCGGAATTTTTTTTTATTATTTGTTTTAATTTTCGGGACGAAAATTCTTTCAACTAGGGGATGATGTGACAATCCGGACTTTTCATGTTAACGCCGTTAACAATCCTCGTTAAATACCCTAACTAAAACTTAACCCCGTTAACTGAAAACAGTTAAATCTGACCTCAGGGTCTAATTCTGTCATTTCCTGATCTCAAAACTTCAGGGACTTATCCTGCCAAGTCCCCAAAGTCAATCTGTTGACTATTGAAAGTCACAATTGAAGGTCTAGTTGCTTGTTGACTTTCTGAAGTCAAAATCACAGGCTTTGACTTCAAAATTTCAAGCCAAATCGGTTAATCAACTCAAATTCGTAACAGATTCAACCTTTAATATGTTAACCGACCCCATCAAGTCTCTAATTACCAGCATTGATTGTAATCAAATCGAATTATGGCTAATCAAAACCGTAACCACCAAACCGTCGCTTGCCTCTATCAAAGTCGATCGATTCGACCACTCAATCTACAATCGAGCTCCTGCACATCCTGTACAAGTGATAGAGAATCAGTTGCACACGCTAATTCGATCGAGGGAACTACGGGAATCACCAGAGATCAAATCCCGTCACCGTCGACACCATGTAGTCGTCCACCTACAATTCGAACCCATTCTGGTAACTATCGGCATCTATAGTTTCATTTCAATGTCTAAATCAATAACCCTATGTCAATTGGATCGTATATCTCCGAATTGAACTCGACCCGTAATCTAGGGTTCATTCATATGCGATAATCTATTCCATTAGACTTGTAATCACTTTTATAATGAAAACCCTATGGTAATTTGATATGATAACACCGAATTATCACGAACAGAAATCTAGGGTTCTTCGTATGAATCGTTTAATCGAGCCCCACTCGAAACTCAGTCTCAATATAATCAAAATATATGGTTAGCTTCGTAATCAATTAATCTTTAATAGCCCTATGGTTCCAACAGATTTTATTATAAGAATTGTTCAAATCGATTCCAAGTTCATGTCTAGGGTTTTCGGCATTTCAATCCGGAATTAAACATCCCAAAACGAATTGTTTTTCAAATTAAAACCCACCCCAGATTCGCAAAAACCCGATTAACGAAACCCCTATGACCACTGATTCAATCGAAGTCCAAATCGTTGGATTTGTGAAGGGTTTTGATTCGGATCGCGACTAAGAGTAGAAGGGGGGGGGGGTTTGGAATCGTTAAAACCATTTCATAAGCTTCCTTGTCGCGAAACACTAGCCAGCCAAGATGGTTAAGACTTAATGCCTATACGCAGGAGACCCGGGTTCGAAACCGGTCTCCTGCAAACATTTTTGGACATTTTCCTTAGAATATTCTTATATATTTTTCAAACCCAATATTATTATATTAATATATTAAAGAGTTTTAGCCCCAAAAACGCCTCGTAGGCTCGGGTTTAATTTATGAATCCATTTTATTATCTTTTCCATTTTTATAAATAATATATTTATGTTATTATCGAATAAAAATAATATATTTATATTATTTTCAAACCGTAACTTCGTATAAAATGATATGTTTATATTATTTTCAAACCGTAACTAATCTTATTAAATAATATATATGTTTATATTATTTTGTATCGTTTTATACATCGTGTGACGTTTCAAACCAATAAATAATATAATTGTTATATTATTTACTCACGTTTGTATATATTCGATTAAAAATAATATAATTATTATTTTTCCACACAAATGACTATTTAGTTAATCATTCAAACCTAAAAATAATATATTAAATTATATTATTTTCCTAACTTTTGTAAACGATTTTAACGTACGAATTTATGTATTTGTTTAATTATTATTCGCTATTAACGTACGACACATAACGATTCAATCTTAATTTTTATATTAATAATCTCTGTTCCCGTAGACACGTTCGTCTACCCGTTAATCCTTAGAATGTTTTAAGACATTCTAACCTTCCGTGTCGTCGTCACAAATCCCAGTGTGTCCCTAACTTATGTGTTTATGATTCTAGGGCATACATAACTCGTGCAGGCTAACACTTGAGGTTCTAAATCTCATATTTGTGTGATACTACCTACTACGCAACGCAGGTGAGTTTCACGGCCCCTTTTTACCTGTTTTACTATTGGGGGAGAAACATGCTTACACACAAACGTATTTTACTTGTTTTCATGTTGAGGAAGAAACAAACATGAAACATCAATTATCATACTTTTACTTGTTTTCCCCGTGGGGGAGAAACAGGAACGCAAACAAATATTGTTTTTCCTGCCAGGGGAGAAAACATGACGCAACTATTTGATTATGGTACTTTATATGATATCACTGTTGAGACTAAGCGTAACATGCTATCACAGAAAGTCCTCATCTTATTTCGAACCGTTAATATGGATCTTGGCGAGGTAATGTTTAGTAGTACCACTGGGTTTGATAAATCCCACCCGCGTTAGTCGCGCTAACTCGATTGGATATCGAACGGGTGAAATGTTAGCCTACTCACATGTGCCAGAGTTTATAGACCTGGCAGGAGGCATACAAACACAGTCAGCTTCGGTTGCGAGCACTTTAGTAAAACATGAACATAGGTTAACTACCTATAGATATGCATATTAAATGTACATAATCTGGCAAACACACTCTTATTGTAAACTTGAAACCTATGAACTCACCAACCTCGTGTTGACACTTTTTCTTACATGTTTTCTCAGGACGCTAAGCTAAGACACAGGTGCACGTTAGGGCATGCATGGGATTCAACTGCTTTGCTTTGTGTCTATTTATGTTGATTGAATTATTTTAATGTACTTTGTTTGATTGGACGTTTGGACTTTTGGACTTTGGTTTTGGGCGCGTGTATTTTGCGCATTTACTTTCTTTACGCTTCCGCATTGATACTCTGATTTAAAAGATATTTTCATTTGAGTCCCATGTAGAGTCGTTCAATGTAACTAATGTCTGAGATCCTGTTTTGTCACTTCCCAAACGGTAATACTCCGTTAGTGGAATTTGGGGGTGTAACAGTTTGACTTTCCAATAACCTGCATCAAACTAATCAGCTCCTATAGGAATTCCAGTAAGATAACCTTAAGTCTTCAACCAGATGTGTCCAACTCTATCCTGTATCTTCACGAGTCAACCAAATTCCCGAAGATGTTCATTTCCAATATCCCCTTTCAGGTTAAGCTCCATCTGACTAGACCAGAAACAAGGGTATGTTTCTTATCCCATCGGCCAATGATAAAAGGTTCCATCTTCAACTAATAATCCAACGAATATCCAGCTTCATCTTGAAAACACACGATAGAATCAAACACGAATAATATAGTTTACACGAGAAATCACGGTTGAGATCCATGTTACGTCAAAGAGGTATATATATAGGAAGTACCAACGGCTTTTCCACCACCTCTTTAATGTCTCATGAATACTAGATTTTATCCCCCTCATTTCTCTGTAAACTATGACCAGCTTCATCACCACTTCACTCAAATCCTCAAAAAGCACAACTAGCCAACTCCAGGATTTTATTTTTTAATTCCTTTGCAAAGATCCAAAACAGCAAATCCTTAGGTTCAAGTTGTTCCAGTATTCATCCCCTATTAAAGAAGTATCTTAGATACTCGTAGCCTACATATTCAGGTTTGAATACCTAAACAAGATGATTCTTTTTCCAAAAGACCCAAAGCAGCCACATCTTCACAAATAGAACGAGACCTTTAGCCGATGATGACCCAATTGCTCCCATTAGTTCAGCATTCATACCCTATTAAATAAGTATCCCGGATACTCGTAGCCTACATTTTCAGGTATGGACCCTTAAACAATGTATGACAAGTGGTATCATCCAAAAAAAATCTCGTTCGTGTTTCGCCAAGCCACATCGTATACAAATTCTGGTCCGGAAAAACCAAAATTACTATCCTCTCAAGAATGGGCCGAAACACGCGTACAAATGATCACACAAAATTTTGGACAAGGAAGGTTTTCCCGCCAAAACTCTTTTTATTTTTTTATTATTATTTTTTGAATCCCAGATGGTAGTTCATGCGTACTTAGTAAATACGCACATAAAGGGTGCTCATGCGTATTTAGTAAATACGCAAAGCCAAGTGCTCATGCGTATCTGATAAGTTCGCAAAATGCCCATGCGTACATGCTAAGTACGCAGAGGAAATACCCATGCGTACTTAACAAACGCAAGACAACTTCTCTTGCGTACTTAGTAAGTACGCAGGGCAAAACCCATGCGTACTTAGTAAGTACGCAGAAAAGCTGAATCTGCGTACTTATAAAAAAGTAACATCGTTCTTGACGGACTTTGAGGAAAATGCTCGAAAAGTGATGGATCTGAGAAATTAATGCTTCCAAAAGCTTCGAAAACATCATCTAACAAACCCTTAGCCTTCCAAACACCAAATGAAGTGATAACAAACTCGGATTTGAGGATTTTTGCAAGAAAAAGTAGCGAACTTTTATTTTTCAGATCTGCTCGAAAACCCTAAAACCCGAAACTGGAACACAAATCAACGAACACCGAGGCTCTGATACCACTTGTAGGTCCTGGGAGCCTCGTCGCGCAGCGGAAATAACACGATCTGTTCTGTGATTTGTGTGGGAACAAAGAAACGAGACAGAGATAAACAAGAACAAAGACAAAAGATAATGAAACGACACGTAATCCATAACAAAGAAGTCATCCCGTATTACAGACTACATACCGAAGGAACACACATCTCTCATCTAAGCTCACGGTCCAGGGGTCGGGAGAGCTCTTCCCGACCCGGACATCTCTCAACCTGTTCTAGAGTTCCACCTACAAATGACACGGGGTTTAAAACAAAAAGGCTAAGGGGTGTAATGTGGGTTTTAGAAATGAAAGGGAATTAGGCTCAAGTGGGCTAACTAGGGGTTAATGTTCAGGTAGGGATAAACAAAAAAAAAGGCTAAACAAAAGAAAGGGTTAAATCCTAATGCCTTAGATCATTTCTGTGTGCTGTTTAAACCTAGGGTCTCAAAATGTATCAAGATAATCAAGTTCTAACCAAACAAATCATGCAGGTAAACACACATCAAACGAAAAGCAGTGAATATAAAAGAATATGAAAAGGCTCAAATCTCACTGAATGTGTGGAATCGGGTTATCGATACAAGTCATGCACAATCAAAACCGTCTAGTCTGCTAAACTTTCCTAGGCACCCCAAACAATTTGCTTACTGAAAAACCGACTAGTTGAATACACTTAATCCTGAATACTTGGAGAATACCGCGCTAAAGAAACGCAAACCCACAACCGCCCCGCTTAAAACTTTTGATTTACACCGCATAAAAAAACAGGTCTTTTGTATGCCCGGACATGAAAATAGTATGTGACGCTCTCGAGACATGCAAAAACAAACAACTCTTTTTCAAAAATTTTCTTTTTATTTATTTATTAATATTTTTATTTTTTTTAAGGAAAATAAACCTTAGACTCAATAGTCTCCCATCCTCACACTTGAAAGACACATTGTTCTCAATGTGAAGCAAGAAACAACCAGAAATAGAAAGACAAAAATAAACAGGAAAGGACTTAGCTGGTAATGTATATGCATTGAAGTTTCCAACTTTGTTCTTCCATTTGTGCACCGTATAGCATTTTGGTCGTGGTTGCACACCTCATGTCGGGTTACCTTTACACAAAGATCGGATTAGGATCGACTCCGCCCGAATGGAGATTGAGTACGGACGAAGCGATCAATACCTGCAAAATAAAGCTCAAACGAACCCGCAACATTAAACTGATTCATGTTATTGACTCTAATTAAAATGAAAGACTTGACGGACTCACTAAGACTCAAGATAGAATGCAGGGGCACGTACCTGATATGTGACAAACACAAAGAAATGAATGCCACAGCAAGGTGGATCATCGGTCATGAACGGTTCTGAGCTCCCCATGGTAGTGGATGATGGTAGATGATATGATGATGATGGATGAGATGGTAATGGGTGATGGTGATGAACGGTGGTGGAAAACCATGGAAACAAGGAAAAAGGGCTAGTCCAGAAAAGGTTCTCGTGTCACGAAGAATCCCTAGACACTCCTCGCGTGTCGCGAGTAGGTGGGTTTTAGGCCGGCCAAAATGAGACATCCTCGCGTATCGCGAAGATCCGTTCTCCAGTTTTTGCGTGCCGCGAAGAGGTGTCAATCACAGAAAGTTAATTCATTTTTATACTTAGAAAAATTTTGGCCCCCTAAAAACTTTTTCACCCCAATTCTAATAAAACCTGTCCCACTATAAAAACAACTGTCAACATACCTGGAACTGCATTCCTGACGATTTTCCCCGCTGAATCACGCACGAATCCCTACAAGACACGACACAAACAAAACATAAACACCGAAAATAGATGAGAAATACAACTCGGGTTGCCTCCCGGAAGCGCTTGGTTTACCGAGTCCTCAACCTGACTCATCCTCACACTTAGTTCTGTGGCAGGTCGAGGTGCACAACCTCAACTGAGCGTTCCGCAACCGGGCCAGTGATATAGTGCTTCAATCTATTCCCACTTACCTTGAACTTTGCTCCATCTTCTCCCTCTATCTCTATCGTCCCGTAATGAAAAACCTGAATGACTGTGAACGGGCCCGACCATCGAGATCTCAACTTTCCCGGGAATAGCCTCAACCGGGAATTAAACAATAGCACTCGATCTCCTACTTCAAACTCCTTACCACCTTTTATGTGGCGATCATGCAACTCCTTTGTCCTTAACTTATAATCTTATGATCGCGTATATGCATGATCCCTCAGCTCCTCTAACTCATGTAACTCGTACATCCGGTTTTCCCCCGCCTTAGGCTCGTCAAGATTGACGGTGTGGAGGGCCCGATATGCACGATGCTCCAACTCAACTGGCAGATGGCATGCTTTCCCATAAATCAACCTAAACGGTGTGGAACCAATAGGTGTCCTGAATGCCGTACGGAAATCCCAAAGTGCATCATCTAGCTTATCTACCCAATCTTTCCTATTTGACCCAACCGTTTTCTCCAGGATCCTCTTAATCCCACAGTTGCTAACCTCTACCCGCCCACTAGTCTGCGGATGATAAGCCGTTGTAAGTCGATGGGTGACCCCATATCTTTGCAAGGTTTTCTCCATCTGCGCATTGCAGAAGTGGGTACCTCTATTGCTAATCAGTGCCTTTGGCACACCAAATCTAGCAAACAACTTCCTCAAGAACCTTACAACTACTCTCGCATCATTCGTGGGTAGAACTTCGGCCTCCACCCACTTAGAAACGTAATCCACTGCGACGAGTATGTACTTATTTCCTCGAGATGAAGGGAAAGGTCCTATGAAGTCATCCCCCATGACATCAAATACCTCTACAATCTGCATGGGGTTCTGTGGCATCTCATTCCTAGAAGAAATGTTCCCTGTCCTCTGGTATGCATCACATCTCCTAACAAACACGTGAGCATCCTTAAATATCGTCGGCCAATACACTCGCTTAGCCATGTAGCTGGATCCATTATGACCTCCAGTGGGACCCTCGTGGCACTGCCTCAAAATGCTCTCAACCTCACTCTCGGCTACACATCTCCTAATCACCTGATCCGCTCCTACTCTGAACAGATGTGGATCCTCCCAAATGTAGTGCCGAATATCCGCAAAGAATTTCTTCTTCTGCTGGTGAGTCATGCCCTTTATCAAGGTGCCATCAACAAGGTAGTTCGCAATGTACGCGAACCAAGGGCAATCATCCTCACTCACACTCACTTTCATCAAACTCTCCATAGGAAAATGATCATCAATCTGGACTCCCGTGTGTCCACTCTCAGTACCCTCTAATCGTGACAAGTGATCGGCTGCCACGTTTTCTACCCCCTTCTTATCTCTTATCTCTATATCAAACTCTTGCAACAACAGGATCCACCGAATATGGCGGGGCTTAGCGTCCTGCTTGCAGAAGAGATATCTCACTACTACATGATCTATATAAACTATGGTTTTGGACAGTACAAGATAGGACCAGAATTTATCGAATGCAAACACCACGGCTAATAACTCCTTCTCCGTGGTGGTGTAGTGCTCTTGCGCATCATTCAAGGTCCGACTAGCATAGTAAATGGGATGGAAGTGTTTGTCCTTCCGTTGTCCTAAAACCACCCCTAATGCGAAGTCGCTCGCGTCACACATCAACTCGAATGGCAATGACCAATCATGATAGGGGCAACAACCAACTTCCCCTTCCACAACTCAAATGCCCTCAAACCCTCATCCGAAAACACAAAGGGCGCATCCTTCTCCAACAACTAAGTCATCGGCCTTGCTATCTTAGAGAAATCATGAATGAAGTGCCGGTAGAAGCAGGCGTGGCCAAGAAAACTCCTAATCGCTCTCACACATGTTGGCGGTGGAAGTTTAGAGATTGTCTCCACTTTAGCTCTATCCACCTCTATGCCTGCATGTGATATCCTGTGCCTTAACACTATGCCCTCTCTCACCATAAAGTGGCACTTTTTCCAGTTCAGCATCAAATTAGTCTCCTCACATCATGCCAACATCCTCTCTAAATTCTACAAGCAATGGTCGAAGGAGCTCCCAAAAACCGAAAAATCATCCATGAAGACCTCCATAAAGTCCATGACCATGTCATGAAAGATGGCATTCATACAACGCTGGAAGGTGGCTGGAGCATTGCATAGCCCGAAGGGCATGCGACGGTAAGCAAACGTACCATAGGGGCACGTGAAAGTGGTCTTTTCCGGGTCCTCGGGTGAAATGGGGACTTGGAAATAACCAGAAAAGCCATCGAGAAAGCAATAGAACTGCTGTCCCGCCAGACGCTCCAGCATCTGGTCAATGAACGGTAGCGGAAAATGATCCTTCCTAGTCGTGTCGTTCAACCTCCTGTAATCTATGCACACTCTCCATCCCGTAACCGTCCTCGTCGGTATCAAATCATTCTTCTCATTCACCACAACTGTCATTCCCCCTTGCTTGGGGACAACCTGCACCGGGCTCACCCATGCGGAATCAGAGATGGGGTAAATCATCCAATAACTTCAGCACCTCTTTCTTCACGACCTCCTGCATCTTAGGGTTCAGT
This sequence comes from Smallanthus sonchifolius, assembly GCA_023525975.1. Lineage (NCBI taxonomy): Eukaryota > Viridiplantae > Streptophyta > Magnoliopsida > Asterales > Asteraceae > Smallanthus > Smallanthus sonchifolius. The sequence goes on along the minus strand of CM042026.1, from coordinate 5,962,760 downwards.
CTCCGCTGCCCTAGCACAACTAGCTTAAAGTTATCCTCCATCAAGATCTTATGCGTGCAAAAGGAAGGGTTTATACCCTTGATATCCATCAACTTCCACGCGATCGCATGCTTATGTGCCTTCAGCACGCTAGTCAGTCTCTCCTTCTCATCTCCCGCTAGATCCGCAACAATAATCACGGGACGCTTCCTCTCATCATCCAGGAAAGCATACTCTAAATGAGAAGGTAACTCCTTAAGATCTAAGGAGTCTCTACAGGCTCACTCCTCTCAATCTCCTCGAATCCAGTGGGATCCTGGGGAGCCTCACTCTCTAGAGGACTCAAACTCTCATCAATGGCTGCTATTGTCATCTCAATCTCGCCATTCTCTCTAATCAGGATTTGCGTATCAGAAGCATCTCTCCCACATATATCACTCAAGAACTCTCCCACATGTGACATGATCGACTCTATGAAGTATAATGTAACGTACTGACTGCTCGGATGCTTCATAGACCTATTCACGTCGAATGTCACCTTCTCATCATTCACACTAAGGGTCAGCTTACCGCTAAAAACATCTATAATTGCTTGAGCTGTAGCTAGAAATGGACGACCCAAAATAAGGGGGACATGCTCGTCCTGGTCCATATCCAATATGACAAAGTCCACAGGGAAGATGAACTTGTCGACCCTAACCAACATGTTCTCAACAAAACCGCACAGATACTTAACCGATCGGTCGGCAAGCTGAAGAGTCATCCACGTCGGTTGCGGTTCTCCTAGGCCTAGCTTCTTAAAAACAGAGTAGGGCATCAGGTTGATGCTAGCACCTAGGTCGGCAAGAGCGTTGTCGACAGATAACCCACCAATAACACAAGGGATAGTGAAACTCCCTGGGTCCTTCATCTTCTGTGGAAGGCTAGGTTCTATAACCGCAGAACACCGTTCATTCATCACCACAGTGGAAAGTGCTTCAAGTTTAGTTTTGTTACTCAACATGTCCTTGAGGTACTTTGCATACTTAGGCATACTAGACAGAGCCTCGACAAATGGGATGTTAATGTGTAACTGTCGTAGCATGCTGAGGAACTTTTGACAGTGATTGTCCTCTTTCTCCTTTCTAAGCCTACCAGGGTATGGAAGTGGGGGCTTATACTATCTCACAGGTGTCTCATTCGCCTTCCTAGTGGGATCCTGTGGCTGTGTTGTACTTTCTAGGCTTCGCCTCTCTTGCACCTTGCCAGGATTTGCCTCCATCTCAATCTCCTCATCGACCGGTTCATCCTCGTCATCTACCAGTCTCGGAGTCTCGGCACCTCGGCCCCTCCTACTAGTCACTGCCCTTGTGAACTGCCGTGAGTGACCGGGATTCGCATCAGTTTTTCTAGGCAGACTACCCTCCTTCCTACTCTTCAGCATCTCAGCTATCTCTCTTGCATGCCTCTCCACATTCTGCAATGTCACTCCCTGGCTTTGGATTATTGTGTCATGCTCCTTAAACTTCGCCACATTCTCCTGCTGTTGCCTATCATCACGCTCCATAAATTGAGCCATCATCTCCTCTAAGCGGTCCTTCTTCTCCCCACTTCCCTGACCTGAATTCTGGAATAAATTCTGGTTTGGGTTACCCCTCCAATTAGCCCCAGAATTATTTCTCCATCCATAATTACCGTAGGAGCTGTTATGGTTTTGATTCCCTAAGTACTCAACATGCTCCTGGGACATCTGGCAATAAGCAGTGTGGTGGCCTCCCTTACAGATCTCGCAGCTCCTATCCGACTTCACATGCAAATCTTTCACTATTCTAGAAAGGGATCCTGCAAATCTTTCACTATTCTAGAAAGGGCCTCTCTCTGTGCTGCCAAGGCTGTATTCGAATCAACATGCATAACCCTTCTCTATGAACTCTCAGAATGTGGGCTCTGGTAACTGGTCATAGCAATATCCTCGAAGAGGTCAAAGCACTCATCAGGGGTCTTACCTGTCATCATGTTCTCCCCTGCAGCTGTCTCTAGTTGTCCTCTACTAGTAGTAGAACAACCATTGTAAAACTTCTCAACCAAACACCAATCCTCTATACCATGACGCGGGCAATCATTGCACAATCACTTAAATCTCTAATACGCGTCGTGAAAACTCTCCCCCTGCTGCTTAAAAGCATGGATCAAACTCCTGTGGTGAGCAGCCTTAGAGGGGGGGGGTAGTATTTAGCAAGAAATTTGTCATCATAGCAGCCCAAGTGGTGATGGCACCATTGGGTAAGGACTCAAGCCAAGTGGCGGCTTTATCTGCCAAACTGAATGGGAATAGACGTAACAGTTTTGCGTCCTCAGTGACGCCATTAAGGCGGAAAGTGTCACAGACCCTACTGAATCTAGTGAGATGGGAATATGGGTTCTCATGCGAGTTCCCATGGAATTGCACATTAGTGGCAATAGTGCTCATGACATGTGATGGAAACTGCCACGAGTTAGCCTCTACAGTAGGCTGAGTGATGCTAGAACGCACGCCACCGTCGGTCGACTTGGCGTAATCAGAGACGGTCTCTTCAGCAGGTTTCTTTCGGAACAAATGCTCGGGCTCGAGTAGAGCAGTAAACTCAACAGATCATGTGGAACGAGTGCGACGAGTATGTTGCATACACTGCAAAAACAGAATTAAATATAGAAAATAAAGATAGTATGCTAACTAGAAACAAAACAAAATAAAATAAGAAAATATGATAAAAAATACTAAACAAATAAGTAGCACAAATATTTAACAAATAATGGTCAGACCCCCAACTCGGGTCGTTCTCGAAGTCGCCAAAAAGTGTCCCGACAACGGCGCCAAAAACTTGATGCGTGATATTACATATATTAAATTAACCAAGTTTTAATTGTAGAAATGGACTCACAACTAAATCACATGCTCACGGCAAGTATATCGGTTGCGCGTAGTAAAGACAGTAAGCTCGAGTTAGCGAACCGTGGACACAAAAGGCGGCGGCCCTCGATACTAAACCTTTATTGACTCCTAACCGATGTAACACACAAGATGATTTTATTTATTACTTTTATTTATTTTAGAACATGCAACTTAGAATAAAACAACTAAATACGGACTCGAATCAAAGACTGAAAAGACACTAAAATACGTAGACACATACAAAGATTAACGAAGACAAGACACTAAATATTACAGACAAATGAACGACACTAGAAAGACCAAACACACTAGAACTCACACGAAGACCAAATATGAGATAAACACCACCTAGACCAGGAATCCTATTGACTGACTCTATTGTTTTCAGGACAACCTACTGTTTGACACCGGTTCTAAAGATAGACTGACTCGAGAATCACTAAAATATGCAGGATCTCCTCTCGGACTCACCTACACACCTCAACTATCATAAGGGTCAGATTAAGCGCACCGGTAAGGAATTGGATTTCCTCTCGAACTCACCAAAACCTAGAACACCACGTACTCGACAACGGTTTCACCTCTCGGTCTTAACCGTCCTATACTCAGCGACTATCCTAGACAGAACTAAGAGCAAGGAGTAAACTCCCAAAATACTGTTTATGACACGAAATTGCAAGATGATAAAGACGACTCGGACAACCCACTCTCGTGCATTTGCTACCCAAACCAACAAACCACAAGACAACCCGACAACCTATCTCCTCTCGGACTCAAGATTGGTAAAACACTGATTTATATGACTACACAAACCTGCTACAACGATTGGCCTAATCGTCAAGATCACGAACACAAAGTAAATGACCCAAGAACCCGAAATCTCACCTAAAACACACAAAGCACTCAAGTAAAACCTCAAGAGAAACAAATTCATGCAAGGTCACTAGTAAATCAGTACTCAAACAGATTCATAAACAATAAATCAAGAATCTTTACACTAATATCCGTCATACAATCGATTAACACCCAAAAAAAATCAAACCAAGTCAATATTCATCCTAATCTAGATAGTTATGAGTTTAGCTACTCATAATACTGGGATACAATACAAAAAATACTGGAAACATGTTCAGAATTCGAAACAAATGTAAATAGAAGAAACCGAATGATGAAAAAGAGAATTGCAAACCGAAAAGCAATCCCCACAAGCAATCCAAGTGATCTTGAAGCTCCAAACTCGTTCTTGAAGTCTCTCTGCTCTCTACTAGCCGCAAACAATCGAACTCCCCCAAGAATGGACGCTAAAATCTTTAAATAATCGAAATCTACGGTTTTGCGGGTTTTTGGCTCTTCGCGTGTCGCGAAGAAATTTACCCGGCCCTTCGCGCGTCGCGAAGGCCAATTTAGTCGGGCCCGGTTTTAAAGCCCCTCGCGTGTCGTGAACTTCCGGAGCTCACTCTTCGCGTGTCGCGAAGAGTATAAATTCCAACCTTTTCTTTTGTTTCTCTCCGGCTCCGTTTCTTCAGTATAATCCTATGGTTTATCATGCAAACCTGCAAATTCAACAATAATCTCATTAAGTATAAATTTCTTAAGATATTTGCTAATAAAACATGCTAAAACAGGTAAAAAACAATTCCATAAATATATGTGTTTTAGAACACATCATATAGACACCATACCATAAATTAAAAACACTACCAAGCAATAATAAACCTAAACAATTAAATACTAAACCGACTCCGAAGTGGACCGACCCAAACTTTGACCTGTGATCCATTCGGTTATATGTGAGCAAGCCCGATTAAGTTCAACATATCTAACTACTCCACATGTTACTTATAGAATCTAACATTTTCCACCTTAACCTTAATAGCAACACCTCGAAAACCAATATCATGCAAAAGTTGATGCAACACCTGACCACTGCCTCCTGTACGAACCAAAAGGCTCGTCTTGCAATACAAAGCGAAATCCTCACAGTTGTTCATGATCGCATGATATTCTCCAAATCCGTGTTGCAATAGGTAGTTGGCTCTAGCAATCACATCTTGGGGTGGATCTGATGGTGCAACTGTCATTATGCCAGCTTGGACTACGCTGAGTTTGAAATAAAACGTAAATTGATTCACTCCATACTCATAAAGGTATAGTGATCCAGTTCCAATGAAACAATTCAAACAGCACACACATACTCCTCCTTCTGATTTTCGGTTTAATCCACATTCATAATTATCACAATTACGTTGAGAAGACAAAGAAGATGAAGATAGGTTCCATCCGGAACCAGAATTAACATTTTCCGGACCAGTGAAATGGATAACCTTATTTCCACAAACATAAATACTTACATTAAATATTGTTTTACCATAAATAAATAAATATTTATTACAAACATGATTAAACATATTAGATACATATTAACATTTTTGTGTGTTGAACCGATTATAACCATCTAACTATTTTAGGATGAAGTAATCAGTTTTAGAGTTGCAAACACATTTTGAGTAGCTTATCCGTGAAATCTTTGGATAATCAAAATTACCCATCTGGTTATTTAAAATAGTATTCCCAAACACCCCCTTAGCCTCAGCTCATAGTTATAGTCCCAATACAAAACTATTGTAATCCAATATTTACATTTTTTTTATCATAAATAAGTAATGCATTTCAAGCCCATCAAAACCTGCAAACCCTAAGTAGACTACAAAATTAAAACATCATAAATTTGCCATAATTATATCAGTCTATATGTGTTATATCATGATGACAGAGTTATTCAAAACGCGCGCATGAATATTTTTTTTTGAACGACTTGGCCTCAACTGACACGTCCCACCAGGGGAGGCTCGTACATCAGTCTACTCAAACAACCTCCAACGAATTCGAAATCTGCAGAGGGTGTTCATGATTTTATGAAGTGCACCTTACAAGATTCGAACTCATAACCTCCACAGAGGGGAAACCCTTTGAGAAAACCCCCTTGACCACCAAGGCAGAACCTTGATAAAACGTATGAATAAATGATGCCGGTACAGACCTTGGTGTGAGTAAAAGAGTCAAGTTCTCCAACTGTAAATGTGGTCTCCTGGCTTGAGTTGATGTCGATCAACTCGGTTAGTAATAAGATCTAGCATTTTGATTGTTTATTGAAGATGTGGAACTTTGATTATGGGGTTTGGAAGGACAAGTGTAATTATAGTGATCTCTCGACGAGGAATGTGAAACGAGAAAGAATTGTAGGGCAACAAGGAAATCTGGAGGCTAATGCATACGGTGTACAAACTCGATTTGGCCGGATGTGGATACCCAAGATTGGTGAACTTAGAGCCAAAATTCTCGATGAGGCCCATAAGTTTCGCTATTCTATCCACCCAGGGACAAACAAAATGTACCAAGACTTGAAGAAGGAATACTGGCGGCCTGGCATGAAGAACGATGTGACTGAATATGTGAGCAAGTGCCTGACTTGTTCACTAGTTAAGGCCGAGCCAGAAACCATGCGGTAAAATGCAACCCTTGCCAATACCGGAATGGAAGTGGGAGGAGATCACGATGGACTTCATTACCAAGCTACCACGAACAGCTAAAGGCAATGATACCATTTGGGTGATCGTCGACCGCTTGACAAAAAGTGCTCACTTTTTACCAATACGTGAGGCTTCTTCGTCTGAGAAACTAGCAGAGTTATTCATAAGCAAAATTATGAGCAGACATGGTATGCCAATGTCGATCGTGTCCAACAGGGACACTCGATTCACGTCAAGATTTTGAAAGAAATTTAATGAAGCAATGGGCACTAGATTGCATATCAGCACAGCTTACCACCCCAGACCGACGGTCAGTCAGAAAGGACCATTCAGACTTTGGAGAACATGCTCCGGGCCTATATCATTGATTTCAGTGGGAGCTGGGATAGCCACCTGCCTTTGGTAGAATTTTCATATAATAACAGCTATCACTCAACCATTGGCATGCCGCCATTTGAGATGTTGTATGGGAGAAGATGTAGAACCCCGGTCTGTTGGGGGGAAATTGGATAGAAAGACTTTGCAAGTCTCGAAGTGGTCAAAGCTACTTCCGAGAAATTCGACCAGATAAAAGCATGCATGAAATCCGTAAAAGACCGACAAAAATCATATGCGGACAAGAGAAGAAGAGATTTAGAGTTTCAAGTAGGGGACATGGTACTATTGAAAGTGTCACATTGGAAAGGAATGATCCGATTCAGAAGACGTGGCAAATTAAGTCCAAGGTTTGTCAGACCTTTCAAAATCATAGCAAGAGTTGGTCAGGTTGCTTACAGACTCGACCTACCCGATGAGCTCAGTGGAATTCACCCTACATTCCATGTATCGCACTTACGTAAGTGCCTTGCTGACGATACGACTCACATACCCTATGATGAAATCGAAGTGGATAACAGTTTGAACTATGTAGAAGAACTAATAGCTCTTCTTGACCGAGCCGAGAAACGATTACGCAATAAGTCAATTCCTTTAGTCAAAATACAATGGAAGCACAGGAAAGGGTCCGAAGCTACTTGGGAAAAGGAAGACGAGATGAAAGGACTGTATCCGAAGTTGTTTAACTTGTAGCAGGTTTCGAGGACGAAACCTCTATAAGGAGGGTAGACTTGTAACATCCCAAATAAAAGAAAAACAAGGTGGGCTTGGCCAAAGTTCGGCCCATGGGCCCGAAATATGAAGGAAAACCCTTTCTAATCAGCAGCCACCAACCTCTCCCCCTCATTTCCATCACATTCGCAAGTTTCTAGAGTGTGAGAGAGAGACCGGCTCTAGAGAGAGAAAGCGGGGAAAGAAGCTCAAAGGCTCGATAATCGTTTGCCTACATCACAACAACACATAGCAACGGAAACTAGACTCCAAGAGGTAAGCATCACCTCTAAATCTGAGTTTTTACACATTTTGGGGTTCGGGTTTAAGTCGCATAAAGACATGGTTTTTACGTATAAAACTTGAAACAAATCATATATTTGTGCTCATGAATGAAAAAGGAACGTTTTGAACATAAAAAGTTCAAGGCTTGATCAACTAGAAATAATTGACCAGATCTAGGGTTTCTTTTCAGGAAAGAAGACTGATGCATCGAAACTACTAATTTCGATATAGGCGAATCCACCGAAACTACCTAGTTTCGATATATGCAGACCCATCGACACTACCTAGATTCGATATAGACCCCTGACTCGAAACTACTAAGATTTTACTTAAGTTACTTATCGAAATTACCATAGTTTTGATATAAACCCATGACCCAAAACTACCATAGTTTCGATATAAACCCATGACCCAAAACTACCATAGTTTCGATATAAACCCATGACCCGAAACTACCATAGTTTCGATGTGATTCATCCATCGAAACTACTGGATTCAAGCATAGTAACATCTAGTGTCATCTAGGAGTACTACCTTATGTGTATAACCTCATTATACAGATTGTGAGTGACAATAGTGACGCTCAGTAACCAGCTAAGTGTATCACAGAAACCACTCATCAGATGAGTTCTATGTGCCCCCTATATGTTACGTGCAAATCTTTCAAATGTTTTGGGGCTGAAGTGCATACATTAAATGAACGAATATTATGAATACCAATGTGATCATACGTGATATATGAAAATGAATAATGAACTAAGAATGAAACGTATGTATGCAAAGAATAAAATAAAAGAATGACATAACATGTAAGGATGAAATTTTGCTTTATATCCATGTATATATATTGCTTGCCAAGTATGAAATGTATGACATAACGTGTAAGAATGAAATCTTGCTTTATATCCATGTATATACTGCTTGTTAAGTATGAATGAACGTTATGGACAGAAAAATAATGACGATCGGACAAATAAGACGGACTACGACGGTAGGACGGTTGTAAGGTAATGACGGACTACTTCGGTAGGATGGTTGTAAGATAATGACGGACTACTTCGGTAGGACGGTTGTAAGATAATGACGGACTACTTCGGTAGGACGGTTGTAAGATAATGACGAACAGACACTAGTTGCCGGACGGTTGTAAGTATGGCGGACTACGACGGTAGACCGTGACGTTTGTGTCTGTGACTCACGTAACCAATGATGGGCTGATCCCCCTTATGTATAAGACCAGCAAATGCACAAATGAATGTAAGAATGTATGTATCTATATACGTACTCACACATGAATGAAATATGAAGGAAAGAATTGAAATGGTAAATATATATACATATATATATATATATATACTTATGAATATTATGACAAGAAATAATGTTTATGCCTACTTGCTTTAAACTAGAACTCACCAGCGTTAGCTGGCTTTTAGTATGCACTTCAGGTGGCAAAAGGAAAGGATGGACTAAGGCATGAAGGTTACCAATCACAAGACTGACATCCCGTTAATCGAATTTATGTTAAGACAATGTTTTATGTTTAATGCTAAGACTTCCGCTGCTATGTTATGTAATTGAATGATGTATGCTTCCGCTACTTTGATGTTTTAATTTAAGTTCGGCATTTGATGACTATGTTTATGAGTAAATCCAACGAGTGAGGTCTCCCGGAAAAAGGGCCTTGCAAACCTTAATCACGGACATAAAAAGATGGACACAAAACTCACAAAACTCGGTGTTTGATCAAAAACAATGATCGACTCTTTTGTTATTCAATAAGGCACACTTAATACAATAACCCTAACATGTATTTATGATATATCCAAGACTTAATCACCAAGATATATACATATTGACTCTTATATGTAAACATTCTAAAATAAACATACCAAATATATACACCATACCATAAATTAAAAACCCTACCAAGCAATAATAAGCCTAAAAAATTAAATACTAAACCGACTCCGAAGTGGACCGACCCAAACTTTGACCTATGATTCATTCGGTTATATGTGAACAAGCCCGATTAAGTTCAACATATCTAACTACTCCACATGTTACTTATAGAATCTAACATTTTCCACCTTAACCTTAATAGCAACACCTCGAAAACCAATATCATGCAAAAGTTGATGCAACACCTGACCACTGCCTCCGGTACGAACCAAAAGGCTCGTCTTGCAATACAAAGCGAAATCCTCACAGTTGTTCTTGATCGCATGATATTCTCCAAATCCGTGTTGCAATAGGTAGTTGGCTCTAGCAATCACATCTTGGGGTGGATCTGATGGTGCAACTGTCATTATGCCAGCTTGGACTACGCTGAGTTTGAAATAAAACATAAATTTATTCACTCCATACTCATAAAGGTATAGTGATCCAGTTCCAATGAAACAATTCAAACAGCACACGCATACTCCTCCTTCAGATTTTTGGTTTAATCCACATTCATAATTATCACAATTACGTTGAGAAGAAAAAGAAGATGAAGATAGGTTCCATCCGGAACCAGAATTAACATTTTCCGGACCAGTGAAATGGATAACCTTATTTCCACCAACATAAATACCTGCATTAAATATTGTTTTACCATAAATAAATAAATATTTATTAGAAACATAATTAAACATATTAGATACATATTAACATTTTTGTGTGTTAAACCGATTATAACCATCTAACTATTTTAGGATGAAGTAATCAGTTTTAGAGTTGCAAACATATTTTGAGTAGCTTATCCGTGAAATCTTTGGATAATCAAAATTACCCATCTGATTATTTAAAATAGTATTCCCAAACACCCCCTTAGCCTCAGCTCATAGTTATAGTCCCAATACAAAACTATTGTAATCCAATATTTACATTTTTTTTTTATCATAAATAAGTAATTAATGCATTTCAAGCCAATCAAAACCTGCAAACCCTAAGTAGCCTACAAAATTAAAACATCATAAATTTGCCATAATTAGATCAGTCTACATGTGTTATATCATGATGATAGAGTTATTCAAAACGCGCGTATGAATTTTTTTTTTTGAACGGCGTGGGCTTAACTGTCAAGTCCCAACAGGGGAGGCTTGTATATCAGTCTACCCAAACAACCCCCAACGAATTCGAAATCTGCAGAGGGTGTTCCTGGTTTTTTATGAAGTGCACCTTACAAAATTCGAACCCATGACCTCCACAGAGGGAAAACCCTTCTGACCACCAAGGCAGAACCTTGATAAAACGTATGAATAAATGATGCCGGTACAGACCTTGGTGTGAGTAAAAGAGTCCAGTTCTCCAACTGTAAATGTGGTCTCCTGGCTTGAGTTGATGTCGATCAACTCGGTTAGTAATAAGATCCAGCATTTTGATTGTTTATTGAAGATGTGGAACTTTGATTCTAGGGTTTGGAAGGACAAGTGTAATTATAGTGATCTCTCGGCCCTCGCTTTCGGAGACGTACTCTATCCACACACCAATGAGAATCTATCCCGACACCATTATGCAATGTCTGCCTACTAATGTGACATAATTAAGTGTTATTTCTTAAATTATCTTATGGTAAATGTTTTTATAAAATAATTTATCATAATAAAAAATTATTTTAATTGTTTCAGAAAAAAACAATTTCTTTAATTAATTTTTATTAACTATAGCCTTTTAAATTAGGTTTTTTTTTACATAAGTGTTTTATAAAAAACGTTTTTTAATTAGTTTTTTTAAACCATAACCTTAATTTTGTTAATTCTTTTTAAATTAAATAAATAAGGATTAAATATTCTGTGCAACGAACTATATATGAAAGAGGACCTAAAAGTATAGCCATTCTTAGAGAACCTGGTTCATGTGCTAGTACTACCAATAGACATATGCCTAATTCCTGAACTATATGTGAAAGAGGACCTTAAAGTATAGCCATTCTTAGAGAACCTGGTTCATGTGCTAGTACAACCAATAGACATATGCCTAATTCCTGCACAAGCAATAGCACAGATGCCAAATTCCTGCACTAGCAAACCTTCAACGGAGGAGCATCAAGTGGGCTGATAGGTAACGAATTTAGGTTCATAAATCGGCACTTAAAAGATTTTCAAGAACAGTATTAATCTTGGTGTCACCAATAACACGTAGGAACCGTTCGTCAAAACATAAAGACTAACACTTATATAAATTCCAATTACAATACAAGAAATAAAGAAAGTAGTAATACTTTTACACTTGAAATGAAAGAAAAGTACAAAACAGTAAAACAAATACAGAATTCGTGAACGAGGCTTCATGTTTAACATGGGTCCCTTAAAACAAATTCCGAGTCTCCCAAGAAAACTCGAATGTTTCCCGCGGTACAATGGCCGAAGCTGTGTGTACAGCCGGGAAAGACTCTAAATCTAAAAGAGTACCTTGAGAAATAAAGAGTAGAAGTCAGAGAGTTTTGCTATTCATTTTAGTTTTTTGATTGTCTGATTCAGTGTATTGAAATGTCAAGCATGAGTTGGTATTTATACAAGAAAAAGAATCGTAAACGTAAAACCATCCGACCTGGCGACTTATCCGAACCACAATCCTAAACGTCCGATCTCAACTCCAACATGGTAATTTCATCTTCAAGTTGATCATGAGACACATTATCCAGTAATTTGAAATTGTTGCTTCTATTACACAAATCCACTCCTACAAAGGATTGAAATTTATTTGAATAATAATAAAAAAAATACCTTGTTAACTCGATTAGGATTTGTAATCCACTCCCCTTTATCTTTTATTCCCGAAATAGCCATTCTCTTTCATTTTTTCTTTAATAAAGCGTTAATTTTTTTTGAGTTTTCATCCCCTTCCAAAGCCCACTTATACTTTAATTTAGACTCCAAATCTTTATTCTCCCGTTGGATATGCTTCGCTAGCCCATCTAACACAACTTTCCTCTCAATAAACACCACTTCATCATTAGATCCTTCTATTAGAGATTATATTATTATTGTTATTTATTATTTAGTTTGCATGTTTATTGTGTTTAGTCTTTGGTCAAGGAGAGGTTCCACTTTAGTAGGAGAGATTTGTGGATCATCCTCTTATTTATCGATTGTATCTGTTCATTTGGAATTCAAGGAAATCAATTGAATTCCCAAAGTTAACATGGTAATCAGAGCCACCAAATCCTAAATTTTTTTTTTAGCATCATCATGGCAATCCCTGAAGCCTCATCTGCCGGCAACCAAAACCAGCCGAAAAAACCTTCATTGCATCCGGCTTACACTGTAACCAATATCAACAACAAAATCCGCACTTTAGACGGCAAAAAGGTAACATATTCGTCATGGGTCAAGCTGTTCAATCTTCATGCTCGAGCTTACAAGGTTCTGCACCACATCGACGGCACCGCTCCGCCGGAAGATTCCGACCCATCGTTTGCAGCCTGGTCCGAGATTGATGCACTCATTCTCCAATGGATTTACAGTACCCTTTCTGATGACATCTTGGCTCGTGTTCTCTCTTTCGATCTCACAGCCCGAGCCGCTTGGGTTAAAATACATGAGATCTTTGTCAATAACAAACAAGCACGTGCTATCACCCTTGAAACCAAATTTACCAACACCACTCTTACTTCTTGTGCTTCCTTTGATGACTACTGCCAAACCTTAAAGGATATTGCTGAACAATTACGTGATGTCGATCAACCGGTGTCCGACACTCGTCTTGTCATCCAAATGGTACGTGGTCTTCCTATTGAATATGACACTATTGCTGCGATCATTAATGAAAAGAAACCTACTTGGGAAGTTGCACGTGGCATGATTGAAGACGAGCAAAGTCGTATTGCGGCTAGGTCGAACAACAACCGAGACACGGTTCTTCTACATTCTACTAATCAGCCTTCATCCGATGAAAACAAGTCTCCATATCCCAATGGCTATCATGGTAAAAATTATGACCCGGCAAAGGCGGCTCGTGGCCGTGGAGCTCACACTCGCGGTGGTCGAAACGGTGGCACAAACAGGAATAACTCGTCACAATCTGGCCGTGGATCCGGGCATTGGGGTACGTCGTACAACTCTCCATTGAACACACATAACAATTATCATTCTGGTACACCTCCTGCATCACCACAACAGTCGTGGTTTGCCCATACTCAACATTATAATCAACCTAACTGGACACCACCACCCACCCCCTACCCATCCCAACCAGCCCCGTACCACCCCCAACCCAACAACAACCATCAGCCGTCTCCTCATCAGGCCCATCTGGCCCATCAGCCCCCACCCGGTTTCTCTCAGCAGCCCGGTAATGCGTTATGCCCTTCGGATATTGGCGTTGCTCTCTCCAACATGACACTAAACTATTCGGATCCGCACTGGAACATGGACACCGGGGCCTCGTCTCACATCACCTCGGATCAAGGTACAATTCTTACTCCTTCTTTATTACCTCCAAGTCCTATCTTTGTCGGCAATGGTCAGCGTTTACCTGTTACGGGTTCCGGGCATGGCTTATACATCCTCCTAAACAAAACCTACAAACTTAACGACATTGTTCATTCCCCTAATGTTATCAAAAAATTGTTATCTGTACGAAAATTTACCATCGATAACCAGGTTTCTATTGAGTTTGATCCTTATGGTTTTTCTTTGAAGGACCTCAAGGATGGATGCCTCCTTTCCCGCCACAATAGCAGCGGAGACCTCTACTCGTTCACCAAGCCGGAGTTCAGTTTGCTCGCATCCACCGCGCATCAACCTTGGCATGCTCGTCTCGGTCATCCCGGAACGAACGTGCTTCAACATCTTCAAAGAACTTCTAGTATTTTATGTAATAAAGCTATTGACTTGTCTATGTGTCATTCATGTCAAGTGTCAAACAGTAAACATTTACCTTTTGTTGATTCTGTTTCTCGTACGTTTAAACCGTTTGATATCATTCACTGCGATTTGTGGACGTCCCCTATTGTTAGCAACTCCGGTTATAAAAACTATATGGTTCTTGTTGACAACTTTACAAATTATGTGTGGGTTTATCCCCTCAAATTTAAATCAGACACATTTACCACTTTCGCCAAATTTCACAAACTTGTTCAAACTCAATTTCAATTACCTATTAAAACATTTCAATGTGATTTGGGCGGGGAATTCGATAATAACAACTTCAAAACATTTGCAAATCAAAATGGTCTTCTCTTTCGTTTTTCGTGTCCTCAAACGTCTCAACAAAACGGTCGGTCCAAACGGATGATTCGTCGTCTCAACGACGTCATTCGTGCACTTTTGGTTCATGCTCATCTTCCACCTCAATTTTGGGTTGAGGCTCTCCACACCGTTGCATACTTACACAATATTTTACCCACAACTCGCCTTCATCTAAACACACCCGCCAACGCCCTATATTTCCGTCAACCCACTTATAATCACATCCGTATTTTTGGGTGTGCATGCTACCCAAACATGTCCGCTATGCAACTTCACAAACTCTCTAACCGATCCACTAGATGTGTTTTTCTAGGCTACCCGTCTGATTTTAGAGGTTACCGTTGTTACGACCCCATAACCGGACGTGTTCATCTTTCACGTCACGTAGCCTTTGATGAAAACATTTACCCTTTCAAAGAACTACCCTCTACAAACTCCTACCAATTTTTAGATGACCCCACCCCTATTACTCCTCAATTTTTCCCAAACTCCTTCACTCCTGTATCTAACCAAACATGCCAACCTAACATCTAACCACCTACCTCAAATCCACCTACTGCCCACATTGACACAACACACGTTGAACCTATTCCTACACCCAACCAAAATAATACTATAAACTCAACCCCACCTTCCACATTACATGAACATCCCATGCAGACACGTTCCAAGGATGGCATCTCCAAACCAAACCCCAAATATAATCTTGCTGCCACCTCCAACATTTCTCCTATTCCCAACTCTCATATTAAAGCCTTATCGGACCCTAACTGGCTACGCGCCATGAATGATGAATATAGTGCTTTGCAGGCTAATAATACTTGGGAGTTAGTTCCTTGACCGGTTAACTGCCCGGTAATACGTTCGATGTGGTTATTTCGTCACAAGTTTAGTTCTAATGGCACTTTGGAGCGGTACAAAGCTCGTCTCGTATGCAACGGAAAGTCTCAAACAGTTGGCATTGACTGCACGAAAACATTCAGCCCGGTTGTCAAACCGGCGACAATTCGGATTGTTTTATCATTAGCGGTTTCTCGTTCATGGCCAATTCACCAGCTAGACGTCAAAAATGCTTTTCTTAATGGCCACTTACAGAAGACTGTTTATATGCTTCAGCCGGCTGGGTTTGTCAACCCTGCTTATCGAATCATGTTTGTCGTCTCAAGAAGTCGTTATATGGATTGAAACAAGCGCCGAGGGCTTGGTATACTAGATTTTCGACTTTCATCACATCTTTGGGGTTTCGTCACAGCATGTGCGACACCTCATTGTTCATTTACCAACATGGGCGGAATCTAGCTTACCTCCTCCTGTATGTCGACGACATTATCATCACGGCTAGCAACACCGATCTTCTCAACAAATTCATTGACAAATTATCGGCTGAATTCTCGATGACTGACTTGGGATCACTTCGTCACTTCCTCGGCATCACCGTTACTCGTGATCATCAATCGTTGTTTCTAGCTCAGTCGCAATATGCACGTGATATACTTCATCGTGCAAACATGACCGCTTGTAAACCGTGTCATACACCGGTTGATACCTCCGCCAAACTTAGTGCCACCGATGGGAACCCTCTTCCGGACGGAACGTTATATAGAAGCCTCGCCGGTGCTCTCCAGTATCTAACTATTACCCGTCCCGACTTGTTATATGCGGTGCAACAACTTTGTCTTTTCATGCATGCACCAACAGACACTCATTTTGCATTCATGAAACGGGTCTTACGCTACATACACGGCACCATCGATCTCGGTCTACGACTGTCCGCTTCTCCAAATCTCTCCCTTGTGGCCTACTCGGACGCCGACTGGGGGGGTTGCCCGGATACTCGTCGCTCCACCTCGGGCTACTGTATATTTCTCGGTGACAATTTGATCTCTTGGTCATCCAAACGTCAACCAACAATCTCTAGATCAAGCGCGGAAGCGGAATATCGGGCTGTTGCTAATGCGGTAGCCGAAGCCACATGGATTCGCAACCTTCTCCTTGAATTGAACACTCCACCTCCAAAAGCCACTGTTGTGTTTTGTGACAACATCTCTGCCGTTTACCTGTCCGGGAATCCCGTGCAACATCAACGTACAAAACACGTGGAAATTGACATCCATTTCGTTCGCGAGAAGGTTCAACTTGGCCACATTCGTGTTCTTCATGTCCCCGCTCCCGAACAATATGCTGACATATTCACAAAGGGCTTACCGCGATACCTTTTCGAGACTTTCAGGTCCAGCTTGAACGTTGCTACGTATCCACGCTCAAGCTGAGGGGGACTATTAGAGATTATATTATTATTGTTATTTATTATTTAGTTTGCATGTTTATTGTGTTTAGTCTTTGGTCAAGGAGAGGTTCCACTTTGGTAGGAGAGATTTGTGGACCATCCTCTTATTTATCGATTGTATCTGTTCATTTGGAATTCAAGGAAATCAATTGAATTCCCAAAGTTAACACCTTCTTCAATTATGCAATCAAGCTCTTTCAATTTGGCTTCCAAGTCAACTTTCTCATCTTTAGATTGAACTCTCATTACCCCCACCCAAGTTTTCACTCTCTCTCTAATTAAGGAGCTTCAATCTATTTTTAAGTTTAATTAGACCAATCCCAACCACCTCCTCTTTCCATGCATCCTCTACCACCTTATCCAAACCTTCCCGAGTAAGCCAATAATTATAGAACTTAAAAGGAATAGGACCATACTAAACCAACTTAGTCCTCAACATTATAGGTCTACAATCCGATAATCTCTCTGGCAAAACCGTGGCCTCCAACAAAGGCATGACTTCCAATAATTCATCTGAAACAAGGAATCTATCAAGTTTGCTTAACTTTTTACCCAAATAGTCCAGCCGAGTAAATTTGAACCCTCCCATAGGCATATCAAAAGCCCCAACCTTGTCAATAAAAGAATTAAAGTGCATCGCATTCACCTTTGAAAAAACAGATCCCATTCTGTCATATTGCTTCCTACATGAGTTAAAAACTCCAAAAACCCGGATTGTTCCTCTTAAATAACACAATAGAATCATATAATTTTACCTTTTCATTTTGAGGCACATAAATGTTCACCATAAAGACTTAACCCGCCACCCTCGACCAATTCCCTTCCACGATTAACACATTTTCAAAGCAAAATGTACTAGATTTCTTAAACACCGAAGAGTCCCGGATAGAAAGAATCCCTCCTGATTTCCCCCTAGCATTTACCGAGGCAAAATCGATATGAGCATTCCCCCATAACGACAGACAAATTAATTGAAGTCGTTCTCGTTTCTTGAACCCCCAAAAAAATTAACCCAGACAAAATTGAAGCTAATCAATTTCTTTTTTCCACGTTCCCCAACCCACAAATATTTTGAGAGAGAATAATCATTGATCTACCTTCCAATCCCACCTGTCAAATTTTTAATATCTTTTTTCCGACACTTCGATCTTGTAACCAAGGACCTTACCCAATTCTATATACTCTGAAAAACTTTGAACAAAAGAAAACCCGACCACTAACCTCCTTTACCCTTGAATTTGAATCTGCCCTTTTTACCCGGGATCGAAACGCTTTTCCTTGCCACCATTAGTACTCAAGCTTGTAATCAGACTAGGAAATCTCTTCCCATCAAGTCCGGAGGAGGCGATGGTGTTTCCGACTCCTGATCATCATATCCTTACTTTTGGCTTCCAAATTACCCTTTTCATTCCTTAGTCCACTAATATCACCCTCCTGAAACTTACCTTCCAAACCCAAATCATTTTCCTTTCGCCTCTTCAATTCATCGTCAACAGATACGTCAGCACAAGAACCTTCCCAAGAGTCTACATCTGATCCTTGTAGCCGAATAATCGATGGGGAAAATTCATTAATCTCTACCACGTACGTAACATCCTTGATGGACTTTTTCGTTAATTGTCGAATTAGTTCTCACGCAAACTCTTCTTGAGACGGTTTAGCCGGCACTTTTTTTTCCAGTTTGGCTCGATTTTAGCCGGCTATTTGACTTTCCTTAGCCGGCTATTTGAATGGTCATAGCCAGCTATTTGAATGTTTATAGCCGTCTATTTTTCTTAAAATAAACACAACAATCATATAATAAGTAGTCAAATACAATCTAAGTTTAATATCTTAAAATAAACACAATAATCATATAAAAAGTAGTGATCAATAATTATTACGTACGTTTAAATTATGAAATTGCGAGAACGAATGCTTGGTTAATTATTTGATGATCTCTTGAAACATGTACTAATTCAAGCATCCTCAATAATTTCATATAAAAAAATTACTCCATGAATTTAATTTCTTGATCGATGTCGTTTGGTCGGTCAAAAATTATGATTTAAATATTAAGTGGAAAGTCAAGTCGTCTCCACGAGAAATTGGTGGAAAGTTCAATTTTTATGTGAATTGGTTTTAGTTTAGGAATTACAAACTTTGATTCTTTATTTAAAATTCAATTTAGAGAGAAGCAACCTCCTCCAAACTTTAGGCTCTAGGTTTCACACAAAACTTAGTTGTTTAATTAGACACCACATAGACATAGTGTTGGAAAATAAGTTAACATGGCTGTTGAAGACAGGTTCTTATCAGCAAACCTATATGAATGGTTTTGTCATACACCAGTACAATTCAATTACCCAATTTATTAGTATCAAGTTAACCCCCTTTAGTCACCCAACCCGTTTCTAGGTTTTGTCATTAACCGAACGTGATTGTAAAGAAGGAACTCAAAACACAAAGATAACTTGTTTAAATTAACCAATTGATCGCGTTGTCAAGGTCAGTAAAAAACAATTATAAAACTTAATCCCTAGCTAGCTTAAACTATAGTATAGTGAAATAGGGTGTCGTATCCACAGGGAATTAATGGACAGTGTTGTTTAAGAACACTGTTCGGATTCAGATTAAAAAGCAATTAGCTTTAAAACTTTGAAGACAATTGAGAGAAAACGGACCGCTTCCGGGTTCAGATTGCAAGTTCGATGATTACTGATTTGTACTTCTTGGAAGTTACATAGATATAACTCGTTTTATTATACTTGACAAATAATTGAAAATCAAGATAGTGACTGCGCTGAGTAACGATTAAAAAACCTGATACTTGATGTGTATGGAATTGTATATATATTTTAATAAAGATTTTTTCACAATTAGTTTTAAAACGGGTTTTCACCAAAGACTAATCACACACACACCGGGCAGTGTACCCGTCGAATGACAATATAGTAAAGGTAAGAACCGGATATCAATCCGTGGACACGGTGGAATGCGATAATAAACCGGGACTAAAATTCAATCAAGTATGGGTAAAAGATATTTAAGTTGATTTTTTAATTAAACTAATATACAAGAATATAAAACTAAACTAAGAACACAAGTCAAACAATCAAGGAAAGAATATCACTTCGGTCTCGAATCCGTTTAGTAAACACCCAACAACAACTATGGATACATGGCAAATACACGAAACATATGTTGACTAAATTCTCCTCAAAGACATCTAATCAAATGACTATTCGGGAAGCTAGAATGAATTATACAAACTAACCACCTAAAATCATACAATGAAGCTCACGTGCTATGAATACGTCAATGTTTAATAAAGATTGAACTAGCTTCCTGTCAAGGTTGGCTAACTCAACAACTAGTTGAAAAGATTACACGAATCAACACATAACCCACCTCAAGTTGATTAAAGTAAACAATAACATGCACTTCCTCAACATACAATGTTCATATCAAGATTACATAAATTAGAAGATTGCGTCAGCAAGTCCTAGATAAACATAATACTAAATATGACACACCATAACAAGCACTTTGTCTTTTCAAACACAAGCACAAGGATGCACATTCAAGAGTTTTCAACCATAAACAAGACTTCATCCACCATTCCTAGTCAAAAGCCATAAATTAGCATACATACATACACTAATCAATGAATACATGCATAAACCATGGGTTTTCCAACATACAAAGCCTACACATATACAAGTCTTGCAAACAATATCAACTCCAAAATACACAATATCATTGAAGAATAATCATACCATTGTTATAACATTAACATAAACTATGCCAAAAATCCATAAATGTTGTCAAACGTTACTAAACTTCATCTAAACCAAAGTGATATCAAGAGTTAGCTCATGGTGAGCATAAGAACAAGAACAAAGAAAGAAAAAGTTACAAGACTCATGAAGAAATGCAAGAATCAAACCAACTCTTCCAAGCTAGATGATGATGATGATGATGATGATGTATGGTGATCCTCTTGATGTTGTAGTCCTTCCTAGAAGCTTGAAATATGGCTAGAAACAAGGAAATTAGGAGCACAAAACAGTGCTCAGGGCCCCAACTCTCCAGGTCTCCAGAATTCTGATGTGAGAAAACTTCTGATATTTATAGAACAAGGGAGGCACGACCGTGCCTGTCATTGGGGCGCGACCGTGCCTGGTGATAAGCACGGTCGTGGGATAGGTGGTTGACCGATCTGCTTCTTTCATTGGCTCTCTTTCTTCGAGGGAGTACGGCTAGTCAGACTCACGGGATTACATGCGACCGTAGGGGTGTTGGAGCACGGTTGTGCTCGAGAAAGTGCCTTGGCACGGTCGTGCTAGGTACGGGGCGCGACCGTGCCTAGGGTTTCCTGGCTTGGCGCGGTCGTGCCATGTAGGGGGCACGATCGTGCCTCTACCTCAGAAACCCTAAAAACTTCATCTTTATCCTGGAATTCCCATGTTTGTTCACTCAGCTTCACAAAAACCTACAAATTGGAAATGAAACAAATAAGTGTCTAAACATTGGAAATAACCAAGAATTGATCGTGAAATGAGAGAAGTTTTGTGCCGAAAAGATGTGTAATTTCAAGCACATCAATACTTGACACAGATTTAAAACTCAATAATCAATCACCAATTTAGAACATCAGATCTAGACACTCAATGATTCACGATAGAAAACCAAAAATTGATGAATATATTAAATATAAGACAAACCAAATTGTTTAATCAAACATAAGAAACCAAAGTATTAAAACAATAAATGATTACAAGAATCCTAAGCCAAATCAAGTATGATTCATAAACTATGACTTACAAGAAGATCCTACACCCGAAAACGACACGAAAGAACTAGCCGCTCATCGACATCATCATTGATTCTTCAATAGTTGGTGTAACTCGATCTAGCATAAAAAAACACAAAAAGATTTGAACTTTTACTCTGGAAATCGCCTCTGAAAAGCTCCGGGACGAATAGATGCAAGTTAATTTGATTATGGACTCCTCAATGGCTTATAATTGGAATTAGGTTAAATTTGCCGATTTTAGAATTCCTCGCGTACCGCGAAGCAAACCCACCCAGTCTTCGCGTACCGCGAAAGACAAATTAATCAGGCAGGCTTTTAGAGGCCCTCGCGTACCGCGAAGAACCTAAATTCCACATTTTTTACTTTTACTTCTTCGGGGCCCGTGTATGCTGCTTTCCTCTTGATTTAAACTCGTGTTTTCTCGCTCACTTAGCATATTAAAGCTGTAACACTCAAAAAAACACCAAATGCACATAAAACAGACTCGAAATACAAAGCTAAACAATTAAAACCTATACAAAACGACTCTTATACACGGGATATTTAGCAACACATCACATCCCCACACTTGACCTTTTTCGTCCCGAAAAAGAATTATGCAATGGAATCATAATCGAAAAACTTGCTTCATACTTAACAACTTAAATCATACTAACACGTTAATTGTAACAATCGGTATTTCGATCCGATTAAACCCAACCATCGACTCTCGAGCCCCCAATTCTAAGATCTATAATATTATTACCAAGCAATCAGTTAGTCTGCGGGTCTCACACTCAGAAAGCTACAACTCTGCCTACTCCCACCTTAAGGTCATGCTTAGGCACGGGATAAACCATATAGATTTTCCCACCACTATAAACACGAATTTATATGTTTTAAAAATTATGGATTATGGATCTATGGATGAATGATTCGAGCTTTGATTAACATTTTATGAATAAATCTCACCCAGTGGTGTTTCAATCAAGCTGGAACTCGATGTGTGACACGTAGGTTGCAGTTTTAGCTTTGAAGTACATAAGATTCAGTTTAGTGGTGTATCCCTAAGTCGCCATCCCGGAGGGTAATAAATAAACCTAACTTAGATATCCTGAATATTGATTACTTAAGTCTAGCCCATGGGTGTTTCAACCAAGTCGCTATACCGGAGGGTAACACGTAGGCGAAACCTAAGCTTTCAATTTAATTAATTAAGCTCATGCAATGATGGATTATGAAATGCGGGCGCCACCAACTTCCGGATTTATTCTCATAAAAAGAAAGCGGTGTGCCAAGAATTTTAAAAAATTATAATTTTTTGTTTATAGTGTTACCTATCACCCTACATTGACAGTTTCGACCTTACCGACACACCTAAGAACAAAATATCCTGAATTAATTATTCATTTAACCTAGATACACTATCAGGATATTTAAGCTCTTAAGTCGGTTGGGCCTACCAAAACGTTACAAATTCGACGCGCTTTTTATTATTTTTTTATTCAATTCACACTAGCATAGTTTCCAATTATACCTATCATTTTTCATGTGATTTCAAAAAATTCTAATCCAGGGATATTTTTGAAATTTTTTAATTTTTATGGATTTTTGAAATTTTATGACTCAAACTACAGACCTGGACTAAGGTCTCCCCTCCCCACACTTAAACTTTACATTGCCCTCAATGTAGAAAGAGCGAAACTAAAACAAAAGAAAAAGACAAAAATTAAGAAAACATAGCCGGACAACGACGTATAGCATTTCATTCGCGATCGACGTTAAAATCTCTGCTATTGGGCTGCCTTTTAAAATAGAATGAAAGTTAGCTCGGAATATCACCACCCGAATGGAGATTGAGTATGGGTGGATCAATCAAAACCTACAAAGATAAACTCAAGCACCCACAAGCGTCATATCGACTCAATATACGACTCAAAAGAAATTAAAAGACCCGACGGACTTGACTAAACTCAAAAATTACAAAAATGAAAAATAGGGAAAAACGCCCAAAATTTGGGTTCTTCGCGTACCGCGAAGACCAACTTCTCACTCTTCGCGTACCGCGAAGAGTTAAAAGTCAGCCGGCCACGGCCATATTAGGAATCCTTTGCGTGTCGCGAAGAACTCCTTGTGGGCTTTCGTGTACCGCGAGGGACCCTCCTTAACAGAAAGAAAAGATAATTTTTTGAGTTTTTGTCTTAGAAAAATTTTCAACCTCTAAAACTCAAAATTTTCAACTTTTTCCAAAACTTGTTCTAACACATTATTTATGTTCTTACATACCTAGAACGTCATTTGTGGTGGTTTTCCATGCTTGTATGGCTCCAAATCCCTGAGAAAACTTAAAAAGACGCAAAAACATATCGAAAACACTAAAACTAAGACTCACGACTCTTCAAACTCTACACACGGTATCCTACCCCCCAAAAAACGAAGATAAACCTAACTCACTTTCATAGGAATCACGAATGCATTTAGCGTATGCATCAAGCCATTTAAACCCCTCGGTAGCCCGAGTGGACGAGTTTAGTCTCATGAGGGTTTCTAGATAACACACCCACAACGTTCATTTAATCTAGATACGAAATTAAGCTAACTAACCTTAGGTTGCCTCCTAAGAGCGCTAAGTTTAACGTCTTTAGCCAGATGCGGTGCACCTTACTTGGGTTATTCATATGCCGATGCGTGCATTACAAAGCTGACAGATTCTTCCATGGTGTCATTGATTTCATTTGCCTCTAAGTAGGGCTTTAGTCTATGCCCATTCACGACCTGTTTGAAGTGGTCATCAAAGTCCTCGATCTCTACCTCCCCAAATCGTCCCACTTGGATGACCAAGTATGGACCCATCCATTTACTCTTCAACTTTCCAGGGAATAACTTCAGTCTTGAGTTGTATAGCCACACCTTCTGGCCTACTTCAAACTCCTTCTTCAGTTTTGAATCATGCACTGCTTTCATTTTTTGCTTTGTATGCAGATGCACATTCGTAAGCTTCATCACTTAGCTCTTCTAGCTCGCACAGTTGCAACTTTCGCTCTTTACCTGCATTATTATACTCCAAGTTAACAGATTTTACAGCCCATAAAGCACGGTGGGCTATCTCAACCGGCAGATGACATCCCTTTCCATATACTAGTCGGTAGGGTGTGGTACCAATCGGAGTTTTGTAAGCGGCTCGGTAGGCCCATAAAGCATCGCTAAGTTTGGTAGACCATTCCTAACGATCACGCCGTACCGTTTTTTGTAAAATCTCCTTAATTTGTCTGTTAGACACCTCCACTTGCCCACTTGTTTGTGGGTGATATGGAGTGGCAATCCGATATACCTTTTTTGCAATTTACGAAATTTAAAATTCTTGAAATGTGAACCCACATCATTGATGATCACACGAGGGACACCAAACCTGGAAAATATGTTACTCTGCATAAACTTACACACCACCGTATAATCATTTGTCTTGGTTGTGATTAATTCAACCCATTTAGAAACATAATCAACGACCACCAAGATGTACAAGTGCCCCAAAGAATTAGGGAAGGGGCCCATGAAGTCTATGCCCCACACATCAAATATGTTGACGACCATGATTGGTCGCATTGGCATCTCATTACGCTTGGTGATGCTCCCCAATTGTTGACACCGTACACAATTCTTCACAAACTTTGTTGCATCCTTGAAGATTGTGGGCCAAAATAACCCACAAGTTAGGACCCTATGTCATGTTTTATGTCCACTGAAGTGCCCTCCACATGCATACGAGTGTGCATGTTCTAATAAGTACTGGACTTCACTCCCAGGTACACAACGTCGAATCATCTGATCTGCCCCAACCTTGAACAAATCTAGTTCATCCCAGATGTACTGCTTCACTTGAGACATGAAGTGCTGCCTCTTCTTCTTTGCCCAATCTTCTGGAATCTTACATGTGGCCAAATATTTGACAATATTAACATACCAAGGGTCAGTAGAAACACTTAACAACTATTCATTTGGGAAAGTTTCCCCGATTCTTTCAGTAGAATCACTCTCGGTATTAACAACCCTTGACATGTGATCTGCCACCACATTCTCTGTGCCTTTCTTGTTCCGGATCTCTAGGTTGAATTCCTACAATAGTAATACCCATCTGATCAACCTAGGCTTGGCATCCTTCTTCTCCATCAGATACTTCGCGGCCTGTGATCCGAGTACACGATCACCTTGCTTCCCCAACTGAACTTATCAAGAGCATACACAACAACAAGTAACTCTTTTTCAGTAGTAGTATAGTTCAATTGTGCCCCATCCAGAGTCTTGCTGGCATAGTAAATTGCTATCGGTTTCTTATCCACCATTTGCCCCAAGACTGCCCCGATTGCAAAGTCACTTGCATCGCACATGATTTCAAAAGGTAGTGGACAATTAGGTGCTTGCAAGATCGGGGTGTCTACCAAATTTTCTTTTAAATCATTTAATGCTTTTAAACATTCTTCATCAAAAACAAATGGGACATCTTTTAAGAGTAAATTGCATAGTGGTTTTGTGATTGTGCTAAAACCCTTAATAAACCGGCGGTAAAATCCTGCATGCCCTAGGAACGATCTTACCCCTTTAACATTGGTAGGGGGAGGTAGTGTTGAAATTACTTATATTTTTGCACGATCTACCTCCATCCCCCTACTTAACACAATGTGTCCCAAAACAATTCCCTCCTACACTATGAAGTGACTCTTTTCCCAACTTACGACCAGGTTTGTTTCGTCACATCTTTTCAATACTTTGGTTAATTGTTCTAAACAAGTTTTTTAAATGACTGACTAGAGATTGAAAAGTCATCCATGAAGATTTCCAGAGAGTCCCCAATCATATCTGAAAAGATACTCATCATGCACCTTTGAAAGGTGGCTGGGGCATTACACAACCCAAATGGCATTCGCCTGAATGCAAAAGTACCATATGGGCAGGTAAACGTAGTCTTCTGTTGATCATCAGGATGAATAGCATTTTGATTATAACCTGAGTACACATCTAGAACGCAATAATATTTCTGACCTGGTAGTTTTTCAATGATTTGGTCAATGAAAGTTAAAGGAAAGTGATCCTTGGAAGTGGTCGTGTTCAACTTCCTGTAATCAATACATACCCTCCACCCCGTTACGGGTCGGGTGGCTACCTGCTCTCCATGCTCATCCTTTATGATCTGGATGCCTGCTTTCTTTGGTACGGTCTGTGTTGGGCTCACCCAAGTGCTTTCGGATATGGGATAGATGATCCTAGCATCCAACCATTTCAGGACCTCTTTCTTCACAACTTCCCACATGTTTGGATTTAGCCTTCTTTGTGCATCTCGTTTCGGTTTAGCATCCGGTTCTGTGATGATCTTATTCATCACAATTGAAGGACTGATCCCCTTTAGGTCTGTTATCGTCCACCCAATTGCTGCTTTATGAGCAACTAAAACCTCCATCAACGCCTTTTCTTGTGCCTCGATCAAGTTTGATGCAATTATGACCGAGAGAGTTTCATTCTCCCCAACATAGGCATATTTCAGATTCTTTGGTAGCTCTTTCAATTCCACTTGAGGTGGTGATTCCAATGACGGTTTTAGATGGGTGTCAATAGTGTTTGGCAGACTCTCTACCTGAAGTGTCCATGTAGGTCTTCCCTCTTTGATGGCACACACTTCCAATTGCTCCTCTTTAGCTTTTAGTTCACTCTCCAACTCTGCTTCTTTCCTGTTACACAAAACACACGGCTCCTTGGGCTCCTCCTCATTTTCATGAAGGATACACCCATCAATGATGCCCACGCTAAAGCACTCGTCAATGATTGAAGCATTAAAAGTACGGGAAAAAACATTTAAACTTATTTTTCTATTACCAAAGGCCATGTCGACTGTGCCTATCATGCAGCTTATGACACATTGACTAGTTTTCAAAAATGGCCTTCCCAAGATAACATTGGATTGGCTCCCTTTAGTCGGAGCTGCATAGTCAAGCACTAAAAAGTCGATCGGGTAATAGAAGTCTTCCACTTTCACTATCACATATGTCAATATCCCGCAAGCTTAAGAGTTAAATCTGCAAACACCATGGTGGTATCAGCTTTTTGTAGAGGACCAAAGTTTTATTGGTCGTACAAGCTTCCCGGTAAGATACTAACACTGGTTCCCAAATCCAGAAGTGCCTTATCAATTTTAAAATCTATGATTTGAATCTGGATTAAAGGCGGCCCTGGATTTTGGAGCTTTGGTGGAAGAATACCGGATAACACAACACTCACATTATCCATTAGATCAAGCTTTTTGGGTATCTTATGATTCCTTTTTTGAGTGCATAGATCTTTCAAATACTTGGCATACACCGGTACTTGTTTGATGGTATCTATTAAGGGGAGATTGATTTTAACTTGTCTAAAAATATCCCACATTTCATCTTGCTGTGGGCCCCTTTTATTAACCGGTTTAGATGGATCAACCAATGCTCTCGGTAACGGGATGGTATTATTCTCCACACCCGTCCCTTGAGCACTAGTGGATTCTTTAGAAGTGTTTGGTTTTTCAGAAGTTACTGTTTTCTTTGGTTTAGACGCAACAAGTACCGGTTCATCATCACTTTCCTCATCCACGTCTTCCACTAACCCTTCAACTAGCGGTTGTGGAGGGGCAACTTTGTTGTCATAAGTCTTACCACTTCGTAGGACACTTACCTGGATTACATGGGCATTCTTTGACCCCGAACCTTGATGTTGCGGGTTGGTCTGAGTATTACTTGGTAATTTTCCCAAGTCACGCCTTGATAGATCTTCTGCTAATTGTCCCACCTGCTTTGCTAGAGCACTCACAGTTTTGTCCCGGACTTCATTGTCCTTTTTAGCTCCTTGATAGCATCCATGAAAGCATTAAACTGGCTACCCCCTATGTCCTCACCTCCTGTAGTACCATTCTGCTGATTTTGTTGTTGATAACCCCTTTGATAACCTTGTTGGTACCCACCTTGATTACCTTGATTCCTTGGATATCCACCTTGATTGTACCCTTGTTGACGGTTTTGGTATTGCTGTTGTTGCGATTGTCCTCCACCCTGTACATTAGAACCCTGAAAATTAGGATTAAATTAATTAGAAGCATTACCATACCTAAGGTTTGGGTGATTTCTGAGTCCCGGATGGTAGTGGGTAGCAGTCATCTCCGGTTGTCTTCTCTCTCCATCAAGCTGACTCACATCTTCAACATTTCCTTGCTCCTTTGGTCAATTTGCTAACACATTCCTCAACTCCTCACATCCTTCACACACCAGATATGTTTGTGACACATTTGCCACATCTTTGCCACTCGGCTTACCAAGACGTGCCATCTGGATTACCATGGCATCCAACCTTTTCTGCATCTCATAATCCACTAACTTCGCAGATGCACTTGTCTTTGCTCTCGTGCTCGCATGAGCTTGCCTCTTAGATGCCACCGCCATCCTCTCAAGTATATCCCAATCAACATCCACATGGTTGGAGAAGAATGACCCGTTACTGGTGGAGTTCACGTCTCTAACATCCTCAGGCAGTAGACCATCATAGAATGCCTGGATCAGTTCCCACTTCTCTATACCATGATGTGGGCAATTTCTCAGTAAATCTTTAAACCTCTTGAAGGCTTCATAGAATGGCTCCCCCGACTATTGCCTAAAATCTCTTATTGCAGCTCTGGCCTCATTAGTCTTGTGTGGTGGAAAGTACTCATCCAAAAATTGTTGCTGAAGTTCTGCCCAGGTGGCAATACTAACAGACGGTAGAGAAAGGAACCATTGGTTTGCACGGTCCTTTAGTGAAAACCGGAAGAGCACCAGTTTCACCTCATCTATAGTGAATCCCTGACCACCTATAGTCCCACAAGTGGCCTCATACTCTGATAAATGTGTATAGGGCTCCTCAGAGAAGTGTGGGAGGATCCCTAAACAACCGGGTCTAATCTCAAATGCGTTCCCCCTACGAACCGGTGGAATCGAGGGGAAGCATTTAGGGCTAAGGCAGGGCGTAAGTGACTATCCACCCTTTGTTCATGCCTAGGGAAGGTCCTGTTTCTGGGCTGTTCCTCTTGATAATTTGGTCGGTTCACTTTAGGCTGCCTGCATCTGTTTTCTCTGTCAAAGTTGCCCAGGTTTCTCGGTTGATACCCATACTCGGCCCTTGGTGGTGGTTGTACCCAATTGTCCACCCCATTAACTCTTTGATTTCCAGGAGGGAATGCCTCCTCATGGTGTAGGTCATACCACGCTTCTTCTTTATCCCAATTCTCATGCTGAGAACCGTGCTCTGGCTTGTGACTTTGTCCCGTTGACAGATGTTCATTATCCCCAAAGTCTGAATAGCCCGGGTAGCTGTTGTATTGATGGTATTGGTTGACATGGAATGGTGGTAGTGGTTGTTGATTTTGTGGTGGTTGATTTGGAAAGAGGAGGTCTGGAAGTGGTGGGACTGGTCCTCTACCTTGGTTAGGATCTGGGTTTATGGGTTGATTTTGTGACATTCTCGGGTTGTCAAGTTTCTCCAAGATTGTCTGGACTGTGGTTTGTAGCTTTCTGTTGGCTCTAGCAACCTTCTCTATTTCTGTATCAAACAAAAGTGGTGACTTTCTTCCTGAGTTGCAAGTATGCATAAACCTGTGGACTGCACAAGTAAACACATAGTTACTAGCTCCGAACAAAAACAATCTAAACTAAAAACACTAAGCGCACATATTCCCCGACAACGGCGCCATTTTGATCGCGTTGTCAAGGTCAATCAAAAACAATTATAAAACTCAATCCCTAGCTACCTTAAACTATAGTGTAGTGAATTAGGGTGTCATATCCACATGGAATTAGTGGACAGTGTTGTTTAAGAAAACTGTTCGGATTCAGATTAAAAAGCAATTAACTTTAAAACTTTGAAGACAATTGAAAGAAAAAGGATCGCTTCCGAGTTCAGATTGTAAGTTTGGTGATTACTTATTTGTCCTTCTTGGAAGTTACATAGACATAGGTCGTTTCATTAGATTTGACAAATAATTGAAAATCAAGATGTGACTGTGCTGAATAACGATTGTAAAACCGGATACTTGACACAGATTTAAAACTCAATGATCAATCACCAATTTAGAACATCAGATCTAGACACTCAATGATTCACGATAGAAAATCGAAAATTGATGAATATATTAAATCTAAGACAAACCAAATTGTTTAATCAAACATAAGAAACCAAAGTATTCAAACAATCAATGATTACAAGAATCCTAAGCCAAATCAAGTATGAATCATAAACTATCACTTACAAGCAGATCCTATACCCGGAAACGACACGAAAGAACTAGCCGCTCATCGACATCATCATTGATTCTTCAATAGTTGGTGTAACTCGATCTAGCATAAAAAAACACAAAAAGATTTGAACTTTTACTCTGGAAATCGCCTCTGAAAAGCTCCGGGACGAATGGATGCAAGTTAATTTGATTATGGACTCCTCAATGGCTTATAATTGGAATTAGGTTAAATTTGCCGATTTTAGAATTCCTCGCGTACCGCGAAGCAAACCCACCCAGCCTTCGCGTACCGCGAAAGACAAATTAATCGGGCAGGCTTTTAGAGGCCCTCGCGTACCGCGAAGTTCTGCTCCTTGTTCTTCGCGTACCGCGAAGAGCCTAAATTCTACATTTTTGACTTTTACTTCTTCGGGGCCATGTATGCTGCTATCCTCTTGATTTAAACTCGTGTTTTCCCGCTCACTTAGCATATTAAACTTGTAACACTCAAGAAATACCAAATGCATATAAAACAGACTCGATATACAAAGCTAAACAATTAAAACCTATACAAAACGACTCTTATACACGGGATATTTAGCAGCACATCACCAATAAATCAATCCGTTCTGTTATTGTCAGAAACTAAACAGATATAATACATAAACAAATCGAGTTAAGTGTAAAACCTATACGAACTGTCCGTCTGGAGGAAGCCACAAGTGGTTTTAGCCAATCATAATAAACAAAGAATCAAATACTGTCGTTATAAAATTCTTCATTAAAAACTAATCAACTAAAATTCTTAATTGTAACATACAAATTAAATTAAAACTAAAACAATAAATCCTCTCAAATTCGGTCTCGATTGCAAAACCAAAGCCGTTGGCTTTCTATCTTTCCTAGCCGCCAAACAAAGAACACAAATAATTGTATTTTCTCGGTCAACGCAGCAGGAGGCTGCGTCACCTCCTAATTGCCGTGTGTTGCTTCCAGCCTTCCCCAAAATTGTGACCTGCTTCTTTTATTCCTCTCGTGGACCATGGCCAATTTAGTCCAATGGCTCAGTAGTGTTAATTTATATGTATTCGGCCGAAAATTTTATAGTTCCGGACACCCTGATAGGAAAAAAAATCCCGGTCCCCCTGCGGTTTTTTTCAAGCTCCGCCACCGGTTAAAAACATTTAATTAAATATAATTTGCACGTGTAAATCAACCGCTCATCATTTCTCACAAGGCTGGAAGTGTGAGGAAATTAAAATGAAAGAGAAACAAGGATTTTTAGAGCTAGTGCCGATAACGTATTGTAAATCAGAGTAAAAAAACTAAAAAGAAACTTATCATATTTCATTCAACTAATAACATAAGACGCTTACAACGTATATATATGAGAAACCCTAAAGCCCATAAGCATTTTGGGCTGGGCGACATTATAACAATATCAAGTACGTTCCCATCATGACTATCTAAACTACCTACACAAATGCACATATTGAAACTTAGCCTTAATAGCATCACCTCGCATACCAATATCAATCCACACCTGACCACTGCTTCCGGTAGGGACCAAAAGACTTGTCTTGCAATACAAAGCAAAATCCTCACAGTTGTTCGTGATCAAATTATACTGTCCAAATCTGTGTTCCAGGAGATGGTAGGCTCTATCGATCACATCTTGGGGTGGATCTGATGGTACAATGGTCATTGTGCCATGTCGTACTTTAAAAGCATGAGCAACTACACTCACTCCATACTTATAGCGATATAGTGATCCACTTCCAATGAAACTATCCAAAGAACAGACAAATACCGTTTTGCCTGATTGAGAAGATGAAGACGAAGAAATGCTCCATCCAGAACTAGAATTAGGAGTTTCTGGAGCGGTAAAATGGATAACCTTGTTTCCACCAATAAAAATACTTATATTAAAATTTTACCATACATAAATAAATATTTATTAGAAACATGATTAAAAAAAATGATCCATATTATAAGATACAAATGATAAACACGTATATTTAAAATAGTATTGACAATCAATCCCCTTCAAACCCCGAGTAGAGTACACATGCAGTTGAATATATATATATATATATATATATATATATATATATATATATATATATATATATATAAGGGAAGGATCATAAGAAAACTCATTGTTCATGAGAAAACCAAAAAACTACTTATTAAAGGTAAAAAAAAAATCATAACTCAAAATATAAATCAAAAACTAAAAAAATGGATAAGAAAGACCATGTTTCCCACGTCGTCTTCGTTCAAAAAAAAACTTGAAAAAATAGTGGGGTTAGCTTTTGGGTTTAGTTTAGCTTTTAGGTTAGGTTTTTGGAGGGGGATGGGGGGTTTAGGGTTTTGGGGGTGGGTTAGGATTTTTGGGTGTACTACACATATGCAGTACATTTAATGAGAAGTTTTTTGGTTTTATAATGAAAAATGAGTTTTCTCATTAACTCAACCCTATATATATATATATATCATAAATTTGTCATAATTAGATAACTTTAACCGTTATATATATTTCGAAATGTATGAATAAAATGAGATAAAATAACCGTGGTGGGCGTAAATGAATGCAGCTCTCCAAGTGTAAATGTGGTCTCCTGGCTCGATGAGAAAGATTCCCCATTTTGTTTGTTTATTGAAGATTACATGGAATTTTGATTCATGGGTTTGGAAGAGCGAGTGTAAATATAGTCTCTCTCATCTCATCGCTCTTGGCTTTGCTTCAGGCAATCTATCCCAACACCACTTTGATGATGCGATGCAATGCCTTCCTACTTATATGACATAAGTAGTGCTTTTTTAATTATTTTTTGAAAACTTTTTTTTTATAAAATAATGTTTTATAATAAACAAAAAATTTCTAATTGTTTTATAAAAACTTTTCTTTAATAAGTTTTTCTTAACTATAGCCATTTTTAAAAAAAAAATTACATAAGTGTTTTTTTATAAACTACTTTCTTAATAATCAAAAAATGTTTTTTTTAAAATTATTTTATAAAAACAAAACAAACAAACATACATAACCAGTAAATTTTACACATAGCAAAGGTATTGGTAAAGTATGGGAAGAATGGATTAAGGCAAACATTTTCTCAATCCTAAAAAGTTTTTTGACGTGTACGGTTTACAGTATAGGTGATCCAGATAAAATTATTTTAATTAAATATATAAGAATTGAAAATTTTGTATGACGAACTATGAAGGGGGTCTTAAAAGTGTACCCATTCTGGTCGTGCTAGAGAACCTGATTCCTGCACTAGAGACGCCTAATTCCTACACTAGCAAATCTTCAACAGAGGGGTATCATTTGGATTGATGGGTAACAAATTCAGGTTCATAAATTGGCACTTGAAAGAATTCCAGGAACATTATAACGAATAAAGGTTAAAAGTTAAAACCAAGGGCCAAGGGATGAATCAAGAAAAAAAATGCTAATTACTCTACAACACATTCTTAAAAAATGAAAACACTTCATTACTGAGATGCGTGTCCGCACAAGTAGAGGTGCACAAAAAGCGGTTTTTGAACCGAACCGGTTTCGAACCGGCCCGAACCGGTTTGGTCAACGCAAACACTAAACCGGTTTTGACCCAAACCGGTTCGGGTTAAACCGGTTTTGCAAGTATAAAATGTCGAACCTATTGAACCGGTTCAGGTCGGTTCTGGACCGGTTCGGGTTAGTGAACCGGTTTAAACCGGTTTTTTTTTTTAAAAAAAAAATTTAAAATAAATTAAAAAATATTACAACATTACAATACGAGAAAAAGAAAAACATATAGTTCAACGTTTATTCATATTGTAGGGGTTCGGAAATCACAAAACATTACAATATTAAACATTACAATACGAGAAAAAAATATATATATTTTTATTTTTTGGAGTTTTTTTGTTTAATATTAGCCGTCATTCTCGGAGTTACTAGTGGATCCTCGTAGTCTATCATCTTCGGCGAGTTCTTCATTTGTAAGTGGGCTCGCCAATCCTTGGTTAACCTCAGATTCGTGTATGAGTTCTTCAACTTCAATTTCTTCTTCAAGCGAAGCCCTATCTTGTCTCCTATCTACCGCATCCAAATGGTCTTTCAAGCAAATGCACATTTCCATTGCCGCGGGAGTGAGTCTAGTTCTTCGAATAGATAAAACCCTGCCACTAAGAGAAAAAACGGATTCCGAAGCTACCGTGGAAGCTTGGACGGTTAGTAAATCACGGGCCATGGCGGAAAGGACCGGAAAAGTAGATTCGTTTCCTTTCCACCAAGCCAAAATATCAAAGTCCTCAAAAACATCCGGACTCATAAATGATAAAAAGTTTGTTCCCGTATACCTTCCGAGTTCGCTACTCGGGGTGGACCCTCTAGCCCGTTTAGTAAATTCATTTCTCATTTCGTTATACAAATTTAAGTTTACATTCCTCGAGCTACTACTTGATGCGCCCGCGCCCATCGTATCATGTGGGGTTTGTGTTGTACCATATTTATGTAAATAAATATCAAACAAATCTTGCAAACATTTGTTAAAATAAGTTTTTGTTACGGTTGAAAAATGAATATCTTCGGAATTCAAATCCAAATCGTAAGTTATTTTATCAATCAAGGTTTCAACACCGTAAACATTAATTGTAGGGTTTAATGCGGCGGCACAAGTTATAACCGGAGGCATTTCTTTAAAATATTTAACAAATTTTTCTTTCATCGGTTTTATCATTGTCGTAAAAAGAGTATTTTTATTTTCAAGTTCGGCTAATTTGTTACACATTAGAAATATTTGTTTAAGAGCCAAGGGACTTGTGGGGTAATAAACCCCGGATAAAAAAGTAGTGGCGGTTTTGAAAACTTCGAGCAATTCGGTTAAATTTTCAAGAATGTCCCAACTCGTAGACGGAAAACTTTGAATTTTACGACGCGGTTTTGAGGAAAGCATATCATGAAAAATTGATAAAGTATCTTTTTGACGTATAGCACTATGAAACATTTTATAAGTTGAATTCCATCTTGTTGGGAGGTCCCAATTGGGACCTAAGCAAATCAAACCCGTATCGTTACATAATCTAATATATTCATGGTATCTTTTTTTACTACTACTAAAAACGTCTTTAAGCATGACTCGAAATGCATTACTTATTTCAATAACGGGTTCAACCCCAAGCCCGTCTTGCACGGCTAAGTTGATGATGTGTGCAATACATCGATTATGGAAAAAAGCGCCGTTGCAAATCGGATTATATTTTAATATTAATTTTTGAACCGCATTTGTATTATTTGAGGCATTATCAAAAGATATTGAAAATAATTTATTTTGTAATTTAAAATCGGTTATCACATCATCTAAAATGTGAAATAAATTTTGACCCGTGTGCGGATATTCAAACATATCAAACGCGATTGTACGTTTCATCATTTGCCACGTATTGGGATCAACCCAATGAGCGGTAACGCATATATATGAGTCGGGAATACCATGTGGAGCCGACCAAACGTCGGTGGTTAAGTTCACACCGGTTTCCAATTTTTCAAAACCTAAAATTAATTCTTTTTTTGCTTTTTTCCACATTTTTAGACAATCACGTCTAAGAGTACTACGACTTACTTGATGATAACGTGGTTGAAGGGCTTCTTGAATCATCCTCGTCGTGAGCGGGTTGTCGAAATGGTTGAACGGCAAACCTCTTTAAATAACTAATTTCGCCATTCTATCTCGAACAATATTTGGATCGAAGTTCCAAATTCCACCCTCGCTTGTCATAGATGCTTGACCCTCACCTGGAATATTCTTCAAACTCGGACACGATTTTTCCAGATGAGTTTTTAGAGTAGAATTTGATTCCTTTTTAAAAAAACCACCACATTTTTTGCAACGAGCACGTTCCAACTCGTTAGACAACTCACATAGATCGTAGTTTGACCAAATTGCGGGGTTCCTCGTTGTTGGTATTATTTTCACAACGCTAACTTCGTTAGAGGAAACACCATAACTTGAAGAACCTGCCATTGCGTTTTTTGAAATTTTTTGAGCGTTTTTTGAGCGTTTGAGAAGTGTGATTTAACCAAAACACCCACTACCTATTTATAATGTGTTTGGGGGTTAAAATGGGTCAAAAAACGGTCAAAAATTGGTCCCAACGGCTATATAGCCGTTTCCAACAGCTAGTTTTTTTTTCGACCGTTAAACCGGTTTCTCAAACCGGTTCACAAAAAACCGGTTGTAAACCGCTCGTCGCACAAATAGGTTAAACCGGTTGTAAACTGGCGGTTCGTATCGGTTTGAAACCGGTTCACACAAAACCGGTTATGGGGCGGTTCGGGTTCCGGTTCGGAACCGATTTGGATTTCCAAACCGGTTTTTTTGTGCACCTCTACGCACAAGTACCTCAATTCTCATTGGGAGGTCGAACCAAGGCATGGGCGGCCCAACCCACAAAATAGGGCCTCCATTTTTGGTCTTTGGGGCCTTATCTGAAAACCAATCGACAGGAAGTAGGGCGAGGAGACGAGTCTGGTGATGGAATCATGGAAGATCAATCGACATGTAAGGCCCCTTTCCCGGGAGGCCTCACGTATTGGATTTACTCATCAACACATAACACTTTAAACATAAGACATTCATTAACACAGCGGAAACGATTTAAAATCTCAACATACGCAGCGAAAACATAAACATGTCTAATACAATTTGACTTTAACATCAAATTAATATATAACATAAACATAATCGGGATGCCAGACACTGATCTTCGGGTAACTCTTCTCGCCAAGCCAAGCATCCACATCCATCAACTACACCTGCACTTAACTGATATGCATACTAAAAATCAGCAACGCTGAGTGAGTTCTAACGTTTACTTTAAATCAATTTTTACAAAAGATTTACTAATACATACATACTGCCCTTAAGGCAAAACTTTACATACTTCACTTTTCAAGAATAGTTTAAAACATTCATAAGGTATCCGTCAATTCCTTGTCACTGTTGGTACTGCCCTCGTGATCAATACCACTTAACCGTCAATTCTTATCACTGCTGGTATTGTCCTCGTGATCAGTACCACTTAACCGTGAATTCCTTGTCACTACTGGCATTGTCCTCGTGATCAATACCGCTTAGCATGTTGTTGTCCTCGTGATCAACAACTGGTATTGTCCTCGTGATCAATACCGCTTAGCATAGTTGGGTCCTCGTGACCCATTGATGTTGTCCTCGTGATCAACACCACATGACACGATGTTGTCCTCGTGATCAACACCGGGTATTGTCCTCGTGATCAATACCGCTTAACTAGTACATGGGGGATTGCGTGGTCCCCCGAGCAACCGCCGTCACTCATCCCAATTGTACAACTGTTAACGAGCCATCAAGACTCTTACTAATGGGTAGAACCCATATCTGGCATCTTGTACAAGTAACATCTGTCCCAAGGACCTTTATAACAGGTACACATTCCCGAAAGAAAACTGTTCACTTTATTGTTCATAAAACTTTCTGTAAATCTTGTTCATAACTTAACATGTATTATGCCTTTGTTTATGCATATAAAAATATAGTAAACGCTTGCCATAAATACCTTTGCTTTTACTGAAATATATCTTAACACATATATCATGCCTTTGTTTATGTATAATAAATATAGTAAACGTTTGCCAAATAATATATCTTGCTTTACTGAAAACATACTAGCACTTATATTATGCCTTCGTTTAAGTATATAGAAATATAGTAAACGCTTGCCATAATATAGATATACTTTCCTCAAAACGTACTTTTGCCTCTTTTAAACTTTTCACTAAAACATAGCTTTTCCTTCCAGTTTATAATATATAAAATATAATAAACGCTTTACACTAAGTATGCACACCACCCCTAAAGAAGGCAAAAAGGGGATTAGAACTCACCTGGTATCTTAGCTGCAGTGGTCTACTGGATCTAACACAATTTGAACAATCATAACAATTGACACGTATCAGACTTAACTCAACGCTAAATGGTTTCACCATTTCTGACTAGGCGAACATACTGACTTCACTAACCAGCTTGCTGCCTGCGCACTTAGTAAGTGCGCAGGGCCTTGCTCATGCGTACTTGACAAGTACGCAGAGCATTCTTCTTGCGTACTTGATAAGTACGCAATACCTGTTTCCTGGACAAAAATCTGAAATTCTTGCATGCTAACCCGATCATGCCAATCTTAGAATTTTCTTTAATCAAAACGTGCGGTTTCATTCTAGATGCTAGTTCTAAGCTTATTATCAGGTTTCATCCATAAAAACGTCTCCTATTTAGCTAAAACCCGAGAAACCTCAAAACGAACAAAAAATCAGATTATGGTCGGATCGTTACCTGTAAACGCTTCTTCTTCACAGCTACTCGTTCCAGATATGTATGCCTACGGTTCTATGAGCTCGGATTCGAAAAACCGGGACTTTCTCTCTCTAGACTCTCTCTCACTTTCTCTCTCTAGAAATTTGGAAATGCTGTTGGAAGTGAGGCTTTAGGGCTGTCTTGAGGCTTATAAGGGCCCAATCACTTGCCCCTTTCGGCCCATACACCCCGGCCAAGCCCGCTTCCCTTTTTTCTTATTTAAGTTTTTAATTCTCGTGAATTCTTTCGCGCTCTAAAACTCGGGCTGTTACACGACAATAGCTTTTCAAGGGGAAGATCAATCATCAACTGAGAACCCCGTTAGCATCTGTAATTTTTAGCAATCGTGAATAGTCGACTTCCCTTCTTTTCTAGTTTTCTTCAATCGATTCTAATCAGGTTCAATCGGTAATGTTTGACTGTTTCAATCGAAAATCTTAAATTAGGTTCGTTTCAATCGGACTGCTGAGAATCTGAATTTCAAATGGACTTCAATCACTAATATAATAATTTGGTTCAATCTGACTTCTAAGTTTCAATCTTCAATCAAGTTAGTCATTAGTGTTTGTTTACAAATTGCAATCTGCTAATCTAGTCAATTACTTATTTAGAATTAAGTGTTAATTTGAATATTTGATTTAAGTGTTAAATTGCAATATGCAATCTGCTCAGTTACTCTTTTAGTTTGATTTGCGTTTTGCTTTGCAACTTGAGTTCTGCAATATGCTATTTAGATTGAAGTGTTAATTTGAATATTTGATTTAGTGATTTGCTAATAAATTTAATCAGCTGGGCTAATCTTTTTGCAATTTAGTGGTTTGATTTTACAAATTAGTGAACAGGGCCGGCTCAACGTATCTGGTGGTCCCAAGCCAACTAAAATTTTGAGGCCCATTTTCAAAAGTCATATTATAAAAACCCTTCTATTTTATTCAGGCTTGGGACCGGCAATAATAAACTAAAACGTTTATATTTGTGGTTTTTACAAACTTTAGTAGTGATCTTTATAGAGATTCATCTAAAGCATCTCGTTTAACTTTTTTGACCCTTTTTGATTCACCTAACTCATGCTTACGGTTACGGTTTGACATTTTAAATTTAAATAACAAAACTAATCAATTATAAATAACCAAACCAAACCAAACTAATCAATAAATCTAAATAACCAAACCAAATCAAATTAATCATATCAATTAATCTAAATTTCTAAAATAACCAAACTAATTAATTTTAAAATAACCAAATTCTGAAATTAACCAAATAACATAATTAATCTAAATAACCAAATAAAACTAAATAATCAAATTAATCTAAATTTACCAAACCAATATAATCTAAATACCCAAACCAAAACAATTTAAGCAACGAGGGAAATGAGGCAGACCTGTTGTATGCAATGCAATTGACTATTTGACTTATTGAGATTGAGGGCAATGAGGTAATGCTCCAAAGGGCAAACCAGCAAAAACGCAAAGCTCCAAAAAAGCAAACCGGTAAAGCTCCGAGAGGGCAAACCGGCAAAAACGAACAGAACAGCACCGTCTTTGCAATGAATAATCGTTGAGGCAATGAGGCATAAACGAACACAACAGAACCGTGCCCGTGACGGCGTGACCTCCGCCACTCAAGTCAGAAACGAACAGCCAACAATGAACAATCGTTTTGCACTTCAGAATCCAACAAACTATTTTTTTGGAATTGGGGCGAATCAGAGATAGGCGATGATGGCGATCAATTGTATCCATATATAGAATCGTCATCAATCGATTATCGATCCCCTAACGGCTCTTCACAAGAAACGATTGATATTCCATCAATGAGGAATGATTTTCGCACCCCTATTCGTGATTTTTGGTTTCCCAAATCACATCCGCTCCCTCCCAATTCCAAAAATTTTGCTGTTGCAGCCGCCCAAGTTTAATACGCTCACCGCTCACGCGACCTTGATTGCTTCTCAAGCGTTGCGGGCTTGGCTTGGCCTAAGCCCAAAATTACTAAACAGGCTCTAAGTCTACATGTACATAAAAAAAATTCTTAAAATTGGGGGCCCTATGTTTTGGTGGCCCCAATCCCTTCCTTGACCCAAATACACTATTGGGCCGGCCCTGTTTGCAAATAGCTATTTAGTGGTTCATTTCAAGTTTCAACTTAATTAGCTGAGCTAATCTTTTTGCTAATTTAGTGATTTAGACAATCTTTAAATGTTAAAACAAAATCGTAAGAATGAATCCGGTGCATAAAAAATGACAAAACAAAGCTAAACGAGATACTTTAGATAAGTCACTAAAAGGATCACTACCAAAATTCGTAACAACCACAAATACAAATACTACAAAATGAATCTTGATGAATCTATAAACCTTGATAAACATATAAATCTTAACGAACATACAAATCTTGATGAAAACCTTGATTAACCTTAATGAAAACCTTGGTGAACCTTGTTGAAAACCTTGCCGGTCCTAAGACCGAATAAAGGAGAAGAGTTTATAACATGACTTTTGGGAAAGGGCCTCAGATTTTCAGTTCCCTTGGGGTCATCAAATACGTTGAGCCGCCCCTGATTACCTAGGACTTATGGAAAGGTGGAAAGTGATGTGCAAAGCATCATGTACTAAACATCAAGTTTTCTTTCTTTTCTGTTGTATGACTTTGCTTGTGCTGCTAGCTTCTGGCTGGCTAGGAGTGGTTCCTTTATGAAATTTGCCTTTCAAAAAAAAGTAATTAGTTAAAGAATAGTTCAAATACAAGGAAAATCATTTTCACATTTCCTAAAATGGAATATTTTCTTCTAAATCATGTTTCATTTTAAATATTTAACTAGTGAGATCAACCCCGGGCGTTGCGGCGGGCGGGAACGCGGTCGGTTCCGATACACTTGCTATAAGAAAGACAAAGAAAACTTTAAAAATATTTTTTTTTTTTGCTTTTTCGAATAGCTACAACTTTTCCAAGTGATCCAAGAAATCCAACATAAGCCTTTGGTTGGTGGCTTTCCCTTTAAATTCTTTCATCATTTAGTGTCTATAATCCTGATCATCCCAAGTCTCATTGACCTTGGCAATCTGACGGAGTCGCGAATAATCGCTATTGCTCTTGGCAAGCTTGTATTTGGATTGCAGTTCATACTCTGATGAAGAAACAAACTGAGGAACATTCTTCCAGACACCTATGGTTCTGTCCTAACCAAACAATTTAAAAGGCCACCTCATATCTCCATATATATTATCTCCAACCCAAATGAAAACCGCATTTAAATCTGAATTAGACACACCAAATACCAAAAAAAATTAATATGTCAGTGGATTGACCCAAATGCGATTCGAGAGACGACAGATTCTTCGACAGCATTTAATTTTGTTTAACTAATTCACAGTTTACCTTGTTTCAACCACTTCTCATTTGAATCGTAAGGATTCAATAATATGATTCCTCTAACTTAATCCTACAGA
This sequence comes from Smallanthus sonchifolius, assembly GCA_023525975.1. Taxonomy (NCBI): domain Eukaryota; kingdom Viridiplantae; phylum Streptophyta; class Magnoliopsida; order Asterales; family Asteraceae; genus Smallanthus; species Smallanthus sonchifolius. Next base: position 5,919,644 of record CM042026.1, on the reverse strand, counting down.
ATACAACCCAAATTAATTGTTTTCATATAAATGGGCTAAAATCGTCATATGTAATCGAAGAAAGCTTACCTTAGGACTCATCTGGGACTGATGTTTCCCCTGCAATAGTGTATGTCCAACAAAGTGAAGATGTTCAATAAAAACCAACAATGATGCTTTAACTTACACATTCAAAAACGTCTTTCTTTACCCTGTATTTAATAGCAACCCACCAAGTGTTTCTTCATGTTTCCTGATAATAGTTTCCTTAGTTTTGTAATAAGTGATTTAAGACTCATAAAAAGTAACCAAATCAGGTACAAAATGCTTGATGGGTATCAAAACAAATATTACATAATTTGCATTATTGGAAAACGACATATCACACATTAATAAAATAACAAAAATACAAACGTTAACAAAACAACTTGTAGCTTACTATAACCAATTGTGTTATCTGAGAAAACTTTGGAGCAGCTCCAGTTTTCAGTGGCGGCAGTCTCACAACCTGCAACTAATGTTCATATTATTTGTTATTTTGCGTGATTTAAAGAAAAACAAAATAAAAATAAGAACATAATAAAATACCTTCATGTTGCTAAAAGTACTTGTTGCAGATCGACCCGCAACATAGGAAGAAACTACGATAACCATGGTAGTGTCTTTCTACAACGATGAGGCTAATTTTCTGACGACTTGGAGGGTCGAATGGCCGGTCATGGTTAGTCGCGCTAACCGACGACTTGAAGGGTCGAATGGCTGCATATTATCTTAACACATACTCGCGGGGAGCGAGGGAGGGGCATTCACCGATCATGGTTTGGTTATGACTTATGTATGAACATATTATTTGTAAGGCTAGCTAGCTTGCGGATAGGTCAAACATTACTTGTTTTGTTTATCATATACACCTGAAACTGCTACTTATTTTGGTTAACGTTCCTGTTTTTAATAATTTCCTTAAAGAGGGCTTGACATGGGCATAAATTCATTAACATGTTTTCATGGGGAAAACTACTCATTTTATGACTATGAAGTCATCACATGTTTTTGAGGAAAACACTTTTATATTATGTCCATGTACACGATATCAATGTTTTTATGGAAAACGGCTTTATAATGCAACAATTAAACCTGTGAACTCACCAACCTTATGTTGACACTTTAAGTATGTTTTTCAGGTAACACATAGCTATGGCACGGTTGAAATAGGTTAGCCATTTGGATTAAACCCTAGAAGCTGAAGAAACATGATTGTCAAACCTCAAGACGATTTCGACCTATATAGTTCTAGGACAATGTACTAACTCATTTTAGTTTTTGTAATGGTGTTCATTACTTTAGGTATTTTCAATATGCTTACCAATCGTTGAAACCTTAATTTATTTATTCATTTATTAAGTAAATGAATTTGGGGGTGTGACATAATTGCTCTTGTTTCAGCAGTTCCAGAATTAAACGTAGGTGCTCCTCGTGTTCTTCCTTGCTCTTAGAATAGATGAGGATGCCATCAATGAAAACGATGACGAACTGATCAAGGTAAGGTTTACACACACGGTTCATGAGATCCATGAACACCGCGGGTGCGTTGGTTAATCCGAATGGCATGACCAAAAACTCGTGGTGGTCGTACCGGGTTCTGAATGCAGTTTTAGAGATGTCTTCGTCTCGGACTCTCAATTGATGATAACCGGATCTAAGATCGATCTTTGAATAAAAACTTGACCCCTGAAGTTGGTCGAACAGATCGTCAATATGGGGAAGTGGGTAACGATTCTTGATAGTCACTTTGTTTAGCTCACGGTAATCAACGCACATACGGAAAGTCCCATCTTTCTTCTTGACGAATAAGACTGGAGCTCCCCATGGCGATGAGCTAGGTCGGATGAAACCCTTATCCAACAACTCTTGTAGTTGTGTAGATAATTCTTGTAACTCACTAGGTGCAAGTATATACGGTGCTCGAGCAATAGGCGTTGCTCCGGGTGCTAAATCAATTTGGAATTCGACTTGACGGTGAGGCGGAAGACCAGACAAGTCTTCGGGAAATACTTCCGGAAAGTCACGTACGCTAAGTTCTCCAAGTGTGAATTTTGGCTAAAGGAAGTCCAATTCTTGGGACACATAGTCAACGAGAAGGGTATTCACGTGGATCCCACTAAGATTGAAGCAGTGAAGAATTGGCAAGCTCCAAAGACCCCTACAGAAGTCCGCTCGTTTCTTGGTTTAGCGGGCTATTACCGTCGTTTCATATCGAACTTTTCAAAAATCACAGTACCACTCACAGCTTTAACACACAAAGGTAAGCCCTATGAGTGGGGACCAAAACAAGAGGAAGCCTTTCAAACCCTAAAGCGAAAATTATGTGAGGCTCTTATCTTGACCCTTCCCGATGGAACTGAAGACTTTGTCGTTTACTGTGACGCTTCCCACTTAGGCCTTGGTTGTGTTCTAATGCAACGAGGCAAAGTGATGGCTTATGCGTCCCGAAAACTCAAAATTCATGAGAAGAATTACACGACGCACGATCTCGAACTGGGTGCGGTTGTATTCGCTCTCAAAATCTGGAGGCACTACTTATATGGTACTAAGTGTGAAATTTTCACCAATCATAAGAGTCTCCAATATATTTTCAATCAAAAGGAACTCAACATGAGGCAAAGGCGTTGGGTTGAACTCCTAAACGACTACGACTTCAACATTCGTTACCATCCTGGTAAGGCGAATGTCGTAGCCGATGCTCTTAGTCGTAAGTAACCTATCAAGATCCACAACATTCAAATCCAAAATGACATTCAAACTCGCATCCTTGAAGCACAACATCTTTCTGTTACTGAAGGAAACATGTACAATGAAATGTCATGTGGTGCTGAACTTTAACTTGAAACCAAACCCAATGGATTACTCTACTTTCTGGACCGTATCTGGATTCCGGACCGTGACAATCTCCGTACCTTTGTCATGAACGAGGCTCACAAGACTCGTTATTCGGTGCATCCCGGTGCGGATAAGATGTACAAAGACCTCCGTACCCAATATTGGTCTGGTATGAAAAAGGACATTGCTCTATACGTGTCCAAGTGCCTTACTTGTCTAAAGGTTAAGGCCGAACACCAGCGTCCATCTGGTTTGCTTGAACAACCCGAGATACCCGTGTGGAAATAGGAGTGTATTGCCATGGACTTCATAACCAAACTCCCGCACACGTCTCGTGGTCATGATAGCATATGGGTAATCATCGACCGTTTGACAAAATTTGCTCATTTCCTACCCATTCGTGAAGACTATCGAGTTAAGAAATTAGCTCGAATATATATTGATGAGATATTCAGTCGTCATGGTGTACCTCTCAACATTATTTCTGATCGTGATGGACGATTCACTTCTCGTTTCTGGCAGTCTATACAAACAGCTTTGGGCACTCAGCTGAATCTTAGTACGGCTTACCATCCACAAACTGATGGTCAATCCGAGCGAACGATTCAAACCCTCGAGGATATGCTTAGAGCCTGTGTCATTGACTTCAAGGGAAATTGGGATTTACATCTACCCTTAGTCGAGTTCTCATATAACAACAGCTATCACACGAGTATTGACATGGCTCCTTTCGAAGCACTTTATAGTCGGAAGTGTCGTTCTCCCATCTGTTGGACCGAGATTGGTGAAGCACAAATCACTGGTCCCGAACTCATTCAGGAGACTTCTGAAAAGATCATGTTAATCCGTGATAACCTTCTAGTAGCAAGGAGTCGACAAAAAGCTATGCCGACAAACGTCGAAAACCCTTAGAATTTCAAGTCGGTGATCTGGTTCTTCTCAAGGTATCCCCTTGGAAAGGAGTAGTTCGTTTTGGAAAGAAAGGGAAACTTGCGCCAAGATTCGTATGCCCTTTCAAAATCCTTGAACGAATTTGGAAGGTAGCCTACAAGTTGGATCTACCCAAAGAACTCAACAACGTCCATCCTACATTCCATGTCTCGAACCTAAAGAAATGCTTAGCTGACGAAAATCTCCAAATACCGCTTGACGAGGTTCACATTGATGAATCAATGCACTTCGTAGAGAAACTCGTGGAGATCACGGACCGAGAAGTTAAGCAACTCAAGCGAAGTCGAATTCCAATCGTTAAGGTTCGGTGGGAGTCCAAACGTGGCCCTGAGTTCACTTGGGAGCATGAGGATCAAATTAAAGTCAAATACCCACATCTGTTTCCAAGACCCTCTTCCTAATCAATTTCGGGATGAAATTTCCTAAAGTAGGGGAGACTGTAATCCCCATGAAATTTTCGGCCTCTATTTAAACTTTTCCAGCATTTGTAATTTCATTATTATGTGAGTGCATCTATCCATTGCAATAAATTATCTCATTTATCCATTACTTTTCATATGTGTTCACACATGCATACATTAAATGCAATTATTACAAAATTATAGATATTTATAAGTGTTTGTTATTTACCCTATTAAATAAATATATACATTCATATGCTAAACTATTTCTAAACCTATATAAATATATTAACACATATTTGTAAATAAATTACAAAAATATTAAATTATAAATTCCTTAGTTAGGGTTTAAAAGATTGTATTAATTATTTTTTTTCTCTTTTAGAAAATAAGTTTAATAGAAATAAAACCATTTAATTTATGAAAATTACATATATATATATATAGTTATATATACCATTTACATTTATCAAGTTTTATAAGAATTATAAAATTTAATAATTTTCTCACTTTATAAAAGTTCAAGGTTTAAAATATAATTTCTAAAACTTGTTTCTTATTAAAAATAAGTTTATTACATAAAATAATAAGGCCTTAAAACGCGGGGGGGGGGGCTGTTTTGCCAAAACCCGGAACTTCTCTCCCTCTTTTCTGATCATGGGTTCGAGCCCCATTCAAACCGGTTCTACCGGTATGTTTCCCAAACTCGCGACCGAGATAGTTTCAATCGAAACTGATAACGGCAACGCGTTTAACCCAATTAAACAACCCATTAACTACAATTAATCGCATTTTTATGATCGATTTGATGAGCTACTCGTAACTGATAACACCACTACTAATCATTTATCGTGCGAGCCATTAAAGATCAAATTGGGTATAAATAACCACACCTGGTCCTCGACGAAACTCATTCCAAGCTTCTTACACTCAAATCGTGTCCAAAATCCACCTCCGAATCACGGTTTTCAGCCGACGAACGCGAGCCTACTCTGACTACTCGTTCTCGTCATTTACGTATTCATTACAGGTACACTTTAGGTCTATGGGTTCGTTTCAACACAGGGATCAAAAGCCCTATGGTATGGGCACCGATCGTTTGACCAGTCGAACGAATTAAGGGGCTAGGGTTACGATTTGTATTTAGGGAGGAAGACGGTCGGCGCTTGCGTGTTTTAATCAAATTAAAACCAAATCAGACATGGCTTAGTGCCCTGGTCTGATGGTTAGTGTGTGTGTGCAAGCGTATGACCCGGAAGTGGTACGGGTTCGAGTCCCGGCCACCGTTTCTATTTTTAAAATTAACTTCTTTTTACCTTTTGACACATTATTTAATATCTAAAAATTTCCAATAAAATTTCTATAAATTCTATAAATATAATTTGAAAGTTTATAAAACTGAAATTACAAAATAACATTTATCTATTTTGTTTTAATTAAAAATATATTTTAGTGTAACTATCCATTTTTATTTTGTTAAAAATCTATTAGAAAACCTTATGAATTCTTAAATAAATAAAATAAATGATTTGTTTAGCCAAATTTAATTATGTTATTTATACTAATATTCATCACACAAATTTTGAATTAATACGTAGACATTATTAAATTCTTTTAACTTATAAACAATTATTTTTGTGAGCATAATTGTTTAAAACGCGTTTAAATACTTAAACAATTATTGTAGAAGAGTATTTTATACAATGTTTAAATAAATGCATCTGAAGCCTATTTATTTACTAACTCTTTTATAATTCTTATTAAATGAGATTATTTAAATATTTAACTAATCATTTTAATAACTAAATTTATTTATAAATTATTTTATAAATAAATTCAAATGTATTATTTTGTACCATTCCAAAATTTCATTTATTGATTATTATATAAGCTAACTACTAGATAATTGATTTCAATTCATCCTAATTAACCTTATGAATAACTTCTATTTAAATACTAATTTACAAAATATATACAAGTCCATATTCAACCCTAAAGTCTCACCATCTTATTCAATCTATTTTAAACCTATGATACAATTTATCTTGTAAGTTTGTTGTGAGGAATTCTCACAATACTATTCATCTCATCAAACCTTATCATCCTTAGCTTCAATTCAAGTGAGTTCATAGCCCCCTTTCTCTTTACTTCGATTACAAATACTCGGGGTGGAACATGTTTACATTACTATACATACAAATTCAATACCTTTGTTCTCATGCTAATACTATGTGCTTTATGTCTTAAACTACTTGGCGACCATACGTGTGTTCATGTTTAGTACAATCATTAACTTGAGTTGCAAGCCTAAGTTAGTACCTTTTATGATCATTTATATGGGAATCCGATTCATTACATAACACGAACCTTTGCGGGTTTTGTGTATACATCTTACTACTTTTTCAAAAGACAATAAGTTGGATTGTACCTACAGTTTTCCATTTACACGGTTTGATTGTACGCTTGGAACCTTGTATGTTTTCACATTCATGCCTTAGTTATGCTTTGAACATATTGAATTTCAAATACTTTTACTTGGTATCAAAACTTATGTTACTCACTAAGTACTTGTAGTTGATATTTACTCACATGTTTTAGGTGTACTAGTTTGAGGACCCTGCTTGCTCATCTAGGATTTGGACCTAGTTTAATTTAATTACTGTTGTGTTTTGAACGTTTCATTTTCTATGTAACAGATGGTTTTAAATTAATGAATAAATATTGTCATTGATAATAGAGGATCATGTGCTTATGAACAACCGCGTCAGCCCCGACGTATAATCCGTCGTCGGCCGGGGTGTGACATTTATACCCAACAATCTCCCCCTAGACTGATGCTATCAATTCTTGTCCGACTCTGTCTTTCGTCTTCATAGATTGACTGATGATCCAATGTCTTTCGTTGTGATTCTCCCCCTCAAGTGTAGACCCTCATATCTTGTAGGCAATTAATAAAGGTTTGAATCCCAAGTATTTAGCAGTAAATAACTATATTTCTACAAAGATTCTTGACATTCTCAAACACTTGATCAACTTGTGCCTTCTCTCCCCCTAAAAAAAGGTCAATTTTAAGCGGAGGCTCACTTTGTCTTGCATCTTCATAACTCTGCTGATAATTCGAAGCCTTTCGTGGTGATTCTCCCCCTGAAGTGTAGAACCTCGTATTTCTAGGCAAAAGATAAGGGATCGAATCACCATGTAATCAACAACCAATGATCCAGTTCGTCACAAATTTGCTTGACTTTGCTACCCACTGCTCAAACTTGAACTTTAAATAAAGGAATTACGGCTGGCTCAGGCAGAACATCATGTATATTGCCGAAGAAACGAAATTTTCGACAACCCGAAAATGTTGTCTCCAAGTTTTCAGCCAAAACTCCCCTCCATCTACGCAATATCCTGTGAAAAAAAAATTATCCAAGAAATTCTCCAAAATACTCTTTTTTTTTAATATCCTGGAGAGTACTTAGACAGTTCTACCTATAGATTCGATAGGCTATACTTCAATCGACACAAGGCTAGTTTCGGTAGAGACAATACCGAAACAAGAAGTTTCGATAGGGAGATTCTTCAACCGAAACTAGTAGTTTCGATAGGAGATTCTTCAACTGGAACTAGTAGTTTCGATACCCTCTAGTTTCGATAGCCTAGTTTCGACAGCCTAGTTTCGATGTTTTCTACTTTTGATTTAGGGCTTCAACAGTAGTTTCGATAGAACATGTTCGGCCGCCACCTAGTTTCGACCAAAATCTTCAGCCATTTCGATACCCCTAATCTAGGTCTGAAAAATGCTTTAGAAAGCCTTACATCTTCAGTTTTTGACAGTGTGAATGTAGAACAACAGTCACGAACGTGCTACACATCGATTTCTTCATGTTTAACGTCCCAATGGTGGGTTTTCTCTGATTTTTGGAGCAGATTCGAGAACAAGCCACCATAGCACTGATACCACTTGTAGGTCCTGAGCAGATCCGCAAACACAGATCTGCGGAGAAATCCATCAAACGATCTGAATCAAGAGGCGGAATCCCTTGATCCGGTATCACTCCCGAATCAGAAAAAGGTAGAGACGGGTGCAGGAATCACATACACGGACATAAATATATAAAAGTGAAAACGAACAGATAATTGAAAGCATAAAACGTATGATTCTTTCTTTGATATGAAAATGATAAAGCTCCTCACACACTCACAATTAGTCTCACCCTAGGGTGAGCTCCCCCTGGGGTGGTGATTCCCTCTATAGACACACACTCCTCCTATGAGGTATTCTACTATATATAGGAGGTCAAGCACATGTGCCTTGTTTTCTAAGCCACCGCCAAATGGGCCTGAAAAACAGGTATCGAAACTAGGTAGTTTCGATTGAACAATTGTTCAACCGAAACTAGTAGTTTCCATACTGTAGTTTCTATTGACAACATCAGTCTCAATTTTATACCCAACAACCCTCGTTATGTTGGACCATTCAAGATAGTGAAAAGAATTGGCCCAGTAGCGTACCAACTGGACTTACCTGAAGGACTTAGTGGTGTGCACAACGTCTTTCATGTCTCAAACTTAAAGAAATGTCTAGTAGACGAAACACTCGTGGTTCCCCTTGAGGAACTAGAAATCGATGAACAATTACGCTTCATTGAAGAACCGGTCGAAATCATGGATAGGGAAGTCAAAACACTCAAACATAGTAAGATCCCTATTGTCAGAGTTCGTTGGAACTTAAAACGCGGACCGGAATTCACATGGGAGCCCGAGGATCAGATGATGCGCAAGTATCCTCATCTTTTCAAGCAATCCACGTCAAACACATAAGGTACCATTTAATTTTCGGGACGAAAGTTCTTTCAACTAGGGGATGATGTGTCATCCAGAAAAAAAATATTTTAATTAGCTACGTTATTTAATTTTCGGGACGAAAATTCTTTCAACTAGGGGATGATATGACACTCGACAAATTCCGGATAACCCGTCAACTCAAATTCCGTTATCTTATAACTCAGTTAACAAATTTCAAACCACAAGGACTAATTCTGTCAAAATCTCAAACTTATACACCTAAACTACACGGACTATTTCTGTAATTATCTAATACTCAATTTGTTGACTTTGAAAAGTTAAAATCGAGACTCTTTGATCCAAATCAAACCTGAAACTCTCATGGTTGTTCGAATTCTTAACCAATACTCGTAGCATTGATGATCTCGAACGTATTCCATCAGTTTCCAAGCGTTTTGATTGATAATGATTAAGAATTAATCATAATAATGAACACTAAAACCGTAACCGTCGGCCTCTAGCACAAACCTTCGAATTCGACTAATCCCGATTACCAATTCACAATCAAACACTCTGCGCACCTTGTACGAACCTCTGTGAACCTTTTGCACAATCCAATTCGGCTGGAGACGCAGTAGGAGTCGCCGGAGACCAAGCCACCCAAATTCGGAAACCCATTTAGTCTAGCACCATCAATTCGAACTCAATTAAGGTAACCAAACACATCCTCAGTTTCGTTTTCATCTCTAGAATGAAAGCCCTAACCTAATTGAGGTTTACAATATCGATTTAAGCATGAACAGATTCTAGGGTTCATCACGTATTCGGGTTTAATCGAACTCTACCCTAGACATAACCTCAATCCAATTAAATTACATGTTTAGATTCGCAATCGATCACTTGTTGAAAGCCCTATGAATTCAACTATTTATATTATCAGATTTATCCAATTTGATTCCATGTTTAAAACCTAGGGTTTCGGTGTTTCAAAAAATCATTAATCGATCCAGACTTGATGTTTTTGCAATTAAATACTCCCACAGGTTCGCAATATACCGATTAACAAAACCCCTAAACATTTATGGTCAATTGTGGTCGAAATCAGTGAAAGTGGAGTGGAGTTCAGTTGGATTCGTGATAGGGGGAAGAACATACGGAACTTCTGTGTTAAAACTAAACTGGTCCGGGTTTCTAACGCGATACCCTAGTGGGCGGGACTGTTTAAAGTGTTGTGATGTTCTGGGTGAGACCCGGGTTCAAGTCTCACAACTCATTTTTGTTTCTAAACAGTTTTAATCTATAACTGGGTGAAGACACGGTCGCGCCTCATGCCCAGGCATGGTCGCGTCTCACGCCAAGGCACGGTCGCGCCTCATACCTAGGCACGGTCGTGTGTTACTGTAATTTAAAGGGGAATTTTGAATAAAACTTATCCCCGTATTATTTTAATACTATTACCTCGTATCTAGTAGTGTTAATAGATACCAAATTTGGGATTTCTTGATCCGATAATAAAATCCCTTTTTGTTAATCATTAGTGTATCCGATCTTTCCGTATCGTCGTCACATAATCCTACGTGTTCCTAATTATCGTGATCATATTCTAGGGCATTTGTAGACTGTCTGCTTGCAAACTATTTGTGGTTTTGTTGCATCCTTGTGAGGTGCTAATTACTACACTCTACACACTCAGGTGAGTTTCACGGCCCCATTTACTGTTTTAAACTAGGGGGAGAAAACATGACGCAAACATTAGATTCTTGTAGTTCTTATATTATCACTTGTTAAACTAAGCGTAACACTCTATCATGAAAGTCCTTACATATCGAACCATTTAATATGAACTTAGCGAGGTAATCTTGAGTAGTACTACTGGGTTTAACAAACCCCACCCGCGTTAGTCGCGCTAACTCGACCGGAGGTCGAACGGGTGTAATATTGACCAAACACATCATCACTGTTGATAGACATGGTGGAAGGTATCAAACACAACAAACAGCCAACTTCGGTTGCGAGCGGTTTAGTAACATGAACATAGGTTAGCTACCTATTGATATATATTGAATGTACATAATCTGGCAAACATTATTACCAACTGAAACCTGTGAACTCACCAATCTAGTGTTGACTCATTTTCTTATATGTTTTATCAGGTCGCTAAGGCACGGGTACACAATTAGGACATGCATTGGAGTCCTTTTAGTTATTGCAAACATTAAACTACTTATCTGATTTTATTAAACTTGACTTTTGGGCGCGTTTGTTTTACGCATTAAATACTAAATCTTTTGCTTCCGCATTTACTCTGAACACTAATGGTTTTATTTAAATTCATATAGTGTCGTTTGATATGCTAATGACTGAGATCCTGGTTTGTCACACGTCTCGCGGTAAAACTATGTTAGTGGATTTTGGGGGTGTGACAGACCCAATGGAACAACTCCATTGGTTCCTATGCGGTCTTGGCCCCTCTTTTGAAAAATTTTCAACCTCGGTTCGGTCCATTCGCCCCCACTTTTCCTGAATTACTTGCTCGTGTAGAGAATCACGAACTCTTTTTCAAAGCACTCCATGGTCCACACTCCCCACCTTTGGCCTTTACGGCCCAATCACAACACCACCGTTCTAACCGCCCACACACCCCTCGTGGCCCAACCAATCCTGCGGCCCAAACCAGACCCACCCGAAATCAACAAAAATACAATAGTTTTCGTGGACCATCTTGCTCCACTACCTTCTCTCAGAACCGCAATCGCCGAACATCTACATGTCAACTTTGTCGTACTCAAGGGCATTATGCCAATTAATGTTCCAAGCTTGCAAAGATGCATGTGCCACCTCGGAGTTTGGAAACACAAGCAAATATACTCACTCCATACTGATAGTGGTACAATGATCTAGTTCCAACGAAACAATCCGAACAACAGACGAATACTCCACCAGCTGATTTCCGGTTTGATCGGCACTCATAATCACAACTTTTAGGCTGAGAAGACACGTTCCATACGGAAGCCGAACTAGCAGTTTCTGGGGCAGTGAAATGAATAACCTTGTTTTCACCAACATAAATACCTATATTAAGTATTGTTTTACCGTAAATAAATAACGATCTATTAGAAACAAATCAAATAAATGATAAAAAAAAGGCCTAAAATTTGATCATAATGAAAACTATCCATCTCATTATTTAAAATACTATTATTAATTAACAAGCAATCCCAAACACCCCCTTAGCCCCATTGTTATAGTCTTATTGTGATCCAATATTTACATTTTCATGTAAATAAGTAATGCATTTCAAACCCATTAAACCTGCAAACCATAAATAGAATACAAAATTAAAACAACATAAATTTATCACTCATAACGTAACCGTCGCACTTTTCTCTCTCTCTCTCTCTCACTACTTTGATTTTTTCAATGCACCATGTATAAGTACATTATTTGGTTATCGTAATTCTCAATATATTATTGGTTATGAAAAGAACGTGTCTATGTATATATTGTTCAATATGCATGAACAAATGAGACAAAATACAGAGTTACAGGTACAAACCATGGTGCGTGTAAGTGAATGCAATTCTCCAAGAGTAAATGTGGTCTCCTGGCTTGATTTGATCTTGATCAACCCGTTGAGAAAGATAACTCATTTCCGATTGTTTACTATGTGGAATTTTGATTCTAGAGTTTGGAAGAGCGAGCGTATATATAGTCTCTCTCATTGGCCCGGGCTTTACTTTGGGAGAGTATCCCCACACCACTAAGAATCTATAACCACACAATTGTGCAATGTCTTCCTACGTAAGTGTTTCTTCTTAATTAGTTTATGAAAAACATTTTTCATAATAAAAAACTTTTTTCAATTATTTTATAAAAAAATTTCTTTCATTGTTTTTTTTAACTATAGCCTTTTTAATTAGTTTTTTGACTTAAGCGTTTTTTTAATTATTTTATAAAAAATATTTTTTTTAAATTACCTTTTCTTACCTTTTCTTAACCAAAAAGTGTTTTTTTTTAATTATTTTATAAAATAAAACAGTCAAACAAACATATAAAGTAAAATCTCACTCGTAACAAAGCTATCGATAGTATAAAGGAGGGTGCTATGAAAGCAAGTGAAGTTGCTCTCGATAACCCTAGGATTATTAAAAACTTTTTTGCCAAGTGCAATGCATATAAAGCGTTCATGAATATGTTTTCTTATTTAATTGTCATAAAAAGGTACACAAATTAAAAGGTGATTTCAAATCATCGTTGATGTTTCAGGTCCACATTCAACGGCTATATTTCCGCTCTCTCACTTCATCCAACGAATGATTTGAACCCTAAAACCAAATCACACCCCCTCCCCATCTCTGCTAATCGTTTGCCTTCTTAATTCGTACCAAATCCATCGATTTTATTTCCTTTTAACGATCAATTGCTATTTGAAGCAATATTGTTTGAAGATTCTAGATTCATTCTGAGATGAATCGTATTTTGGAGCTAATTGAAGAAAACGCCCTTTCATACGAGGCTCGTTATTAGGGTTTTGATTTTTTTATCGTATTTCTGTTTATGAACAGTGTAATTACTAATTAGCCTTTGATTTGTGTTGTTCTTGTAATTAATTTGAAGATTTGTCTATTGATTGTCCCCAATTTGATTGAGATGTGTGAAATATTGTTGTAACAAAAGAAGACAGTGAAGAGGTGTTGTAATTTTGACTTTTTTGTAGTCAAATTGAAACAATGTCAACTGCTGATGTTGCTTTGAGTCCGATTCATATCGAGTCCGGTTCTGTTCATAACTTAAATGAATCCATTGTCATATACCTAACTGTTTCCGGTTCAGTGATTCCCATGTGTATTTTGGAATCCGATTCGGTCGCATCAGTGAAGCTAAGGATTCAAACATGTAAAGGGTTTCTAGTGAAGAAACAAAAGTTAGTTTTTGAAGGAAAAGAATTGTCAAGAAACCTTGCTCTTGTTAAAGACTATGGTGTGTTAAGTGGAGATGTTCTTCATTTGATTCTTAGGGTTTCTAACCTTCTTATGATCACTGTCGAAACCGCTTTCAAGAAAGAGTTCAAGTTCCAAGTTGACCGGTTCAGAAATGTGCGTTATTTGAAGCGAAAGATAGCTGAGCAAGCAAAAGGGGATGCTTTCATCAATGTTGAGGATCAAGAAATCTTGTGTAATGGTGAGAAGCTTGATGATCAAAGACTTATTGATGATATCTGCAAGAATCGTGATGCCATTGTTCATTTAACTGTTCAAAAGCCTGCACAAGTTGAGAACGAAAAGGATCATAAGAAGTTACTGAATCTTGGTTACTCATTGCAACCTGTGATTGTTAACCCTAGTTTGAAAATCCATCCTGACATATGGGGGATGCTGGATTCAGCATCTGAAGGGTTGAAAATGGGGAAGAAACCGGTTAGATCATCTGAAGGCACTGGGGGCGCGTACTTTATGCAACACGCGCTAGGTGACAAGATTGTTGCTGTTTTCAAACCCATAGATGAAGAACCGTTGGCGGTTAATAACCCTCGAGGGCTACCACCATCAACAAATGGTGAAGGGCTAAAGAGAGGAACTAAAGTAGGTGAAGGTGCATTGAGGGAGGTTGCAGCCTACATCTTAGACCATCCGTTAACTGGACCTCGGTCATCAAACAGTGAGACAGAGAGAGGTTTCGCGGGAGTACTGCCAACTGTCATGGTTAAGTGTTTGAACCCGGAGTTTAATCATCCACTAGGGTATGTTGGAGGTCCAGAGAACATCAAAGTTGGATCTTTACAGATGTTTGTGAAGAACTGTGGAAGTTGTGAAGATATGGGTCCAAGGGATTTTCCAATTAAAGAGGTTCATAAGATCACAGTTTTTGATATTAGAACTGCCAATGCTGATAGGCATGCAGGGAATATCTTAATGAACCGAGAAGGGGGTCGTATTGTGCTGACCCCTATTGATCATGGATACTGCTTGCCTGAGAATGTAAGAAATCACAACTCTGCTATTTTTGTTCCTTAATTATGATAATAATATGGTTTCTTGATTTCTTTATAGTTTAAAGATTGCACATTTGATTGGTTGTATTGGCCACAAGCACGCGAGCCATACTCAAAACAAACTCTCAACTACATAAACTCATTAGATGCAGAGCAAGACATAGCACTCTTGAACTCACACGGGTGGGACCTTTCACCAGAGTGTGCACGCACACTGCGCATTTCCACCATGCTTTTGAAGAAAGGTGCAGCAAAAGGGCTCTCGCCCTTCTGCATAGGTCAAATCATGTGCAGAGTAAAGGTAAACAAAGAATCCATGATAGAGAACATGGTTCAGAAAGCCCATGATTCCATGCTCACAGGAATGAGCGAGGCTGCGTTTCTTGAAACTGTCTCTGAAATCATGGATTTTGAACTTGAGAATATAAGTGTTTAGGGCTCATATAGGTATATGCATCATGTATGTATTATGTAAACTTCTGAAGTGTTTGCTTCTTATGAGCAATAAGAATAAAACTATGATCAGCAAATGGTGTTTTTTAGATCTCCTTGCTGAACTTGGCTTCTGTAGTTACATACTTTGTATCCACTTTCTAACAAAGTTCTTGTGAATTTAAGTTTCGTGTATGATTTCTATACATATTTTTATCATCATTTCTCTTTGCTATAGTTTAAGCAACCTGGATTACTATATTATAATATACCATACCATATTGTACAAAAAAGAAGCGGTTTTTGGAGCTGGAGGTCTCAGTCGGAGCAGCCTCTCTATCCCTAGGACAGAGGTAAGGCTCCCTAGACCCTAACAATAGCTCTGTTGTAAGTATTATATATACATATACGTATATGTAAAAAAATATTAAACTGCTTGTTAATTGACTTGAAAATTACATAATCACACATATCTCAAAACAATCCATGATCATATATCATAGGGTTGTTTTCCGGTGAACTTAACTTCAATCGGACTAACATTCTTTCCGATTGACCTCATGTTCTGACCCACCCCTTGGCGGCCTGCGTTAACTTTTTCAGGGTACACTCCATCTTTGGGATGCAAATACTGAACTTCCCCATTGGGAAACACCCTGTAAAACTGGTATTTAATCTTGTATTTTGACCTCAATCTTGTCCCCAAAGCCAGACACTGTTCTTTTCTTGCTAATTTCAACAAGTTTGGCCCTTCTCTCATGATGGCAGCACCGCCAGTGGGCATTTCAAAGATTTGTTCTTTGGGTGATTCCCATGTGATGACATAGAACTCCTCCACCTGGGCTTTTCTGAGCAGACCGCCGGTGCTTCCAGCGAAGATAGGAGATGGGGTGTTGGGGTCTAGTTCAGGTGGGGTGAATCCCACAGGAGCTTCTTTGGTGGGGGCCTCTTCTGTGGTGGCCTTGATGGTGGTGAATCTTGGGGAGGATTTGAGTGGTTTGATGGTGGTGAAGGAGGTGAGTGGTGAGGATTGTTTCCATTGGTTGGAGATTGTTGGTGGTGTGAAGAGGGAAGCTTGGGTAGCCATGGCCATTGAAGAAATTGAAATCAAGAGGGTGAAGAAATGTGGTGGAGTGGTGGTGGTTTTTAGATGGAGGATTTGAATGTTTGTTGGGATAAGGTAGGGTTGGTTGGTCTTATTGGATAAAGATGATTTTGTGATAGCCAATAAGAATGTTGGATTTGATCCACCCTCATATCTTCCTGACTTCTGCCATGTGTGTAAAGATTTTAACTAAGTTAACGGTAAAATTTAAAGATAAATTCCAAGTCTAGCTACTTTTAACACCAATGTTATACCAATTGACACAAGTTTAACAAAAATAACCATTAAAATTATTAAAAATTTCATGATTTTTTTTTACATTTTGTTTGAAATTCTTACGGAAATCAGCTTATACAAATATATACAAAATAACCGATTTTAGCATCCCATTGTACTACCCTGAACCGTCGTAAAGTATTGCAGTGTTCTTGAAAAGTTGAGCGGTAAAAGAACTACAAAATAAACTATAGCTTTAAATGTAAAAAGCTATGACCAAGCCTAACTCATACAAAACATGGGATCTCACAAAAGAAATTGGTAATGAAACCTTAAATTATTATGCAATCCAAGAGGAACAAATCAGAAAACATGACAAACAAGGCAAGGGTAAAAAGGGAAAGAAAGAAATAGAACAAGTCTCAAATACAGAATCTTGTTATATATGAAATATGCCTCTTCAATAACTACACAAACACCATATGTGAAATGTCATGTACAATAAGAAACTGAACTATATGTAAAATTTAAAGGGTGCCCCGGATTAAATATTGAAAAAAGAATATGACTATCTATCAAGTGTTTATTGTTTAATTTATGGTAATTTGCCTACCTAACCTTCTATTCTCTACTTAGAAGATTTGACTTTGACTTTGTAAAATTCCACAACTGCTGTTTGGTGCAGCTGTTTATTTGCTCTGGTACCCGTATGGGTTCTTGCTGGCCCAGTTCCACTGGTCTCTGCACATCTCCTCTATACCATTCTCCGCCCTGTATCCATTATGAAATCGTATATAAGCTAATGCATGTTATAGGTCAAATGGGTAAACTTTAAAAACTTAGTTAAAAACTGGAACCGGTCGAAAGTGATCCCAAGTATATTTTAAATGCTTACAATCTCTTTAAACTTCTATTACTAAAAAAGATTAGATTAATATCTTAATAATATAGTTTATAAATCATATGCACTTCATAATTTTCATTGGTTGATGTTAGTGATATAGTTCCAAAAAAAATGAACAAACTGATGGTTGGCAATCCGAACTAGCCCGTTTTGACCCATACCCAAAATTACAAGTTTCAACCGGTTACCCAACCTGCCCGACAGGCCCATTTGGCCACCTCTAGATTCGGACAATTTGATAGTTTTCATTTGCATTGAGTTGACAAGATTTCTTTATTTGTGTACTTTGATAAATAAATAACTTTATTGATATGAATTTTTTGGTAAAAACTTGAAAGAAAACTTACTTCCAGTTTAACTCACGCTCTGCTTTGGCGGTTGAAGCATATACGACCTCAGCATCACCAGGCCGTCTTCCAGCTATTACTAGAGGAATTTCCTAAAGCAACAAAAATTCAAGAGGTGTAAAAGTTGTATAACTCATAAATTATAATCTATACAAACGTGGTTAATTTAGGAAAATGAATAATCTTTTAACTAAAAAATCAAATATTTGGTACTGAATGGCTAACTAGTTTTCATCATTGTAACAAATAAAATGAGCACACGACTCTATTGATCTGTAAAATAGAATGTCGCCTTGATGTTGAAATAAAAAATGCAATCAAATGAGTTTTTCGTTTTAGTAATTGATTGATTATTTTACGAAATCTGAAGAAAAAAAAGACTGAAAATTACAATACCTTTCCTGAGGCCTTTTCAAACGCAGCCACCATCTCGAAAACAGATGTTCCTTTACCAGTTCCTAAGTTGTAAACCTCACAGCCTAAAATTACTACATTATAATTATAAACCAGTAAAATAAAACATAATCCTGCTAATTCAGCAATAAATATTAGTCCAACTATAACAAAAAAAACACATTCATCTATATTTCTCCACATATTAAGTACATCAGACCTAGAAGTACACTTTCATTCCCCTCAACCTGTAAACTAAAAATGCTAAAGGTGTCTTTTAGAATTTCAAACAAAAAATAAATAAATAAACAAGACGCAGTCTGTCTAGAATTTCACTTGCAATCGTTTCTAACAAATGCATACAGTAAAAGCATATCAAACAAAACTGTATTCAAATTGTTTCTACTTACCAGTAAATGCATAAATAAAAAATCTGAAATTATTAACACGAAAAAGAAGTCACAGACCTATTTCAGGATCCGAGAGTTTTCTCAAAGCAGCCATATGTCCATTAGCTAAATCTGAAACATGGATGTAATCACGCACCTGAAAATTTCAAAAAAACCATAGTCAACAACAATAACAATGGACATATTACATTAAGTGAAAATTAAGATAAAATATTGGCAGCAAAAACATACCCCTGTTCCATCTTTGGTTGAGTAATCGGTTCCAAATACTTTAAGTGCAGGTAGACTGCCAACAGCTACTTGCTGAACAAAAGGCATAAGATTGTTTGGGGACCCTAAAGGATCCTCACCAATATATCCACTTGGATGTGCCCCCACTGGGTTGAAATACCGTAACATTATCATTTTCCATTCAGAATCCGAAGCATAAATATCATGAAAAATTTCCTCAATCATGAGCTGGTTGAATTAAAATGATTAGGTACATACTTTTTAAGAATATGCAAGTGACTCTATAGAAACATGTATAGAATTAAATACTATTATATTAAATAACTAGAATAAGATAATCAGTAGTACTGAAAGTGGCTATAGGATATAGTGGTTGGAAGTGTTTATGATGTTTGAAGATGTGATAATCACATAATCGGATGTTTTGAATGTTCTGGAAATTCTGGTTATAAATAAAATGACCAAAATGGACATGTTGTGAAAAAACGGAGACGTTCTTTTCTTTGTGCAATGGGAGTATATGTTTAGATTAAAAGAAGGGGTAGATAGGTAAGTTTATTTTATTCTTAGATACCAGTTTTCTTGGAGCCGTATAAAACTAGTTGTTTGATCCAAATTATTAGACAACTGAAAGCAGGTCTATTTATCCAAAAATTTAAAATTGATTATTGCAAATGCAAATCCAATTTTAAATATTTATGCAAAGAGCCAATTTTATTTGTAATAAATCCTTTGCAAAACCCTTCCATGTTTTGTTCTGGATCTTTTTGTTCCTAAATTTCTGATTTTTAGTTGATTCATCAAAGTTTTCATATTGATTTTATTTGTATATCTTCCAACAATCTACCACTTTGTCAAAAAGAAAAAAATGGAGTCATTTGAACACCTCATTGTCTAATAAAGGTTTCATTTGATATTGATGATTTTGTCATTATAGTATTCATATTCAAAGCTGATGTAGATTTTATAACTAATATAATAACGTTTTTCAGTCCACACCCAAATTGAAACTCAACAATGAAAACTCAGATGTGAAACATTTAGGACAGGTGAAGTAATTACATATAATGAACATTTAGGAACAATTAGGATTTAAATACCTCAATAATCATTTTTTTATATATTTTTAAAACATTTCATTTCAAGAATAATAGCAATCTGAAATGTTTGGTACCTTGGTTCGTCCATATGGGCTGGCTGCAGATAAAGGAAAATCTTCTGTGCATGGTAGCTCCTTTGGCCAACCATAAACAGTAGCTGACGATGAAAACACGATCTGAAATGTTTAAAAAACCAAGAAAAATATGTCACATTAACAAATTATATAAACAATATGTACAAAATAAAACAAGTATTATGCCTTTTTGCATCCATGAGCTTCCATGACTTCCAATAGAGTTAAAGTGCCAACAACATTGTTGTCATAGTACATCAACGGCTTCTGCACACTTTCACCAACAGCTTTCAATCCAGCAAAATGTATAACAGCATCAAACCTGCATAACAATCTAAATTAATCCAGATTCCCACTTGTTTATAAGATTTATAAATCCAAATTAAACAGCAAAAGAGACCAATTGCAAAAATAGAAAAAAATAGAAACCAAGAATATTAGCAATGAGTAAATAAGTTTACTTTGTGGAAGCAAAAATCTTCTTTAATTCAGGCTTGTCCCTGATGTCCATCTGCAGCAAAAGAAAAGAAAAGAAAAAAAAAACAAGTGTCAACTCATAAATAGATAGATTAATGCAATAAAAAGTTCACTGAATAATAATTAATCATTGTTTATGTGGGACAAAATATGTCAAGTTCGACAGTTCATTTTGCATTTGCATTTACATTTCCATAATTTACAAAAAAATCAATTTTTGCATTTTTTTAGAAGAATGATGGTTGAAACAGTTAATCACTCTTGAAATAGTAAATAAATCAAGAATAATAATTTAAAAAAAATATACTTTCCTTTCCTCATATTCCAAATTGAAACTCCTACCAACCCAAAACCAAACTGAAGGATACAGGTCCACATCACTTGACATGATAATTAAGGCATAATTGAGATTAACTTACCCTATAAAACAAATTAGTAATAACTACTTTACAATTCAATTCAACTAGAAACCCAATTTCAAATTACTCAAATTAAGCATTAAATCAATTGAAACTTATAAAAAGTAAAGTCTAATTGCTCAAAAAAAAAATTAAATTGAACACTAACCTTATGAAAAATTAGGTTAACGGCATGATCACCGGCAAGTTCCTGAACTCGATTGATAGCGAGTTGCGATGAATTATCAAGATTATCAATCACAACCGTCTTGTAACCGCTTAACAGTAGCTGTAACACGGTGTGACTGCCAATATAACCGGCACCACCGGTGACTAAAACGCAATGCGGTGGCACCATTGTAATCGGAATCTGTACAATTATGTATAAAGGATTGGGGTTTTTGTAATGTACAGTTTATGTGAGGGATCTGTGAAGAGAAGAGAGAATATTTGTGACAGATGGGAGGGGAGAATGCTCCATATATACATTACATGTGGTGACAGATTGGAAGAATGGAGGTTAAAAAAAGTTGGTTTTTTAGTGTAGTTTTGGCAACCCCAATTTGGGGAAAAGAAGAAATTGGGGGGATCTCAACTTAAAATCAAATCTTTACAGCTTCTTGTGCCATACACTTGATTATTATCATTCATATTATTAGTTTTGTTTAACTTCAAATAATTAGATTTGGATTAATTGTGTTGAAAAAAGAAAGGTTTATAAAATGGATATGAAATTATTAAACTATCTCTAACATTAAAAATGTTATTATAGTTTATTGTTTGGTTGTAATTCTTAAACTCGTTGGTAATCAGATTAAACACCATGACTAAACAAGAAATTGTCGAATTCAAGTTGGGTTTAAATTATTTTTCGTCCGACATAGTTTTAAATTAATTTAATTTTGGGGTATAGTTATTTTATATTAGGTTCATGTATGATAATGTTATGATAAGAAATTAAGAATTATCGAATTTTGGTTTAGAAATTCCTCCATAACATTTTGCTTGAAATCAACAAATGTGTGTGAGAAGTCATTCAAATGAAACTTTAACACTTTAAAATTAAAGGTGGTTACTTAATTTTAATGATTAAGGCATTTTGATGATACTTAAATGACACATAGATGAGTTCAGGGAACCCATTGATTAAATGTGTTATGTGTCAATTACTCAATTGGCATAATATTATACATGTTGACTAAGTCAAGATACTAAAAATTAGTCTAAGTGGCACATTAGTAATTCTACCATGTAATGTAGTGGAGGAACTTTATATTTTTTAAGTTGTAACCCATGGAGAGTAGGGCTGTTCAAAAAGCTCGCGGCTCGTGGCTCGCTTGAAGATAGCTCGAAAAAAGCTAGGAAAAAGCTCGGCTCGAAAAAAGCTCGGTTGTAAACGAGCCGAGCGGAGCTGGCTCGAATTGTAATCGAGCCGAGCTCGAGCTAGGGTTGGCTCGGCTCGGGCTCGTGGCTCGGCTCGTTGGCTCGGCTCGTCTAAATAACTAATATATATATATATATATATATGTTATATATGTGTTATATTTGAAATATGATGTTTTGATTTTTTAAGTTCATTTGTTTTCAAGAACTTTGAGTTTTGGATTAAAATTTTACTTTATCTACAATTGTATTTACTCTCTACTTTGTAAGTTTTAGGTTATCTATATTTTTTTTTTGTATTTTATATATTGTCCCTTCCATCTATTTAGTTTTTTTGAAGAACTTCAAACCGAGAATAAAATATTTTTTTTGTTGTTTATATTAATATGTAAAAAAAAACGAGCTAGCTCGACGAGCCACGAGCTGGCTCGAGCTTTTTACGAGCCGAGCTCGAACTCAACTTTTCAGCTCGAAAAAAAATCGAGCCGAGCTGGCTCGTTTAATTTCGAGCTCGAGCCAAGCCTGGCTCGGCTCGTTTACAGCCCTATTGGAGACTATTGGAGAGGCTATTTAGTGTGGTGTTGTGTATGTGTTCTAGAGATAGAAATAAAGATAATTCTTGAAAAGGAAGATGATGAATTAGATGGATTTCATGATTAATTTGACGTATACGATTCTACTAGCAACATAATTCATAACTAATAAAATTGAGAAAATTTAAGGTAAATAATATTAAACTATCATCTAATCTTTTAAATGTCACAAATGAGTCATTAATGGGAAAGAAAACATCAATTCGGGCTGGTGTAAATAACTGTTTTTGGGTTGTTTTCAGCTCTCCTTCTTATAGATATCGATTTCTTTCTAGGTTTAGGGTCGATTTCTTTACAAACTCGTTATTAAGCTTACTAATTATGATCATGTGGTCCATTAATTTCTTTACAAACTTGTAGATGTCGATTTCTTTCTAATTTTTTGTTCTCTAAAGATGGACTATCGTTGTTTAGAACAAAAGCAACCTCGTTTGCCAACACTAAGTGTGGGTGATGGAGTTTTAAGAGATGGAGATGAAGGATTTTCGAGAGAGGAGAAGATCGAGGGAGCTTAAACGTATTGGTTTTTTGTTCTCAAAACACCTATGAAAACATGAATGAATTGGTTCCAAGGATATTGTTTGTTTTCAAGCATTATGGAATATTTAAGACACTTAATTAGTTTTCAACTTACAGTGTTATTTGATTTTAGTTTAACTCGCTATTTCATTATAAATGTTACAATATCTATGTTAGGGAATAAACAACCTGTTTGGACTAAACACAATTGGCCTACAACTAGAGTTCTTAGTTTTAAATTGTAGATTATATGCAAGTATAAACTTTTAGCTTAAAATTATCGGTCCTAACCCAAATAAATGAGTGAAATTCTGAAGAAAAAAATTCCTACTTTTAGAGATTGTTTTAGACCTCGGAAAAGGTTAAACGGTCAAAAAATCAATGAAAACATCGACATAAAACTTATCACATAAAATCAACGTTTACAAAGTTTAATAAAACACTTCCCTCTTTATATTACTTGCTAGGAGAATTTGAATTTCACTTTATTTACTTACCTAATCTTTTTTAATTCATATAAATAGATTAAAACTTATTAGCCTGTACAATATAAATGAAAATAACATAAATGAATAGTGTGTCATTGGGTGTAGGCTTTATTTGCTTCACTCTTTAAGTATTAACACATTACTTAAAGTCTTAAAAGTTTTGTGGTATTTAATTATTAAGTATATCATTAAAAAAAATCATCAAAAGTTTGAAATTGAAGTTGGAAATGAGCTTTTTGATTCATTATGTGTGGGGCAAGTTTGCATACTGTCATGTGATGTCCAGCTGACCATATACATATAACAAGTATTTCGTTGTGACAATAATGATATCTACAATTGTAATATATGACTAACCTTTTGTTTGATGGATTTTAAGTTTTAACCACTATTTCAGGTACGCTAGGTCAATACATAATATGAATGTTAATGGGACAAAGTTTTTGTTTATTCTTAATCATGTTTAAACAAAAACATAAATTATAAAACCTTTCTCTTAATAGTTACCTATTCAATCAATCTATTATTGTCCGCACACTCTTATTCTTCTTATGCCTCCTAAAGTTCTTATGTTCACCCCTTCCGAATTTAGTTTCGACTTTCGATTTATAGAGTTGTAAGCGAGTCGAACCTCTCATGAGATACTAGAGATGAGTTCACTAAAAGCTTGAATCGAATTTGTTAGGGTTTGTAGAAATCCATCGTTGGGTATTCTTTGTATTAATCACCAGTATATATAATAGTAGATTACATGGGGAGAATAAAATAATTACATAATACACTTATACTAAAATACAATGTTATAACATCACCATAGGCTTACTATTTAACTTATCAACATACCCCCGCAGTTTGAGCAGAGAAATCTGGACGTTAAGACTGGATCTGAAGTTTTTGGTGAATATATCTGCAAACTGGCGATCAGAGGGATCATGCAATACACGAACTTGACCAATGGCAACACGTTTCCTTATATCTGTAAATCGATTTCCACCTTTTTTGCTCTTTAATGTTTTGTACGCTAAATATACAGCACGTACATTGTAAAAAAACACAAGTGTCGCACGAGACATAGGATAGTGTAACTCAAGAAGGAGATTACGAAACCAAGCTACTTCAGCAACAACATTGGTGACACCACGATATTCAGCTTCAGCGCTGGACCGGGAGATAGCATGTTGACATTTGGAAGACCAAGACACAAGACTGTCGCTAAGGAACACATAGAACCCTGGTGTAGACCAACGAGTATCAAGGCACCCCGCCCAGTCGGCATCAGTATAAGCAACCAGTCAATTAACAAAGGAAGGACATAACTATAGACCGTGATGAAGAGTACCCTGAATGTAGCATAAAATCCGTTTCAGGGCATAAAGGTGGGGTTCACGAGGGTCATGCATGAAAAGGCAGACTTGGTGAACTACAAAGGTAATGTCCAGACGAGTTAAGGTCAGATACTGCAATGCACCAGCAAGACTATAATAGAGAGTAGGATTGGCAACGGGTTTGCCGGTTGAGGAAAGTTTGGCCTTTGTATCCGTTGGAATGTTGCAAGGATTGCACGTGACCATATCAACTCGTGTAATAATGTCTCGATTCAGAGCAGTCTGAGATAGAAATAACCCAGACGCGGTGCGAGTAGCGGCAAATACCAAGAAAAAAGGACAACGATCGTAGGTCAGCCATGGCGAACTCATCCGGGAGGCGAGAGATAACCTGGGTGACTAGATCTTGTGAAGAGGCAGCAAGAATAATGTTATCTACATACAAAAGAAGATAGATGACATCCCAACCATGACAAAACGTGAATAAAAAGGTGTCAAGTTTGCTACTAATAAACCCTAGAGAGGCAATGCAGACAACAAATCGATTATACCAAGCGCGCGAAGCTTGCTTTAGGCCATATAGGGCCTTGCGAAGTCTACAAACATGTCCGGGGCGAGGTACATTTGGGTTGTGGTAGTATAATGGTTCGATGTTTGTTTGTTCTTGCAGGAAATGGAATTAGTTATATGATAGCTGAGCGAGAAATTGTTGAAAATGCTGAGAAAATTGTGAGAATTGTGAGGGAAAATTGGCAAAGTGTTGAAATTGTATGAATGTTTGTGGGTTTGGTTGAGCTTGATGTTGGTTTTGCGATGATTCGGCTTTTTTTTACTTGTTTGTGGGTTTGGTTGAGATTTGTTATATGTAGAAACAATTAGTTTTATATAGATACTCAAATAACACATATATGCATTACTTAATTATAGGATCTTCTACATGAGAATGGATCATTTGAGAACCCCAAAATATTTTAAAAACTCACGAAACTTGTCAAAAAACCATCAAAACCATTTTTTTATGTTTTTACTACCTTTATTACTATAATACAACATAAAAAAAAAATTTATATATGTAAATTTACATGTATTCATATATTAAAAAACTAGGTTAAAACCCATGTATTACATGGGTTGAATAAATACAACTTTTTTATAAAACATCAATTTTAGATATTTAATTATTTAACATCAAAATTATTTAATAATAGAGAGACGGAAAACAAAAATCTAGACGACACGTAGCAAGTATAGTTATTCATTTATCATAATATAGGTTAGAAACCCGGTATATTACATAGGGTGAATAAATACAGTGTTATATATACTTAGTAATAAAGATTTACATATTACACATTTATGACATATTACATAGTTTTTTAATACAAATTTTATAAACGTTATAAAGTTATTTTTTAAAAATGTTTTATAAAAAGAATGAAAAAAATATTCAAATTATAAAAATGTTTTATGATCAAACCTATTTTAAAAAAAATGTTTTATAAAAATAATTATAGAAATCATTATTATTTAATAGGAGAGAGTGGCGGGAAACAAAAATTATAAAAAACAATTTAAAGAAATTTGTATAATTAATAGAAGAGAGGAGCGGGAAAAAATGTATATACACATGTGTAAGTTTACCACTTACACATGTGTAAGCGTTTACCATTTACACATGTGTATAAATTTTTTTAAGAATAACTTAGATTGAAGAGATGTATTAGTTGGAGAGATAAATCATGTTTTATATTGTATTTTAATAATAAAGCTAGTAAAAAAAAATATATATATATATTTTAATTGGTTTTTTGACGAGTTCTCAAAATATTTAGAGTTTTCATTTGTACCTAACCCTCTTCTACATATAACAAAAGATTAAAAAAAATAATAATAATTTCTCATACTTGAAAAATGTTCTGGTTTTGCCATTAGATTCTTTTTGGTAATTCCAAAAGATTTAATTCCCTAAATTCATTGCCATTTAACTCAAAATATAAAAATTCATTAAGTTAATTTTTTTTTTCGTTTAAACATTTTATGAATCATTTTCTTATAGAATATATTTCTCAAAAGGGTTGAAATATTTTATTTTTATGCTAGCTATAGGCGTAGACTAAAAGAAAAAGGTATAATAAGCAAGATTAACTAATTACTGCTGGCCATTTGGTCCAGTGGTACCTCGAGAGCCTCACCATCTGATAGGTCACCGGTTCGAATCTCACCTGGGGCAGAAATGTTCCGGGTGAGTCAAAGGGTTTTTCCAGTGACAGGTTTCCTTCTGGATGAGTAAGGCCTCCTTGTTCTTCGGGGGGGGGGGGGGGGGCTGACTTAGCTTTGCGTTTCAAAAAAAGTAAGATTAACTAATTGAAGACACCGATTGATGTCTTTGCTCATATCATGTATATGCAGTGTTCATATGACCGCTCCATGTCATGCGAGATTAATAATTTTGGGAAAAAAAATATAATAAGTTATCATGAAAAAATAATAATTAATTTATTATCCATCGATCAATATAATGATAATAAATAAATATAGAGGTAACATTATTTATAATAAAGTTATAACTATATGCAAGAGTGGATGAATGAAGACAATACTTTTAACGTGTGGTTTGTGGCCAAATTTCGTGATAAGTAACAAACTTGAGACCGAAGCTTTATAAATTATACAACGTGGGATTTGACTAATTGAAGTCAATACTATACAATGAAACAAAGTCAACGCACTGCTACTTTTTTCCCTTTCAAGAAATTGACAATCCAAAACTTATAATAAAGAAACGTGAAGGCAATCAAAAATCAAATCGAGAACCAATGAACCATACCCATTTTCTTAAAACCAATGACACTTTAAATCCTGTAATAATGTATTATGTATCACAGATAAAAAAATATAACTAGAGGTTCATCCTTGGAGATATACTTATTAACACGAAATTTGTTTTAAGGGTAACACAAGCCCTCAATCTGTTTCATTTGTTTCTACATTATCACTTTTTTGTAAAGAAATGACATATCCGGTGCTTGATTTAGCCCACGCATTTACGTACGGCAGGGGAGGAGCCAGATGTACGCAGTCTTACCTTTGTACAAGGAGCTGTTTCCAACGGCTCGAACCCATGACCTCAAGGTCTCAAAGTAGAAACCTTACTAGTTGTTTCAAGGCACGCCCTCTTTTTGTATTATAATTTATCAATTATGACAAAGCTTGTAGGTATATATGGAATAATGTTAAGGTTTCTTGAATATAGAACATCCAAATGGACTTCACCATCAACAACTTATGATACTTCACTTACAATTTGTTCAACAACTACCTTACCAGTAATCGTTACACGAACACACGCCTTGTTTAAAATGATGAAACCGACTTCTATCTCTCACGATTATTTCCCGACCAAAATACTTTGAAATAAGTTTACTCGCCTCGTGACAGTCTTTACACACTCTCAAGTTTTTGGTAATCCTTAAAGTTTCCCCTGCTTTCGATTTCAACAAACCAAATGCAATGGCCAGTTTCTCACTGTGGTAAAACAACGCCTTCTCCATCTCCTCTTCTTCGCTAATATCATGCGATACACTCTCGGCTTCAGGCGCGTATCCAATAGATCGAATGCACGCCAACATTTCTTTCACTTTTGCATATATCTCTTGGGAATCAGGATGACTTCTCCCCCCTGCAACAAACTCATTAACCACGCCACCTATTTCAATTAATGAAAATCCCCGCGATTTCTTCACTCCTCTGTCATTCATTAACTTCCTAACGTTGGCAACGTCTTCCCATTTAGAGGCACGTGCGTATATGTTAGCTAATAACACATATCGCCCGCTGTTATAAGGTTCCAACTCTATCGCTTTTTTCCCTATTTTTTCTCCTAACTCGGTGTTTCCATGTATCTTGCACGCGCCAACAAGTGCACCCATCACACGCGCATCTGGATCCATTGGCATTGCGTTTATGAGCTTCATTGCTTCGTTTAACATCCCCGCCCGCCCAAGCAGGTCCACCATGCATCCGTAATGCTCCATTCCAGGTGAAATACTATGAACTTCGACCATGCGTTGGAAATAGTAATGACCTTCTTTAACCAAACCCGAATGAGCACACGCGCTTAGCAAGTTCACAAATGTGATGTAGTCTGGAGGCGTTTTTGACTCGTTTTCCATCCTCTTAAAAAGCTCATCCGCCTCCTCCCCCTTTCCATGCATTGCGAATCCCCCGATCATGCAATTCCATGAGGAGATTCCTTTAGATGGTAACTCATTGAACGTTTCAAACGCCTTTTCAACTGACCCGCATTTGCAGTACATATCAATGATGGTTGCTGCGAGTTTAGGGTCGACTTCTATCCCGGTTTTCTTGATGTTATCATGTATCCACTCCCCTTGTTTCAAAGCTCCTAGCCCTGTACAAGCTGATAACATGCTAGCTGCTATAAATTTGTCCAGTTTAAATCGATTTGATCGCTGCATTTGATCAAACAGTAGAAACGCTTCATGGAAACAGTTGCTTTGGACATATGCTGCAATCATTGCATTCCAAGAAGCAGGGTTCTTCTCAGGCATTAAATCAAACAGTTTACGCGCGTCTTCAATGTATCCTGACTGAGAATAACCACTGATTAAAGTTGTCCAAGACACATCATTTTGTTGTGGCATCTTGTCAAATACCATCCTTGCTTCCTCTAATCTCTTAAAACTCACATACATATGAATCAAATTGTTCTGAGAAAAAGAGTCCAAATGGTACCCAAATTTCAAAATCTGAGCATGAACTTGCCTGCCTTGTTCAACAGCGTTGTCAAAAGTGAAAGCTCGGATGACCGGGGGGAATGTAAATTTATTAGGTGGAACAGAAGTGTGTAGCATCTGTAGGTAAAAAGATATGCAGTCTTTGGGGAGATGAACTTGCAAGTAACCTCTAAAAATGGTGTTGTAAATGAATGTGTCAGGTTGTGGCAAGGTGCTAAACACCTTGAGAGCATAACCCAAATCACCGTGTGTTGAGATAGCACAGAACTTGATAACTCTACCCATCGCATTGTTATCGTCTGAAAGCCCAAGTCGGATGATCTGGGAGTGATATTGCTTCAGGTTCTCCATAGTTGAGCATGACTCTAGGCCTTGATGGATCTGGATTGAGTTAACAAAAAACAAGATTCACCACAGAGCTTCTTGTTGAAGTTTTAGGCTCAAGTGTATGTGGGCCCTGGTACTGTTATGTTATGATGTGTATTGTTTTAGTAATAGGGTTGTTTATTATAATCTTGACATTGCTATTATGTGTAAAATATGAAGACTTGGTAAAGAGTAAGAGTTGAAGCACCTTAAGCTGAACAAGACATCCTACGGCGTCTGGTCTGGGATTAACCCTACATAAAATAAATCAAACATATAGATCAATGTTGCTAAATTGATGTGATCTAATTGACTTGCCTTTTAGATAACTTTAGCATGGATTGTGCATCTCGAAATCTACTAGACTTGTTCTTGGACACACCATTTTTAGGAAGTAATGGTAAATTTGTTGTTTCCCATGAGATTGGCATGATTACAAGCAAACTGATTCACTGCAAAGATCACTTGTTAAAACAACAAGCAATCTTCCACCATTTCAACTTGATTAGCAAATAAGTATCTTAATTCAGTAATTTCTAAATTATACAACCAATTTTGAGGTTTACAATATAGAGTTTAACACCAAGAAAAAAAGATACAACTAAAAAAAAAGTAGAGAAATTTAAATTGAAACCTGATGAGTGATGGCGGAGTGGTCTGGCTGTGCAGGGGTCAGGATACTCTGTATTCGAGTAAGAAGGAGCAAAGGAGAAGGGTTTGGGGACTGGGGCCGTGCGTGTTCGGTGGTTGTGTTTTGTCTAGCCTAATATGAAAGAGGAAGTTATCCGTTATTCCTTTAAGACAATTGTTATTTTAAAAAGATATTATAATAACAATAACGTTAACAGTCGTTTGGTTTGCGAAATTCGTTGGAATTGGATTTGAAATTAAAGAATTTCTTTGAAATCCATAATGTGTTTGGTTAGCATATTTGTTAATGTAACTGTAATACTTAAAAGACAAAATTACTTTTTAAAATAGAAAGGGGTTCTGAAATCCATTGAAATTGGGAGATATTTTGAATTCCATTAATTGAGAGATTTTATTGAAATTAATTTCAATTCCAATTCCTTCTCTTAACCAACCAAACATGTCAACTAATGGAATTTAAATTCCAATTTCATTAAAATCTCATTAATCTCTGTCAACCAAACATGCCCTAAAAGTTTTAAATATGTACAAGACAATAAAAATTCCTCAAATTTCGTGTGTTTTATATATTATCAGGGCTTCCGATATGGTCCGTAAGTGGATGCCGTGAGTCACTCACGCTCACGGGTACACCGCTCCCTTAACCGTGAGAGACTCATGTATGTGAGGAGCTCTCTTTCCATTACTTTCAAATTTAGCCACTTACATCTTGACATATATGCTTGATTTTTTTTTAATTTTTTTATTATAATATTTTATTTCACAATTAATTTGATTTTTCTTAAATAACTTGTGTTTGTTACTTTAAAAAAAAAAAAAACACAATTTTGTTTATTATTTTTTTTTCTAAACATCTCGGTGTATATATATATATATATATAAGTCTCATAAGCGATTTTTGACACGTGTTTGATCTCGTAAGAGGTTTATTATGTTTTTAAAAAATTAATTAAATTAATTGTCTGAAATTAAATAATAACTAATTTTATTTTAAAAAAACCACTTACACTCACTAACCATACCTTAATAATAAGTGGGAAGTGCATGTGACTGGTTACGCCTACGTGACAACCACTTTTGGCTCACAATCACTAACCATGCCCAATGCACTCAACACAACACAAGTATCAAGGTGTGTAACATATGTTTTCCTTCCTAAGCGATTAAGGGTTTTTATCTAACGGTGGACATTGGTTTTTATCTCCCGAGTTTAATAAACGAAAGAAAAGAAGAGAGAGAATTAAAGAGAGAAAAGAAAGGGAGGGGAAGGAAAATAAGTGAACTAAGGAGAGAAAAGAAATGAAGGGGGAGGAAAGTTGAGAAAGAAGATTATTAAAAATCTTCCATTCTCTTCTTTCTACTTTCTTCCATTAAAAAACTCGGGAATACAAACTTTTTGAGTTTCTTTCCACTTTCTTCCATTAAAAAAACACATGAACACAAACTTTTTC
The DNA here is from genome assembly GCA_023525975.1 of Smallanthus sonchifolius. NCBI lineage: Eukaryota > Viridiplantae > Streptophyta > Magnoliopsida > Asterales > Asteraceae > Smallanthus > Smallanthus sonchifolius. The sequence continues at coordinate 5,887,048 of CM042026.1, read as the reverse complement.
CAATTTTCTTGCACTTCCTTTCACTTCTCTCGTTAAAATGGACTCGGGAACACATTGTAAAGCGTCTCTCTCTAATCATACATACTTAGTTTCATGTTTGACCCCACATAAAAAGCTTGTCAGCAATGAATTTCAAACACGACTACGAAAGATGCCAGTAACCAAATTATAAACATGTAAACGATGGGAAAAATGGAGGTGCGGGGAATCGAACCCCGTGCCTCTCGCATGCGAAGCGAGCGCTCTACCATATGAGCTACACCCCCGTTGTATGTTTTCATTGTAAGACCTTTATATAAGATGCTTTACTTCCTCGCCATCAGCCTCAACTAACATCCTATAGGATACTCGATTGAAATAAGAATATTAGGAGCCCGACAATGAATTTCAAGTAGTCTGTTTCACTAAAGGGTTTTGATGAGAGACTAAAATGATATCAAATCAAATCATATACGTTATAAGTTATAATACAATCAAATTGGGTTGTTGACGCAAGTTTACAAAAGCTAAATTACTGTTGAATTTTGCTTGGTCTAATAATCGTTTGAATATTTTGGAAAAGCATTTTAACATTGTCCAATGTCAAATATTAGGTTGATTTCAATAAGGTACACCAAATCAGTCTCACATCCGGGACCATGTTGCTATAAGTGATAACTAGAAAAATAGTGTATTTTTAAGTAGGTCAAATTGAATAGACCAACATCACCTTTTTAATACCGAAGCAAAAAAAACAGGCTTAGAACAACCTGCAAAAATACCAGTACGAACAAAAAAAGCCTTCATCGCACATTCGCACCCACCTTACGATACTTACAGCGGCCAGAATTCACGAGAAACCAACCACAATTAAACTAGCAAACACCACTCTATGATTATAGGAAGAAAGAAACACGAATCGAATCATCGTATGGAAGTAAAACAATCAAACAAGATGAATCAATCCAGAATACATTTGCGTCTTTACCCAGATAGAAGAAGTTACTAATACATTGGCAAATTGCAGCATAACCACTGGACAATCAATTGTTATATCTGGTTCTGGTCCATGGGGGTCTGGGCCTTTGCTGTCCAGCTCCATTTCTTCTTCCTACATTGTTGTTCTGTTGCTGCTGCTGCTGCTGCAGAGATAAAACCTTCATCCTTTGCTCCTTCATGTTTGCAAATAGTGAATCCAACGTCTGACCCTTCTGTTTTGGCACCACTTTTCCTTGTTGTTTCTGCATACATTCACCCTCACTTGATTAATTCTTCTGTTTGCAATATTTAATATTTGACTAAATGGATAAATATAGTACCACGACCGCAAAGCCTCCTCCATTTGCAGCCATGTTTTGAATGGGTCGACCCATAGCCCTGCACAGCAAATTAACAGTTACTGGATAAAGGAGGCATTATTTACTGAAGTAAAACTGCAGCTACCATCAATCCAAATCATGAACCAGAGGTCATACAGACCGTGAAAAGAGCCAGCACAGCACTTACCATTAACCGATCTAATGAAATTGTTAATTCAAAACAAACCAAAAACAAGGTAGAGGGTTGACAATCAGAACAAATTTTCAAGCATGCAGTCTTGTTTGTGATGAGACACTGAAACTGCAGCCAGAGCAGAGAACAGGAACCTCCCTAAGTACTAAAAACCAAATTGCAATCAAGAAGTTCAAAACTTCATAACCTCTGTGGTGCTTGTGCCTTGTGTTCAAATGAACAATTTTCTAACAGCTTCCAAAACTTTGGTAGGATTAGCAACTTAAACTCCAATCTCCAATCATGTATTGACTCTATTAGAATGCAAGCATATAACACTAGCACCACATTCAAATATATGATCCTTCTGATTGTTGATATCATTTGAAATACAGCTATAGAACTCCCTCTAACCTTCACAAGATCATTGCAATCCAACCATGGTCCTTCAGAAGAAAGCATGTGCTTCATGAAAACCATGGATGATTTCATCTTAGTTTCATAAACCACATCAAAATGTGCTAAAGGAATTTAAATTGTCTATGATGAGAATAATCAAGAGTTCCTAGGGGAAGTTTGGATTAGAAAAACGAAGGAAGAACTAGAAGTGACACTGCTGTCAATGTTGAGTTCTATTTAGCACAAACTGTACGCACAACACTATCTCATAGCAGATACTTGCATGACATGGACATATACCAAGTGACTTGGCAAGCAAAAAGATGCTTCTAATGAACTCTTTGAATGATATGAAAAATACTAGGCCAATAAAAGGCAAGATCGAAACTCCAGATATTGGCCAAGATTCACACAGAAGGTTTAAACAAGGGCTTGGAGATCCATTAATCATAAACCTGCTGCTAATTTTCCCAAAACACAGGTTTTCCCCTCAACTGCATTTCAAGTACACTATGTTTCTTATTAATCCATCTAATCCAGAAAGACACCCCATAATGCATGTTAACCAAACGAAGACAAAGTGCAGTGTGCAAACTAAATCCCCAAACCAAACATCAAGTCTTCAAACTTAATATACAAGGAATCTTTCCAAGTGCCACGATCTAAGGGTTTTATTCAATCAAAGAAATGTCCTTCAAGCTCACATCAGACAAGACAAGCTTTTTCACAGACGATGGTTTCATGCATAAAACTGATAAGCACGTGGCTAAGTCGTTGACTAGGCAGAAGAACCACAATTTACCTATACCAATTCACATAGGCAAGCAATCTCTTATCAGAAACTTGTAAAGACATGCTAATGAATAAAAAGAAAACACAATACAAAACTTGCCTTGGCGTATATGAAGTTACTGCCTGGCTCCGATTGAAATTACTATTGCGAATAGGAGCAACTGCAGCCTTTCTAGCAGCCTCGCCCGCAAAAGAGAATTGGTTACCCTGGAAGTTGGTTCTCCTTTGACCAAGAACACCCTGATACCAAAAAGAGTATCGTCAAACTTAATATAAAAATCAAACCAATGTGTATGTGTATACCACTACAGTCTTATGCTTCACACCTGTCTAAGTGTTGATCTAGTGTCCATAAAGCGGCGCAACTTCATAGATCTATCTTGAACAAAATTGTTTGAGAATTTCTGATTCTTGTTCTGTATGAAATCAAAGCGCAATTGGTTAGGAACAGGAAACAATAAACAATGACAGATCTAAGCACATCAAAGAGGAGGTCTCTTACAGGAATTCTTTGCTTCTTGGCTTTATTAAAGCCGGTTCCATTCTTGGACATTTTGATAATATCATCTGACAGAAACAAGAGTTGTAGATCTTAGATCAAAGAATAATTTACCAGGAAGAAAATACGATATCAATTGAAACAAACTGAAAGTTGTTTGTACCTAATGACATGTCCATTTTCTTCTCTGTCATTGCAATTGCAGCATTTGTAAGTGGTTTTGCTGCCATCTGTACAAGTTCCATAAAACATATAAGCTTAATAAATGAAAATCCACTCTTTATATGTACATGCTTTATACACATTCCACAACATGATAAACAATTAAAAATTCTTTTGAGAAATTGTAATATGATACGCCTTTAGTTATACAACAGCTACACGGCCCAACCAAACTAAAAACCCAAATTTCATCAAACTTCAATTAATTTCACCATAAAAAGAACTTTCATGATAAATTCACCGTAAAACTCGTTACACAATGTTAACCACGCCGAAAAAATTCCCCCTAACCATTACGAGAACCACATATGATCATACAAACACGTCAAAAAAGGATTTATGTCAGAAAAACAAAGATTAAACAGCTGATTACCAGTTTGAAGGAGAAACTTGACGGAGACGAGTGCGATTGATGATTAATATTCCAATTGACGACGAGCGTAGAAGACGGAGCAAATATTTTTAGGGTTTTGAGAAGATGCCTTCAAGACGAAGCGATGATCTTAATATCTTATGATGAAAGCGAGAGCCGCGTTGAACGACTGACGGATGTGAAATTCAATTAAACGATCGCATTAAATTCGGAGGTTTTAAATTTTAACTTTCAAGTCCGCAGTATGAGAGAATAAATTTTTTAAGGCACGGTAAAATAAAAGAATAAATTACACGAGGTCTATCTGGTAATGTTTGTGGTGGCTTGGGTTTTGGCTCGTTAAAAAACATGAACTCAAGTTTGTTAGCGAAATGATGGTGGTACAAAAAGGATGAACAAAGTCTCTGCGGAAAGTAATCGATACGATACATTCCAATCCCTGGAATTTGATTCCTCTTCCGATTAAGGGGAATATAGCGGGGTTATGGGTAACATCTTTAAAATTGAAAAACGTCTAGCACAAGACAACATTAGCATAAGCAACTTCATCAAAGGAGAACTCAGGAACGACGCTAAAATTAGATTTTGGACTGATTTATGGGTGGGGATATCACTTTGATGCAACAATTCCCATTCCTTTTCTTGCTTGAATCTTCAAAATCATGCCTTGTAAAAGATCGACTTATTCTGTGGTTTCAGCAACAAGATGGAGGCGGTGTTGGATTCTAATATGTTGACTTCTGTTGAAGCCAATGAGCTGCATACATTTTGTTACTTTCTTCAAGGTGTAAGGGTCACAAATGGCCAAGACACTTGTTATTGGCTAAAGGATTCTGGTAGTGTTTTTACAGTAAAGTTATTAAGGAGATTATTAGCTCCTTCTCTTCACATTGACCAACCTTTCGAGTGGAATAGGTGGCTCCCGTTGAAAGTCAATATTGTTGGGTGGAGAGCCGATTTGGACCGCTTGCCTACATCAGTAGCTTTACAAAAAACGTTGTGTAATTGTTCCTTCTTCTCTATGTCCTTTATTTGGTGAAACAAATGAGATGGTCGGCGTCTTTTCACTTAATGTTACATTGTTGCAGTCATTTGGAATATAGTGAGTTCTTGGTGCAATAAGCCCCCATATATGCTTTATCAATAATGATCTTATGAGGATTAACAAGACAATTTGACCCGATGATGTTACTAAGAAGATGGTGCACTCGGTTTTGGTCCTAGCTTGTTGGAGCATTTGGAAAGCCCGGACCTATTTTTTTCCAGTAAAAGCTGTTGAAATATATGGTATTCTTTCAATTGAATATCAAATATATGTGTGCATTCAATTCTATATCAAACACATGTTATATAGTCTTGAGCTGTTTGGATTAGATAGCTGGTGGATCAAGAGCATTAGCGGACCTACCTTTTGGTAGGTGGGTCGGCCGACCCCCATGAATTATTTTTTCTATTTGTTATATATGTAGTATAATCTTGACCAACCCCATTAAATTTTGACACCGACCCCCATAAAATTTTGACACCGACCCCCATAAAATTTTGACCGACTCCAAAAGCAATTAATTTTTAACACCGACCCTCATTTAAACTAATAACTTAATTGGACATTTAGACTAAACTGGACTAAAAATGTAGTCATTTAAACAATTAAATCCACATTTAATTAACCCATTTAGACATTTAAGCCCACATTTAGTTAACCCATTGCCCGTTTAATTTTTTAAACAATTTAAACTAATAAAAATTCTAAGTAGCGACAATTCTGATCCATCAACGTCTCGACGTTTCATATTCACGTTTCACGCAATCCGAATAATGAAAATTTGCTAATCACGATTCTCGTCATGCCTTATCACGATTTCAAGCATCTTCACTAATCACGAATTTACGATTTCCGCCCAGCTATGTCACACCCCCGCCAAGGCGGAAACACGAGGGGTGACGAAATTGAATCATTACACATGATCAAAAGAAATTTACTATTAAAACCAAATAGTTATTACATCAGTATTTCAGAACAAATAAAACAAACAGAACAAATAATTCTTCTTTTTGTTAATTCTAGCTAAGTCCACTAAAGCATAGTCCATGATCCTATCATGAGCTTGTCAACATCCTAGTTAGCTTCACCTGAAAAACATGTTAAAATATGTCAACTAAAAAGTTGGTGAGAACATAGGTTTAGATAGATACATAGTAATAGATAACAAGATGCAAGTCATAAACAAGTTTCACAATTCCAAGTAATTAAATTTTTATACATGAGTCCACAACCAACCCTAGTGATCGATAGCTCTCCCGTCCAACACCTTATCAGGGTGTTAGACTAAGTGTAAGTGTCAAAAATGCAGTTTCTGAACACCCAGCTCCTTCCGAGTTGATCAGAATCCACAACTTGAAGGACGCTCGGAATTGATTGGCATGCATCAACCCGAGAACTGAATGGGCTAGTCAGGCCAATAGATCTATTTACGTACTCCCGTGGCTTCCCCGAAGTTAATGGTTGTGTAGGTTTTAGAAATAAGAGAGACTTTGTAATGAAAAGTGACACAGTATAGCAACATGTATAAACCAGTTTAGTTTTACAAGAATTAGAAAGTTTGTTATTGAATGCAAAAGAATGGTTTAGACTCTAGAACATGATTTCTGTTTTGATATATGAGCATGTTTTCCACCCCAAAGTAGAAATAAAAGAGGGGCTATGAACTCACCTTGCAGCAGGTGGGATTGATCTTGATCGCTGAAGTAACTTGGTTTAAGAGATGCCTTAAGAATTCCATAAATAAGTTCGAGTTTGAGTTAGTTTACAGAATTGTGGAAAGATGAAGGGTTGTTTTATAAATAGAGGAAAGTGATTGTCTTATACTAGAGTGGTTATCATACCAGAGTAATACCTCCGACAGCAAGGTTCCTAGGAAAGAGTTGGCCGGATCAGAACCCTGTCTTTCCTTGCCAGAACCTTACTGTTTGCCAGATAACTACATACCAGTTTGAAAGTTACTCAATTCGTATAGTTTAATCGAGTTTAGGACACGTCTGGTAAGTTTAGGAAGTATATGGGCTAAATTGCAATTGTGCATTTAATAAGGATTGAAAATAGATGAGTTAAATATTAGAGGGTTTTATTAGGAATTAAAGAGTTATAATAAAAATATAATTCTAAAAGTAAGAAAGAATTAAGAAATATATAGTTTTAAAAGTAAAGCGTTTTAACAAGTTCTAAGGATTTATAAAATATATTTTATAATTCTTGTGTTTTAAAGAAGAAAACGAAATCTTTAAATAATGTTTAGTAATATATAAATAGTTTCTAGTTTAAATAACGTTATTAGTTTTAAATAAAAACATAACTTTAAGCGGTTTCTCGCGAAATCTTTTATAAACAATACTTAAATATATATATAGTTTCCCATTTAACTAACGTTATTAGTTTTAAATAAAACATAACTTTAAATTTTTAAATGAATATATGATTCCTCACGAAAATGTTACATAATTCCCTTATGTTATTTAAATGATACATAATTTATTTTTACTAAAATAAAACAATATATGTAACATCTTAGTAAATTAGAAATTCTAAAAAAAAGGACTTGTTAATCACATTTATTTGCTCAAAAACATAATAATATATGTATTTATGGATATATGTGTGTGCGAAGAAAATAACGTAATTTTTTTTTGTGGTAGTTCCGTTTAGGAATCGACATGGGTATTTATAAGGGGCTTAGCTCCATCATAGACGCGAATTCAGTTGGATTTAGAACGAGAATTAAGGAACTTTGAAGCTTGAATTATCATAGACGGGTTTTCAAATTTGGATTTTCAAATGTTTGAAATTGATAACGTTTTTGCATGAATTACTTGTTCCACTCGACGGATAATGATTAGAAACGAGTTTAGAGGGTTTTTAAAGTTCCAGATTTTGTGGGATTTGAAGGATTGAATACGATTTTGACTTTTAGAAAATCAAAATTGGTTTTGGTTACTTCCAGGGTTCAAAATAAGAAGGGGGGAGGGGGGGTTAAGTGTTTTGAGGGGGTTCAAACATAGAAAGGAGGTTCAAAGTCTTTTTATAAAAAATTAATAATTTCTTTTTGATACTAAACCTTTAAATTCAATTAAACATTTAAGTTTTTATAACTTTTAAATTTTTTTACAACTATCAAGTTAATTATCTCCTTTTAATTAATAACATTAATGTAATTTAATTGTTATACTAATTAAAATGAGGCAATTCGAGACTTGTCATTAAATCGAAGTGGAATTACACGAAACTAGAATCGTTACGATTTTTAGAGATGTCACAAGCTAGTCGATTCACTGTTCACAACCTTGCGTCGCTGCCTCCTCACGATTTCAAATAACATTTTTCTTAATTTTTCTCTAAGTTTTGAATTTTGCTTATTATATTATTTTGCTATAATGCTATGTCATATGTGCTATTTGCTAATTGTAATTTGTGACAATGTCACACTAAGCGACCCGACCTGACTCGACCTGAACCGGACTAAAAAAAGTTTAATATTTAGCGATAGACAACCGACCCCCATATAAAAATTTCTTAGGTCTGCCACTGATCAAGAGTGTCGGGCCGAATATAGTGTTGGGTTGCTGCTTTATGGACTTGGAGCTTTGGAGCCTACTTGACCCACAACCCGTTTCGTTTACTTTGAGCCTATTTAAGAAGAGAGAGAGATGTCTTCTCATTTTTTTCCTCTTTCAGAAAACTCACGGTCGTCTCTATGTCTTCGTTTAGGTTTTTACCACAATGATGGTTCTGTTTATTCTTGAACACTCTCATTTTGGTTCTTTATTCTCTCCAGAAAAGTTATGCTATCATCTTTAATATCTGGAGAGATTCTAGGGTTTCTTTATCGTCATAGATTCTCGTTGTTGAGAGTGTTCACAAATTATTGAGTTGTTATCTGTTTAGTCTGTTCATTATGTATTGATGTTCTTGTTTTGAATGTCCGTTTATACAAGTGATAGTTGAGTTTTATTCAGATCTTGGGATTACTTGTTTGTGGTTTGATTTATCAAGTTGAGATTCATGTTTTGTGACGCGCTTCGCCTACCCGATTGTTTTAGGAGATCAAGACTCTAAGTTTTCTATGGATAAAAAATCGATCCAAGTTTAAATCTTTGGGGTGGTCTATACGGTGTAAGTTTGATTTTTCTAACATTTAATGTTATTGGTTTTGGTGCTTTCTTTGCTCTAGCTTCTTGCTATAGATGTTTGGTTTTATTGATATCCTCCGTCGTTCAAAAACTTTTTTTTAGTTTTTACATTAGTTCTTTTAAAATGTCTATTATATAATTTATTTTAAAAAAATAGAGGAAATTATAAAATTTTCAAACCCTCACGACACCTTTTTTTTCGCCTCCAACTCTCATCCAACGACCCTCCACCTTACCTCTCCGATCTCATATGGTCAACCCTCACCTCCATAGTGGCTTGCAAAATGGTAACCCCACGCAAAAAGGTACCTCACCCTGGTTTTTTGTTTATTAATATATCGAGACCTAGGTTTAATGTTATGCATCGACGGAATCAGAGGGGGCCCGTAGGGTCCTTTGACCCTTCGGCGAGGCAGATTCCCCTTGATAACGTATATAAGTTTCACTTTTTTTACGTTGAACCTCTCAAATTATTGTCAGCAATGACGGAGAGTAGTTAAGAAGAGAAGACTGAAGCAAGAATGACTGAAATTATTTGGTCGATGTCGTCTCCGACGAGAGTAGCGGCAGCAACGACTCTCCTAATGATAACAAGGAGAAGAAATGGAAAACCTAATCGGCTAACCTAAACTAATATGTGGTCAAATGGACCTTTTAAAGTTTACCCATGGCCAATATTTAACTTTAAGTCTTATTTAAGTTTTTTACATTTTAAAGGAAGGGTAAAAGTAAAATAATCATATATGTTTAATATGTTCTTCGTAACTCACCCTCGTCAATCAATGATATCATCATATATGTTTAATATGTTCTTGGTAACTCACCCTCGTTAATCCCGATAAATAACTATTTTTGAACGGCCAACGAATACTATAAGCCTAGCCATCCAGGTAAACCCATTGTTTAATAGCCACCCACGCTCGTGAACGCAGACAGCGCTGGTGACCCAGCCCGCCACCATTCCAGGGGAAACCCACCACCCGAAGGTCCACTGTGAAAAAATCTCTGGCCCACCTGAGCATATTGCACCAAGTGAGACTCGGACCCATGACCTTCACATTGGAAGGCTATGGGGGTGCCTCCTCTCAAACAAGTTGATCTGAGGCTCATTGGCCCAATAAATATCTGTACTGATAAATATAAGAACTCGGACTAATTTGTTCACGAAAGAGGACGCATGCTTGATAAATCTCTTTATTATTCGAATTGAAAATATACAAAAACACTACGACACTACCTTATATCTATCAACCAAATGGCCACAAAGTTTTCAATTCCCGACTAAGGATCTCTATTCTTGATGAAGAAAATATTGGATTGCGGGACTGGTCAAGCAGGTAAGATTTTTTATTGTTAAACGATAATCAATGGTTTTATTTATGTGATTTTTTATTGATATTTTGAAAGTCAACATGTTTGACTTTCCTATATTATAAAGTTAATTTTAATCAAACGTGATTTTTGAATAAAGATTTTGATAGCTGTACTTAATTTAAAAAAAAACCATAATCTTAGGTGTTACAATGTTGTCATTTCTATCTATTATACAGGGGGCGGAGGCATGGCTTGTCCAATGGGGGGCAAGGCACCCCCTGAACTTTCTCCGGACAGTAGAAAAATTGTAAATTTTTTGAATAGGCCTCTTCTCAAATATTTGCCCGGCACCTTTCATTGCCATGAAATTGACCTCGTCAAACTGGAACGATTGCCATGAAGTTCTCTTGTTGCCCACATATATATGATTTGATTTCATTTTTTAAGTGTTGTTGTCAATGAAAGTCCTCCAAGAGGCTTAGGGCATGAATTCATAAGCATTTCTATTTTCGGTGTTGAGAAAAGTTTTTTGTTTTGGAACTTTTAGATTTTCAATTGGTGTAATGCGAGAATATAACAGAAAATTTTGAGATACTGATCTTCTTTTCGTTCTATATTTCTTTAAAATACTGATCTCTATAGTAGACAATTATGTGTGAGGCATCATTCCCACCAAATTTTAGGTTTTATTCAACAGATGAAGAATAGATTTGTTATTATCTTAAAAGGAATGTTGAAGGGTTTGAAGTGATTCAGTAATAAATTGTACAAATTTGATGCATGGGAATTACCTGGTAAGCTTCATTTTCTTAAATTAAATTTAAAGCTTTTAATGCATGCAACCTGTTTCTTTCTATGCCTCAATGAAAATCACTTCATACTCACATGAACTAATTCATTTTTAAGCTTTAGGGGCTCTTTTTTCTTTTTATGTAAAGATAAATACTTGAGATCATGAAACTTTCAGAGCATAATCTTGTTGCAGAATCTTTGTTTTTATCTTTAAAGCAACAATGGAGTTCTTTAATCATATTATACTTTGCGATTAGTGTGTTACTCACAGATAAATCTTTCCTTCCTATGTGTGATATGGAGTGGTTCTCTTTTGTTTCACGTGATCTCAAGTACCCAAATGGATCACGCACAAATAGAGCAACAAAATCTGATTAATAGAAAGCCATAGGCAAAGACGAAAGTGATCAGACTGATTGGCTAATGCACGAGTATCGATTATGTGATGATATTTCTTGAGGGACACTGAGTTTTCAAGTAATCTTCCATAGAGGATGATATGTAATAACACTCAACACTTGTTCTTCCATTTTGCCTATTTTTTGTGATCTTATATGATTTAATGTAATTTTGTTGAGCCGACCCGCTGTGACCTAACTTATTTTAGGCATCCGCTCATGAAAAATCCTGGATTCGCCATTGCTATTATACATGAAAAAAATGCATGATTCTCGCATATACATTGCGTCTTTGTAAGCTAACTACCACCAAAGGAACATTTGATGGTGTTATGTGAAATGATACTTAATTTGTGATATATAGTCTCTTAGCATGAGGCTTGAGTTAATATTGATGGAAATACAAACTAATACGCAAGTAAAAGTAGATACATGATTGTAAAGTCATGTTTTCTATAATTATATGAGTTTTTCATGACTAAATATAATAAATACATTTCAATGTTTTTTAAATGCATATTTAATACTATATCTATTTATCACATGAATTATCGCCATACTAGTTATAATTATAATCTATAAAATTTTGAACCCAATTACAAATACGACATAGAAAACACTAGTTACTTGCTAGTCCCGGTTCTTGTTGATAATTTTAGTTTCAACGTTCAAAAAATCTACTAATAATCGTTTAACATAGGATGTTGCAATAATGATACTTTAAAATTAAAAAAGAGGCCAAGATTTTATTAAATTTGACAAGAATTATAAAATTACTCATCTTATTGTATAACTTGTTGTTTAGTGTTGATTTTTGTTTGTCTATCAGTTGACTCCATAGGTCCACTTTTCTTGGTTGCTGGTGTAATTTGTCAACTCCTCCGGTTTGAACCAGAGGTTGATTTCGTTCTTGGCGGTTTCTGGACCATCGCTACCATGGATGATGTTCCTACAAACCAAAAGAGTCACATGTTTTAAGACGTAAACACGAACTAGAAACTTAGAAAGTGTTGTACCTTCCGACGACAATGGCCAAATCACCTCTAATGGTTCCGGGCTCTGATTTCTGAGGATCTGTAGCTCCAATAAGTTTCCGGCCATATGTAATCACACCTTCTCCTTCCCAAACCTGAACGAGTGAACGAAAATGTTATAATTTTGCTTGTTTGTTTATTGTTCATAAGGTGCATGGTAAAACACTGATTATCTATTCCTACCATTGCAAGGACAGGGCCAGAGCTGAGGAAGTTGCATAAGCCATTAAAAAATGGTCTCTCCTTGAGATCATGATAATGCTTCTGGGCAAAGGCTTTTGAAGGTACCACAAGTTTAATAGCTACAAGTTTGAATCCCTTACGTTCAAACCGCTCTACAATATCCGAAATCTAGAAAACAACAAGGCTAAAAGCTATCATACATTGACAAGTTTGGAGAAATATGTATTATCTGAGGGTTGAATTACCAGTCCTCTTTGCACGCCATCAGGCTTGATAGCAATGAAAGTGCGTTCCATCTGCACAGACAAGAGAATTTAAGTAGGGGTGTAAGCGATCCGAACCGCTCGTCAGTATTGAAAGTTAAACTAAATTATAAAATATAGGGGCTTAGATGGCATTAGTATAAAGAGTGTTTTAGGGTCAAAGTTGTAATTAGAAGGTTTAAATTGTAATTAGGTTATGACAGTTATATCCAAACGACATATCATTTGGAAAGTGCCAATTCAATTTGTATAAGTAGGGCATCTAATGTAACAAACAGATAGTGTAATGAGTAATCAAAGAATTCAAGTTTATGTGTTAATTCTTGTTGTTTGCCCTCTTAATATATATTATGTTATATATAAAAAATTATAGTTATAAATATATATATATATAAATATAATTATATATATATTAATAATATATATAAATAATTATAAAAATATATGAATAAAATAATTAAATAAATAATAAATAAATTGAGATCAAGCTTGAAAAGGCTACTCACGAGTTTAGAAATAGAGCTCTAAACGAGCAGAGCTCGATCCCGTACGAGTTCAGGCTCGGCTCGGCTCATTTACACCCCTAAATTATTTAGTAGTTGTTTGAGGATGAACTACAAAAGGGAAAGGAGAATGGACGCTACAATGCTAACAAATACAGAAAATGAAATTGACATTTAAACAAACACCTGCAATGCATGTGCCTCTTGGTCCTGAAGCATGTAAGCTGTAATGATTTACATGTGTAAACAGACGGTTATAATTTATAAACAATTAACAACGAACTGACCATGAAGATAATAAGATCGGAAAATGACAGATCTGAAAGTTTGAACCTGCAGCAGGAAGCGCAAGAGCTCCGGCGATCCATTTGTTGGAGGTGTTTGTGGAATCGGTGAAAGAAGCTAGAGCTGGCAGCGTTCCTTCGAAGGAAACTGCTGCTGCAGCTGCCGCTGTTCGTCCTTCTACGTGAATGAACACGCACAAATTAAATTTCACTCTAACTGTATCCAGATTTTGAAAACGACAAATCTCTATGTTACGTGTCTAGATTTGTTCTAACAGATTAGCACAATAATGATTATACTGTATAGAAACAAACATTTCATACAAGTAACGAGATCATCGTTAACAATTGCCATCAACCAGATCGATAATCGATAACGTACAATATGCAACACATATAAATCAAAATATGTAACTCAAATTTCAATGACACAACATTATTTGAATTCACAGATTTAGACAAAAAAACTCACTGGAGGGAACGAGATGCTTGTGCTTGGAAGCATAGAAGAGGAGAGACCTAGCAGCTCGTGATGCAGATCTGTAGATTTCAGAACTCATCGTCGTTCTCAATCGATCAATCAATCGGAATAGCAACAATCAAACAGAATTTAAGAAGAAAATGGAAACGAAAAGCTTTGTTGTGGGTTATTTATAGAGTGGAATGGAGTGAAAACAAAGGAAGGTACAGAAGGGGTTTGGTTTAATATGGAGAAAAGGATCTTAAACATGCGGTTTGCAATGTGGGGAAATGAAAAGGACCTGAGGTTTGTAATAATTTACAATTATATCCATTTTGGCTTTTAAAAAGTAGTTACAAGTTGGTGATACTTTTAGTTATAGCTTAACACGTGAGATGTAACTTCTTATACCAACTAATATTATTTATTTTATTCACAACTTTATTTTAGTTATTCAAGTAGACTTTTTAGAATGTTATCCGTCCTGAAATTTTCATCATTTAAATATTTTAACTATAGAGTTTTCATCTCATACACAAGCAGGACGTATAAAACGTATTGGTGATATTTTTTACCAAACATTTAATTTAACCCAACATCTCTTATGTTCAAGATCGATGTGAAATTTACCGAAGGTGCCACAAAAAAAAGTATGATAAGTAAGATATAACGAGATTTGAGCTACGAACCTATAAATTATTCAGACTCGGTTTTAGTTGAACAATATAAGTCGTGATAAAATGGTAACAAATATCAATAGAACAAGAAAGATACATGAACATTGTAGGGATTTTTTTAATAAATACGTTACAAAAGTAATTATAACATATATAATTTCCAAGGGGTTCATTTGTCATGCTATAAACCACATGAGTTTTTACATAAATCATAATTTTTGGAGGGTGACAAACTAAAAATATTCCTCTCGACTGTTGTTATTTTAAGAACGTGTTTAATTTGTTTGGCTCAGAACATCTTAGATCCGAACTAGTGGGTCCCCAAATAAAATTGGAATGCAATATCCACCGTCAGATCAGATTTGTGTGACCAATATAAACCTTCATACTTGTTACGTCCATTAAGTCACCCCATCTTAAGTAACTTATTGTGCAAGTTATGAACTACACAAATGTTATAATTTACATGAAGAAATTCTTTCCTAAGAGAGTGCAATGTGTATGTACAAATAATAAACCATGATTAACTGCTGTCAATTGTTTATATGTCAATTCAACAACTAGCAATCATATTAAAAAAAAACCTTAAATTTGCTCAAATTGCTGTCATGGATCATGTGAATGATCAAGGGTGGTTGAATCTGATCCCAGTTTACACTCGTCTTGCAACGTCGTCACCCAAGCATCCACCTGAAAGAATGTAGAAACGCGTTCAACCTTTTTGTCCATCTTTTACATTTTCTTTTAATAATTTTCAAACTATTATAACTTTACAATAATAATCTTAAGTAATGAGGTGGCACCTGAAGTTTTGAAGCACTTGAGCATTCATATCTCAATCCAAGGCGAGTTACTATGTAAAAATAATATCGAATTTCCCCGTCGTCTTGAGTGTGACATGGCATGCATCCTACTTCCACCACATCAGACAGAAGGGTGGAGTCTTGTGGACTTATATCTACAATATTTTATAAATTAGCCAACAGTTTGATACACCCTTCAACAATACAATTGATAAATAGATGAACTGAAAAAAAATGCCACGTCATCAGGAGTTGAGGTAGTTAGTTACCTGTGGAGGTAACATATAAGAAAATGCACGGTCCTTGGAGAACAACAAAGCGAGGAAGCCAGTCATCAACTTCTGTTTCGTCAAGAGCAGGTGGTTCTCCTGGTAGAGCTTCCCATCTCTGTAATGAGAGATCAAGTGAACTATCAACACTGACTGCAAATATGAATATGAATTAAATTGAAGATATAATGAGTTTATGGAAATACCGTTCGCATATGTAAATAGCCTGAAAGACGGGCACAACGTAGAATTTCATCAATATGTTCCAATCTGCATGAAACAATAGATGACATTCATTGGAGAACCTATTAAGGTCCGGGCGGGTCGGCCGACACCGTTAAAAAAATATTTTTTTTTGTTATATATATGGTATATTTTCGACCGACCCCCATAAAATTTTAACGCCGACCCCCATAAAATTTTGAAATCGACTGAAAGAAATATTTTTCGGAAAATAGATTTAAAAAAAAACAATTAAACCAAACCTTTAATCTTATAACAATTAACCCATTAATTATTAACCTTTTAAACCAAACATTTAATAGTTTAACTTTAACCCAATAACTTTTAAACAAAATAGGCTCAAATAACACATTACACATAGACCCATAAATAAACCCAATACCCATTTAAACTTTTTAAACCTAATTAAGTGTTGAAAAAAAAATAGCGGCATTACATATTTATCTCATGGCAACCAAGCGACAGGAGTGCCGACGGTCGAAGATTTGATGTTTGAAAGAATTTCAAAATGAAAATTGAAGCAGGTTTAATACTTTGTGTTTTAGTTTAATACTTTAATTCTATCTATTTGTGTTTTAGTTTAATACTTTAATATATTGAAAGATGAAAGTTGAAATTGTGTTTTAGCCTAATATAATATATTGAAATTGGAAACAGGAGGTAACAGGTTGACGATTGAAGTCAACAATTGAAAATTAATGAAAGAAATTTAACTTGGAAGCACTTAAGCAGGTTAGTGATTTAGTCCCAACCCCCTTTCCACTCTCTATTTATGTTTTAGTTTAATTTATGTGTTTTACTTTAATTTATAGGTTAATTGAATTTATATGTTATGTGTGTATTTGATTAGTGATTAGTCAAAATGTGAAACTTGTTTGTTTATTTGGGTTTAATTTTTCAATTTTAGGATTATGAATATTGAAAGATTTATTAAAAGAAAAGTTGGGTCTTCATTTTCTAAGACTCCCACTTTCATATATTTGGATAATAGTCCATGGGATCCAGCCGAACGTCCACCAATTTCATCTTATCACCCTAATCAACGAGACAAAATTAGGACTTACCTAATTAATGTGTGACACGACCCGACCCGATTCGACTCGAGCCGGAAAAAACTAATATTTAGTTATTGACGATCGACCCAAAAAATTCTCCGACCCCGATGAAAAAAATTCCTGGGTCCGCCACCGATGACATTGAGTTGGGAAAACATTTGTTTCACTAGAAACAGAAACCATAATGATTGATACTAGCAAAGTGGCATAAACAGAAACCATAATGATTTATTCCCACATAACTTATGTGCAGCAACGAAAAACATATTATACAGAAATCTCAATTTTATTTCTTTGTATATACATTCACTTTACAATCCTAGAAATTATATGTGGAAAATGGGCAAGAGGGGCAGGTTGGGTAACAGTCGAAAATGGTAGTTTTTTAGTGCAGTTAAAAACAGGTCCGACTGACCCACAGCCCCACGAGCACTTTTTTTTTCTTGATTTTTATAAAAAAAGTTAGTGTTGATATGATCAAAAAGTATATTATTAAAAAATAATTTTTAATATAAAACGAATTAGGAGGTTTTATGCATTCTCTGTGACTTTCGTCATTTATGCTAAGTTTTTTAAAATTACCCATTTGACCTATTAGTGACAAAGTATAACCCGAATTGTCCAGTTAGCCATAAATGGGCTGAACTTGACAAAGTAGGACTGCTGCTTACCGAGCTTTCAAATGAGCTTCTCGTTCCTCTAAATCAGCAAGTTCTGACCGAAGTGATTCTACTTCTGCAGCAGATAATACAACCTATCCAACACAATAACAGTAACTAAAAAAAAGCAAGGATTAAAATATTGTATTGGGTTGAAAAATGTTGTATTACATCAACCTTTTGTTGCCCATTTGTGTCTGCTCCCCAAGACAGCCTCTTTAGATTAAATAAGTTCAACATGGATGCAGCAATTCTTAATCTTCTTCTAGCCCACAAACAGTTGCTGGAGTAATGCTAATGCTGTTCAAAGCAACCAAAATAAGATCAAATCAAGTACCCGTCAAGACTCAAGTCTATTTATTAAATTTCAGTTAGGAATAAGCTTAACATATAAAATTGTTTGATTTCTGTTATCAGTACCTCAAAATCGATGAGATTGTTTGAACGGTCTCTACACCAGAAGTTGAAGCCTAAAAATGATTTGGGAAAACTTTTATTGCTCTAGCACCATCACACATGAAGCTTGTTTTAGCTCAAATAAACTAGGTTTTTGAACACAACGAGATTTTTTAAATTCAGCATTCGGGTTGAAAATTTGCTAGATCTCAAGATAAATACAAGTTTTCTTAAACACAATTCTAAAAGATAAGTAGCACCAACAAAGATTACAGACTTAACAAGAAGCATCATATCTTTTCTTTAGCTTCATATTGGTATAATAACGCCTTTAGGCCTCTATCCGTTTCATCAATCGAATAAAGACACTATTTGATCTAGTGACTTAGGGTCCTAAAGACATTTAAGAGTGAACATCTCAAGTACTCAATATAAAAGAGGGCAAATTAATGTAAATTTTTACAAAACTAAGAATATGCGAGCGCTCCATAAGGCTTGAAGCATTGTAATAAAGTGAAGAACCAAAAATCATGTTACTTGTAATAGCAAACAGTAAAAAAAGTAAGAAGCAGGAAGAAACCAAGAAATCTATGTGACTGCTTGGTTTTAAAAAGCGAGAAGTGCACAGAAGCGACAAGGTCTAAAACCGAAGCACAAAAGCGCACCGCTTTTCGTACGCGAGGCGCAATTTTATTATATAAAATTTTAATATATTTCTCATAGGTTTCTAGTATCATCTACCAAAAAATTTGACACAAATAACTCTAAATAACTTATATGTACAGCCTAAAAAGCCAGACGTACAAATCCAGCCACGTTCGAAGAACGCACCTCAGACCTGCGCCTTATGCCGATAATAATCTATGTGACTATTTTGAAGCCCCAATTACTCCTCAAAAGTCAAAAGTGTATATATATCGTCAAAAGTCCAAACCTAATGTTCTTCCCCTAAACATTATGCTACAATTAGTAATTCAATTCGACGAAATCAAGTACTAATAGAAACCTTTTTCTGCCTTGATTAGTTACTTATTTGATAAACAAACAATTGTTAATTTGACCTCATAGTTTATCATCAGCAAATTAACCCAACTAGCAAGAGAAAAAGGGGGAAAGCAATTCACAATGGTCAACTTCACTATTAATATGATAATCTGGATCATAACTACATAGCGATACATACACATACTCAAATTCGAAAGGAGATACTAAAATTTGAGAGAGCAACAAGGAATCAAAGACCAGCAACAGTACAATGCATGATAAACTCCCGTAATAATAATAATTAACTTACGAGTTGAGAACTCCTGAATCCTGATTCTGTCAATAGCAAACCAAGATCGTTATAATGCAGAGTTTGTAGAGAGAGAGAGAGAGAGAGAAGAAGAAGACGACGATGAGGATAATGATTGCTTACTTAACGGGGTTTATCTCAAACAACAAAACAGACTTTCACCACACCGTGCCGTTAGCAAATACGTATTTCTGATGTTGATTTTTCAAACTTTGTATATGCGTGTTTAGTAAACGAGTTTGAGTTTGAGCCGGCTCGCGAATCTAAACCAGCTTTTTATTTATATAAATTTATATAATAATTACTAACACTATTAAACACTAACTTTTATAAATAGTGAAGCAGACAGCTTGCTGGATTTTTTTTTTATTTTCACCCATTTTACTATATATAATTTACGTTTTTAACCCGTTTAATTATATTAATTTTGGTTTTCTATAATTACTTTCGTTTGCTGATCTTTTTTTTAAAACAGATTGCACCGTTGCTTTTATTTTTATTTTTGTCAACGTTCCGATATAAAAAAAATTTAAAACGGAGT
Source organism: Smallanthus sonchifolius (assembly GCA_023525975.1). Classification (NCBI taxonomy): domain Eukaryota; kingdom Viridiplantae; phylum Streptophyta; class Magnoliopsida; order Asterales; family Asteraceae; genus Smallanthus; species Smallanthus sonchifolius. Next base: position 5,866,941 of record CM042026.1, on the reverse strand, counting down.
TGTTTTCAAAATCGATTATTTTTTTCCATCGTAAATACGTTTTTATATCTATGGTTTGATCTACAAAACCGATCCGCCTCAAATTCGTACGTTACTTTTATGTACCTAAGTACGTTAGTGTTATCGCCATAACATTTTTTTTCATTAGTTTTTTTCTTTTGTTTTTTTACATTTTCTTTCAAGGTTAAATTAGTAGCCATAACTTCATATGTTTTTTTATATACCTAAACATATTTCTTTTTTTACCGCCTCAACCATTTAAGATCCGCTTCACGCCGCGTGACGTGAAAATTCGAGTTAGGGTACGTTTCGAAGCCGCCGCAACGCACGGCGGGTAAAACTACTTGTTATTATTATTATATAAAATTATGAATTAAATAATATATATTATGTTATATATAATTATAAATATATAAATAGTTATAAAAAAATATATAAATAATTCTAAAAGATAAGTAACGCCAAGAAAGAATTAACAATTCATACCAAAAGTTTAGTGAAGTATTATAATCTAGGGACGTTCATTACAGATTTGAAACCGGTTAAACCAGAACCGATAAAAATTGAACCGAATCAAATTACAAATTTGGTTTAAAACCGAAACCGAATTGGTAAGCCGGTTTTAGGTATAAAAAAATTATATTCGGTTAAACCAAATAACAAATAATGGTTATTTAAGTTTGGCATTTAGCCCAACCTTATCTAGCCCTACCCAATCCAATAACAAAAGAAAACTTATTCGGTTGAAAACCGAAAACTTAACCGAATTCTAGTTCGGTTTTTTGGTTCGGTTTTGAACTTCCTAAATTCGATTCAGTTCAATTTTCGGTTTATTTTCAGTTTTCAAATGAATAAAATTTTAAACCACCTGTATATTATTACAGGTAACAAAATCTACATCAATAATGACTTAAAATAAAAGGGACGAAACTGTATCTCAAATAAAGATAAAATATAGAGCAATTATGTTTTGTATTTATATTATTTTTAATTAAAGACAAGAGGCCTTTATTTATGGAGTTGTTGCAACTTGATAAAGTTATACAAACTCAACCACACTTATACGTCCCTTCGTGTGTGTCGGATCGTCACATGCAAGTGGTCTACTAGTCGGACCGGGTTGCGGAATACCCGTGACTAGGTGGAGAGTCTTACAAAACAAAGTAAACCAAACACGAGAGTCACAATAAACGTTCTTTGTATTATAAACACTCGACGGTTACAGAGAGAATACAAGCTGCGTACTTAGGAAAACTGAGTTCGTCTGAACAAAATGGTTCTGCGTACTTAGCTTCTGTGAACCTATCCTATTTATACAGACCTGATACCTGCGCACTTAGCAAGTGCGCAGGACCAATTGCTCTTGCGTACTTAACAAGTACGCAAAAAAGAGTGGGAGTAACCTACGCGTTACTGCAGAGGTGATAAAATTTGTAAGGCTCGGTTTCGACGATTTATATACCGGTATTAACCCCGCGAAAAAAACTAACATCGAAATGCTGATAAAATGAGCACGTTGAAATAACAAATCCTGAATTTTATAAAACATCATATTTTAAAGACTGTAAGAGGGATAAAAAAATGAAACCTGAGAGCAGATTCGGTGGCTTGTACGTTCGTGCTTCAATGCGTTGTACGTTATCAAGAAAACTCAATTTTGAATTAAATTTATATCGGAACGTAGATAAAAATAAGCACAACGCATCGGTATATTTGTAATTTCGTAAAACATCATATTTTAAAAGTTATAAGAGAAAAACATAATATGCCAAAAGTAACTTTAAATATTAAACTAGTAAAAAAAAAGGCGGCGTGGGAAAAGCAAGGGGGAAGTAAGTTTAGGGGGGATGTTAAATACAGAATCGTTGGAGGCGTGGGTCGAGCCTACAACCCCGGTGACACCGGCACACGCGAAGTACTAGATGGGCTAGTGTCGTGATTGTTCATTGTCTGTGAAGAATGTGTGTAAAAGTTACTATAAAAGTTACTATTCAATGAACAGCAACTCTTTGAGTGCTAGCCAACAACACTCTTTACTATTTATATAATAATAAAAACAATAATTATATACTAATTGTTCTCTTATATCGATAATTATATACTAATTGGTCTCTAATATGTCCTTGCAGGTTAAATGTTTGAGACAACATGAAACTTAGAAATAACTGTGTCAAACTGAGTGGAAGATAACCTTGGTCAAAAGATCTGTAATACAGACAGTTGTAGAACAAAGTAAACTATGAGAGTTTGTAATAACACCATATCTCATATAACGTGTGAATCGATTTCAAGGTATTTCGTATATTGAACATAGCGAACTCGTAGATTGACTGTTAAATACATAACCCCAATATTATCATACCACAAAAATCAAAATAGGTGGACTAAGAGGAAATATACATAACTCATGAAGCACATACATTTAGGGGTGTTCAAAGTCGGATATCCGAATTTCGGATATCCAAAATTTTCGGATAGTGGATTTCACTATTCGTATCCGAATCCGAAATTTCGGATTCGGATAGTGAAACGGATATCAGGGTTTTTTTTAAATTAAATAATTTTTTTTAATTAAAATCTAAATATATAAAATATACTAAATAAACATCATATTTATGAAATAATTAAAAAAACATTAAAAAATCAATTTTTGAGTAATTTACGATATTACGACGCGAATACGTTTTAGTTTTTAAAAAAATAAGAAGGCTAAACACATAACATAAAAAACCAAATACTTCATATATATTATATTTATAACACTTTATAGGAAACAATATATAAATTTGGCAAAAAAAAATTCAAAATTACGACGCGAATACGTTTTATTTTTTTTTTAAATAAATATTTATGAAATAATTAAAAAACATTAAAAAATCAATTTTTGAGTAATTTATGATATTACGACGCGAATACATTTTAGTTTCTAAAAAAATAAGAAGGCTAAACACATAACATAAAAAACCAAATACTTCATATATATTGTATTTATAACACTTTCAAGGAAACAAAATATAAATTTGGCAAAAAATAAAAATTCAAAATTATGACGCGAATACGTTTTATTGCTAAACACATAACATAAAAGCCATATACTTTATATATATTGTATTCATAACACATTCTAGGAAAGATATCTTAAAAAAATAAATAAATCATTTATCCGAACTTTTTGAAAAAGGCTATCCGAATCCGAAAATTCGGATATCCAAAATTTCGGATTCGGAATTTCGGGTTCGGTTTCGGATAAGGTTGAATACCCCTACATACATTAACTAAACGAAGCTCAACTTCATTATATTCAAGGACATGGTACTCTACATCGGTATTAGACTGGACAACTTTATATTATTTTTTGAAACTCCAACTGCTAAGATTGGGTCCAAAAAACACACAATATCCCGTTATCTCGTGGTAGAGCATCAATTATCCAGAAATCTTACCCAGTCGGCATCAGCATAACATGTAAAGCAAGACTAGAAGATCATCAAGTATTTTGCGTCAGTAAAACCTAAAAAACCTTACTACAATATCTGAACGAGTTAAGACTAAATACTAAAGGTGTTCCAACAGTGTTGCAATATATCTTCAAATCGAGTTATTATTTCTATACACCAGAGATGGTTTTCAAAGACAAGTTGCACCAAATCAAACCATAGTTTGACCTTCAAGTACAAGTTCAATTTGCAAGTATGTCAAAAGTTCAAAACCAATCAACACAAAGGTTTTCCCAACCCATTGTTTGCGGTACAAGTTATCAAACCTCTGAAATCCGAAATCCATGCAACACAAATCTCATCTGTTGCTTTACATTTAAGGATCAAGTAGTTATCAGTAGCAAGATTGAAATGGAGAATTACCATATCTTTATGGACAAATGTTACAAAACGGTTCATAGAAGAATATGAAACGAAAGGTTGAGTTCTAGGGTTGTCTTTTCTCTTGCAAAAGCTGCATCAACTTCATAAGCACCCACCCAACTGCCAAAGAGGACAAAAAACAAGAACTTAGATCACAAGTGGTGCAGTTGAGATAATCTGGCTCATTGGTGCTCATAAATTAACGAAGCCAAGCTCGAGCCTAGCAAACCTAATCTTGATAGCATGATGAACATGAACCTAAACAAGCTGTACTTCTTTGTTGCTTTTGGTCTTTCGACTTATATTTTCACAAAGAGTACTCATTCACAAGGTGCTTATGGACTAAACAGTTTATGAGAATATCATAAAACAAAACTAAGAACAGATATATAATGAAATAAGATTTTGCTTACCAAAATAGCATCAATCTCCTCTTGTGTCATTGGTGTTCTTTTGGGTTGAAGAGAGGCTTTTCCCCCCAGAGTTTTATCAGATGGGGCAGACCTTGAGAAAAAAGTGGAAGGAACATCACTAGCAGCAGGTGTTGCTTGGGTCTGAGCTGCTGAACCTGCAGATGACCCAATTAGTTACAACTTAAATGTCAGCAGTTAATTTGCGGCAATGCACGCATCTTGCGAGGGACCGCATTATGCGAAATCGCCGCATCAAGCACGTATCATGGAATCGCAACGCATCAAGTGTGGCGCATCGCGCATTATGTGCGCATTTTAAACCAAGCCCACACCTGGTTTTAAAGGCGTCAGGCGCACCAGGCCACCAAGGCGATAGGGTCTCCGGAGCTGAGACACAAGGCGAAGGAGAACGCATCACGTACGCAATGTACAACTTAAAAAGCTATAAATACAACCTCCTAACACACAAAACTGTCTATGTACAATAGGGCCTCCAGCAAATTTGACCTAATTTGTAAGGTTAATCTCCATTAGATCAAATAACTAAATAATTCATGATTCTATTCTTCACATTGATTCTTATTAGATCATATTAGCAAATAGAGAGACAAGTGAGGCTAATCAAATTATCTTATTCCAGCCCTAAGTCCCTATCTTAACCGAGAACACGTTTTCTTATATTCAATCTGAAGATATCATGATTTCAAATTAACGAGAAATGACCTAGACACACATTTATACAAACGAATCAAACGTCTAAACAAAAAAACGCAGAGAATAAAACGAACGCAAACCAGATGGCTTCGGATGACGCTGTGGAAACTTGATCCGGGGAATTCTCTTCATCGCTTGCGCTGCTTCCATATCTCGAATGATCGGAAGCTGCAGTGGTGGTGGTGGTGATGGTGGCGGCGGCAGAGGCGACGATGAACGCGACCAAGGAATCTTTTGCGGTTGCGACTTCCGAGGGGGCGTTCTTTAGTTATAGAATAATGAAAACAAATGACGAGATTTGGTTTGTATCGCCATTTTTAATCCAAACAAATGAAGAAAATTAATATTTTTCTTTTTCTATTTATTTGGTTATAAAAATTTACATGAAAGGTTCAAAGTAATTAGGTCACAAAAACCTTAATACATTGTCATGTTGTCTTACATATTATAGACTACTTATTTATTACAACTAAGAAATTAGGGGTTAGCAGTTCGCGGTTCGGAACCGTTAGAACCGTAGAACCGGACCAATTGGAACCGGAACCGACCCGCAAAATACGAAACAGGTCCGGTCATCGGTTCTTCATATGATCATTAAACGGTTCACGGTTTGGTTCGGTTAATAACCCGACGGTTCCGGTTCGGACCCGTTAGAACCGTTTGTGGAGTATTTTGGGTTTGTTTTTTGTTTTGTGGAGTTGGATTGGAACTTTATTTTGCAGGAAACATAATTTGGTATAATAAAAGTGGAACTTTATCTTAATCGGTTCGGTCAATCAATTAAACGGTTCTGGCCCGTTTAATACGGTTCCAGTCCAGTCCGAACCGTTTATATACGGTCCGGTCCTCGGTTAACATATTTCCATCCAAACGGTTTGCGGTTCCGGTCCGGTTCGAACCGAGTGCTCAGTCCTACTAGAAATTGCACCATACGTTTTGCAGCGGGAACCAGACCTTAAACGGTTGAGGCGGTGATATTAACGTGGCTAAGCACAAAAAAAATGTGGTTAAATAAATTTTGATTTGCGCTCCTTGGCTGGAGGCGGACTTTAAACGGTCAAGGCGGCCACATTAACGTGGCTAAGCAAAAAAAGACGTATGAAATTACGACAACTCGGTTCTGGAGGTCGAAACATAGATAAAAGACAGTTAGATAACGATAACGATGTTTTTCAGTTGGTCTCTGTCTCATTCTTCACGGTTGTCAGTCGATATAACTCTTGATACCTAAAAAACACTATATTTTGAATATGTTTTATGTATCGGAATCACTCTTCGTAAATTTCACATAAAAGACGAGTATCAAATAGCAGATAACACTTAAACAATTCTTCGGGGATAATAACCCTAGTACCCAAAATTTGTGACCATTCCTAATTCAAGTTACAGTTGAACGGTTTAAGATATATTTTTAAAATAATATGTGAGACACTAAGATTTAAATTATTATTCTATTAATATAGTTAATATAATAATATTTAGAATATCAGTTTTTAATAGTTTAAAGGGGCAAATATGTCTTTTATTAATTTGACTATCTTAATTATTTTTTTCACACACATGCCAATTATATGATTAAATACAAAAAAGTAACTGGATAATATTGTAGTTATTACAATTAGAGTAAATTACCGTTTGCGTCCCTGTGGTTTATACGATTTAACACAATGCGTCCCTAACACGAATTTTTAACGCTTTGAGTACCTGTTGTATACAATCTGTAACACTCTGAGTCCCTAGACCTAAACTCGTTAAAAAATTCCGTTTAAATTCAGATGAAATGTCTGTGGTACCCTTTTACTGTATAACAGTTTGCGTCCCTAGAAACATGTAATATCTATTTGCGTCCCTGTCTGAGTCCCTGGACCTAACTCACCCGAAACTACCACATTCACCCGAAACTTGTAGTACTACTCAACATACCTCGCTATTCTTCATTTTTAAACGGTTCGATGTGAGGACTTTCATGATAGAGTTTATGCTTAAGTACACAAGTGGTAGTGAAATATTATGTGATCCATGTCCGTTTGTGTGTGTCTCTCCCTGGCTGGAAGACAAGTAACGGATGTCTGTTCGTACGCATGTTTCTCCCCAACAGAAAAACAAGTAAAATGATATTCATTTGTATGTATGTTTCTCCCCAATGGGAAAACAAGTAAAATACCGTTTGTGTGTATGCATGTTTCTCCCCAACTGGAAAACAAGTAAAATAATGTTTATGAGTATGCATGTTTCTCCTCAACAGGAAAACAAGTAAAATGATGTTTGTGTGTAAGCATGTTTCTCCCCCAATAGGAAAACAAGTAAAAAAGGGCCGTGAAACTCACCTGAGTGTGAGTAGTGGTTGGATTACACAGGAAATAAGTTGGAACCACAAGTGTAAGCCTCAGACGACTTACGTATGCTCTAGAATTATAAACACATAAATTAGGATCATATGGGGTTTTGTGACGACGGCACGGAAGTTTGAACGTCTTAACGCATTCTAAGGATTTAAGAGTAGACGAACGCGTCTACGGAAATATATCTATACATACTAATAAATAAAGGTTTTTGATTGCCACATGTCACTCTCTCATGCCTCCTCATATTGGTTTTCCCACCTCTCTCTCCTAATAAATGCACCTATATCTTATTAAATAATAATGATATTATAAATATATTATTAAAGAAAATAATAATTATATTAAATAAGAATATATAATAAGAATTCAAAATATAACCAATTAAAGAAAAATACTAATCTATACTCCCTAATAAATAAAGGTTTTTTATAAAATGGTTTTCCCACCTAAAGTTTAATTATAATTTAAGATTTTAAACCTCTCACAAATAATAAATGTTTAACAAATATAATTGCTAAAATTATTTAATATCATTTTACTAGAACTTAAAAACCGTTTGATTTGAAAATTTTGAACTTTGTATTATTTAAATTATAAAAAAATCAATAAATTAACTCTCGCAAATGTACTATAATTAGAGAATTAAATTGATAATTTAAAAAAAATTAACAACTTATCTTTGTTAAGCAAATAACAATTAATCAAAATCAACTTTCTAGAATCTAAAAAATTTACCTTATGTAATTTGGTTTTGTGAATGTAATTGTAATTTTATTTTTTTTCACTATGTAAAGTAATTCTTATTTAGACACTTATAAATAATATATGTTTCTTTTCATTAACCGTGTAATACACGGGAACTAACCTAGTTACTTAATATAATAATGAAGGTAAATGCGTTACGTGTCGAACGTTAATAACGAATAACCACTACAAGAAAAAGACCCTATGCCGACGGAACCTATCCCGACGACATTTGTCGTCGGCATAGGTCACCCTGTGCCAACGACATGTCGTCGGGATAGGTTATTCACAAATTTTGAGAAGTGAGACCCTATACCGACGACATGTCGTCGGCACAGGGTTGAGCCGTATGGAGGGAAAATTGGCGCCCGGTGAAAAATTGGGGAAAACCCTATACCGACGACATGTCGTCGGTATAGGTTAAATTCTATTTTTTTTTGTTTTTTCTTTTATTAAAACGTTTTCGTCGGTGGGTTTTTTTTTTAATTAAAAACAATTTTGGGAAAACCCTATACCGACGACATGTCGTCGGTATAGGGCATTTACTTTATTGACCGGTCAAAACTCTAAGAAGACCTATACCGACGACATGTCGTCGGCACAGGATCCTTTGGCGCCGATAATCTAGGCTATACCGACGACATGTCGTCGGTATAGGTCTCAGCGTCCCCTAACCCAGCAGACAGGTTTCTGCTTCCCATTTTCACCAAAAAATAAAACAAAACTCTCTCATCTCTCTCTTTGGCGATTTCGCGTTTTTGAAGTGTTTTGTGGTGCAATTTTCACTAATCTCTCGGTTTTTAAGGTTAGTTAACATATATGTTTCAATTTTGACAATAAAATCAAAATTTTGGGGTATTTTGGTTAATTTCTTTGTTTTTGGTTAGGTGTTTGAAGATTTGACAAGTGTTTGAGGATTTCAAGCTATTTGAAGATATTTGCAAACTTGGTTAGTAATTTTTTTATAAATTATGTTTAGATTATGTTTGTATGTATATTGTTATGTTTATTTTGTATGTATGTATATATGATTTAGATGTATGATTTTATAAATATTTATGAAATTTTATTATGAAATTAGGTTTAGATGTGAATTAGGTATAGATGAAATTTGGGAATTTGGATGTATGTTTGTATGTATATTGTTGTGTTTATTTGTATGTATGTATATATGATTTAGATGTATGATTTTATAAATATTTATGAAATTTTATGATTAAATTAGGTTTAGATGAAAATTTGATAATAAAATCAAACTCGGTTGTACTATTCCGTTGTAAATGGTTCGACACGAGAGGTAAAAGATTAATTAAGCAAAACAATACTATCATAATTTACATCGGCCGTGAATGGTATGTTGGCAAAGAATGGTATGATGATGTCCAATATATATTAGCCACACAGGCTAAACAAGTGTTCTATCTTCGAGACCCTTCTCGAACCACCGGTCAATGGAGGGTTGTTGAGGACGTTCACCATCGGAAGCTTTGGGATTATCCTAGTGTTGTTAATGATATAGATATATTGCACAACACACAATCAAATGATTATACTTTGGTTGTCGACACCGGATGCGAAGGTGGTGAATCAAGTCCTGTTGCCCCGATTCCCCATGCAGATAATCAATCTATTACACGGGAAACTCAATCATTTTTTGGTAACTTGGTTGTCGACTTAGGCTACTTGCCAATGCATACAACTTTAAATGAGGGTGGTGAATCAAGTCATGTTGCCCCGATTGATCTTGATGAAAGTTTTATTAACGATGATGTAGAAGATGAAGAAGATGCATACAATTCAGATGAGGAAGATGAAATAAATGATGAAGAAGAAAAAGATGATGATGTTGACACACGTTATTGTAGTGATGATTCTGATTGAATGTATGTTAATAGATGTCTTTATATTTGTCTATGTTAAAAATGTAGTATTAGTGTTTAAATAGATGTCTTTATATTTGTCTATGTTAATTATTAATTATTTATGCTCACTAATTATTTTTGGTGTAGAAATTATGGCAACGATGGCGCAATCACACGGTGGTGATGGTGGAGACGATGGATATGGGGGTCCGTACAACTTAGAATCGGGTTGTGCGAGTGGTAAGTTACTTGTTAGTGTTTAATAGATGTCTTTATAATTGCCTAACTTTCATGTGTCAATATAGGTAGTGCCTCACAAAAGAGGCGTTCTAAAGGAAAAAACCTCAAATTATATAAGAAATTTGAGGAAAATGGGAGGAAGCCTCTTGACATTGATGTTGAACTTCATGGCGGTGGCTACAAGTTCGTGGGTCCTAATGCAACTGATTTTATACGTGCTATCTCTTTGGAGGTTGAGAAGGTTGTCCCGCCATATTATCATAACTGGGCCAAGGTTCCAAATGAGAAGAAACATGCAGTATATCCCACTCTATTAGTAAATATAGATGTTTTATAATTACTTACAATTAGAGGAAGAACGTCGTGTGCATAATCAACAAATGCTTGAAATGCAACGACAAATGGATCAAATGCGTCAAATGTGGGAGCGCCGAACTAGTAGCGATGATAACTAGCTTGGAGTTGTTGAGCCTTTGTAGTTGGTGTGGTGTTGTATTGAACAATTTGCATATTTTTGTGTTTTGAATGTTGATTTGTCGGACAAGTTTGTGGGTCGAACAATTTGTATGCTTGTTTTACGTTTCGGATATTAGTTTTTATTGGATTTGAATGTTTGAATGGTTTATATATAATTATTTGCAGGTTTTTGTTTTTAGAAATTTAATATTTCTGAAAAAATATTAAAAATTAAAAAAAAAAAAACAGAAAGACCTATACCGACGACATGTCGTCGGGATAGGTCTTTTTTAAAAATTATTAAAAAAAAATGAAAAAACCTATACCGACGACATGTCGTCGGGATAGGTCTTTTTAAAAATTATTAAAAAAAATGAAAAAACCCTATCTCGACGACATGTCGTCGGTATAGAATTTCTTTTTGAATTATTTAATTAGAACCTATACCGACGACATGTCGTCGGTATAGAATTTCTTTTTGAATTATTTAATTAGACCCTATACCGACGACATGTCGTCGGTATAGGCTGACCTATACCGACGACAATCTTGGGCTATTGGGACGAAGCAATCCCGACGACACCTATCCCGACGATATGTCGTCGGCATAAGCTATCCCGACGACAAGTCGTCGCTATAGGGTCAAAAAAAGTCGTCGGTATAGGGTGATATTATTGTAGTGAACATTAAGTAAATAAATAAATTCGTACGTTTGCCATTTAAAATGGTTAGGAAAATAATATAACTATATATATATATTATTTTTAAGTCGTATGATTAACAAAATAATCATTTGCGTGGAAAAATAATAATAAATATATTATTTTTATTTGATATAATAAACGTGACTAAATAATATAAACAATTATATTATTAATTAGTTTAAAAACGTCACACGAAATAATAAACGAGGCGAAATAATATAAAATATATATATTATTTTGTACTAGGAGTCGATGGTTAAAAATAATATAAACATATTATTTCATACGAAGTCTGGGTTTGAAAATAATATAACTATATTATTTTAAAATTGGAATTATTAATAATTATAAGTTATAAAATCAAACCCGAGCCTATGGGTTGTATAATTAAAAACCAAAAACAGGGGAGGGAGACTCGAACCTGGGTCCCCTCCCTGTAATCACAAGTGTTTAGCCAGTTCAGCCCACTAGGGTTTCGCAAGGATAACCGGATTTAAAAGGTTTTAATCAATAACTCTCCTGAGTTCTTCCCTTATACTTAGAACCGATTGAATCCAGTCCCAAAACCAACAAATCTGATCGCGAATGGTCAAGGGATCATGGGGGTTTTGTTAATCGAGTCATGACGAACCTGTAGTTAGGTTTAATTGCAAAGATAACAGGTTTGAGATGGTTTGATTTAAGAAAAACGGGCCGAAGCCCTAGAATGAAGAACACAGAATCAATTGGTAAAATCCGATGATAAATGATTTGATTAACATAGGGTTTTTATTAAACAGAGGATTGCGAGTCTGGTGATACAAGTTAATTGAATTTAAAACAGGTTTAGAGTAGGGTTTGATCAAACTGTAAATTGTATGAACCCTAGAACTGGATTTCAATCTAATAGGTGCTATGAGCCCAAATTAACATAGGGCTTTCAGTCTAGGAGTAAAAACGAAGCCATAGGTGTAGGTGGTTACCAGAATGGATGATGAATTGCAGATTCACGACCAAAGCTCGTTTACGACCGGTGTGGATTGATTTTCGGTGATCCTTGTTGCTTCTCCGGCAAACTTGATGTGAGCAATTGTTTCAGCGGGGTCCGAATGTGGTGTTCGGGTGACGAATTGAAGGGATAATAGCCCGAAAGATCGAATTCGTTTGAAATGGAGTTATAGTGTCGACGGTTTCGACATAACTACCCATAATTGGGTTTAATTCGGCCAATAATGCAAATTAATACGATGATTATGGTCGTTAATGACATAATTCATCTCCTAACAGTTTCAATTCGAACAGAAACGATTGTAGGGTCTTGAATTTGGATTAAAGCCGCAGATTTGACTTTCAAAAGTCAACTAAAATCGAGTTTGGGCTAATTGCAGGTTTAGTCCCTGTAGTTTCATGTTCTTAAGATTAGAAATTGGAAGGAATAGTCCCTAGGGTTAGAATTTGGTTAATCAAGATTGTGGTTTGGTTAGTTTGACTTTTTAAGAGTCAACAGGAACACATAAATTTGAATTTTGACCTCAAAAGTCAATAGGGTTTAGGTTTGGACTAAAGACACAAGTAGTCCCTATGGTTTTTAGTTTAATAATTGACAGAACTAGTCCCTAGGGTTTAAGTGTGGTTAATTAAGTCAACTTTAACTGGATTAGGTTAACGGAGTTAACCTGGAAAGTCCGAATTGTCACAACTTGCTCAGAAAGCTCACGGTTGTAATGGTGGTCGGAGGTGAACGATGAAGAAGATGGTGACGAGTCGTTCGTCTCCGATAACGGTGGTGGTGGTTCGGACTAGATGGTGGCGGCTGGTGGTGGCTGTTAGCGCCCCATGGTGGTCCATGGCGGCTCACATTTGTGATGGTTATGGTTAATGGTGATGGCATCAAGCTTCATAGAAGTTCATGGTGGTGGTGGGGGGTGATCGTTAGAAGCTTTATGATGATGAGGATTATTACATGATGATGACTATGATGGTTACATGAAGATGACGATGATTATAGGATGATGATGATATGATGATGATCTATGATAATAATGGTATGATGATGATGATTTATGATGATAATGATTAGATGATGATGATTTATGATGATGATGATTACAAGATGAGGATAATGCTAGGATGATGGTTACATAATGATGGTCCTATGATAATTAAGACAGAGGTACATTTCTTAAACCCCTGATTAGCGACTGTTGAGTAAAAGTCTGGAACGTAAGTTCCAGCAAGAGCCGACTGTCGACTCTCCGGGTTGACTGTCAACTGTCCGGGCCAACTGTCGACTGCCGGGTCGACTGTCGACTTTCCGACAAGACTTAGAACCCTAGTACAACACCAAGTCCTGAACGCAAGTTCATGCGACACTCAATTGTGGCTGTCGACTCTCCTAGCCAACACTCAAGTGTGGTTGGCGACTCTCCTAGCAGACACTCAAGTGTGGCTGGCGACTCTCCTAGCCGACACTCAAGTGGGAATGCCGACACTCTAATGACTCAGCCGACTCTTGTGTTAAATAATAGAATTCGTACTTTAACTTATGTGCAGATCTTTATATGCACTAACAATAGTTAAGACATCATCTTATGGTTGAACAACGGTAGTCAGGTGAGTTCTATGTGCCCTCTAAGTATTATTTGCAAACGATTTTAAATGATTTTGGGGCTGAAGTGTATACATGAGCTATAAATGCTATAAGTAGTCATACTTGCTATGTGACAATACATTGTGAAATCCATAAAGACAGGTGTGCATATAAACTGTGAAATAAAAGTATGACATAATATATAAGAACGAAATCTTGTTTTATATCCATGTATATATTGCTTGCCAAGTAAGAAAAGTATGACATAACATATGAGAATGAAATTTTGCTTTATAACTATGTATATATTGCTTGCCAAATAATAAAAGTATGACATAACGTGTAAGGATGAAATCTTGCATCATATCCATGTATATATTACTTGCTATGAATGTATGTAAACGTTATGGACGCTTCGATGATAACGGCTAATTCGGTAGACGGACGACCAAGTGACTATTTTACAACCGGGACATATACGGACCTTCATCAGGTAGGACGTTTGTAAGGCAATGACGGACGGTCACATTCGTGCCAGACAGTTGCAGTAATAAGTAGAACGATTGCATAAATAATAGTTCGCGTGGGGAATGGATGCCTTAGGGCAGACGTGTGAAGACGAACTACGACGGTAGGACGGTTAAGGCGAACGACCGAAGGTTTGCCTGACGGTTAAGTAAATGGGCTATGACGGTAGTTCGATAACGTTTGTCTTTGTGACATATGTAGTCAGATGATGGGTTGATAACCCTTATGTGTATGACAAGTGTTTGTGCACAAAGATATAAGCATGTATATATTTATATACGTACTCATTATGATTGTTTTTTGAAAGAAGTAAAGTAAAGAATTAAGCATGTATGTATTTATATACGTACTCATTACGAATGTTATATGAAAGAAGCAAAGTAAAGAAATAAGCATGTGTGTATTTATACACGTACTCATTATGAATGACTATATGAAAGTAGTAAAGCAAAGAAGTTCATATATATATATATATATATATATATATATATATATATATATATATATATATATATATATATATATATATATAGGGAGTATCAAATAAGAAGTAGTTTTTCGTTAAGAAATCTAAGAAATGACAAAAACCTTAAGAAACGATATCAAACGAATTCCGATTGAGCTAATTTCAGCGGCGTTGGAACCGTCTCGTCGAACTCTACCATCTTAGCTTTTAGGGTTTAGCTTTTAAGGTTTAGATTTTACGTTTTAATTTTAGGGTTTTAGCCTTATGGTTTAGCCTTAGGGTTTAGATTTTATGGTTTAGGTTTTTTTTTTGTGGGGGTGGGGGGTTTAGGTTTTGGGGGGGTGGGGTGGTGGTTTTAGGCTTTTCGGGGTAGGGTTGGAGGGGAGGTTTAGGTTTTTGGGGGTGCGGGTGGAGGGGGTTTAGGTTTTTGAGTCCGGGTTAGGGTTCGATGAGACGGTTCCAACGCCGCTGTAATGAGCTCAATCGGAGTTCGTTTGACCCACTTTTTAGGATTTTTTAACGAAAAACCACTTATTAGTGGAAACGTCCCCTACATATATATT
This sequence comes from Smallanthus sonchifolius, assembly GCA_023525975.1. Taxonomy (NCBI): domain Eukaryota; kingdom Viridiplantae; phylum Streptophyta; class Magnoliopsida; order Asterales; family Asteraceae; genus Smallanthus; species Smallanthus sonchifolius. The sequence goes on along the minus strand of CM042026.1, from coordinate 5,851,477 downwards.
CACATAAGAAAACATTAAGTTTTGTTTAATTTTAAAATTGAACTCACCAGCGTTAGCTGACTTTTAGTATGCACTTCAAGTAAAAAAAGAAGAAAGGGCGAGCAAAGGCATGAAGACTACCTGACTCAAGACTGACATCATGTTTATTTGCTCATGTGTTGAAACAATGTTTCTTTTATATATGTTAAGACTTCCGTTGTTTATAATAGAATGATCTACGCTTACGCTATGTTTTAAAAGTTATAGTTGATTCAGTTATGACGACTATGTTTATGAGTAAATCCAACAAGTGAGGTCACCTGTGAAAGGGGCCTTACATTTTTTACTAATTTTGTTTTTATGTGCTAAATTTCGTTCATTATCTCTTAAAAAAATTTGGAATGCGCCGTTGTTTTTGGATTTTTTTTGTGAACATTCCGTATTAATTTTTTATAAACGTGTTTCTATTCGAATTCGAGCGTATTTTTTTGTGTCAAACGCTATAGCGAGCACCGTTAGCGTTTAGGTGCAGTGGCAAACCCACCCGCTTATTAAGGATGTTCACGGTTCGTTTCAAAACCGTGAAACCGCCCAAACCGGCCATCGGGTTGGTTTCACGATCGGTTTATTTCTGAACTTTCGGTCGGTCGGTTTCAAAAATCTTAAACCGTTACGAACGGTTTGGTTTACGGTTTATACCGAAAACCGGCCGTATCAAACCGGACCGGACCGTACGATTTGTTATATTTTAACCTTTTTAAATATTTCAAATTAGATATGCTTAATTATATGTAGTAGACTTATTAATTAAATCAGATTGGGCTAAGTGACATGTATTGTCTTAATTGAACTAAACAAATTAGGAAGCCCAAACGTATCCCTATCCCATGCCTCAAGTCTTAACTCCGGGTAGAGGTGCACAAACCGGTTTTTTTTGGAAGGACCGGTTCCGTCAACGTTGGTCAAGAACCGGATCCATTAGAACCGGTTCCAGATCGGATCCGGTTCCGGGTGTGGAGACTTGGAACCTATTGGGACCGGATCGGATAAAAAAAACCGGTTCCGGAAAAAAAAAATTAAAAAATTAACAAAGATACACTATAAAATACATGTTTTATTTATTTTGTAGATTTTTTTAAGTTATTTAACAATAGTTCGTACAAAAAACATAATTGAATCACAAAGCATTAATTATTTATTATGTTTTCAATATTCTTCGTCGTAGTCTTTGTAACATCAGTTTTCATTCTTCTTCGCTTGAGATACGTTGGGCTTCATCGTAAGCTTGTTCTTCGAAAGTGGAGTCGCCGCCCCATGTTCTACTTCGAATTCATGTATTTCTTGTTCAACGTCAAGCTCGCCTTCTAGTTTTGCAACATGTTGTACACGTTCGGCGGCATCCAAATGGTCCTTCAAGCAAATACACATCTCCATAGATTCCGGTGTAAGCCTCGTTCTTCGGATAGATAAAACCCTGCCACTAAGAGAAAAAGCGAATTCCGAAGCTACCATGGAAGCTTGGACGGTTAGTAGGTCACGGGCCATTGCGGCTAGAACGGGATATTGGGATTCCCTTCCTTGCCACCAACTCAAGATATCAAAGTTTTCAAACTCTTCGGATCTTAGAGTAGAAATAAAGTCGGTTGCTTGATATCTCCCAAGCTCACTACTTGGTGTGGTTCCACGAGCTCGTTTAGTATTTTCGTTTCTTAAAGTGTTAAATAAATTTAGCATCGGGTTCCTTGAACTACTAGAAGTTGAACCCGAACCCATTGATTCACGTATGTTTGATGGATCACCACTTCCACCATATTTGCGTAAATAATAATCAAACATATTATTAAAAGCCGAATTGAAATCCCTTATTGCATTTGATTCAAAATTTGGGTCTTCCTCGAACATATTTAAATCGATATTGATCCAATTAATGTTTCAACACCGGTTACATTAATCGTTGGGTTTAAGGCGGCCGAACATGTAACAACGGCCGGCATTTCTGAAAAATATTTTTTAAATTTAGCTTTCATAGGTTTTACCATTTTTTCAAAAATAGGGCTGTGATATTCAAACTCTTTTAATTTATTACATATTAAGTATAATTGTTGAAGTATTAGCGAAGACGTGGGATAATAAACTCCCGATAAACATGTACTTGCATTTTTAAAAACCTCAAGCAAATTAGTTAGTTTCTCGATCATATCCCAACTTATATTATCAAATTTTTGTAAACAACGTTTCTTTTGTACAAGTTCATCATGGAAATGTTTTAAAGTAATTCTTTGCCTTAAGGCCGATTCAAACATTTTCCAAGTCGAGTTCCATCTAGTAGGTACGTCCCAATTCGGAACTAAAAAGATGGAATCCATTTGTTGACACAAGTTTCTATAGTTTATATATCTTTTTTTGCTTGTGCTAAAAACTTCACGTAACATCACTTTAAAATTTTCTTTTACGTCTCTTATTTCTTGGACGTTTAGACCGTCTTGCACAACCAAGTTAATGATGTGTGCAACACATCGACTATGAAAAAAAACACCGTTACAAGGCGGTTCATATTTTATTTTTAATTTTTCGACCGCGTTTGTGTTATTTGAAGCGTTATCAAAATATATTGAAAATATTTTTGGTTGAATTTTATAAGTTTGAATTACCGAGTCTAAAATATAAAATAAGTTTTCACCGGTATGTGGATATCCAAAATAATCAAACGCAATCGTACGCTTCATCATTTGCCACGACTCCGGTTGAACCCAATGTGCGGTAACGCAAAGGTACGATTCAGGTAAACCATGTGGAGCGGACCAAACGTCCGTTGTTAAGTTAATGCCGGTATTTAAATTTTCAAAACCTAAAATTAATTCTTTTTTAGCTCTTTTTCACATTTTTAAACAATCTCTTCTCAAAGTAGAACGACTTACATTTGTGTAACTCGGTTGAAGCGTCTCTTGTATCATCCTCGTCAAGCGCGGATTATCAAAATGATCATAAGGCAAGCCTTCTTGAATGACGAAATGTGTCATTCTCTCACGAACCTTCTCGACATTGTATTGCCAAACTCCTCCATCCCTACCAATTTGAGTTTGATCTTCACCTTCTTGAGTGTGTCTTGCGTGACTAGCAATATGTTTTCTCAAACTGCTATTTCCCGCCGCACCCAAAAGTCTACCACAACGTTTGCAACGAGCCTTTTGCGAACCGTTCGACATTTCGCATAAATCGAAATAAGCCCATATTTCTTGGTTTCGGGAGCAAGGAAGTATTGACACAACCGTAACATCGCTAGTAGAACCACCAACCGAATTTTGAGTGCTTGCGGAAGCGGAAGCCATGAGAGCGTTTTTTTTTGCTTAAAGTGAGCGTTTTTTTTGCGTTTTGAGAGCGTTTTTGAGTTTTGAGAGCTAGAATGTTGTGGTGAACTAACCCATACACCCAATACCTATTTATACTAAATTTCAATCCTTAAAAACCAAAAAAAAACAAAAAAAACGGGCATAAAACGGCTATATAGCCGTTTTTTTTTAACCCCAATGGCTAGAACCGGTTCCAAAATGTCCGAAAAAAACCGGTTCCAAAATATCCGATTTTTATCCGGTCCGTCAAAAAACCCAGAACCGGTCCCGGAACCGGCGGTTCTCAAAATATCTGGACCGGTTCTAAAAAAACCGGTTCTAGCCGGATCCGGTTTCGGATAATCCATCAGATCGGTTCCGGTTCCGGTTCCGGTTCTTTTGTGCATCTCTAACTCCGGGGCCTTAACAAAGTGTATTATTTAAAATTCTAATTTCCAACCCTAAGCCAAAAATAAATTCCGTTGTTCGTCTCGTGCTCCAGACTCAGTCGCTTAGCCAGGACCAGTACGAGCCGTGTGATTCATCTCCTGCTCCTGCTCCTGTTGGAGTATACATCGCTCGAAATCTGTAGAGGATCTTTTCCTCTTGGTCTCTCTTTCAGTTTAATTAAACTCTTTTTGGTTTTTATACGATTCAAACCATTCGATTAAATCCCTTTTCACCACTGACTGTGTAATTCTTCCGGTTCCAGTCAGTAACCTCTTTCTCATGTTCCAGCGGCGCTTATGATCGAACAACATCGTTAGCGGTGTTGTTTCATCGTGCTCTGTATCGGTGTTCATTTTTTTGATTTTTACGAGTCGAAGCGATTACGACCAAACTCTTGCCGTGTTATGTGGAGAAAAAACGACCGCGCTCCCCCACGAAACGCGGGGTAAAAAACTAGTTAATAACATAAAGCAAAATTCTTTGTTATTGTATACATAAAAAATCTCAAAACTAAATTTTAATAAACTAATTTCCTTTCTATTATTGAATATATACAAACATATCAAATTAGTAATAATCAATGTTTTAAATATCGGTTCAAACCGACCGGTAATACCAATTGAACCGGATTTCGGTCACTAGCCCGGTAAGTTTGAGCTCGTTAAATTGAAAAAAACGGTTTGTAAGTTATACCGTCGGTATTACCGATAATAGCGGGTTGAACCATTATACCGGTTTTAGGTTTGAACTTTAAAACAAAAAAAAATGTTTGCTGGGAACAACCACACGGCTTAATGATTACAGCTAAGCCAAGTTTAGAAAAAAAAAATTTAATTACTCAATTCCTTTTCAAAAAGTTAGAGGCCCTATTAAAAACCATCATCCTTCCATCGATTGATCAGTTAAAAACTATTCCTTTTCAAAAAGTTAGCGGCCCAGTTAAAAGCCTAAGCTTGTCGTTAAAAACTTTTAACCTAGACGTCGATTGATCAGTTCCTCTACAAAAACAATTCATTGATCAGTTAGTTATCTTACGTAATTTTAGTATATTATGATTATTGATAACTAAAACTTCTTATTTAATATTGTAGGAAACGAAAATAGTTATGCTGTTGTTGCTGAAGATGACGATGATAGTGAATTTCATCTTTTAAGCGATCGTGAAGTTGATGCATTCAACACTCCAATGACATAAAGCAATTGTACACTTTTCTTTAAAAAACTTTTGGATTATTTTTGGAGTTGAAGATGTATTTTTATGCAATTATATGGTTAACTAGTCAACCCGGTTGAACCGTCCGGTATAACCGGTTGAACTGCCCGGTATAACCGGTTGAACCATTTCTAAGCCCAATCCAGTACTGTTTAAAAACCGGTTTTTAAAACATTGGTTATAATCGCAATTACTTCACTTTCGATCATATATGTAGACGTCACATATGTATTTTTACTAACGTGAATGTCATATAGACTTTCGACCAACATTTATCATTAAAATTCATATGTTTGTATAACTTTAATAAATTTAAAGTTTTTAACACGTTAAAATTTGGTTGATGAATCTATGAGAAAGCGTATCTTTTTATTATGTAATTACTATTACTAAAAAGCTTTTTAAAAAAATCTCTTAAAATAGTGAACTTTACCATTTTTTATTTACTATATTATTAAAAGCTTCTTAAATTAAAATAATAAAGAAATTATTTCTTAGAAATACCCTTTTTAACAAGTCAAAAATTTCAAGTGAAGAACAAAAGTTTGATTGGGATGGAAGTGTTAAATAAAAGGAAAATTATTTTCATTTCTAACTTTGTATTAAACTAATTTATTTTCGTTTCCATTGACCTATGCTATGTAATTTCTTCTAATCACACATTTGAAAAGTTATGCAAAGACCAAACTCATTGACCGTCAGTATGGACCAAATACAAACTTGGAAATTTTAATTTCTTAAAGAAATGACAAACATCGGGTTCACTCCTCATCATTTGCTTTTCTCCTCTTATTTTTATAAATAATATAACACCTAACTAGGTTAGACTTCCGTGTATTACACGAGTTGAATAAATTAATGTAACATTATATATTAAATAATAAAAATTTATGTCTTTAAAAACATATGTATTACACCGGTTAAATAAACCCATGTATTACACATATAATATAATCTGTTAAGACATACGCGCGTCAAAGTATGTATTTAAAAATCTATTTTGACGTGAAGTTACAAATTCTGTTAAGTTAATTTTTAAAATATTTTTTTCTAGTCGACTAATAATTGATAAATGTTAGTTAATATTAAATTCATTTAGTTAATGTCTAATAATTATTATCCATAATTAAATAATTAGTATCCATAATTAGATTAATATTTAATAAGAGAGAGGCGTTAAAAACATGATAAGAATGAATACGCAAGCGACATGTGACACTAAAAACCTTTATTTATTATATAGTATAGATATGACTACAAGACTAAAGTGCAGAAATAATAATTCGGTTTTAAACAAAATAATACAAAAGTGTACTAAAATTTAAAGCTTTAAATACGCTTTAGGTGAATTTCAACTTATTAATCGTTCAAGTATTAATGTTTTTTTTATGTTTTTAACTCGTATAAAACATGAATTAACTATAAAATCCTATTAGATGCAAACACTTTACTACTTTAGTTTTAGCCACCGTGTAGGGATGCTTCCAATTTCCATTATGGGATTCGAAACTTGGGGTCTCAACTTTTGACTTCTTTTTGTCATCTTTGGTCGTGGACTGTTAATAGTGTCACAATCACTCTTTACCAAAACTATCATTATGTTTAGATTTTAATCCTTTAGATAGTGTTTGGTATGCATGAATGGATGGTGGAATATAATGACCCAAACCATGGATCGACCATGACCCGAACCATGACCTAAACCATGGATCGACCATGACCCGACACATGACCCGTCCCATGGTCCGAACCATGCCCCGAACTATGACCCGTGCCGTGACCCAACCCATGCCCCGAACCATGGCGCGTCCCATGACCCGACCCATAGTATAAATTTATTAGTTACAAATATTTTATTTTTCATAAAATATTTTTCTATCTAACAAACAGCACGAAATAATGATTTATTTCATTCCCATAGGGTAATCAAACATGACAAAGGTGTAACATCCCGGAAATCTAAATAGAGCTGGTTCGGGCTAGCGGATGACCCGACTCTGTATAAACTAAGAGAGGATGTTAGGACTGTGGTTAGAGGTACGTCTAGCTACCGAACTAAACCCGGATAGTCGTTTTTAAAGCACTCGAGATGGAAACGTAATTAAAGAAACAAGATGGACCTGGAAGGAACTTGGAATGGTTTAAATACCACGTTAAGGGAAAACCCTAGGGCACTTCGGCCCTAGGTGTGTGCGACGGCAAAAGAGACGACGTAAGAGAGGGGGGTGGCCGGACGAGGGTGGACGGCGGTGATTCAACGACGGGCTACGTCAACGGCTTCCTAACTCCGCTAAGGTAATCCTCGTTAGTATTTCGATTTTTTTTTTTTTGTACCAGTTCTTGCATGAGGAAAAACGATTAGGGTTTGGGGGTTTCATACCCACGGCCGACGACGTATTTGATGATGGTAATGGTGTTCGGCTGGGGTGGTGGTCTCGGGGGGTAGCAAGAGGCAGTAGCGACCGGAAGGAGGTGTGTGAGGGTGGCCGAAGAAGGAAGGTAGGCGGTGTTGTGCGATGGTGACATCGAAGAAGAAGGAGGAGCACGGTGGGAGCCACAGGAAGGGTGCTCGAAGAGGGTGACGGACCCGGCACGTGCGGTGGCATGGAGTGGCTGTGAACGGTAGTCATGGCAGCACCGTGGTGGTGTAACGCGGAGGAGTCATGGTGGAGGGCTGGTTAGGGTTTTGCCCGAAGAACAAGGTGGTGGCGCATGGCGGTGGTCGGACTAGCAGTGCACGCGGATGAAGAAAAGGACGATAGTGGTGATTAGTGGAGTGGTGATGCACGACAGGGCAACCGGGGTAACACCGGTTAGGATTTTAGTTGCATGGTTGCATGCAGAGGAGAAACCCAGCTCAGGTACGTGTGGGTTCACGGGTTTAGGGTTTTGCATGGCACACATACGTGCATGCATGTAACCTAGTCTGGGTACACGGCTCCTAAATGGGTCAAGGACGATCCGATACACGTGCCTTTGGGACTAGGGTTTCGTGGGGAAAGAATGACGAGCCTATGAGACGAGCGTTGGGGTTTAGCTATATTTATGCGGCATTTGAAGTATGTGGAGAACGTGTTCTGATCATGTGATCACGCTTTGACAGGTTTGGGACTTGAGCGTGGACAGACGAGTTGCAGAGCTAGGACTGAGGCTCATCATAAACTGTGAGTTTCTAATCCCTCTCTTTTAAATGTTTTTGACGTTTTTAGGGATATCGTACATACTTTCGAGACGTGTTTTATTACATTAAATGTGTATCGAGCTTTGGGGTCTAACCCGATTAGTTTACGAAGTTAAATATTTAAATAAGGGGCTAAGGGACTATGTGTTGTCCTTAAGATGTGTAGGTTAAAGGTGGGTATATGGTCGTGGGTTGTATAGTGACCTAATAGGGGTGAGTCGGGATTGTATTTACAGGTCGTACATGTACGACTAGGAGGTGTCACAGGGTGTGCATGTATGTAGTATGTGCTTAGATAACGAGACATAGTAGCAGTGTATTGTGTTATGTGTTAGTCGGGGTGGGTCGGTATATGAGTTAAACGCTTATGAATACGTGTAGGATACCTTATCCTAGTGTTATGTGTGATGTGCAGGTGCAGCTAATGAGTCATGTACATAGGGTATAATGTGGTGTGTTTATACATGTGTTGTGTGCATTGTGTCGTTGTCCATGTGACGCGACGGGAATTATTATTGCGTCATTATCCTTGTGACACGACATGTATTGTGTTTGCATTGTTGTCATTATGACACGGAAAATGGGATTGTGGAGGACTAAGTCCTTCGGGAGGTCACCAAAGCTGGCAAGTTCTGAGCAGGTTAACGATGAGCTTGGGGTGTGTCAAACGCCCTGACGATGGTGCAGTAATGAGGTATGTGTTTGTGTGCTTATATATTTGTGTTAAATTGCATACAAGCGTGAGTTATATTTATTGTGCATGAGATAGTATTAATGTGGTGAGTAGAGTTAAATTGACCGTTGTGTCAGGCTTGTGATGTGGTGTTCACCACTGTTATGTCAGTGGGTTCGAGAGAGTCTTGGCTAGGGCTGGTTAAGCCGGTGTCTATATGGTAGTTGAGATAACCAGTGTGTGGTTAGCATGTGTGGTAAACTTTGAGATATCAGAGTGGTAAGTTCGATCTATGTCGGAGAAACTTACTGGGTTAAGAAGGTGGGGTGAGTCTTGGGTGGTAAATCCTTTGGGATATCGTAAGATAACGGGGGTTATCTATCTATTAATAAATGATGAATCTACTTACTAAAGACCAGAGGGTCTTGAGTAGAGATAAATATTAAACGAGACGAGTTGGCTTTTGTTTAATTAAACTATTAGAACTCACCCAGTTATGAGAATCAACTGTAGGGTGCCTGGTTTTGGGGCCTTACAAAAGGAATGGTAATGGTCCATTCCTTTCCATTGTCCATTTCATTAACTCGTCTATTCTATTCCTTTTTTTCATTCAATTACCTCAAACAATTTAGGCATAGATGATTATGATAATCTTATAGTAAAATACGCATAGCCCATGTTATAAAATAATGAGGTCTCAATTCTCAAGTATCTCAACAATTTTTACTTTAAAAAGTATAACCACATAAACAATTTTTAATAAACAATTTCGACAACCCCGTCACTCAACCATATTAAGGGTCCGATTCGGCCGATTTTAATGAATATTATGGCTCAAACCGTTAACTATGGTTTTCAAAAACAGCAAACTAAACCAGACAAGTTAATTGGTTGGGTTGGTCAGACCTGCTGGTTAGACAATTTAACAATTTAGTTTGAACGGTTTAACAGTTTTGAACCGATGTTTTTATTTTTCTAAAATCATTAGTTTGTATTAAAAATGTTAAATATAATGTATGCTTATAATATATATACATAACTACGTATTCCACACAATTTGGTTGGTTGCATCAAATAACATCAAGAAGATAAGAGTTATCAGATCAACCATTGGACCAACGAGCTTAAAGGCTTCAAGAAAGCATGCAATCATATTTGCTGCTATCATCAACTTGACCAAAATGGTTCACCTATTTAATGGTTTAAGCCAAAGTCATTCGACTTCAAGAATCAAGTGTGTGGACAACACATCCAAATACTTCGATTTATTCAGTCGAGTACTCTAGATATAAGTTAGAGTTATATTAAATTGTTTTGTATTGTAACATCATTTGATATTCAATATAAACTCTACATTATATCTGCATCTATTTTTCATTCGTGGATGTGATAGTTTTGATCTCTCTTTCTGCACAAATTATTTATCATTTGTTAAGATCATTAATCGTCGAACCTATACACCAGGGACCAACACGAACCGTTTGGGTTTCAAGCCGGACGACTTGTTTCAATTTGATCGGTTTCAATGGTTTATAATCATCCCCACTCGTCATGATCAACAAAGATAACAAGTAGGACTTCGATGTTGCATAATTCATAACATGAAAGATATATATGTTACATGAGAGAGAGAAAAAGAAATTGTATCTAGGTGATAGGTTTTCCTTCCTTGACAATATTATCATATCAACTATTGTTCTAGATCATTAGTCAATATGAAAACTTTATAGAAAAGTAGAAAACAATGTAATGATCAACATGAGCATCGGTCAAAGTTAGAATATAAAAACTTCCCTTTTTATGTTGTTTTCTTAATTGAGAATTTGTCAAGAAACGTGATAACTTATCATTGGTTATTAGAGTTTTAAACAATAAAAAACACATCTAAAATCTCTCTTATATGTTGTACTCTTGCGACTAATGTTTGATATTGATTATTCAATATCTATAGTAAGTTCCAGCATGCAAATGCAAACACCCCATTGTACAAACTTTGGTTCTTCTTTTTCTTTCTATTCCTAAAATAATAAATAAGAAAAAAAATCTATAAAGAAATATGAAATTTAAACTAACCATCAGATAACATAAGAATATTATTATTATTAATATTGGTATATACTGTTTAGTTCAATCAAAATACGGTCAGTTGATCTGATCTGAAAAATCAAGGGCAAATCATCTTTTTTTATGGTTTTTGTAACAATTTTGATGATATTCTATTATATTTTGATAGTTATTTTTTGTTTAATATATTATGATATATGTTTGATTATTTTGTTTAGAGAAAAATTTAAAAAATAGATAAGAAAAGAAAACATTTAAAAAAAAAAATGGAGGAAATTTATAGCAAATTATGTAGCAAAAACCTAATAAAATTCCTATTAAATTTTTTGTAGCAAAAATCCCATAGCTAAATTCGTAGCAAAAATTCTGTAGGTAAATTCGTAGTAAAAATTCCATAGCAAAATTTCTGTAGCTAAGTGCCTAAGTTCGTAACAAAATTTCTTAGCAAAAATAGTTTTTGTCGCTGAAAGCGAAATAAATATAATTCCTTAGTAAAAGTAATTAGCGATGAAGTTATTAGCTACAAACCAAATCCATAGCAAAATGAGTTTTTTTTACAAAAATTTTTTTGTTACGAATTTAACCGTATTGCGGTAAAGAGATTAAATAATAGTCCAAAGGTTTGGTGGGAATGAAAGACTAATAAAAACAAAGCTTATGTCTTTCTTGGAGACCACCTACATTTTTTCTACATCTAAGAAACCTAATTTATTTGTGGTGAAGTTTCTTCGTATTTTGGTATTTTTATTTTTATTATTGTTGACTAGTTATGATATAAAGTTCAAAACTCAGCCTAAGACTGAATTTCATTGACTGAGCGCTACAGTATTTGTGTAAATCAAAATTGCAAAAATAAAATCATTGAGTTTGGATCCTATTTTCCTGCATTATAGGATTAAACATACAAATATAAAGTTTAAAATGTTTATATTTTTCTATTTATTTTAATAAAAATACGGTCTTTTATTTTCGAGATTGATATTTTTTATTGAATGTTAAAGTAGCATGTGTGTGTTTCTTATTGATATTTTCCGTCAAATGCTCAACGTTCATCGCGAGAAATTAATATCTAGGGTTTTTTGTTTTTCTTCTTTAAACCTGAGTAATTTATCAAGTTTCGAGTCTAATTTATCAAACCGATTCTCTGGGACGTTTGAAGATGTTGCCCGTTTCACTTTGTTATTTATAGATTTTTTAAAAATTCTCCCAAACGGCTAAATAGTAACGAGTCTTTTGACTGTTACACATCCCCATGTCCATTGAATCGCCTCACCCCCTTGCCTCATGCCTTAAGGGACGGTGTTCCACACCCGATCAATAACGCTAGCATTACATATAGCCTTGTCTCCACTAATCACTTTTATATATAAAACCTCACCAATTGTTCTTTTTATAGTATTTTATTATTATTATTCTGACTACATGTGTTAGACTACTAGACAAAAGTATGAATATAGAAAATTATAATATATTGTACTTTTGGAACTAGTGTAGTCCAATTCATACGCAAAATTTAAACCCATATTCCACTCTAGAGAAATAGCGATTACATAATACATGTGACATCCACCACTTCTATATATAACCTTAAGGAAGCCTTTTTGGTTCATCATCGTCATCTTTAACCACTAGATCTATATCTCTCTCCTTCACTTCACGATGTTTTGCTTCTTGAACTTAATCTTTGCAAGATGCAAGTTTAGGAAGAACATCAATAAACCTTCAAGTTACGTAACTAGAGACGATTTAGATGCGAAAAACATAAAGGGTGTCACTAAAGGGGCCGCCAAACCCTTATATAATCGCGACACGAAGCACGCAAGCTTTTATGAGAATGAAAATAGAGGTACAATGAGGATTAAAGTGGTGATGACGAAAGAAGAAGCAATGATGTTGTTTTCAAAATGCGATCGCGGTGGAACTCTCAGTTTCAAGAATGTGTCTAGAGAGCTCACAAAAATTCCGGCGAATAGCGTTTCTTTAGATCATCCATGGAGTACTAAACAAGATGTTATGCTTGAGAGCATACCGGAAGAACCCTAGAATCATTTCTTCTGGATTTACTAGAATATCTTACATTTTTTACGGTATAAATATGCTGATATATTCATTGTTTTCATGTTACACGCACATAGTTGATGATCAAAGCTTTCGGTAGATTTGAAGTTTATTTGCTGTAATAATGGTATTTTTTTTTTTATAGAATGGAGTGTTAACTCCGTTTTATTTACTTCATATGTTTTGGTAATTTCATTTATGTTTCGTTGAGTAAAAATCATTGTTTGTGGAATTTCAAACAACCTCAAAATAACTAAAGGTTTGCCACATGAGACGAGGATTTTGATACACTTCTATAAGACGTCTTTCGGTTTCATTCGTGGAACCAACCAAATAAATGTTGTAAACACCAATATCCTTCCTGTTAATATAAGAAACTTCATTGATTCTAACTGATTCCGCTATTAATTACTGAATCTCCACTGTTCGGATTGGTAGATCCAAACCAAGGGAAAAACAGTTTCAGGTGGTGAGGGTTGGGCGTGGAATTGTGGCTTGCGGAACCAGCACCTCCTCCTGTTCGGCGGTCTGGGGATGGCTCGAAGGCTTGGAGCTTGGTAAGAATGGTTTGAAGGGTAGCATGAATCTGCTCTATGCTAGACTCGGCGTCATCGGTGGCTTGACGATGCTCAGCGTTGGTTTTGTTTCGGGTATCCATGGATCACTGGGGCTCTGATACCACTGATATGTGGCTCTTGGGTTCTAGCCAAGAATTAGAGCATGAATCGAAAGAAATAGCAAGGAAGAAGAGAGAAGTTTAAACAATATTCATTTCATGCCTTTAAGGGAAATCCTATGGCCTTTAATAGGCTTACAAAAGTCCTAGAAAGAGAAAAATGGAAGCATGATAACTCCCCCACTAAGAACATGCAGGAGCAGTAACCTAGCTAAACAAGGAAATAAAATGCAGTAAATAAGGAAATGGGGAACGTGGGTCAGTCGTGAGTGAGGAACACATCACTAAACTCCTTTTTTTACCAACGAACACACTTCCTAGCTACTCTGCACTTCAGAGTATTTTAACTCATAACCATTTGATTAAGGAGTACACCACTTTATCAGCCGGATGTTCTTGGGACATCACCTTAACAAGCACATGTGAACACATGAATTGGTAACATGAATGCCTATATGCTAAGTATTTTAATCTATATAAAATACAAAATTGCTAAAAAAAATTGTCTAATTTGTGTTGTTTAATAACCATAAACATGCACAAGAATGTTATGGACTTCTGCTTTCATGAAATTCAAATGAGGTTGCAGATATTTTTGGAAGTTTAAAGTCCGGATAGAAACACAAAGATGTAGAAATTTCAATTTTGTGAGCCATAGCTAAGTCCCACATTGCGGGAGTATATGAAAAGGAAGCAGGATTGTGGTGTATAAAAAGAGAGGTTGGGGGTGATGGTGAATGCATCTTTGCGCTTGGGGCAATGACGCAGCTAATGAGGTAATAACCGAGGCGCGCCAATTGCTGGTTGAAAACTATTTCCAAACCCCCTCCTTGGCCTTAGGTCTTCCTTGGTCATTGAGAATTTCTGGAAGGACTCCCTTCATTGGGTAAAGTCCTATAATTTTAGTTCTCAAATCTTTTTATGGTTCTTAAGAAAACTTTTGACCTTTTTTTTATAGGAAAAGGTTATATCTGAAAAGGTGTATAGTTTAGTTGACCATCGTTTGATTTAGTTGAGAGTAGTCTCTTTGATTTTCACATAATCATAAATAATTGCAGCGGGCCTTCTTTAATACATAAGCCATATTGTTTTCGCCATCTGCAAGTATAACTCTCTCAAATAATTTAAGTGGGTTTGATTAGTTAAACTACTATTACTTGGTAAGGCCTTCCGGTATACCCTGTGGAGGTGATGTGGTAGCGTGGTTCAGTGGAACACCGCACCCCCCCTGTGACGTGGTCCACGGATGTGGAAAAAGAATTTAGTGTTTTTTTTGTTTTTTATTCAATAATTAAGGAGCTTAAATGATTTTCGTTAATAGCTTGTACTCGTTAACTTTAAAAAAAATCTAAATACACAGTGTTGTTTGTTTATTTTTTATGAACATTCCGGCATAGATTTCATTGAAAACCGAGTTGATCTTGTATATACGGCTTTATATTTTACGTTTACATTTTTTTAAACGCCCGGGATTGTATTTTTTTTATCTTACTTTTAGTAGTCGTTATTTAATATTTTAGCATTTTGTTGATGATTATTATGTAATGTTTTTAATTATAAACTGAAATTGTGTATTTAAGTTACATCTATTTTGTTATTTTTTATTTACAAATTATTAAAACAAAAAATTATTAATTGTAATTAAAAAATAAATAAATATGACATGGCAGTGAAAACATTGTGGAAATGTGGAACCACGCCCCCAAATGTGAAAATATGTTGATAATCAATGGCGCTGATACGGCAGTGTGGAATGTGGAATGCCTGATGACCTAAGCCTAATAGATTTCAATTACCTTTCTTTTTTGACCAGCAATGCAAATTTTACGACCATTTACTTTCCACACAATGAAAAATGCAAAGGGTGATATTATTTCATGTAGAAGTATTTCAGTTGGTTATCGAAATCTCAATCAGTAAAGAACGATGTTAATTGTCAAACCTCAAAATCGACTAAAACAACGTTTCTATAAGCAACGAACCATTACATCGTTTTGATGAAACGATACAATGTTTCATGAATCAATGCTTCAGTTTGAAGGGCAGACCGGTTGGCACGAATTAATATGCCGGTTAATTAAATATTTTTTGCATTGTCAACGCCTCCTCGGTCACTCAGGGCTTTGCCCTTTGGACCCGCAAAGGGGGCGTTGCTCACTTGACCCTTATTGTTCACTAAAGCCAGAAATCAGATTAGTCTTGAATGAACCTATAATATATTTATTTAAAATCCTTTTAGTTTTAAGTAAATCTAATTACTTAAATTAAATTGATCACACTAAAATCATTAACACTAACAACTAGTCGGAACACTAATTTTGTGCATGCTAAATTTGGTTTGCATTTTTAACCATGTAGAAGCATTTCAAATATTTATTTCGGTTTTTGGTTTATATATATTTAATATCGGAAAGACTATTTTCTAATATGTTTTCTTCTTTTGCCTTTAATTAATTCCCTTTACAATCCCATAAAATTACTTCACCTTCCAAAATTACGAATTTCTGAAACATTTCTGCATTTTAATTCATTTGATTTCCACTCATTTAAGGGTTTATAAAGTTTACGAGTCTTGATTGTAACATAGCAAAATTATTATATTTATTTGAAGTATTAATTTTAACGAGTTCATAAACTAGATATTAAAAAACGATTATTTTATACAAGGATTAGATAATAAAAATTTATAAAAGTTAAATAATTGAGATACTTAGGCTACACAAAAAGAGGGTAGCCTTTCCCCTACTTACCAACTTCAACCAAAAAGCCAACAACACAAATATAAAAAGCTAAAAGTAGAGAGTTGTTTTCTATAAAGTCATGTCACTAAAAACCAAAACATGCCAAAAAGAAAAACAACCCAAAAACCCCCTCCACAATATCAAAAATATTATTGTGGAAGTATAAATAAAACTTTTAAATCATAATAACATAAAAGTCATCTTAAAGGCAAATTAACTTATAAGATGATGGCTAGCTCCACTTTTGCATAATTGTAGTAGCTCCTCCACCACCACATCAATCTCCTCCTCTCCTTTCTCCTTCAAAGCAACACTCATTTTCTTGGTTTTTTCCCTCACAGCTTCCCCTAACTCACTCACCATCACATGCCGCACCATCTCCGCCACGTTCTCCCGCCCAAGCCGCCCATTCAAGCCCCTCACCACCTCCACGCCGACCCCAACCTCGACCACCAACCGCGCGTTGATCGGCTGGTCAAATTGCATAGGCATGGCTATTATTGGAACACCAAATTTCATAGCCTCCATTACTGAACTCCAGCCACAATGACTCACAAACCCACCAACATTTTTGTGTCCTAATATTTTTGTTTGTGGAGCCCACCCTTCAATCAATAAACCCCTATTTTTTACCCTTTCAAGAAACCCTAATGGCAAAGCTTCCAAAACATTTATATCTTTTTCCCCTTTTGGAAACCTTAAAACCCAAATGAAATTCATATTGCTCATTTCTAGCCCATGTGCTATTTCTTTTAAATCATCACTAGAAAGAAAATATTCACTCCCAAAAGAAACAAAAACAGTGGATCCAGTGGGTTTTGTGTCAAGCCACTCGATCACACTGTTTTGCTTAATGTCCACCGGGTCCATCTAAAGTGGACCTACGGGCACAATCCTTTTACCAGTCAAAACAGAAAGATAATCAACATACTTACCTTCGATCTCCTTAAACGATTTAACAAGAATGAAACTAGACGAATTAGTATAACATTTGATAACGCGCTCTATCTCTTTGCGGTTATCTTCCGAGATCTCCACATGAAAGGTATTATTGGCGGCGGCGACACTAGTGGTGATGAATACCACTGCCGGGACTCCAATGGCGGCTGCCGCCACTGGAGCCCACGGTTGAATAATGTCGTAAATGAGCAAATCGGGCTTTAGGGCTTTCAAGATTCTTGAAAAGTCAGGGCTTGCCATGTCAAAAGCTTGTTTGAGAGTAGGCATAAGGTGGAGAGGGAGGCCATTGGTGGTGTGAAGGTGTGGTGGAAGCTCCGGTAATGTGGGAAGGTCAAGTTCTATGAGTCGGATCGAGGATAAACCGCACTCGTTTCTTGATGTTTTCTTGACCGAATCGAGGTTAGCAGGAGTGGAACAAAGGTAGATGTTGAAGAGGTTTGTGTGACTTAGTTTTTTGGCTAGTTCTAGGAAAGGAGAAATGTGACCATGGCCTAACCATGGGAACATCAAAACAGTTTGCTTTGTTCCACGGCCGTTCATCGTCATGTTCAAAGATGTTTTTGAGGTTGTGGAGAAGAAGGTGGTTGAAGGGGTGGAGTTATATAGATATTGTTCTACTATGGAAAGTTGCAGAAATATGGAAGAAATTGCATGAAATTTTTTTTTTTTTTTTACATTCATAATATCATTGGGATTTAGTTTAAAGTTTTAAATAATTCCATGTATTTTTTGAAATTAAAATTGAGAATCGAATTAAAGATATCAAATCATATTTTACGAATTCTACATGAGGATCAAAATCAAAATGTAACTATGTAACCGTCAATTAATTTTTATTTATTTAATTTATCTTTACAAATAAATTTTATATAATTTTTATTTATTTTCATATAACTTTTATTTATGGAACTCAAGACAAATTTATATGTTGATGTTAGGGGTGTTCATCGGGTTTTTTAATCGGGTTTCGGGTTATTCGGTTCGGGTTATTCGGGTTTTTTGTTATAAGAATCCTACCCGATTACCGACCCAAATAAGATTCGGGTTAATCAGTTTCGGGTTATTCGGTTTCGGGTTTATTCGGGTCGGGTTAATCGGTATTCGGGTTTCTAAATACAAGTTGCAACGCATACTTTATTATTTAACTTAACATTATATTTATTAAATAATAAGCATAGAATGTCAAATAAAAACCTTCTCAATATGATTTTTCATTCAAACCCATACACTAAACACGTATTAACTAAAAAAAACCAAATAAAATAATCAAAAACCAAAGTGTATCAACCAATGGTATAAACTAAAAAAAGACAAATCGTATCAACCAACAAACTCGTTAACAATGTTCACTATTCAAATTCTCACATTCATGTCCGCTCGTACGTTTTCAATCATAATTTAAAAAAAGAGTGAAATAAAATAAGTATTAAAAATGGTTAGATGTATACTGAGATAAGATTACAAATAAATATTAATAATAAAATACCTTTTTATTATTATTCGGGTTAATCGGGTTAACCCGATTAACCTTTTTTTAACCCAATTACCAAACTGAATACTACCTTCGGGTTCGGGTTCCATCTTAAACGGGTTCGGGTTGTTCGGGTTCCATCTTAATCGGGTTCGGGTTAATTTGGGTCGGGTTCGGTATTCGGGTTTCGGGTAAAATGAACACCCCTAGTTGATGTGTTTAATTTCTAGTTAGATATTTTAAATCTACAATCAATATAATTTATTTTTGCCAAAAAAAAGTGTTTTTTGCCATTCGAAAAAAAAAGTAGACATATCCGAGTTAAAAGTAATATAAGGACAATATCATTATCCAAATTTAAAATTACATAATATCCTTAAACTATTCAATTCATTAAAGTTTATATCATACGTTCGTAAATTATAATATAGTCTAATGTTCTTCAATGAATACTATATATTTCACAAAAAATTAATAAATAAAAAAACACTTATTCAGGGTTGAAAATAGGAAAAAAAAAATAAAGTTATTTTGGTTTAGGATAATAACTGTTATAACGGTTTGCTTAATATGGAAAATATCAACTTATGGTTTTTAGTTATATTGAGATTTGGTTGAGATCTTTTTTAAAAATTAATATATTTAAAATTATATAATTTCACCAAGATTTGTGAATTATAGTTAGTTGTTATTTTTCCAGAAAAAAGATGCTAAACTTTCGATTTTATGGCAGATTTATTATATCAAATATGATACATGGCCTCCAAATGATGCATTAATGTGCTCTATGTCAATATAGTCTTTTAAACCAATATTTAAAATAAATCAATTAGTTACATGTTGAAAAAATCTACTCACATGTTGAAAAAATCTACTCCCGCGGCAATGGAAATGTGCATTTGCTTGAAAGACCATTTGGATGTGGTAGATAGAAGACAAGATAGGAGTTCGCTTGAAGACGAAATTGAAGTTGAAGAATTCATACACGAATCTGAGGTCAACCAAGGATTGGCGAGCCCACTTACAAATGAAGAACTCGCCGAAAATGATAGACTACGAGAATTCACTAGTAACTCCGAGAATGACGGCGAAAATTAAACAAAAAAACTCCAAAAAATAAAAATATATTTTTCTTTTTCTCGTATTGTAATGTTTAATTTGTAATGTTTTGTGATTTTCGAACTCCTAAAAAATGAATAAACGTTGAACTTTATGTTTTTATTTGTTAAATGTTTATTTTTTAATTTAATTTAATAAAAAAAAAATTTTAAAAACCGGTTCACCAACCCGAACCGGTCCTGAACCGAACTGAACCGGTTCAACAGGTTCGAGATTTTATACTTAATAAACCGGTTTAACCCGAACCGGTTTAGTCAAAACCGGTTTAACGTTAGCGTTGACCAAACCGATTCGGGCCGTTTGGAACCGGTTCGGTTCAAAAAACCCGGTTTGTGCACCTCTATATTCGAGTCCGACTTGTTAAACTTAAAGGTAAATCATTTGAAGATAGTGGAGTGATATTGATTCAGCCCAATAACGATGAACATGCCAAACACCTTCCCAAACTACCAAATGGGCTTTATGGGCGTTTTTGGACCAAGAATGTTTTACTATAGGTTTCTAATTAAATGTTGAGTTAATTCAACAAATGTTTCTGCTCAGGTTTTAAATTTTGTAAACCTAGTCTATACATTTATAACCTCGTTACGTCTTTAGCCCTTGACGTTAGTAACAATTAGTTTTTAATGGAAAATTAGCTCATGTGTCATCCACGTGACTTACGATTGCAAACTTAACCCTAAAAATTAGTTAAAATCAGTAAAAGTTCATAAAAATCACTAATTTTTTATTGATTTTTACTAATTTTTAACTCATTTTAGGGTTAAGTTTGCAATCGTAAGTCACGTGAATGACACATGGGCTAATTTTCCATTAAAAACTAACTAGTAGTAGTATTAATGTCTGGGGCTAAAGGCGTGACCAGGTCACAAACGTTTGTGCTAAGTTTGCAATTTTTAAAATCTAGGAACCAAACGTGCAACTTAATCAAACCACATGGATCGTTTATATAAATAACTCTTAAATCTGCATACTTCATAACTGGAAGGACACGGACTTTTTATAAAACTTGTTTTATGTAATGTAGTTTCTTACATATTTTAAGTCGTTTGTTTTCCATTTAATTTATTTTTTGCAATATAGCCTTTATTATGCAATTTAGCGATTATCCACCTTGTTACTTTTGAGGGTTGTTTTAAAAAAACATATTTTATATAGAAAAAGCTACAAGAATTATATAAGACGGTTATGTAACTGTTTACACTATTGTCTTTCAACATCTCATTATATCTGGAAAGCACTACGCACAAGTACAAAATACGGTTCTCACAGTTATTTACTTTAAATTGGATCAATATTTAACATGACCCTATTACTCCTAAGATTTTGAAAAGGCAAATTGATTTTTAGTAATCCAAACTATGACTTATTGGTTAATAATAATCCAAACTAACAGTTTGGCTGGTGATAATCCCAACTTTCACTTTTGTTGTCAATGGCAGTCCCAGTAGCATAATTATCATATATTTACACTCGATTCCCACTTGATTTTGCTTGTACGTTTCATTTAAAATCGTCATTTTAAGCTAAAATAAGTTTAAATCGAGTGTAAATCTATGATGATTATGCTACAAGGACTGTCATTGACAACAAAAGTGAAAGTTGATATTATCACCAGCTAAACTGCTAATTTGGATTATTATCAGCCAATAAGTCATAGTTTAGATTATTAAAAACCGATGTCATAATCTATTATGCTTTAGTAATTAGTAATGACTTATGAATTTAAGTTAATTACTTTAACATGTTTATTCACCGACATTGTTTTTCCTTGATGTAGTTTGAAAAGGTGAGTCAAATTACATGTAAACCAATTTACGTTCCAAATATATCCTTTTATGTTCCCATCAGTTTGACTGCAAAATAACAAAATAGACCAAAATCAGTTTTCTTCCATATGCTTATTATTTTCTAACTTAACTTCCTATTCAAACATTTTATTTTTTCTAACATAATTAGATTAATGTCTTGGATGATATTCGAGTAGACAATAAATGCTCCAAGTAAGAATAGACCCAAAGATTGGTTGTCATCACTAGGACCATGTAATAAGAGTTGTTTGTATCCATACAACGGCTCAACCTGTTTATTAAATTTACGTTACTATCACCGTATGAACAAATAAATTTCAATCTTTTACATAGTCGTATAATTCGAGTGACCAAAAATAACACTAAAAGTTGAGTCTTGTATCCCACCTTGGACCATGGCAATTCCATTTGTTCTGATGAAAGAAACATTGATATGAAAAGATACGTGACAAACTAACAGTAGTAACACTAAATGTGACAATTTTAACCATGTTATTTATGAATGATTCATATTAGATTGTGTTTTTATCTCATACGTCCTAAATTTTGGGACTTAAAGACTTGAATCGGCCCTGATTCATCTCTCATGCTCAAGTATTAAAGCTCGGTCACATCTTAGATTGGTTAACATATCATGGGCTGCCAACGGTCGAACCATCTGTTCATTTTTTATTTTTTATTGAACCGGCAGACTGATTATTCGGAGAAGCCCGAGATCTCACATGGAAGAAACATGGGGTGAAATAGGACTAGCGTTATTGTTAGCCCAAAATGGAAGAGATCTTTGAAATTGGACGACCGACGGTTGTGTGAATTTAAATTAGTTATTTAGAATATCATAATTAGACAATCGAGTGGTAAATATTATGAATGTTTTATGGTAAGTTTTTACCGGTTATTCAAATTAAATTATTTTGACCCTAACAATTATAATTATATTTACCCAACAATGATACATTACAAAACATAACTAGAAACCATTTGAAACTACTAAAACACACAAATCAAATAGAGAACTAGAACATTCACACACAAAAAGGATCAATACATACATATACATATATATATATGTTTGTGTGATGGTACATCTAGTGAAGATAAACTACTTCTAAAAGATTAAGAAATAAACATTTAGTTTTTCTTTGAGGTCTCAATCTAAGTACCAAATCAAAACTTATAATTACAAATCTAGACATGATCCCATCTCAAAGAGTGAGAAACACATGACCTTTAAGAAGAAGAAGAAGATGATGAAGGTAGAATAGTAATTTCACCATGAAACGTATCATGATCTATTCATCTCATGATGAACCTCAGGGGTTTCCATGATACTCTCCAAAGAAGGCTTCCATCCTGCAACACTTTTCCCACTCATTCTACTCTTTTCTATCTCCCCCAAAACATCTTCTAATCTTTTCCTTTGTTTGTTCTTCATCTGCAATAGCAGCCACTCAAGCTCATCTTTTGTTAATACCAATTTTACCCTCATCCTACAACTTTCCATGCCATAATTACCCATTACTTTTTCTGATTCTTGTTCCACTTTCTGATGTACTTGTGGCTTTTCCTCCCTCTGTATGCATGTCTCCATATAATTTCCCATTATCAAAAGCAAGATTCTGATTCTTGAAATTGGAACACACCCCTTCTCAATCAAGAAAGTGTGTGTGTTTTTTAACTAAAAAACACAAAATTATAATGAGCCAAGAGATGCGGAGAGGAAATTGAGGAGTTGTTAGAGAGTGTCAACTAATGCATGTGAGGGGTGGGGAACATATGGGTGTATATGCAGTTGGCAAATTTATTGTCTTTTTTAATAGACTAATGACCCACCAAATGAAATGAAAGGTTATTATTTTACGGGTTGTGATAAACGTATCCCTATTTATTATTATTGAATGGATCCTCTCCTATCACATCAGTCACTCATCACTCCCTCGCGTATGTTTATATGCCCTATACGCCCGTTTATACGCATATATGAACATGTATTCGTGTGTTATAGGCTTGTGTACATGTGTCATACGCCCATATACATATCATATCAAATCACATCAAAGATGGGTATAACTGTAGGTGTTAATCTTGATGGATTCAAAGTCAGATCAAAGGATGAGTTACCCATTTGACATGACTTTGAATCCATCAAAATTAACACCTACAATAACACACGGGGATACATTTAGCCAAACTCTTATTTTACTTAGTTGTTCAAATAACTATTTATTATTATTTTAATATATGGTGTCTGGGTGTGTTTTTGACTTTTTTTTATTTTGATTATTGTAACTATTTATGGCGGTACACTTTGTAATTTAGTGCATAACGAATGAGAATTTAAATGTGTAAATTTTTTGCATCCTACGGAACGTCCGTGATCCTGAGTTTTCTTTCTTCTTATTAAAAAAGGATATAATTTAACCAGAAAATAGAAATAAAGGCATTTTTTATTCACTTGTTGATTGGTGACAAATATCAACTTTGTCCCCTATGACGAATATGATAAATCATGACTCTTTTTGGTTCATTTAATGTAAAACTTGGTCCATGTGGCCGAGTATTCGGTAGGGTGTCGAAGCGATTTTCTTTAACTCGGTTAACATTACTCGGAATCGGGTCAACTCGAGCCAACTCGGATTTTTGCTGTTTTTCACCAATTTTCGCAGTTTTTCACGTATTTTTGTTGGATTTTCACTAGTTTTAATGGAGATATATTGGAAGACAAGAATTAAATTATTACTATGTCTATAATATTAAAGAATTAATATCAATTTTTGAAATACTTTAACATTTGAACATATATTCTTTTGATTTATATTGATATTCACGTATTTTGTTATAAATATTAGTAAACTTATGATATTTGACATATATATAATTTTACGAAAATTAATTTCTTTGTAATTTACTATGTCCGGGTACTCCCCGCCTTGGCAGCACCTAGCGACTTCTACAATCATGTTGGTTTACACGTTAAATCAATATTTTTGTTGAAATTCACTAAAACTGTAGAAATTAAAATCTGGATTTTGTTATTTACCTGTTTGCCGATTCATTTTAATTGAATCTAAATTTTAAGAGTTAGTTAGAAACAGTTTTACTAATTTCTAGCTCTTTCAAAGACCTTATTTTCTAAAAATAAAATAGAAGAAACATCAAATACATACCGTAGAGTATACCCATAGATTGGACCTGGCACAACAGGTTTTTACCGAACACATAATAACCCACCAAAAACCCTAGCTCGTCTATCTCCCTGTATATGGGCTCTCCTCCTTCATTACAAGGGATCTTCTTCTTCTGTAAACACCATACACTCTCTACTATATTTATGCATATGCATACACGCTTGATGGATACGTACTGACTTGAGCGTCAAATGGGGGTCCAGAGACCTCGGTCTTTGACCCCTTCAAACGAGTTCTTCATGGTTTTGCAGATCTGGATCTAGACGAAGGAGACGAAGTGTGGCTATTCAATCTCCATAGCTGTTATGACGAGCCTGATCTCAACCTTGACGGATCCATGTAGCAACACATACTATTGTTTTTTTCAAAAAATCTAAATTCACTAAACGAATAATTGAATAGTTGGATATGATATGCACAAACAAATGGCGGTGACCCACATCGTCGCATCCTCCAACGGTACACAATAAGTTGGATGCTCTCCAATCACAACAACTACCTACTATCTTTTTTTAATAGCGTGGGCTCAACTGACATGTCTCACCAGCAGAAGCTCATACATCAGTCTATCCAAACAACCACCAAGGAATTCAAAATCTGCAGAGGGTGTTCTTAGTTTTTTTTTATGAAATGCACCTTACCAGATTCGAACCCATGACCTCTCTAGAAGGAAAACCCTTTAGAAAAACCCCCTAACCACCAAGACAGAACATTGATGGCCACTACCTACTATCTAACTCTACTATACATTTGTTTCATGTATAATATTTTATTTTATTTTATTATGAGTCACGTATACTTTTTTTCTTATATTGCATCCGGCTATGACATGTTAAAATATTTTACATGCATCATCTATATGTTTAATTAACATAAAAGAAATCAGTTAATATCTATTATTTATACTTTACATAGATTTGTAAATATTGTTTTTAATATTAAACATTTATATCGAAGGGTTAGTGACCAAATTGCAACCTTAAATGGATGTTGATATTTATGATTAAAAAATATAATAGTGATGTCACAACATATTTTCTTGTGAGATTTAAAATATCAAGGAAAGCAATAATTTATGAAGTCTTCAACGTAGGAGATGTGATGATAAGATATATTTTCTATTTAAAAAAAAAAAGCTAGTGTTGTCATAGCCGATTTTATTTGTCAAAACAATATAATTTTAAGAAGAGGAAATTCAACTTATGGTTACTTGGAAGGATTCAAATATTAACCAACTTTTTATATGATAATCGTGCTAATCACTATAAAACAATCACATAATTTATAAATTATTTTTTCTTTTAATTGTTAAAATAGTATTTAAGTATCTTGAATAAATATTTTGAACGTAAATACGGAAAAGATGAGTCTTACGTATACGTACCAAATAATGTTACATATACGTGACACATAGTGTTTACATATATGTAACATTAACATAATGATAATTGTTACATATACGTAACACTATGTTTGAGAGTGGTTATCATAGTTATCACATATATATTGGTTAGCATTTGAACCTGACCCTATGGTTACTTAACAATAATGAACATTATTGCTTAAAATTGTGATTTATTTATCGATTTGAGTTCAATTTCATTTTCAAAGAGTCAAGTACGTGAAAGTAAAAAAAGAAAAGGTTCTATCTCAAGTGGATCAAACCTAAACTTGTAAAAACGGGTGACCTAACGGGTCAAAACAAGTTCATGTCAAACTGGATGGGATCGAAGTGTGTAGAATCGAAAAAGTATCAATCCGATTGGGTCAAAACGGGTTGGGGTTGAAACGGATCACTTTAGAAAAAAAGTATCAAAGTGGATTTAGTTTGTAGCGTGTGCAGCGGTTGAGTTGGTGAAGGTGATGCACTTAATTGTAATCAATCGGTTATGTCGGTTTTGTTGGAAAATTTAGTGAAAATGTGGTTTTCACTAACTTCGGATACAAATAATTATATGTAATTGCGATTAATATATTTTTTTGGGTTTGTGTTTTATGGTGTGAGAGCTTCACATCGAAACAAACTGTATCCAAAACGGAGCTAAGATGAATAATATATCGATGCTCAAAGTTGAGTGATAAGAATGAAAAACGTGAAACTTTGATGATTCTAATAGAAATTTGTTGCATCTTTTTTATTAAATGCTAACAAATATTTTGTAATAAAACAATATGAGTGTTTTGTTTTTTACTCATAATTCCATGTCATGAATCATATGGTGGCTTTGATTTTGTCTCATAAATTCATATTAAACTCTTTTTATTATGTTTAATACAAATTAATATATGGAGTTATGTCATTAACCTAGTTTAATTGTGGTTAATAAAATATTAAATATTTAGTTTTTAATATGAGCATAAAAGAGACCATTTTGTTGATTTTTGTAAGATGATGAAAAAGACATGAAAAAGAGAGGAAAAACTAAGAACTGAATTTAATCCTCTTGGAACACCAAGATTTGAGAAGGTCATGGGTTCAAGTCTAACTCCCATAATATTAAAGAAATTTGTTTTTCAAAAAAAAAAGTTTCATAGAATTTAATTAGAGAGTAACACTCTTTAAATTGTTCTTCATTCACCACCATCTTCATCATTTTCATGTTTCACCATAACACACATAGTTTACCCGGTGATATCTCGCGTGAGCCATTCCTGGGAGTACACACTGTTTCGGTTGTTATACCCAGGGAGATAGACGCGTTTGTCTTATAGGAGGCGCGAAATCTGTTTTAAGAGACTCGTGTTGAACACGAATTCTCAACCAAAACCGTCAATGATTTACCTTCTTAGATATTTTTTGCTAATGGTGCCATTAATTACTCCAGAATTTCACTTTACCTTCTTAGATATTTTTTAATTAAAATATATATAGGACCAAGTAAAACGTATTTAACTAAATAATGCACTAAATATAATAAAATAGTACAAATTGCTAGGAATATAATTATTTTTACATAATTAATTGCACAAACCTTAATAATATGTGATATGAAAGGATTAAATCACATAAATGTATGTGAAATCGAAAAAATAATAATAATAATATGTTTTTTTCATGTCAATCTTTAAGTAATTAACACTCAATTGATTATATGGATTAAAATTGTCCTTTCAAGTTTCAATACCGGTTAAGGCTGTCCGAAGTACCCCCGTGAGAAGGAGTGCGTGGTGCCACCTTATCTCACCACGGGCGTAGAACACCGCACCGGGTGGGCGTGGTGGGTGAGGGTGATGGTGTTCACGGCGTGGGGGGGGTTGAAACCATTCAATTTTTTGACCGTTTGAGGGGCATTTAATAAAAAATATTTTTTTTTAAATTTAATCTATATAAATAATAACCTAAACAACCAATTTTATACACAATATTTTCTTCATTCTCCTATCTATACCAAATTTATACCAAAACAACCAATTTTTACAAAAATTTCCATGGCAATTTGTAAACAACCCGAACCATCCGAACAACCCGAACCGGCCGAACCATCCGAACAACCCGATGGAGGGGTACGTTCCACAACCCCCGGACAACACGAACCCGTTGTTAACGTTTGCAAATTGGAGTCATTACCCGACTAATTACCCGACTTCAAATCCTTCTACACCCGATTTTTTATCCGACTATATACAAGACTACGTAACCCCCCAACCGTCACCCGACATTGTACCCGAGACTCAACCTTTACCCGATAATGTACCGGAGACTCAACCACCACGACAAACGAAAAAAAGAACACATAAAAAGAAAGCTGCTACTTCTACACCCGAAGCGGGTACGATTAAAGGGCGTTCGGAAAAGTGGTCGTCGGAGGAGGAGGTAGCTTTGGTGAAAGCATGGATCAACGTCTCGGAGGATCCAATAGTTGGTACGTATTATTACTATAAACGTATTATTATTTTTTGTAATGTTTATTTTATTAAATGTTATGTTATTTAATTTTATAGGACGTAACCAAAAATCCGGAATTTTTTGAAAAAAAATATATGAACAATTTTGTGAAGCAATGGGTAAAGGCGGATACCGAACGGATGACATGGTAAGCAGCAAGTGAAGGGATATCCGTTTGAAGGTTGGCAAGTTTTATGGAAATTACAAAAAACAAATTAAACAACCGCCGGAGTGGTCAAAGTGACATTGATATCTTTCAAGAAGCGTTACAAGCGTATAAAGACGATAATAATGGTTCGGTATTTAAAATTGTTTCACTTTGGGAATTATTGAGAAAGTGCACGATGTTTGAACAAGTCCCGTTAATGGGACAATAATCGTCTAAACGATCAAAAAGCTCATCCGGCCATGACGTTAGCCAATCTAATTCGGATATGCGTAGCATTAATCTCAATGACTCGAGTGATGAGCTTGAGTTTCCGGAAGAAGCCGTCTGCCCTATCGGAAGAGACAAAGCAAAACGAGCCGCATGATCGTCATCAACTCAAACCAACGAGTACAAGGAGAGTTTAGACACTATATCCGACCGGATGGCCAAATTCAATGAGATATCCGAGTGGAAGATCAAAATAAATGAGGCAAAACAAAAGGCGGGCGATATGAGACTTTATTTCATGAACATCGATCATTTGGTCGGCGACGAGCGGGAGAAATTCCTTAAATTGAAGAAAGAAATTGAAGAAAAATATAATATGTAGTTTAGTAGGTTTTTTTTAGTATTATGTTTTTTTTTAATATTATGTTGGGTTTTTTTTAATATTATGTTGTTTTTTTTAATATTATGTTGGTTTTTTTAATATTATGTTGTTTATTTAATATTAAAACAATCATTCTGTAATTATTATAAAATTGGTCACCCTCACCCCATCATTATATACCTGCGTAAAGATGGGGTGAGTTCTGACATAAATTACGTGACGCCTACGTGGAGTATGCTCTCACAGTAGTACGGTTAGTCTAAGAAACAAACTTGATAAAAAAATTGAAATGGTCTAGACTCTAGAATTCTCCACAACTGATGTCAACATGATAATAGAGTGACATATGTAAACATAATAATAATACTATTATTGTAAAGGGCGGCTAACTTATTATAATCTATCAAATGTTACGTACAAATAATTAAAGTAAAAAAAATCCAAAGAACATGTATCATTAGATATAAAAATTATAAAATTTGAAAAAAATCAAGGTCTCAAAAATACATTTAAAAAAATCTTGCAAATTATAACAAAATCGTGATTTTTAAACGATTTTTATAACTATGAATGAAGGTATGTTTACATTATTATAGTCAGAGATTTAAAAATTTTATGAAAGACTATATATGTGATTTTCTCAAAATTATACTCATTTTTTCAATGGCCAACAAAACCATATTATAATAATAATAATAATAATAATAATAATAATAATAATAATATTAATAATAATAATAACTAGAAAGAACTAGCCTCAGAATTTTCAACCATCAATGGAAAATGAAAACATAGAAAGAGCGTCAAATTAAGATATAATGAAATTACACCAATGATCCCAAGACAAGCTAGCTACCTTACCATGAGATTTGAAACAAAGAAAACCAAGGACCTTAATTTCTTCAACAATCGAGGCTAGGGAGATCCACTTTTGGTTGAAAATAATATCATTTCGAGATTTCCATATGCACCACAACGCCGTTAGCATGATCAAGTGGACAGCTTTTTTCCACCTTTTGGAGCCGTGAAGTGAGCTATGTATCTCCAATAGATCTCTAATGCCAAAAGCGAACACCGGCGGGAGCTTGCACCAGGTAGTAATACGATCCCAAATCGATTGAGCAAAAGAACAAGAGACAAAATGTGCTCGGTGGATTCTGTCACTTCATCGCAAAAGGGACACAAGGGAGATGGCACCAAAACATGTCTGGCTAAAAGAGCTCTTGTAGTCGGAAGCCAATCCTAAGCAGCTCTCTAAGCTAGAAATCCAACCTTCACTGAGACCCAGTTATTCCAAGAAAACCGATAAGCTATGTCTTGTAGGTTAATCTTGATGAGTTCGGGTCAAAGTCGGATCATTGGTTATGGGTCATGGAGCATGGGGTCCGTTTTGTTTGACGAGTCATTAGGGAGTCTTAATTTAGTCACATGTTTTTAATGTTTTAATGGGTCATGGGTAGTTAACTAGAGAGTCAAAGTAATGGGTTAGTGTGGTAAGTGGTTTTCCCTTTTCTTTAGGAGCAAGGGTTTTTTTCTCTATTTAATGTAGTATTTGGGTAATGAATGAATGCAAGAGTTTGAAGTAGTAAACTTTATTCTCTAAATATAAATTTGGGCCAACGTGCCTGGCTGTTGTTTTGGTGAAAATGATTTTTAATACTTTTTATCAAGAAGGTTCCCGAGCTATCTAAAGTCCACAATCAGCGATCTAATCCCAAGTGTAAGGATACGGACCGTAGGAGCAGGAATAGTTGTTGCGCTTCACAGATTTCGTCAGCAGAGGCGGAACTCTTTTCCAACTCGGGGTCCAACAAACCAAGCCGTTAGAAAGCCTTAAGCGATCCACCACGGCCGCAGACTACCTAGATTCAAGCGAAAAAGGGATTGGGAATCTAGAGGCTAGTGGGATGGCTTCGATCCAACTATCAATCCAAAACAAAATATTTGTGACACTACCCAACACGCCTAAATTATACTCATATACCTATGCTAAAAGAATCCAGATTTTTAAAGACAAGGGAGAAAACCTAGTATAACCTAAAAATCATCTTAGGTTATAAAAGTTACGATGTTTCCATCTTTAATAAATAACCAGATTTATATTTAAACTAGCAACCACAATAGATTATAAGGAAGATTGGGTATAGTCCATTTAAAAGCATATTTTTTGATTTTATATATGATTAATAAAATATTTAAATATTAATTAAAAGAGAATTTCTTTTTTTTATAAAAGGTTGAAAACCATGGATAAAATTGATAATCGAGCAAATGATAAATCAAGCCGGAAAGTTTAAAAAAAAGTTTGCTAAATTGGAATTAACAGTATAAATGCAAACAACCACTAGTTTAGCCTAGTGACAAAGGTGTATACCCAAGACTTAACTAAAATGGGAAGGTCTTGGGTTCAAGTCTCACTTGTGAGTTGTGACAAAAAAAAGGGTCCTAGTTAGGTCATGGGGTTTTCTCACCTACGATGGGTTTTCTCCTGAAGGAGGTGGATCGGGTGTGTCAGTGGCCCGTCAGTGATCCAAATTATCGTTCAAAAAAAATATATAAATGCAAATAAGGAAAGAATAAAAATTGGAGTCCTGAATTCAAGTGTGCTGAAGATTAAATTTTATTGGACTTAAATAAAAAAGGTATGGGTTACTTGCAGTAGATACCCCATCCATGTTATTTGGGCCTCCATTGCAGAACTAAAAAATAAATTTTATTAATATTCGTGATATGTCGGCTATAAACGATTCCAAGTGTCCAACTCAGCCTAAGAGGTTGTGATGTAGTGGTTGAGGTAAGGTCCGGAGTCTCAAGGGACCCGGGTTCGATCCCTGCCACCACCATTAATTTCTGCGGCATCGCAAATGAGGCCTACCTCTTAGGCTGATGCACCAAGATCTTACACACGCCGATCCAGGGTTCGAGCCTCTGCTCTCCCTCAAGCCCGGAAGGGGCAGTATTGGGTGAGGTTTTTCCTTGAAAGCTCTCCAACTCTGACGCCAAGTGGGCCCAGTTAAGACAACATATTGGCCGGAGTTGGACGAGTCTCTCCCATATGACGGGGAGGTGCGACGTCACAGCATTCAATGTTCGCCTTTCAAAAAAAAAGTGTCCAACTTAACCGTTCGATGAAAAGTTTATTTACATTATCCGTTTAATAAATGAACGAACATAAACAAGAAATTACATTCGAATGATTAAACAAATGAATACGAACAACTGTCGTGTTCGTTCAGTTGTGTTCATGAACGCTCGTTTGTGTTTGTTCATTTATGTTTGTTTATATCCATTCATTTACGTTCATTTATTTATGTTCATTTATTTTTTTACCATTAAATATTTAAAATAGAAAAATACATAATTATGATTATTATTGTTAGAAATCAGGCCCAAACACACGAATTCTAATCTTAACCAAGATTGATTCTTTTTTAATATTGAAACCAAAACCACACTTTACAATGTTCCCTAAACCCTTTATTTATACTAAAACTAAACTAATCCTAACTCAACTCAAACTCAATTAAATAATCAAATAAATAAACTCACTCCAATTCTAATACGAACTCAAACAATTAATAAATTAATAATTATCTTTAATCAAGATTAATCCTTCATTCTCCCCCTTAATCTTGATTTCTATATCCCAAATCACTCGGGTCTTCCATGCCACTTCCGAACTCACCCTTCACGGGTTTCTTCTACACGGGTATCGCACCTTCATCCGCAATCTGAATCACTCACATTTTTCATCCCGTTTCACACGGTCTTCAATGTTGTATCACACATAATCTTCTTGATCTATCACAGATCTTCTTCCACGCAGCTCTCACAGTCTTTTGAACGATCTCTCACAGATCGGAAGTATTCTACACTTCGTTTAAACCGCTCACAGGTTCTAATACTCCTTCACCGGTATCACACCGTACAACCCAGAATCGCACAGCTAAACACTTTGCAGATCCATACACCCTTCGCAAGTGATTGATCATTTACTCTATATGAATCGCTCAGATCGACATCTTATTTGGTTGACTCGCACAACCTTTCATTGCTGTCACAGCCGCTACTCACCACCACTGACCGTCCGTCACCATCGGACAGACAACTAACACCACCTTCGCATGCTCCCGTCGATGATTGCTGGTCGAACACCACCCAACGGCTGCGAGTTGGCTGTTCCGGCTCTGATCGCAGGGCTGAAAAAACACCACCCATTTGAATTACCAATCTTCAAATATAAATTTCCATAATGCCATCAGACAAATCCCCACATGGAAATTTTACAATTTTGCCATTTAATAAATTCCATTAGATTCCACCAATTAAGAATTCTTCCTGCTCGATTTGTTTTATGCAGCAACAAATAGTCAAAGGCTGTCGCCTCCGATTAACATCCACACAAAAAAACGTGTGCTTGCTTCTATTTCCCTTCTTTTTCTACTTTGATCGATCAAATAATAGTTTTCTTTTATTCTGATCACCCCCACGGCAATACAGGAAAAATGTCGGCTGCGGCCTTCTCGACTCCACATCAAGTAGTTAACTTCATATTTATTTTGGTTGATTATATCTAATGTTTGGGATTAAAAATGTAATATAATGTTTGTTTCATAGTCTCTTTTCTCTTTTAGTTATTTTGTCTTCTCAGACTCTGTTCTAATAATGTCCATCTTCCCGCTGGCTTTTTCATTTCATATAATCGATCATAGCTTTTCACTTTCGTCGAGGCAAAACAAAGTCAACTTTTGGCGTTCCAAACCATGAAGCATCGAATCATCAAATGTTTAAAATTAAAATTCATATAAATAATCTAGGACGACATAATAAAAACTTTTGCAGGTTTTAACAAGATTATAAATATTACTAATTTAATCACACGAGAAACAAAAGGTAAGTCAAAGTCAAACTTCTTAACTTGCAAGTCAAGAACACATGTCAACAAACATAGCGAGTCTGAACAAAGTTCTAGTTCAGTCATTATAGATACGAGAAACAACGATGAAAATTCTTAGTTTCAAAGTGCAGATTAACATTATCTATAAAACAGACCACCCATGCATTCTCCCTTTCAGAGAAGAGTAACTTACTGGCACATCACTCCATTCGCCTGCGTTTCTTAAGGTTATCAAAGACTTGATGAATGTCTTCGGATGTGATCGGTTTTGTAGCATCAAAGGATTGCTGTTAACCATTAAAAAAAACATAAGTAAGATCGATAATAATTCTACTTTAAACTTATATATTGTGCCTCATTATAAAAATAAATGAGAAAAATAGTTGGAAATAACCGCAGAACTCAGAAGGCAACGATATAAATCAAGCTTATATGACATAGTACTTGAACACTATTTATGCAAATTAATGTTTTGGAAATAATACTTACCAGGAACGAGCGGATCTCATCTTTCATATCAGCAATGCCTGAAAGTATTTCCATTTTCTCCACATGCCCAAGATTACTGAGAAAATTCAACTCCGCCCCTTCTTGTTGCTGCATTTTTTCATCCCTTCTCTGCTTAGCCATTTTCTCATATTCAGCAATTGAATCTTCCTTATCAAGCAAGAAACTGATTCCCTTTTTGACATAGAAATCTGAACACTTCCCACATCCACATAGTGCATCCCTCCAATTCTTAGCAAGAAACATTGGTTGACTTTTTTCTGAAGTCAACTCAGCAGAAAACAGGTCAACACCAAGAAGACATGCAGCAGACTTCTCCCCAAGGATCTTACCCTTATCATCTTCCACACTTTTGGAGTTATTATCAGGTACAGCAGGGTCTATGGTAAGAAGCTCTGAAGTACCACCTGCGGACATTGTAGAAGATCCAGGAGCAGACGATGCAGTCTGCACGCCTTTTTCTTTGGAAGGAGTTGCAGTATTTGATTGCTGATTCGCCGCCCATATGGTTTGAGGGTAAAGGGTCAGAAAAGAACAGATTGGCGAGCACATGTGGCAGATAAGATCTTCATACAGAGGTTCCCCGTCTTCATCTCTTGGGATCTGTAACTAAAAATTAAATCAGTTCAAGGAATAGAATTTATATCAGTTGCACATGTACCATTCTTAGTATGTCATAACCTGGCATAATATTCTTGATATTTTTACCAAGTCATTGATGTCTAAATATGATTTACAGCAAAAAAAAGATGACATGTCGTATAATTAAAGATACTTAACTTATTAGTGGAATCAAGGCCAAGATGCTCCTCATGAAACCAATCTTCACACATGCAGCACTGAATCATCTCTACTTGCTCCTCAACATCTGGATCAGGATAAGGGCGACCGCAGGTACAGTATTTGCCCTTGAAATTATGGTTGTAAGAGTTTTCTTCATTTTCTATATCTTTGCTTGCTAAAAGTTTGCAGAAGAATTCTCCAAATTTTGAATTACCACAATCACACCTGAACTTTCTCTTGGTCCAGAGTTCTATAATCTAATCCAGTTGTTAAAATTAAACCAAAGAAAAAGTTAAAGATCAGAAGCATCATACGTCGAAGTGTTATTTTTTTCATCATACATTAAATGACAGGGTTATCAGATACAAAATTTAAAAAAGTAACCTCATGCCCGTCATGGCAAGACAAACTACATGCAGTGCAGACACCCGCGTTTCCATCTGGAGTGCATGTTAAGCACGAGAAAATCGCCTGCCTCTTCATATAACCTTTGGCATACGTGCATTCCTTTCCCTCATCACCACCCAGAACTAAATCTGCTTCCTTTAATGAGGAACAAAAATACAAAAATTAAGTCACAATCATACATAACTTGTTATCCAATGTCACAAACAATAATGAGTTAGACGTCATATCATTGAATTAACAGTAGTTCCATACAGAATAGTCCTTAATTAATAAATAAGACA
This sequence comes from Smallanthus sonchifolius, assembly GCA_023525975.1. Classification (NCBI taxonomy): domain Eukaryota; kingdom Viridiplantae; phylum Streptophyta; class Magnoliopsida; order Asterales; family Asteraceae; genus Smallanthus; species Smallanthus sonchifolius. The sequence continues at coordinate 5,815,044 of CM042026.1, read as the reverse complement.
ACTGGAAGACAACAGAGAAAGTCATTTAAGTTATATGTAATTTGTTCATCAATTAAAATGTGTAATCGAATCAAGTACTTCTTTAGAGTGTTATTTTTTTCCCTACATTCGGGGATGGTGTTCAACTAGGACCAAAGATAGAATAAGCGGTCAGGCAATATGTCACTAAAATTTCACAGTCCAATCATTGGGTCAATTGCATTATTAATGCAGTTCTATGTTCAGCAGTCTACATCATTGATATTAGGTGCTAACCTACCCAATACAGCAGTGTTGTTCATACTAAAAACAACATATATATGGTTAAAAGGCCATCAAATGGTTTTAGCTCGTGAACCTTTGCTAACAAACTATATTGTTTCAAACATGACAAACAAAACCACCAAAACGGCCAGCAACCAGCAATGACAAATTCATCCAAATACCCACTAAGGTTATGTTTTGCAAAAGTAGCTTGAGTTGGAGCTGCAAGCTGCTAGATGCAGCCTCTGGTTGTAGATATGAGCTTGGTTTTAAACTGGGTTTTAACAAGCGCGTCTAGGCGCATGCTCCCTCACTTCTGACTAGGTAAGGCGCAGCCTGTACAAAAAGAGCCCTTGAGGCGAGAAAAGCGCATGGAAAATTGGCAAAAACCGCAGTCTTGAGGTGCGCCTTTTGTACGGGAAAAGTTTTGTACATCACTACATCAGGATGTTGTACATATATGTTATTTATATACCAAATCATATATAAAGCTTATTTATAGCTAAATTTTGGGTAGGTAATGCTAAATATCTATAAGAAATATTAAAAAATATATAAATAAATTGTGCCTCGCGTACAAAAAGTAGTTCACTTTTGCGCTTCGGCTTGGGACACTCTCGCTTTTGTGCTTCTTGTGCTTTTTAAAACCAAGGTTTTAAAAGGCACACCGGAGGCTCACCTAAGGCCCAACTCGTGAGGCACTCAAGAAAACACATCAAGGGCTTGAGACAACGCCCCGTATACTTCTGGGGCAAAATTAGGACCTTTAGAACGATATGTAAGAACAACCAAAAGGATTAAAAAACTATGGATAAAAAGGTTCATATGTAAAACAAATGAGAGAGATGCGGCTTGTGGTTGTAAATAAAGCTTATTTGGCTGTACATGGAGCAACACCACGCTTACGTGATGCGCACCCCTCACCCCTAGGCTTTTGAGACCTAAACGCCTCAGAGCACCTCACGCTTTTTTTAAACCAAGAAAATGAATTGTAGCTACTATATATATAGAAGTGTTTGGGAAATGTATCTATAAATGTATCTGAAAAATGTAAAATGACATGAAAGAACAGACAAAAAGATATTAGGTACCTGATTATCATGAAAGGTTATTTGTGTAATTTTGCTCCCAAAGCCCTAAGCTTACTTTTAGGGATATTTGAGTAACTTAACTTTTTTAGAGCTTATTCTTGCAAAAACAAAGCCAAAGCTTTGTCATCCAAACAAACCTTATTGTTGGTTCTCAACAGATTCTAAAGCATCCGTACCAAATATACCCAAGAATCGCTAATCTCACAATTGTGTTACTTGACATGCTATTTCAAACAATTTTGAAAAATCTAGGCTTAGCTACCCTTTAGCTGTATCTATAAACAAATGCAATAAAGGACTGAAAATTTCCTTGCATCAATTTACCCTAAATGCAAACAATTAGGTATTCAAGAAGTTACAAACAGCAAAAGTCACTAATAATTACGAAATTGAAAAAAAATTTGAAAAAACTGAAACACTTACAAGTTCCTGGTCTTCAACTTCATCAAGGTAGTCATTCAGTGAAACCGTTTGCTCAGTTTCCTCTTCGAACACATCAGCCATGTTGTTCTACAAACAAAAACGATCAGAAACCCTCAGTTAAAAAAAACAGCACATTAAACTGATGAATTACGGTATTCGAAGACGAAGGAGAAAGCAAAACCTTAGGTACTTGAAACAAAGCGTAAACTTGCTGAACGAATAATTGAATCTAGGGTTGCGTGTGGATCATCCAGTACAGGAAATGATGGATAATTTGCACATAACTCAGGAAGAAATATCGTGAATTTGAGGACACCGAAAGCGTGGTGGAGATGAGAAAGATGAAAATTAGGGCTCGATTATAAAAAAGGGGGTAAAAGTGCAATTTTCCCGCCTTGAGTAAGCCCAAATCCAAAATGTTTTCAACATCGTTTTTTGCTAGGCGTTTAAAATTGGTCCATAACGTCAAAAATCCGCTTGTGGACTGTGGTCACATATGTAATTAGCACTTACATATATATAATAGAGCCCCTTAATACTATATGGATGGATCCTGTGTTATATCTAAATTTCAGATTTGGTCTCTAAGTATAAAAACTACGCTCATAGTCCAAAACTATGCATAAACGTAACACAATAGTCCCCAGCTTAGATGAACGTTAAGTTTTGCTATTAAATGGTTACGAAATAACTAAAATACCCTTAATATTAAAAAAATAAAAATAAATAAAAAATTAAACCCACTTAAATAATCAAAACTCTAATCCTACACATCCTCCATTTGTGGTGCGATGGTGTGGACGACACAGAGATTTGAATTATGTGGTGGGGCAGCGTCAATTTGTATAAGCGGGTGGGGGGGAGCATCTCCACATCAATTTGAGTAACGGCGTCACTTTGTCATTGATTGAAGCATCTCTTTCTTATCATTGCTTGAAAAACGAACAAAGAGATGAGTTGTGTGTAGTTGAACCACTTTTATTTGAACTGACCGGTAAGCGGTCGGACAGGCGAACCGGGTGGTCGGACCGGATTTCGAACTTTTTTTATTTTTTGTATTGTCTACTTCAAAATCTCATTTTTCTGATTAATTTAGTATTTCAAGTTGGTATATTTTATTTGTTTAAACCTTTATATGTCATTAAAATTATAAATTTACATAAAAAAAACGTTTTTATATTTTGTATCTATGTAAATAGTTTTAATTTTTATATTACTTATGACGACACCCGATTTTAAAATCCGGTCCGACCAACGGACCTCTAAGACCGTCGGTTTGCTGTCCAGTCCGATTCTAAAAAGATTGGTGTAAACTCACTACATTTTTTTTAACAAAAATACCCCATTTTGGGGCCCCATAAACTACTACTGATAATTTACACCAATCCGCCATAGGGGTGCTCGAACCCTTAACCTCAAGAAGAGTTTCATCACTTTAACTCTAAATGACTTTGTCATTAGACCCAACCCCCGCCCTACATTTTTTTTTTGAAAGGCGACTTTCATTTTTTAAGTGGCAGTCGCATCTCCGACAAGTCGGAGACCCGTTACCCCTCAACCTGACCACTACGTTGTCTGAACCGGGCCCGCGAGTTCAGAGCGAGAGGCTAGGCTTTCACCGGGAAACCATGGAGCCTGCTGCCACTTGACAGCAGTTGCGCCGCTACACGGGCCAAACTCCGCTAGCGTAACGCACTCCGGACTAAAACCCGGTTCGGCTCGGATTCAAACCTGCGTGGGCAGGTTGAATCTTCATCGCCTATACCACTGGACCAAAGCCAGTGGTTAACCCCCGCCCTACATGATGACAAGAAAACACTACCTTCAATTTAAAGATTTAATGAGTTATTTTCTAGCAAATAATCTTTAAACCAGTTGTCATTTTTAGCCCCTCGATACTTAATTTTCATAATAAAACAACAAATTTCAATTATTCTTCATTTGGGTTCTTATTTTACATGTATTTCAACTTGGAAAGCTACTAATCAACCACCACAACTCAATGATATAAAATGACATATTTTAAATATTAATTCACCAAACTTTTTTAATACTAAAATTTTAAATTAAATATCAAGATGCTTACATAACAATAATCTAATGTGCCATAATAAAACGTCTCGCTTAGTACAATATCGTTTATGTTAATACTCAACGTAATCTATTGTTATCGACTTATTGTTGTAGTTTGTTAGGGTGGAAGGAGTATATGTGGGAGTGCACTTCGATACCCCTTATGATGGAGGGGATGGTGTACCTACTCTCCATTCCCTACATCCCTCACCTTCTTCACAAAACCTTTATCAAATCGACGGCAAACTCCCGAGCCTTTTCCAAAGCTTTGTCAACGTGACAACCATTCCCGAAGGTGAGTCCCGAGTGAACTCCCTCCACCATCTTTTAACATAGTTAAAGTTTGTACACATAAGTTTTGGGTATGGGCATGGCGCCTAACATGGTAAGTTTATTAAAGCAATATAATTTTATAAGATCGGGATTGGCGCCTTAGACACTTTTTAATCTATTAAAAAAAAGCTACAAATGTTTAATTTATTATTTAGAGTAAACTTCGTTTTTGGCCCATGTGATTTGGCCTGTTTAACTTTTTTAGTTAAAAAAAATTAACATATTAGCCCATAAGGTTGTATTTTTATAACCATTTTAGTCCATAACACTAACGCCGTTAACTTTTCTGTTAAGTATAAGAGCATTTTAGTCATTTTATTTATAGGTAAAATAGTTAATTTTTTAAGTTCAAAAAACTTTTTTTTAGATTTTTTCATAAAAAAAGTTTCTACTTTTTTTAAAAACGTTTTTTTTTACCTTTAAAAATTATTTTTTTAATTCTTTTTTCCGTAAAAATGTCTTTTTTGAATCTTTTTAAAAACGTTTTTTGATAAAAAAAATTTTAAAACTTTTTCATAAAAAACGATTTAAAAATATTTTTTTAGTTTTTTTTATAAATTTTTTTTTAGCTTTTTATAAAATGTTTTTTTTAACTATTTTAAAAACCTTTTTTTTTTACTTTTTGAGTGAACTAGTTTTAAAAATAGTGAACTATTTAAAAAAATACGTTTTAAAATAGTTAAAAAAATATTTTACGAATAAGCTAAAAACGTTTTTATAAAAAAATCTAAAAAAATGTTTTTAAAAACGTTATTTATGAAAAAAAGTTTTAAAAAAAATATTTTTTAGAAAAGTGAAAAAAACGTTTTTAAAAAGATTCAAAAATGTCTTTTTTAAAAAGTAAAAAAAAACGTTTTTAAAATAGTTAAAAAAACATTTTACGAAAAAAGTAAAAAACTTTTTTATAAAAAAACTAAAAAAATGTTTTTAAAAACGTTTTTTTATGAAAAAGGTTAAAAAAGTGTTTTTTAGAAAAGTGAGAAAACGTTTTTAAAAAGATTCAAAAAAGACGTTTTTACGAGAAAAAAAATGATTTTAAAAAATAAAATAAAAAACGTTTTTAAAAAAAGTAGAAAAAAAGTTTTATGAAAAAGCCTAAAAAAGTTTTTATTGAACTGAAAAGATTAATTAGTTTACTTAAAAATAAAATAACTAAAATGCCACTGTACTTAACAGAAAAGTTAACAGAGTTAGTGTTATGGACTGAAATGGTTACAAAAATACAACCTCAAAGGCTGATATGTTAAAAGATTCTTTTTTAGACTAAAAGGGTTGAACATGTCAAACCACAGGAGCCAAAAACAAAGTTTTATGATTGTTAAAACTTATATAATGATTAAAATAAAACAATCCTAACTATTACTACAAATCATATTAAAAGTTGTTAATAGATGAGTAGACGACCTTTCAATCACCTCTTTATAGGTGGTGATTGATGGTTACAAAATTGATTTTAAATTGTTAATTATTAATATATTTAGCATAACATTTTTAGGTGGCAGATGATTAAAAAAAAACGTTTCTAATGGTTAGTGATTATGATTGATTTTTTTTTTAAGTAAGTTGTTAACCATAATGTTAATAATTTTCTTGAATAATAATCACACATTTTAAAGATTCTAATGATCTGGTGATCTTAATTTTCAATATTGTTGCGTTATTTAAATCGATTATTTTTTATTTATGTTATTAAAAGTTGTAGTATGAATAAATTTAAATTAAAATATAATTCAAACTCAATCGTTTTCAAGTTAGCGTATCAAAGTTACAATATCTATTTGTAAACACACGTTTATAAATAAATGCGAAGTAGATATATGGAAAATGTTGACAATTCACTACGTATTAATTACCAAAAGTCTCCTACTCATAAAACCACACTATTCATCAATGTACAAGTGTTCAATGTATTATGTACAACTTTTCAATGCATAAAAAAAATAAATAAATAAATAAATTTCAATGCACTAAATAATAATTGTTATTATAGGGGGGAATAGTATCCCACCAATAAGGGGGTGACAAGTGCCAGTTTAATTTTTTTATTATTTTTATTTTCTATTTCACCCCTCATACTATATATATTATACGCTTTTAACCCGTTTATTTTTCTAATAATTTCGTTTTTCCGTAATTACTTCCGTTCATTAGTTGATATTAAAAAACAGAATACGCAGTTTTTTTGTCAACGTACCGGTATAAATTTTATTAAAACGGAGATGCATTCAAAATCGAGTACTTTTTTCTATCGTATCCTATAGCAAATATGTGTTTCGACGTAAGTTTATCCCTACAAACCAGCAAAACCGGGTAAAAATCATACTCCCGTCGCATAGCGCGGGTAAAAAAACTAGTTCAGTTTAATTTAATGAGAATAAATGAACAAATCATTAATGTTTGCAAATTGATTTGTTATTCATTTATGTGAATAAAAGAAAAACATAACACGTGTATGAAATTATAAACGAGTCCATAAAACATTATTAGCCTCTTTGAAAAATAAGCATTTATAATTTACATGACTGCTAAGATTTATGTGAATTGTGAATCAAATTATACAAGTTCTCTCGTTGTTTTGACTATGGGTGATAGTTTGTAGTCGAATTTGGTACGCATAATGGCATATTGATTCGTTGATATTACCTAACAAAACGGTGAAACATCATCTGTTTATATATTTGTTTTGAACAACTCAACTTCAATCTAAACACGGTTAACCCATGTAACGAGCAGGATACTGTTTAGTTAGTTAAACATATTGACAGATTTAAACATGTTGTAAGAGCATCTCCAACGCGGGTGTTCGGTTCCCACGTGGCAAAAGCAAACACACACGTACGCGTTGGAGCTTTCATCCGGTTATGCTTGTCCAGTTTGGTGTTCGCTTTTGCGGATGCACACAAACATGAATATGGTGGGCCATAGTTATGGGTATTAGGGCAAGTGTTAAAAGCAGTGTTTTTAGAACCGGATCGGCCGGTCGGACCGGGAACCGGACATTGAATCGGTCCGGTTGTGTGTAATTGAACCGCTTTCATTTGAACCGACCGGTTACCGGTCGGACCGGTGGTCGGACAGGATTTCAAATTTTTATATATGTTTTTTGTATATTTTTTTTCCTTCAAAATCACATTTTCTAATTAGTTTAGGATTTCAAGTTAGATATTTTATTTTTTTAAGCCTTTATATGACATTAAAACTGCTAATTTACATCAAAACAAAAAATGTTTTTATATAGATTATATATAGTTTTAATGTTTATATTATTTATGACGTCATCCGGTTAATAAATCCGTTCCGACCAGTGAACCTTTAAGATGACTGGTTCGTTATCCGGTCATGTTCTAAAAACATTGGTTAAAAGTGTCCCACATTTGTCCATATAAACCAATTTTAAATGTTTTCTTTTATATTAAATAAAATATTATTTATTTAGAGAAAGAAAAACATAGCTGCAAGAATATACCAAATGTTTTCTTTTATATTAAAATAAATTATATTATTTATATTAAATAAAATGTTTTTTTATATCAAATATTGGTGGTATTCTAATCGCTAATGATATAATCTAAAATCACATATATTTGAATTTTTATTTTTATTTTAGATTATATTATATTATTTTATGAAATATATAAAATATAAAAATAAGATTATTATAGAAAGTTAATTTAATATATAAAAAGTAAATGTAAAAGTATGTGATAATATGAAAATATAGAGGTGTTGGAGTAAAAAAGAGGTTTTTATAAAAATGAGTAGAAATCTGATGTGACGTGTTTAGTTGATTTGCCCGATCCACAGTTGGAGGTGCTCTAGTCAAGTCTTAATGTGTCTGCTTTTCATGTTATATATCGAATTATAATCAAGTTGTAAATATTTTAAATGAGTCATGGATGGGTTGAAACTATAAATTATATTTAGAGTAAATTACAGAAATCGTCCTTTATGTTTATAACATTTTTCACTATATGTCCTTTAGCCCAAAAAATATCAGAGATCATCCTTTACGTTTAAATATGTTACGGTTAACGTCCTTTAGCCTAACAGTGGTTAACTTTTATAGTTAACTCCAGTCATGTGTTTTGCACATGAGGGTGCTTTAATCTTTTTACTTACAAAAAATAAATTCTGAAATTAAAAAGAATATATATAAAGACAACCTCTTCTCTCTCTCTCTCTACCCTTTCTCCACCACCAGCAGCCAACCACCACCCCAACCTCCAGCAACTACGAGCACCACCACCACCATCTTCGCAACCACCATCAGACCACCATCTTCGACTCCGTCGTTCAGATCTGATCCGGATTTTCCACGGTTGTCGCCGGCGAGATACTGGAGCTCAATCTGGAGTCACAGGCGTTCAGATCTGATCTATCCGGTGACAGGTGTATGGCGGTGGCAGTGGTTGTCGCTGTCCAGAAAAACTAGGGTTTAGATTTGGGGATGGCGCGGTTGGTGGGTGTGGTGGTGAACAATGGTGAAGGTGAGGGGGAGGGGGCTGGAGTGTGGCAAACTGGCGGTGGTGGTCGATTAAGGAAGCTAGGGTTTCGTGGTGGTAGTTGCAGGTGATGGCTAGTGTATGGCGGTGGCGGTTGTAGATGATGAAGGGAGGTGGTTGCTTATGATGGCAGTGATGGTGTTGACAATGGTGGAGGGTGGTGGCAGGTGGGGCGGTGGTGGTGGTGATTCCATGGTGTTGCAATTCTTGTGCGTAAAAATACTAAAACACCCTCATGTGCAAGGCACATGACTGGAGTTAACTGAAAACATTAACGTCCGTTAGGCTAAAAGACGTAAACTACAAAAAAAAAATAAACGTAAAAAATGATCCCTGACATTTTTTAGGCTAAAGGACATAAAGTGAAAATTGGCATAAACATAAAGGACGATTTCTGTAACTTACTCTTATATTTATTCGTTCAAGTTTTAAATACGTTAACAAATAACAAGTTAGCATGTTTGTTTAACACTCAACTCGAAATGACCAATTTGTTGAACGGGCTAAATGGATATATTGGTTTATTTACAATAAAATCCGAACACGACCCATTTATTAATCGAGCTGACCTATCAACAAATTTACCATCCAAATTTGTTTTGACACAACCCAAAAAATTATAGTAATTTAGAAAATAAAAACTAAGAACAAAGCAAAATTTAATTTTGGTTTAACGTTAAACATAACACTTAACGAGATTGACAAATATACCACTTTTATTCTTTCGATTTTTATTTTAACTCTCAACTTTCATAATAAATACCATCCAGGGGTGCTCTTGAGCAATGTTTTCATAACCGAACCGGACAACGAACCAGACGCACTAGAGGTTCATTGGTCGGACTGGATTCAATAACCGGATGACGAAGTAAATAATATAAATATTCATAAAAAGTAGAAACATAAATTATGTATCTTTTGCATCAGAAACATAAATTAGCAAATATAAATTAGATACATTGTGAACATATAAATAATTTCCTTCCCAGGTTCATTAGCAAACAGAAACATAAACTATGTACGAGCTGTAAACAATGAAGTTTAATGATCAAGTCCTTATTCTATTATGTGTCTCGTCTTCTGTCTAACGACCATCTCTAGAGTTGCCAATAACTCATGGTCGCAGGTCCTTTTTGTCGGTCGTGCGTTCCATCACTTATGTATGTGCATTGTTACCATAAGCTACCATAACCGACACTTGACGTGCGTGAATTAACCCGTCACTTGACTGAGTTATTGATGTGAGCCCCGCCCAATGTTCTGTCATGAAACATTGTATGTGTGTGTATGGACAGTATGGACTAACCATGGGTGGGGGTGTCAACCCAAATAGATCTATTCATGCGTTCCACGTCTGAATCAGCTAACGATTATAGTATTCCCGGGGACTTAGTATGACAGTTGCGTACTCATGTAACAATCAGTTTGTGTACTCGTATCCAAATATGAGCTATGTATTCTCCCCGTATGTTTAAAATCATTTAAATAATAGTAAAATGGGGTCGTGAAGACTCACCTTATCTACGATGTGGCGAGTGATGAGGTATGCAGTAAGTCTAACAAGTATCTGATCTATCCATGCCCTAAATTATTAAGACACCTTAGGTCCTATGAGATTGTTTAAGTGTGGATTGGTCACCTGACCAATACCCTGAAGTCTCGACCCTTGTCTTGTAATAATTTAAAAGGGTCCGACCCTATCGCCGTTGGTGATATAACTTATCGTTCAAGTAGTTATATTTATTAAATTCTTTTAATAAATATTATGACTTAGTCTCTTAGTTGTCAACATCTCGTTTTCAGTTTAAGTAATTTCTCATGATAATAAATATATATTTACTATAAATAGATGTGAAATGTCATAAAATAATAATTATATTATTTTTCCTAACTTAATTCAACCATTTATATATGCTTATTACTTTCCACAAAATATATATATGTAGCTATATGTATGGCTATTTTTATAAGATAATTTATAAAAAATTTCATATAAATATATGTCCATTTGTTAACCCTTATATTAATAATAAAATTAATTATTATCTATTTATGTTATACTTAAAATATTTTAGAAAAAATAATGATTAATAATAATCGTTAAGTTAAAATAACACTTAGAATTTTTATAACTTTTAACCGTTGATTCTTATGTTAAAACTCGTCTTTTATTTATTATCCAAAATATTAACCGGTTATAACCGTTTTCTAATTATATCACCAACTAGTTTTACGTTAAAATAAATTAGTCGAATGCTCACGTAAATAGTCGAGGGAAGGTGACGGAGTTTACGTGAGTCCCGGTTTCTCCTCGTGACGTCCCGTATCACCCGGTTAGCTCCCGAAATAACCCGTATCACCGGGTTAGTTCCCGAATCAGTCCGTATCACCCGCGTAATCGTAACCCGGTGCCCGTAAGTGAGAACCGAAGCCCCGCAAGGGTCGGTTCTTGTCCCTCAAGACCCGTAAAGGTGGTGGAGCTTGGGTCTTGTTTCCCGGAACCCGTAAGGTGGTGGAGTGGGTTCGGGGCTGTGGTGAACGGGGGTGGCGGTGTACGACGATGGTAATCGATGAAGGATTGAGGGGCTGTGGTGGTCGTGAGCTGGTGCGGGAGACAGTGGCGGACCTACCCTATGGGTAGGGGTAGCGCCACCTACCCCTCAACTTTTACGCGCAGTGCAAAAAAATTTTTTTTTACGGTTTTATGTATCCGGTTAGCACTTACGTTACCCCTGAGCAAAATTTACGTTACCCCTCAAATTTTTTTAAAAGTTCAACATTTCATAAAAAGTTTAAAATTTTATAAAAAATCTAATACTTTATAAAAAGTCCCCACATTTTATTAAAGGTTTTGAGATATTAGGTTTTAATAAAACAATTGTGCTTTAGCCAGACCAAATGTTTTATTAAAACCCAATACCTCAAAATCTCAATTCTCAAACCCAAGTTACCCAAGCGGCCGTCCAAGAAGAAAGACAGAGAGCGAGAATTGTGGGAACTGAGTTGAGACCATCGCACGGCGCCGCCTCCACCAAACCCCAGTCCTCCACCTCTGCAGTCCGCCTCGCCAGTCGCATGTTATGGTAACATATATATGTATTCAGTCGATTTTTTGCTTAGTAGTGTCAATTTATATGTATTCGTCCGAAAATTTTATAATTCCGGCCCCCCTGATAGGAAAAAAAATCCCGCCCCTACGTTTTTTCAAGCTCCGCCACTGATGTTATCGTCAAAAAAAATGTTTACATGAAAATACGGTCTAAAAAAATTTGTTTCATTTACATGAAAGTACGGTAAAAAAATTTCGTTACCCCTGAACTTATGTTATAGATCCGCCGTTGGCGAGAGAGGGTGGTGGGAAGTGGTGTGCGGTGGAGGGGTGGTGGCTGCTGTCGTGAACCTCAAAGAAGGAAGGATGTGATGGTGTGGTTTGGGTTTTGCCTAGAGGGAGAAGGGAGGTAGCCAAGGGTGGTGATCAGTGGTGGTGCTTGGTGGTGGTGTGGTTGTTGCTTGTTGAAAAGAATGAGGGAAGGGTGCATGATGTTGCTGCTGTTGTTGAGCCGAGAAGGAGCAGGGTGAGCCGAGAGTGGGAGGGAGGAAAGGGTGAAGGGTGGTCGGGTGAAGGTGAGCCGAAGGGGGGGTTCGGGTGTTGCTTGGAGGAGAGAACAAAGAAGGTGTGGGTGATGGTGTGGGTGAAGATGGTGATGTTGCTATGTGAAGCCGAGAGGAAGAGGGAGTATAGGTGGTGGGTTCGGGTGAAAGAGAGTAAGCCGATGGAGGGTGGGAGAGCACAAGTGTTGTTCTTGGTTTGTGTGGTTCAACACTTCAACTTGCATGCTATTTATAAGGATTCATGGGGTTAATAACTTGTAGTTCTTATGTCTCATCGAGACAAGTTTATCCACTTTAGGCATAAGTGTTGGGAAATAAGAGACAAATGTGTCTCCTCTTTGGTTTGTCGGCCGAAAAGTAAGTCACGAGGTGGAGGTGGGGGTGGGGGTGGGGGTAGGGTAGGTTGTGGTGTGGAGTGGTACCCGGTAGTTACTAGTCCGATATAATACCCGCGTGTCGTCATTTTTCCATTCATTGTTATATGTCAGGTACGAGTCGTATAAACAAAATAATACTAGTTTAATAGTTCGGGTAAATACGTGTCCATCTCATGTGTTTTGAATTATATTTTCATCTGAGTGGGTATTCTCTACTATATAAAATAAAGAGAACGTTTTCGAGATGTATAAATATTATTTTCAATTTATCAAGAACATGATATAGGGTTCGATGTGTCTCGGAAATTTCTACTATTTCGTGCGTAGTTATGTAGTGGTTAGACTCTACTGGGCCGGGTTAGACCTAATTAATTAAAATTAGTCTAATATGCATGATTTCGTGTAATTATATTTAAATAATTACGTGGTAAAAGTACCAGTTGTCACAGTAGATCTAGGCAATTACTTTGACATTAGTTCACTGTAGCTCATTTAATTTAAGACTAAGTGTGGTTCCTTAACGCCCTCACGCCCCACCCTCTTGGCTCGTTGGTTCACCTCATCACCAACCCCTCTCCCTCCCTCGCGTCTGTTAAAGCCACGACACCACTCCTTGGCGACCGCGTAATGGTGTTTATCGCCCCTCTTTTGCTGAAGTGTACGTGGGCATTAACCTACAACACTTGGTGTATGATACATTAGTTATTTGCATATATCATTTATGTATGACATTTGTTTTTAATTTTAAATGTAATAATCGATAAAATAAAATAAAATATATGTATTATTTTTATTTTAAATAGTAGAAATAAATATAAAAAGTAGTGATGATGTATAAATACAAGAATTTTTAAGTATGTCTCTAGGGTTGGAAAAAAATTGGTGTTTCCGAATGATGAAGTAAAATGTTACATGACTGCTAACTAGACACCTTCTTTTCCAAAATGGAATTCGTGGAATTTTTTTTACTAAAATGGGTGATTTTAAAATATTTATTAAAGTGGGTGTTTTTCATATTATTTTATATATAGGTTTTATTTTATTAAAAAATATAACCCCATTCAATCTCTTAGACAATTCAGTTTTTTTAAGATCATTTATGTTCGAGCGGCCATCGTAGGCTTCCATCTCTGCTGCGTCTACCCATTGAATCAGTTTTTCAAAAACTCGGTTGTGTTTTGTTGCTACAAAACTTATCGTCTAGTGGTTCAAGCTTTGAAGCAGTGCTAGAGGGATAAGCTAAGCTCGATTTCTGGACTTGGGCTTGGAAGAACGGACCAGATCTCCTGGTCTTGAAGAGATGATCTGCAAAACAAGTAACATCGTGAGCCTCGCCACGAGCAGAAGAGGTTTCTCCTCGTGACCACCCTCCGACGTGAGGATAAGTATTTGTTTGGTGAAAGGTAAAAGGAGAGAAAGAGAGTAATATGTTTGAGTAGGAGAGTGTAAAAAGTATGAGAGTGAAAGTGTGTCTCATCTTGGAAGTTGATTAGACTATTTATAGAGTCTCCATAGTTGGAGTGTTTGGACTGCATGTTTATTAGAGACTATCTGCCGTCAAACATTCCTCTCTGCTTCTATTTATATGACCGGTATTCCCTCTTTTGTGTCAAGAGGGTTCAGGGCTTATTTAATACCTTTTGTCTCAATAGTTGACCTATGCCCCTTGTGCAAAGGTTCCGTACTCAGTACCTTTTATCTTTTTAGCTGATTTTCCCTTCTGTGTCCTATTAACATCTGACTCTTTTCTATCATGGAATCATGTTTCCTTATTATCCTTTGTCTTTATAGTTGAATCGTATATCTGACCCAAAAGTCAGTCTGGTACACGAGTACGGGTGTTTGGATTCTACTCTTATTTTATCTTAGTTATTTAGTATTATTTTCTGGTATGGAGTTATTTCCTTCATAACTTCGCTAATATTTTCTAAGTGTAAACATGAGTGGACGATCGCGCCTTACGACTGACGAGAACAAGTGGCTACACAAGTTCCTCTGCCTGACACAGCCTTGGCCGTGACACCCCTTGAGCCACGGCAGGGGCCTAGCCGCGGCTGGGGTTGTGTTGTCTCCTCTCGTCTCCATGTTCTATCTTTTGGCTTGTCAATCTTTGTCTTTTAGCGCCCCGACTCGAGTTGGATCTCATCGTGACTGAGTTGACCCTTACCTTGGGCCGTGGCTTCTTAATTCTTTCGGGTTCCATCTCCAGCCGTGGCTGGCTATGTGCCGCGGCTGAGATGTCTTTGGCCGGGACTCGGCTTTGGCTAGGAATTGTGACTTGGCTTTATTGCTATTACTTTGGGTTTTAATATCTTAAACCCCTTAAACTGGAGATCCGGTTCGTTTGGTTCTTATGTTGGGTTTTAATATCTTAAACCCCTTAAACCGGAGATCCGGTTCGTTTGATTCTTATATTGGGTTTTAATATCTTAAACCTCTTCACATGACATTAATTTGATTCATCTTTGTGTATAACTTGACATTATTTTTGCGTTCTCAAGTTAATATATGGAAATTAGATGAACTAGCTTATGTGAGGTTTTGTTATTTTAATTAGATACCGACTAAATTTATAGTCTAGGTTCAGAAACGTAATTAACTAATACAATGAGATATAAGAAGAAAAAACTAAAACAGATGTTAAGGAGGAATAACAAGATGAACGATTCCGATGATGGGTTCCGGCGCGGTGGGAAGATCAGGCCAGGGAGATGGGAAGTGGGTTGGGTTGATTTTTATAATTTTAATTTTCAAGTATCCTTCACCATTTATAGAGAAAAAAAAAGTTGATAATAGTTTGATTGAAAAAATAAAATAAAATAAAAGAATTATAATAAATTAGTTAAAAACAAAGAAATAAAGGAAAAACACGTATTTTAGTAAATATTTCTGAAATCACCCATTTTGATAAATATTTTTTCCAATAACACTCTTTTAGAAAAAAAAACTCCACATTTGTGAGTGTTTTAATGCGACATGACAACTGACTAGACACCTCCGCAATTGTTTTTAGCTCTTTGCCTCGTGGATGATGTGTAATAACCCCTCTTTAACCGTTAACAAGACTGAAAATACCACCTACATCTCCAATGTATAACTAACTCATCATTCATCTGAAAAATACGTCATGTTAGGGTGGAGGGAGTGGTACTCATTGAACCCATGGAACCTTCACATTTCATCCAATTAAATTTTGTGATGTCATTTTTACTCTCTTGAACCCTCTTCGACCCTAAGAGTAGGGTGTGGAACCAGTGCGACCTTGAATTTTTTTTATTAAAACAATATTTCATTAAAAAAAATAAAAAACCACATCTCATTAATTAAAATACAATTACTAAAAAAATACAATTAATAAAAAAAAATACTACTCGTCTTCGTCGTCCGTAAGATGGATGTCCAAGTTTGTGGCAACATGTGTCGTAAGATCAAACTTCAAATGAAAATGTGTCGTTTCGTTCCGCAATTCCATTATGATATTATCGGAAACAAATGGATTGGTAGGCGGATCCGCAATGTGAATCGGTGAGATTGCATTTCCGTCATCTTTTAATATCATATTGTGTAATATGATACACGCGTACATCATGTTCTTCAACTTTTCTACCTTCATTTGACGTGTCGGTCTTGCAATTATGACCCATTTAGCTTTCAATACGACGAATGCTCGTTCGACATCTTTCCTTGCCCCCTCTTGCGTGTTTTTGAACTTTTTTTGGTTCACGTCGGTTGGATAAGAATATGATTTAACAAACGTGGACCAAGAAGGGTATATGTCATCGGCAAGATAGTAACCGCGCTTGTATTGATGGCCATTAACATAAAATGGGCACCTAGGAGCGGTTCCATGCAACTCATTTGTGAACAATGGAGATTGATTGAGGACGTTTATGTCATTGTTCGACCCGGCAATACGAAGATACGCGTGCCAAAACCACAAATCATTTGACGCAACTGCTCCGAGTATGACCGTTGGGTACTCATGATCACCTCGGTGATATTGACCCCGTAAACTAGTGGGGCAATTTCTCCAAACCCAATGAGTACAATCGACGCTACCAAGCATTACGGGAATCCCGTGCTTATCACTGCGTGCTTGGTATAAAAGTGCAATATCGTGACTAGTCGGTGCACGTAAATATTCGTTATCATATAGAATAACAATAGCATTGCAAAAATACTCAAGACATTCCCCAAAGGTTGCGTACATACATAAATATTCGTCGTATGAATCGGGAATATTATCTGTTGTGAGTTGTTTTATAGCCGATGTGCATTTTTTAAGTGGAGTGAAACATTGTTTGTTCCGTGCGTCTTGTTGAAAATATTCGAAATTTGCATTAATGTAACTATTTTTAAAAATAGTGTCTTCGACTTGCGAAATCTATTTATAAAGATGTCCTTCCTGAATTTCGGATTATCAACAAAGTAATCTTCTATTAGAATTTCAATATGCGAGTTTAACGTTAACGTTAAAAAGTTTCCCCACGTTTAGGGTTAAAAGGGTATAAAGGGGGGAATAAATAAACCTTAAAAAGTTGATGGGATGAAAATGACAAGTTTTGAAAAGCACGAAGATACTCATGAGAGAAATAAACCTTTTGAATGTAATTAACAAAAATGACCAAACCAGAGGGATGAAAATGACATTTTACTCTAAAAAAATCAGATTTCAACATATTTTATAAAATTGCATTGCTTTTCCCCCCTTTTTTTAATAAAACTTAGAGTACACTTCTATTTTGGCGCATGTGGTTTGGGCACTTTAACCATTTTGGTACAAAAAAGAATCTTTTATCAAATCAGTTGCTGTGGTTTGTAATTTATAACTATTTTGGCCCCTGGGGCAAACGCCGTTCACACTCGGTTTAATTTAGGGCTGGAATTGTAAATACTACAAAATGTAGGGGTACCAGTGAAAAATCCTAAAACCTAATCTTCCCTCACCCCCTTTACCGTCCCCCCTCCCCCCTTCTTCTTCATCGACCTGCAAGGAGGGAAAATTAAGGAAGAAGATGGTAACAACCACCATGGGAGAAAAAAGAAATATGTCGTTCTCTCTCGTGCGGCTTGTCACACCCCCAAATTTCACTAACGGAGTTTTACCGTTTTGGAAGATGACAAACCAGGATCTCAGACATCAGTTACTTCAAACGACACTATATGGGACTTGAAACGTAATAATATAAAAGATCAAGGTTCAGAGCGTATATGCGGAAGCGTTAAATGAAAGTAATTGCGCAAAACAACGCGCCCAAGTCCAATTACAAATAAAACATAAATATTATTCAGTAGATAATTATTTCAATTGGAGTCCAAGACACATGCATGACTTAACGTGATCCTGAGTGCCCACCTGAGAAAACATGTAAGAAAACGAGTCAACACTAGGTTGGTGAGTTCACAGGTTTCAATCATTTTAAATAAAGCGTTTGCGGATTATGTACATTCAATATGCATATCAATAGGTTGCATGCCTATATTCATGTTTTGCTAAAGCGCTCGCAACCGAAACTGACAGTGTGTTTGTTTGTTTGCCTCCAGCCAGGTCTATCAACTCTGACTAATGTGTTAAGGTCAATATAACACCCGTTCGACCTCCAATCGAGTTAGCGCGACTAACACGGGTGGGGTTTGTCAAACCCAGTAGTACTACCAAAATTACCTCGTTCATACCATATTAACGGTCCGATGTGTGTGAGGACTTTTCATGATAGTGTGTTACGCTTAGCCTCTACAGTGATATCATATGAATTACAATAAACCAAAAAGGTTGTGACATGTTTTCTCCCCCAAATAAAAACAGTAAAAGGGGCCGTGAAACTCACCTGCGTTGCGTAGTAGGTAGTATCACACAAGTATGAGATTTAGAATCTCAAGTGTTTGCCTGTACGGCTTACGTATGCCCTATAATTATAACACATAAGTTAGGGACATATGGGATTTGTGACGACGACACGGATGTTAGAACATCTTAATGCTTTCTAAGGATTTAAGAGTAGACGAACGTGTCTACGAAAATATATATATGTATTTCTTAAAATACTAATTAAGGATCAAAATGTTACGAGTCGAATGTTGTTAACGAATAATATTAAATAAATAAATAAATTTGTATGTTAATGTCGTTTATAAAAGTTAGGAAAATAATATAATTTAATATATTATTTTTAGGCTCGTCGGATTAACTAAATAATCATTTGCGGAGAAATAATAAATATAGTATTTTTAATCGATATAATAAACGTGAGTAAATAATATAACTAATTATATTATTATTTAGTTTAAAACGTCACACGAGGTATAAAACGATTCGAAATAATATATATATATATATATATTATTTAATAATACGGGTCATGGGTTGAAAATAATATAAACATATATTTTTATACAAAGTTATGGTTTGCAAATAGTGTAAATACATTATTTTTAAGAGTAGGAAATAATAATAAAAATGGTTTAATAATTCAAACTCGAGCCTACGGGATGTTTCCCGGGCTAAAACACATTTATACAATATTACAATAATATAGAGTTTGATTTTTATTAATTAAATATAACAGAAAAAATCCTAAAAAAAGATTGCAGAAGACCGGACTCGAACCCGGGTCTCCTGCCTAAGAGTCACATGCATTACCAAGTCCGCCCGCTAGGGTATCGCACAAGATACCGGTTTCAATTGCTTAAAACATACAAGTCAAAAGAATCCCCTCCCCATATGAACGCACGATCGAACCCTGCCCAATACCCACGATTTCGATTTTGATTGCACCAGACAACATGGGGGTTTTGTTAATCAAAGACTTGCGTTCCTATGGGTGGGTTTGATTAGAAAATCATCGAGCCTAGGATCGTTTAAGTACAGAAGAAAAAAAAAGGCCGTAACCCTAGATATGAACTTGAAATCAATTCGACGAATTCTGATATTATAATTTGTTAGGATAATAGGGCTTTTAATAAAAATGGAATTGCGAATCTGTAGGTAGTTTTAATTTGATTTAAAACAAGTGTGGATTAGGATTCGATTAAACAGAAAAGTTCAAGAACCCTAGGTACGATCCACGTTCAATTCGATGATATGAGCCATGGATTTCATAGGGCTTTCACTCAGTAGATGGTTACGAGTCTACAGGTGTGAATTAATTGAATTAAGAACGTGTTTAGATTAGGGTTCGATTAAATCGGTTTAACATGAACCCTAGAATCTGGCTTGCGTCGAATTCGATAATGTAAGCCCTAATTAGGTTAGGGCTTTCATATAAGAGATGGAAATGAAGCTGTAGGTGTAATCAATTACCTGAAATGATATAGGATTGATGGAGCTTGACTAAAACAGGTGCCGACCTTGAATAACTTGATCTCCGGCGACCTGAATTGCTTCTCCGATGGAAATAACGCGTGCAACAGCTTCAAGTAGATTCGAAAAGAGCGTGCAGTGTGTTTGCTTGTGAGAATTATGATCGAATTTCTTGAATTCGTTGGATACATGATGTTGGTCGGCGGTTACGAAGTAATTAGCCATTATTTGGTTTAATTTGACAATTGATGATGATTAATTGGATGGTTATGACCGTTAATGCAGATTACGTGTGAGATCAGTTACAAATTTCAGTAGAAATTGGTTATGGCTTGCGAATTTGGATCAAAGGTGTCCGGATTGACTCTTGAAAGTCAACCAAATCGAAATTGTGTAATTTACAGAACTAGTCCTTGTGGTTTCATGTCTTAGGGTTTGAAACTTGGCAGAATTGATCCCTGAGATTTGAACTAGGTTACTTAGGTTATGAATTGGTTAAGTTTGACTATTAAAAGTCAACAGGACAAAGTCAACAGAATAGTTTAGGGGTATTACACAACTAGTCCCTGGAGTTTAAGTTTGGGTTATTGACAGAATTAGTCCCTGAAGTTATAGGTAGGGTTAACTTTAACTGGATTTAATTAACGGGGTTAAGTTTTTAACAGAAAATTTAACGGGATTGTTAACGGAGTTAACATGAAAAGTTGGATTGTCACATCATCCCCTAGTTGAAAGAATATTCGTCCCGAAAATTAAATAAAAAAAAATTTCCTGGGTGTCACATAATCCCCTAGTTGAAAGAATTTTCGTCCCGAAAATTAGAATAATACCTTAAGAGTTTGAAGTGGATTGCTTGAACAGATGCGGATACTTGCGTATCATCTGATCCTCGCGCTCCCACGTGAATTCCGGTCCGCGTTTCGAATTCCAACGAACTCTGACAATAGGGATTTTACTGCGTTTCAGCGTTTTGATTTCCCTATCCATGATTTCTACCGGTTCTTCAACGAACCGCAGTTGTTCATCGATTTGTAGTTCCTCAAGAGGAACTACTAGTGCTTCGTCTGCTAGACATTTCTTCAAGTTCGAGACATGAAAGACATCGTGTACACCACTAAGTCCTTCAGGTAGGTCCAGTTGATACGCTACTGGGCCAATTCTCTTCACTATCTTGAATGGTTCAACATAACAAGCATTCAGTTTGCCTCGTTTCCCGAAGCGAATTACACCCTTCCAAGGTGAGACTTTTGAATAGAAACATGTCGCCTATTTGAAACTCTAACGGTTTACGACGCTTATCGGCATAACCCTTTTGACGATCACGAACTGCCGCCATACGGTTTTGGATTTGAACGATCTTTTCAGAGGTTTCGAATACAAGTTCGGGACTTGTAAGTTGGCTATCCCCAATTTCAGCCCAACAGATAAGAGATGGCATTTACGTCCGTACAATGCCTCGAATTGTACCGCCCTGATACTAGTGTGGTAACTATTATATAGGAGAACTCCACTAGAGGTAAGTGAGACTATTATTTGTGCATTCATGAAGGGTATAATGCCCATAATAGCACCACTCCTTTCGCCTTGGACGGAGAGAGTTCCTCCATTAGGAAGAGGAAGGCGAACGATTTTCTCGCGACAGATAATCTCAGCATGGTTCTTAGATAACCAGTCCATTCCGACAATCACGTCGAAACTACCGAGTGTGACCGGTATGAGATCAAAGTCAATTTTGTGACTAGTTAGTTCAAGTTTACAACCCTTAAGATCATGGGTTGCTTATGTTACTTGTCCGTTGGTTATTTCTATGGTGTATCTGTTTTCTAACATGGTTGGGGTTTTTCTTAGTAGGTTGCTAAGTTTATTAGTCATGGAATTCCTATCAACATCAGTGTCAAATAGTACAGAAGCAAAATAGTTGTTTAGAAGGAACTTACCGGTAACCACGTTGTGGTCATAACGAGCTTCTCCGGATCCTAGCACAAAGGCTCGCCCCTTTGCACCATTCCCTGCATTATTTCCCTGGTTGTTATTATCGCCTTGGTGGTTGTTGTTGTTGTTGTCGATGCCACCCTTCTTTAATTGTGGACAATCCTTCCGGAAGTGTCCTTCTTTTCCACATTCAAAACAACTTTTGGTAAAACCCGGTTGTTGGGAGGGCTGCTTGGCTTGTAATTCCCCTCTGCAGTCTTTGGCAGCATGGCCCACCTTGCCACACCGCTGGTAACGGTTTTTGTCACAAGAACCGAGGTGGTGGTAATTACATTTGTTACACCTGGGGTGTCTCCCAATATAACCACTTTGATGCTGACCCGAAGAGGTCGACTGGTTGAAGTTCTTCGTAGATTCAAACCTACGCTGTTGTTGTTGCTGTGATTGATTCGACTGAAATCCCATGTTGTTATTGCTACTGTCAAACTTCCTCTTGTTGTTGTCAGTAGACTTGGATGCTGACTTTCTGGGAGGTAGTGTCCCTTGGGTAACGGCTTGGTCCGTCAGTTTGTGAGCAAGACGGATGGTTTGTTGGATGGTAGTGGGGTTGGATGAAGTAACCATGCTCTGGATTTGTGGTACTAATCCACTGATGAACATTTCAATTCTCTTGTAGGGTGGTGTGACCATGTGAGGACACATCCCCGCTAGTTCATGCGAGCGAGTAGTGTAGAGTTCTATTTCAGAACCCTCCATTTTCAGATTCCAGAATTCTCCCTCGAGTTTCTGAATTTCATCCCTGGGACAGTACTCTTCCTTCATCAGGATCTTGAAGTCTTCCCATGGTGATGCATTGGCCATGTCCAGACCTAGCATCTGGACCTGTGCATTCCACCATGTGAGGGCAGGACCCTCTATAGTTCCCGATGCAAATTTGACTCGGTCGGCCACAGGGCAGTTACACATGGAGAACACAGATTCAATCTTTTCAAACCATCGGAGTAATCCGACAGCTCCCTCAGCTCCACTGAATGTGTGGGGCTTGCAGTCCATAAATGTCTTGAAGGTACAGACATGCTGATTGTTCTGTGGATTGTTCGCTTGCCCTGGATTAGAAAGAGTAGGTTGGGTTTAGGAAGGAGTGGAATAAATGAGTACCATTGGTTGTCTAGAGTTAACGGTTAATAGGTTTACCTGCAATGTGTGCTGCTAAGGCTTCAGCAACACTGTCATTAATTAACGCAGCCAGTTCGGCTGGTGTCAGGTTTATATTTCCACGACCACCGTTGCGACCGCCACGTCCACGTCCGGCCATGATTCTTCATATTCACAAATACAAGAAATGAGTAAATACATCGCATATTGACATCACTCAAGTGTAAGCAAACAGAAGGAGATGTGTAAAGACATGCAGGTTTATGATTTTAGTACAAGGCTAACTTAAATCAAAAGGCCATGGAATAAATAACTCAACGCAAACAGATCACTAAGATTTTATTAGTATGGGAACATCCTTACCCATTTAGGCTTTTATTTAAAACATAAAGAAATGACAAAATAAGATAAGATAGAATAGAATGGAATATCAAGCTCCACTGCCGGCGGATGAGATGATTGACTCAGCATCATCCTCCTCTACTTCCTCGGGCTCATCCTCAGGCTCAAAGTTGGGTACTTCGGCTGGCTCTAAAGCAGCTGCAAGTTGTATCTCTAATTCCCCAATTCTTTCCTATGATTCTACCTCAGCCTCCTCGAGGTCATTCACTCTAGCCTGTAACGCCCTTACCTCGTCCACTAATGCATTATGCAAGCGGTCGGTGCCTGCCAGTTCTGCTACTAGCAAATCTATCCTGTGATCCGTCTGTTTCTCCCCTCTTAACAGACCTGTGATTGCTCCTGCTGCGTCTCTCATATTCCGGATCTCTCGATCCATAGTTGCTACAAATGCTGCAAAGGCTTGCTCCAAGTGACAAGGTAGCAATGGTAAACGTGGTCCTGATGATGATGAAGCTACGAAGTACGGTGATGGAACTCGTTCCTGTCTAACCCATTTGCTCAGTAACCGGGGTACCAATCCCAGTCACTCCCATTCCGGATATGCATGGGCTCTCCATACACAATAGAGTTATCAATGGGCTCAAGCCTACGCCTCTTGGGCTCCGGTGATGCAATGGCAAGAATGTCATGTTCCTGATTGGTAGGTGGTGAAGATGGTGGTGTAGACATAAATCCTGCAACATAAGGAGTAAGTGTCTACATCGAGTGTCTATGCCAAGTAACTAATGTGTGTGGCTATAGTTTAGAATGCAGTCCTAGTTCTCTATAACCAATGGCTCTGATACCAATCTGTCACACCCCCAAATTCCACTAACGGAGTTTTACCGTTTTGGAAGGTGACAAACCAGGATCTCAGACATCAGTTACTTCAAACGACACTATATGGGACTTGAAATGTAATAATATAAAAGATCAAGGTTCAGAGCGTATATGCAGAAGCGTTAAATGAAAGTAATTGCGCAAAACAACGCGCCCAAGTCCAATTACAAATAAAACATAAATATTATTCAGTAGATAATTATTTCAATTGGAGTCCAAGACACATGCATGACTTAACGTGATCCTGAGTGCCCACCTGAGAAAACATGTAAGAAAACGAGTCAACACTAGGTTGGTGAGTTCACAGGTTTCAATCATTTTAAATAAAGCGTTTGCGGATTATGTACATTCAATATGCATATCAATAGGTTGCATGCCTATATTCATGTTTTGCTAAAGCGCTCGCAACCGAAACTGACAGTGTGTTTGTTTGTTTGCCTCCAGCCAGGTCTATCAACTCTGACTAATGTGTTAAGGTCAATATAACACCCGTTCGACCTCCAATCGAGTTAGCGCGACTAACACGGGTGGGGTTTGTCAAACCCAGTAGTACTACCAAAATTACCTCGTTCATACCATATTAACGGTCCGATGTGTGTGAGGACTTTTCATGATAGTGTGTTACGCTTAGCCTCTACAGTGATATCATATGAATTACAATAAACCAAAAAGGTTGTGACATGTTTTCTCCCCCAAATAAAAACAGTAAAAGGGGCCGTGAAACTCACCTGCGTTGCGTAGTAGGTAGTATCACACAAGTATGAGATTTAGAATCTCAAGTGTTTGCCTGTACGGCTTACGTATGCCCTATAATTATAACACATAAGTTAGGGACATATGGGATTTGTGACGACGACACGGATGTTAGAACATCTTAATGCTTTCTAAGGATTTAAGAGTAGACGAACGTGTCTACGAAAATATATATATGTATTTCTTAAAATACTAATTAAGGATCAAAATGTTACGAGTCGAATGTTGTTAACGAATAATATTAAATAAATAAATAAATTTGTACGTTAATGTCGTTTATAAAAGTTAGGAAAATAATATAATTTAATATATTATTTTTAGGCTCGTCGGATTAACTAAATAATCATTTGCGGAGAAATAATAAATATAGTATTTTTAATCGATATAATAAACGTGAGTAAATAATATAACTAATTATATTATTATTTAGTTTAAAACGTCACACGAGGTATAAAACGATTCGAAATAATATATATATATATATATATATATATATATATTATTTAATAATACGGGTCATGGGTTGAAAATAATATAAACATATATTTTTATACAAAGTTATGGTTTGCAAATAGTGTAAATACATTATTTTTAAGAGTAGGAAATAATAATAAAAATGGTTTAATAATTCAAACTCGAGCCTACGTGATGTTTCCCGGGCTAAAACACATTTATACAATATTACAATAATATAGAGTTTGATTTTTATTAATTAAATATAACAGAAAAAATCCCAAAAAAAGATTGCAGGAGACCGGACTCGAACCCGGGTCTCCTGCCTAAGAGTCACATGCATTACCAAGTCCGCCCGCTAGGGTATCGCACAAGATACCGGTTTCAATTGCTTAAAACATACAAGTCAAAAGAATCCCCTCCCCATATGAACGCACGATCGAACCCTGCCCAATACCCACGATTTCGATTTTGATTGCACCATACAACATGGGGGTTTTGTTAATCAAAGACCTGCGTTCCTGTGGGTGGGTTTGATTAGAAAATCATCGAGCCTAGGATCGTTTAACTACAGAAGAAAAAAAAAGGCCGTAACCCTAGATATGAACTTGAAATCAATTCGACTAATTCTGATATTATAATTTGTTAGGATAATAGGGCTTTTAATAAAAATGGAATTGCGAATCTGTAGGTAGTTTTAATTTGATTTAAAACAAGTGTGGATTAGGATTCGATTAAACAGAAAAGTTCAAGAACCCTAGGTACGATCCACGTTCAATTCGATGATATGAGCCATGGATTTCATAGGGCTTTCACTCAGTAGATGGTTACGAGTCTACAGGTGTGAATTAATTGAATTAAGAACGTGTTTAGATTAGGGTTCGATTAAATCGGTTTAACATGAACCCTAGAATCTGGCTTGCGTCGAATTCGATAATGTAAGCCCTAATTAGGTTAGGGCTTTCATATAAGAGATGGAAATGAAGCTGTAGGTGTAATCAATTACCTGAAATGATATAGGATTGATGGAGCTTGACTAAAACAGGTGCCGACCTTGAATAACTTGATCTCCGGCGACCTGAATTGCTTCTCCGATGGAAATAACGCGTGCAACAGCTTCAAGTAGATTCGAAAAGAGCGTGCAGTGTGTTTGCTTGTGAGAATTATGATCGAATTTCTCGAATTCGTTGGATACATGATGTTGGTCGGCGGTTACGAAGTAATTAGCCATTATTTGGTTTAATTTGACAATTGATGATGATTAATTGGATGGTTATGACCGTTAATGCAGATTACGTGTGAGATCAGTTACAAATTTCAGTAGAAATTGGTTATGGCTTGCGAATTTGGATCAAAGGTGTCCGGATTGACTCTTGAAAGTCAACCAAATCGAAATTGTGTAATTTACAGAACTAGTCCTTGTGGTTTCATGTCTTAGGGTTTGAAACTTGGCAGAATTGATCCCTGAGATTTGAACTAGGTTACTTAGGTTATGAATTGGTTAAGTTTGACTATTAAAAGTCAACAGGACAAAGTCAACAGAATAGTTTAGGGGTATTACACAACTAGTCCCTGGAGTTTAAGTTTGGGTTATTGACAGAATTAGTCCCTGAAGTTATAGGTAGGGTTAACTTTAACTGGATTTAATTAACGGGGTTAAGTTTTTAACAGAAAATTTAACGGGATTGTTAACGGAGTTAACATGAAAAGTTGGATTGTCACATCATCCCCTAGTTGAAAGAATATTCGTCCCGAAAATTAAATAAAAAAAATTTCCCGGGTGTCACATAATCCCCTAGTTGAAAGAATTTTCGTCCCGAAAATTAGAATAATACCTTAAGAGTTTGAAGTGGATTGCTTGAACAGATGCGGATACTTGCGTATCATCTGATCCTCGCGCTCCCACGTGAATTCCGGTCCGCGTTTCGAATTCCAACGAACTCTGACAATAGGGATTTTACTGCGTTTCAGCGTTTTGATTTCCCTATCCATGATTTCTACCGGTTCTTCAACGAACCGCAGTTGTTCATCGATTTGTAGTTCCTCAAGAGGAACTACTAGTGCTTCGTCTGCTAGACATTTCTTCAAGTTCGAGACATGAAAGACATCGTGTACACCACTAAGTCCTTCAGGTAGGTCCAGTTGATACGCTACTGGGCCAATTCTCTTCACTATCTTGAATGGTTCAACATAACAAGCATTCAGTTTGCCTCGTTTCCCGAAGCGAATTACACCCTTCCAAGGTGAGACTTTTGAATAGAAACATGTCGCCTATTTGAAACTCTAACGGTTTACGACGCTTATCGGCATAACCCTTTTGACGATCACGAACTGCCGCCATACGGTTTTGGATTTGAACGATCTTTTCAGAGGTTTCGAATACAAGTTCGGGACTTGTAAGTTGGCTATCCCCAATTTCAGCCCAACAGATAAGAGATGACATTTACGTCCGTACAATGCCTCGAATTGTGCCGCCCTGATACTAGTGTGGTAACTATTATATAGGAGAACTCCACTAGAGGTAAGTGAGACTATTATTTGTGCATTCATGAAGGGTATAATGCCCATAATAGCACCACTCCTTTCGCCTTGGACGGAGAGAGTTCCTCCATTAGGAAGAGGAAGGCGAACGATTTTCTCGCGACAGATAATCTCAGCTTGGTTCTTAGATAATCAGTCCATTCCGACAATCACGTCGAAACTACCGAGTGTGACCGGTATGAGATCAAAGTCAATTTTGTGACTAGTTAGTTCAAGTTTACAACCCTTAAGATCATGGGTTGCTTATGTTACTTGTCCGTTGGTTATTTCTATGGTGTATCTGTTTTCTAACAGGGTTGGGGTTTTTCTTAGTAGGTTGCTAAGTTTATTAGTCATGGAATTCCTATCAACATCAGTGTCAAATAGTACAGAAGCAAAATAGTTGTTTAGTAGGAACTTACCGGTAACCACGTTCTAGTCATAACGAGCTTCTCCGGATCCTAGCACAAAGGCTCGCCCCTTTGCACCATTCCCTGCATTATTTCCCTGGTTGTTATTATCGCCTTGGTGGTTGTTGTTGTTGTTGTCGATGCCACCCTTCTTTAATTGTGGACAATCCTTCCGGAAGTGTCCTTCTTTTCCACATTCAAAACAACCTTTGGTAAAACCCGGTTGTTGGGAGGGCTGCTTGGCTTGTAATTCCCCTCTGCAGTCTTTGGCAGCATGGCCCACCTTGCCACACCGCTGGCAACGGTTTTTGTCACAAGAACCGAGGTGGTGGTAATTACATTTGTTACACCTGGGGTGTCTCCCAATATAACCACTTTGATGCTGACCCGAAGAGGTCGACTGGTTGAAGTTCTTCGTAGATTCAAACCTACGCTGTTGTTGTTGCTGTGATTGATTCGGCTGAAATCCCATGTTGTTATTGCTACTGTCAAACTTCCTCTTGTTGTTGTCAGTAGACTTGGATGCTGACTTTCTGGGAGGTAGTGTCCCTTGGGTAACGGCTTGGTCCGTCAGTTTGTGAGCAAGACGGATGGTTTGTTGGATGGTAGTGGGGTTGGATGAAGTAACCATGCTCTGGATTTGTGGTACTAATCCACTGATGAACATTTCAATTCTCTTGTAGGGTGGTGTGACCATGTGAGGACACATCCCCGCTAGTTCATGCGAGCGAGTAGTGTAGAGTTCTATTTCAGAACCCTCCATTTTCAGATTCCAGAATTCTCCCTCGAGTTTCTGAATTTCATCCCTGGGACAGTACTCTTCCTTCATCAGGATCTTGAAGTCTTCCCATGGTGATGCATTGGCCATGTCCAGACCTAGCATCTGGACCTGTGCATTCCACCATGTGAGGGCAGGACCCTCTATAGTTCCCGATGCAAATTTGACTCGGTCGGCCACAGGGCAGTTACACATGGAGAACACAGATTCAATCTTTTCAAACCATCGGAGTAATCCGACAGCTCCCTCAGCTCCACTGAATGTGTGGGGCTTGCAGTCCATAAATGTCTTGAAGGTACAGACATGCTGATTGTTCTGTGGATTGTTCGCTTGCCCTGGATTAGAAAGAGTAGGTTGGGTTTAGGAAGGAGTGGAATAAATGAGTACCATTGGTTGTCTAGAGTTAACGGTTAACAGGTTTACCTGCAATGTGTGCTGCTAAGGCTTCAGCAACACTGTCATTAATTAACGCAGCCAGTTCGGCTGGTGTCAGGTTTATATTTCCACGACCACCGTTGCGACCGCCACGTCCACGTCCGGCCATGATTCTTCATATTCACAAATACAAGAAATGAGTAAATACATCGCATATTGACATCACTCAAGTGTAAGCAAACAGAAGGAGATGTGTAAAGACATGCAGGTTTATGATTTTAGTACAAGGCTAACTTAAATCAAAAGGCCATGGAATAAATAACTCAACGCAAACAGATCACTAAGATTTTATTAGTATGGGAACATCCTTACCCATTTAGGCTTTTATTTAAAACATAAAGAAATGACAAAATAAGATAAGATAGAATAGAATGGAATATCAAGCTCCACTGCCGGCGGATGAGATGATTGACTCAGCATCATCCTCCTCTACTTCCTCGGGCTCATCCTCAGGCTCAAAGTTGGGTACTTCGGCTGGCTCTAAAGCAGCTGCAAGTTGTATCTCTAATTCCCCAATTCTTTCCTATGATTCTACCTCAGCCTCCTCGAGGTCATTCACTCTAGCCTGTAACGCCCTTACCTCGTCCACTAATGCATTATGCAAGCGGTCGGTGCCTGCCAGTTCTGCTACTAGCAAATCTATCCTGTGATCCGTCTGTTTCTCCCCTCTTAACAGACCTGTGATTGCTCCTGCTGCGTCTCTCATATTCCGGATCTCTCGATCCATAGTTGCTACAAATGCTGCAAAGGCTTGCTCCAAGTGACAAGGTAGCAATGGTAAACGTGGTCCTGATGATGAAGCTCCGAAGTACGGTGATGGAACTCGTTCCTGTCTAACCCATTTGCTCAGTAACCGGGGTACCAATCCCAGTCACTCCCATTCCGGATATGCATGGGCTCTCCATACACAATAGAGTTATCAATGGGCTCAAGCCTACGCCTCTTGGGCTCCGGTGATGCAATGGCAAGAATGTCATGTTCCTGATTGGTAGGTGGTGAAGATGGTGGTGTAGACATAAATCCTGCAACATAAGGAGTAAGTGTCTACATCGAGTGTCTATGCCAAGTAACTAATGTGTGTGGCTATAGTTTAGAATGCAGTCCTAGTTCTCTATAACCAATGGCTCTGATACCAATCTGTCACACCCCCAAATTCCACTAACGGAGTTTTACCGTTTTGGAAGGTGACAAACCAGGATCTCAGACATCAGTTACTTCAAACGACACTATATGGGACTTGAAATGTAATAATATAAAAGATCAAGGTTCAGAGCGTATATGCAGAAGCGTTAAATGAAAGTAATTGCGCAAAACAACGCGCCCAAGTCCAATTACAAATAAAACATAAATATTATTCAGTAGATAATTATTTCAATTGGAGTCCAAGACACATGCATGACTTAACGTGATCCTGAGTGCCCACCTGAGAAAACATGTAAGAAAACGAGTCAACACTAGGTTGGTGAGTTCACAGGTTTCAATCATTTTAAATAAAGCGTTTGCGGATTATGTACATTCAATATGCATATCAATAGGTTGCATGCCTATATTCATGTTTTGCTAAAGCGCTCGCAACCGAAACTGACAGTGTGTTTGTTTGTTTGCCTCCAGCCAGGTCTATCAACTCTGACTAATGTGTTAAGGTCAATATAACACCCGTTCGACCTCCAATCGAGTTAGCGCGACTAACACGGGTGGGGTTTGTCAAACCCAGTAGTACTACCAAAATTACCTCGTTCATACCATATTAACGGTCCGATGTGTGTGAGGACTTTTCATGATAGTGTGTTACGCTTAGCCTCTACAGTGATATCATATGAATTACAATAAACCAAAAAGGTTGTGACATGTTTTCTCCCCCAAATAAAAACAGTAAAAGGGGCCGTGAAACTCACCTGCGTTGCGTAGTAGGTAGTATCACACAAGTATGAGATTTAGAATCTCAAGTGTTTGCCTGTACGGCTTACGTATGCCCTATAATTATAACACATAAGTTAGGGACATATGGGATTTGTGACGACGACACGGATGTTAGAACATCTTAATGCTTTCTAAGGATTTAAGAGTAGACGAACGTGTCTACGAAAATATATATATGTATTTCTTAAAATACTAATTAAGGATCAAAATGTTACGAGTCGAATGTTGTTAACGAATAATATTAAATAAATAAATAAATTTGTATGTTAATGTCGTTTATAAAAGTTAGGAAAATAATATAATTTAATATATTATTTTTAGGCTCGTCGGATTAACTAAATAATCATTTGCGGAGAAATAATAAATATAGTATTTTTAATCGATATAATAAACGTGAGTAAATAATATAACTAATTATATTATTATTTAGTTTAAAACGTCACACGAGGTATAAAACGATTCGAAATAATATATATATATATATATATATATATATATATATATATATATTATTTAATAATACGGGTCATGGGTTGAAAATAATATAAACATATATTTTTATACAAAGTTATGGTTTGCAAATAGTGTAAATACATTATTTTTAAGAGTAGGAAATAATAATAAAAATGGTTTAATAATTCAAACTCGAGCCTACGTGATGTTTCCCGGGCTAAAACACATTTATACAATATTACAATAATATAGAGTTTGATTTTTATTAATTAAATATAACAGAAAAAATCCTAAAAAAAGATTGCAGGAGACCGGACTCGAACCCGGGTCTCCTGCCTAAGAGTCACATGCATTACCAAGTCCGCCCGCTAGGGTATCGCACAAGATACCGGTTTCAATTGCTTAAAACATACAAGTCAAAAGAATCCCCTCCCCATATGAACGCACGATCGAACCCTGCCCAATACCCACGATTTCGATTTTGATTGCACCAGACAACATGGGGGTTTTGTTAATCAAAGACTTGCGTTCCTGTGGGTGGGTTTGATTAGAAAATCATCGAGCCTAGGATCGTTTAAGTACAGAAGAAAAAAAAAGGCCGTAACCCTAGATATGAACTTGAAATCAATTCGACGAATTCTGATATTATAATTTGTTAGGATAATAGGGCTTTTAATAAAAATGGAATTGCGAATCTGTAGGTAGTTTTAATTTGATTTAAAACAAGTGTGGATTAGGATTCGATTAAACAGAAAAGTTCAAGAACCCTAGGTACGATCCACGTTCAATTCGATGATATGAGCCATGGATTTCATAGGGCTTTCACTCAGTAGATGGTTACGAGTCTACAGGTGTGAATTAATTGAATTAAGAACGTGTTTAGATTAGGGTTCGATTAAATCGGTTTAACATGAACCCTAGAATCTGGCTTGCGTCGAATTCGATAATGTAAGCCCTAATTAGGTTAGGGCTTTCATATAAGAGATGGAAATGAAGCTGTAGGTGTAATCAATTACCTGAAATGATATAGGATTGATGGAGCTTGACTAAAACAGGTGCCGACCTTGAATAACTTGATCTCCGGCGACCTGAATTGCTTCTCCGATGGAAATAACGCGTGCAACAGCTTCAAGTAGATTCGAAAAGAGCGTGCAGTGTGTTTGCTTGTGAGAATTATGATCGAATTTCTCGAATTCGTTGGATACATGATGTTGGTCGGCGGTTACGAAGTAATTAGCCATTATTTGGTTTAATTTGACAATTGATGATGATTAATTGGATGGTTATGACCGTTAATGCAGATTACGTGTGAGATCAGTTACAAATTTCAGTAGAAATTGGTTATGGCTTGCGAATTTGGATCAAAGGTGTCCGGATTGACTCTTGAAAGTCAACCAAATCGAAATTGTGTAATTTACAGAACTAGTCCTTGTGGTTTCATGTCTTAGGGTTTGAAACTTGGCAGAATTGATCCCTGAGATTTGAACTAGGTTACTTAGGTTATGAATTGGTTAAGTTTGACTATTAAAAGTCAACAGGACAAAGTCAACAGAATAGTTTAGGGGTATTACACAACTAGTCCCTGGAGTTTAAGTTTGGGTTATTGACAGAATTAGTCCCTGAAGTTATAGGTAGGGTTAACTTTAACTGGATTTAATTAACGGGGTTAAGTTTTTAACAGAAAATTTAACGGGATTGTTAACGGAGTTAACATGAAAAGTTGGATTGTCACATCATCCCCTAGTTGAAAGAATATTCGTCCCGAAAATTAAATAAAAAAAAATTTCCCGGGTGTCACATAATCCCCTAGTTGAAAGAATTTTCGTCCCGAAAATTAGAATAATACCTTAAGAGTTTGAAGTGGATTGCTTGAACAGATGCGGATACTTGCGTATCATCTGATCCTCGCGCTCCCACGTGAATTCCGGTCCGCGTTTCGAATTCCAACGAACTCTGACAATAGGGATTTTACTGCGTTTCAGCGTTTTGATTTCCCTATCCATGATTTCTACCGGTTCTTCAACGAACCGCAGTTGTTCATCGATTTGTAGTTCCTCAAGAGGAACTACTAGTGCTTCGTCTGCTAGACATTTCTTCAAGTTCGAGACATGAAAGACATCGTGTACACCACTAAGTCCTTCAGGTAGGTCCAGTTGATACGCTACTGGGCCAATTCTCTTCACTATCTTGAATGGTTCAACATAACAAGCATTCAGTTTGCCTCGTTTCCCGAAGCGAATTACACCCTTCCAAGGTGAGACTTTTGAATAGAAACATGTCGCCTATTTGAAACTCTAACGGTTTACGACGCTTATCGGCATAACCCTTTTGACGATCACGAACTGCCGCCATACGGTTTTGGATTTGAACGATCTTTTCAGAGGTTTCGAATACAAGTTCGGGACTTGTAAGTTGGCTATCCCCAATTTCATCCCAACAGATAAGAGATGACATTTACGTCCGTACAATGCCTCGAATTGTGCCGCCCTGATACTAGTGTGGTAACTATTATATAGGAGAACTCCACTAGAGGTAAGTGAGACTATTATTTGTGCATTCATGAAGGGTATAATGCCCATAATAGCACCACTCCTTTCGCCTTGGACGGAGAGAGTTCCTCCATTAGGAAGAGGAAGGCGAACGATTTTCTCGCGACAGATAATCTCAGCATGGTTCTTAGATAACCAGTCCATTCCGACAATCACGTCGAAACTACCGAGTGTGACCGGTATGAGATCAAAGTCAATTTTGTGACTAGTTAGTTCAAGTTTACAACCCTTAAGATCATGGGTTGCTTATGTTACTTGTCCGTTGGTTATTTCTATGGTGTATCTGTTTTCTAACATGGTTGGGGTTTTTCTTAGTAGGTTGCTAAGTTTATTAGTCATGGAATTCCTATCAACATCAGTGTCAAATAGTACAGAAGCAAAATAGTTGTTTAGAAGGAACTTACCGGTAACCACGTTGTGGTCATAACGAGCTTCTCCGGATCCTAGCACAAAGGCTCGCCCCTTTGCACCATTCCCTGCATTATTTCCCTGGTTGTTATTATCGCCTGGGTGGTTGTTGTTGTTGTTGTCGATGCCACTCTTTTTTAATTGTGGACAATCCTTCCGGAAGTGTCCTTCTTTTCCACATTCAAAACAACCTTTAGTAAAACCCGGTTGTTGGGAGGGCTGCTTGGCTTGTAATTCCCCTCTGCAGTCTTTGGCAGCATGGCCCACCTTGCCACACCGCTGGTAACGGTTTTTGTCACAAGAACCGAGGTGGTGGTAATTACATTTGTTACACCTGGGGTGTCTCCCAATATAACCACTTTGATGCTGACCCGAAGAGGTCGACTGGTTGAAGTTCTTCGTAGATTCAAACCTACGCTGTTGTTGTTGCTGTGATTGATTCGGCTGAAATCCCATGTTGTTATTGCTACTGTCAAACTTCCTCTTGTTGTTGTCAGTAGACTTGGATGCTGACTTTCTGGGAGGTAGTGTCCCTTGGGTAACGGCTTGTTCCGTCAGTTTGTGAGCAAGACGGATGGTTTGTTGGATGGTAGTGGGGTTGGATGAAGTAACCATGCTCTGGATTTGTGGTACTAATCCACTGATGAACATTTCAATTCTCTTGTAGGGTGGTGTGACCATGTGAGGACACATCCCCGCTAGTTCATGCGAGCGAGTAGTGTAGAGTTCTATTTCAGAACCCTCCATTTTCAGATTCCAGAATTCTCCCTCGAGTTTCTGAATTTCATCCCTGGGACAGTACTCTTCCTTCATCAGGATCTTGAAGTCTTCCCATGGTGATGCATTGGCCATGTCCAGACCTAGCATCTGGACCTGTGCATTCCACCATGTGAGGGCAGGACCCTCTATAGTTCCCGATGCAAATTTGACTCGGTCGGCCACAGGGCAGTTACACATGGAGAACACAGATTCAATCTTTTCAAACCATCGGAGTAATCCGACAGCTCCCTCAGCTCCACTGAATGTGTGAGGCTTGCAGTCCATAAATGTCTTGAAGGTACAGACATGCTGATTGTTCTGTGGATTGTTCGCTTGCCCTGGATTAGAAAGAGTAGGTTGGGTTTAGGAAGGAGTGGAATAAATGAGTACCATTGGTTGTCTAGAGTTAACGGTTAACAGGTTTACCTGCAATGTGTGCTGCTAAGGCTTCAGCAACACTGTCATTAATTAACGCAGCCAGTTCGGCTGGTGTCAGGTTTATATTTCCACGACCACCGTTGCGACCGCCACGTCCACGTCCGGCCATGATTCTTCATATTCACAAATACAAGAAATGAGTAAATACATCGCATATTGACATCACTCAAGTGTAAGCAAACAGAAGGAGATGTGTAAAGACATGCAGGTTTATGATTTTAGTACAAGGCTAACTTAAATCAAAAGGCCATGGAATAAATAACTCAACGCAAACAGATCACTAAGATTTTATTAGTATGGGAACATCCTTACCCATTTAGGCTTTTATTTAAAACATAAAGAAATGACAAAATAAGATAAGATAGAATAGAATGGAATATCAAGCTCCACTGCCGGCGGATGAGATGATTGACTCAGCATCATCCTCCTCTACTTCCTCGGGCTCATCCTCAGGCTCAAAGTTGGGTACTTCGGCTGGCTCTAAAGCAGCTGCAAGTTGTATCTCTAATTCCCCAATTCTTTCCTATGATTCTACCTCAGCCTCCTCGAGGTCATTCACTCTAGCCTGTAACGCCCTTACCTCGTCCACTAATGCATTATGCAAGCGGTCGGTGCCTGCCAGTTCTGCTACTAGCAAATCTATCCTGTGATCCGTCTGTTTCTCCCCTCTTAACAGACCTGTGATTGCTCCTGCTGCGTCTCTCATATTCCGGATCTCTCGATCCATAGTTGCTACAAATGCTGCAAAGGCTTGCTCCAAGTGACAAGGTAGCAATGGTAAACGTGGTCCTGATGATGAAGCTCCGAAGTACGGTGATGGAACTCGTTCCTGTCTAACCCATTTGCTCAGTAACCGGGGTACCAATCCCAGTCACTCCCATTCCGGATATGCATGGGCTCTCCATACACAATAGAGTTATCAATGGGCTCAAGCCTACGCCTCTTGGGCTCCGGTGATGCAATGGCAAGAATGTCATGTTCCTGATTGGTAGGTGGTGAAGATGGTGGTGTAGACATAAATCCTGCAACATAAGGAGTAAGTGTCTACATCGAGTGTCTATGCCAAGTAACTAATGTGCGTGGCTATAGTTTAGAATGCAGTCCTAGTTCTCTATAACCAATGGCTCTGATACCAATCTGTCACACCCCCAAATTCCACTAACGGAGTTTTACCGTTTTGGAAGGTGACAAACCAGGATCTCAGACATCAGTTACTTCAAACGACACTATATGGGACTTGAAATGTAATAATATAAAAGATCAAGGTTCAGAGCGTATATGCAGAAGCGTTAAATGAAAGTAATTGCGCAAAACAACGCGCCCAAGTCCAATTACAAATAAAACATAAATATTATTCAGTAGATAATTATTTCAATTGGAGTCCAAGACACATGCATGACTTAACGTGATCCTGAGTGCCCACCTGAGAAAACATGTAAGAAAACGAGTCAACACTAGGTTGGTGAGTTCACAGGTTTCAATCATTTTAAATAAAGCGTTTGCGGATTATGTACATTCAATATGCATATCAATAGGTTGCATGCCTATATTCATGTTTTGCTAAAGCGCTCGCAACCGAAACTGACAGTGTATTTGTTTGTTTGCCTCCAGCCAGGTCTATCAACTCTGACTAATGTGTTAAGGTCAATATAACACCCGTTCGACCTCCAATCGAGTTAGCGCGACTAACACGGGTGGGGTTTGTCAAACCCAGTAGTACTACCAAAATTACCTCGTTCATACCATATTAACGGTCCGATGTGTGTGAGGACTTTTCATGATAGTGTGTTACGCTTAGCCTCTACAGTGATATCATATGAATTACAATAAACCAAAAAGGTTGTGACATGTTTTCTCCCCCAAATAAAAACAGTAAAAGGGGCCGTGAAACTCACCTGCGTTGCGTAGTAGGTAGTATCACACAAGTATGAGATTTAGAATCTCAAGTGTTTGCCTGTACGGCTTACGTATGCCCTATAATTATAACACATAAGTTAGGGACATATGGGATTTGTGACGACGACACGGATGTTAGAACATCTTAATGCTTTCTAAGGATTTAAGAGTAGACGAACGTGTCTACGAAAATATATATATGTATTTCTTAAAATACTAATTAAGGATCAAAATGTTACGAGTCGAATGTTGTTAACGAATAATATTAAATAAATAAATAAATTTGTACGTTAATGTCGTTTATAAAAGTTAGGAAAATAATATAATTTAATATATTATTTTTAGGCTCGTCGGATTAACTAAATAATCATTTGCGGAGAAATAATAAATATAGTATTTTTAATCGATATAATAAACGTGAGTAAATAATATAACTAATTATATTATTATTTAGTTTAAAACGTCACACGAGGTATAAAACGATTCGAAATAATATATATATATATATATATATATATATTATTTAATAATACGGGTCATGGGTTGAAAATAATATAAACATATATTTTTATACAAAGTTATGGTTTGCAAATAGTGTAAATACATTATTTTTAAGAGTAGGAAATAATAATAAAAATGGTTTAATAATTCAAACTCGAGCCTACGGGATGTTTCCCGGGCTAAAACACATTTATACAATATTACAATAATATAGAGTTTGATTTTTATTAATTAAATATAACAGAAAAAATCCCAAAAAAAGATTGCAGGAGACCGGACTCGAACCCGGGTCTCCTGCCTAAGAGTCACATGCATTACCAAGTCCGCCCGCTAGGGTATCGCACAAGATACCGGTTTCAATTGCTTAAAACATACAAGTCAAAAGAATCCCCTCCCCATATGAACGCACGATCGAACCCTGCCCAATACCCACGATTTCGATTTTGATTGCACCATACAACATGGGGGTTTTGTTAATCAAAGACCTGCGTTCCTGTGGGTGGGTTTGATTAGAAAATCATCGAGCCTAGGATCGTTTAACTACAGAAGAAAAAAAAAGGCCGTAACCCTAGATATGAACTTGAAATCAATTCGACGAATTCTGATATTATAATTTGTTAGGATAATAGGGCTTTTAATAAAAATGGAATTGCGAATCTGTAGGTAGTTTTAATTTGATTTAAAACAAGTGTGGATTAGGATTCGATTAAACAGAAAAGTTCAAGAACCCTAGGTACGATCCACGTTCAATTCGATGATATGAGCCATGGATTTCATAGGGCTTTCACTCAGTAGATGGTTACGAGTCTACAGGTGTGAATTAATTGAATTAAGAACGTGTTTAGATTAGGGTTCGATTAAATCGGTTTAACATGAACCCTAGAATCTGGCTTGCGTCGAATTCGATAATGTAAGCCCTAATTAGGTTAGGGCTTTCATATAAGAGATGGAAATGAAGCTGTAGGTGTAATCAATTACCTGAAATGATATAGGATTGATGGAGCTTGACTAAAACAGGTGCCGACCTTGAATAACTTGATCTCCGGCGACCTGAATTGCTTCTCCGATGGAAATAACGCGTGCAACAGCTTCAAGTAGATTCGAAAAGAGCGTGCAGTGTGTTTGCTTGTGAGAATTATGATCGAATTTCTCGAATTCGTTGGATACATGATGTTGGTCGGCGGTTACGAAGTAATTAGCCATTATTTGGTTTAATTTGACAATTGATGATGATTAATTGGATGGTTATGACCGTTAATGCAGATTACGTGTGAGATCAGTTACAAATTTCAGTAGAAATTGGTTATGGCTTGCGAATTTGGATCAAAGGTGTCCGGATTGACTCTTGAAAGTCAACCAAATCGAAATTGTGTAATTTACAGAACTAGTCCTTGTGGTTTCATGTCTTAGGGTTTGAAACTTGGCAGAATTGATCCCTGAGATTTGAACTAGGTTACTTAGGTTATGAATTGGTTAAGTTTGACTATTAAAAGTCAACAGGACAAAGTCAACAGAATAGTTTAGGGGTATTACACAACTAGTCCCTGGAGTTTAAGTTTGGGTTATTGACAGAATTAGTCCCTGAAGTTATAGGTAGGGTTAACTTTAACTGGATTTAATTAACGGGGTTAAGTTTTTAACAGAAAATTTAACGGGATTGTTAACGGAGTTAACATGAAAAGTTGGATTGTCACATCATCCCCTAGTTGAAAGAATATTCGTCCCGAAAATTAAATAAAAAAAAATTTCCCGGGTGTCACATAATCCCCTAGTTGAAAGAATTTTCGTCCCGAAAATTAGAATAATACCTTAAGAGTTTGAAGTGGATTGCTTGAACAGATGCGGATACTTGCGTATCATCTGATCCTCGCGCTCCCACGTGAATTCCGGTCCGCGTTTCGAATTCCAACGAACTCTGACAATAGGGATTTTACTGCGTTTCAGCGTTTTGATTTCCCTATCCATGATTTCTACCGGTTCTTCAACGAACCGCAGTTGTTCATCGATTTGTAGTTCCTCAAGAGGAACTACTAGTGCTTCGTCTGCTAGACATTTCTTCAAGTTCGAGACATGAAAGACATCGTGTACACCACTAAGTCCTTCAGGTAGGTCCAGTTGATACGCTACTGGGCCAATTCTCTTCACTATCTTGAATGGTTCAACATAACAAGCATTCAGTTTGCCTCGTTTCCCGAAGCGAATTACACCCTTCCAAGGTGAGACTTTTGAATAGAAACATGTCGCCTATTTGAAACTCTAACGGTTTACGACGCTTATCGGCATAACCCTTTTGACGATCACGAACTGCCGCCATACGGTTTTGGATTTGAACGATCTTTTCAGAGGTTTCGAATACAAGTTCGGGACTTGTAAGTTGGCTATCCCCAATTTCAGCCCAACAGATAAGAGATGACATTTACGTCCGTACAATGCCTCGAATTGTGCCGCCCTGATACTAGTGTGGTAACTATTATATAGGAGAACTCCACTAGAGGTAAGTGAGACTATTATTTGTGCATTCATGAAGGGTATAATGCCCATAATAGCACCACTCCTTTCGCCTTGGACGGAGAGAGTTCCTCCATTAGGAAGAGGAAGGCGAACGATTTTCTCGCGACAGATAATCTCAGCTTGGTTCTTAGATAATCAGTCCATTCCGACAATCACGTCGAAACTACCGAGTGTGACCGGTATGAGATCAAAGTCAATTTTGTGACTAGTTAGTTCAAGTTTACAACCCTTAAGATCATGGGTTGCTTATGTTACTTGTCCGTTGGTTATTTCTATGGTGTATCTGTTTTCTAACAGGGTTGGGGTTTTTCTTAGTAGGTTGCTAAGTTTATTAGTCATGGAATTCCTATCAACATCAGTGTCAAATAGTACAGAAGCAAAATAGTTGTTTAGAAGGAACTTACCGGTAACCACGTTCTAGTCATAACGAGCTTCTCCGGATCCTAGCACAAAGGCTCGCCCCTTTGCACCATTCCCTGCATTATTTCCCTGGTTGTTATTATCGCCTTGGTGGTTGTTGTTGTTGTTGTCGATGCCACCCTTCTTTAATTGTGGACAATCCTTCCGGAAGTGTCCTTCTTTTCCACATTCAAAACAACCTTTGGTAAAACCCGGTTGTTGGGAGGGCTGCTTGGCTTGTAATTCCCCTCTGCAGTCTTTGGCAGCATGGCCCACCTTGCCACACCGCTGGCAACGGTTTTTGTCACAAGAACCGAGGTGGTGGTAATTACATTTGTTACACCTGGGGTGTCTCCCAATATAACCACTTTGATGCTGACCCGAAGAGGTCGACTGGTTGAAGTTCTTCGTAGATTCAAACCTACGCTGTTGTTGTTGCTGTGATTGATTCGGCTGAAATCCCATGTTGTTATTGCTACTGTCAAACTTCCTCTTGTTGTTGTCAGTAGACTTGGATGCTGACTTTCTGGGAGGTAGTGTCCCTTGGGTAACGGCTTGGTCCGTCAGTTTGTGAGCAAGACGGATGGTTTGTTGGATGGTAGTGGGGTTGGATGAAGTAACCATGCTCTGGATTTGTGGTACTAATCCACTGATGAACATTTCAATTCTCTTGTAGGGTGGTGTGACCATGTGAGGACACATCCCCGCTAGTTCATGCGAGCGAGTAGTGTAGAGTTCTATTTCAGAACCCTCCATTTTCAGATTCCAGAATTCTCCCTCGAGTTTCTGAATTTCATCCCTGGGACAGTACTCTTCCTTCATCAGGATCTTGAAGTCTTCCCATGGTGATGCATTGGCCATGTCCAGACCTAGCATCTGGACCTGTGCATTCCACCATGTGAGGGCAGGACCCTCTATAGTTCCCGATGCAAATTTGACTCGGTCGGCCACAGGGCAGTTACACATGGAGAACACAGATTCAATCTTTTCAAACCATCGGAGTAATCCGACAGCTCCCTCAGCTCCACTGAATGTGTGGGGCTTGCAGTCCATAAATGTCTTGAAGGTACAGACATGCTGATTGTTCTGTGGATTGTTCGCTTGCCCTGGATTAGAAAGAGTAGGTTGGGTTTAGGAAGGAGTGGAATAAATGAGTACCATTGGTTGTCTAGAGTTAACGGTTAACAGGTTTACCTGCAATGTGTGCTGCTAAGGCTTCAGCAACACTGTCATTAATTAACGCAGCCAGTTCGGCTGGTGTCAGGTTTATATTTCCACGACCACCGTTGCGACCGCCACGTCCACGTCCGGCCATGATTCTTCATATTCACAAATACAAGAAATGAGTAAATACATCGCATATTGACATCACTCAAGTGTAAGCAAACAGAAGGAGATGTGTAAAGACATGCAGGTTTATGATTTTAGTACAAGGCTAACTTAAATCAAAAGGCCATGGAATAAATAACTCAACGCAAACAGATCACTAAGATTTTATTAGTATGGGAACATCCTTACCCATTTAGGCTTTTATTTAAAACATAAAGAAATGACAAAATAAGATAAGATAGAATAGAATGGAATATCAAGCTCCACTGCCGGCATATGAGATGATTGACTCAGCATCATCCTCCTCTACTTCCTCGGGCTCATCCTCAGGCTCAAAGTTGGGTACTTCGGCTGGCTCTAAAGCAGCTGCAAGTTGTATCTCTAATTCCCCAATTCTTTCCTATGATTCTACCTCAGCCTCCTCGAGGTCATTCACTCTAGCCTGTAACGCCCTTACCTCGTCCACTAATGCATTATGCAAGCGGTCGGTGCCTGCCAGTTCTGCTACTAGCAAATCTATCCTGTGATCCGTCTGTTTCTCCCCTCTTAACAGACCTGTGATTGCTCCTGCTGCGTCTCTCATATTCCGGATCTCTCGATCCATAGTTGCTACAAATGCTGCAAAGGCTTGCTCCAAGTGACAAGGTAGCAATGGTAAACGTGGTCCTGATGATGAAGCTCCGAAGTACGGTGATGGAACTCGTTCCTGTCTAACCCATTTGCTCAGTAACCGGGGTACCAATCCCAGTCACTCCCATTCCGGATATGCATGGGCTCTCCATACACAATAGAGTTATCAATGGGCTCAAGCCTACGCCTCTTGGGCTCCGGTGATGCAATGGCAAGAATGTCATGTTCCTGATTGGTAGGTGGTGAAGATGGTGGTGTAGACATAAATCCTGCAACATAAGGAGTAAGTGTCTACATCGAGTGTCTATGCCAAGTAACTAATGTGTGTGGCTATAGTTTAGAATGCAG
The DNA here is from genome assembly GCA_023525975.1 of Smallanthus sonchifolius. Classification (NCBI taxonomy): domain Eukaryota; kingdom Viridiplantae; phylum Streptophyta; class Magnoliopsida; order Asterales; family Asteraceae; genus Smallanthus; species Smallanthus sonchifolius. The sequence continues at coordinate 5,771,292 of CM042026.1, read as the reverse complement.
TCCTAGTTCTCTATAACCAATGGCTCTGATACCAATCTGTCACACCCCCAAATTCCACTAACGGAGTTTTACCGTTTTGGAAGGTGACAAACCAGGATCTCAGACATCAGCTACTTCAAACGACACTATATGGGACTTGAAATGTAATAATATAAAAGATCAAGGTTCAGAGCGTATATGCAGAAGCGTTAAATGAAAGTAATTGCGCAAAACAACGCGCCCAAGTCCAATTACAAATAAAACATAAATATTATTCAGTAGATAATTATTTCAATTGGAGTCCAAGACACATGCATGACTTAACGTGATCCTGAGTGCCCACCTGAGAAAACATGTAAGAAAACGAGTCAACACTAGGTTGGTGAGTTCACAGGTTTCAATCATTTTAAATAAAGCGTTTGCGGATTATGTACATTCAATATGCATATCAATAGGTTGCATGCCTATATTCATGTTTTGCTAAAGCGCTCGCAACCGAAACTGACAGTGTGTTTGTTTGTTTGCCTCCAGCCAGGTCTATCAACTCTGACTAATGTGTTAAGGTCAATATAACACCCGTTCGACCTCCAATCGAGTTAGCGCGACTAACACGGGTGGGGTTTGTCAAACCCAGTAGTACTACCAAAATTACCTCGTTCATACCATATTAACGGTCCGATGTGTGTGAGGACTTTTCATGATAGTGTGTTACGCTTAGCCTCTACAGTGATATCATATGAATTACAATAAACCAAAAAGGTTGTGACATGTTTTCTCCCCCAAATAAAAACAGTAAAAGGGGCCGTGAAACTCACCTGCGTTGCGTAGTAGGTAGTATCACACAAGTATGAGATTTAGAATCTCAAGTGTTTGCCTGTACGGCTTACGTATGCCCTATAATTATAACACATAAGTTAGGGACATATGGGATTTGTGACGACGACACGGATGTTAGAACATCTTAATGCTTTCTAAGGATTTAAGAGTAGACGAACGTGTCTACGAAAATATATATATGTATTTCTTAAAATACTAATTAAGGATCAAAATGTTACGAGTCGAATGTTGTTAACGAATAATATTAAATAAATAAATAAATTTGTACGTTAATGTCGTTTATAAAAGTTAGGAAAATAATATAATTTAATATATTATTTTTAGGCTCGTCGGATTAACTAAATAATCATTTGCGGAGAAATAATAAATATAGTATTTTTAATCGATATAATAAACGTGAGTAAATAATATAACTAATTATATTATTATTTAGTTTAAAACGTCACACGAGGTATAAAACGATTCGAAATAATATATATATATATATATATATATATATATTATTTAATAATACGGGTCATGGGTTGAAAATAATATAAACATATATTTTTATACAAAGTTATGGTTTGCAAATAGTGTAAATACATTATTTTTAAGAGTAGGAAATAATAATAAAAATGGTTTAATAATTCAAACTCGAGCCTACGGGATGTTTCCCGGGCTAAAACACATTTATACAATATTACAATAATATAGAGTTTGATTTTTATTAATTAAATATAACAGAAAAAATCCCAAAAAAAGATTGCAGGAGACCGGACTCGAACCCGGGTCTCCTGCCTAAGAGTCACATGCATTACCAAGTCCGCCCGCTAGGGTATCGCACAAGATACCGGTTTCAATTGCTTAAAACATACAAGTCAAAAGAATCCCCTCCCCATATGAACGCACGATCGAACCCTGCCCAATACCCACGATTTCGATTTTGATTGCACCATACAACATGGGGGTTTTGTTAATCAAAGACCTGCGTTCCTGTGGGTGGGTTTGATTAGAAAATCATCGAGCCTAGGATCGTTTAACTACAGAAGAAAAAAAAAGGCCGTAACCCTAGATATGAACTTGAAATCAATTCGACGAATTCTGATATTATAATTTGTTAGGATAATAGGGCTTTTAATAAAAATGGAATTGCGAATCTGTAGGTAGTTTTAATTTGATTTAAAACAAGTGTGGATTAGGATTCGATTAAACAGAAAAGTTCAAGAACCCTAGGTACGATCCACGTTCAATTCGATGATATGAGCCATGGATTTCATAGGGCTTTCACTCAGTAGATGGTTACGAGTCTACAGGTGTGAATTAATTGAATTAAGAACGTGTTTAGATTAGGGTTCGATTAAATCGGTTTAACATGAACCCTAGAATCTGGCTTGCGTCGAATTCGATAATGTAAGCCCTAATTAGGTTAGGGCTTTCATATAAGAGATGGAAATGAAGCTGTAGGTGTAATCAATTACCTGAAATGATATAGGATTGATGGAGCTTGACTAAAACAGGTGCCGACCTTGAATAACTTGATCTCCGGCGACCTGAATTGCTTCTCCGATGGAAATAACGCGTGCAACAGCTTCAAGTAGATTCGAAAAGAGCGTGCAGTGTGTTTGCTTGTGAGAATTATGATCGAATTTCTCGAATTCGTTGGATACATGATGTTGGTCGGCGGTTACGAAGTAATTAGCCATTATTTGGTTTAATTTGACAATTGATGATGATTAATTGGATGGTTATGACCGTTAATGCAGATTACGTGTGAGATCAGTTACAAATTTCAGTAGAAATTGGTTATGGCTTGCGAATTTGGATCAAAGGTGTCCGGATTGACTCTTGAAAGTCAACCAAATCGAAATTGTGTAATTTACAGAACTAGTCCTTGTGGTTTCATGTCTTAGGGTTTGAAACTTGGCAGAATTGATCCCTGAGATTTGAACTAGGTTACTTAGGTTATGAATTGGTTAAGTTTGACTATTAAAAGTCAACAGGACAAAGTCAACAGAATAGTTTAGGGGTATTACACAACTAGTCCCTGGAGTTTAAGTTTGGGTTATTGACAGAATTAGTCCTTGAAGTTATAGGTAGGGTTAACTTTAACTGGATTTAATTAACGGGGTTAAGTTTTTAACAGAAAATTTAACGGGATTGTTAACGGAGTTAACATGAAAAGTTGGATTGTCACACACTGGTCAGCCCCACCATCCCCATCATCCCAGCACACAGGGAGGCCACCCAAAACCAAAGTGCCCATGTTTTAGCCTCAATTGTTGATTCAATTTATCAATTAGGGTAATTAGGGTTCTGCTCCTCGTGAAGCATCTTAAACCCATTCAATTTGCTCAATTACCGACGGAAATGGTGACCAGAGGGAGCATATCGGAGAAGGTGAGGAGAATTTTCCAGCAATTTGATTTCATTAGAGACGGTGGTCTAAACAGGGAAGAAATGCCTGCCCTAGTCGTTGCTGTAAACCCTAGGGTTAAATTCAGTGACGAACAAGTCAACGCTATACTCGACGAGGTTTTACGTACATACGGCGAGTTCATCGACGGTGAAAAAGGTCTAACTTATGACGGATTGTTACAGATATACGACGACGGGGCCGACAACGTCGACCGCGATTTTGAAGCCCTAGGAATTGATTTAAAGTCCGAAGACGACATCGAAACTGCTTCCTCGTTAGCATTGGAAGAAGCCTCCACTTCGTCGGCGATGGAACGCGTGTCGGATGCCGGCACCGGCGTCGGACCACAGAAGAAACACCGGACGACGACCTGGGCGGCGTCGCCTAACCACGGAAGAAGAGGGGGGGGGAACGGTAAAGGGGGTGGCGGCTGTGAGAATAAAGGGGAAGATTAGGTTTTAGGATTTTTCACTGCTACCCCCTACATTTTGTAGTATTTACAATTCCTGCCCTAAATTAAACCGATTTTGAACGGCGTTTGTCCCAGGAGCCAAAATAGTTATAAATTACAAACCACAGGTCCTGATTTGATAAAAGATTATTTTTTAAACTAAAATAGTTAAAGTGTCCGAACCACACGGGTCAAAATAGAAGTTTACTCTAAAACTTAAGTAATGATTATATATATTTTACAAATATTATAATCGAATAATATTGTTTAACAAATTAAGCGCGTGAAACGAGAACAAATAAAAAATTCCTAAATAAAAAATTCCTAAATAGCAAAACCTGCCATGGAGTCCATAGTCATCAATCGCCACCATTGGAGCACAGATTCTTACTTTAACAATGGTGGCCAAATCCAACCACCTCAACCTTATGGAGAAGACAAAAACCTTTGCCTTACTTCTCTTCTTCTTTAAATCCATCTCCGCCGACGATGTCTGCAGTCCGGCCTCCTGCAGCCCCACCGGACCTCAGGTCCGCTTTCCTTTCCGCCTCCGGGACCGACAACCGGCACGATGCGGATTCTCCGGCTTTGATCTATCCTGTAATAAAAAAAATCAAACAGTCCTCAAGCTTCCGTCCTCCCGATCATTCATCGTCATACATATTTCATACGCTTCACAGGTATTATTAATCTGTTTAGTGTGTGCGTTTTTTTATTTTGATTCACCGGACTTGAATTAGAAATATAAGATCGGTTAACGATTCACAGGTGATCAGTATCGGTCCTGACTTCTGCTCGCCGGACGGAATCGCCGATATCAAACTCACCGGCACGCCTTTCGATTTCAGTATCGTGGAGAACTATACCTTTTTCAACTGTTCATCGCAGAATGCGGTATTCACGTTCCAAACGGTGCCGATGCTTCCTTTTCCTTGCTTAGGAAGCTTGAATCATTCGGTGTTCGCTATGCGGACGGTGTGGATTCCTTTCGGAGATATACCGGCGAGTTGCGAAGATATGAAGACGATCTCTGTGCCGAGTCGGCGGTTTATCGATATCCGGAACGAATTGACGTTGATGTGGTTTAGGCCCTATTGTAGATCTTGTGAGATTGATGGTAGGACTTGTGGATTGAAGAGCGATGGAGAGACGGTTTGCTTTGGTTCTTCTCATGGTGAGTTCCTTTTACTGTACATGTTTTTATGCACAAGGTACTACTCGTAAAGCTGTATTGCTTCTTGTTGAATATGCCTTTACCTTTTCAACTTGGTGTCTGAACATTCACCATCTCAACAAACTAGGTTTAGAAGCAGTTAATTCATAGATCATTTGAACATTTGACCCAAATTGTTAAATCAAGCAGTAATGAATTATATGTCTATCAAATGAAAAGTTGCTAAATCAATGATAAAATCTTGATATGTACTCTATATGTTATAGTCTCAATTGAATGCCAATTTTTATGTTGATTTTGTTCTGAAGTAAACATATTTTTTGGGCAATATATATGTCATTTAGTATTTCAATATCTTATAGAAGAAGATCTTCTATAATTTTGAATTTTGTTTTTCATATAGGACATGTTCTCATGTAAACTCAAATTTGTTATGAGATTTCACCAAAATCAAATCCTTTTACATAATCATTGACTAAAATGACTGAACATATCCTATCAAATGAGATACTTTATGTACTCCATTTTAAACATGGATGACACGCCTATTTGTTATCTTTGGTAGCGGTTGCTTTCAAAATAGCAATAACATATTTTCGTTAGGTATTTGCCTGTATGACCTTATTGAAGTTGGCATTTTCATTCTTGTTGTAACTTGTAATGGCCTGTGGCCACTAAAGTTAAGTTTGTATGCCAGAGATTTGATCTTGGTGCTTGTATCTATTCAATTGCTACAAGTAATGTATCTGGAATGATTTGAGGTGATCTACATATTAGAACTCTAAGATTCTTTTTCCTTGATTTTGAACAGTAATACAAATTTTTATCTTAAGATGGAGGGAACATAAGGTAATAAATGACAACCTATAACACAATAATCATATATGTAACACAAGTTTGTGCGTGTGTTTAATTACTCTTTGTATTCTCATTTTCATATCACTCTGAATTTCATTTATTTGATGTGAAAATAAATGAATTGGAGATGAATGTATAACCTGATATAAAAGAACAAAATTGTTTTAGTACACATATTTCTTTTTTGTGGGTCATTTCTGACTCCTAATTTAACAATGATAGTTTCATTCATTGGTTGATATTGGATGTTCGTTCAACCATACATGGCCAGTCTCAGTTTACTTACGAAAATACCTTCAAAACCCCAGGAACGGTAAATGTTGAAGTCTATAATTTATATGATTTGAATATCTGACTTCAACTTTAATGAAAGTAAACAATATTAGATGCTTAGAAGTAAAGTCATAGTATAATTTAGTGCATATTGAATGTGTTCAATATTTCCAAAATGAGGCATAAAGTTGACTTAATGGTAGCATCCAGTTGATGAGAATTCACAAATAGACAAAGTTAGATTTGACTTTGCAGTTGATGTCCGATTAATTCCAGGCTTCTAGCTCCCATGATAACATTTTCATCCTAAAATTGGGTTAAAAGAAACAGTTAATTCAAATGCCAAGTCCTTACCTTTGAATCTTCTAAACCCTTTAGGACATCTTGTTTGTTTTTGGTTAATAGTTTTTTGGTTTTAAAATTAGAGTATGAATATGAAAAATTTTGCTCTAAATAAAATTGTCTAGAAGATGGCACCCCTTTGGATTGTTGCTTATTTGTATTAAGGAACGGGTTGGGCAGGTTGGGTAACAAGTCAAAGTGGGTCTGGTAGACCCAAACACATTTTGTCCAAACATTTTACTTATTTTGCAAATATTTTGTGTCCTATATGATTTCCAAAATCATACTATTTCAAAACAATCTTTTTTAATAAAATGATTTAGGAGTCTTTACCTTTTTTTTGCAAATATTTGGTCCAATATGGTTTCAATTGAGGTAGTTGAAGCCGCTAGGCACACTCAAGGTGCAAAGGGTGAGCCTTGGGCCTAGGCGCTAGGTGCCTGAAAAGCAAGGGCTTTTTTAAGCATGACACGCAATTTAAATAGACCATCTTTAGGGGTTTTAGACATGTTTTAGTTGGTTTATGGCTAGTTTAGGCTGGTTCCAGACATCTTTGGATGTTTTAGACCACTTTTAGCTTTTCAGACATGTTCAGGCCGGAATTTGCAAAATCTGGTCGGAGTGTCTTGATGACAACAAGGTGTTTTGGTCGTGCCTCTCCTCGCATGGGTCGCTTTTGACTCCTATGGTTTCAATACTCATATATTTTCAATAATGATAGTTCTTTAATAAAATGATTTAGAAGGCTTTATGCATAAAAACACACCTTGGGCGCTTTCGGCCAGTTTGACTCATTTGGTTCGTTTTCTTTTGTGCTGTTATTTTGTTTTATCTATTTGACCTCCAAATAATAACGTTCATTAGTAGATGTGTCGTAATCGCCAACTATACTTATTTAGTTGATATTTTCTTTCTTATAGGTATTCCAAGGAGTGCCAAATATGGGCTAAGCATAGGCATTGGTGTACCTGCTCTTGTATGCATCATCGGGGTCGTATGCTATGCTTATGGCAAGGCAAGGAACTATAACCATGGTCAACGCCATAACATTGACCTTTTCACTATTGCGATCACCCCTCAACCACCTTCAACAACCGGCCTAGATGGGCCCACAATAGAGTCCTACCCAAAAACCATATTGGGAGAGAGCTGTAGATTACCCAAAGTAGATGATGGCACTTGCCCAATATGCCTTTCAGATTATGAGCCGAAAGATGCAGTAAGGACCATCCCAGAGTGTAACCACTATTTTCATGCGGATTGTATAGACGAGTGGCTCAAATTAAACGCCACTTGTCCCGTGTGCAGGAAGTCACCTGAAAGTTCATCTCTTGTTACACCTTGCTCTTCCATGTCATCAAATTCGTCACACACGACCACTGAAGAATAGAATTTTGATACGACTTGTGTATATTATGATGTTAAAGAACAAGATTTGTTATGTTGTAGGACGTAGAAAAATGACCCGTCGTGGGATTTGATAGGATTTGATCACATTTTGAGATTTGAATATTGTATCACTTGTAAAATATTTTACACAAAAACAGTATGAATGTTTGAGCAAACTCAAAAGTTACTGATGTTAAATCTTTTAACATCAAGTTATTTTCAATGAATTTGGGACAAACATGAATGTGTGCATTTGTTCTTCTAATCATAGAGGCTATAAGCATTAGATGATATGCCTTGTACTATTTAAGTTTTATTTTTTATTTATGGCTGGTAATTAGTAAGGTTTTATCAGGTGTGATTTTGTTTTCCGACAACAAATTGGTGGGTAGTTAGTTACAATACTATGTTAGTTGGTTGGGCTGGCATGTGGGCCTATGTCGAACGATATATTCAAAAAAATTAGTGTATTTTCTATTAGTCATTGTATTTACACAAAACTAAAGTCAACTTAAATAGGTGCATCAGTTATAGATTATGATGGTAGTTAAGGTTGGTCGATGTTGTTTACTTCAGTTATTTCATGTGTGATATGTCTAATGGCCTACGGTTGTTCTTTCTTTTCTTTTTAAGCGGCGAACAGACACTCCCTACTCTACACAGGATTTGAACCAATAACCATTTGATTGAGGAGTACACCACTTTACCACCAGTTGTTCTTATAGGTAAAGTTTTCATAATGGTAGATGATGTGTACCTGAATCAATATTGGTTATACCTATGGATATTAGGGGGTGTTTGTGGCCTGTTTTTGATGGTTTTTAGGTCAAACCGTTAATATGGTTTTTGGTAAACCAATACCAGAGCGTTTAAACTAAAACCAAACTGTTTGTAACGGTTTAGTTTCACGGTTTGTCTTCTTCAGTCTCCCAAAGACCTTGCGGTGAAGAAGTCGTGAAATATCTTGTTGACGCATGCACCAAGTTTGATATCAAATGCCCCCACCTCAAACAACATCACGTTTTAGGATAAACTTGTGGAATACTTTCTTGAGGAGGCATTGAAGGGATATTTGTCACATCCGAAAATAGGTATTATTTTCCCGATTTGACACATCCTACATCGACCCGTGGGCACAGTGAGTGTATGTGTGACACGTGGCCGGGCACATACTCTTACCTTCATGGGTCGACGGTTACGTATCATGACATGACGATTATCCCATGACCTTGAACCCCACTTATTAATCAGATGGCTTCAGTAGTCATTCACATAGAAACCTCCAACCTCGAGATTTATGCTGCACGAATCTCAACAAACGATTGCTTCACTTTCTTAGTTGCAACATCTTCTCATGTTCATTGATCTTTTTCTTCATCTCTTTGATTCCTAGTTCAAATCTTTCATCGTCTTAAAATTTCCAATGTGATATGGAGCACTCCGGTAACTAGCTTTCGAGAACCGACCACTCTGATATCATTGTTACGTATAGAATAAAAAGAAGAGGTTCAAGTAGAAGAAAGTTTACTCAAATGAATGATGCACTATTTCATTCCTTGAAAGTGAGTTCCTTATTCCTATCTGATTCATAGTCATCAGGTTGAATGTTACTACATCCAAATCCTGGTCGGGTATTGTTGTCAGGTCTCATTAGATTTGTTTAGACATATGAGTTAAGAATTTAAGATTTAGCATATTTTTACTCTTTCGAAATACCAGAGGGGTTTATTTCAAATTATAAAACTAAAAGGACTGATTTTGTATATTTAAAAAGTTTTAGACCTAACAATATACTCTCCAAAACCCTTGTTTAGTTGTAGCCTCATACAGCCTCTCACCTCCTACGATCCTACTTGCCGCTCCCCTTCGCCGGCTACAAGCAGATCGTTCACAACCGGAGACGGTACACTTTCTCTTTCTGATTTCAAGGATTTGCGTAGTAGTTGTAATCAGTTTTGTGCTGATCGAGGGCGTTAGGTTTTGATGCCGTTGGTAGTTTGTTATACCGTTTTGTGGTAAAATTAGGTCGAGCAACCTACACAGACGTAACATAGTGACTGTTTGTTGTTGTGTTAGACTATTTAATTTCAATTTTGAGGATTATACTTATCTAATTGAAGTTTACATCTTGATTTTGTTATCTAAAAGTGTATCTAATTGATATGAAATATTCAGAATGAGATAATGTGTTTGAAGTTGTTAAAATGTTAAATTCTATAGTGTTCAATTCTGATTATTTGTGGATGTACATGTAAAATGATCATCAATTATCCAAAACTGATTGTTTGACCCCAAAATATCAGATAATCATAATTAGTTTCACTATAATCAAAAGCTTATTCTTTTTTAATCTGAAAAGTAATATATTTGATTGCCAAAAGTGAGAGCTGGAATCTAATTTAAACATGCTGGTATCACATTATCACCAGGAAAGTATGGCGGGAGGGAAAATAAGGAAGGAGAAGCCCTCACGTGGAGCAGCGGGCTCTTCGAATCACTATCAAGGAGGTATACAATTCCACAAGTCAAAGGGTCAACATATCTTGAAGAACCCTTTACTTGTGGATTCAATCATCCAGAAAGCTGGAATCAATTGTACAGATGTGATTCTTGAAATTGGTCCTGGTACGGGTAATCTTACCAAGAAACTTCTAGAAGCCGGGAAGTCTGTTATTGCTGTTGAGCTTGACCCGCGTATGGTTCTCGAGTTGCAGCGTCGTTTTCAAGGCACTCCACACTCTAATCGACTCAAGGCAGGTTTTTTTTCCTGTAAATTAGACGATTAGTATCTTTTCTAGTATTCTTAACGGTGCAATATTTTCATCTTAGTAATATACTGCAGTTGTATGATTGATTTACGGAATTGAATCCCATTTTGATTTTCATTCGAAGCAAAATAATAGAGAAATTAGTAGCAGTGGTAGCCTTAGCAAATTAGTAGTCACTCATCTTTCATGAGGTGTTCCAATCTTGTATTTTTTTTAAATGTTACATTTTAAAAAAATAAGTGATATAAATGAAACATATATGAATTCTCGTTACTATTTAGTGATTATTATTATTTTTTTTTAAATTAACTTGAAGTAGGACATACTATAGAAGAAAATATTCACCAAATAATAACCAAGTTTCATAATTTTTCAATTTAAGTTGAGTTGGAAAAAATGATCACCAAATAGTAACTAGGTTTCATATATGTTTCATTTAGGTCACTTAATTTTTTTTTTTTTTAACATTTATAAAAAAATTCACAAGATTAGAACACCTAATTAAAATTGAGTGACTTTAAAGGAACAAAAAAACTTTGAGCGACTTTAGTGGAACACTTGAAAAACTTGGTTACTATTGTGTGAGGTTACCCGGGATAAATAACACTTTGTACTTGACGTTTTTATTAATACGTTGCTGCATTATATATATCAAGTTATTAACTTTTTAAAGTTTCGAATTTGGCTTTTTTGCCGACAAACCTATTTTTTAAATACAGAATGTACACTTCGCAATAATTGATTTTGATTTACATTTAGCCTTATTCTATGTGAATTTTTTGCAAGGTTAATAGCATTTTAAAAAGAAGTCAGCCATTGTTATCTTTACTGATAAAAATCTCTAGTTTGATCTTTCTGAACATTATAATATAAAACGAATTAAGTTTTTTTTTTACATTTAACACTATTTGTAGGTTATCCAAGGAGATGTGCTCAAATGTGATCTTCCATACTTCGACATTTGTGTAGCCAACATTCCGTACCAAATATCATCTCCACTCACCTTTAAATTATTAAATCACCGCCCTTTATTTAGATGTGCTGTAATAATGTTTCAAAGGGAGTTCGCCATGAGACTAGTGGCCCAACCCGGTGACACACTCTACTGCCGTTTGTCAGTGAACACCCAACTTCTAGCCCGTGTTTCTCACTTACTAAAAGTTGGAAGAAACAACTTCAGACCTCCACCAAAAGTTGACTCATCTGTAGTCAGAATCGAGCCAAGAAAACCCGCCCCATCTGTCAACTTTAAAGAATGGGATGGTTTGGTCAGAATTTGTTTCACTAGAAAAAACAAAACTATTGGTGCAATATTTAAGCAAAAACGCGTTCTTTCAATATTGGAGAAAAACTACAAAACCCTACAAGCGTTGCAGATTTCTCAGGGAAACGGTGATCAAATGGCTACTGATGCATCTGTTCTTGGAGATACCGGTGAGTTGACTATGGAGACCGATGATCACGATGGCGATGATGATGATGACGATATGGAAATGGATGATGGTGAGGCAAAGGGGTCAGAGTTTAAAGATAAAGTTATGGGTGTGTTGAAACAGGGAAAATTTGAAGACAAGAGATCATCCAAACTTGCACAAGCTGACTTTATGCACTTGCTATCGTTGTTCAACCAAGCGGGTATACATTTTTCTTGAATGAGTTGCAAATTTTCATAATATATGTATTCTTTTAGCTATAACTTTATATCTATAGACTATAGTTTGTTCTTTTACCTGGGATGTTTCATGTTTGGAGATGTCACTTTTGTTAAATGAGTAGTAGCTTGTTTGCATTTTGTGAGGGTGAAATACAACTGAAAAGGTATAGTAAGGTCTAATGGGATATAATTTTTTGATGCTTAAAGATTTTTTATGTTAGACGTAAGCGAATGCAACTCATGTAAACTAACAGAGGCGTAATGCGATGGTAAATCATGTAAACTAACTGACCAATCGCATGGCAGTTGTGACAGTTTAGTTTGTGAATTTGTTGGAATGTTGATGTATGATTATTTCTGGGCTTAAATCTGTCTATAATCTTGGTTGATGAGAATGTTTGGATGTGTTGTGATTCTGATTATTGCAATAGGCGGTCATACTGGTTTACTGTGATAAATCTGATTTTAATTCTCTGATGCAATGCAGTTAATGCGAAAAAATATTGGTTATCGGTCAAGGCCTGATATTTGAGATATCGGTTCTCGCGGTGGGATATCGGTAATTTTTATATCATGCATATATATAATATTAATATTAATAGTCAAATCAAAAGCCAAAAACATAAAATATTGACATATTTTATATTAGAAAATAGAAACATGATCTAGTCGTAAGCAATGAAGTCATCCTCCGAGTCCACATCAATCAAGCCATCCAATTGTTCTTCCAGATGATTCACTTCAACTGTAATATCATCATCATCTATATAGCGCTCTCTTTTGCTCCTAGTACTTGGTCCAACTTCTTTGTTTTCTCCCATTGCCTTTCGCGCAACCGACCAAAGAAGACCATCTGTCCCATCTACAAACTCTTGAAGCTCAACTTCCGTTGGTGTAACCCAATCATCATTTTCCTCTACGTCTCAACAAAATAGGATCCAAAGATTTGTTGGCTTTTGATGACTTATAGCGCCTTTGTAACCTTGTGTTGTATTGGATGAATACAAGGTCATTGAGTTTTTGTTGCAAAAGACAATTTCTTTTCTTTGAATGTAACTGAACATAAAGAATAAAAAAATTATCTAATGAAGTAAATAACTTAAATGTAATATAAATATACAATTAATAAAAATATTTGGTAGAAAGAACTTAAATTGTCAAATGTGCTCCAATTGCGTTCACAAGGTGAAGCACTACAAGTTTGACTGAGGACACTAATAGCAAATGTTTGAAGCAAAGGTGTGTCGATCCCATAAGTACGCCACCATATATCTACATTTTAATAACTCGAGTGATTTCATGGGGAAAATTCAAGCTATAAAAACATGTGAATATGTTATAATGTTTTACTTACATGGTGTAACTTTCTTTCTACCCCTTATAGCAGCTGCAGATCCAAATTGCCCAACTGAATCAATGTATAGATTCAAGTCCTGCCTCACTTTATCATTCTCATCATCATAGGGCACTAGACGGTCAATAGCAACATAAAGTCCCGTCACAATGTTCATGTTCTTCTTTATCTCCTTTGAATTTTCCCCATGAAAAATGACGGGGTTCAGGTAATATCCAGCTGCACATTCAATAAAGAGTTAAAATTAAAACTAAGCGCTTATGTTAAATATAAAGTTCAATAATCAATACCTGCATGTAGCGGGTGATGAAGTTGGTCGGACCATCTTGTTTGAATCATACCCCAAAGTTTAGTGACAAGTCTTTCATCAGTTACATTTTTCTTGATTTGCTCCTTCGCTCTATCCACTGCATCATAGATGTAAATCATACTTGGCTTCTCTTTCGTATCAACCAATCTTACCACATCCACCAAAGGAGCTAGCACTTGACAAGCTAGGTGTATGTTGTCCCAAAATTCTGTTTTTGAAACTATTCGCTCGACTCTCTTTCCAGGTGCCTTCTTTGCAAAGTCACTTTTCCTCCATTCTTCAGAAAACAAACAATAATTGAATATGATGTCGATTCTCGTGGACACTCTGAATGGTATAAAACTGGGTTGCAAACCTAGTTACACAAGACCTGTGCAACTCCTTGTTTTTCGTTAACTTCCTCATCATATTAAGAATCCTTCCGATGTTGTAAATGAATACCACAATTGCTCTTGCATCAGCCAGAGTACTCTTTATCTTTGGTATTTTCTCACCGATATCTTGAATTATGAGGTTCACACAATGTGCTGCACAAGGAGTCCAAAACATCTTAGGGTGTTTTTCTTCTAAAATCTTCCCGGCAGCTTTAAAGTTTGACCCGTTATCTGTAATGAACTATAAGAAATAACAAATAAAACGACATCATTAGAAAACTAGATAAGTAAAAGTAATAATACTTTAAGACATCTTTAGAAAAGTAAAACTACCTGCAAAATATTCGCCTCTCCAACATCTTCAATCACCTATATTCTTCCCAATGTGACCGGAACGAATCCACAAACTTTTTCGTTTCTTCTAAACGTTTTTTCATCAATGTGACACGAATATTATGATAAGATGGAGCCGGCATACCTAACATAAAGTTAAAACATTAAGTAATAATCAAATTAATAAATTATCAAACAAATACTTATAACATTTAAATACCTCTTCCATATTCTCCAATGGCATTAATCATATCTTGAAAACCTTCGTCATGTACGACATTGAAGGGTAAACCAACCGAATAAGCCCAAGTTGCAAACTTATCCCAAGCTTCCATTTTTAGCATCTCTTTTATTGGACAAATGTAGTTTGCTTTGTTTTTCCATGATCTGTCTTTAATACGCCATCAATAGGACTTCGCATGTTGCTAGCACCCACAAATTTCTTTTTCTTTGAAACATTTTTTTATACGAACTTCTTGTACATCATCTTGATCTTCCTCATCCTCATCAGAAAGATTAGCCGAGTGTGAACTAAGAATCTGCATATTTCTTTTCTTTTCTAGTTGTATCTTTTATTTTTCTTTTATTGATGCCATGACTCTCTTCTAGATATCCAAGGTCACTTTCGGACAACCTTTGACTTGTCCTCCGGTATGAGTAAGATGTTGCTTCAGTCGTGTGATTCCTCCACTCATCTGGTGACCACAAATTTTGCACCAGACGCATTGTTTTTTCATGGCATCTCTACACTCTCCCCATTCCCATGCTATATCTCTATTTGAACAATTTGAGGCATCAGACGACATTGTATTAGTATTTGTAGGGTTTACAGATGCATGTGAAGATGGAGTTGTTGGACTTGGACCATCAATTATCAAATCTGTAAACATGATGAACTTGATTTATTAGAATTATTTGGCAGGCTACTTGTCAATAATACTGAACAACATTAATTCAGTCAACAACAAACAACAACAAATAACCTAACAGTAACAAAGCAAATATCATAAAAGTTAAGTAAAAAATAAATTAAATCAAAGCAAATATCATAAAAGCAGATCGTATACAAGCTTTCAAATTCAAATCACTTCAACCTAAAAGAACATAAATTAGACATGTAAACTGATATAACATACTAACCAAAGCAGATTTTACATTATTTTCTATTTTATACTGCACCTAACCAAAACAGATATTCTACATTAAATCAACAAACAATACATGTAATTCAAATAAAGCAGCTGAATTATATCAAATAAGACAACATCTGAATTATATAAAAAATAAGTAGAAAATCAGAGAAATAAGAAGAACAATAGTATAGTACCTTAGTGAAGTGAGTTTTCGATTGAAGAACAGCAGCCCGATTGCAGCCTTGCAGGTCAGATTACAGCCTTGTTGGTCAAATTAAAGTTGCAAAGCAGCCCGATTGCAGCCTTGCAGGTCAGATTAGAGTTGGATTGCAGGTCACTCAGCAGCCGAGCAGCGTGGGATTAGAGTTCTGAACCTCTGATTGAAGTTAGGGCATTTATTTACATGCGTTTTATACTTTTGGCTATGGGTTTTGAAGTTGGGCTAACATTTTTTTATAGTGGAATGGGTTTTGGGGGCAGAATAATATCAAAAAGGCCCAAAATAGTTCAACCGATAAACTCGGTCAAAACATCGATATTATGGACTTGAAATATCGGCGATATATCGGTAAATATCGTCGATATTCTCAGCACTGATATTCTTGGCACCGATATTCCTACCAATATTATGGACCGATATTCTACAACAGGCCCGATAACCGATATATCACCGATATATCGGTGATATATCGGCGATATTAACTGCATAGCTATGATGTGACAAATATTCTTCTAATGTTGCTATTATCAATACTTAAATTAAAATTGTTATTAACGAGTAAAGGCTCAAATTCTCCAATGTGGTATCAACGGTTGATAATCAACCCGATCCGATTGAGAAGGGACCACAAATTCTGTTAAAGACAAATGACAACCTGTAAGCAAAGATGCTATTTTCACCGGTGAAAGGCGATGATTACAATCGCATAACTCTCACTAAGGGACTCACAACCCTCACACAATCACCAAAGGTAAAACCTAATCTAAATACTATATATAGCAGAGGAATAATGTAATAGAGTGAGGTTCAAATACTAACCAATATTTATGTGATAACCATGATAACCACTCTCAAACATAGTGTTACGTATATGTAACAACTATCATTATGTTAATGTTACATATATGTAAACACTATGTGTCACGTATATGTAACATTATTTGGTACGTATACGTAACATTATTTGGTACGTATATGTAAGACTCATCATTTCCATATTTACGTTCAAAATATTTATTCAAGATACTTAAATACTATTTTAACAATTAAAAGAAAAAATAATTTATAAATTATGTGATTGTTTTATAGTGGTTAGCACGGTTATCACATAAAAAGTTGGTTAGTATTTGAACCCTTTCCTAATGTAATATTCCTCATGCTCTTAGTAAATACATACACGTGTACTTCATCTTCTGTACTGAGTTTTCTCTCTTATAAACACATACTTATTCTCATGTTGGAGAGTTATTACATGGAATTCCTCCTCTCCGTGACTCCTTAACGCGGTTTCTGTTTTGTAGGACCGATTAGAGAACCAATAAAGTTAGCCCTGAAGTTCAATTATCTCACCGGTGGGTTGATCAGAGAAGAGTTATTGATCATCAACCTTGATCTTCACACCAATTAGGATTTGCGTAAACATTTATTTTAAATAAAAAATGTTAAAATATGTTACGTGGTAATGTGATATAAACATGTTGAAAAGAAAAACAAAAACTTAAGATATACGCGGACGCGTATTAGTTCTATATTTGTATGGACCATTAATGATGTGTAGGTGGCAATTGCTACTTACCTCACAGTTGGGATTGCGTACATATGGACGAACCAATACCATTCACGAGGCCCTAACCATAACCCAAACTAACCTTATCCAAACCATCTACTCTTACTAAAGCTACGACCAATGAATACCATCAAATCTAATTTTAGTATAAAACATGTTAAAGTAGATGGTTGAATAAAACAATATATGACAAGTGATACGACGCGTAGTTAGCAGCGCTTAAGTTATATGTTGTAAGTATCACGTAATCTCACAATGGTACGTCTAAACCAATTATTATAATCCATCTAACATTACAACAGTGCGTCTAAGTTGCCTATATCTGACAAATGAACATACCGGACAATTATAACGGTATATCCAAACTAATACAAATGTGTCTGCCAATACGTGTCAATGTGATAATTGAGATTGAAATGAAATTTGAATTCCGATTTGATTTCTCATTCTGTGAGTCCGTGACTTCCGTCGTTTGTAGAGAGACGTGACAATGTTCAAACCGTACCTCGTCTCATTGTCATAGATTAATTTTCTCATAATATACACTATTAATCACAATCATATCATGAAAATATGGGTGAGGGTTTGGTTCAATGACAAAGTAATTTACAGTTAAGTGGTGAAGTTTTCCTTAAGACTAAGGGTTCGAGCCCCGCCTGTAACGGATTGATGTAAATTATTAGGAGTGCCCCTAAAATGGAGTATTTTTTTATTTATTATTATCATGAAAATATAAAAATGAAAATAAAAATGGCTTTTTGACCGTACCTTCCTTTTCGGGTTGCGTTATAAACAATCAAGCAAAGCAATAAATAAACTTCAACAAGATAACGAAAACACGGAATCAATAAATAATTTAATTCGTCACTGCTTTCATTAATTATACCACGTGTCATCATAATTGTGATTTATGTACAAAAATATTAAAACAAATCTATTTTCTATTTATTTATTGTTGGTCCAAACCGATATATGTTTTTACCTATTTGTCCCTTTCATAAAATATATTTCATAATTTGGTCATGCACCTTTAGACATATCGATGAAAGTCAATTCAAATAAATCAAGTAACATATTTATCCTTTTGTTTTTCTTTATAAAACCATAAATATTTATAAAGCCAAATACCATCTAAATTAATTCAACTCGTAATTATTAAAGGTAGCATGAAACCACGGAAGAATTATTGGATGTTGTATTTCTTAAAAAAATAAATAATATGTGTTTCTTTTTCAAATATATCATTTTGTAAACATGGCATCATTTGGTCAAAGTAATTATCATATTTAAATTATTTTTTTTACCTATTTGTTATGATTTAAAATTCTTTTCATCGAGATAATTTTTTAAAAATTTAAAATTAAAGTTTTAAAAATTGTTACAATTAACGAGTACATACAAAGAAATGGATATATTAGTTCATGCAAATAGATAAATTAGAATCAAAGCTATTAGCATTACTAACTTCTTTTACACCATACCTAATTTTTCTAGAACATGAAATAAATTTTGAACATGATTAGTCACGCAAATACAACACAAACGGCATGAAACTATAAAAGTTATTATGAGATCATGGTAAGTTGTGTTAGGTTGGATATGTTGGGAATTTAAAAACCTAGATGAAAATATTGTTGTCATAAAGGAGTTGGTATACCTATTTAAATAAAAGTAACGTCACATTTATTGTTTTTTTAGTAATGAGCTAACTAAATATTAAGTATACCTAATGAGTTTAAGGTATGATATGAAACATATATTTTTCAAAAGAAATTATAAAAATAAAATGGTTTAAATGGGTCCACCCGTAAATTTGTCATGTCGACATGAATACGATATGTTCAGCTAAATGTGTTTACGGTTCGACCCGAACCTCTTTTTAGACTAAATGAAAACTCACAAATCTAATGTTAGGTAGTGGTGGGACCACGAGAGGGTCAAGAGGGTCCATTAACCTCTTGATCACCAGAATTTGTACGTATTTTATATATAAAAGTTGTGTTTTTTTAAAGCAAAATATTAGTTGGACTTTTTAGTTATAGTCGATAGAAAAAATAACATTATGATAACCTATTGACAAATAAGTTTTGGTACTAACACTGATATTAGGTTTGTATCATGTGAGGAAGTTATGTTCCTAAATCCAATATCATTATCAATGCATTTGATATAGAAGAATAAAAGATTAGTTATTCTCTAATAGCTCGGATGGGGAGTATCATTACTTTTAGATAAAACTAGTAGACGTGAGCTGCACATTGCGGCGAGGGCGTTGATGCGAAGATAAATTTGTAATACTGGGTTTAGAATAAGATTTTTGTGGAAACGTAGAAAAAAAGTTTCAGAATTTTATAAAACGAGAAGGGTAAACGACGTTACTTTATATAAGAAAACGAAACCGTTAGGTAGTTTTAAAGACTTGTACGTTTGTGTTTCGATTAAAATTTATGTTGAAACATGTGAATACGTTGCAACATCATATTCAGAATTTAAAAAGAAATTAGCTTTTAAAAGTAAATAAAAAACGAAACCTTGAAGTACGTTTGTGCTTCGATGAGTTGTGCGTTATTATTCACAACTCGGTTTTGAATAAAATTTATACCGAAACGTCGATACATATAAACATGTCGCAACAGTATATTCGAATTCGACGACCTGTACACTGATATTCACGCCAAGAAAAAAAGTTATTGTCGAAACGCTGATAAAAATAAGCACGTCGAAACGACAAACTCGGAATTTTATAAAATATCATGCTAAAGGTTGTAAGAGGAAAAAAAATAAATGAAATCTTGAAGCAACTTTGACGGCTTTTATGTTCGTTATTCAATGACTTATAAATTATCACGAAAACTTAGTTTTAATTGAAATTTTTATCAAAACGTAGATAAAAAGAAACATGTCGCAACGAATTTTATAAAACAACATATTTATAAGTTACAAGAAAAAAAAACAAAATATGTTTAAAATATTAAATAATAAAAAATAAAAATTACATGAACATTCAAGTTTCAAAATGGTCATGTATTACTAATTTCTTTCTAAATATTTACCGTAAAATATATAGACTATATAATTCTTCTTCTTCAAGTCAAGGGGTTAGGCCAGCGTACACGTTTGGATCGGAATCTGTCCACCTTCCTCACTGCTCCGCCACCAATCGCCAATACATCTCTCTCTCCGCCGATGCTGTGTTTATTACATTAAACAGCAACAGCCTCACTTGAACGATATATACAACATCAAAATACACGGTTATACTGTATAGATATACATACAGAGAGAGACGTTACAGAGAGATCGGAGAATGTCGTCGAAGAAGTTCATAGTAGAGGTGGAGCCGGCGGTAGAGGCGAAAGATGGAAGGCCATCGATGGGACCTGTTTACCGCAGTGTGTTTGCTAAAGACGGATTTCCTGCTCCGATCGAAGGTTTAGATTCATGCTGGGATGTTTTCCGGTAAGCGTTTATTTTTTGTAGATCTGTCACTTGTTTTTTGCTTGTTTGGAGTTGAACTCTCTATTTGTAAAACTTAATTCGTGTTTCGATAATGATAGGCAGATTGAAATCGGAGTTTAATTTGAGCAGATTTGGTCGGATTCGGATTCTAATTCAGTTTTTTTTAACTTGCGTTTAGACGATTTTGTGTTGTGTGTTGAAGTCTTCATCTGAAATTTGACTTTACAATTTGTATGCTCTTTATTACTTTGAAATAAGGCCAATCATGTTTGACTTTTGTTCTGACTTTATTGATTTTGGTTCTGGTTACTTGATAGCATTTATCTTCAGCTATTTGGCTTTTGTGTTTGGATGATCTAAAGCCAGGTCATCAAAGTTAAAAGTTGATTTAGACAATCACTAATCTCTATGTTAAACCTTGTTTGCTATATAAGTCTACAGACAAATTTCTATTAGTTTCAAAACAGTTGAGTGTTAAAGATGTAAAATTATCAAAAATGATGATGATGATCATCTTGTTTTTTGGACAAGTCCATGCAACCTGCTTTTGATCGGGCTGATTCCTATTTTATGTTAATCTTATTTTACTTCTCACTTTCACATAACAAAAATGGTAGATGTTAGATTCGACAAGAAATAAGGTCAAGCTTAGGCTCCAAAGCCAACAATGACAAGATTTATAAGTTATAATATTAATGCTTGGTTGGACTAGACTGGGAGTTTGATTGTTTGGAAATCATTAGTTTGGAAGAGAAAACTTGTTCAATTGGTTTCAGATGAATTGAACTTTGGAAATAGAAAGTGACTAGATGGTAGATACACAAAACAATCTAAAACCTAGGGACAACCCTTGTAAAGATCTAATATGTATTAGTGTTGGAATTCTTGGTTTTCTATGACATCTTTTAAAATGTTTGTATGGTTATGTTACAGCTTGTCGGTGGAGAAATACCCCAACAATCGAATGCTTGGTACCCGTGAACTTGTGAATGGAAAGGTAAACTGGTGCTTGCTATGGGTCACACACTTAAATCTTAAGTTTTCCGTCTCTTTGACTCTGTGTTGACTATATATTTACATGCACTGTGTTCTCTACAGCATGGACCATATGTATGGTTGACTTATAAGCAAGTGTATGACAAGGTGATACGGGTTGGAAATGCTATGCGTGCATGTGGTGTCGACCCAGTGAGTGACCTTCTGATGATAATTTTCATAATGTCTTTTCTTTGGCTTTATCCATTTTTTTAATTTATATTTTAAACATTCTTCAAGACTATTCACTCTACCTTATTGTTAGTGTTTTCAAAAACTGTGTATTTTAATTTTATTCTAATAAATTGATATTCATGCTATTGCATACTAAAGTTTATTGATAACTTAGGGAGGACGGTGCGGGATCTATGGTGCTAATTGTGCAGAATGGGTTATGAGCATGGAGGTACTTTAGTGTTCTTTGTCTTTCTTTTGGTTGCTTTTTGTCACTGATATTTAAGCTGTTAGGAAAGATGGCAAAATATTGTTCTTATATAATATAATCTTACCATGTTGATAGTCTAATCTTTCAAGGCTAATTTTTTTGAGAATTACAGAATGTCCTTTGACCACTTTTCAACACTCGCTCCATGCCACTTAAAATTTTTTGCTGCACTTTCAGTCTGATTTTTATTTTAAAATGATCAAGTCCCTCTGGCTAACAAGCAATATATAACTCCGTTAAGTGAAGGGTAAAATATGTAAATCACGATTGTATTTTTATTTATTTATTATTTTTTTACTTCTATTTCATCTTCACCATTGTTCATGTTCATCAAAAGCTAAAAAATCCTCAAACAAGAACATCTTATTGTTTATTTTATCTTCATTGGGGTATCCGTAATGGTAAAACCCAAATCAACATTTCACCATTAGTGCATCAAGTTGAAATTATTATCAATATTCGTGATCAATAGTCAACAAAATAAAACCCATATCAAAACCTTCGTTTATCAAGTCATCAATAATCAACAAGATAAACCCTACTGAAAATCGAAGAACCTAAAAGCCCTATCCCAAGGCTGTTAAGATCTTAATCTTGATCTTAAGATTTGAGTAGTGTTCTAATACTTCAAATTTAATGCAGGCATGTAATGCTCACGGGTTGTACTGTGTACCTTTATACGATACCTTGGGTAAGTACTCAGTGTTATTCCTTGATTGTGATATTAAAGATGTGGAATTGTTTATTTTTCTGTGTCACCTAG
Organism: Smallanthus sonchifolius; assembly: GCA_023525975.1. Classification (NCBI taxonomy): domain Eukaryota; kingdom Viridiplantae; phylum Streptophyta; class Magnoliopsida; order Asterales; family Asteraceae; genus Smallanthus; species Smallanthus sonchifolius. The sequence goes on along the minus strand of CM042026.1, from coordinate 5,748,176 downwards.
TATATATGTTTTGACATTAAATGCTCTTTTTACATGTAGGTGCTGGTGCAGTAGAATTCATTATTTGCCATGCTGAGGTTAAAATTGCTTTTGTAGAAGAGAAAAAGATCCCCGAGGTAAATTTCATAGAAGAACTTATGCATTATAAGCACGTCTCAGGCTTTATATGGTTTTATATCATTAAAGTTCAACTGTCGGTGGCGTAGTTCCTTAGAAAATAATTCTCTTAAAGTTTGCAGTTGAATTAATTAGTTTCTGTTGGTTATTCAGTTGTTGAAAACATTTCCCGCAGCTGGAGAATATCTAAAAAGTAAGTTACTCATAGTATTTAATTTTGTTAAATATGTATATGCATTTTTAAGATACTAAATGCACACTTCCTTTTAGCAATTGTGAGCTTTGGGAAAGTTACTCCTGAACAAAGAGAACAAGTCGAAAATTTTGGTCTGGCAATACATTCATGGGATGAGTTTTTGTCATTGGTACGCTTTTACTACTCTTATGTTTTTATTAATATGATTTACAAATTAATTTTGGTGCCCTTTATCTACTTGCAGGGTGATGAACAACACTTTGACCTACCATTGAAGAAAAAAAGTGACATCTGTACAATAATGTACACTAGTGGAACTACTGGTGATCCAAAAGGTGTTTTGATATCCAATAACAGCATTGTAACACTTATTGCCGGTGTACGTCGTCTGTTAGGGAGTGCAAATGAATCAGTAAGTTCTCACACTTTACATAAAAAATGTGGAAAAAAATTATCATCTTCAGGCTTTTTCATACACGCGAATTCATATTTTGCAGTTGGATACACATGATGTCTATCTCTCATTTCTACCATTGGCTCATATATTTGATCGGGTGATTGAAGAATGTTTTATCAATCATGGGGCCTCTATAGGATTTTGGCGTGGTGTAAGATTTGATATTTTATAATGTTATTTGCACCAAATAGCAACATACTTTCACCTTTGGATTGATGAATGCTTTGTTGTATTATCATTTGGATTATTATACACACAGGATGTTAAATTGCTGATTGAAGACATAGGGGAGCTGAAACCTACTATTTTCTGTGCTGTTCCTCGAGTCTTGGATAGAATTTATTCAGGTATATTGCTGTTTTCATTTATATAAACTGTAAGTTGTCTTTATAAAGTTTTCATTGATTTCTTTTGCTGTTAATAATTGCTTCTATTTTTTTTTAGGTTTACAACAGAAAATTGCGGCTGGGGGTTTTCTCAAACGTAACTTATTTAACCTAGCGTATAATTAGTAAGTATTTATATTATCTGCAATTGCACTAAGCTTACGTATATGATTTTCTCTTGCAAGTTGTATTAATTTTTGTTGATTTGGATTTTCTTGTTAACTTATCCAGTAAGTTGCATAATATGAAGGGAGGATTAAAACATGCAGAGGCATCTCCACTAAGTGACAAAATTGTTTTTAGTAAGGTGAGGTTATCAGCTTAAAGTAGGTTCCATTTATTTTCTTCCTTTTTTGGGCTTATATCTTTTAACATAATAATGGTCCCTTGATATTTATTTTATGTAATTTGCTCAGGTTAAACAGGGGCTAGGAGGTAATGTACGCATTATTCTATCTGGAGCTGCTCCATTAGCTCCACATGTAGAAGCTTACCTGAAAGTAGTGGCATGTTCTCATGTCCTTCAAGGATATGGTACTACCCTTTTAACATTTTATCAAAACCGGTCTCTGATCGGGTTGGCCCGAAACAGTGTTTGTCCAAAGATTTTTAATAATTAATTAGTTTGTTAGATATGATTACCAACATTATTTTATTACAATAATACACCAAAATCATTGCAAAAACAAGAATTGAAACTTTTAGCCCTTTTGAAGTTAATTCTTTTGTCCAATTTTCAGAAATACTTGGTCTATAGTTAAGTAATATTAATTAATGTTATCACCATGCACTCATGTAGGGCTCACGGAAACATGTGCTGGAACATTTGTCTCGCTGCCAAACGAAATGGATATGTTGGGTACAGTGGGCCCACCAGTACCAAATTTGGATGCTCGTTTGGAGTCTGTTCCCGAGATGAATTATGATGCCCTTTCAAGCAAACCACAGGGAGAAATATGTATCAGAGGTGATGTTCTGTTTTCAGGGTACTACAAGCGCGAGGACCTTACAAAAGAAGTCCTAGTTGATGGCTGGTTCCATACAGGTCTGCCTTTAAAGAAATTTATTTGATTTAATATCTTGCTCTTAGTACATGCATAAATTTATCTTATTTATATATATTATGTTGCAGGTGATATTGGTGAGTGGCAACCAGATGGAAGCATGAAAATTATTGACCGGAAGAAAAACATTTTCAAGCTCTCTCAAGGAGAATATGTGGCTGTTGAAAATTTGGAGAATGTTTATGGACTTGTTTCTGACATTGACGCGGTATGCTGAGTAATGGGTCAAAACGGGCTTTTATTAGAATGGGTCGATATGGACTATGGGTCAGGTCGGGTTGGTCGTTAGTCCTTACAACTGACACGAAGGAACATTTACTTATTTCAGGTATGGATATATGGGAACAGCTTTGAGTCTTGTCTTGTTGCTGTTGCAAACCCAAATAAGCAAGCGGTTGAACTCTATGCTGAAACAAATAATATTTCTGGAGATTTTGAATCCCTATGTGAAAATCCCAAGATTAAAGAATACATACTGGGAGAGCTCACCAGAATTGGAAAAGAGAAAAAGGTTATTTATTTATTTTTTTTAAAAACCCTTGTGTGCTTCTATATCTTCTTTAAATTAACTGTAACTGTCTTGCAGTTGAAAGGTTTTGAATTCGTGAAAGCAGTCCACCTTGACCCTGTACCTTTTGACATGGAACGCGACCTTCTGACCCCAACATTCAAGAAGAAAAGGCCCCAAATGCTCAAATATTACAAGGTATATATATGTAATATGCTCTTGTTTTCATTTTTACTAGATTAACATTTGTTTAGAGTTAATTACACACATAGTCCCCGTGGTTTACGAAAAGTAACAAGTTTGGTTACTAAGGGTTTAAAGTAACAGGTTTTGGTGTTATGCTTTCAATTTTGTAACGAGTTTGGGTATTAAGGCTAACTTTCGTTAAGTTTTCTGTTAAGTTTGTGTAAAATGACTAAAATACCCTTTGTGGAAAGTAACATGTTTGGGTACGGAGGGTTTAAAGTTGAAGGGTATTTTGGTCATTTCACCTCAAGTTAACGGAAGTTAGCCTTAATACCCAAACTCGTTACAAAATTGAAAGCATAAAACCCAAACCTGTTTCTTTAAACCCTTAGTACCCAAACTTGTTACTTTCCGCAAACCGTAAGGACTATCTGTGTAATTAACTTTTTTTTTATAGTTCTGTTTTATTTATTTTGTTGTTTTAACGTTTTTCTGATGAAAAGACCTCACCTTTCACAGGATGTAATTGATAACATGTACAAGACTATTAACAAAAAGTGAACTGCTGCATAAAATGGTGTCTCCTGTGCTTGATTAATGTTTTTCTATCACTTTTTGCAACTCCGGATTTGTTTTGAACCCTAATTTTCTGTGTTATGCTACTGTACAGTTGTGTTATATTTCAAGATAATTTATGCACCACAATCAATGTAGTCGGATAATTCTACACATATATTATGTTTTTTTGATTTTAGTATTTTGTAATCTATTTTAAACTTAGAGGTTAATAGTGTCTGTGGGCTAGACAAAACAGGAAATATCACGGGTGTCAATCGTGACGGGTTTTATATATTTATTCGTTTTGGATACACTTAAAATTGAGTCATGTTTGAGGTAGACCTTGTTCATCTACGTATACAAGAAATATCTAGTGATTCAGATTTCAGCAACAATCAATTATTTCGGCTCAAATGAATTTTTTTTTAATTATTGTCATTTAATATTTTTTTTTTGTTTCCTCGTCTCTACAAACTTGGTTTTTTTTTATATCTGACTCAATTAGAGAAAATGAATAGAAATGATTGTAGAATGAGTAGTTAGAAGTTGCACTTTTGAAAAGTAAGATTAGAGGAAACAATATGAATAAAGTTAGAAATTAAGAATTGAAAAAGATTATTCGATGAAAAATAAATTTCATTTTTGAAAATTAATAGGTAGAGAAAAAATTGAAATTAAAATATTAAACAATAAAATTTAACATTTCTAAATACTCTTAAAATCTAAATAAGAATGTTATGAAAAAGTCTTAAGCAACCGATTTATTAAATGGGTCGTATCAAGTTAATATATTTCTTAAACGTGGTCAGCTTCAGGATAACCATGTTCAGGTTAACCTTTTCAATAAAACAGGTTATTACTGTCGACCCAAAATATGATTATATCCGTGACGTGTTTGTTACCATGGAAAATTGTAATGAACCAACTTTCGAATTATTATTATAATATAATCATATTATATTATAAGGATATAAATAAATAAAATGAAAAGTTGGAGGTTTATTACAAACATTAAGTTTTCGTAGTTTGGTTGAAATGAGTCAAAAATGAAAGTTAAGGGGTTGTTTTGTAAATATTGAAAAGTCAGATTTTTATAGGGGGGGGGGTTTGCGATTTTACACACTTGTGTGTGTGTTCTTGAGTTTTGCAAGGAAGAACAAGGAGAAACAAGTGCTGAGTTCGAATTTGAAGTTGTTGCATGTGCAAATTGAGGTGTTGATTTACTTATCATCTTCTAATCATCAAGTAAGCCTCCATTCCAACTTTTGATTCACCACTAAAGTGTTCTTGGTGGGTTTTTAGATGAAATCTGAATTGAGTTGAAGTTGGGTGAAATTAGTGATAGATAATTAGTTATCTAGCTTAGATTGATGTGTTAAAAGGTAAACAACATCATTTAAACATCTAATTTAAGGATTCAAGAATTAAGGTTCTTGAAAGGAAATTGGGGGTTTTTGATTTAATGATGTTAAATTGAAGTTAGTTAAGTGTTATGGAAGTTGTTAGACACACAATTGTATATAAAGCCCCAATTGTTATGGTGTTTTGTAAAGTTGAAATTTGATGAAAATTGGGTAATTTCCTAAACTGGTCAAATGGGTAAAAAGGGTGTTGGAAGAGTGTTAAAGCTTTGATTATGATCATATACTCTAGTCAAAAGTGCATATTGATTGTTGGATGATATGGGTGTGTTTGAAATCTCAATTGATGTAAATTGAGATGTTAATGTTGAGATAACTTGTTTACTCGTGTGCCTAAGATTGAAGCTACACCTACACCGGAATCGTCTAAATCTCAAGGTAAGTGTCTTGCACTTACTTAGTAGTGTTAGAAGTAGATTAATTGTTGTCGATTGATATTTAAGTGTTTAATTTAGAAATTGAATGATTGTTGTTGTATGCAAATGATAGTGTGGTAATAAGAAATTGAAGTCTTGAACTTTACAAGTATGAGGGTATTGGGATCATTGAATCCCACTCGTTATGTATTAGATATGTTTGTGTAGATTGCCTATGTGTTCATTGTTATATGTTAAAGAATGTCATTGAGGTCTAAGAACCCCACATGTGGTTATTGAAGTTATGAACTTCATAAAGGTGGGTGAAATTGAGGTCTAAGAACTTCACGAAAGTGGTATACAATTGTGATCAAGGGAATCACACATGAAGGGATTGGAGTTTGAGAATTAAGAGTCTCATATAAGTGAATGTAACTTGAGGTTCAAACCTTACAAATATGCTTTGATGTTTGAAGTGTTAAACTTTAAAATAGTAGTATATCTAGTTATTAGCTTCAATTCTAATTATGTTGGGTGGTCTTGGATTTATATAAATCATCTTATGGTACTAAGAAGGTGTTATATGAAGTATATAATGATGGTATATCGCTATGGGGTTGTCAAAACGTCCGAGGATCGAGTCGGGAGGGCTGGAACAACCTTAAAACGAATTTTGGAATGTGCAGACCTGCAGGTTGCGCTGACCCTGCGCACAATGCGCTGAAACTCAATTGATTTGCGCTGAAATGTTTCCGAAAAGTGCCGTTTTGACCCAAGTTAAGGCATAAACTTATAAGGGGTCGTATGGGGTGTCTATCATTACTAATGTTTGTTTGTTTGGTTATTTTTTATGTTGGAAAAGCTCCGATATAGTCCCGGGTAATATTTCAAGGCATGGATTCTAATTAGAAGATCGTTTGGTGCAACCATCGAATGTTTTAACTTTCCTACAAATGTCTAAGTCTTTTGGAACTACATATGAATGTAGGGAATAGTTTATGGTGTATTTTGATCATGTTTGACTAGTTAACTTAGGTTCAGACAAACTATGTTAGTTGACTTTCAAAGTGTCAAACTCTTTGTGTACAAAACTTTTAACAATTGATTTTGAAGTTAGTAATTGAATGAATGAATGGAAATATGTATTGGGACCTAAATTTTGCTGTGTTTTAAAAAGTTTAAATTGGTTGAGATTTTTGGGTGTTACAAAAATAATGGTTAATGTATAATTTTTCTTCTTTCCATTCCAATAGAAAAAAAAAGAGTAAAAGCAAAAGTAACTGTCTTCATAAACTTTTAAAAGTTAACTCAAATTTTTTATTATTCCCATTTTTAAAAACTGAACATTTTGGCACCAATTTAAGATGTTTATCAAATTAGAATTAGAATATAAAAATGTTAAGAGCACACTAGAAAATGTGTTTACTTCATATGACCATAACTTTTGAATCAGATCTCACGGAAGTATTGAAAAACCGAATACCGAGCATGTGACACATTTTGATTTGAACTTTTGTCCAATTCTTTTATTTTGTTTTCTAGGTAAAAGATATGTTATTTGGATAGGGCGCAACGCATGTTATAGAAAGCAAAAACAAGTATAAAACGAACACGAGAGTTGCACAACCTACATTCATATTGGAACTTAAGGTGTTGCCAAATTTACACCAAAAACAAGTGAAAATAACTTCAAAAAGCTAGTTTGAAGTGAAAAACAACTCTAATCTATATAATCCATACTCTATGCTAATGAAAGAGGATGAGAAAGAGGAGGAGAGCTCTTCTTTTAAACCCTCTCTTCACTACTTTCTGTTACTTTCTTCCTCCATTCTTACACACCTTTTAAAACATTAAATAACCCAAAAATCACACCTAAAATAACCATTTCCCTTGGTAGCATTTGTCCAATGATCACGCTCTTTATCTTGACTTATGCCAATGTGTAACTTGAGATTGAGACTTCTGCAGGTGAAGCGGAGTGGATGTACACAAACTCCATGCTTTTGCCAGCTGCCAATGAACTAACCCATGTTGGGAACCCGTATGAACCGCTTGGGATCTTGGTTAGACCCCATAGAGGACCGTAGAGTTTAGAGACTGATAGGTTAAGGTTCTTGATTGTCTTTCCTGATTTGTTGGTCACTATAGCTGAGTATCTGTAATATGTTTTCCCATTTGCTACCCATGAAGTTGTTGTCTTTTGTTCAACTGCAATGGGAGCTAAAAAGAACAAAAATAAAATCTTGAATCAGAATTTTAAAAAAAGATAAAAATTTGATCAAAATTTCAATCTGATAACTTCTAACATTTTTAAAGAAAGTAAAGACAGGATCTTAAATATGATTTGTTCAAAAAGATTGTAAATTTGATCATATTTTCAAGAATCCAACATTTGTTTAATCTGGGTAAGCTTTATTTTTCCATTTTATTAAAACCTAGTAAAAAAAGATAAAAATTTGATCATAAAAGATTAACATTTACCTGCAAATGGAGTTTCTTTAACCGGATTAGGATGTGGTTGAACAGCAATAGGCTTAGCAACATGAATTTCAACTGCAAACAGTATATCAAAAACAAATTTAATTAAAAAAATCCCATACAAAAACATCTAAAGGATAACAACTGAAACATACCAGGAAGCAGTTGGTTGTAACCACCATGACCACCGTGCAACCGAGCCAAAATACCAAGAAGCGGGGCGTTGTTATAAGTAGCAGGCTCAGTCTGCTCATAATTGTCTCTATGGTCAGCAAAATTGTCATAAGCATCAGGCCCACCAACAATAGCACCAGTCAAAAGATTCGGGTCACTCGCTTTTCTACTGAACCATGTTGCATAACCACCTCTGCAGCTAACAAATGACGGGTCAACCTTAACCGAAACAATAGATGAGCCTCTATGGTGAACCTGTTTTGGGTAGTTGTTTCCATATCCAACCATGTAACTTGTTGCCCTTGGATTGTCTCCAAGAATGTAATCCACCTAAAATATACAAAAACTTTTAGACACATTTTAATGTTTATAATTACTTAAACAAGTAAAAACAGGCAGTTTTGTTAGTTTGTTACCTGTGACTTGGCGAATGCGAGTAGCTCTGAGGGGGCAACGCTGCCCGAAGAACAATGCAGGTTTTTTCGGGCAGATGTTAAGTAATCAGAGTAGACTGTGAGTAGGAAAGATGCACTTGTGACAAATTGCAAGTTGTTCCATCTTTGCTTATAAATTAGGCCACCAGGAGTTTTTTGAACATTTTGACTGCTTTTGCCAAGACATGAACACATGAAAAATTCTGCTTTTTCTTGGTATTTTCCAAATACTGGAGCATGGCTGCCTGCTTTCCCTCCCATTAAAAACTATATAAAATCAACCAAAAATACAAAATCATTAAATACTGTTACAAGTTGCATCTTTTTTTTTTAATTTCGCTTATTATATATAACTTTGTGTGTAATCTATGTCTTTCCATCTTTTATGATTTTCCAATGTTTTTATAACGACTTGTTATGGAACTGGCTGCCTTAGTAGTTGACTGGTCGGACCGCTTTCAAAAATAGAATAACTTCATAAATAATTTAAAAATTATATATATAATTTGGGAAATATTATATTTATTTATATAAAAACTAACTAAAAATAAATATAGAACTAATTTATGTTTTGACATGAATTTATATTGTTAAACAAAATATTCAGTCTGAAACAGTAACCGGTCGCTTCAAATGAAGACGATTCAAAAATGCCAACCAGAATGGTTATGTAGCCTATATCCAGTCCAATTGGTCCAGTACAGTTTTAAGAACGGTGCCAATACCTTAGCGACAAGGGTCTGAACCCCGGCATACTTAACGTCCCAACCGAACTCGGTCATGGCCCACCCGGTCCCACCAAGGGCATCCCCGTTTTTGCCAAGATAATCCAAGTAATACTCATTGTTTGTTGCCTTGTACATCCAAGCAGCTGCCCATAGCAATTCATCCTGCCCGTTTTCAAAATTAACAAAAAGGGGTAAATATGTAATTTTAGCAACACTTAAAATTGGTGGTTGGGGAGAGATTGTGTTCACATACAGCGTAGCCACTGACAGATCGGTAGTACTTCTGTGCCACGGTGATGCTACTATCATATTTGCCCCTGTATTTGTCCGCAAAATCGAATAGCTGAGGAGGAAAAAAGTTGTAATTAGTTACACGTGATAGGGGTAAAATAGGAAACATAAAGCAGTTATACTATAACTCTACATGTGGCACCGGATAAATTAGCATGCGAGATTGCAAATTCCACAATTGCCTTTATTTTTTTCTTTTGCTCGTGACCTTTTTATTTCGGTGTATGTACCGAATGCATTAAATATTGTACAATAACTATTCCTCACTACTTTAAATTTACTGCAACTCTTGTAAATACTAATTAAATTTTTGTTACAAATAACACATTTAATGGTTTAAATATTCAACAACTTATAATATCTTAAACTTTACTTCATTTGTAAAATTATATCAATACTTTTAATACTGACCTATTTTAAAAAAATTTAAAAATATTACTTAAAAGTTGTATGCTACTCTGAATTTAAAAAGGTAGCCACCTAACTAACTCTACTAAGTTAAACCTCCAACGACCTGCCAGACAATAAAGTTGATAACCGTAACTGCTTTCACACAAACCGCTTTTGCTAACATACGCCTATCTTTTACTAACTTACGCATTGGTCATAGTGTTTCTTTTTTCTTTTTTAAAGTGCATCCTTGCACAATTTTGAACAAACAATTAACTTTTAGTAATGGACTAAAAATAGAATGGTGAAAGAGGCCAAACCTGATAGGCATGGGTGAGAAGCTTTTTAGAATAAGCAGGATTAGAGCGGTGGAAGACGATGGAGGCAGCGGCCATAGCGGCGGCAGTTTCTCCAGCGAGATCAGAACCAGGGTTATTTTGGTCAATTCTATAAGCGTATCGGGAAGTTGTCATGTCCTCTGGCCTTTGCCAACAATAGTGGTCCGTGTTACCGTCTCCCACCTATAAATTAGTAAAAACATTAGTACATCCAAATAATTGTTACTACAAGGGTGGGTCCTATTAATTAGACGGACCCACAAAATATACTTTAAAATAACATCACGTCGTTATTAGGACGGATCTAGGAATTCAGTACCGATGTCATTTCTTATATTTTAGTTAGTATCTGATACTCGTTGTTTTATCAATAAACACTAGTTATGAAAGAGTACCTCTCCATAGAGAACATGAGGTTGCGGGTGAGCTTTCATGAGATAATCAGTACCCCATTTCACCGCATCCATGGCGTGACTAAGCTCACCACTCGCACCCATTTGGTTCCCGTATTCGATAATGCTCCATGACATCATCGTCACCGTAAACGCCATCGGAAGCCCAAACTTCACATTATCCCCTGCATCATAGTACCCTCCCACCAGATCCACCTTCAAAATTCAAAATTTCAAAATTCCAATCAGTAACAACAACACCCAATTGGGGAATTTCAATAAATTAACTTCAATTTGACCAAAAAGTTGACCAATTAGAAATGAAAGTCAAAATTACCCACCCCATTGACTTTGCCATCGTAGAGCCCTGAATTCCCTCTCCATTTAACTCTTTGATTTCCGGGAAGATAACCGGATCTCTGAGCTTCGAAGAACAGAATGCTTTTGCTTAAAGCCGCGCCGTAATCATGTCCCCCTGCTAAAGCTAAAGGTACAACTCCCACAAGCAGAAACAGAGTAACTGCCATTGAACAGGCCATTAAAGAAGAACCGATTTCAATTGGGGTTGCAAAATCGGTTAGTTCAGACGACAATGCTGGTGTAATTTACCAGAGTGAAGCTAGTTTTAGAGAGAGAGAGTGGGGGGAGAGATGGAGAGTTGGGGAAGAAGGTGTGAGGACAGGGGAAGTATATATGGAGGAGATGAAGGGGGGAGATGTCTTAAAGTGCAAATTAATAAATGCATTTTATTGAATTAAAATTTTATTTATTGATATTTATTTGACCTAATTATTGGAAAAAAGAATTGAAGTATGAAGGGGTTTTGTGAGGATGAACTGGTGAACAAAGCATGTGACTTTGTTGGGTATCATTTACTCATAAAGATCGGTGGAAAATGCAATTGTTAGTTGGTGTTATTATAATTATAAAATAATAAAAATCTAGTAGAGATAATTGTATGTTTGATTATAGTTAAAACTAGGGGGTGGTCGTAGTAGGTGGTGGTGGTCGGCCGGTGGTGGTGGTGGTGGTGGCGGCGGCGGCGGTTGGTGGTGGAGTGAGAAAGAAGAGGGTGAAGTTGGTGTTTCAAGGGTATTTTGGTCATTTGACAAGAGGTAACAGAAAAAATTTAACGGAGATAGTAAATTGGATTAAAAGTGTTAAGAATTTAAACGTCAGGCACCCAGAGTGTTAAAGGTGCATTGAAATTGTTAAAGACTAACACACCTCAGGGACGAAAACTGCACTTTACTCTTTAAACATTTATTCGGCTGAGTCACAAAGAAATTATTTTCATATCTAAATCTCTAGTTTAGGAAGAAAACACAAATGCTCAGGGAATTTCCCGACAACATATTATGAGCCACATTCTAACACCTCAAAATTCACCATTTCTCCGATAATCACAAAAGTAAGATTCTGTAAATTCATTAGATGATATACATGCATACTCGTATGCCTATTTATGTATAATTCAACCATTTAAAACCCACAATCATCTGCATTTATAGGGACTGCTCAAGAAAAAGAAAAATAAGGGCAAAAGCAAACATAAGCAGTCGACCAAAAAGTATACCTGTACAAAGATGGGAATGTCTAGGGTATGATCTCGTAACGGACTTCACCGTTTCCAAAAGTCAGACTTGATCTCACCAAACAGGTTATATACATAAAATGAAATCTTAAAAGAAACCCCAAGCTCACCGTTTGCCAATGGACTGTATTTCCTTTGGAACGAGGTGTATTGGAATGGAGGCTCATTTGGAACGAAGTTCACTACTAAAAGCAGGAGAATACCGGGATGGCACGTTGCTGCTTGTTACTAAAATGAGTTGTAACAAACTAAGAAAAAGTTGTACATTACTGTTCAACCAATTCCTTAATGTTTGATTGTTAGTTAACGATACATACGTTAAATTAAAAAAAACACATTAAATGTTTGATTACTGGATAGCTATTAGTAACAACAAGTAACATTATGTGGTTTGAATGTATGATTGACGCTTAGAATGTGAAGATTGTTTATTGATGACGATATTTGATAACATATAATGATTACTCGTTATACAACAACATCAAATCAAAAGTAAGACGGGTTTGTGTAATAAAGTGCATAAACCTAAGCACCATTAGTGATGACACACATAATGGAGAGGTGACAAAAGAACATGACATAACAATGAAAATGAAAGCGAAAACTGACGATATACGAGGCAACACACGATATAACAACATCAAAGAACATTGGCATATGGATGTCATGTGGTATTAGTAGAAGACCGATATGCCAAGCGACAACGACCAAATGAGAAATAAATAAATATCACTTCCCCTATGATAGCACATTACTTAAAAATTAAAAATATGTTTTTAAAAATTTTACAAAAAATTGCATTTTTATTTATTTTTTAAATTTAAAATTTTCAATATTAAAATTAATTTTTTTCAAATGTTTAAATTTAGAAAAATATTAATATCCACGTAAGCATATTTAAAAAAAGAAATGCATATAAGCATGCATTAGTAACTTGTTGAATAGGTAAAAAACCTAGGTTATCACATTACTTGAAACTTGAGTGACTTAATTCAGATAAAAAAAGTTTGAGTAACTTAATTAGAACAGTTTAAAAACTTGGTTACTATTATATGAAATTACCCCTTATTTATTTTGTAAAATTGCTAGATTGTACATTATTTGTTTGTATCATAAATACATGAAATGCATATATGCATCCAGTACTTGGTGTATTTTTTTTGTTTCTTTGTAAATTGGAGTTGTAATCCGGTAGTGACTACTCACTGGTATCTTACTAGTGTGGTCTTTATTTAATAAAAGTATGATCTTGTCGTTAAAAAAAAAGTTTTGGCTTGGATTTACGTGTATATCACATGTATTTTGTAACATATATATGTACATGACTATGTTTTTGTCCCAAGGATACGTGCATACCCATGTTTTTCGTTCCATGGATATGTACATGTCATTAAAAATTTGGATTACCTATAATTTGTGAACTTGATTTCTTGGTTGAAACATGTTAGATAATAGAGTTTTAAATTTGCAAATACGCATTCATGTAACACCCAAAATTTTCATCAAAATTTAAACTTTAAAAATACGCGGAAGTAGGTCCCATATACACTCTTGATATCAACACATGTTAATTATAAACAAACGACAACGACATAGTTTGTTTCAAAAACAACCAACCGACAATTTACTTAACAAAACGACAAGTTTAGATACTCAAAAGATGATTCTTAATAAGTTCAAGGACTCCTCAAATAGGAGTTTGTAACGAACCAAAATCCGGGTTTCGTCTTCAAATAATTAAATATTTATATTTAATATTATGGTGGAAATAATATTTTATAAATAAGTTGAAACAAGTGGGTTTCAAGTTTGTAATGGGATTATGTTAGTTTTAACTAACTATAGAACGAAATGGGTGAAATGGAAGTTGAAGGACTAAATGTGTAAAATGGCCAAAAAACTGCCATTTGACTTGGTGAAGTCAAAATTGGCTTCATTTACACATTTTGAGTCGTTCATATCAAGAGAGAAAAAGGAGAAAAGTGTGTTGAAGCCATTTTCGTGCAATTGAAGCTTGATTAGTGAAGGTTTTGGCTCACACAACACCTTCCTAATATCAAGTAAGTGATTCTCTTCCTCTTGATTTCACCATGTATGTGTTCTTGGTAGGTTTTGGGTGAAATCCGAAATTATGTATGCATGTGATGAAATGGTGTTAGATTATTGATAATCTAGCTAAACTAAAGTTAAAGAATGATGATTAACATCCTAGAACCCTTTGATTTTGATTATGAGAAGTTAGGGTTCATATGGTGAAAATTGGGGGTGTTTGGGTCATAAGGCTTGAATGGTGAATTAATGAAGATTAAGTGTTTTTAAGATGTTAGACACTAGAACAAACACCAAATTAACTTAATAATAATTTTTGAAAGAAGAATTAGTGTTAAGATTAAGTCAATGAAACTCAAGTAGGTGAGTTTGTGGTGAAAGAGGGTGTTTGAATATGAGGATAACCCAAACGGGTCAATTTGGGTTGGAATTGGGAAATTGAGTTGTGAACTCAATTGTAATGAAATTTTGGTATATGTTAGATTACTAAACTAGGCGAATGTGTTTAGGTAATCAAATTGCAAAGCTTGAAAGCGGTGCGGGATCTTCTAACCCGAAAGGTAAGTGCTTTTGCACTTACTTAGTTTTGATGATAAATGAGTTTTATGCAATGTTGTATGTATAATGTGTAAAGTTGCATAATTTGTTATGTGGTATGAATGAGTATAAAATGGTATGTATAATTGAAGGAATGTAGTTATAGTATTTACACTATAATGGATATGTTGATATGGAGTTATGGTCTATGAACCATAATGGATAGAATGGATATGGAGTTATGGTCTAAGTACCATAATGGATAGATTAGTTATGGAGTTATGATCTCGTATCCTTTGGGATATGAAGTTTTGGCCTACGTGCCATAATGGAAATGGAAAAGTGATAATGAAATGATGAAAGTAACTTGTAGGTGATATACAAGTGTATGAAATCCTTAATTGGCCAAATGGGTGTTAACGGGTCAAATGGGTGAAAGGTGTGAAAACAAGTTGTAATCACTTGTTTGTTATGTTTAACACATTACAATGGTAATATGTTGACGGAATGCTAATGTATGGAACTATAATTGACCAAATAGAGGCAAACGGGTCAAATGGGTGAAAAGGATGAAAACAAGTTGTAAACACTTGTTGGTTGTGTTTATCTCATTACTAATGGTTATAAGTTTATGTGGTTATGCAGGGAAAGCTCCGAAATAGGTCAAGGTCAACGTCCAAGCTTGGAGGGTTCTCGTATGCATTTTTGGTATTTTGAGGATTTTCGTAAAATCCTTGTAAAGTGGTGTAATTTGGCACAAAAGTTATGTTTTGATGTAATCATATGTTGTCATGATGTTTTTGGTCAAAAATCTAAGTGTTGGTAAAGTTTTGATGTTAAGCAAAATGAAAAAGGTTGGAAAAATGGTTAAGTGTGAAAACTGCTGAAAACTGGAAACATTCTGAGAGAAAGGGTCCCTCGCGGGTCGCGAGAGTCCAGGAAGGATTCTCCGCGAGAAGGTAAAAAAAAATAAAAAAAATAAAAAAATAAAATTCTGGGTTAAGACTTTCGCGCGTTAAAGTTTTGTTTTTAAAAGTGGTGTGTTTCAGAGTTCTAACTCCAAATAACATTAAACACCCCGAAGGAAACCGAGAATTCAATCCATCACGAAGCTTGACCCGAAACTTCAACCGGAGCTTTACCTACAAGAAAACACCATAATACAACCATTAATAATAATATACAACCCTTAGGACAACCCCAAGCGAATACCCAATAAAAATGGCCAAAAAGCCAAACCAATGTACAACAGAGGTTTCTGAGCGTACTGTACTATTCGGGCGTACTGTATGCTAAAACCAGCATACAGTATGCCCAGTTCAGGTCATACATTCCAAAAATCCATTTTCAGCTTTTCTAACTCATTTAGTTCGATTCCGACCCGTTTTACTTCCCAAATACACCCCATTATATACAATACCACCTACGTATGCATCCTTAGGTTAGTTTATCACCTACCAACCCGACCAAACATCAATCCCAAATGTAAATACACAAAACATTAAAAGGATTTAAATCATCTATATTGCATGTATAAAACTCGCTATACATGTCTTATCCAAACCAAAGATAAATCCTAATACAAACACATAAATGTTTAAAGGATTTATAATGTAATCACACAATGAGAACAAGTCTCTAAACTCCCATGAGATTCATGATTTCACCATCACCCATGAAACTCATGTCCTCAAAACACCAATGAGGATCATGATTTCACATAGTATCCATGAAGAACATGTCCTCAAAACACCCTTAGGGACCATGTCACCACATATCACCCGTGGAGTCCTCTACCTCAAAACACCCATGAGGATCGTGACTCCACTTTAACACCCATGAGGGTCATGACTCCAAGATTTACACCCATGAGGTCGGGCCTCAAGAATCACCATTGTTTGCAAACAAACACACGCACATTGCAAAACATCAAAACACCCGAACACATAATCATACATCCTAATTATGTGTAAGAACCAAACATAGCACCAAACATCCAAACACATAATCATACTAATTATGTGTAAGCATCAAACATAAACGCCAAATACCCAAACACACAATTATACACCCTAATTATGTGTAAGAATCAATCATCAACACCAAACACACAATCATACATCCTAATTATGTGTAAGCATCAAACATAAACACCAAATACCCAAACACATAATTATACACCCTAATTATGTGTAAGCATCAAACATAAACACCAATTAGTACACACATAAGTGAACATACATGTGTATTAACAATCGCATATCAATTACTAAGTAAGTGCAAGAACACTTATCTTTTACTAAGAAGGATCCCACTTGATTTTCAAAGCTAGCTCCTTAACACCTTGATTACCTAGCAATCAACTTGCATTTAGTAATCTTATGATCTCAATACATACACCAATTTGAGATTCAAGACACACCTATGATCTAAAGATTAACACCCTAGCTTAATTTTGTTAACACAACCTTAACCAAACCTCCAACACCCAAAACAACCTTTCAACCCATTTTGACCCGTTTAGGAATCATCTAAGTTCACCCAACACCTTAATTTCATAAATCACCTATTATGAATGTATTTTCTACTTGGTCTAGTGTTCATGGACATTCCACAACACTTATACACCATTCAAACACCACCTAAAACTCCCTTAACCCAAATGACCCGTTAAGGATTCACTCAAGTTATACCAAAACTCCAAATTTACAAATCATCATAAAAATTGGGGCTTTACGGTTAATTATGTGTCTAATAACTCCCTAGACACTTACCCAACCTCAATTTAACATTCAAACATCTCCAAATCAAAAACCTCCAATTTGACCTCAAGAACCCTAATTTTGAATTCATCCAATTGGATGTTTAAATCATGTAATTCATAATTCTCCAACTTCATTAACACTAGATTAAAGTTTTTAGACAAGATTCAATCCAAATAATACCACCAATTTGACCCATTTAGGGTTTTTACCAAAACTCACTAAAAACTCCATTAATGGAGGTTTTAGAGGATGAAGAACACACTTACTTGCAATCTTGAAGAAGATGAATACTCTAATCCAATCTGATTTCAAATGCAACTCTTAAATTTCGATTTTTGGCTCTCCCCCTCTTCTCTATTGAAGATTTTCGCAACCACCACCATAAGACCAAATCAGCTTTTGCTGAATTACAATTTGGCCCCTAGACTTTCAGTTTTGCCCCTTTTTGCTAGAAAGTCAAGTTTGCTTAATTGCAGCTAACACCTCCACTTTTATTTTGGTTTATTTACACCCTTAAAATATGTTTTTCACATATTATTTATTAAACACGAAAAGTGGTTCGTTATAATTCACATGTGTATTCAACGAAATATGTTGCCTAAATGTTTTTCTTGGACGAACGTGAATGGTGTTAATAAATATGCTTTTCTTGTCTTTGGTCTTCAAATTAATCTTTCTATAAGTTTTTTATTTGGTGTTGGTGTTAATAATAATGATCTTCAATCCATGGCAGGTTCCCTCAATTGTAAAGCTAGTTCGTTTCCTTTTAAGCACCTTGGGTTGCAAGTAGGGGCAAACATGAATCTAGTGAAACATTGGAAACCGGTTCTTGACATTGTTCAGAACCGTCTTTCTATTTGGAAGGCTAAGCATTTGTCTTTCAGTGGTCGGGTAACTTTAATTAAATATGTTCTTAACTCTCTTCCCCTGTATTATTTTTCCTTGTACAGGGCCCCGTCAGTGTAATTAATAGCTTGGAGCGTATAAGGAGGGTGTTTTTTTGGGGAGGAAATCAAGACAAATCAAAAATCAACTGGGTATCCTAGAATAATGTTATGTCTCCGAAGGATTCTGGAGGGCTTGGCTTTGGTTCACTTAGAGACGCTAACCTTTCCATGCTTGCTAAATGGTGGTGGAGGTTTAAGGAAGAAAAACAGGGCCTTTGGAGAAACGTTATCCGGTCTATTCATCACAATTCAAGATCGTGGAGATCCATTCCCGCTAAAATGTCAATTTCGGGTCCTTGGAAGCAAATTACTTCGATTTCTTTGGATTTATTGGAGCTTAATATCAACCTTGACACGACTATAAAAGGTGTTCTCAAGAATGGTAAGTCGATTCACTTCTGGTTGGACTGTTGGGTAGATCCGGAACCACTTGCTTCGAGATTCCCATCTCTTTTCTCTCTTCAACCGGTTAAATCATGTTCAGTGGCGGATAGACTTTTTTTTGGCTTGTATTGGGCAACATTGGCGGTGGAATTGGATCTGTCCTCCTGGTTCTACTGCTGAATGTCGTGAGTTTCAGCAATTGTTGTTCCTTCTTCGGCATGTTTCCTTATCGGTTGGTGCTGATGCTTGGAACTGGTCCCTTGGCGAGGCAAATTTCTTCTTGGTTAAAGGTATAATAACTTTGATGCAGGAATTTTTATGCGTGCCATCCCAGCATAAGTTCTTCTGGAATAGTTTGATCCCGAAGAAGGTGAGTATCTTAGCGTGGTGGGCTGGTTTAGACAAGTTACAAACTTTATCTTCTTTAGCCGCCAAGCACATTGAGGTGAATTCCACCTTTTGTCTGGTGTGTGGGGACTAAATTGAAACAACAGACCATCTCTTAGTCTCTTGCAACCTTGCTCAATCTATTTGGTAGCTCGTATCTCAATGGTGTAATATCCCGTCTATCTTTGCCTTTACCACTAGAGATTTGTTAGAGTTGCACAAGTTTGCTCGGGTCTCTAAAAAGTTGGCAAAGGTGATCCACGCAGTTGTCTTGACGACACTTTGGTGTATATGGAAGGCTTGAAATGATCAAGTGTTCAATCAGAAACCTATCTCACTCGCTAATTTAGTTGATGACATAAAGATTTTGGGGTTTCTTTGAGTTAGTAGCAGATCCAAGGCAACATCCTTAACTTGGGACCAATGGAGATCGTTTTCTTTTTCATGTTATGATGTGTAACTGATTCTGGTTTTTGCTCTTGGTGGTTATAATGTCTTGGCCTGCTTTTGGCAATGTCATCATGTAACTGATTCTGGTTTTTGCTCTTGGTGGTTATAATGTCTTGGCCTGCTTTTTGGCAATGTCTGTATATATAATTTAACAAAAAGATTTTTTTGTCTTTTAGTTCCATATTCTTATCTTGGAGTTCTTACATTTATATTTAATTATATATAAATATACAAAAATCTAATACTTTTTAAATTCAAATTTACTAATAACGTATTTAACATTACTACGTATTAAAAAGAACCGTTGGCCATTTGGTATAATGGTAGCTCCAAAACTTCTCATAGTGGAGGTCTTGGGTTTAAATTCTGGCCACAACAAAAAAGGGGTATATGGCCAGGTCATGTGGTTTACCCAGTTGGAGGGTTCATCCTGGGGTGGGCTGCCTTGAATGTTCTATGTTTTGCCCCGGAGAAACCCAATTATCCTAGAATATTTAGAAGTTGCCGTTAAAAAAAACGTATTAAAAAGAAACCCGGGGGAATAGTGAACTTTCAATCTTTTCAAATTTGGTCACAAAAGTTTTTTTTCATACTTTTCTTGAAAGGAGTTAGAAAAATACTTTTAAGATATGCATTATTTTATATTTTAAATATTACATTTTTTTTAAGTATTTTAAAATTATAAATTAAACTTAAATGTAATAACTTTTTTCAAATGTTCCGGAATCTAAATTCATTTCATATACAACATTTGTTAGATCTAAAATATATAACCATGTTTACCGTTAAAGCATGGTTAATCATATCTATGTTTAGAAGTAAATTCTTTTTAAAATCAAGTGGTCACAACACTTTCTGCCTAAGTTTCGATACAAATTTAATTAAAAACCGAGCCTCCGTATTTTTAACATTCCAAATGTAACATTTTTTTTTTCCAAAACAACGTAGTATTTTTTTTTATTTTGAATATACTTTGCGAAAAACTTATTTCTATGTATGTTTCGGTCAATGTTTAGAACCGAGTCGTCGCAACGCGTCCCCCACCGTAACGTGCTGGTGGGTATTCAAAACTAGTTCAAAATGAAAAACCAATACTTTAGCAAACATGGTATTTCCTCCAAGTTTGCATGTATGAGTAATGTTTTTTGTTTTTAATTTTAAAAAATATTTAATATATATTTTATATTCATCTATAAGAGTAAAAGGATGCGGACTCTTATAGTCTTGTTTAATAAATAATCAACATCTTTTCCATAAATTTCTTCATTCTCTCTAACTAAAAGTTTCAATATTTTGATTAAAAAATTATAGTTGATTAAAGCTATTTTTACCTTTATGAAAAGTTTGATTAACCTACTTTTATTTAAATTTAAATTTATAATGAAGTTTAAAAATCATAAAAAAATCTTAACTTTTAGAATATTTTATTTAAGGATATTATGGGCAAAGTTGATTGTCATTTCTCCTTCTAATAAAATGTAATGTGATAAGCAATTTTAACCAATTATCATAAAAAAAATGTTATAAAATTCAATATATATATATTTTTAACTATTTCAAACTAGTTTTTTTATTTATTTTAGAATTGAACCTATATAACCTAAAAAAATGCGCCTCAGTAGTTGGTGGCATGACGTTTTTTTCAGAACCAATAGTATGTTAAAAATCGCGAGAAGCGTATTAACCCCTACACTATTTATTATATAAATTGACTAGAATGTATATAAAATTCACTATGTTTAAAATCTAATTTAGAAAAATATGTTATTGATAGTACTTTATCTAAATGTACATATCCTTATAAGTTGTGTGCACATGTATATGCAGATGTGCATATTTTTGTATCTTTTTCAAATAAATTTAGTAGTAAGGAGATAAAATCATACAAGTAGCAACCATTGTTTTTCTATTTTATAATTTTCATTGAGCGATGTGTACATGTTTTATGTGTTTATCGTGGTTATGTTATGAAAATAACACACCCCATATAAATAAATAAATGTTTCAAAAAGGCACATCCTGATGGTAAGTGATGTATTTCCCAACCAAATGACTATGAGTTCAAATCTTACAGAGTAGAGATGTAATAATTTTAGGAGTATAGAAGGTGTTAATTAGAAAGTTTGTGTTCGCTGATAAAATAAATAAATAAATAAACAAACAAAACACTTTTGCATAAGTTTTTGTGTACGGAGAGAAGTAGAATATCGACTTTGGGAAGGAAAGTAAATGGTCAACAAAGCAGACAGTGTTCAAATATTTGTATAACCGCAATCAACGGCACACCCAAGAAAAATTGAATATAAAGTGCTACAATGCGCATTACCTGATTCTTTTGACACTTTTAGTTAAAATTAAAATAATTATAAATTATTAACTTTTATTTAAAGTTTCCATCTGAACACCATCTTATTTTGAAAAGTCAGAAGCGCCCACACCTCCGCAATTGCCGGTTTACCACCGGCTCTGCTACGGCGACCGTTTGTCGGGTGTCCCTCCACATGGTCCTCACCAACCTAATGCTCTTCCCATTTCTAGTTTTCTATCTTTTATACGGATGTCATGTCTACAACTAGGAAGTGTGTTTTGAAAAAAACTTAAATTTTTATAAGATAAAACATAATAAGACAAACAACGGGGTAGTATTCAATGGTGTATCCCCATCTACAAGGAGAATCACGGAGGAAATAAAACATCTCTCATTCAGATGGATTTCCAATAGATCTAAGGTGATCAAGAAGAAGTGGAATGAATGGTACATCTGTTGTGTATAGATGATTATTAAGTCGGTTATTTTATAGTCTTTTGGTGGTTTCGGCTCTTCTGTTTGTTTTCCGTTGGTTCTTAGCTACTTGCTAAGTGCTGATGCTTGTGTTGAAATAAAAATTCTTTTGCCTTTCAAAAAAAAAAAAAAAAGACAAACAACGTTTTAAACGGAATTTTATCTACACTGGCGGATACAAAAACAGATCGGATCAAAATGAGTTGTGTCAAGTTAAATAACATAAAAAATCTTGTGTATTTTTTTTCTTAACAACACAATTTCTTACGCGCTCCTTCCTTAAGAATATATAAATGGTAATCGAAAGTGTTTATTGAATAAAAAAAGACTATATATGTGACATTCTTAAAGGATAGCCAAACAAACACTAAAATTCGACCTAGTTTAGTGATACCCTTTTGACTTCGGTTTAATGGTGAGTTTGGAATTACACCGGCTTAGAAAAGGTCGTGCTTTAATTTAAAGAAACTAAGATTAAATATATATATTTTTCTAAGTTAATAGTAACAATGCTTTACACATATTGGGAATTGTTATTATATTTCGCAAATTCAACGAATAGGGAGGACGACACCCTGACTGCACTATACATCGGCCTGCTCGCCTTCTCCCCTACCTCACACTTTCTTCTCCCCCACATGCCTATTCTCTGATTCTCTCTTTCCTCCCTCCCTCCTGTACCCTCCCCTCTCTCCTTCCCTTCTTACTGGCCGCCCTTCCTCTCCCAAGGGCACACCCATTCGCACAATCTTCTCTCCCTTCCTCTCTACTTCGTAACGACAACCTTTCCCCCTTCATATCAGACGGGCGGCTTCACAGGCCTTACTTAGAGAAAGTCTTAGATCAAACTATAGATCGGCGGTTTCACAGACCTTACATTAGAGAAAGTCTTAGATCAAACTTATTGTCTAGAAGAATATTTTTTTATCGTACGAGACCATCGATAAATTTAATATTAAAAGAATTAGAGATGGAGTATGAAAAGATAAATGTTTCAAGGAATATATTTATACTCTCATTATAATTAATGAATTTTCTATATTAATTATATATAAGGAGGACCATATGATGCATTTGTTATATTAATTATTTTAAAAAGATTAAAGTTTTAACTTACTAGTTGAATACATGTTTTTATAATTAAAAAACAATACATAAAGCTATTAAAAATTAAAATCATACACGTTAGGTACTTGCACAAGTGTTATAGAATTTTGAATTAAAAAAAAAACCCTAAATAACTCCATTGCCAATTGTCTCCAATACAACAACCATTTCCCCGAAGTTCAATGTGTTTAAGATCATCTTTTGAATATTTGAGCACTCACACACACTTTTAGGGAAGTGCATTAGAATAATAGGGTGATGTTCAAATGCTAACAAATATTTATGTGATAACCATGATAACCACTCTCAAACATAGTGTTACGTATATGTAACAATTATCATTATGTTAATGTTACATATATGTAAACACTATGTGTCACGTATATGTAACATTATTTGGTGCGTATACGTAAGACTCATCATTTCCGTATTTACGTTCAAAATATTTATTCAAGATACTTAAATACTATTTTAACAATTAAAAGAAAAAATAATTTTACAATTATGTGATTGTTTTATAGTGGTTAGCACGGTTATCAAATAAAAAGTTGGTTAGTATTTGAACCCTCCCCTAGAACAATATTGCTATTTTTATTTAAAAAAATCATTTTAAAAGCTATATTATAATTTTAAACGATATTAAAATATTATTAATTAAGGGTTAAAGCTTAAAAAGGCAAAAGAATAGTTTTCTATTTTTATAAGTATCATACATATATTGAATTTGAGTCTATGTACTACTATAAACACAGTATTTTTTTTTTATAATTTGGTGATATGTATTTCTGTTATGTACGATGCTACTAACCATTTTATTTAACAAAATTTATTCTATGAATTTAACCCTATTTCTCGTGGTATTGTAAACTATATATATCAGTTTTGACTAAGAGTTAGTTATGTGTAATCTGTAAGGTTTGTATTGATAAGAAAACATTTTCAATTGGAAAAAGTGAAGATAAATATTTAGAAAAAGGTTTTGAGTGACCAAATGTTCATATCTTCAAGAACTCTAAGTGTGTGTAGAATATATTTCGGGATTGATATGGACTTTTCCTTAAATGTTTACTTCTATATTAATTTATTTAGATTTAGATTTAGATTTAGATATATTTATATCGTTATTAGTGAAGTGTAGTGTTGT
This sequence comes from Smallanthus sonchifolius, assembly GCA_023525975.1. NCBI lineage: Eukaryota > Viridiplantae > Streptophyta > Magnoliopsida > Asterales > Asteraceae > Smallanthus > Smallanthus sonchifolius. The sequence continues at coordinate 5,723,556 of CM042026.1, read as the reverse complement.
TAAAATAGTTTGTGGCTCATAACTTGCTCACAAGCTAGTATAAATTAGTTCGTAAAAGCTCGAGCTGGTTTTGTTCGAGCTCGTTATCCAGTATAAATGTCCGAGCCAAGTTCGAGTTGAAAGTAGTTCACTCATATAAAAACTCCAGCTGTTTTCATCGCGACTAATATGACTCAAGTAACTCGCTCGTTGGGTTGTATAACTTAGACAATTTTTTTTGGTATATTGACAATTTGTATTAGAAACTTATATAATCTGATATTAGTGTTAATTAACATGTTATTTGATCATTTCATAGATAGAAATATACAAATCATAAAAGTTGAGAAAACTAAGACAACTTGGGACTTGGAGCTGGCTTGAGTTGGAGACAAGCCGTTAGAGCCTTTTAGGCAAAGAGTATAAGAGTAATCTTTCTGGCAAATAGCATACTTTACTTCTCAACATTTAGCCTAGTTGGCACAATATTCAGCCATTCTATATACAAAAGATGACAAATTCTCGCATTGATAAACAATTAAGATGTATACTCTCGGTGATTGGCTTTCGTCAGCAGTAACTCGCTTTTTACATTAGCAGGAACTCCTTCAACAGTAACTGGGCTACTTTCGGTGATTGGCTTTTATCAGCAATAACTCGCTTGTTATTGATCGCACAATTTACTACTAATAATCAGTTCCTACTAAAGATCATTTTCCATGCACCTTGTCATAAACCAAGCAGATCCGAAGAAACTTCCAAAGGCTTTAAACTATGGAAATCGAATTTTCGCTCACTAATGGGTGCTATCCATTGGACCTCGTCCCCCCTGGGGGGGGGGGGTGCTGCCCCTTGAACCATGCCAAGTGGGTGATGCCTCGTTAGTACTCCGTCATCTAAAGGGTTTTGCCCCCTTAGATCACCGGGTTCGTTGGTTTTGGAAATCATAATATGAACAAGCGTGCACTCCAGACCTCCTAACTTGTATTAATATTTGTTCATCTTTCACTTTTGTCTTAAGCATATCCAATTAATTAAGATGGCTCGATGACACTAGAGTCACTGACATTAATTCATCATGGTTGAGATATAATGGAGAAAAAATAAACCTCGTTGCGAATCCATGCCATAATAGGCAACTAAAACACGTCAATATGTGCGAGATGGGTTGTCGCTTAATAGCCTCTAGTGAAAAGCTTTTGAATTCGGTCGAACTAAGACTCTTTCTTCGTCCGATGAAAATTTGAAGGGTAACTGTTAACCATATATACTGGATTGAATATTTTAATTATGATTAGATAAAATATATTAGTTAGGATTTGTTATGTAAATACGATTTATTGTAATTATCATTATCATAGTTAAGAGTTAAGATTAAATTATGTTTCTTTTGTAATTATTTTTATTGTATCCTAATAAATAGTTGATTAATATAAATAATACTCTACGAGGTTTTCATGAGTTTTATTTTCTACATGACATCAGAGCCTTAGGGTACTTGCCTTATGTTTCTTTTCTCTCCCTTCATATCCCTCTTCGTCGCTTTTGCCCCCTGGACATGGTTGGTTGTCGGCCCTTTTCCCCATTATCCCCTTGTGTGATGCCTTTATTTCATTTCTTCTTCCTCTGGTCCTACCACATGGATGCATTGCACAAACACTCGGACATGGAACTCGGATCAAAGGGGGTGGTGTACCCCATTTACTCGGCTCTTCTCTCTCCTACTTGGCCATACCCGAGTAGGGTGCCCCCTTCACCCTAAGGGGTAGACAAGACTCGGGTGTTGTCCACCTCTAACTATGCACTCAAGTAAACCTTGCTAATCACATCTCAAGAAAATTTGAAATTTGAATGCCTATCACGATCATTTGGAATTTAAATATTCATGTTATGAAATCCTAATAGCAAGCTACTAAAGATTTACGAGTGGGAGCGAGTGATGAGAAAATTAAAAATAAAGAGAAATAAAATAACAAATTTATAACTTGATTCATGGTATGTTCGTATAGAAAAAACCTATAAGAAACTAAATCTTTTGTATATAATATGTAGAGACGTTTTTAATACGTAACCAATTTTTTAAGAGAATCAAATGAGCACTTGCACACAATACATGAAAAATAATTACAAATATTAAGAAAGAAAAAGAAAGACGGTTAAAAAAACCGTCTGACCACATTTAAAACAATAGATATAAGTGTCTACTGTGATTCTCTACTACAAATTATTTACTTATATAATTTGTTTTAAGGATGGAATTTTTATTTTTGGCTATTAAAATATTTTTGTAGGTGAGACACCCGAAAATACGGTGGTTAGAAAACCCTGATTTAGGTGCGTGGGAAGTGGGTCAGCTTCATTGTGGTTGGAGACACAAAATCCTACAAGATACTTGATATGGTTCTTTCGATCTACAAGTTTGGAGGGTATATTGCTTGATCCCTACCCTAGTAACCCTACCCTTATTATCTTCTTATTTTTCTTAAAAAATTTGAATCAACCCATCATATCGACATGTTTTTAAGATTGTGATATCTATGATACATTAGATGTTTATAAATTATTAGAAACATTTCTTTTTCATTAAATTTCCATGCTTTCACAAAATATCATTTTTATTCTATGTTTTGTCTTTTCAAAAATAATATCTCGTTCAATTCACTTGTTTATATTATTCTTTATTTCTCGTATATTATTAGTGATGGACCTATGATTTTTTTTATCAGGTCACTTTTGAAATTTGTGATGATCAAGATCCCTTCTTGTATATTGCATATCAAACACGAGTATTAGATAGTTGATAATATTAAAAAAAAATTCTACAAGGTCAGATGACCCAGGTATATGCACTTGGGTTCGCTCCTGAATATCATGCATCCATTGATCCATATTGATCTGATTACTTAAACATTTTTTAATTAACCTTATGCTTTTACAAAATATCATTTTTATATTAATATCTCATTTAGTTTGCATATTTATATTATTAGTAATATTTATTTGTCACATATCATTAGTGACGGACCCGTGATTTTTTGTTGGGCCACTTTCGCATATATTTGATGAATCGAGGTCATTCTTCGTATATTACATATAAAACATGAGTATCATATAGTATATATAACCTAAAATCATTCTACTGAATCACTAGACCTTGATACCTAACACTTGAGTACCATGCTGTTGGAAATCAGGCCCAAGAACACGACACAAATTTGATCTCAACAAAGATCGACTCTTTTTGTTTATTATAATTCTTGACACCTTTACAATGATCTCTAACTCAACTATTTATACTAAAATAAACTTTGTTAACCAAGTAATCTAATCCTACTCAAATACTTAAAGATAATACCAAATAATAAATAAATAATAAAATAAACAAGTATTAGACTCCTAGTAGGACTAAAAACTTGCAACCCAATCCAGTAAACTTGAGACTTGCACCCCGTAAACTATTAGACTATGACAAGATTAGCCCAATAATCACCCCCTAATCTTGTCATACGCTTCTCTTGAACCCGTTCACCGTCTTGAACCTTCCTGGACCACCGACCCTTCCCTAGGCCTCGTCCTAGATCGTCCTCACATGAACTTCCACAACCACAATGTTCACACACATGTTTTTTCTCCTATGCATATACCATTGTTATTTCCACTTCTTCACAGCTTCAATCCCACTTGACCACTATCGATCTCCCTCTTCCTGGTCACCAGAACAACCCCGTTCTTGACTACCGATCGAAGAAAAAAACAAGCTCGCTACCCTGCTTCTTCTTCCGTTTTTCTTCTTTACCTGCTAGGCAAGACTAAATTCAAAGTCTCCTGCTTTAACGAATCTTTTTCAGTCCGCCTACCCGCAAATCTGATCGGATATCTTCTGCCAAAAAAACAACCTATCCCGGTTACTCCGTTTTTATTCTTGGCTAGACAGATCGGGTCGATTGATCTAGTATTGAAGCTGTCTTATCACAGCTAGATCAAATCACCATCAACGAACACCGGAATCGCCCCTTCTCGGTGTTTTTTTCCCATCCCCGCAATTACAGTAAAAACTTGTTGGAAATCAAGCCCAAGAAAACGAACAGGGAATTTTATTAAACCAAAAAAACCACACTTTACAATGATCTCTAACCCATCTATTTATACTAAAACCCTACACTAATCCTAACACGACTCAAACTCAATTAAATAATCAAATAAATAAAAACTCACTCCTAGTCTAATACGAACTCAACCAAACAATTAATATATTAATAAAATAACCAACCATTAGACTTTTACTAGGACTAACAAACTTGCGACCCAATCCGGTAAACTTGCGATTTCCTCCTTTCACCTCGTAGACTATTAGACTATGACAAGATTAGCCCAATAATCACCCCCTAATCTTGTCATGCACTTCTCTTGGACCCGTTCACCGTCTTGACCCTTCCTGGACCACCGACTCTTCCTTTGGCCTCATCCTAGATCATCCCAACATGAACTTTCACAACCACAATGTTCACACTCATGCTTTTTCTCCTTTACATATGATATGATGTAAATTATACATGTTTTGCACGCATAATTATCCCTGAAATCATCACAATTAGAGATAATATGATAATAATTGATGCCTAATCCACTCATTTGTGTTCCGATAGAATAATTGACCTGGATTTACAAAAACATAAAGAAAACACTCAAAATCAGGGTAAAATCAGCATTCGGGGGCCAATTGAACGAAACTGGACGCAGGAAGTCAGACCAGAAGATCAAAAAGTCAACAGGGACGGGACAAGGGCAATGCATGGTCGTGCATTGCCTTGCACGGTCGTGCAAATCCAATTCTGGGTCCCTGTACTCCCCTATACTGCCAGATTCCGCACGTGAAAGAAATTGGTACTTTGCACGAACGTGCAATCCAATGCACGCCCCATGCAATCCAATGCACGGCCGTGCATTTCCAAAATCTTAGCCTATAAATAGCAAGATCATTCTAGTATTTTAGGTGTCCATTACCAAGAGGTGTGAAGGCCTTAGAGCTCTGCTAAGAGCCGGAACTCTCTCGGTTTTGGTCCGTTTTAGCTTTTCTTTGTTTATTTTCTATTTCTAAGTCTTGTAACACGAAACGATTCTTCTTGTTCGAGCAAGCAAGAGACAACCTATACCCACTCTCCCTTGGTGTTGGAACACTTCCACATATTATCTAAGGGTTAGTAGAGTCACTTGTATGGTCATCCATGGCTAGTTCTCTTGTGTTGCTCGAGTTGGTTGAACTTTAATTAATTAATGAAGTATTTTTAGTATGTTATGTTTTTAAAGTCTTTACTATGAGTTATCTTAAAAAGACAAGAATAAATGATCTTTAAGCCAATCTAATAATCTTAAATCTTGTGAGTTACTTAAGCAAGACTTCTTGTTTGGAAGCGTATTCGATGTTTGTACGGTCTATATACAAATCTTGGTGCTAGCATGGCCAGTTAGTATAGATTTAATATTATGGGTTGATTGGAGGTTTGGGTATTCAGCAGACCGTTTGAGCCCTAATCAGACCGGGCGATTTGTGTCGGTAATTCTTTACTTCTCTCGTATCGGCTTGCAGAGGACTTATAGCGGGAGCCATGGGGTTTGGTCTTGAGAATGAAAGTCTTATTTATTTAAAATAATATTATAAGTAAAGACAACTATTTAAGAACATAATTTGCTAGGTCCGAGCGTTCATAAAGTAGCTCTGGAGGGAGTTGCGCATTCCGGCTTTCCAAAGGAAGTTACAAGACAAGACGTACGTCAGTCACAGGGATAATATTAGTCCGAATCATGAATTGTGAGATACCGACGGACTTGAGACCCCGTTTAGGGTCCGTTATATTCATTAAGGAACAGTTGGCCGACCGTATCCACTGTTCCGGTACGAAATACTAACTCCCCTATCGAAAGGGTTAGTATTAGTAGCTATGACCAACCTTACTTTAAATATATCATTAATTAACAAGGGATAACAATTAGAGTAACGTCTTAAACGAGATAACTTTTCTAATTACATTTCTTATCTGTTTATTTTCCTTGTAAAACAAAACCCATTTTCCAACTTATTATCCTAGTCAGACAACAGCAAGGGTTGAGTACGGGATCCGTGTCCCTGGTTCGATACTTGGTTCTTACCCATACTTTACTACGCTGCGATAGGTACACTTGCCTATTGTGTGTGTATTTAGTTGAAGTAATTATAATTTTAATTTATAAATTTAAAACCTGATTTTGTGTAGCTTCAAATAGAATATATTTATTACTAAAACTACTCCATCAAGTTTTTGGTGTCGTTGCCAAGGATATATATATATATATATATATTTATATTTTTATCTACATATAAAACACACATCATCATATACCATTGTTATATTCTCTTCTTCACGGCTTCAAACCCACTTGACCACTATCGATGTCCCTCTTCCCGGTCACCAGAACAACCCCGTTCTTGACCACCGATTGAAGAAAAAAAAACAAGCCTGCTACCCTGCTGCTTCTACCGTTTTTCTTCTTTATCTGCTAGGCAAGACTAGATTCAAAGTCTCGTACTTTGACGAATCTTTTCTCGTCCGCCTACCCGCAAATCTGATCGGATATCTTTTGCCAAAAAAAAACCTACCCCGGTTACTCTGTTTTTATCATTGGCGGGAAGGACCGGGTCGATTGATCAAGTATTGAAGCTGTCTTATCATAACTAGATCAGATCACCAACCACGAACACTGAAATCGCCCATTCTCGGTCTTTTCTCCCCAGCCCCGCAGTTACCGGGCTGCTCCCTTTCCTAAAAAACGACTCTCAAAACGGCCTTCTCTTTCGCCAAACTCTGATACCAATTGTTGGAAATCAGACCCAAGAAAACGAACAGAGAATTTTATTAAACAAAAAAAACCACACTTTAAAATGATCACTAACCCATCTATTTATACTAAAACCCTACACTAATCCTAACATGACTCAAACTCAATTAAATAATCAAATAAATAAAAACTCACTCCTAGTCTAATACGAACTCAACCAAACAATTAATAAAATAAACAACCATTAGACTTTTACTAAGACTAACAAACTTGCAACCTAATCTGGTAAACTTGTGACTTCCTCCTTTCACCACGTAGACTATTAGACTATGACAAGATTAGCCCAATAATATACCAAAACGGCCTTCTCTTTCACCAAGCTCTGATACCAATTATTGGAAATCAGGCCCAAGAACACGAAACATAATTTGATCTCAACCAAGATCGACTCTTTTTGTTTATTATAATTCTTGACACCTTTACAATGATCCCTAACCCATCTATTTATAATAAAATAAAGTTTGTTAACCAAGTAATCTAATTCTACTCAAATACTTAAAGATAATATCAAATAATAAATAAATAATAAAATAAACAAGTATTAGACTCCTAGTAGCACTAAAAACTTGCAACCCAATCCACTAAACTTGAGACTTGCTCATTACATCCCGTAGATTATTAGATTATGACAAGATTAACCCAATATATGCATCCATTGATCCATACCTATCTCTTTACCTAAGCATAAACTACTTAAAATTTTTACAAACAACCATTATTTAATTAAATTTCACTGGTTTCGAAAGGTAGGTATGATCCCTCCTTAGAAAGTGACAAGGTTACAAATAATATTTGTCGAATAATACGAATATTTATTAAAAGATTCCCTCTTCTTATTACTACTAAAGGAAATATTTTTGGTTTTTCACAATTTATACGTTAATCATATCTTATATTTATTTGAAAATAGCAAGAACTGTTATAAAATGTCGTTTCCTTCATGCCTCTAGCAAGTTGTCAAGAATGTTTTTTTCTTCTTCAATAAAGTGTCCTTCAAGAAAAACAAGATGCTTCTATATTACAAATTTACAAGAAACCAATAGAATATCCATGCAAACTATGTCTTTGGTGTCATATCACATATTTGGTCGTTAATAAACACTATGCCATGTGCCAAAGCTTTCAAAACGAGAGTGACACATCCTAAATTTATTATACACTATTGTTGTATATGGACATATGTATACATACACATACATACATATGTTGAGGTTGAGTTGAACACGCGTGGATCGTTATTGATGGGAAGAAATCGGCATTATATAATATAACAAAATGCCAACGGTTTATGAGGAATATGAATAGTAACGAATGGGCCAATTAGGGATTGTCAGGCAGCCTTTGATTCTTTTTTTTCTTTTGTTTTATTTTCCTACTTTTTGTTTGTGTATATATATTTCAACTGCTGACGTCATGCTGACATCTAGTTTTCTTTAAAAAAAAATTAATCTGTTTTTTTCATTTTTGTGCTTTTTTTATTATTGATTTTTTTCCGTTCTTTAAAAAAATTTACTTATCTTATACGGTTTTAATGTCCTTTTTCGTAAATTTTAGCGTACATTTTTAAAATGAGGGCGTGCTTTTTTTTTAATCTATTTACGTTTTAAAGTTTGTTAAAAGTCAGCCCGCCACTACCGCAGAACGCGGGTGAAATCTGACTAATTACATTATATATATTTGCTACATGTTTTATAGTCTAAAATATATATTTTAAAATCCGTAGATTTTTTCAGAACAAATTATAATCCGTACATACATATGTAATACGTGTGTACATATATTTGATACGTAATTTTTTTGCTAATCTAGATGCCTAAACTTGTTTTACAAAAAATATCGTACCGACACTTAAATATAATGTACAAATACAAATATTTGATACTCCTGCTTGTTAATAACATAATAACCCGATGATCATGAAGACGGCAAATTTGAAAGTATTATAATTTTAATAATAATTGAAGGATTGAAAAATAAGCAATTTTGTTTTATTGCATGTGCAACTATATGAAAATTGGGTATGTTTTTTTTTAATGGGTGCCGCAAATCAAGGCTCTCCATTCTCCGTTTCCGGGCAATCACGGTGGTCCATGCCATGTGCACTTTCTCCTCGCCGGCTTCTAAACAAACCCACCTCCTTTTGTCTTTTTCTCCATTTTCATTTCTATATAATACACACAATAAGATCATGTGGTATACCCAAGTGAGTGAGGCTCAAGTGAGAGGAAAAGTGGTTGCCACGTGACGTCACGTCATTTTAATGAATTCTCACATCACACTCACTTGGCAAGGAAAATACCCAAGTGAGTGAGTGAGGTGTGAGCATTAAATGCATTTTAATAATAAAATAGGAAATTTACCCGCGGCGCGTTGCGGAGGTGTTGACATGCACACTTAGTCGAATTTATACTGTCGAATAAAGACGTATTATATTTGACCCTACTAGTTTACGAACAAAATTTATGTTGAAACGTAGAGAAAATGAAAATGTAAACCGAATCGTTTCCGGTCAAAATTTACGTCAAAACGAAGACCATTTGGAAATGTCCGTAAAAATTAGCACGAAAACGTTGTATACCTGACCCACCTCGTTTTCGAAAAAAAGTTACGTCTAAACGTAGATACGAGGCGGGAAGCGGATCTTATACGGCTAAGGCGGTTTATATTAACATGGTTAAGCACAAAAAAAATGTTTTTGGCATTGACATTAATATACCTAATGACATAAAAGAAACGTACGAATTTTAGACGGATCTTTTTTAGATACTGAAGCACACTAACGTACCTAATTATGAACCATATGTAGAAAAAAGTATATTAAAAAATTTTACTAATGAAAAGAAATTTAAAAGGAAAAGAAAGAAAAAAAAAACTAAAAAAATAAAAGTATGAAGATGCTAGAAGAATACGGGTTGCAGTTATACATGGGTTAGCAACAATGGCATCAACTTACAAGGCCTATTTGGAAGGAAAAAAATAAAACATAAAACTATTATAATATATATAAATACCTATAATGGGATCCTCCGAGACGTCGACAAACGCCCTAGCCAAGTATAGCTGTTCCTCCACATCCCACTTCTTTGTAACCCGTGAGGATGATTTTGAAGCAGTGGTTTTCTTTTTACCTTTACCTTTACCTTTACGCACGGGTTGCTCTTCCTCGTCGTCTTCTTCTTCATCCTCCGGAACGCGTTGCCTTTCCGGAACAAACTCCGGATCTTGTGAGTATCCGACCGGCATATTGGGCATAATAGGCATGTTTGGGACATACCCCGGTGAACCGAACGAGTTTTGGTTAAAAGGTGGTAATTGGGTTAACACGTTTGGGTTTAACGGAGACCGTATGTTGAACGCATTTTGTTGAGACGCATAATGAAGCCAAAAATTGGGATAGTTAGGATTCATGACGTGGATATTTTTATAGAGACAAGATGTTTTTTTATAAAATTGATAGTGAAAAGAGGAGAGTTTTTTAGTGTGTTTTATAAAATGTTGTTTAATGGTTATTTATAAGGGGTAAAAAGTTTTTTTTTAAGTTACCGTTTTTAACGGTCAAATATTAAATGTTCTAGCCGTTCAACGGCTATCTTCACCTCTTCACACCCGTGAATTTCTTCACGTGGAAGTCTCACCCCCCCTTCACGCCATCAAAGGGGCAGTGTTCAAAAGTCTCTCATGGCGTGAGTGAGGCTCATAACACTCCTTCACGTGTGTGTATACCACTTGATCTAATCATGCGTTCATGTAATAAAATCCTTTCAAACAACAACATAATAACCGTCTAAAATCGAAAGTGGAGCATAGAAAAAATAAAGGTGTTAAATATCAACATATTCAAATACTAACAATTATCAAAGTTGAAAAAGAGGTGTTGCATGAGACAACTTCTCAATGCACACGTAACCTTTTCTCTCTGACTCTCTCTTTCTATTAAAAAAGATTTATTTTCCTTTTAGCCAATAACACCTTCACATGTGTTATGATTATAGATTTTTTTTTTGTTTTTCGTTTATAGCTTTTAGCAATTGTTTTATAAAATTCTAAATATATATTTGAGACGTGCTTATTTTTATCTACGTTTCGATGTAAGTTTTGTTTAAAACGGAATTGCGTGTGATAGTGTACAAGTTGTCTAAACACTTACGTAGAATCGTTATAATTTTTTTAACTCTTTACTCTTTTAAACGGTTTTGCTTTCGTTTTGTAATTTTTTTTAATAGCTTTGTTACGGTTTCAGTTTTTCTTTTGTATAAAGTTTTTGGAATGTTACTAACTATTTTGCTGCAAAGCATGGGTTTGCGTAAATGTTTTTTTTATATATGTTTATTTATTAAGTACGCGATAACTTTCTTAATGGTTTCGTTTTTTCTAAATAATGTCTTTAATATTATCAACCATCTATTCAATGTTTTGTTTTTTTTAATGTATTTCGTGTTTTAGCGTGTCGCTACGTGCGAGTTAACGTGTAACAACGCACGTGGCTCTTCGAAAACTTTGATTTGTTTTACGGTTTAGCTTCTTATTTTTTTGAATCCGTTTTGAGTCCTTTTTTTCAGCTTTTTCTAAGATTTTGATTTATTTAACGTATTAGCTTCTTTTTTTTTTATAAAGTTCAATGCCGTTTAACGTCTGTTGTTTGACGTGTCACGGTGCGCGGCGGTCGCAGCGCGCCGGGTTAATTACTAGTTGTAATTAAAAATGAATATATAATATGAAGTAAAACTTAAATACACATAATAATTGTACAAATTAATTTGGCTGACACATTAAAAAAAATTTGAATGGCAAACTCACATACTCTAAATCTACTCTTAAATATACAACATTTGACTATAATGGGACTAGAACTCATAACCTCTTGTGAAGGGACGTCATGTAACACATCTGTATATCATTGGGACAAATACCCTTTGGTAGCCCACACATTTAAATGCAAAGCTAAAGTTTGAAGTCATTCATCATTTTTTTCTTTAAACACGGATAAATTTCACATATGTTAATATTTACAGTTCTTATTTATATTTAAGTTTTTATTAAAACCCGTCTCTTTTTGTGTGTCGAGGAATTATTATAAAAGTTAATTTTTAGAATTGATAGGAAGAAGATCCAGCCCTTCATTGTACCAAATGAAGGTTGGATAATAATTTGGTGACACGATTACATACATGTGATATGGACCCTTGGATGGGGATTTTAAAATTAATTTAACATGGCATTGCTTTCATTGTCATTGTAGACTAGAGTATACCTTATTCTAGTGGGTTCCGGCCCATTTTTATCAGACCATTAGGCTGGCCTACATTCCTTATGTAAAAGGGAAGTTAACCCTTTGGATCGGTTTGATATGAGGTAATAAAATGGACAAGTGAATGGAATGCATGAGGGAAAGGAATGAATCGTTACAATTCCATTGTCATGTTTAGTTATCGTATGAGAATGAAATGAATCATTACTTAGTGTTGTTTGTTAGGAGGGAAAAGACGAAGGAATGGAATACAATTCATGAAAAGATAAATAAATACCATAGGATAATGGGTCGGGTAATGGGTCAGGGCATGGGATGGGTTATGGTTCGGGTCATGGGTCAGGGCATGGGACGTGTCATGGGTCGGGTCATGGGTCGAGTCATGTCGGGTCATGGGTCGAGTCATGTCGGGTCGTGGGTCGAGTCATGTCGGGTCGTGGGTCGAGTCATGTCGGGTCGTGGGACGAGTCATGTCGGGTCGTGGGACGTGTCATGGGACGAGACATGAATCGAGTCATGAAACAGAGCATGGGAGGGGCCATGGGTCGGGTCATGGGTCGGGACATGGGACGGGTCATGGGACGGGTCATGGGTTGGGTCATGGTTCGGGTCATGGTTCGGGTCATGTTGGGTGGTTCAAACTCGAATGGCTAGTAATCTCCTTTCACATGTTCAGCATTAAATACCATAGGATAATGGGTCGGGTAATGGGTCACGGCATGGGATGGGTTATGGTTCGGGTCATGGGTCAGGGCATGGGACGTGTCATGGGTCGGGTCATGGGTCGAGTCATGTCGGGTCATGGTTCGAGTCATGTCGGGTCGTGGGACGAGTCATGTCGGGTCGTGGGACGTGTCATGGGACGAGACATGAATCGAGTCATGAAACAGAGCATGGGAGGGGCCATGGGTCGGGTCATGGGTCTGGTCATGGGTCGGGACATGGGACGGGTCATGGGTTGGGTCATGGTTCGGGTCATGGGTCGAATCATGTTGGGTGGTTCAAACTCGAATGGCTAGTAATCTCCTTTCACATGTTCAGCATTGTGCTGGCTAACCTCCGTCTCAGTATCGGTAGTGTGGACACTCCCCTCAATCTCTTAGTTTGTACTAGCTCCACCGCGGCGGCCAGTCCGCCCACCACGTCTCCCTCTTTCACCTCTTCTCGCTCCTCCACGTCTCGCCATTTCCAACTAAAAGATATAGAACAAAGAGATTTAACTTCATCATGCTAGGGAATATGTAGAACGCAATAAGTAAGGTAAGATGTTAATATACAATGACCATCTGCAATTAACTATTACATCACCTCTTGTTTTCTAATTATTCACTTTCATGATTCCACTAAAGCCTCTATTCTTATCTTAACACTCTAAACATGAAAAGAATCTTTACTTACTATATACTTCTGATGCTTTGGCTTGAGTTACCCGTTACTGGCATCCACTACTTGGTCCCATTCTCAGTTTAAGTCTGAACATCGGGGACGTCCAAATCTCTCAAACTATGGCTCTGATACCAACCTGTAAGGCCTCAAACCCGGGAGGCCTCACATATTAGATTTATTCATCAACACATAGCTCATAAACATAAGACATTCATTACGTAGCAGCGGAAACGATTTAATCATTAACATTCGCAACGGAAATGCATAACATGTCTAAACATAAATTGTCTGATACGAAAGGAAACTTGCCCTAAACAACTGAAACATAAACATAAACGGGATGCCAGATGCTGTTCTTCGGGTAACTCTTCTCGCCAAGCCAAGCATCCACATCCATCCAAGGCCACCTACACTTAACTGATATGCATACTAAAAATCAGCAACGCTGAGTGAGTTCTAACGTTTACTTTAAATCAATTATATAAAAGATTTACTAATACATACTACTACCCTTTAGGCAAAACTTTACATACTTACTTTTCAAATAAGTTTAAAACATATAATGAACCGTCAAATCATTTACACTGTACTGCCCTCATGGCTCTCGGCCATGAACCAATAAGTACCTGTTCAATGCCCCCCATGGCCAACGGCCATGAACCGACAAGTATCTGGTCAATGCCCCCATGGCCAACGGCCATGAACCGACACTACCGCTTAACCGTCAATTCACTTGTCACATACTGTACCGCCCCCATGGCTCACGTCCATGAACCGACGAGTACCTGGTTAATGCCCCCATGGCTCACGTCCATGAACGACAATACTGCTTAACGCTAAGGGGAGGTTGCGTGGACCTCCCGAGCAACCGTCACTCATCCCAATTGTACAACCGTTAGCGAACCCCAAAGGTTCTTACTAATGGTTATAACCCATATCTGACATCTTGTACAAGTAACATTTGTCCCAATGACTTTTACAAACTGGTACACATTCCCGCAGGGAAATCTCTTTACTTTCTTTACATAACTTTCCTTTACTTGATCAAAACTTAATATATGTTATGCCTTTGTTTATATATATAAGAAATATAGTAAACGCTTGCCATAAAATACATTTACTTTACTAAACGTAGCTTATCACATATACCATGATTTTGTTTATGTATATGAAAATATAGTAAACGTTTGCCATGAAATATAGTTATACTTTACTCAAAATGTACTTTCGCCTCTTTTAAACTTTACACTAAAACATAGCTTTCACTTTGCTTATTAATATATAAAATATAATAAAACACTTTATACTAAGTATGCACACCACCCCTAAAGACTTATTCGTCCGAAAACCATTTCGTCTGAAAACTAAATCGCCCGAAATGTCTTTCATCCGAAGACTTATTCGTCCGAAAACAATTCCGTCCGAAAACGAGTTCGTCCGAAATATTTTGTCCGAAATCTTTTGTCTGAAATCTTTCTTCGTTCAAAGTATTTTTCGGACGCTTCGAAGTTTTCGGACCATTCAACGACTTTTCGAACGACTCATCTGTTCTTGGCTAGATTCTTCGTTTTTGATCCAAAATCCTAACTTTTTACGTCCAAACTGTTCTAATCTTAACCATGAAGCTAAATCTATAATTTTTATTCAAAAATACACGTAAAAATCTAATCTTTTTGAAGAAAACTTGTTGAAATCCTAAAAACTCACTTTGCACAATAACTCAGATTCTGGACTTGATTTGTACCTCAAATCGACTCGTTTCTTCAGCTAATCTTTGTGTCAACACTGGAGAAGAAGGTTGGATCGATCTTGGAGCAAAACCGACTCACTTTCTCTCTAGAATATTTCTCTCTCTAGAAACTAAAATAGTGATGAAATGAAGGTTTGAGGTTGGTCTTGAGGCTTATAAGGGGCCCAACCCTTGCCCTTTTTGGCCCATACACCCAAGCCCAATCCCGCACCTCACATCGTTGGTAAGTTTTAAATTTTTGCTAAGTATTCCGTGTTTTAAAACTCGAGATGTTACAAGAAAACACATACTCGTTCTTGTTTTCTTTTAAAATATCTGATTGAAAATTTTGATGTTACCACCAAATAACTTTAATCTAATTGGGTTAAATACACGATTTAACTTTTAAGAGAGATGTCTAGACTATTCCAAACTCTAAAACCTAAAACAAGTATTACCATCATTTTAAATCATCACAAATAAATTGACTTCTTATAATAAAAAAAATAACCAACAGTAATCATTAAACCACTTTTATTTCGGCTTATTAATAGTTTCTGTTTAATCAACAGTAATCATTTGTTTATTTATTTATTATTATTATTATTATTATTATTATTATTTATTTTCCTACATTTTTGTGATGAAGGCATGGACCAGCCTGTGAGCGTGACCAACCTACATCATGTGGGTCAATAATATATCCATCATCATCATTATTTTTCTTGTCTACTAATTTTTAAAACTTGCATTTAAAGTTTTAAAAGATATTCTTAATAACATTAAGCTTATAGATAATAAGAAGATTTAAATTCATAAGTTTTGAAATATCGTAATATATTTTGAGAAATTCTAATGGGACACAGAAATTTTCTATTTGAATACGTCGTTAAGGCTATACGCCTCATATAGGCCAATACGGAGCATAGAGCCCCTAACCTTAAAAAACAGACATGAAGGTGTAATGATTTCAATAATAAAAATGTCACCACCTTGATGCTTTGTGGGATCCCGGATCCAATTATACTTTTAATTTTAAATTATATTTTTCAAATCTGATATGCAAAATAACAAATACAAAAGTGTTTCAACGGCAAAGTTGAGGGCATGCAAGGTTGCTCTTTTATTAGAGTGTATATTAGATGAAGAAGTTAAAGCTTTAAAATATTAAATCTATGTATTCTCCATTGAGAAATTCAGTTGGCACCAAGTATTCAAATTAAGCCAATTAGTGTGGGTTTTGTTCACGAAATTTTGTTAAAAGAATTGGAATTTAAAGGTATTGAATTTGAAATTTGAATTGTCAAAATTGTTTGAAATTTAAATAAATTGGAATATATCAAAGAAATTTGAACTTGTTTGCATGACAAAACAATCATAGAGGAATTGGTACCTATCACCATAGCCACCACTACCGGTTGTCAACGCCGTCACCACCACCCCTGGCTCGTCGGTCACTGTCGTGTTCTTCGCCGCCACAGCCACATACCGTTCCTCACCGGTGGCGGGGTTGGTGCAACGACGACAGTGACAATAGTGGCGGCGACGGCGGCCCATGCGGGGGTTGTGGTCTTGGTGGTAGCGGTAACAACGACGACAATCGTGGTGGTGTGGTTGGTGGCAGGGCGGGTGTTGCAGCTACGGCCGTGTCGGGTGGTGGCGAGGGTAGTGATGTCGACAAATTTGTTCGCTTAAAGTTTTATGTTTAAAATTTAGTATTAAACCTAAAAATGTCTGTTTTACAGAATTCATCGACCTATGATCCTCATTCTTTTTATTTTTATCTTTATCTTTTCTTATTTTTTTAACTTAAAAATAATTATTATTTCTATTTCTAATTCTAATTCATATTCTAAGTTATAAAAAATAATTTTCAAAGTAATCATATTTTCTCATTGTAATTACAAAATAAGCGCAACCTAAACAATTAATCTTGTATGGATTAGTGAAGGATATGATTTATAAATCCATGATTTTGATTCAAAGGTATTAAATTTGTATGTTAACACATCTAAATCATAAAATTGAATTTAATATTTAAAATCCCACCATTTAAGGCTTTTTTTTATTTTTTATTTTGAACGGCAACACCTAGATATTATAGGATACAACACCTGTAATATCCAGGGCAGCCCACGACATGAGGAACCCCCTAACTGGGTAGACCCCCTGACCTACCCACATACCTCTTTTTTGCCATGACAAGTATTCGAACCCAAGACCTCCTCTATGAGAAGTCGTGGGGCTACCATTGCACCAAATCATATAACTACGTTTGCTTACGCAAGTAACGATTCGTTATAGTAGTTAATGGTCCACAACGTCCCTATTCAATTTGTCCATTTCAATAAATCTATTTATTCTTTTGAAAAATTAAAAAAATCATATTTACTTTATAATTTGTAAGATCTCAATGGGTTTATTTGCTTGTCACCATTCATAAGCCGGATAATTTTGTATAGTAATAATAAGTTTTTTTTTATTTTAATAAATTTAGAATTGTCTAGAATGATAATTTGTAAATAATAATAAACTAGTATTTTTACCACGCGATTCGCGGGGGAGCGCGGCTGTGTTTTTATCCGTATTTCGTGTCAGGAGTTTGGTCGTTATCGCTTCGATGCGTTGAAAAAAAGAAAACTTAACACTGATATCGGATAAGATTATCCCAAAACACCGTCAACAATGTTTTCCTCTCATAAACGTACATATTTGTTTTAAAAAAGGTTTATACCGGAACCTTCACAAAAAAAAAAAAAAACCAGATATGCATTACATTTTTTTAAGTTAACGAATGAAAGTTATTATAGAAGAACGAAATTATTACAAAATGAAACGGATTAAAAGCGTATATTATATATAGTACAAGCTCTTAAAGCAAAAAAATGGTCACTCAAAGACTGGTACGTGAACAACTAAGTGCAATTTACTGTTAACTATTTTTGAAAATGTGTAGGTTATAGAATTGTACCCGCGCTTCACGGCTTGAGCGTGTTTGTTCTTTCGGCGTTTTAGAGGCAGGAGGTTGGTCGTTATCGGTGCCGCTCGTATAATATCATAAAAACGAAAACCGATATCTGTTACGATAATATCAAAAGACCGGCGACAAATTTTTTCGCTCATAGACGGTTGAGTTTGTAACGGCTACGTAACGCTTACGTCACTCGCCATATCATAGGATAAAAAAAATAAACTCGCTTTTGAATATAAATATGTTTAAAAAAAATTAAACCGAAACATAAAAAAACTAAAATTAGACGCGCTCTCCGTTTTTATAAAAAAAGGTAACGAACGCAAGCTATTATAAGCAAACGATATTAATAAGAAAATCATACAGGTTAAAAACGTAAATTATATATAGTAGAAGGGTGAAAGTGAAAATTGAAAAAAAAAGTTGAAAACGAAAATTGAAAAAAAAAAACAATACACATCTATACTAATAAATAAAGGTTTAAGGTGTACACTTGTCATTTTCTCATGCCTCCTCACATTCATTTTCCCGCTTCTCTCTCCTGATAAATGCGCATCTATCTTATTAAATAATAATGATATTATAAATATATTATTAAAGAAGAATACTAATTATATTAAATAAGAATATATTGGAAATCAAAATATAACTAATTGAAGAAAAATACTAATTTGTTATATACACACACATTTCCATCCGATATATCTCGAGACGATCATAATAGTCTGACAAATTATTACGTATTTACAAATTTATAAGTTTTATATTTTTTAATATACAATCTCGTATAATACACGGGATTCTAACCTAGTAGATCAATAAAACTATCTTACTGTACATTCAGATTGGTTTTAGTAAAGAGATAATATAACAAGTAAAAAAAGGGCGATTCTAACCACGCACGGAATATTGCTAATTGGACCCGCCGCCGCCCTATACGCCCTCGTATAGGGCAATACGAGGGCGTATAGAATTCAGTCACTGCCAACAGAATGCCACGTGTCATTCTCTGTCTGGCGGCTGGTCCAATACGTGGCGTATTGACCTATACGCAGCGTATGAGGCACGGGTTATATTTTTGCTTTAAAAGTTAGAAGAGTTGTACGTTTATGAATCCTATACGTGGCGTATTGACCTATACGCCACGTATAGGTATTTTTTATTTAATTATAATTTTTTTATTTTATTTATATTTTGTTTATTTTTATTTTAATTTATATAATTCTATTTATAAATTTTATATATATATATTTTTAAACATTTGTTATATTTTTACAGTATAAACAAGCAAAGTATTAAACATTACAAGCCAAACAAAATATTAAATATTACAACCAAACAAATTAACTAAACATTATATATATTACATCAAAAAATTAAATATATATACATCAAAATGTTTTACATACATAACAACGAAAGAAACAAATTACAAATAAAATAACTAAAGCTAAGCGGGTCCGCCGTCACCGTGACCGCCTCCGCCCTCATCCTGACCCGCCACGCCCTCATCCTGAACAAGGTCATCCGGATAATGACGTCGCGGTGGTAGTGGGCGTGGCTCGATGCCGGCGGCTCGTGACAGATCAACGATATGTCCAACCGCCCACATCATAAGGTCTTCCATGCGATCGAGTTGACGACCCTGTCGCCGTGAGTCGGCAACAAGGCCATCAAACAATGCCTGGGTATCCCTCTCCAGCCTAACAGACCGACGTACGTCGGGGATGCTGTGGCGGATGGTCGTGGATGGCCTCGACGTGCGGCGGCCCGTCCTCCATCGCCACACCATGTAGCGGCTGAGGCATAGGCGGGTCCCCCTGTCCAGGCATCTGCGGCAACGGCACCGGGACCCAAACCTGGTCCTGGACGGCCCCTACGAACCGAAGGCCTTGCGAGAATCGATGCGTGATGCGAATGCCGCTCGCCGTGCGACGGTCTAATCGGACAGGGGGAATGGCCGGTGACATCGCAGGCTCATGCACGTCAAATGGTGTAACCGAGCGCATGATCTGCGTTATGAAAGAACCGCCATACAAAAGCCCGCGCTTTTGCCGCATATATTTTTTCGTGATGAAAGCAACGTATTTTTTAAAAGAAAGCAGGTTTTCCAGAATCTGCATTGGAGTTTCACCGACTCTCGTTTCGTTTTTTATCTTTTGTATCGCATTATAAATGTCCTTTTTAATGCAACTACTCTCTGGGTTTTGTTCCCTTATAGTTGCCAGAATGTTTCGTGGCAACATGTTTCGCGAATACAACTGCGCCACCAAAAGTTGTTCCGACTGAGACAGTCTCCTCGCAAAGGAGTGCGCCTTAAGATGTTGACTAGGATCGTGGTTATGACTGTCATCCTTCACCGTTAATTTCCAATCACCACTATTTTCTTGGTACTCTCCTTCTAATTTAAAGGGACAACCTATTTTCTTACTACCGGCACGTCTAACCGTGGCAGTAGACGCACGTTCGCCGTGACGGTCACACACAAGCCACACCTTGATAAACGGTTCCGTCGGATCGTCGCCTTTTCTCCTCGATCGTCGGGTGAGAAGGACGTAACCATTCTCACGTCCTATCTGACCGCCCAATCCACCAACTGTTCACGAGACTGAAAATTCTGGTCAGTTTTATACGACACGTTTTGATGGTTTTGTTCCTCGTCTTCGGACACGAAGTCGTCGGTTTGTTGTGTCGGGTATGAGACTTCACCGTATACGTAGTCGTTCGTGGGCTGTGTAAGGTAAGACGGTTCACCGTATACGAACTCGGGATTGCTCAGTGGCTCGTTCAAATCCGGAAGCCTTACCCGTTGATGAGAATAAACGTCGGACGAGACCTCCTCCCGGTTCACCTCTTGAACGCCAGAACTTTGCGGGTTGTTTTCCACCGACTCGTTAGAATATACCTGAAAAACGTAGTTACCATCCCACCACCAAGACATTTTATAGTTTTTTTTTTTGAAAGCATACGTTCGTTCGGTTCGAATGAGAATTCTGCATTGTTAAATACACAAAATTTGGGCCCTATACGCATCGTATAGCCCAATATGATGCGTATAAGGTACGATGTGATGGGTTTTGTGGCAGAAGGAATCTCGTATCCTAAACTGCATTGTATTGACCTATACGATGCGTATACGAGGTTTGAATGACAGGTTGTAAGAGAATGTCGGGCACGGGAATTTGTAAAGGGCTATACGCATCGTATTGCCCTATACGATGCGTATATGACCAAGTGTGGTTAGCATTTCCCGTGTGTGGTTAGTAGTCCCCTAAAAAAAAGGTAATGTTAATGGTAAAATATCCGCTACCGGAGTTTCACTGTTTCAGCGACGAAAAAAATTTAAGGACGGACATAAGCGATTATAGAGTGAATCCCAAATAAAACAATTAAAAAAGAATTTTTTTTAGAGACAGTTGATGATAATAAACCATTCGTTCATTTAATATATAAATTAAGATGAACGTAATTTTTTTTTGTTCATTTAACAACGAACTAACATGAATACAATTTTTGTTTATTTAAATAAACAAACTCACGTTAATACAAATTTTTATTAATTTAATTAAACGAATAAACAAGAATAAATGTTTCATTCATTAATTTACGTTCATAAATATTCGTTTATGTTCGTTCATTTACGTTTGTTTATATTTGTTCACTTATGTTCATTTTTTTACGTTCATTTAAATATTCATTCAAAGTTATTTAGTACTAATAATAATTTAAATCAATTTGATTTTCACATTTTAAAACCCTTAAGAGCATTTGCAGTCGGTTCCATATCCTTATCATTATAATTACACTAAAATCACTACCTCTTCTCTCCCCTTTTTAATTAAATAATATTTTTTATATATTTTATCATTACTTTTTCTCTCTCCTTCACTCACAACCAGTTTCACAAAATATTAAAAAATGGTAATAGATAACACATGCTCAATTTCCCATTCTTTTAAACAGTGCAGTAGGTTCCTACCAATATCATCTCCCTTATGACTGTTGATTGGTTTAAAGTTAATTATACGCTTGTGGTAAACCCAGTTCTCATCAATAAAATGTGTAGTGACACATGTAGTTAATCTGTTGTATTGATGTCCACGTGTCGGTCGTTAGACACACACGCGATTTACTTTTTACAAAAAAACTCCTTTAACTTCCCCTTTTCTTCCACGAATAAGTTCCCAATATCTCTTGAAACCGTAAACCTGCTCGGTATCTTCAGATTCGGGCATACGGTTTCCATAAGTCTCCTAAACCCATCATGCTCTACTGTTGCAAAGGGGAGCTCATCTATTATGATCATCTCCGCAACAGCTTTTCTGCCCATTTCCTGACTTAATTTCCATGTTTTAACTTCACCACTTGCAGCCCCACCATCATCATTTTTCTTTAGAAACATGTTGCTTTGACCTTTCAACTTAGAAGGGTGTTTCTCACAACTTTGAAGGTGTCGTTTCAATCCCGTTGTTCCATTTTTATATGAATCTGCAGCAAAACTTTTCGAGCAGTGCTTGCATCTTGCTCTTTTCAACCCGTTCTCGTCAGTAAACTTCTCGAAATCAGCCCAATATTTAGAACCTCCTGTTTTACTTTTCTTTGTATTGGTATTCTTTTGAGCAGGTTGCTTTGCTTTTCGTTTATCTCCTCCATTAGATTCATCACTAGATAATTGCTCAACATTTTGCGGGTCCATCTGTGTTCAATTAAAGAAAACCAAATCAGTCCATTTGTGTTCAATTAGTGTTACCAAATCAGATTATATATAATATTTATAATGTATCTATGTATAGTCATAAAAGAAGTGGTTCGAATCAAAGTTTCCAACTAAGAGAAGAACATCACAAAATGGCATGACATGAGTAACATCAACTAGATAAACTAACATACAAAAAGCCAAGCAAATGAGCATTAAATATTGAACAGATCCATGAAACAAGTATGAAAAGTTCTAGCTTGAAATTTATTTGAAAAAAAACCACATATATATTACATTTATACTAGTATATGTATTGTGATTGATATTCTAGTTAATTGATAATATTTGTTTCTATTCTGATTACATGTTTCCATTGCAGACCAAAACTATTACAGATTGTTGCGGGATTGATCAATTATGGATTTCTAACCTTGTGATTTGCTGTTGTTGACTTGTTTCTGTTACCTATCGTTGCCGCACTCTGTTCCTTTCCTTCTGTCTCCTTAAAGGTACGCAGGTTACATGCATTCCTTATTTTAATATTAGGTCTAACGATTGGGTCAACTCAATTGGGTCAAGTTGGGCTGTTAAATAATGATACATATGAATTAGTTGGGCCGCAACTAATTAGCAAGCCTGTTAACATTCAGGACTGGTGCAAGTGTTCGGGTCTCCCAGAAACATCCCGATTCCCGACCCGAAACCGATTTATAATAAATATTGGTACCGAATCCCATTTTGTTTATATGATATCGGTTCGGGTACGGGCTTTTTTTGGTCCGGGAATAGGTAAAAATCGGGTATCCCGAATTAATGCTCAGCCTATTCACAAATATACCAAAAAATTTATACATTTTCTCTTTTCTCCACTCACAACCACTTTAAACCACTCCTTAAAATATACCAAACCTACTCACAAATAGATACCAAATCGACCGTGAATGCTCTAAGCCTAGATTAAAATCAATTTGATATATTTTTTACTTTTAAAATGTTGGATATAAGAATGATATTTAAAACTTCAATTTTGATATTCATGTTTACTTTTAATTGGTGTTTGATTATGTTCGTTTAAGTGTTCGTGTTCGTTCATTTGTTCAGTTACAGTTAAGTGAATTACAAGCCTTTTCTCGTGAAAATTATATTCGGAACGATACCCAATTTTAAATCTTTGATTTGTTGGTTTGAACTGAATTTTAGATCCCGTAAAGTTTCATAAAATTTATTTACTTTTTTCCATTGTATTGTAACGCTCTATCCACGCCTAGGTACTTGCAAGTAACGGTCATTTTTAATAAAATATGTTGATGTTCGAAACAAATATATATATTTGTTCAAAGAATAATAAAATTTTTTACATTGTTTATAAAATATAATGATTTTTGTTTTGTGTATCATACGACGATGTTTATATGAGCCGACGTAGGAGTACGAATTGCATAGAGCCCACAACCATCCATGTTCTTTTGCAACCTTCCATACACTCACGTCTTTGCAACTATATTTATATAATTTTATGTGTATTTTTTAGTCTTTTAATTATATTATTAGGTGTATTGATAAACTAAAGTAATTATATATTAATATTCGAATTTGGTTCTTGATTTAGTTTTGAATACCCTGCATTAGAGGTGTACAAATCGGGTTTTCAAGCTAAACCGGTTCGGGTTTAAAACCGGGTCGGGTTGGGCCTAACCCGTTTTGACCGGGTCGACGTACAAACCGGTTCGGGTCACGAACCGGGTTCCAGGATCATCGAACCCAACCCTACCAAACCGGATCGGACCGGGTTGAGACCGGGTTGGCTACTAAACCGGTTCGGGTCCAAAACCGGTTTACCCGGATTTTTAAAAAAAAAACGTTAATTTTTTAAAAAATTAACCGTTAAAGATATTAACTTAACTTAAAAATTACAAAACATACAAGATAAAGTTTAGAAATTACAAAACAAATAATTAAAAGTTTACAAATTAAAAATACATTAAATATAAAAGTCTTCTTCGTGGATATATTGAAAATCCGGGTAGTCGGTATTAGTCGGATCCCGAACTCCCTCGTAGGAGGTCTTCGCCGATTGCTTCAATCAATCCTCCTTCCACCTCGTCCTCGTATATCTCTCCCTCGACTTCGAGTTCGCCTTCAAGGGAAGATATATGTTGTATTCTTTCCGCCGCGTCCAAGTAATCTTTTAAGCAAATGCACGTTTCCACCGATGGCGGAGTTAGTCTTGTTCTTCGTAAAGAAACAACCCTGCCACTAACAGAAAAAGCAGATTCCGAAGCTACCGTAGAAGCTTGGACGGTTAGTAGATCACGGGCCATAGCGGATAGGACGGGAAATTGGTTTTCCTTCCCTTTCCACCAAGCCAAGATATCAAATGTCTCAAAATCATGAGCATTCATACCGGTTAAAAAATCCGAACCGATATATCTACCTAATTCGCTACTTGGGGTATTACCCCGTTGACGTTTACTATTTTCATTAAGTATAGTATTAAATAAGTTTAACATTGAACTCCGACTAGTATTTGCACTTGATGGAGCGTTTCTAAATTGCTCATGAACGGTAGATGTTGTACCATATTTTTCAACATAAACAGTAAATAAAGTAGACAAATTTTGTGTAAAAATAGTTTTTGCTCTATCCGTTAAAAATACGTCTTCTTCGTATAAATCCAAACCGTAAATTATTTTTTCAATTAAAGTTTCAACACCCGAAACATTTAAGCACGGGTTTAAGGCGGCGGCGCAAGTAATAATCGGAGGCATTTCTTTAAAATATTTTTTAAATTTCTCTTTCATTGGCGGTATCATTTCTTTAAATATGCCGCCTCGCATGGAATATTCGTTTAATTTTTCGACCATTAAAAAAAGTTGATTTAAAACCAAAGGACTTGTGGGATAGTAAACTCCCGATAAATAGGTTGTAGCGGTTTTAAAAATATGGAGCATATCGGCTACACCTTCAATGATACCCCAACCCGATGTCGGAAATTTTGTTACTTTATTTTGCCTAGCTAGTTGGGCATGAAACATTTGCAAACTTCGTTTTTGTTGAATGGCTTTTTCGAACATGTTACACGTTGAGTTCCAACGTGTTGAAACGTCCCAATTTGGACCTAAACATTCGGTTTGCCCGTCTTTACAAAATTTTATATATCGATGATATCTTCTTTGACTTGTATGAAAAATGTCACGCAACATTTGTTTAAATTGATTTCTAACATCGTCAATGTGTTTAAGACCATCTTGCACAACTAAATTAATAATATGTGCAACACATCGGCTATGGAAAAAAATACCATTACAAATCGGGTTATATTTTAAAATAAGTTGGTTTACCGCGACGGTATTATTAGAGGCGTTATCAAACGATATTGAAAAAACTTTAGTTTCTATTTTAAAAGTTCTTATAACTTTGTCTAAAATATAAAATAAATTGTCACCGGTGTGGGGGTATGCAAAAATATCGAACGCAATAGTACGTTTCATCATTTGCCAACTTTCCGGATTTATCCAATGAGCGGTAACACAAATGTAAGAATCCGGCAAATTGTGGGGAGCCGACCAAACATCACAAGTTAAACTAATACCGGTTTTTAAATTTTCAAATTCATTTATTATTTCTACTTTAGCTTTTTTTCACATATTTATACAATCTCGTCTAAGAGTAGCACGACTTACATGAGTGTAGCGAGGTTGGAGCGTTTGTTGAATAAGCCGAGTCAAACGCTCGTTGTCAAAGTGTTTGAAAGGTAGACTCTCTTGAATCACAAAATGCGCCATCATCTCCCGAACCAAGTCAACATTATACGCAAAAATATTACCTTCGTTTGTCATACTTGTTTGACCTTGTGAAGCTTGAGACTTTTTAACCGAACAATAATTTTTTTCAATGTGATTCTTCAAAGTTGTGTTTGCGTCTTTTCCAAAAAAATGCCCGCACAACTTGCATCAAGCCTTATGACCACCATTCGACATTTCGCATAAATCGAAATGTTGCCAAACATTGGGATTCCTTGTTGTAGGAATAACCCGCACAACCGTGGGAGCACTAACACTTTGAGAAGCACCAAGAATATTAGATTGTTGAGATTCGTTTGCCATTTTGAGAGTTTCGACTTTCGAGCGTGAGCGTTTTTGAGAAATAAGAGCGTTTTTTTAGAAATGAGAGCGTTTTGGAATTGTGTGGTTGAACCAATACAACCCACACCTATTTATACAAGTTATATGGGCTCCAAAAACAAAAAAAAACGGTCAAATAGCCGTTGGAACGGCTATAAAGACGTTAAAATCGAAATTTCCAAAGGTCCGAACCGGTTCGGAACCGGTTTGAGAACCGGGTCGGGCCCGAAACCGGTTTGAGGGTGAAACCGGACCGGGTCGGGTTAAGAACCGGTATCCAAAAAATTTTTAAAAACTGGTAAAACACCTACGGTTTGGATCGGGTTGGGTGAAACCGGTTTGGTTGTGAACCCGGTTCGGGTCGGGTTCCGGGGACCCGGTTTGAAACCGGTTTTTTTTGCCCACCTCTACCCTGCATTTTGTTCGGTTTGGTTTTGGTTTCGGTTTAACAAAAAAAGGTCGAGAAAACCAAAACCAAAACTAAAAACCAAACCGATTTTGTTGCCTCCAAAACCCAAGAAGAGCCCTCCACGAAAAGTTTCCTCAGCCCAGCCCAGCCCAGCCCAGCCCAATATTTGATATTCTACTGTTGGTGTGAAGTGAACTGTGAAGTTGGAACTTGGAAGGTGAATTAATAAATAAATAAATAAATAAAGAGTAAATTACAAATTAGGTCTTTTATAAGTATATAGATTGCATTGTGTGTTTTTACACTTTAATAATTACACTTGATGTCTTTTTCTTTTTTGATATTTTGCACACATTTCGTATTTCCACTAACCTCATCCAAAACACTCGTTAAGTTAAGTCAAGTCACGTGAAAGGTATTAGTGTCTTTTTACCCATATTTTCCAGACTTATAAATAAATAACAAATATATTAAAAACAAAACATAAATCTAACATTCATATGAATGTAGCTAATCGAAATATACACAAACATATATTTGATACATTTTCAGTAAAATAACGATACAAAAAAACTCGTTTTTAATGGGTTCGATTCGTCATAATATCATAACGGTATCGGCACTCGATATATGCAACGATACAAAAAAACTCGTTTTTAAATAAAACGTCGTTTTCAAATAAAACGTCGTTTTCAAATATCGAAACGTTGAAAAAAAAACAAAAAAAAAACAGCTGCGCAATCCGTTATTTGAAAAAAGTTAACGAACGAAAGTTAATAAAAGAAAAGGCGAAAGTAATAGAAAATTAAACGGGTTAAAAGTGTGTATTATATATATCGGAACTCGATATAGGCTACGATACCAAATAAAACTCGTTTTTAAATAAAATTCCGTTTTCAAATAAATTTATATTGAAACGTTGTTAAAAAAAAACTACAGCGCGATAGTTTTCTGAAAAAGGTTATGAACGAAAGTTAATAAAGAAAAACGAAAGTTAATAAAGAAAAATGCAGGTTGATATTGGTA
This sequence comes from Smallanthus sonchifolius, assembly GCA_023525975.1. NCBI lineage: Eukaryota > Viridiplantae > Streptophyta > Magnoliopsida > Asterales > Asteraceae > Smallanthus > Smallanthus sonchifolius. Next base: position 5,695,112 of record CM042026.1, on the reverse strand, counting down.
AACTAATTGAAGAAATAAAAGCCATGAGTTTTCTATGGTTCCGGAATAGATCGAGGAAAGTTTCAATAACCTGGGAACAGTGGAGATTTTTTAATTTAGATGATATAAGGATCTCTGGATAGTTTTTATTCCTATGATGTATAATATTAGGGACATGGATAATTGGTGGTTGTATCATTTAGCTACAAGATAGCTCGTGTTAATATATTTGTTGGTCGTTCGAAAAAAATAAAGAAAAACGAAACTAAAAGAAAATTAAACGGGTTAAAAACGTATATTATATATATTACAAGGGTGAATACAAAAAAATGAAAAAAAAATGCTAACATGTGTCCTCATTCCAACGAAAGAGGTACTATTCTACTTGGTTCTCTTTTAATCTATTTAGTAACTAGTCTATATGTCTGTGTGACACACAGGTTGAGAAAATAATAATAAAACATGCAAGCAATTTAAATAAATCATAAATAAAAGATAAAAAAAAACTACAATAGTTATTACAAATCTCGTGTAATACACGGGTTGAATATGAAAACAATATAATTCATAAAAGCCTATAATAACAACTTTTATATTGTCCCTTTATGACCCTTTTGCTTAGGCCCGTTGATTTTACCCGTACCCGATTAACCCGACCTGAACCAACTTCACCCGACCCGATTAAACCCGTACCTGAATAACCCGTAACCGATTAACCCGAAAACCGTTTAAACCGATTGTTATTCGGGTCGGGTTTCGGTTAGACTTTCAAGCATCAAAAACCCGATTAACCCGAACCGATTAACCCGAATAAACCGAACATTTATATATTCTACCATTTCTTTTCTCACCATCACCACCAACACCACCAAAATCCGCTTCTAAACTATGAGTTTAAAAAATCCACCACATAAACACGAATACTTCTATTTGAAGCTTTAATCTCTTGGAAATGTACTTATTTTTGTTTCACATACACGTTTATTTTATGTTTTTAAACTTGATTCATTTTTTTTTCAACCATGTGTCCCTACCCGAAACCAAACCCGATTAAACCGAAAACCGATTAACCCGAACCCGATCTACCCGAATGTTATTCGGATCGGTTATCGGATAAATTTACACACACGGAAAAACCGATTAACCCGAACCGATCTACCCGAAACCCGATTAAATTACCCGAACAACACCCCTACTTTTGCTAGTGTTATTTACAAAATGAGTCATTTAAAGGTGTGTCACCATACTATATTTAGCATGTCTGCTCTGAAAATAAACACATATTATGAACCCAACACTAAAATATAATAACAAAGCACCATTCCGACAACTTGATTGCACGTGTTAACTTCTTCCTCAAGCTTTCCCATTTTACTTCTTGAAAATGGGTCTCCAACTCTTACTCCTTGTATATGTCGTCCACTAGTACGAAAATTCACATTTGGGGCGGTTGGGGGTAATTTTTAGGGCGGTTTCTAGCCCAACCGCCTAAAAAACTATGACATTAATTATATCAACAGAAACTTTTGTTTTGAGGCGGTTTTGCGGTTGGCTTGGGACGGTTCCCATTCACATTCACATTCACATTTACGTACCCCTAAGTCCCTAACCTCCTCTAGGGTTTTATTTCCAAACAATTTGAAGGTTCCCATCGTCACCGTCTTTCCCCATCATCAACTGCGTAGCCATCGTACACCACCGTCACCACAACAACCGACCTTGAAACCTTTCGAACGCCTACGCCGCTTTCTGCTCGTCGACGTTAAAAACAACCACCGTCGTCCTTGTTCTTGCCGTCCGACAACAACCATCTCCGATTGAGTTGTTTCTTCATTTTAGGTAACAAAATTAAACTCTAGTTTTCATTTTGAGATTTCTGTTCTATATGGTTATAAGTTTGGATTTTGTTCTTAAGCCTTTTGAGTTCATAATTGTTTTTGGTTTTGATGATTTCTGGCAATTTTCTATTGGAAAACATTAAAACCTTGATGCGGGAGATTAGTTACCGTGTGTAATTTAAAAACTAAAGTATAATTAGTATAATCACATCTTCCTATTTGCTGTTGACGATAGGAAAAAGGAAGATAAGCCACTTATCAACTGTATCATAAGCATTATCTGTAAATGGCACACAAACTAACCATCATCACCAATTTATTAGATAATAAAAATTAATATATCATAGGCTGCATTGATTGTTTGTTTTACAATTGATTTTTTGGATGTGAATGATGCAGGCAAGACTGAAGTAGTTACCAAACATTAGAAAAATGTGACTTTAATCCATCTTTCTGTTTGCCACATTTTTTGAATTGCATTGCATTGTTTTGGCCCATTCTCATTTGCCACTTACAATCTAAATGTTCTGCTAGAGTCACAAGTTACTTGTTTATATCATGAGGCCTACTATGTTTACATTCTATATAGAAAGAAGCAGCAACATTGTTTGCAAAGTTAAAGTTGCTGGTGCTTTTCTGCATTTGAAAGCATGTTTGAAAAAGGTTATATATAAAGTTCATATCATTTAATAAAATGAAATTACATCTTATTCCTTCTTCTTCCTCATCCCTGTAGATACCTCTAATAGAGGTAAACGCGGTGTTGCTTCTTGTTCTAAGAAATTGGGAAATGATGATGTTAACATTGAATTTGATAAAGATATGCTACCGATTCGGTCCGAACAACGCTAAATCTACTTCATGGTTAGGACTGGAATTGAGAACAAGGTTTTCGTATCATATTGATACGAACTAATTCGAAAATAAAGACCGGGAAGATCTACGGTTAGTAAGTTTTTAAAAAATATGAAATATTTGTTAATTATAATGTTTAACTTTTGTTTGGTAAATAATTAATTGTTAATTTATATTTATTTATATACTTTGTTTGTCACACTAAATATATATTATAAATTTAACTTTTTTAACATCTGTTTGTTTTTAGATTTGGAAAACCAAATTGTATGCTACACAAAACGACATCAACGGGTTACTCGCACACCTAATGCCGGTGCTTTTTAAGAAGGTGTTTAAAAATCGGACCTAAATGTCATACGTATTATTGTTTAGATCTTTAGTTATTGTTTAGATGTTTAGTTAAATAGTTTTATAGAAAATTAGGTGTTATTATTGTTATTTAAATCTTTAGTACTTGTAATGTTTATTTCTCATTGTATACAATTTAAGGATTGAGAGGTATTTTTATAAATTTACTGTTTTATGGTTTCTGGATTTGTTTCGGTTTTGATGCAATTTGATATGATTTGGAATTTGATGCAATTTTACTGCAATTTGGTTTTTCTAATTTGTAATTTGTGCAATCCGGAATTTGGTGTGCTTTCTAAAAGTCAAACTAAAACCATGACCGCCCCCAAAAATGAAGAGTGAACCACCGCCCCAATAAATTGGATGAACCGCCCCCAACAAATTAAGTTGGATTTTTTGATGCGTTATTTTTGAGGCGGTTAAAAACCGCCTTTAAAACCCAAATCACCGCCTCTAAAACATGTATTTTTGTACTAGTGTGAACATATCTACGCCACAACATCATCATAAATTAATTACATAAAAATTTGAAATACAACCAACAAATCAAATCATACCCTCCAAAATAAAGTCACCTGCTGATGCTAGAAACATGTTTGCAATCCAATTTCCTGTTTAGTTTTTACTTTATGCAATTAACTCTTAACAACAATCAATCTACAAATCACGTTTTCATTGAGTATTATAATCAACTTACGTCACATACCAACCACTAACTCTACTACGTGTCGTTTCCCTTTCTTCCATGATCCCATGTCCGATAAGGCAAAACGTGATTTTTGTTTCCTTAGTTTGCATGTCTTTTGTTTTCAAATTATTAGTATTAGTGGGTTAGTGGCAATGCCTTTGTAGCCTATTCAAAGGCCTTCATCTTTTAATATTAGGAAATAAATTATATGATAATGAATTTCTAGTCCCTCTCTGCTAATTTCTTCTTTTATCCTTGCTCTTAGTCTTGGCTAATACCCAAGAACCATATCAACTCTTCGTGGTTGGACACCCTACTTGCCCTATCTAATTAAAGTGAATCAGATCATTAGTCTCTTTGTTTTTTGATCGGTACGTCGATACCTATCATCACTAAAATAGATTGAGAATTTGTTCTCTTCCTTTTTAGCTTATGTACCGTTTTGTTGTATACAATTATATATGTGATTCTTACAGTTCGTAACTTATTTTTTTCTTTTTAACTGAATGCTAATATATATATATATAGAGGATGGTTCAAATGAGAAATCTAAATGTTGTACTCCGAGATTATTTGATCAATAATCCAAAAGCATTGATGTGATTTAGAAGATTTTATTAGTCCATTTCATAACCTCTCACCATAATATTCCTCAGTCTCTCTCCTTGTTAAACACTCTTAACCTAGAACCTTTTCCTAAATAGGTACTATTGGTATTACAGGACGCAGAAGCAAGTGGAATCATCTAAGGTGAACACGATCATCTTTGACATGAAAGTTTTGATTTTGTGTGTTTATGTGTTTTCATAAGAAAAGAACTCAGAGAAGAGAATTCAAATAAGGTTGCATTTCTAAACACACAACCTGGGCCTCGTGACTTAGCCCATACGTAAACAACCCATTTACAAACCAATTTGGACTAATGACCCAATTACAATTGGATTAAGAAATATTAGCATCCAATATTCCCCCTAATCTTCATAATCCGATTACTTGTTCCTTCAAGCTCCGCTATCTTCATTCTTTCCAAATCTTTGTTGTTGGTATCATCGAGCTTTTCTCCACCGGACTCTTCCTCCCCGGGCTCCTCCTCTTCGGGTTCTTCGTTCCTTGTTTGGTTGCTATTGATGTGATTTGCGGGACCACAACCTGGTGGGAAATCTCTAATGGCGCACACCCTACGCTTCTTCCACTTCCTTCTTTCCCAATCTTTGCATTGCATCAATTCCCACTCTTCTTTGTCGTTCAATTCAATCTTATCTCTCATGTTTTCATAATACCATTACTCTATATTATTGACCGTGAATAATGCAACTGCTCCCCCTGATTCCATCAGCTGTTGGATCAACTTAGAATTAATCCCGACTGTATTAATTATAACTGCTTCTCGGTATCCCTGAGCCGCAGCTGTAGAGGATTAATCCTCACCATTTTCTGAAGCGGTTCTCTCCGGCGGTTCCATCACCGATCTACTCCTCCTATTTCTCACTCAACCGCTTCAATGAAAGATCATCCCGGATTCACCCCGGATTCACCCCGTATAGTTTATGAATCGCCTCTTTAACCATTCGAAATCCGGTGTTTCTCTTTGATGAACAGGTGGACCTGTTCACCGGCACGACATTTAAAGGGAATCCGACATTCGTGTGTTGGTTAGAGGACGTAGTGAAAGATGATAAGTGGTTGTAATCTGTTGCGACTGAGTTCCAATTGTTGATCACGGTATTCGAGGAATTTTGATCTGAAAAGAAAATGAATTATCGTGGTTTTGGTGGCCGCCGCTGAAGGCGTGTTCTTATCAGGCATGCCTCACTTTTACCTGCATTATTGTTTTTTTGCTCCCTTTTGGATCGATCGTTTGTGGGTTTTTAGATTTTTTTTGTAATTTGTTGCTTCTTGTGTTCATTCTGCTTCCAATTTGGAAATCTTGGTGTTGTTAAATCAAATTTTGTGTAGAAGTTTGGGTGAGAATTAAGCAATTACCACCGAGATGAAATTTTGCACACCAACTGTTCGATTTAATGTTTAAAAGGGTGTTGATTTGTGGAAATAACTTTGTTAATTTCATTTCACGTTAATTAACCTTTTTATTTTTTTTTCTTTGTAGGTGAGGGTTGATCATATATCTATTTCTTAGTCAAGGGCTCACAAATCACTAATAGTTGACACCATATAGTCCCTTCCATAGCATCAACAGGTAAAAGAATGTACCCACTTAAGTTGATTAATTATTTATAATTTTAAGATTTCTTACTCATTTGATTAATTATTTAAGGTTGATTTATGTGGAAATATTGGTTAACTCTGATTTGTACGTTATCAGAGATGAGATCACAAGGCTGAAGGCACAACATCCCAACATGTCTCATCAGCAAGTCTTTTGGTACAGCTGTCAAAAATGTATGTTTTTCTCTCCAAATACAAGTGTATCTTTAAGGAAACAAACCGTTCATAACACATACATGAGATATATACATACAATGAACTCAGTATCATGTGAACTCAATAATTTCTAGTTTAGGTGATCTAGAGAAATCGACATGCGTTAATTGGTAGAGCAATTGATGATCAAGATATGGAAAGGGGTTCTTGAGTTTTTGAAAAATGACCTGGTAAACATTTCACCGAATAATATTCTTAACACAAACAAGAATGCATTATGACTAGGTTACACTTAGTTAAATTCTCCAGATTGTAGATTCTGCATATGATTGCAAAAGGGAGGTGATCGGACCAGTTTCTTTAGATACTAAGCGGAAATAGGTAACAAAAAGCCCCTAGAACTTTTTATGGGGATAATGATAATGGCATAACACAAATGTCAAGAATTTAAATGGAGTTTGTGACTTCCTACACCATTGGTCATGGTGTGAGTTGTGACTTGTATGTAGCTAGCTTGTGATGACATCTGAAATGATTTTAAGTAAATTTGGAGATCATTGGGCGAATTTCACGTTCAAATGGTTACCTTTCAGCTGCAATATACATATTCTTATAAAATTCTTTAATTAGATACAGTTAAGAAAAACTTCATGATTTATATGATTCGATTACACATTCCAGATACTACAAATTAACCTAATTATGGGTTTTCATGTAACTATGCAAATCTATATGTGAACTATCACTATGAAACAGGGTCAAAGATGACCAATATTTTGAATAACTTCAAAGATTTTTCATCAGTAATACTTGTACTTGGTTCATAAGTAGTTAAGTAGTTGTAACTGATTTGGGAACTGTGTTACGCAGAAATGCATTGGGAAAGAAACATGTGTGTTGACCATAGCAAACAACAACTTCGGTCAAGACCCATGTCCAAACAAACTGAAGTGGTTGACAACTGAATTGGTTTGTGCTCCAAATTCAAGAGGTTGAGTGCAAGCAAAGTAAACATGAAAGGATATACTACTAATCAACAAATTTGTGAATTAGTTTAGTTTATTTATTTAAAATAGAAGGTAATGTAGGGTGCATATTAGTGAAGATCTCAGGGGTTCTAAATTACGAGCCTCCTGATGGATCGATTGGTTATCTGGCGTTTGACCGGATAGTAGAACTTATGGTTTACCCAGGCACGAACCGGAACCCGAGTATTTGGTGTGATTTATCAGGAGTTTGTATGATTGTGAATGTGGGAATTGAAACCTCGTAACTCGTAAGTAGGTTTAGCTTTTAGGAATGGATCCTATACTGAACATCTATGTTAACTGTGTGCAATTTTTATTGAAATATAATGCCAAACATCAATTGTCTAGAATATGTTGGGGTTTTTTTTTTACAATAAAGCTTTATTTTATGTTCGAATAAAATGAAAAATATCAAGTCTACAATCAACAAAACTCCCCTTACAGAATTGTAACATAACTGCAGTATGATTACCTTCTTAACGGGGAGGTTTATGCTTACTTTGTCGTATTACTACCTTAAAGTACTTGATCACCGGACGGGCATAAAACTATTGAGTAATTGAGTTGTGATTGTATAAGACACATTTTCTAATTTTGCTTACAATTCAAAGAAAGGCTGCAATTATATATTAAAAAAAATGTCAAAGCGCCCTAGCCACCGGACGGGTATAAAACTAGTTCAGGTAATGAGCATAGATCATCCTAAGTTCATTTGCAATTCTCCAATCAAATCCATGTTTGATAGCAATCAATTCCCATCTATTTCACATGCATGACTTGTTATATCCACGTTTTCAATCATAGAAATCCAAGCGATTTGATGTCTTCAATAATCTTCTCTGGAGATGCCTATCTATTTGAGAATTGAACTTCATTTCTTGCTTCCCATATACACTAACACGAGATAATTATGATGCCTTTAACCACCTCTTTTTTTTACGGATTCACTGAAGATGATAAGTGAATATCAAAAAGATTTCTTACCGAAAAAGCAAAGATATGAGGGATCTAGCACCATTTACTAACAAACTGCTAAATGACCGTGGCAGCATAACAAGCCGTAAAGAGGTGGATTGCCGATTCCGAAACATCTCCACAAAGGGGGTAGAAAAGAAAGGGGCCCGGTATACTTCGCTTTTAGAGAGCCGATAGAGTAGGGAGACAATCCAATTCAGCTCTCCAACCTGAGATGTTGCATTTTATTGGGACCCAATTACACCAAGAAAAATTATACGAGTCACTAGCGAAGGATGCCTCTTGAATTAACTTCTTAACCGATCTAACAGAGAATTGATTTGTGGGGTCTCCCAGCTACAGCCAAGTGTCAAGGCCACCATTTGGAGTGACATGTCGGAGAAGTAACATACAACTTGCGAGTTCCTCGACTTCAGCCTGCAAGTAAGGTGGACGGGACCAGTTCCAAGACCAAATTGTACCATTATCGTCCAAAGTGATACGATCCAAGACTGTGCATAATTTTGTTTTTTCGAGAGAGAATAGTTCAGGGAAATAGTCATGAGAGGTTCGTTTGATATCCAAGGGTCAATCCAAAAGCGTAGAGGTTCCCGATCCAAGTATGCCCCTGATTAAATTATGTAGTTTCTGACCAGCGATAGTGAATTTTGATTCAAATTTTGCCACGGTATTCCAAACACCTGAGATTTGCTTCTTCATCGAGAGATAAGACCATGCTATGGGGTTATAATGTATAGCCGATACGACTTTGAGTGAGCATATCCCTAATCCCCCTTTGTTTTTAGGCTTGGTCATCTTATCCCAGGCTACCTAGTGGATTTTTTTCTTATCTACGTTGCCTCCCCTCTCCCAAAAAAAAGAAATTTCTTCCTAATTTTCTCCGGGCCATCAATCACTTTGCATTACTTAATAATCCAGTTACTTAATTCTTAATTAATTATTCTTATTAAACTAAAGTGTAATTAATTTTATTTGTTATGGGGAAATGGGAATCGTATATTCTATGTGAGAAGTCAAACGTGGGACAAGAGCTAGAAGCGTGTTACTTAGGTGGATTTACGTGTTGTTACACTATATAATTATAGTCCAAATCAAATGTGATATTATTAGATTAAGACCAAGTCAGATTATTATTATTATATTATTTATTCTCGCTAACCCAATTATCCCACTTGTCACTTTGACCCTTTTATCTCCTCCAACTGTGGCAAAAAGAAGATACATTTTGAACTAAAGCAAGATACAGGAATTAAGTTAAAACGAACCAAATTATACTGTCAAAATCTATATGGTGTAGCAGCTAATGCCAAAATTAAAGACAAAACATAAAAACATAGGTGTGTCGAAACAAAAGAACAAAACACAAACTCGAATCAGGGGCGAACTCAAGTGTTAAGTATCAGGGTCTAGTGGTCTTGGAGAAACTTTCTTTTAATATTATTTAATACTTATACTTGTTTTTATACGTAATATTAATATACGAAGAGTGGACCTCGATTCGTCATATAGTATTTAAAAGTGAACCAGGTAAAAAAATATTTGGTCTAAGATAGATCGGACCAATAGATTAGATTATGACCCGAAGTGGATTTCAAACTATAATTATTTCTAGCATCTCTCAGTTGAAATGGTCAACACTAGAAATATGAACAACAAACTGGTTGAATCTTTGCTTTAGGATTTTGAATTGGTCAGCATCCACTTTCTTGCTTAATATCACAATTTCGTTACTTCGTGGGCTGAAACCTAAAGTTCTTCTAGGTGTTAAGAATTATAGCTAAATATCTTTGGGTGTGTTTGACTGTTTGGTTATCAGCATTTAATTAAATTTAATGGAATTGGAATCTAAATTTCATTTGTAAATGTGTTTAGTTCGTAAAATTCGTTGAAATTGTAATCTAAATTTCATTCTTAACGTGTTTGGTTCAGAAATGAATTATGATTAATTCCCTCAAATTCCTTTAACTAAAGGATATCAGCATTGTTTCCATATTGTGAAAGAATTCGACAAAATGAATTGGAAACGACCCCTCACTGTTGTCGCATCCGCACTCTCAACTCCCCGTCTCGTACCTCCGAAACCCCATTCGATGTTGTTGTCGCCACCCCCGTCCCCTCACCAAGCACTGTCGTCGGCGTCGCCACTGACCACCCTGTGCTACTGTTTTCGTCGTCATCACTGTCACTAACACCGCCATCCCCGTTTCCACAACCGCCCTCCGTCGTTTTCGATCATCACCGACCACTCCCCCCCATCGCCACCACCTAACGTCGCCACCTACCACCGACCGTCATCACCATCGAACACTTACCACCGCCGCTGCCATCGACCACCGATAACCGACCACCGCTGTCGGATTGGTCGATGGCTTTGGCGGTGGTTAGTTGGTGTCTGAGGTGGTTGGTGTTGGTGGTGGTGGTGGTGAGGTGGTAGGTGGCAGCGGTGGGTTTATGATAAATTCAACCTATCAAATTCAATTTATTCTAAATTTCAATTCATTTATGATTGTTTTATTATTCAAATGCATTTCAAATTCAATTTTTTTTATAATTACAAATTTTTTTAATTTTAAATCTTTTTGAAAAATTCAAGTTCCAAATCCAACTTTTTATAATTTCATTCTTTTTGATAAATTCTAATTCTTTCAAAAATATTTCACGAACCAAACGCATCCTTAGTTTTAGTTTAAAAACCGATACTAATAGGTTTGATTCATAGTTTTATATTAAAAAATAAATAAATACATAAATAAACAAAACGTTTTTTTTTAACAACAACGCCTATATTATCTAAGATAAAATAGGCAACACCTAGATAATCCAGGATAAAACCGTCACCCCAACAGGCTCGGCTCAAACTTTATGGGGACCCAAAGCGAATTCCAAAATCGGGGTCCTTTAATTGAAAATTACATTTTCTTTTTGTTTTGATGTCTAACACATGGGAATATAATGATTCACGTTTTTTGTATACAACTTATAAAAGACACACAATCACACATATTAAAGTTGGAGTGAGTTTTTAGTAAAAAGAAAACTCCTCTAATTATACTAATTTTCAATACTAGGTACTTGTCAAAACCTGAAAACTAAACGAAGTTAAATCATAAATTAGAGGCCCCTTAAACAGTGGGGGCCCTAAACAGCAGATTATTTTTTATATAATCGAGTCACCCCTACACCCCAATACTCGAACTCACAACCTTTGAAACTGAATCGTGAACCCAACTAACTTTTGAAATGATGAATTCAAGATTTTTATGAACTTGGTCAACTATGCATCCTCGTTACAATCTTTTTAAGGTTGCATAACAATAATAATTTCTTGTTTTTCATTGTTTTCCCAACAAAAAAAAACTAAGAGGGGTGTTTTGATTCACGCTTTGAAAATGATCAAGTATAATATCATCTACAAGAATGAATACTCTCTCCACTCACCTCTCATATCAACCATCAATCTTTTAAAAACATTCATGTTCTTTGCAATCCACCATCGTTCACAAAAACAACTAATTTAATAAATTACGTTTAAATATAACGTACTTTAAAATAAAGTTATGATAAATTATATTTAAATATTATAAATTTTAAGGAAAATTTCTAGAATTTTAAATTCAAACATTAAAATATTAAATCAATTAAAAACTATAAAAGTTTAAATACTACAAAATCATCAACGGGTATCCATTTCTTCTTGCCATATTTTTAAAACTTTCAATATTATAAACTTTTAAGGTTACGGTTTTACAAAAGTTAAAAATATATAAATATATATAATATATAATTTAACAAATATTTATATTTATTAATAAATTTAATTTAAAAACTTGAAAATTAAAATAACCCAACATTGTCCGCAACATTCTTCACCATCACGAATGCACTTCCTATGTATGGCCATAGACGATGTCGGACGTCTCATCCCACAAATGCGTCCGTTCGACCTCCGTTACTGATGCTTTTAAACACCCCTTAAAAAAATCGACTGTATGCTCGTGACCATGTAGACCCACCAAAAGACAAAAACCACCAACTCTTTATGAGCCCCAAGACTTGGTTTGAACTTTTACAAGTGAGGGTGAAGATATTAAAAATGAGAAAGTTTGTGGGTGTTGGTGTAAACTTCTTAAAGTAAAAGGGGATAATAAGTAAATTAGTTAGGTTTGAATTGGTCAGCAGCAAAAGTGGCGATGATGAGTCCATTTTTGGAAGAAAAAAAACACATGACACGGTTTCTCTAGTCAAACTTCAACATCACCTCAAATTTAAACCCTTAAAACCATCTCTCAATCCTCAGCTACACCTCACCTAATCCCACCCCATTTCATTTTACACTCTGCATCTCAACTTGTACACAACAAAGATATGGACACTATTATCAATGAGTTAACACAAGGGATGGAGTTAGCCATGCAGCTAAAGTCCATTTTGAGTTCAGAATCTCACTCTGAAACAAAACATGTTTTGATACAACAAATCATAGCATCATATGACAGAGCTATGTCCATGGTCAACCGGGTTGACTCGGGTGGTCAAACACCACCGCTAGCACCACCAATGCCCAGCCAACCCGAGTCATCGGTTTCCGTTGACGAGAGCCAGCGGAGCCAGGATGTCAGTCAACCGTTGGACGATCAACAAGAGGACAAAGTTGCATCTAAGAAGAGGTATCTACCTTTATTCTTATGACTGTACGCTAAAAGTAGAAAGATGAAATGACTGAAATAACGCACTTTCTTGATTGGTGTTACAGGAAGGCAATGCCCACTTGGCGAAACCAAATTAGAATCTCGACCGAGAATGGGTTGGAGGGTAACACTGATGACGGTTATAGTTGGAGAAAATACGGACAGAAAGACATTTTGGGTTCTAAATTTCCCAGGTAACTAGACGTATAACCCGTCAACCCGAATTCATATATTTATATATTTACGACAACTTTTATTTAATCATGCAGGAGCTATTATAGATGCACGTACCGTTATGTTCATCACTGCATGGCAAGAAAACAAGTGCAGAGAACAAACGAGGACGCCACGGTGTTTGAGATCACATACAAAGGGCAGCACACTTGCAACCCCACCGCTACACCACCAGTTGCACCGCCACAGTCGCCTGAAAAGCCTCATGAGACCAAACAAAACAACCACCAACCGCCGTTGCCACCAAAATCTGAAGAGATGCTCAGAGTCAGTCCCTCAGGTTTAGATGCAATGGTTACATGTTCTTTTTCTTTCCCCTCAGCATCATTTGCACCCGTTGAAAACTACCAACAACCTCATTTTTTAAATGAAACCGATTACGGTGCTTTGCAAGGATATTCACCTTCTTTTATCTCACCGGCGACATCCGGGACAAACTACTTTACAGAATGTGGTAGTTATTTCCAGCAACATGATGAATCAAATCTTTCAGGCATAACCGCTGCTTCGGCTACAAATTCTCCGTTGGGTTTTCCCGCTGATCCACAGGATCTTAGCCAAAGTTTTCCATTTAATAACTCGGGATATTTCATGTGATAAGGAAAGTGAACTTGAAAAAATGTTGAAATAGAAATAATTTTTTATTGTTGGAGATAGGGAAGCTTTATTATGAATAAAACCATGTTTGTACCAATAGAAGCATCAAGAATCATGCTTGTACAAATATAAGTGTAAGATTTAAGAACCATGTAACATCAAGAAAGTTATATAAAATATTAATTTTTTTCATGTTGAGATGGGATTTCAATTGCTATAAGGTGGCGGAATTCAATGAAATTTCCTTTGTTAATGTGTTTTGAAGAATTTGTTGCAATTAGAATCTTAAAGAAAGTGTTTGGATGAGAAATGAATTGGAATTGGAATTAATTCACTTAAATTCTTGTTGATAATCAAAGAACGATATTGCAAAGAAACAAGATGAACGATTCACACACACAAACTGAATTTTTTTATTAACAATTTGTTCAACCTTTACAAATGACCGACCCCTAGGGTTTATAGGATACGAATCAGTGTAATCCAATTGGTACGTCGATTGGCAAAACAACGGATATTCTCAAACTTCACAACGTATACGGCTATACCCCTAAGTATTACAATATGATACTTGATTCCTAAACATAATATACAATAAAGACTCTAAGACCCTTATACTAATAATACATCTAATATTTAGTTTAATATCCAATTATTCCTTTATGTAAAGGAATTCAACCGATGGATTGGAATCTACGGCCGGTAGGTGGTGGCAACGGTGGCACCAAGAAGGCTAGGGTAGTGATGGCCTTTGTGGCAGCGGCGGCGACCCGAAGGTATGTGGTGGTCGTGATAATAGATTCAAATTCATTTATGTTTGTTTTGTCACCCAAAAGTATTATCAATTCAAATTTCTTTTCTAGATTCCAATTCTTTTAAATTTCACATCCTCTTTTTTCAATTTTTAATTCCAAATCCAATTTCTTTGAAAAGTCCCAATTTTTTCAAAAACGTTCCACAAACCAGACGTGCTTTTAAGGCTTTAAAAATGAATATGAAGAAAGGACATTAAACTAAAGTTAACAGATCTAAACATCTGAGAGGTAAATATCAGGGTTTCTCATGTCGGGTTTCCGCAGGGATTGGAGGCATGACTCGCGATCTTGATGCAGTGCAAAAGCTTGCGTTGGCCACCCACGATCTCGAAACAGCAACCTTGTCATATCTAAACTAGTAAGTTGTGTTCATCGATTCTCCCATCAACGTTCTTAAATCGATCAAGCCGCATGTTTCCCAACATGCCATCATCAAAATTCCCCATGCTTCCCAACGTACGTGAGTTTTGATGATAATCATTAGTGTAATGTAGGTTATATTGTAAATGATTTCCTAGTTGATCTTCTCTAAATCATGTTATCACTATCGAATTGAAGTATTTCGACCGGTCTCTCGAAATCTAAATCTAATAATTCAGAAAATAAAAAACCAGCATGTATGTTTCTCTTATGAAAAAATGTACCTGAATATAGATCAAAACTTTTTATTGGTTACGAATCATCACAACTTTTTGTTAAAAACAACACATTTCATGAAACTGTGAGTCAATTTGGTGATTAATTTATCTGATTACCTATGGTTCCCTTGGTAAAATTAACTTACTATTGATGATTGGCTTTTGTCACTAGTTCGTAGTGATAGATGTTCATAAGCACAAACTAGGTCATTGTTGGTAGATGTTCATTAAGACTAACACCAGTTCCTAGCTAGTAATCATACAACTATTGATGATCGCTCAGTTACTATTGACAATTGATTGATATGGTGCAATTGCTATTGATGGATCAGTTACTACTAATGGTGCAACTGGCCTTTAGACACCGCTCGAGGCGTTGCCCCCTTGACCCCCGTTGTTCGCTAAAGCCGAAAAACATGAGTCTCAAATGAGCATATACTCCACACATCATAACTCGTATTAAAGTTTGTTCAGATTTTTCTTTTGGTCTTAAATAAATATCAATTACCTAAAATGATTTAATGACAATAAAATCACTTCATTAACATGCAATAACTTTGTTATTTAGGGGGTGTTTGAGATTGAGTTTGAAAATGACTTATTGTCTTTTTTTAAAAAGCCAATAAGTCAAAAAAGTGTTTGGCATGGATAAAAATTCTTTTTATTTTGGCTTTTTGATAAGTCTTAAAAAGTTGTTTTTCAAAAGCCGCAAATCCTGGCTTTTTAAAACTCCTTATTACTTTTTGAACATAAAATTACTAATCTATCCAACATTTACCCTATAATAAATATAAGATAAGCCAAACACTTTTTAAAAAACAACTTATTGGCTTTTCTCATCATAAAAGTTAATACAAACACTTTTTTTTAAAACTGGTTTTGAAAAAGTAATAAGTCAATAAACAATTTAAAAAAAAAACACTTTTGAAGTTAAATAAACAATCCCAAACACCCTCTTACATTCGTCATGGTTACTTGTTTGGCAGTCAAAGCATTCAAGGACATTGATTGGATGTAGGTGTCATCGTCATAAACTTGTATTAATATGTCATCTAATGTTGAAAGAATTGTACATGAAACTTCGCTAGAAGTCTAAATTTTCGTAGGATGCTTACTTAAGACTTATGTATCCTTCATTATAAGGCTAGGTGTTTTGTGTAACTTTTTCTTTTTTCATTTATATAACATTACTTCTCTTTTTCTGTTTTCTCGTCCATATTTCTTTCCTATTTTCTCGTTAAAAACCTTTTTTTTTTACTTCTCATTATTCTAGTCATTCCTCTTTAAAAGGTTGTGTGGCTTATAAGAGAATTAAAAAAACGTTCTAATACAAAAAGTAAGCAGGAAAGAGAATCTTTATTGAATATAATGTATTAAATTATTTCTAAAATATGTATTTTTTTAGATTGAGTTTTAAGCGAAAGAGTTATTACTTCCATAATTAATGGAAAATGCGTGAAACTCTAAAAGGTTCGCACCCTTGTGCGCATAAATGATGCCAAGAAGCGACGGTTGTGACAAGTGCTACCAAACACAAGAAAACCGCACTCAAAACTCTCTTTCTCGTTTATATATATACCTATACCAGATTGTTGAATGTTATCCAAGTATGGACTTTAGTTCCTTGAAATTATTGATAATTTCAATAGTTTAATAGGCTTATTAACACGAAATGCAGTGTTATGATTCTGTATATATTGTATTTAAAGGGTTGTGTATCTTATAAGAGAATTAAAAATATACAATCAAAGACAAAAGATAAAGGGGAAGCACAAAAAGAGATTCTCTATTAAATATAAAGTCAAAGTTTGAATTTTATTACATCACAATCATTAACATTCTTTGATTTATACTAACCACGTCATAAAATCTTTCATTTCCAAAACTTTTAGACGATTAATTTTTGTTTAAAATAAATATGACTTGTCTAGCTTGGAATTTAGAAATATAACAAAATTGACCAATTATGAGAGTATTTGAATTCTAGAAGGATATATACATGTAATCCAGAATTAGGTTGATATTGTTTGCATATGTTGACTTGCTATTTGGTTGGTCTTAAATAGTCCCATAATTACAATTTTTTTTTACATCTTTATAGAATATAATGTTAATTAAATTAAAATAGTTGAATTTTGTGGTGTTTAATTTGGCCTCTACCTCAAACCTTTAGCAGAAACTGGACTTTGAATTTCAAACTCTTGATCTAGAATTTGATTTCGATTTATTTCTCTAAGGCTTATTGCTTTGAGACGACTGTTTTTTATCCTTAAAACAATTTTGTTCTCACCGTGTGATAAAACGTGCGCATTGGGTTATGTAAAGAGAGTTTGAAATACTGGGTTATCAAGGATTTCAAGAAACTAACATGATTTTTAGCAATCTCGTAAAGAGAAAGTAAAAGCCTGATTATGTCAAAAGAACTGTAAGCGACAGTCTGTATTCGTTGATGATCTATGATTTGATCAAGGCTAATCAGCAACAACCCTTGTGACAGGTGTAACGATTAATAGATTTCGATATATGAGAAGCATGTTTCTAAACCCATCAAATCGCTAGAAATATGGATGTGTTTATAGGCCATTCGTGATCTTCAAATAGTCACGAAACACCTTCGAATGTAACTGCCACCACTTGAAGAGTTGCAATGTTTCAATGGTGAACTTTTGAAAAAATCTCCATAACTAATTTCATACGAGAAGGCATGATAGTTCAACTAGGCGTGAACCAAAAACGTACCTACCTAAAATCGAAATGGTTTAGCGAGCTGTGAGGTGTAGACCATTGTGTTGGTTCGAATAAAATGTAAATGATCAAGTTCTTAAACTTTAACATAAGAAAGAAAGTGGTTAAAGATTCAAGTCTCATAATAGACAAAAATATTCAGATTTAGGAGTATGATTAAAAGGTGCGAGTCAACCGTTCTAAAAAAACGTATGTAGTTAACGTTTTAGATTTTTATGATAAACCAAATAACTAACTTGTTTCATGTACTTCATGTTAAACTTATAACCGTTTTCACAAGTGAAATCACAACACCAACACCAAAACAGAAACTTACTGTTTGACCCTTCTTGATCACACAAGAAGTGTTGACCCTTCTTGAACACACAAGAACCTATCTATGACTATCCTTTGGATCGGAATACACAGTGGTATACTCACGGGTTTGCTTTCCAAACTTGGAAGCGACTCTTTTTCTTATTATTGACTTACAAATAAAAGAAACAAGAGCTTAAAATTACCGAAAACAAATAAAAGTGCCAAGGTTTATATAATACCTTCGGCAACAATCCTAGTACAATTCAAATACTAAATTTGAAATTTAAAACAAAGATTACTTAAGACTTAAGCAACAAATTTAATCTTCTTTTAATTCTCCTCCAAGCCACCCCATGAGAATTACCGAACCGCCCTTAATGAAATATCGCTACGTTTAATACTCCCTCTCGATATTAGCTTCCACCATGCCCAACTCGCTGCAGAATTTCATGAAATATCGCTACGTTTAATATCGCTACGTTTAATCCGAAGGGTGTTAAGGTATGTTAAAAATACTCCCTCTTCGTAAACATATCCACTACTTGCTCCAAAGTGTTAACATACTTGTAATCAATTTCACCTTGTAGAACCTTCTCACAAATGAAGTGATAATGAACTTCAATGTGTTTCGTTCGGGCATGGAACGTCGGATTTTCAGCTAGCAAAATCGAGGATATATTATCTCCAAACAAAGTCACTTTATTACTTGTCTTTTGATTTAGCTCTTTCAGTAGTTGTACCAACCAAACACACTCCTGAGCTGCCATCGCAGCTGCACGATACTCTGCTTCGGTAGTGGATAGAGACACAGTCGGTTGTCTCTTATTACACCAGGACACGGCCCCCGCTCCAATGATAAAAGCATACCCTATCGTTGAACGTCGGGTAGAAATATCATTTGCGTAGTCGGCATCACAATAGCCAACTAATTCCAAACTTGACTCCCTCTTAAACTTTACACCATAAGTAGGAGTAGTTTTAACATACCTTAACACCCTTCGGATTGCATCTAGATGTGGTTTTAGTGGCTTCGGCATGAAACGACTAAGAACACTCACGGCATAAGTAATATCGGGCCTTGTTAGTGTGAGGTAAATAAGACTTCCAACAAGTCTTCGATACATAGTAACATCACTCAATTCTTTACCTTTATCGACCTGAAGTTGGAGATTCATTTCCATGGGTGTTGTTGCAGGCTTTGAACATTCCATACCAAACTTTGTTAGAAGATCCACCACATACTTATGTTGATGTAGAATGATTCCATCAGCTTCATATTTTAATTCAAGCCCCAAGAAATGACTTAACCTTCCAAGGTCCTTCATGCGAAACCGGGTATTCAGATTGGCTTTTACTTGGTTCACCACATGTACTAAATCACCGGTGATTATTAGATCATCCACATACACTAATACCACTGCAACTCGATCTCCTTCAGTTCGCACGAACAGACTTGTATCGGCTAGAGTAGGAACAAATCCATTTATCTCCAAGAATTCACCAATCTTCCCAAACCAAGCTCGTGGTGATTGCTTCAAGCCGTATAAGGCCTTTTTCAACTTGCAAACGTGGTTTGGGAATTCCTTGCTTACAAAACCACCCGGTTGCTCAATATAAATAACCCGGTCTAAGTCTCCATAAAGAAACGCATTAGAAACATCCATTTGCCATAAATCCCATTGTTTACTTGCGGCTACGGCTAAGATAACACGTACCGAAGTTAGCTTTGCAACCGGGCTGAACGTATCTTCATAATCGATTCCATACTCCTGAGAAAAGCCTCTAGCAACTAGACGAGCTTTGTATCGTTCCACCGACTCGTCAGCCTTTCGTTTAATCTTAAAAACCCATTTACACGAGATAGGTTTTGCATCATCTGGCTTTGAAATTAATTCCCAGGTCTGATTTTCATGTAGAGCATTGAGTTCACTTTTCATTGCATCTTTCCACTTCTGTTCGGATAGAGCCTGTTCAACCAATTCTGGTTCAGTTTCCATGTTTTCAACTAAAGCGACATTTGCATATTTTGGGTTGGGTCGTCTCACACGATCTGATCGTCGAACCGTGAACTGATCAGATTCGGTAGCTTCTGTTCCGATCGGACCTGATTGCTGGCTTGGGGACGCACCCGTTTTCCATGGGGTTAGTCTCGGTGTTGTTGCTTGGGCTGGTTCAATTGCTTCTTCGTATGTTTCTGTTTCGTCTTCAGGTTCATCCAGCTTCATTGCAATTTGTTCATCTAATTCATTCTTCAACTTTGTTGTGTCAGGTAACTGTTCATAGTTACTCGACCACCACCACGACGCTTCATCAAAAATTACGTTCCTTGAGACATAGCACTTACCGGTCACTGGTTCGCAGCAGCGCCAACCCTTCTTTTCATTATCATAGCCAATGAATATGCATCGCACCGCCTTCTTCTCCAGCTTGTGTCTTAGGTGCCCAGGAATGAACACGTAACACACACATCCGAATACTCGAAAATGGCTGACATTTGGTTTAATCTTGTACAGCCTTTCGAATGGTGATTCGTACTTCATTCCTTGTTGTGGGAGTCGGTTACTGACATACGTAGCCGTCTTCATTCCTTCGGCCCAAATCTCCCAGGGACGTTTTTGTCATGGATCATGCTTCCGCACAACTCTATTAGATGTCGGTTCTTTCTCTCCGAAACCCCATTCTGTTGGGGGGTGTTGGCACATGTAAGCTGGCGTTTTATTTTATTTTCCTTCAAGAACTCAGAAAATTCTCTTGAAGTGTATTCACCGCCATTATCGGATCGTAAACATCCAATAGTAAACTTCGTATCTCGCTCAGCTTCTAATTTAAACTCTTTGAAACTTTGAAAGGCTTCGGACTTTTCTTTCAAAAAATACGTCCACAAAAACCTCGAATAATCATCGGTAAAAGTAATCATGTAACGTTTACCTTTGATTGAGGGTTAATTCACCGGTCCGAACACATCAGTATGTACGAGTTCAAGAGGCCTTGTAGCTTGGTAACGTGAACTTTCGAATGGTAACTGATGCGCCTTTCCATATTGACACCCGCTACAAACCGTATTGGTCCGAACATCTAGATTGGGTAGACCAAACACCAACTGTTTCTTCATCATCAACTCCAATTTGTCATAGCCCACGTGGCTTAA
Source organism: Smallanthus sonchifolius (assembly GCA_023525975.1). Classification (NCBI taxonomy): domain Eukaryota; kingdom Viridiplantae; phylum Streptophyta; class Magnoliopsida; order Asterales; family Asteraceae; genus Smallanthus; species Smallanthus sonchifolius. The sequence continues at coordinate 5,673,854 of CM042026.1, read as the reverse complement.
CCTTTGATGCCATAGGTCCGCATTCTGGTTATTCTTTACCTTCTCCACGAAGGCGGTTCCGGCCGACAAAACATATACTGAGTCGTTTTTCCTCCCTCTTACCATCGGTTCTGACTTTGTTTCAAATTTGTCAAATATCATTACTTCTTCTTGTCCAAATAGAACATACCTGCCGGTGTCGGTTAGTTGGGGAACTGAGAGTAAATTCTTTTTCATCCCCGGAACATGGAACACATCCTTTAGTAGCAAGTCTGCAGATTTGCTTCCAGGTGAGAACTTGACCTCGCCAATATGTTCTATATTATGTCGTGAATTATCAGCTATCACGACAACTTGGCTCCCTTTATATTTGATCGGATCTTTCATCCGAGACTTATCTCCTGTCATATGATTGCTACAACCTGAATCGACAATCCAATCTTGGATTCTGTTGCTCGACGTTTCAGTGGTTGCAACAAGGGCTTGGACTGTCTCAGTGGTTTCAGTTTGTGCAAAAAGGGCTTCAGCGTCCCATGTGGTTTCAGATTTGGGCTCGGTTGCTGCATTGTTTCCTTCTTCCTGGGATCTTGAGGGACATTGTCTCGCCATGTGTCCTCGACGACCACAGTTATAACACTTGAATGTGGGCTTCTTTTTGTGTTGATGCCCAAACGATCGTTTTCGATCATCGTTTTCATCCTTCTGTTCTCGGTTGTTGCTGGTGCCTGTCTTGTGATCTTCAGACCCCTTTGATCGATTACTGAAACTACGTCGCCCTTGGTTGCTGTGATATCTCGGTTTTCCTTTTTGTGCATACAACGCTTCAGACTCTTGCTTGGACGTGCTTGATATCGAAGTTTCGTTCATCTGCTTGGCGAGTGCCTCTTGGCTAGCAAGAAGGTTTTCGAACTCGGCTAAGGTAGGTTGAGTCGGCCATCCTTGTATGGCTGCAATGAAACTACGAAACTCAGGTTTCAATCCATGTATAATTATTCTTTTCATGCGAGCATCACCGATCCGGGCTTGGGGATCTAGATCACCGATCTCTCTACATAAGGTTTTGACCTTATGAAAGTATTGAGATATAGCCAACTCCTTCTGAGTTATAGACAATAACTCATTCTCTAACAATTGAAGTTTTGCATCATTCTTCTTGGAGAAAAGAGATGCCAACGCGTCCCACGCTTGCTTTGGCGTTCCGAGATCTCTTATGTGCTCCAAAAGCTCATCTTCTACGGTTGTTTTCAGTATGAACATGGCCTTCCCTGCTCTAACTCTCCACTTGTGAATCGCCCCATTCGTATCGATCCGTGGCTCGGTTGTACTATCGCCATTAACTACTTCCCAAAGGTCTTGGCCTTGCAAGTATGAACTCATGCAAGTAGACCACGTGTTGTAGTTGTTGTTGGTTAGTTTCTTCAAACCGGCGAACACTTGAAACTCAGCCATGATGAATGGGTTTGGCTCTGATACCACTTGTTAAACTTATAACCGTTTTCACAAGTGAAATCACAGCACCAACACCAAAACAGAAACTTACTGTTTGACCCTTCTTGATCACACAAGAACTGTTGACCCTTCTTGAACACACAAGGACCTATCTATGACTATCCTTTGGATCGGAATACACAGTGGTATACTCACGGGTTTGCTTTCCAAACTTGGAAGCAACTCTTTTTCTTATTATTGACTTACAAATAAAAGAAACAAGAACTTAAAATTACCGAAAACAAATAAAAGTGCCAAGGTTTATATAATACCTTCGGCAACAATCCTAGTACAATTCAAATACTAAATTTGAAATTTAAAACAAAGATTACTTAAGACTTAAGCAACAAACTTAATCTTCTTTTAATTCTCCTCCAAGCCACCCCATGAGAATTACCGAACCGCCCTTAATGAAATATCGCTACGTTTAATACTTCAAATCATATGGTGATACGGTTTCCTGTATCAAAACTATTTAATTAATCCTCTAAGCACGTGACGTGTTACAGTGGTAGGTAGAGTTGAAATGGTCAGCAGCACCAAAAGTATTAGGTAATGAGGGAGAAAGTGGGCGAATCCTTTTTTGCATTATTACTCAACGTTACTTGCTCAAAATCTCAATTTCATTACTTGAGGGTTTAAACTGTAATTTACTCTAACAATGCAAATAAGCAACTAAATTTTAGACTTTAAAGTTGTGGGTGTAGTTATAAAGTTTTTAAAAGTAAAAGGGGTTGATAAGTAAACTAGAAAGATTTGAATTGGTCAGCAGCAGCAAAAGTGGATATGACGAGTCCATTTAAATCCTTCAAAACACCCCTCATTCCTCAGCTTCACAAACACCTCTTTCTCATGAACAACTAACCACCTTTCACTATTCAAAATCAAGCCCACTTAGAGTTGTACATCCTGCATCTCAGCTTGTACACAACAAAGATATGGGCACTAGTGTATTTATTATCAATGAGTTGAAACAAGGGATGGAGTTAGCCATGCATCTAAAGTCCATTTTGAGTTCAGAATCTTCCTCTGAAACAAAACATGTTTTGATACAGGAAATCATATCATCCTATGACAGAGCTATGTTGATGGTCAACTGGGGTGACTCGGGTGGTCAAACACCACCACTTGCACCACCAGTTATAAGCCAACCCGAGTCATCGGTTTCCATTGACGAGAGCCCGCAAAGCCAGGATGTCAATCAGAGCTCTTCAGTTGTGTCCAAGAAGAGGTACATATCTTTCTTCTGGATTAGCACTTATCATGCAATATGTGTAGTACAAAGCTCTAATCTTTATTCTTGATCTGTATTATAGGAAGGCAATGCCAACGTGGCAAGACCAAATTAGAATCTCAACTGAAAATGGGTTGGAGGGAAATACCGATGATGGTTATAGTTGGAGGAAGTATGGACAGAAAGTCATCTTGGGTGCTAAATTTCCAAGGTAAGAGATCACAAGAATGATTGTGGGACCGATTCTATACTTATTGGTCATAAATTTCAAATATTGACAACATTTTTGCTTAATCTTGCAGAAGCTATTACAGATGTACTTACCGCAATGCCCACAACTGCATAGCAAGAAAACAAGTGCAAAGAAGCGACGAGGACCCCACCGTGTTTGAGATCACGTACAGAGGGCAGCACACGTGCAACCCCGCCACTAAACCTTCGGTTATGCCGCCAAAGTCACCTGAAAAACATGAGATCAAAAAAAACAACTACCAAAGACCGCTACCAGCAAATTCTGGAGAGATGCTATCAAATCTTAAAAAAAATCTGACAGTTACTACCTCAGATTTGGATGCTACAGTGCCATGTTCATTTTCCTTCCCTTCAACATCATTTGGAACCGTAGAAAACTACCAACGGTTTAATTTTTTGAATGAACCGGAAAATAACTTTTTGCAAGGATCGCCTTCCGGATCAAACTACTTCACAGAATGGGGTACTGACTTTCAGCATCATGATGACTCAAATCTGTCAGGAATGATATCAACCACTGCTTCAACTACAAATTCTCCATTGGCTTTTCCCGCTGATCCACAGGATCTTAGCCCAAGTTTCCCATTTAATGACTTGGGTTTTTTCATCTGATCTATAGGAATACTATAGTCGCAGATATCGACAAAACAGACATGAAAAATGTAGCAATGAATTTTGAAGTACTGTAAGTAGTTGCAGATAGTGATGCTTAGTTTTGCTTACTAGCATTAATAAATTGTCCCTGTACCAACAGAAGTATCGATAACAAATTTTTTCATCTTGAGAAATAATGTATAATATCAGTAATTTTTCATGTTGACAAATTTGAAATACAGTGAGACATGAAGCGTGCTTATGTGGCGGGTTCAATGACTGCTTGTTCATGCCAAACTCCATTAAGGTTTGACGGCCACAATCGCACCCTCCCGTCAGTCCCAGAAGTAGCTAGTGTCATTCCACTCATACTCAACTCCATCTGCCACACCTACTCAACATAAAAAAGAATTGAATCGAAGCCAAATACAAAACCAAAATACAGAATTTCCAGATTAAATTGATTCTAAGATTTGTCCATCACAAATTAGTATGTTAATAGCCTAATAGGTCCCAATGAAAGCTAGTAAAAAGAAAAGGAACAATTATATACTTATGATGAGTAATAACCAAGTAAGTTTCGTAAAAGCAAGAAGCCTTTCCAAATTTAGCTACCGAATCTGTAACATTCTAAAATTCAGCCTAAAAGCCAAAAAGAGGGAAAAAGATCAACATTTTGTAAAAGCAAGAAACATAAGAGAAATACAGAAAACACGAAAGAAACAGAGAAAAATAAATAGATATAACAATGCAGTATTACAAATTATGGTCACCTGAAAGATGCCAGTTGTTCAGTTCCATTGAATCTAAGACCTCATAGACTTTTACAAGGCCATTTTAATAAGCAACTGCCTGCAAATGACACATAAACTTTAATAGGGTAAATGATTTCAAAGATAAATTAAACAAGTACAGCAAACATTATAATGATTATAAGTAAACCAATGCAATAGTCCTTATTTGAAAATCCAGGAGAAATGGAACTTTCACCACAGAGTATGTCATTCAAAAAGATAGAGACATCATTAAAGCAAATAAAGAACAAATGGGAGAAAATTGGTGATTTGTGGCTTCTCAACTTCTAACTTTAACTCATTTAACTATCAAACTGCAACTCCATTTTGTGAGCATATTCAATGTGGAAGGAAAATAGTACCAATCACAGAGTTTTTAGTTAATTCTTATACTTGATCTTAACATCACTAAAAACACAATTAGTGCATTAAGAATCTTAACTACAATATGATCTATTTTTTTCAAATCTAAACACTCAATCAACAAAATACTCACCAATTTCAAACTTGAGAGAGACTTCCCAAATTGACCATATAAAATTTGATCCAAAGGTCGCCCAAAGCTAGTGCATTGCTTCCATTGAACACATTGCATACCTTCTGCTATCTCTTCTCAAATTGACAAGCTTCCATCGAACATATGCATGCAATTGCATCACCATACTCTGGAGGAACCCATACAACTTAAAATTCGAGTTGTTAGTAGTCATCTCAACGCTAATACTTGACCGCAAATTTGTTCGTAACATTTGAACAAAACCAATGGCTATAAAACCAGTAGCTAATCTTAGGCCACAGTAGTTCCATGACGAACAAATCATGCCCTTATCTAATGATGCTATTGATTTCTCCATCAAATTTAGTTTTTGTAGTTCTTGATTTGGGTTAAAATTAGGGGGTTTAGGGTTCTTGTTTGTTGTTAAAGCGTTCTGTATGGATTGCTATTTTACAAAAACGACCCTTTAGGTAGATGTGAAAAAAAGGCACGGGTTATTGGCGCAAAGATAGAGAAAAATCCTCTAGAAATATCAAGATTTGAAGAGATTATGAGTTTAAGTCTCACTTTACAAGAATTAAGAAATTTGTCTTTTAAAAAAAAGGTAGATGTGAAAAAAACCAGTTCATGATGTCTAACCGGTTTGAAAACCGATCTCAACCGATAGCAAAAAAACTGGTTCATGATGTATATAGGTATTGTATGTGTTATTTTAATCACACTACTCAAAAAACAATGAAAAAGATTAAACTCTAAACAACGACGATTTTGATTAATAAGCGACCAAGATGATGATGACTGTATTCGATTATGAAGGCTTTGTTTTATGTGTTTTAAGCTTACGAATATATTGCAATTTATTTTCTTTCTTTTTTTGTAATTTCCAACATAAAAAAATTGGTTTTCTCAAACTGGTTTCATATGATATAGTACCAATCCGATCCCAATTGGTTCTTATCAGTTCGGATTATTTCCATTTAAACCGGTTTGGATCTAACCCGGTTTGTGTTTAACCCGATTTTGACTTTGTTGACTAAATCTGAACCAGATCGATTTAAAAAAACAATTTGTGCACCTCTACCTTTTAGGAGCCTATATGGTGGTAGTATTCCCGCGTAAAAAAGACTACTGTTGGGAAAACAATGGCTAAATGTTAATTAAGAACCTTGATAATCCCTTATTTTGATAATGATTGAAATTAGTAAGTTATTTATTAAGAATGATCATATACCACGTACATGTCCCTATACACTTACCACATACATGTCCCTATACACTTAATGAATCACTAGTTACAAATATCTAGTTAAATACACAACAACATTGATGATATTCAAGTATACAAAGATCAACAAGTAATAACCAACATCCACACGGAGGATTAAAGCTCAAACCGACAATATGAATATATTGAGAATCTAGAGGGATCCTCAAATGAGTTTAAACAATATAACCTAATTAATAAAAATGAGATTTTTATTAAGCAAAGATCCTTTTGAAAGAAATTTTATAAAACCTAGGCTAAGTTTTCATAAAACCCAAATCTTATAAACATTTTACAAGATGGTTGTTTTATCAAATTAAGATTTGAATTTTGAATTTAAAGTAGGAGAATCTTACTAAATGAAGAAGTCTTCAAATGTGTTTTAACATAAAATACACAAACATTCTTTAAAATGATAAAAGTCAAGACCAAAGTGGAAAGGATCATCCATACTTTACAACATACAAAAAAATCTTACCATTTTGATATAAGATATTACTTTTTCATACCATAAGCCATAACACTTTTTTTGAGCTTCAAAATCTGGAGAAAATGTGTGAAAATGGGTTTGGAAGGTTAGATGAGACAATACATAACGTTCACAACATAAGATGACAAGAAAATGCCATTCCAGGCAACTAAAGGTCGATGGATCGACCTTGGAGATGGTAGAAAGTTGTCTTCTTGATTTATGTGTTGTATCTATAAATAGAAGCCTTTCACAACCATTTTCTTTACCCCTTTTACTCAAAACACTTTCACATATACATTTAATATCTCTCTCCAGTTCACTTGATATTCTAACATCAAATCAAGTGAGAGATTGAAGATCAAAAAGCAACATAGAAGGGTTGTGCTACAATTTCTAATTTTGTATTTCTTGTGTTTGTAATTTGTGTGGTAGTGTATTACCACTTTGTTAAGAGATTATTGTAAGGGGCACTCACTATATATGAGTTAAGTATCATCATTATCTTGATATTGATGACTGGGTTAGGAAACACTATCTTATATAGTGTTGAGTTGTGAATGTTACACTATCTTGACATAATGTTGAGTTTGTTGTGAGATTAGACACTATCTTTATAAAGTTTTAGAATGTGTGAGATTGTAAAGATTACTATCTTGACATAGTTAGTCGAATAAGTTGATCACTACCTTTGATTAATGAAACGTTTGGTGTACTGGTGATCTCTTCCGTTCAAGAGAAACGTTTTATTGAAGCAACTTTTTATTGGAGAATCGGAGAGATGACGTAGAGTGGATTAATTAACATCCACTCGAACCTCTATAAATCAGTTGTGTACCCTAAACTCTTTACATTTTTGTTTGTTTATATTGCTAAAGTTTTAACAAGTGTTAATCCATACAAATTAGTTTTAAGACTAAACTATCATTTTCGTCCATGTGGTTTAGTCAATTTTGTTAGTTTCGTCCAAAAAGTTTTTTTTCTCATGTGTATTCTCGTGGTTTACAAAACTTGTCATTTTCATCCAATCAGTTAACTTCATCCATATTTTAACGTTAAATGAGGGTTAGTTAGGTCTTTTTATATATTTTTCTTTATTTTATCAACATTTTAAACACTTAATTATTCCCCCATCCCCTTAAACCGTATTCTCCATCTCTAAGCTTATATTCCGTTAGCATATGCAAATCATTACGGGTTTTAAAAGTAAACCGGAATATAAGTTTAGAGATGGAAAATACGGTTTAAGGGGATGAGAGTAATATTTAAGAGTTTAAGGTATTGATAAAATAAATAAATATATAAAAAGACATAAATACCCCTCATTTAGCGTTAAAATGTGGATGAAGTTAGTTGATTAGATGAAAATGACAAGTTTTACCACGAGTATACACAAGAGAAAAATATTTTTTTTGGATGAAACTGACAAAAATAACTAAACCACAAGGACGAAAATGACAGTTTACTCTAATTTTAATTAACAAGTTTTTGAAAGAAAACATATTTACCCCCTCCCATCCAGTTTCCTACAACTAATATTAGCATAAAAGAGTGTGTATATATATACGAGTTCATGAATGCACATGTTTCATTACAAAACCCTTTTTTTCTCAAAAGGTACGGGAAGGCACGTGGAAGCACATTTTAAGTTCTGTAGGCAAATCTATTGTGTTCATTTATGTATGTTCATTTATGTATGTAAGTTGTTTATAATAATTGCATAAAGTTGAGCGCATTGTATAGACGGGTTACACGCAAGGTGTCAAGCGTGATCAAAAACCACTCAGACCTAAAAACTTGGATGTACAAAATGGGTTCGGCGCACTATTGTATCAAGGTCTTGACGTACTAGTTTGTCCATTATACCTTTTAAAACATTACTTTTTTGTTAAAAAAATATATCAATAATATAAAAAGAGAATAAAATTCTTAATTTATAGTACTGAATAGTAAAAAAATAATGAAATATTTAAAAACTATTTTAATTTATAATAATGACAAAAAGACAATAAAAGAAGCCAGACATTTATATTTGTTAACCTTCAAATATTTATAAAAACAATCACCGAATCAATTTTAAATTTTTAATTATTGAATTACTTTAATTAATTAATTCAATAATCCCGATTATTTTCCGAACAAAAGTTTGACTTTTTATTTGATTTAGTCTCATAAATCCATTTAATTTGACGTGTTCAATTTTTTTCGAAAGGCAATTTGACGTGTTTAATAAGTAACACTTCTATACATACAACCCCCTTCTTTCTTTCCAGAATTATTATTAAAAATAACAATTACCAACTTGTGAACAGGAAGTTACAAGTTGGGAGACGTATATACAACAGTGGCGGATCCAGAAATTTTTTTCAAGGGGTTCACTGTTACTGTTTTTAGATGCTCTAATTTCATGGGGCCGAACACAAAAAATTTCGGGTCGGTTCGATAATTCGGATCGGGTAAGATCCAAACTCAAATATCTTTAAAAAAACAAAAAAGTGTTCAGGGTTATTACATAAATTATAAACATTTTCCTTTGAAATGTTGTTGATTCTGAATTCCATCAATCGATTGACCCTACCTCTCAATAAACAAACAGTTAAATTAAATGGTTAAGCATGTTGAACTCACAACAGAATTAGATGTAATTTGCTTAATAATGCTTTATCTCCTCCACTCACAAATTAATATAACCCTTGATGCCCTACAAAATCTAGAGTCAACTAAGGTATTTTGTTTGACACACCATTTATACTCATAATAACTTGTTACTGATGCTATGAATCAATTAAAAAAAGCCCAGTCCACAAGCCCAGACGCGTCCACAAGCAAAATCAATTAAAAAAAGGTTTTAAAAAAGATGATAGTACAGGGATTTGAACCCACAACCTTTAGGTTACAAAGCAAAGTCTAAACCACTACATCACCTGTTAAAATTTGTGTATGGGTTCACCATGTAATTTATTTAGGGGTTCACCCCAGTTTTTTTATCTAGCGTTCTATACAAATTTCGAAACTCGGGGGTTCCGGTGAACCCCCTCCGGGCTATGTAGGTCCGCCCCTGGTGTACAAGTGTATTTTGCCTCGCGTTTATATGTTGGCTGTTTGGACGCATCTTCCACTCTCTCTGTTGCTCCATATAAAAAAATACTTCTGATTCTTCCTCCTATGCAGGTACAACAAACAACAGTTTGGGTGTTCATAGAATCGTGGTTCATCGATATAAGAAAATTCCAAATACTTAAACACTTAAATCGATGCATTTATGAAGTATAAATAACTAGTTAACATCTACACGCGAGAGTGTTAAAAATTGTAATGTTCGACTACGACGACAGTATTCACTCCGTAAAAAAAGTTCAAGTCGAGACGACAAGTATGTAATTTTATAAAATATCATATTTTAAAGATTACAAGAGGAAAACAAAAAACTATAAAAAAAACAAAACATTGAACCAGCTTTGTTGACTCGTACGCTAGTGTTTCAATGACTTGTACGTTATCACGAAAAATCGGTTTTGAATTAATTTTTTTTATCGAAATGTAGATGAAATAAGCACGTCGTAACGATACATTCGAAATTTTATAAAACATCTTATTTTAAAAGTTATATGAGAAAAAAAATATGGCCAAAATTATTTATAAATAATAAAATAATATATAAATGAAATTAATAAAAAAAACAAAAACAATGAATGTGTGTGAGTGGAAAAGAGGGGTAGGGGAGAAAAAAGTTGAGACCGTGCGCCGGGGGGACTCGAACCCGCACACATTGAGTTAGGATGAAGGGGGTACCCAACTCATTAAAAAATTTTACTCACCAAACTGTCCAATAGAATTCTGCTACCTCAAAACTACTTATTTATTCAGATTTTATTGAAAACACCATACTCAAACTATTCATTTACTTACCAACTTTAAAAAAAAATAAACATTTAAATAAAAAAAGTCAATTTCATTAAATAAAATTAACATAATACAATTAAAAAACTAGAAAAATAAAAATAAAAAGTCTACAAATAAAAATTAAAAAAACAAGAAAATTAACATAAAAATAAAAGCTAGATAATAAAAATAAAAAACCTAAAAGGTGCATTGCCATCCATACTTTGCCGTAATTTCACGTTTACGTTGCACTACAATCGACAAATACGGTTTTATGAGATGATCATGCGATTCGGTGTACGCTTTGATGTCACGGTCTTTTTGTTTTAAAATTATCAACTCAATCACCGTTTGTTCTCTTTTTAATTTTGCTTCCGCCATCTTATCTCGAATACTTTCTTTTTTTTCTTTTTCCAAAGCTTTCATACTCTTGTATTCTTTGATTATGTCTACCAAATTTCCCTTGGTAGATGAACTTTCGGCCGTTTTCTTTCCCGAACGTTTTGGCCTTATCGGTGTCGTGTCGTCTTGCGGTTCGGCGTTCACGTTTAGGTCGGGAAAAACGTTTTTAAAACCATCCGTGTCACTTGGGGTTCTCGACTCGGAAGTTTTTATTCTTTTTGAGTAGTGACTTCCTTCTAAATCCTCACCCATCAATGCTGTGGGTTCCCATTTAGCATTGTTGCGTACAACCTCTCAATATTTCAAGTTGGTGAATGTCTTTTTGTACATTTTCTTATAATGGCTTAAAGCCGCCTCAACAAGATCCAAATCATTTGTACCACTCGGCTTTCTTTGTTTCTATAAAATTTTAAAAATATATATATATAATTTGAAACGTTAACTTAGAAAATTAAAAATATATATAATTTGAAAATAAATCTTACCATTTGTTTGTAACACCCGTTGAAGGCAGTCATTTTTTCATTAAGATCATTCCACTTCCAAGACACTTGGTCAACGGTTCGACCGTTTTCACCAAATAAAGCGGTAAAATGGGGGTAGTAGTTTGATTATTGAGGTTGAACTTTGTGGTAGTAGTTTGAATATTGAGGTTGCGAGAAGTATTTTGGAATTGGTTGAGGAGGTGGTTGGGTTCGTTGAGGAGGTGGTTGGGTTCGTCGGGGAGCAGCTTGAGTTCGTTCGGGTTGCGGTTGAGATTGAACTTTTGGCCTAAATTTTCTAGCATTGGTTGATTTTTTTTATAACACTTCCATTTTTTTATAGTATGAAGATTTTGAGAGTGTAAATATGTTTGTTGTGTAGATTTTGTGAGTATGAAAGATATATATATAGATGAAAGTTTAGTAATTTTTAAAAAAAAAACCCCCAACAGCTCTATTCCCGTTTCCCACAAATGAGTAAAAATACTCGAGCCAACTACTCGACTAGGGTACTCGGACCAAAGGGCACGGTGTACCCCTTCTACCCGGCCATCCTCTCTCCTACTTGGTCATGCCCGAGTAGGGCGCCCCTCTCACCCTTAGTGGTACAAACTTGACCACTTAAGTTAAAACATGTATGGTTTATTTTATATATATATATATATATATAATGTTTATTAATAAAAAAAAACATTGTTCATAACATTTGGTAAATGTAATAATGTTGATATTGAAACACTATCGGAACCTAACAAGTAACATCTATCTACTTGCTACATTACTTCGTTATTTAAACGGGAAATACTTATGATTTTAAGTTAATGCTTTACTTCAGGATTTTATCGAATAATTCGATCAGATTATCCGACTTACGGTTTGAATTTTATGTACTTTTTATAGTGGCGATCTATCCTTAACAAGTAACATCTATCCCTAATTCGTAGTTGGCTAAAGACATGTTTGAATGACAACTTCCACTCTTCATCCGTCCATGTCAATGGTTCATTAGCTGGAGGAGAAGGGTTTGCAGGTCGTATAGGTTCAACCGGAGACTGAGGGTTTGCAGGTCGTATAGGTTCAACCGGAGACTGAGGGTTTGCAATTCGTACAGGTTCAACCGGAGGCCGAGAGTTTGTTGGGCGTACCGGTTAAACCAGAGACGGAGAGTTTCCAAATGGGCTTCAAGTGGACGTCGTCCGGATCCAAGCTCCATCGCTGCACCCCCTCCGTCCGCTTTTTCCATTGAGAACCGGACACCCGCGTTGCAGTGCTCTAATAACGACCTATTTTTCAAGAAATTAGTTGATCTATATAAATTTTTTTTGCTTAATTAGTTTTTCCGAATGTCTGAATCTCCTCAAATTATACAGTGGTTCAAAATGAATCATTTTTATGAAATTTGTTAACTTAAAACGAGTTCAAATATATCAGCACCATCCACCACTGGTGTCAACCGACGCCACCTACCGGTCGTTCCCACTAGTCTTCAAAAAGCAAATAAAACAAGTAAACCCCGTTTAAAACCGAATATGTTTCAACCGGTTACATAACCCGACCCCACTCATATATGAAAAACTAGATGAAAACATCAAATTATGAAAAACCAAGCTTGTAACATATAAAGATGATTCCTTAACATATTCTAATCTAAAAATGTCATAGAGCATATCATGATAACAGATTATTAAATTGAAAAAAATTAATAGTGTGTAACATGTCAATATATTATACTCTTTTAGCATGTAATACTTGAAATATAAAATATAGAAATATTATACTCTTTTAAGTTTTAAAACATAATATAAAAATAAAGATAAACCCTTTTGCAAGCTATGTAAAACTATCAAACACATGATATACCAAGAGAAGTAGTGGACATAAACCGATCGGACCTTGTCCTCGTAACCAAAGATCTCATCTCCGGCGAAAGCCCATCAAACTCCGGCAACTTCAACTCTGGCACTTCCGGGATGGTGGACAGTGCACTGGACGTATCGGTATCATAGACGTAGAAAGCTTCGTCTGTTGAGGTGATATGGTGGCTGTGTTTAGTCCGGAAAACTGATCGGAGAATCTTGTGGAGTGAGCGTGAGATCCTTGAGTGTTTCTTGGCGGTGGGTGGTGGTTGACGGTGGTGAGAAAGATGGGGCATTGACATGGTTCTGGCGGAGATGGCGGCGTTGAGTTGGTGTTGTAAAGATTTGAGCTCAAATGAGTCGTAAAGAGAACTGCCACAGTCCCACACTTCACGTTTCATTTCTTCTTTTCTCTTTTCCATTTCTTGTCAACTTCCCAGAGATAGAGATAGATAGATACATATATGTATGTGTATATATATATATATATATATAGAGAGAGAGAGAGAGAGGAGAGAGGGTGGGGATTATGTGTGTAAGAGTTGCAAACTATGAATGAAATGATGAATGGTGGGAGAAACATGTTCACATAAAATATATATAGACGTAGACAAAATTGTGTATGAGAATTTATTTTAATAACAAATCACTTGTTAATTAGTTGTTACGTAACTAACAATTTTCTCCGGCGCGATAGTGCGGAAGGTCTTTATGTTATAAAAAGAAAAAAAAAACAAAGAGCTTTACTTTTTTTATTTATTTATTTTTTTAAACGACGACACCTAGATATTTTAAATAAAGTCATAGCATGTCCGAAAAGATATTGACATGTGTTTTACTTAGTGGCTTTTTAACAGGAAAATAGTAATAATAATTATTATTATTATAGTGATATTAAAAATAATAAAGTTAATAAAAATAAAATTATTAATTAAAGCCAAAAAAAAATATAAATAATAATAAGCTTCAAAAATCCGATAAGAAAAAGACTAAATTCTTTTAACTTTTTTTAAAAAAATAACACTAAAATTATATTACATATATATTAATAAAATCGCTTTATGCTATTTACTCCAATAGTGTACTTAAAAAGCTTATTATTTTAATACTATGATTTTATAACGATATTTACTGTGTTCAGTATTTTCAAAACTTAATAATATAATAATAAATTAATTATGCATAAAAGAAAATTTTTATATTCAATAAAAAGAGCAAACACATGTATCAGTAAAAAGGGAATACGTCACAAACCTTGAAATACGGACCATGGAAATGCATGAGTTGTTATGTGGTGTCTTTTGATATGTTGAAACGAACTTAATACATGTATGGTTGATTGGAACATAAAAACATGTTTCACTTGTATACATATACATATATTTTTGTAAGACATGAAGCACAAATACCGACTTGACCGTAAGAGTGTCTGCAGGACACTGGCTTCATGAAATTTATAACGGATTGTTTATACCGACTTATACCCTCTACATTGGCTCGGAAAAATGAAGAAGGATGACACATCGCTATTGTGACCTTTTGTAACTAGAAATTATGTGAATACTATGTGACTCACATTTTTATAATCACAAGTTTAATTTCTTTATCACAAAACTGACTCATAAAACGTTTTGACTAGCATTTTGTTTTTGGTAATTTCATTTTTAGGTTGTTTAATATGTGTCCATGTTGTATGTGTTAGTATAATAAGGTTCCAAAAATGACTAGATTTATGCTTTTAATTAAAATTTCATTTAAATAATTTACATAGAACTTGATAAAAATGATTCCAAGTTATATAAGACAAAAGTATATGGTGGATAATGGTACTAGGTAAACAATCCCTTTCAATGTTATAAGCATAATACAAACACTTAAATAAAAAAAAATTATCTTGCTTTTTTATTGAAGGAGTGACAATTTAAAACACCATAATAAATTACTAGAAAGTGAAAATTTAATAGTATTATACACTCCATTAAAATGTACTCTTAAATTTCACCTATTATCCTTTTTTTAGGAATTGAACCCACATAATTTTAGTAAGGATAAACACAGGTGCCCGGCCCCATCACCAGATAAAAATCAATAACAGTAGTTATAAATAGGGGTGAGCAAATTTTGGGTAAACCCGAAATAGACCGAAACCCGGCCCGAAAAAACCCGGACCCGGACCGTATGTCAATACAGAAACTACATGTCGGGCCTGATGTTTGGCCATAATTGGGTTCGGGCCCGGTTTCGGGTTTTGAACACTGGTACCCGATTATAATCAGACCGACCCGAACAATACAAAAAAAAAATTCGATTTGCTTGATTTCTCTGCCCCATTAACATATATACAGGAATAAAAAAAAGGTAGATTACTATGAATCACAATCAAATCCTATCTCTAAATAATTAGGAATCACAATCAAATCCAAACTTATAAATAAAATAGTCAGTGTTTAACGCTTGGTTAATATTTTATTATTAACATTTAAAATACAACAATTAACACTAAATTATAAATAATTAAAAGTAAAACCTAACAACAAAGGAAAAGTGGATCAATGCATGACACGTTTGTGGCAAAATCTTATTAAAAAGGACCTTGTACATTAATTATGGTATTAATAGAGCTAGCGTTTCATTTAATTATTTTATTTAATTCTATCATTTTTTACTAAACAACATAATATATTCTATATCAATAGTCCAAATATATCTATACAACAATCAATAATTGTCACGTAATACGGTTTATACAGATATGTTGTTTTGTTAATAAATCATTAAAATTAAAGAAAAAAAATACTATCAACTAAACCAAAAAAGTGTACAGAAATATATTTTTCTGCTATTACATGCTCTTTTTCTCTGTCAAAATTGTAAAAACATATTCTAGTCTGGTCTATCTCTAACTATAGGGCGTACATAAATCGTCAAAACCGATCGATCTATCCGAATCGTATCAGATTGACCGGTTTGAAATGTATGTAGTTCGGTTCATAATTCGGTTTTACCGTTTCTGCTTGCTTGTGTTGAACTTCGAACAATCCATGTAAACAATGCATAACGTTTAAAACTTATTTACATTTTTTTCTATTTCAGGAATACGCATATACGTATATGTATTATTCCTCAATTATCCTTATCTTTAAAAAAACCATATAAAATTACGCTTTAAAAAAAGACTAGTTCAAAATGGCTGAAACCGGCCGGTCCGATTGACCCAAGCAGCCCGACTGTTTGGTTTGTCGTCTTCAAAACCGTAGTTAATGATTCAAACCTAGAATTTTCGTCAAGCCGACCAGAATTATATTAGATAGTAGAGAAACCTTACATCAGGTTAGCGATGAACACTCTCTAATTCATTTTCACAACTTCTTCTTTTTCCACGAACACGGAAACACTTTTAACCTTGGTAATAGCTCGGGTGTGTGAGCCAGCTCCAGTAGTCCACACTACTTAGGTTGTTCTACCCTGAGAGACATACACTTTCGTCTAAGAAGAGACGTGAAATATGTTTTACGGCAAGCGTATCGAATTCGTACCTCACCTACAACCATGAACAATATTGTTTGTTCATTGTTGCAGTCAAGAAGGAAATCGAAGACACTCAATGTTGAAGACGTTTGGTTTGAATCTTTTCTACGTTTATCTATCGTTTACTTACTTTTCTAGTAATTCATTCTGTATACGGTATTGTACTAGTTTATTTTCTACAAAATAACGAAAGTATGATTATTATTTTATTATTATTTTTAATAAAAAATGATTCGTTTTCCTACACATAACAAACAATCGTATGACTTGACGAACACTACTTCATATGAACCATAACAAGACATCATACATAACGCATGACAAGTTTACCGTATCATACGGCCCGGAAACTCTTGCGCTATAGAGGATGGTTACCGCATGGGGAATTGAATCCACTTCAACGAAACTAGCCCGAAAATGATTGGGCTTGATGAGCCTAGTTGGTTTAGTCCCTTGAATCTTGATAAAGATCTCATTTACCTATCTATCGTTTTATCCAAAAATAATATTTTAGTTATTTCGTTCCAATTATCTCTTGCAAAACTTTTGTAATTCATATTAATGTAACCTAATTATATTTCGTCTTTGCAATCTGAACTATTTAAATTAAAAAGATGTCAATTAAAAGAATTAACAAAATAATAATAATATTATTATTATTTTAGTCTAAAAAATGGACTTCTAGATCAAACATGATCGAAAAGAAAAAAAAAACTAAACAATTTTTTATATTTTGATATGATTTTATTCCTAAACGGTTCAATATTGTTGGAAGTTAAAATTAAGTCGATTGTTTATTACTAGGAAGAATGGCTTGATTTCCTTGTTTTCTCCAATTGTTTCATATTGGAACAAGTTCGATCTAAGAAAAGTGTTTTGGATGAGAAATTGTTCTTTTAAAGATTTAAGATTCTTTAATGTTTTACGACCTAGTGTAGTGGTTGTATGAACCAACAGTTTTTAAAATTATCTTCTTGTCTTTGTTTTCGTATTTAATGGTTGTTGGATGTCCATGATCAAGATTCTGAAAATTCTTTCATCCTTTATGTGACTTTTAAAACTAGAGTTATTCAATCGAATCGAATGGGGTTATTCGAATTTAAAATTTTAAAAACCGAATTCGAATACGAATAAAACTCGCACAACCCGATTCGAATAAGTTTATGTTGGGCGAAACTATTCGTAGTTTCGCTCATTAGCTTAGTTTCGCTTGTATAAGCTAGTTTCACTTCTTTTGTTTAGTTTCTATTATATAAGCAATTTTGTAATTGTTATTTGAGTTATCAATCAAAAATCATTTTTCCCTCAGTTATTTCTCTCATTTCAGATTTCTTTCTCATCATCACAACAGTTTATTCGAATTCGAATCGAATTCAGGTCTATTCTAATAAACCGACATAGAAAAAACTAAAAAAACCCAAAATTATCAAAAGAAAATTCAAAATTAGCACATAATTTTAGTTATTCGGGTTATTCGAATCGAATCAATTTGAAATAACTAAATTCGAATTCTATTCGCATTCGAATTAGTTATTAGGTTCAAATATTGATTCGATTCGGATAAACCGAAATCCGAATTCGTTATTCAAATTCGGTTCGATTCGAGTCCAATTCGAATAATGAAAACCCATATTTAAAACCTTTAGGTTGTAATTAAAATATCTATAATTTTAATGTCATTATTTTTTTTTCTCCAAAAAATAACATACTAATAACCTTTAGGTTTTAACATACTTTTTTTCTCTCCAATTCGAACAAACCAAATGGGCCATTTATGCAATTTCAGTGGTGGAGAACCATCAAAACGTTTAAGATTGTGCAAACTTTGTAAGTCACTCCATATTTAATTAAGGATGACTGGTCGGATCAATTGAACAGACTAATATGATAACAGGTACGATACTTGATTCGATTTACAAAACATTACTAAAAGTACAATATATATATATACATATATATATATATAGGGGTGAGTTCCAGAGAAAACCAATAGTTAGGCGAAACCACTAAAAAAATTAATTTTAACCAATAATATAATAATATTTATTTTTTATTTTATTTTTATTTTTTTATAAGAGTATCAATCTAATATTACAAATTTTTACCAAAAAATCATTTAAATATTGGATTACGTATACGTAACCCATAGTGTTACGTATACGTAAACAGAAAACAAAAAAATTCAAAAAAAAATGCGGTTACGTATACGTAACTCATAGTATTACACATTGTTTTAGTAGTTTTCTCAGTTTTCGTCTAACTTTGTGGTTTTCTCTTGATCTCTCCCCTATATATATATGTATATATATAGGGGGAGTATCAAATAATAAATAGTTTTCCGCTAAGAAATCTAAGAAATGACAAAAACCTTAAGAAACGATATCAAACGAACTCCAATTTAGCTAATTTCAGCGGCGTTGGAACCGTCTCGTCGAACTCTACCATCTTAGCTTTTAGGGTTTAGCTTTTAAGGTTTAGATTTTACGTTTGAATTTTAGGGTTTTAGCCTTAGGGTTTAGCTTTTAGGGTTTAGATTTTATGGTTTAGGTTTTTGAGGGGTGGGGTGGTGGTTTTAGGCTTTTCAGGGTAGGGTTGGAGGGGTGGTTTAGGTTTTTCGGGGTGTGGGTGGAGGGGGGTTTAGGTTTTTGGGTCCGGGTTAGGGTTCGATGAGACGGTTCCAACGCCGCTGGAATGAGCTCAATCGGAGTTCGTTTGATCCACTTCTTAGTATTTCTTAGCGAAAAACCACTTATTAGTAGAACCGTCCCCTATATATATATATATATATATATATATATATATAGGGAGGTTCAAATAAAAAGTGATTTTCCGCTAAAAAACCTAAGAAATGACAAAACCTTAAGAAACGATATCAAACGAACTCCGATTGAGCTCGTTTCAGCGGCGTTGGAACCGTCTCGTCGAACTCTACCATCTTAGATTTTAGGGTTTAGCTTTTAAGTTTTATATTTTAGGGTTTTAGCCTTGTAGTTTAGCTTTTAGGGTTTAGATTTTAGGGTTTAAGGGTTTTTTTGAGGGGGGGGGGGGTTTAGGTTTTTCGGGGGTTGGGGGTGGTGGTTTTAGGCTTTTCGGGGTGAGGTTGTAGGGGGGTTTAGGTTTTTGGGGGTGCGGGTGGAGGGGGTTTAGGTTTTTGGGGGCGGGTTAGGGTTTGATGAGACGGTTCCAACGCCGCTGGAATGAGCTCAATCGGAGTTCGTTTGACCCATTTCTTAGCGTTTCTTAGCGAAAAATCACTTTTTAGTGGAACCTTCTTTCTTTCATAAAACTATTCACTTTCTTTTCTTTGACATTGTAATGACTTAATAAAAACGTTTACCATCTTTCTTTCATAAAACATTCTTTAACATGTTCAAAACTTATCACAAAAGTATGCCTTTGTTTATTTATATAAATATAATAAATGCTTGTCATAAAATAAAACTATACTTTACATAAAACGTGTGCTTTTGCCTCTTTTAAACATTTCTCTAAAACATAACATTTGCTTTCACTTATTAATATAAAATATGTAACTAAGTATGCACACCCCCCATAAAGTAGGCAAAAAGGGGCTTAGAACCCACCTGGTATCTTAGCGGGAACGTACTACTTGAATCTCACACCATCAGAATAATCATAACAATTTAACACGTATCAGACTTAACCCGACACTAAACGTTTTCACTATTTCTTACCAGACGAACTTAGATTAAGTTCGCCTCCGATAGACCCAGCGAACTTATCAAGTGAACTTAGCAGTTTCGCTAGATAGCACCTAACGAACTTATCAAGCGAACCCGATAACTTCGCTAGACAATACCTAGCGAATTTACCAAGAGAACATATCAAGTTCGCTACTACCTGACCCGACGAACTTAGCAAGTTCGCCTACGGGCTTCATCTTCCCCAACCAAACCCTAATCTACATGAACATGGCGGCTGAATATGAAACTGATCAAAACACGAACTTTTTACGTCTAAAATGTTCGTTTTCTAACCATGAGTCTAGATTTAAGCTTTGTTTCCATTTTCATACGTAAAAATCTCATCTTTGTTCGTTTTTATTTCAAAACCCACAACTACATAAAAATTCAGATCTAGGGTTGATGGTTACCTGAAATCGCTTCCCGTTCGTTGCTACATGCTCTAGAGACTCGCACCAACGATCCTTGAAGCTCGGATGTGGAAACCGGGACTTTCTCTCTCTAAACTCTCTCTCTTTAGAATTTTGAAAAATGGTGCAAATGAGGGTGGAGGGCCTGAAGTTGGGGTTTTATGGGGGCCAATCTCCCCTTCCTTTTTCAGCCCAAGCCCAAGCCTAAGGCTCGCTCCCTTTTTTCTTGTTTAGTCGAATTCTCGTGGACTATTTCGTGTTTTAAAAACTCGGGATGTTACAATGACATTAAGTTTATTTATAGTTTTTAATTTCTAAATAATAGATAATCCAACCTTTTCATTTTGTTTGGTGTCGGTATTTGTCATACACGACATTTACCTGTTTCTAAGTTCCAACATCATTGTTTTTGTTTGGTAGTTTGATGGGTACGGGGAAACAATATGGTACCCATATTCTGGCATGATTGAATCCAACATTTGTACAGTCACCAATATCAGGCAACAAAAAAAATGCTTTATATATTTAGCCATAATTTAATTTTATAAATTATAAAATGATCTTAAAATCATAGTTTTGAACAATCAACATCACAAAAATGAAATATAAACTCTATTTTACTACATTTTAGGACAAGGGAAATAAACACAATGTTAACCCCATAAATAATATCTTGATTCAATTAATACTAAAAGTGTATTTCAACTTCGAAATACACCACTTATTTCTCTTTTAGGTTAAGCGTATTATCGTCTAAGAATATATGACGTCGCTCGGATATCAAATACAAATATATCTCATATTTTTTTTTTGACAACGGAATTCACTCATCAAGAAGACGGTTGGAACAAAAACGAGTGTGAATTTCTAACACAAAAAGCTATAATATTATCTAGAAATTAGATATTTGATTAGAGTCGGACTTTTGACTCTCATGCTTTTAATCTTCAAATTGTGTTTTTCAACTTTATTTGTAATGTAGTTGGTGAAGATCATTTATCGTAAAATAGATTGTTTTATTTATATAAAAAAGTTAGCATTAATAATTTATTTAGTAATTAGTAGCCACATGTAATTTATGACTATTATATTGGAACTATCATAAAATAACAATAATAGATTCTCAATTACGCTGGATGGAATGGCTGACGATCGTCCTGTCTCTCTCGTCCCACGTCAACTTTTTTTCTCTGTCTTCGTCATCAATCGGCACAGTGTTCCTGCAACGGTGTGTGTTTTTGCGGTACCTAGAGGTGGCGGGCGGTATTCCCACCAATACCTCACTGCCAGCTCAACCCCATCCCATGACGTTGTCGCTTCCATTCCGTCTAGCCTTATAAGTCATGGGGGACACATCTTTTTTTTTTTGCTAAATGGGCGTAACTTTTAGTATATTACAAGAGAACAATGTTGTTAAAGGGTACAAAATTACAAAATAGTACCAACTTGGAAAACCAATAATTGCATAAAACACTATAAATACAAGAAACTAACATTTAAAGTCATTATTTATGTAACCAAATAACAAAATTAGACAAAGAAAATAATTAAAAAATTACCACAGAAAAAATTTGGTATTAAACTAATACACACGTAAATAAAATTATTAAGATTGATCTAATATTTTAATTAAAAAAAAAGTACCGTATGATCATACAATCATTCTTACGTTAATCAGCTGATCATCTAATTTAAATCACGTTCATAGCTTACAAAATCGAAATGACTACGTTTATGTTTAGGTTTTTTTTCCCCGAAAGTTGATTTAATAATAGTGTCAAAACTAAGGATTTAAACCCTCGATTTTATAAGGCCTCAGTGTTTTGTATATATATTGGCTAGGGTTTCAACCTTTCTATTTTATTATTTTTTAAAATTATTCAAATTGTAATCAACTAAATCAATTTGTGAGCACAAAAGATTGCTAGCTTATTTTAGGGTTTGTTACATCTATGGTCATTTATTGTGAAGAAGCCCTTGCTAAGCTAATCTTTTTTTAGGTCTTAAAATTCTATGCGAACTCAAATTTTATGAAGAAACCTTAAAACATTCAAATAGTTGAACGAGTATTTAATTATAAGATCATGTGATCTTTAAAAAGATAATAAATAATATTTTAAAGTTGTTAAAACTTAAAATTATTATTATTGTATATATAAAATTGTCATAAACGTAGTTGAATATTTCATACTTTAAGTTGGTATTGGGGTAACACTAAATCAGATTTCGGATAATAAAAATCACAACAAGTAATTTTTAATTACATAAGATCATAAACAAGTATATCGATATCCATAGAGAGTCATGTGATCATGACAAGTAATAAGTAATGAATACCCAATAGCTATAGAACTTAGATAATTTTATAGTCTCAATATAAACTAGGGTATTAAAAATGGGTCTTATTTTGTATTTAGTTGGGGTTGTTATATAAACACCACCTCTAAAAGTGTATACATGGCTGCTTGTCACGTCATACACTTCGTATGACCCTATATGTGTCGTATATGACAGGGCGAAAAATGACCATACAAGTCGTATGACTTTGTCATTTGTCACATTAGTCATTTCAAATTAATCAAACACATCATACAGGTCATATGACTTGACGAACACCACCTCCTACAAACCGTATTAATATGAACATGAATATTTTTGTCGTATCATACTACCCGAATAAGCTATTGTTATTGTGTTTTGAATAATGTTTATATAGGGCAATTGGCACCATTAGACATTTGTGGTCCAAAGATCACAGCGCCTCCATTAATTAAAATAATAATCCCACACTGCCTATAAGTACCATCATTTCCTCTGATTCGTTTCAATCTCTCATTATTCCCACAGTTCAGATCGCCGGAGGAGAACTCACCACGGCGATTGTTGCTGGATTTGGCTAGGGTTCCTTCGAACTTCCATTTCATCTAATTGCGCGATCACAGCTACGTCGTTGATATGACATCGGAGGACGTGGTAGGGAAAACGAGTGTCACGATCGCTAATATCGCTGAAGAAGCAAAGATTGCGAGTGAAGGCGTGAAGGCTCCCAGCCGTCAAACCTTACTCGGAATCTGCAAATCTCTCGTCGCCGGTGGCGTTGCCGGTGGAGTGTTAGTTCTCTCGTTATCCTTCTTTTTGAATTTAATCAATTATCTTTTGAATTTAATCAATTATCTTTTGAATTTAATCAATTATCTTTTAAATAAGATTACATTCGTCGGGTTCTAAGTTTGACTGCAATATGATAGATGATTTGGGCATGTTTAACATGGACAGAGTTATGCTTAATAAGATTAGTGATGATTGAGATAGTAAATGAACAATTGTGATATTTTGTTTTGACTTCTAAACAGTCTTTATAGTCTTTCATTTGTGTTTTGACTTATGAACTTTGACATTGATTCTGGATTTCTTTAGCTATCCATGATTGATAAGTTTTTCATAGTAGGTTATTGCTCACTGTTTATTGGTTACTCTATGTTGCAGATCGCGTACTGCTGTTGCTCCTTTGGAAAGATTGAAAATTCTGCTCCAGGTAGATCCTCTTTTATTTATTTGTTTACCTTTTTGCACTTGTTTCATGTTTATAAAGTGAATTCATCAATCAAATATTTATCTTGAGCTCAACCTGATGTTTATGCAATTGATTGGGCAAGTATGGTATGCCATTAATACTTATTGGAGAATATCGATGATTAAAGTTTTATTACTTTTGTTATGTGGCAGGTTCAAAATCCGCATGCTATCAAATACAATGGAACTATTCAGGGACTAAAATATATTTGGAGAACAGAGGGTTTTGGAGGAATGTTTAAAGGAAACGGCACCAATTGTGCGCGCATTGTCCCAAACTCTGCTGTCAAGTTCTTTAGCTATGAAGAGGCATCCAAGTAAGCTTACCAGCTTTTTTCATGGTCAAAAAAGCGTCTTTTTTTTAATCAAAGATGATTACTTCTAAATATTTATGCTTTAATATGCTTTCTTTTTTACATAAACAGGGGAATCTTGTGGCTATATCGACAGCAACCCGGAAATGGTACAAAAAAATATTCTTTCCTTTTCTTATTTTCAACTCAGATCACTTAGTTAACTCACCACTGTCACATAAATCTACTTAAATGATGTTTTATCTTCTGTTTCAGAGGATTCGGAACTTACCCCTCTTTTACGCCTTGGAGCTGGTGCTTGTGCTGGAATTATTGCCATGTCGGCAACCTATCCAATGGACTTGGTTCGAGGCCGCATTACTGTTCAGGTATACTTTAAACTCTTCTTCTTCACTGCTATTTTACAATATTTTCTTATTTTGTTAATAATATGTTGGCATTTGCAGACTGATAAATCTTCTACTCAATATAGAGGAATGACACATGCTCTTACAACAGTACTCCGTGAAGAAGGCCCACGCGCATTATACAAAGGATGGCTTCCTTCTGTTATTGGTGTTGTAAGTTAACATTCAAACATTTGGTAATGATGACATTGAACAAAACTTTTACTTATTTATTAATGTTTCTAGATACCATATGTGGGGCTTAATTTCGCGGTATATGAATCCTTAAAAGACTATTTGGTGAAATCAAGACCATTTGGACTGGTTGAAAACCAGGAGTTGGGTGTGACAACTAAGCTAGCATGTGGGGCGGTTGCTGGAACAGTTGGTCAAACAGTTGCATATCCACTTGATGTCATACGCAGAAGAATGCAAATGGTTGGTTGGAAACATGCTGCCTCAGTTGTTGTCGGTGAAGGAAAGTCAAAGTCAGCACTTGAATACACTGGAATGATTGATGCATTCAGGAAAACCGTTCGTTATGAGGGTTTTGGCGCTTTGTACAAGGGTTTGGTCCCCAACTCGGTCAAGGTCAGTATATTATTAATCAAATACCTAAAGTACCCTTTTGTAAAACACACATTTTCTTATATCAAGTTTCCTTTTTTCAGGTGGTTCCATCTATAGCTATCGCATTTGTGACATATGAGGTGGTTAAGGATGTACTCAAGGTAGAGATGAGGATATCCGATTAATGAAACAAAGCGTCACATTCGTATTAAGACTTCGTGTTAGTTAATTTGCATGCAAAAGGGTAAGGAGGTAAAACCGCCACTAAACTCTTTTGAGTTATCTGATGATAACGAGATTTAGAACTAGCCCATGTTGATATAGTCTAGCCGACCCCTGTACGCACCCGGACCACAGCTTTATGTCAGCTGTAGTTCGGTTTTTAAGCTTTTTTACATTCGCATGTATGAACAACAATAATAAGGAAATGCTCAGAGAGTTTAGGCCCGGTTTGACATTTGACAAACCCAGAAATGATACTATTGTTTGTTTAACATTATTAACATATAATTGAAAGGTTATGGAGCTTTATGTTGGTTATTGATTTGTTTTGTTGGTTTCAGTTTATTTAATTTTGGTATGCAAAATACGTCAAAAGGTTGATATAACCTTCGTGCAACCGCGCTACAAAAATGACAATACTAACTTTACATGAGATGAGTAAATGGCTCGTAAGGTGGTTTGTTAGTAACTTGGCAAGGCCAAGCCTGTGACTAACCTTAGCCTGCTCGTTTGACTGTTTGGACTCGACTTGAGCCTAACATGGTTTTTGTGTTGGCTATTTTAGTGTAACTGGATTGACTTGTTGACCAAAGTGAATCATAATATACACTAAACAAGTTAGAATGTGCGGAGTGCACGCTTGTTTGAATTTATTATGATTTTAAGTATTTAGGAATCTCATTGGTTCTTAGGAACGAAACCCCTAAGCAATAGGGGTTCCAAAGGAGGCAGCCCCTGGCTGGGGTTGGTGTCAAAATTCATCATTAAAAATTCATCATAATTTTTTATTTCCGGAAATTGGAATTAAAAATTCAATGTCAAAATTGACGAAATATTAAATAATTTTGAGTTTTAAAATTAACTGTTATCCAACAATTATGGGCTCCCAATCACGGAAAACAGTTATTTGGTCATTTATCAGGTTCACGAAATTCATCAGTATAACGTACTCTTTCTTTAAGATTCAATTTCTAAGTTCTATCCGATTGGAAAATTCGAGTTAACCATCGAATTGTTTCAATCTGAAAATGTGTCACGACTCTCAGAAAAATCCAGTTTTTTTGATACCCGAATTCTATAGTTTGTGCTCGATAAAGTGAAAAGTGTGTAAATGTCAGTCTGTGGCTAACCAAACCGAAGAACTCTGAACCTGGACCAGACCAAACTGTAAAGGTGCGAGTTATGTTTGGTATGGATGTAGTTGATGCCTTTTATAGTTTTATACTCCCGTGTTACTTGAAACCAAAATGAAAATGGGAAGCGTTTCTTTAGTAATATATAACGTAAAACATAGATTGATATCAATTATCAGAGTGGCGCAGCGGAAGCGTGGTGGGCCCATAACCCACAGGTCACAGGATCGAAACCTGTCTCTGATATTTCTTTTTTTAATCAATTAGCATATGGACTAGAGAGGTGGTTAATCTTTCAATTTTATGAATATTAAATATAAAGCTTTCAATTTTATAAACCTTTTTGTGGATCTTTAGTTTCAGAAAACTCTTAATTATATGAACTTTTTCATAATTTTTCAATTTCATCAACTTTTTATTATATAACTTAGTAGTTTATTTTGTTTTTAGATCTTGTGATGTGTTCTTAAACCACCACCACTATCATAAATGATAAACCTCAACCAAATCAAAACACCATGAACCACCACCTAATTCCACCTTGAGGCTTGAACCACTACCGAATTGAATCAACAAAGGGTCATGATTTACCAATGTCACAAAATGCTCATTTTTTAAAACATGTGCAAAAGTAACACTGCATCAACGTCTAAACATACAAAACAATTGAATAAAACAAAGACCGAGAGTGAGAATTGAAGGTGAATATCCATCCCAACTCCTTCATATACAAACTCATCTCCTCTCACAATTTCTTATATGCAAAAACAAACCACCACTCCAAACAATCCAAATCCAAAACCTCCTACTCAAAATGCATATTGTAACTATTTCATCCATCCCTTACCTCACCGTCTGCCGCTGGCTGTCTTCAGTAGTTGTTGAAGATGATCGAAACGATCACGGTGATAATCCGCCCATATGCACAGCTGCTTTATCGCCTCTCGTTTATCCTCGCAAAAACCCGATATGCATTCGTCTTTCACGTGAATCGTGTTCTCGAGTTCGTTAATCTTCTCATCTTTTTTTGCACTTCCTGTTTTCATATCCTCGAATGATTTCAACAATCTGTCATTCTCACCTTCAGAAAACTTTAATTTCGTCACCATTTCTTCGAATTTATGTTTCAGATCATCTTTCATTTGCTTCAACTGAACCTGTGTGGCTTGGATTTCGTTCGTGATTTCATTAACGCGTGTTCTTACGTGCCCGTAATCTTCTTCAAACTTTACCGTTAGCGAGTCAACGCCAGTCAACGTCTCGTTGACTTTATCTTGGACCTCCCTTTTCATCTCAGTGATTGTTTGGGATAAAGTTGAGATCTTTACCATTAAAGATTTGTTTTCTTG
Organism: Smallanthus sonchifolius; assembly: GCA_023525975.1. NCBI lineage: Eukaryota > Viridiplantae > Streptophyta > Magnoliopsida > Asterales > Asteraceae > Smallanthus > Smallanthus sonchifolius. The sequence continues at coordinate 5,645,473 of CM042026.1, read as the reverse complement.
ATGCAGCTTCTCTTCTTTGGTTGCGTGGTCGTGTTCTGTTTCGCTTAACATTTGTTCTGTTACACGAAGCTTCTGGGTTGATAACCGGATTTTGACTTCGAGGTTTCGGACTGTTTCAGTCAACGTGCTGACTTCATCTCCTTTGATTTCAAGATCACGTTTAAAGTCTTCAATGGTTTCTTCCAGTTGTTCAACGACCTGTTCTTTCGACCGGAGACCGTTTTCTATTTCCTGTGACATTTGCTCAATTTTCTTCTCTAGTTGTTTGATCTCTGCCACGTGGATATCCTTCTCTTCTAGAAATCTTTCTTGATCACCATTCATGTTTGTGATCTCGTTTCTTAAACGCTCAACCAGATTATCCGATTCTTGTTTTTGGGAGATGATCAATTCTAATTCCTTTTGCAAATTGTCCATCTTTTCCTCGTATTTCTTCTCAAGAGCCAATAATTCATCTTCTTTCTGCTTTTCGATTTCTGCTCTCTCTAATTCAGTAGTTTTTAATTTTTGAACCAGATTGGACACCTCGTCTTCTGTTGTTGTCAGTTTCTCCTTCATTTCAGAGAACTCACCTTTTATGTTTTGTAGTTCTGACTCAAAACCATCTTTTTCACCCTTCAGTTGAACTATAATGGCGTTTAATTCCTCGATAGTTGTCATGGATGTCTCTTTTTCCAACATTAAACTGGTTTTGTCTTTCTTGATGTCTTCAAGTTCCTGTTTCAGATCAGTTTCGACCACTTTCGTGTTCTCAAGTCTCGAATTGAGTTCTGTATTTTCAGCCAGAATTTTGGAATTTTCTTCAAGCAATCGATCGGATTGGAGTTTCAACTGGTTTAACATGTTTTCTGTTTCTTGTAGTTGTGAATTTAATGCTTCTTTTTCTTCTGTTTCAACTGCCAACTTTCTCTGTAACTCATCAATCACTGTATTTGCTGACATGTTAATCTTGTCTTTCAACTTCCCGTTTTTATTTGAAGAATCGTCTGAATCTGAATCGGAGCTGGACGAGGAAGAAGATTCTTTTTCTTTCTTTGAATTAACTTTCTCCTTCAGCTTTCCAGTAATTTGAGCATAGCGATCGTAGACTGATTTGTAACGATTGTGAAATTCCTCAATTAATTCCACAAGTTTGCTCTTATCTTCTTGATCTTCCTCTTTTAGTATCTCTAAAATCTTTTCATAGTTGTCTTCCGTTTCTGCATATAACAATTGATCCATGATCAAAAACTTATTTTTATGTACATGGAGAACAATTTGATTTGTGATAAGCAAGAAAAAAACATAACTCACTGAAGTATATATATATATATACCTATATTACTGCCTTTAAGTTGCTCATCTTTGTCTGGATCAATGAGACCTCCAACTATCGACTTAATTCTATTTCTCAAACGATGCTTCCCCATTTATTTATTTAGCTTTTCATAAATTGATCCTCAAAACTTGATGAAGAAAACGAAAGTAATTGTCATATTCCACATAATCGAGTTTGACCTTGAAATCACAACAGAAAACAGTTTTAGAAATTCCCATCACAAAACAAGAAAGCCTTACGCAACTTACATTAATTAACTGAATGCCCGGCCATCCTAGCCACCAAAAAATGTAAGAAAAAAATGGACAAAAGGTGTTTCTAAAGGTATAGCTTCAAAAGTCAGCATATATATGGATGATTGTGGTGTTAGTTGTCAAACTATAGGCTTAAATATTTGTTCTGTAAGCAAGTTGTTAATGGTATAAAGCTTGTCCATCATGAAAGCTATTGTTTTTATGTGCATGTCTATATCAAAAATAAGCTTTGGCCACTTGCGCCACATAAAATAAAGTGACATGTGGTCTTTACTCTTTAGCCCCTAAAAGTCTTCGTTCGTGACAAAATCAAGCACAAACGAATTACTTAAGTGAATCCCACCGGACAAAAGGTGTTGAATATAAAGTAGTACACAATTAAATATAGAGATTCTCAAATGGCAACAAGAATGGAAAACAATAAACAGATTGGCTAATATGGAACTAAAATAGATAAGAACTAAAATGGAATACAAAACAAATGTCCTGCAAGTCCTTTAATGTAATAAAATATCTAAAAATCAAAATGTTTCTACAATTTTTGAGAGACAATGAAAGCATCTTTTATTCATTTTCCTTGTTCACATCATAATTCACAACCAAAACAGTCTGTCAAGAAAAAGCAAAAAGGGTAATGGCATTATAAAATGCAACATATTTATCTGGTGCCTACCAACCAAGTCCACACAGATGACTCAAATTTGAATTTAAAAAAGGACAGCTAAGAATATTAATAAAATGAACTGTTCTTCCGAAAAATAAAAAATAAAATAAAAAACTAGAGAATGACGTTATTTATTATATAAATTATTAGCATGGAGTCAATTCATAAAATCAGGCTGAGAGGTCTATTTATCATTAATTATATTAAAAGAAAATAATAAAACTAAAATTTCAAATTTATGATCATGATTTTACTGATCTGATCTGATGTTTTGTTTGGAAACTATCTGAAAAAGGATCATGTATAACAATCCTGGAGAAATTCAAGCCCTTAATTCTGGAGATGTAAGAAATTTTAATCCAAACTCTGAACACTAATCAAAATACCTATAAATTTACAGATTTAAAAATTCCTCACGAACATTAACTTTAACATATTGATTAAATTCAATAGAATTAGGTAATCAAAATCCGAAATCGTACAATAAACCTAACACAATCATAAAATTTAATCCACATCCATGACCGATGAGCCGCAAATTTCAAGTATTACTCACAGCAAAACAACACTAATTAAGCTAATTTTTTAGAAGATGAAATTATCATACGAAAGTGAAATTAGCAACAAATATCAACTAGTGATGAAGAAATCCATGAGAAAACATTTAGACCTAAAACTTTGAATCGAATCCGAACTTCAAATCGTAGATTCTATACGGAACATGCAGAAATGAAATTATCATTCAAATTAGGTCATCAAATAGTAACAATTTCAACTTAATGAAGAGAAATCGTTACCTTCGGATCGAACAGTGCTTGTAAAGTTCCAGAATATCAGATTCTACATGGAATCAAAGTTCTCAATGGATTGAGAATTGAAATTTTTGGAGAGAGAGTACAGATAATAGACCAAATTGAAATTCTTTCTTTCTTTGTATTTATAGCCCAGTCATTTGAAAGAGATTAATAACACCCCCTTGGAGTTTCAAAATGAGCCACTTACACCCCTGTTATCCGATTTGAAAAGTTAGAGAGACGTTTGGCAAACTCGTGTGACACTTGGTAACGAGTATGAAGTGTACAGTAAAATTGGATCCTTTAGGTATCACGTGACAAGAACTAAAAATCGGATCTTTATTCTTTAATAATTATTTGGTAATAAAATTGTTGGATGAGTATGTATGTTAATAAAGTATATTTTATTAAGCTTTTGTTTTTTGTAAACAAAATCTGTTATTAATTTTTAAGGAAAACAATAATTAAAATCTGTTCTTAAACATTTATATGATTTTTTTTATAAAAGTAGAGTTGGGTTTAGTTTGTAATAACACCAAAGGATAACATGATTAACATATCAGTATATCACACAAAAGCAGGTTTATTTAACATACATTGTTCGATCCTTTTACACTCACCAAGGTTCGTGTTTAATCTCGATCCTCCCTTTGTGGTGATTTTCCTCAAAGATTAGTCTAAACATCATTAGTTGTTGTTAAGTGAGAACATACGATTTAACACCAAGTGAGCAACTCAAAAACCAAGTTTTTGGACTAAAACCTCAAAACTATGTTTTTAGTCACAATCTGTAAATTTATGGTTCACTTTTCAGCCATTTCGTAATGTTACATATGCTAACAACATATTTTTTGAGAAGCATCGGTAAATCACGGCATAAAAGTAAGCAGCAGGCGGAGAGCGCATGCTGGGGCTCAAACCCGTGCTTCCGGGTGGGAGGGGCATACCAATTACCGTTGGGTTTGAGGGGTCCTTGGTAAACAACAACAATTTAAAAAAAAGGGCCAATCCTCTGCAAGCATTGCGCTACTATTCCTTCACCTTGTCTGTTAATATAGTATATAATATTTAGCTAATTTAGTAATGGTGTTCGTGATTAAATATTATGTTGAACTTATGTTATTAGTTATATTATGATAAATATTATAGATTTGTAATTTATTAGTGACACTACGATTAAATTTCCTTGAATCCGTGCTATTATTTATATCATATATATTTTATTTAAATAAATATTAAGTAGTCATTCTTCGTTTACTGTTAAGCAAAACGAAGAAGTTGAGGGACTGATATGCATAAACCCAAAACAAAAGGGAGTGTAATTGTAATATTTGTTAAATGGGGGTGTGAAGACAAAATGGTTGTCTCGTTCTATAAAAACAAAATTAAAACTTCGGAGACTTCAAAGACGGGGGGGTGGGGGCTTTGTTTGAAGGCGGAAAACGAACAAAAAACGCATTTAATGTGATACATTATTATACTTGTTTAATGTTTAACTTAATACTTATCACTTGATAGAACAAATAGGTAAATTTAAAATTTGATTAATCAAAAGTTAAGTTAAATCTAATAAAGAGTAAATTACAAAAAAAAACGTCCATGAGGTTTGGACATGTTTACACTTATCGTTCCAGATTAACACCTTGAGCCACCAAATAATCTGATTGTAACAGTTTCCGTCCAATTACAAAACGCGAGTTAACGGTCTGCTAAGTGAGGGGGTAAAATGGACTTTTCGCCTAAAACCCTTCCGCCAAAAGTACCCCAAAGTTTCCCTTCTTTTTCATTTTCGTCACTAACGTTCATCGGCCACCCACGGCCATTTCCATCATTGTCGTCGAAATTTCGATCCCCGACATCAACAATTGTATCTCATCTCCATATCCGACATCTACATATGGCTAATCAGCTTTCTGTGGACCCTAACGAGTTTTTTGGTAAATCCGTCGTATTCAAACACTTTCAAGCTCAAAATAACATGCAAGATCATGTTTTTAAGTAAAATTTTTAACTATTTTTTGTTACATTTCAAATAATTACAGCAAACGAACCTGATTTGTTGTGATATGAGGACATTGCCGATTTGTTTGATGAAGGGAACTTCAACGCAAGAGTCAGCTCAAGTCAATAAGTTAACTAAAGGGAAAACACCACGTAAAAGTGACCAAGTTTCAAAAGTGTTCCAATTAGGTCACTCATCATAGTATACCTGAGGTGTATACCGTGTAAAATGTGTATTGAATGACTTAATTGGAACACTTTTGAAACTTGGTTACTATTCTACAAAGTTACCCCTTAACTAAATCAATTAAGTGTTCATTGTTTTGATCCGAAATGAGTAACTATTGCTTCTAGAGGTGCACAAACAATCCGGATCCGATCCAATGGATAATCCGAAACCGGACACAAAGGAACTGGTTTGGATTTTTGGGAACCGTCGGATCCGTAACCGGTTCCAATATATTTGATGGACCGGATAAAAATCGGATAAAAAAGAACCGGTTCCGGACAGGATCCGACCGTTGGGAGAAAAAAACGGCTATATAGCCGTTAATATGGCCGTTTTTTTGAATTTTTTTTTGTTTTTGAGGCTTGAAACTTAGTATAAATAGGTATTAGGGGGTATAGGTTAGTTCACAACAATCTTCTAGCTCTTAAAACACAAAAACGCTCTCAAAACGCCAAAAAAGCTCACTTTTTACGCTCTCATGGCTTCCACTTCCGCAAGCACTCAAAGTTCCGTTGGTGGTTCTACTAGCGAAGCCACGGTGGTAAGAGTACTTACTTGCTCCCGAAACCAAGAGATATGGGTTTATTTCGATTTATGCGAAATGTCGAACGGTTCGTAAAAGGCTCGTTGCAAACGTTGTGGTAAAATTTTGGGTGCTGCGAGAAATAACACTTTGAGGAAACATATTGGAAGTCACGCAAACGAGAGGGTTCGTTTGAGAATGACACATCTCGTCATTCAAGAAGGATTGCCGTTTGATCACTTTGATAACCCGCGCTTGACGAGGATGATCCAAACACGCTTCAACCGAGTTACACAAATGTAAGTCGTTCTACTTTAAGAAGAGATTGTTTAAAAATGTGGAAAAGAGCTAAAAAACAATTAATTTTAGGTTTTAAAAATTTAAATACTGGCATTAACTTAACCACGGACGTTTGGTCCGCTCCACATGGTTTACCCGAATAATACCTTTGTGTTACCGCACATTGGGTTCAACCCGAGTCGTGGCAAATGATGAAGCGTACAATTGCGTTTGATTATTTTGGATATCCACATACCGGTGAAAACGTATTTTATATTTTAGACTCGGTAATTCAAACTTATGAAATTCAACCAAAAATATTTTCAATATCTTTTGATAACGCTTCAAATAACACAAACGCGGTAAAAAAAATTAAAAATAAAATATGAACCGCCTTGTAACGGTATTTTCTTTCATAGTCGATGTGTTGTACACATCATTAACTTGGTTGTGCAAGACGGTCTAAACGTCCAAGAAATAAGAGATGTGAAAGAAAAATTTAAAGTGATGTTACGGGAAGTTTTTAGCACTAGCAAAAAAAAGATATATAAACTATAGAAACGTGTGTCAACAAACGGATTCCATCTTTTTAGGTCCGAATTGGGACGTAGCTATTAGATGGAACTCGACATGAAAAATGTTTGAATCGACCTTAAGGCAAAGAGTTACTTTAAAACATTTCCATGATGAACTTGTCCAAAAGAATCGTTGTTCACAAAAAAATGATAATACAAGTTGGAATACGATCGAGAAACTAATTAACTTGCTTGAGGTTTTTAAAAATGCAACTACATGTTTATCGAGAGTTTATTATCCCACGTCTTCGCTAATACTTCAACAATTATATTTAATATGTAATAAATTAAAAGAGTTTGAATATCACGGCCCTATTTTTGCAACAATGGTAACACCTATGAAAGTTAAATTTAAAAAATATTTTTTGAAAATGCCGGCCGTTGTTACATGTTCGGCCGCCTTAAACCCAACGATTAATGTAACCGGTGTTGAAACCTTAACTGGATCAATATCAGACGATTTAAATATGTACGAGGAAGACCCTAATTTTGAATCAAATGCAATAAAGGATTTCAACTTGGCTTTTCAAAATATGTTTGATTATTATTTACGGAAATATGGTGGAAGTGGTAATCCATCAAACATACGTGAATCAATGGCTTCAGGTTCAAGTTCTAGTAGTTCAAGGAACCCGATGTTAAATTTATTTAACACTTTAAGAAACGAAAATACTAAACGAGCTCATGGAAGCACACCAAGTAGGGAGCTCGAGAGATATCAAGCAACCGACTTTATTTCAACTCTAAGATCCGAAGAGTTTGAAAACTTTGATATCTTGAGTTGGTGGCAAGGAAGGGAATCCCAATATCCCGTTCTAGCCGCAATGGCCTGTGACCTACTAACCGTCCAAGCTTCCACGGTAGCTTTGGAATCTGCTTTTTCTCTTAGTGGCAGGGTTTTGTCTATTCGAATAACGAGGCTTACACCGGAATCTAAGGAGATGTGTATTTGCTTGAAAGACCATTTGGATGCAGCCAAAAGTGTACAAGATGTTGCAAAACTATAAGGCGAGCTTGAAATTGAGCAAGAAATACACGAGTTCGAAGTAGAACAAGGGGCGGCGAATCCACTTTCGGACGAAGAACAAGCTTATGATGAAGCCCAACGTATTTCAAGCGAAAAAGATTGAAAACCGATGTTACGAGGACTAAGACGACGAAGAACGAGCCACAATAAATAATATATATTTTGTGATTCTATTATGTTTTTTGAACGAACTTGTGTTAAATCACTTAAAAAAAAAAATAAAACGTGTATTTTATAGTGTATCTTTGTTTACTTTTTTAAAAATGATTTTTTTTTTAAATCCGGTGGAACCGGTTTTTTTATCCGGTCCGGTTCCAAATGTCTGGTACGGTCCCAATAGGTTCCACATCTTCACTCCGAGAACCGGAACCGGTTCCATTGTGTCCTGGTTGTTGACCATCGTTGACGGATCCGGATCGGATAAAAAAAAAACCGGTTTGTGCACCTCTAATTGCTTCTACCATTGATGTCAAATCAAGATAAAGTACAAACATAAATGCCTCTGGATATACGGACACCCAACCAGGTTCTTTTAACACCCAAACCCTATATGACTCGTATAGGTCTATACGAATCGTATACGAGGCACAATGCGGTCGTATTGTGCATTTTTTTTTACATAATACGACCGTATTGATGACCGAATGTGTCTGATGTGACATGTATGGTCGCTGTCAGTTTGACTTTGGTCAATATGACTCGTATTAGGCTATACGAGTCATACAAAGGGTGTCAAAAGAATCTTTTGGGTGTACCAATAATAGCCTCCACATAAATAGTCTTGGCATTGGTTAAATGCGCCCCCTATATGTTTGTCATACCCATGTTGATGTGATATGATTTGCTATCTATATAGACGTATAAAGGGTGGTCACACATGTGAGCGGCCATATAGAGGGTACTGTATAAAAGTATGGAGGTTGGTACACATGTATATAGGCGTATGGGGATGGTATATGGGCGTATAAAGTATGAAATGACTGATGTAACAATAAAAAATAAGTATAATTAGTAAAATGGACTGGACAGAGATTTAACATGACCCTTATTTTTTTTCATTTGACACATATAATGTATGTACATGTATATGTATATATGGGGTCAAAATTAAATCATCATTTTTATCCAAAATCCATGTCAGCACACCAATAACTCTCTGCCACACATAATCTTCCTTGCAATATTTCAATCACATTGTTTTTCTTCTTCTTCTTCTTGTTACTGAGTCACCCCACCCCCACCTTACACCCAATTTCTTGATCAACAAAAATGGAAACGATCATCACATCTCATTCTGTTTCATCTCTCAATTTGAAAAACCCTTCACTCAAATCGAAATTTAACCAATCATTGTTCCACCGTCGACCTAATTTGACCTCTTTTCAACCCTCTGTTAGATTAGAATATAGTTTTAATGGTAATCTGAGACTATCTTCACAGAAGGGATTTGGAGCTTCGGTGGGTGGTCAAAGCAATGCAACTGAGGATGAAGATAGATGGATTCTTGAGCCTGTGGGTGAGTAGTTTTGTATGCTGTTCTTGTTCAATTCCTCACATATGATATGCTTCTTTAAATGAATAATATTTTTGTTGATTTTGATCAATTGGGTTGTTTGAGATTTATGTGGCTTTGTTTACTTTGATTGCTATTTGAATTATTCATAGCCACTAAATATTTAATAAATAAAGAGGTACTTTTATGGAACATTTAATATATTCAATGATTAAACCATTGCATCAAACTTTTTTTTAACACTTAAACATGACAGGTTAAGCCAAGTTTATAAAACTAAAATTGATTGCATAATTATTAAATTGATTTCCTAAATAAACACAAGTTTAACGTGCTTTTACATAGAAAAGGAAATAAATTAAAACTCTTAAAATTGGAGAAAAACCATTGAGTGGGAAATCGAATGGAATTTGGGTCCGACAGTTGGGAGAAACTACATATGGTGGTTTATCACATGATTCAGACTGTCGATACGTTTCTCTCATTCCTTATGGGCCTTGTAACTAAAGACCTAGCCCAAGTTATGTCTTTTTCTAGCCTGTATGATTATGTTTCGTTGGTCCAAGTATGAGTCTGGTAGCTTTGAATTAGAACTGCAATTGCGTTAACCCTTCATTACCCACAGGTGATGGAGATTCACGACACATCGGTTTTAAGGTTGCTCTGCCAACTGCATTTGAGATAGCATCTGTAAGTTGTTTATTTTACTTTTGACATTTGAAAATTCAAGCTCTAACTGAAAGTTTCATGGGCATGAGCTAGAATGAGGTAACAGTTGGACGTGTTCCAGAGAAAGCCGATATAGTTATCCCCGTTGCAACAGGTATTTAACTGTTTCACCACCAAATTTAAACCAAAAGAGTGATTAGTAAAACATGGGTCACAATTAGGACTTCTAGTCTTTTTTGTTGTAGATATTTTTAACCCATTTCAGTTAATATAATGTCTTTGTAGTATCGGGCACGCATGCTCGATTTCAAAAGAAGGGTGGTGCTCTTTTGGTGACCGATTTGGGCAGCACCAACGGTACATTCATTGATGAAAAACGGCTTACACCTGGCGTGCCTGCCATTGTCCCCCCTGGGAGATACGTTACATTCGGTTTGATTTTCATCCCTACTACCATTACTTGCATGTTTTCTTTTATAAAAGTAATTATAAGTACAAAAATATTGTTAAATTTTGTATCGGTTTGGAAATTTTGCTGCAGGTGACACCAATCTAGCCATCTTTCGTGTTTCGAAGCTTAAAAACGTGAAACCTATTGCTACATCGAGCGAATCTGAGCCTGAGACCGAAGTAGAAACCGGAGATGCTAGCAATGTTGTGGAGAGCACGAGTCAAAACGTTTAGGTTGATATGACCAAAGATAATTTTTAGTATGAGTTGAGTATATAATCAACATTTTTGTTTTTCTTTTCTTTTTTGTAAAATATTCACATTATTATCATATTAATATGATCTGTTTAAATAAAATTATTTAGGAGGGTTATGGGATAATTTTGAAGGCTAAATTCACTGGTTTAACCCTGACAGTTGCAATAAAAATCAACATGTACATGACTGCATTAATTGGACTTGATCAATGGTCTTCTTTTGGTATTATTATATAAGATCTTTCAATGATATAAAGCGCGCACAAGGGTTTCTAAGAGGTTGATATTGTAGTTTGATGATCACCGCGGGCTTATCGTAGAGGTGCACAAATCGGTTTTTTTTTTGGAACCGGATCCGGTTCGGATCCGGACCGGTTCCGTCAAAGTTGGTCAATAACCGGATCCATTAGAACCGGTTCCGGTTCGGATCCGGTTCCGGGTGTGGAGACTTGGAACCTATTGGGACCGGTTCAGATATTTAGAACCGGACCGGTTAAAAAAAACCGGTTCCACCGGTTCCGAAAAAAAAAAAAATTTAAAAATTAACAAAGATACACTATAAAATACATGTTTTATTTATTTTGTAGATTTTTTTAAGTTATTTAACAATAGTTCGTACAAAAAAAATACAAAAAACATAATTGAATCACAAAGCATTAATTATTTATTATGTTTTCAATATTCTTCGTCGTAGTCTTTGTAACATCGGTTTTCATTCTTCTTCGCTTGAGATACGTTGGGCTTCATCGTAAGCTTGTTCTTCGTCCGAAAGTGGAGTCGCCGCCCCATGTTCTACTTCGAATTCATGTATTTCTTGTTCAACGTCAAGCTCGCCTTCAAGTTTTGCAACATGTTGTACACGTTCGGCGGCATCCAAATGGTCCTTCAAGCAAATACACATCTCCATAGATTCCGGTGTAAGCCTCGTTCTTCGAATAGATAAAACCCTGCCACTAAGAGAAAAAGCGGATTCCGAAGCTACCGTGGAAGCTTGGACGGTTAGTAGGTCACGGGCCATTGCGGCTAGAACGGGATATTGGGATTCCCTTCCTTGCCACCAACTCAAGATATCAAAGTTTTCAAACTCTTCGGATCTTAGAGTAGAAATAAAGTCGGTTGCTTGATATCTCCCAAGCTCGCTACTTGGTGTGGTTCCACGAGCTCGTTTAGTATTTTCGTTTCTTAAAGTGTTAAATAAATTTAGCATCGGGTTCCTTGAACTACTAGAAGTTGAACCCGAACCCATTGATTCACGTATGTTTGATGGATCACCACTTCCACCATATTTGCGTAAATAATAATCAAACATATTATTAAAAGCCGAATTGAAATCCCTTATTGCATTTGATTCAAAATTTGGGTCTTCCTCGAACATATTTAAATCATCCGATATTGATCCAATTAATGTTTCAACACCGGTTACATTAATCGTTGGGTTTAAGGCGGCCGAACATGTAACAACGGCGGGCATTTCTGAAAAATATTTTTTAAATTTAGCTTTCATAGGTTTTACCATTTTTTCAAAAATAGTGCCGTGATATTCAAACTCTTTTAATTTATTACATATTAAGTATAATTGTTGAAGTATTAGCGAAGACGTGGGATAATAAACTCCCGATAAACATGTAGTTGCATTTTTAAAAACCTCAAGCAAATTAGTTAGTTTCTCGATCATATCCCAACTTATATTATCAAATTTTTGTAAACAACGTTTCTTTTGCACAAGTTCATCATGGAAATGTTTTAAAGTAATTCTTTGCCTTAAGGCCGATTCAAACATTTTCCAAGTCGAGTTCCATCTAGTAGGTACGTCCCAATTCGGACCTAAAAAGATGGAATCCGTTTGTTGGCACAAGTTTCTATAGTTTATATATCTTTTTTTGCTTGTGCTAAAAACTTCACGTAACATCACTTTAAAATTTTCTTTTACGTCTCTTATTTCTTGGACGTTTAGACCGTCTTGCACAACCAAGTTAATGATGTGTGCAACACATCGACTATGAAAAAAAACACCGTTACAAGGCGGTTCATATTTTATTTTTAATTTTTCGACCGCGTTTGTGTTATTTGAAGCGTTATCAAAAGATATTGAAAATATTTTCGGTTGAATTTTATAAGTTTGAATTACCGAGTCTAAAATATAAAATAAGTTTTCACCGGTATGTGGATATCCAAAATAATCAAACGCAATCGTACGCTTCATCATTTGCCACGACTCCGGTTGAACCCAATGTGCGGTAACGCAAAGGTACGATTCGGGTAAACCATGTGGAGCGGACCAAACGTCCGTTGTTAAGTTAATGCCGGTATTTAATTTTTCAAAACCTAAAATTAATTTTTTTTTGGCTCTTTTCCACATTTTTAAACAATCTCTTCTCAAAGTAGAACGACTTACATTTGTGTAATTCGGTTGAAGCGTCTCTTGTATCATCCTCGTCAAGCGCGGATTATCAAAATGATCAAAAGGCAAGCCTTCTTGAATGACGAAATGTGCCATTCTCTCACGAACACTTTCGACATTGTATTGCCAAACTCCTCCATCCCTACCAATTTGAGTTTGATTTTCACCTTCTTGAGTGTGTCTTGCGTGACTAGCAATATGTTTCCTTAAACTGCTATTTCCCGCCGCAGCCAAAAGTTTACCACAACGTTTGCAACGAGCCTTTTGCGAGCCGTTCGACATTTGGCATAAATCGAAATAAGCCCATATTTCTTGGTTTCGGGAGCAAGGAAGTATTGACACAACCGTAACATCGCTAGTAGAACCACCAACCGAATTTTGAGTGCTTGCGGAAGCGGAAGCCATGAGAGCGTTTTTTTTTTTGCTTAACGTGAGCGTTTTTTTGCGTTTTGAGAGCGTTTTTGAGTTTTGAGAGCTAGAATGTTGTGGTGAACTAACACAAACACCCAATACCTATTTATACTAAATTTCAATCCTTAAAAACAAAAAAAAAAAACAAAAAAAACGGCCATAAAACGGCTATATAGCCGTTTTTTTTAACCCCAACGGCTAGAACCGGTTCCGAACCGGTTCCAAAATGTCCGAATAAACCGGTTCCAAAAAATCCGATTTTTATCCGATTTTTAACCGGTCCGTCAAAAAACCCAGAACCGGTCCCGGAACCGGCGGTTCTCATAATATCCGGACCGGTTCTAAAAAACCGGTTCTCACCGGATCCGGTTTCGGATAATCCATCGGATCCGGTTTCGGATAATCCATCGGATCGGTTCCGGTTCCGGTTCTTTTGTGCACCTCTAGCTTATCGTGCTATGAATGTGTATTCGGTTATGTGTTAGAAGTAACCAATATTATTTACGTATCCAACGGTTGGTGTCACCGATTTGATAAACATCTTTTAAAAAAGAAAACTTCACATAATAGTAATTAAGTTTTTCATCTGTTTTATTTAGTCACTCAAACTTTTTATGTCTTATTTTAGTCACTCAAGTTTCTCATCTGTTTCATTTTAGTCATTCAAACCTTTTTGTCTAGTTTTAGTAATTCAAGTTTCATATGTTGTTCCAATCCTACGCAATTACGAGGTCAACATGTTAAATTTTTTTGGATTTTAACTTATGAATATGGTGAAAATGTTGGTTTACTCTTTTTAGATTTCATTTTCACCATATCCATAAAATGAAATCCAAGAAAAAGTAACTCGTAACATGGCAATTACGAAAGATTGGAACAATATGTGAAACTTGAGTGACTAAAATGAGATAAAAAAAGTTTGAGTGACTAAAATGAAACAGATGAAAAACTTGAGTGACTAAAATGAGATAAAAAAAATTTAAGTGACTAAAATGGAACAGATGAGAAACTTGTTTACTATTATGTAAATTATTTTCTACTTAATACAATATTAAATGCTACAAATATTCTTTTTTTAATGTTAAAATAAATATATACTACCACAATATTTGGTGGAAAATACGATTTAATAACAAGTTACAAATAAGAATTACTCATGCATTTAATTTTTAAATCCTACTAAAAAAAATAGATGAAATTAAAACTCATAAATTTTATGATAGTAAGTTCTAGAAAACTACAAGAATTATATAAACACTTGTACATGGCTTAGGAAAGATATATGTCGTGAGATAAAAAAAAAGTCTTATAAATCAACTTAAAGCAATAAATATAAGTATCTATACGGTTAAAAAACGGTCTTATAAATCAACTTAAAACAACAAATATAAGTATCTAAACAGTTAAAAACGGTCTAATAATCAATTTTGCAGTATTCCAATAATAATATTATTTTTATTTTTTATAATAATTTTGGCATAAATGACATGAATTTTCACTGGCCCTATTTGTATATTATCAAGAAAAGTCCAAAAGAGAAAATGACCACATTCATATTTTTAAGAAAGCACAAGAGTCTCCAAGGAGGACATAATCCTTTTCTAATCTTACAATTAAACACATAAATTCACAGTTTTCATTAACTCCACACATTTTTAGGAATAACAGAAAAAAGAAGCAGAAACCAAAACGAAAAGGAGCCATTCCTCATATCTCATACCTTTTGATATGGTCTAGCAGCACAACTAGCCCATGGCATACTTTTGAGTCCAGCTTCGGGCAGTCGTCTCATACTTGTTCCGGTCAGTTTTGTACATGTGAGCAATCTCGGGCACCAAAGGATCGTCCGGGTTTGGGTCCGTCAACAGGGAGCATATTGACAATAATACCTAATATTTGTGTCCCCAAATACAAATCATCACTACAGATGAAATTATGTGAGCCCATTACATAATTTGTGTATGTGGAAAAGCAGCATTGAGTGAAAGGTCAAACAGGAAATTCAAACATGGGTCAAAAGGGTTTGAGTCGGATAGGGTTGACCCGTTAACATTTTTACCGAACTTATATCAAGTTTGATTATAAAAACTATTATTACGATAACAATCTATAACTAGAAAAGAAGAAGAAGCGGTTTTTGGAACCGGGGGTCCAGGGTTGTAAAAATCGCGCCTAGACGCCTAAAAATCGCTAGGCGGCTCGTTAAGGCCTAATTTTGGCCTAGTCGGTCAATTAGTCGCTAGGCGGGCCTAGGCGGCCAGATTCCGGCGACACATTCCGGCGAAAACCTGAAATTTCCGGCGAAAACCTGAAAATTTCGGCCAAATTCCGGCGAAACCTTTGGTGTGGTTTAAAAATGAACATTTTTATAAAAATTACATATAAAAATGTGTGTATATATATAAAAAACTGAAAATTACATATAAAAATTCCAATCCGATTAATCCCGCCTAGGCCTAGGCCCTACCCCACCGCCCGACTAGCGCCTAGCGATTTTTACAACACTGCGGGGGTCTCAACGGGAGTAGCCTGTCAAACCCCTGGGATAGAGGTAAGCTTTGCTATGAGTGGGATTATACTGAGTACGTTTGTTATTACGATAATGATCTAGTTTTAACTTAAATAGTAAAACACGAACCTTGGAGATGGTAAGAGCTGGGCTCCACTGTTCTTTCAGAATATCAAGACAAATGCTGCCATTGCTATTGATATTTGGGTGGAAAACTTTCGTCCTGAAAGCTACCTAAACAAGTTTACAAAAATGCATGTTAAGCAAAGTATAACCGGAGAAAACATGATAAAATTTCCATAGCATATATAAATTGGCTCTTTAGTCGTTATTGAAAGTTATTAATTGAAGAAACTTTCCGCATATTCGTTGTGGGATTTTACTTGCCATTTGTTAACAAGTATATTTTCCGATAGAAAAGAAAAGTTGACATTAAGTGAGAAGCTAAAATATTATTTCAGCATTGAATACGATGTGCATGCAGAAAATATAATGGTTACCTTAGGTGGCTTAAACGGATAATCTGGCGGGAAATGGATGGTAACTAGAAAGACCCCACCAGAATAAGGACTATCCGGAGGACCCATGAGTGTTGCTTGCCAGTGAAACATGTCTTCTGCCACTGGGCCTAAAAATAAAAGCAACAAATACCGGTAAATCGTATTGATGGTTTTTTACATTGAAATACAATGAACACTCACATACATACAGATGCATGGCAAATGGTCAATTTGGATAATTTTTAATCTCAAACAGGTCAAAAGGGTCGTATAAATAAAAGCAGCTAACAGGTGAACAAGTAAATGTGACGAATGGGCTCAAATTTCGAAGTCATATATAGAGTATTTTAATGCATACAATCTCCAAAATGGCTTTATTCAAAGGTTTAGTTTAGATTACTAAAGTGGTACTATTTAACGCGGTGATTATTTATTTAAAAGGGATAAAAGGAGAACAAATGTTTTCAGGTCAATCTGACCCGTACAAAAATAACTTGTTTAGACCGATTGACCAACCTGCCAGCCCCACTCATCTTGCACCTCTAGTTTAGCTGTTTTTTTCAAGAGGTTGGTCGATAAATAATTCCAATGTTCGAATATATTCATCTCAAGAATTTTACTTATGCCTGAGCCCTTGCTCTCCTGAATATTGGGTTGACTGTATAGCAATATATCATAAAATTTACTCAGAATACCCCACATACAGGAGAACAACAGGTAAAATACTTATTTCTTAGATTGACGAAAAATTAATATAACTGGCCTCGTGCTGATTGTGATGCTTGGATCTTGAAAGTACTAGAAAACGCGCCATGTGGAACAATAAACGAGATAAATTCAGTCATGTTAATATGCAAATGCAAAGAGGCATTTCACCACATCAAAAACATAGGTGATGCATATGGTGTTATGCTGTTATACTGTTATATTTGAATTTCTTTTTCACATACACAGGCGGTACACCTTTGAAGTTTGGACACACGTCTACCAAAAATAAACAAAAGAAAAAGACGATTGGGAATTCTTTTGTAATAAAACTGCTATAAGATCCCACCGGTTTTGGTACAATACTTGCCCCAACATTTTGATGAAAACTGAAAGTCTAAAACCGTAAAGCTATACTTGCTACATTTACAAACAAGGGAATTGGTGATTAAAGGCAACAATAAAGCACAATTGAGTGCTAATCCAATTAAATTTGAAGTTTTTAACAATTGCAGAGTCTGGTTATGTTATTTTAACAAGCTGCTACTCTTGCAATTTGACAACTGTCCTTTAAACATATTTAAAGTATCCAATTGCAGTGTTTATAGCATATGTTCTTCTTTTGCAATTTCTTTTTAACAATTGCAGTATCTTATGTTTAACATCTTACTACACCTGTGATTTGGCAATTGTGATTTGAATACATTTGAAGTTTCTAGTGGTGTTGTTCATGTTGTTTGGATTGGCTTATTTAGAAAGCTATTTAGCTTATTACATTAACATAACGTAAATGCTTATCACTTAAATCTACAACACCATAAAGTCTTTTCATATTATACAATCTTCAATACAGCAATGGCAATAGCAATACCAAAAACAATTCACATACTGTAATTATAACACAATCACTACGCTAGACCTCAAGGTTTATTGATTATCTGATCCAAAAGCTAAAAGACATGGTATACACATGAGGACAGTGCACGTTGTAGGTCATCATATATTCATATGCCAAAACTTTAACCACACACAAAGCGGCCACGATCTACAACACATATCAACAAATAAGCAAGCATATACTGCAAATTACTTCGAGAAATCAAACCGTATTCCTCACAATTTCCACATAAACACGAACAGATCAAACTTATCGCCTCAGGAAAACACAAATCAAAGCCAAAAGAACATAATTCAGCACATAAAGCATACGAGATCTAATTAAAAGTTGACAAAAACATAGAAAACAGGATCTGATAGATCGCTACGGTTAGGTACCTGCGCTGCAAGAGGTAGGAGGATCTTTCTGAAGATCCTTGAGCTCCTTCAAGATCCGCTTGGAAGCCATCGCTCAGGAAATCCTGGAATTTGAGCCCTAACTGAAATTAGATATGAAAAGAGGAGAAGAATCAAAGAGAGAAAAAGAGAAAAGTGCGCAATCGATCACCTCAAAGATCCTGACCTCTGGTTATTACTTATTAGGATTCCGTGAATAACCGGAGGGAAATGATGGCGTTTATAGAAATGGACTTTTTATACGTTTATACATACACACGACACCAGAAGGAAAATCATATATATTTATTCGGTAAATACCATAAAAAAAAACTAATATACTTTTTATTTTTCAAAAGTCGTTCGACAATCTTGTACACAACTATTTACCCTAGCAAATGAATCGGCAGAAGCAAGACAAAGGAAATCGGCCGACAGAAGCAAGAGCAAAGCAAGCAATTCGATTGAAAAACGATTTGATTGTATATGTGTTTCACATTTTTATAGGTATCTTTACAAAATGGATTCAATTTGATTACAAATCATCTTTTTATAGAATATATTTCATTCACATAACAAAGTTTAATATTTAAAAAAATGTTGAGTGAGTTTTGTAAGAAAAAACAAAAGGCGTGATGGATTTTTATGTGTAAAAAATTATTTAGCGACTTTTGTGTGAAAAACAGAAAGTATGTTGATTATTTATGTGTAAAAAATTATTGATGGACTTTTGTAAGAAAAAACAGTTTTATGGTATTTGCCCTATTTATTATATAATAAAGTTAGCTAATAAAAATACTTAAATGTCTTTTTAACCAAAAAATTATTCCATTTAACTTTTTAGAATTGTTGAAATGATTTTTTATTGTTTCGTCATGTGATAACCGTTGTACCTAAACACTATATTGTGGATTTACACATTTTTAACCTTATATTACAAGTTTTCATAACCGAGTTTCTTTTTCACTGTTTAAACAATCAGAATGTATCACGTGGTAATAAATAAAATATCTCGTGATAGCCTTTCTTTGATGTTATCCTTGATACAATCACTTCAATTGGTAATTTGTGTTCAAGTTCATACTCGGCAGGTCTCGATTCTTGGGGAATTTTCATACATACTACACGCATTAACAACCATACTATATGCTAAAGTTTGAGAAGGTTATGGATTCAAGTCTCACTCTCACAGGAATTAAGAAATTTACCTTTAAAAAAAACAATCATACTATACGATTCTTGGGGAAATTTTAAAAATTTAGTTATATAAAAGAGAAAATGACTTTAAAAACGTGATGAGTCATAAATTAAATTTATCACTTTCCACGTTCGTGTTTCTAAGTTGGTGTCATTTTTACCAATTTACTCAACCAAATTGATTTGTTAATATTGACGCAATCTTGTCACCACTTATCACCACAAAGTAGAAAAGAATTTAAACCGTTAAATAAGTTGGTAAAAATGTAAAACTTGTATTTTTAAGTAATTTTTATCTAATGTAAGTACATAATAAATATCTAACTTGTTTAACATTTTCCTTCATTTATTTATATTGAAAAACAATATTTGGCTATTTTTCCATTATATTGAAAAAGTGCATAGGAACATAAAATATTGTTTGAAGCAAATCTTCCCCATAATAGATGAAAGCATAGGATGGAATTTCGTCTATCTTACAATAGCAACTTATCTTGATTACCACAATTTTCATTCATAACATTTTTATAAAACAAAAAACCATAAGAGAAATGAGCCAATTCCATTCCATTCCTTCCTCAGAACTAACCCATGGCATACTTCTGGGTCCAGCTTCTAGCCGTTGTCTCGTACTTGCTCCTATCCGTCTTGTACATGTGAGCAATCTCAGGCACCAGAGGGTCATCCGGGTTCGGGTCTGTCAACAGCGAGCATATCGACAGCAAAACCTACAAACCATCCATCCCAAAAAATGTTCATTGCAGCTAACAATATAACCGTACAACCTTTATTTAACTATCGGGACTCTAAAATTGACTGGAACTTCACAATATAGAGGTTGTTTTTGACCCATTTACTTACGACTGGCCTGTTAGGAATCAGAGTCGGTAGCGCAGCGGGTACAACACACAAACACACTCAAACGACACAAGAATTTATAGTGGTTCGATCAAGGTGACCTACATCCACTTGCTGCAACTAGGGTTTACTTTTATTTATAGGTGCTACAAGAATTACAATTACAAGACTGAGATATATATATAAGACAAGATTAGGTTAAACTAAAATAGGTAACAATGGGTTTTAGCCCATTAGGGCCGGCTGCCCTATTCCCCTTAATTCCAGCCGTAACAGGCCCAAAGGGGAGCCCAGCCCGGCCCAAACCCAATAGCTTTCATAACCCAACAATCTCCCACTTGAAAGCTTTGCCCATACAAACCATCCAAGCCATCTCAGCACCAGTAACTCCAGTAATCATTATAATCAAGTCCTCCAAGCCCAAGCTAAGACTCCATGTCAAACCCTCCTAGTTGCAGAGACCCTTCTCATAAGTTACGTGAAAGGCCCGTTGAAGCTCCACCGAGCTTCAACCCAATACCGGTCATACCAGACCCAGACGTGATTATCTCCACCACCGACTCATCTTCTGTCTCAACCGATTTGCACGTTCCGCCGGCTCCAGAGATACACCGAAGACCATCATCACTCTCCAAATTCAGCAAACAATCCTCAGGAGAGACTTTCTCATTCGGAACCTTAGTCTTCAAAACCCAGCGAACTCTCGGAACTGTACCCGGAACACGTCCCGTGCTCCCACTGTTCCCAAACCCCCTGACTGGTTTCACCATCCGAACACATTCAACTGGCATCTCAGTAGCTCCAGGCTTCACGTTTGCAAAGTGAACCCTCTTAGTGCGAGATTCAGTGAACTGGACTTTATCACTCTGAACCGGGACGGTCACACATCCCTCAGCAGGTACCTCAACTAAATACAGTGATCCTCGTTTTTCTCCTCGAGCAATAACGAGATTTCCATCTAACACTTTCCACTGCCAAACTTGACATCCAGTCCCTGTTCATCCAATTGACTAACAGAAATAAGATTCATCATCAGACCTGGAATTGACGTTTTCCAAGTTCCATGCAATTCCTAATGGAGTCTTCAGATTCACATCTCCCACGCCCGTAACCTTTAAGGTTTCACCATTTCCTAGCCTTACCTGTCCAAAATCACCTTCTTTTAGATTCACCTTTGATTCACCGATGTGCATAGCATGAATCGATGCTCCTGAATTCATGACCCAAGAGCCCACACTGCTTTCCACACTACAAACCAGTGCATCACCATAACAGACGACCTCAGTAGTGTTCACTTCAGCAGACTTTTCCTTTTTGGCCTTTGGACACTGACTCTTAAAATGCCCAACTTCTTTGCAGCCCCAACATGTGACAGTCTTAGGAGTTTTGGATGCACTCCTACCCCTGCTCCCACTTTCCCTGTTATTCCCTCTTCCCCTGCTTACACTTAACAATTCAGAAGAAGATGAGCTACCTTGCTTCGTGCGTCTTACTTCTTCTCCAAGAATCAAATCTCTCATCCCTTCAAATGTAAAACCACTGGCCCTTATAGAATTGGTAATAGCAGTTACCATTTCGGACCAGCTATTCGGCGGTGAAGATAACAGAGCCAGACCTTGAGTTTCATCATCAAAATTGATTCCCACATAACTCAATCTGGACAAAAGTGAATTTAAATTGTTGATATGTTATGTCACAACATCTCCTTCCTTCATCATAGTCAAGAAAAATTCTCTCAACAAGAACAGTTTATTTGCCGCCGACGGTTTCTCATACATGTTTGACAGAGCTGTCATCATGTCACGAGCCGTGGTTTCCTTCATGATGTTGAACGCGACACTCCTCGTCAAAGACAATGTAATAGCCGCCTTGGCCTTCTAAACATCTTGACTAATCTTATCCGTTTTTTCTTCCAATACCACATCCAAGTCCCTTTGACTCAACAGAGCTACAATTTGCATCTTCCACCATGCAAAGTTCGTCCCGTCGAACTTCTCAATATGTACCTTCCCGTCCTCAGCCATCACAATAGCAAACAGAAAACAGATAAACGAACTTGAACACGAAAAAAAAACTTAACCCGTCGACTCAAGGGTTTAGAAACCCTAATCGGCAATACAGACCTGGTAGCAACCCAAATCCAGTAGCGACCAGAAAAAAAAAGCAGAAACCGGCCACCCTATTCCGGCGACCAACAACAGAACTTTCAGCGGCTACCCCTAAAAAACCCTGATCGGAACAGCCCTACACCTCCACCCTTCCTGCGACAGCGATCAGCAGCCAAAACAGGCTCCAATCAGCCATGTTACAGCCGAACAGAAGCAGAACAAAAAACGAAACAGCAGCACCAGTCAGCGACCAGACTTCCAACGACAAGACAAGCCGCAGAACAGGTCCAACCAGCCGCAAAACAGAACCGGAACAGCCCTTGAGGCTTTGAACCAGAACTCAGCAGATTGGTTAAGCACCAATCGCAATTCCAACAGCCCTCTCTGATCTTTTTCTGTGCGAAAGACGTGTGTAACAACGAGCCAAAGCTCTGATACCAGTTGTTAGGAATCAGAGTCGGTAGCGCATCCGATACAACACACAAACACACTCAAACGAAAAGAAGAAAGCAATAAAACGACACAAGGATTTATAGTGGTTCGGTCAAGGTGACCTACATCCACTTGCTGCAACTAGGGTTTACTTTTATTTATAGGTGCTACAAGAATTACAATTATAAGACTGAGATATATATAAGACAAGATTAAGTTAAACTAAAATAGGTAACAATGGGTTTTAGCCCATTAGGGCCAGCTGCCCTATTCCCCTTAATTCCAGCCATAACAGGCCCAAAGGGGAGCCCAGCCCGTCCCAAACCCAATAGCTTTCATAACCCAACATGGCCGACTGGGTCAATTCGTGTCATGGGTAAAAAAAATTTAAAACTAAGCGTGTTTGAGACGAATTTTCAACGGTCAACACTTGCGAGGAGATTCTAATAAAGGGTTATAATGTTGTATATTTACACGATGTAGAGTTGTAGACTATCTTAAAACCAATAAAGAATCTTAGGCGTGAATTTTTGGGTATTAAGGTAAACTTGAACCGCTAAAATGCTAACCTTGGAAATAGTAAGAGCTGGGCTCCACTGTTCCTTCAAGATATCAAGACAAATGCTGCCATTGCTGTTGATGTTCGGGTGGAAAACCTTCGTCCTGAAAGCCACCTGTGGAAAGACAGGAACGTACATTAAGCAGCAAATATAATTAAGTTAAATCTCTAAAACAAAGATAATTACATCACAATTAAAAGAAACTGTAGTTAAAAATTACCTTAGGTGGTTTAAAGGGATAGTCTGGAGGGAAATGAATGGTAACTAGAAACACTCCACCTGAATAAGGACTGTCAGGAGGACCCATAATGGTTGCTTGCCAGTGAAACATGTCTTCTGCCACTGGGCCTAAAATCACATGACAAAATCAAGGTAAATACAAAGAAGACCCGGAGAAGCTACAGTAAACATCCACAAATGTGCAGAAATACTCACATGCTTGAAAATTTTCCATCACAAACATAGTGGCAGAGGGCTTATGATGCTTATTTTTAAGGTTAGCTCTAATCGGTGTTTATTGTTTGATCAGATAATTATGTGATGCAAGGTTTCTATCAAAAGTGATTACTCAATATTCTATAATCTATATATAACAGATTTTTTTAGAAAATGGCTTATGTGGCAATCGGAGATTGGAGAATTGGTGGAGCTCTCCTCAAGTCCGCTTGTGGGAGGAGGGGACTCAAACTTGAAAAGTCAGAGTCCGCTGGACTCAAACTTGAAAAGTTAGAGTCCGCTTACGGGAGGAGCGGACTCAAACTTGAAAAGTCAGAGTCCCTTTGTGGGAGGATCGGACTCAAACTTGAAAAGTAAGAGACCGCTTGTGGGAGGAGCGGACTCCCATAAACCAAAATAGTTTTAAAAAAACCAGAAACCAAATGGATCTTCATATCTACACCACTTTGGCAAAAAATTCTTATGTAATACCCAAGACAAATCTCACATACTGCCTGCCTCAAATACCATCAACGCTTTTTGAGGATTTACGCGTGCTTGGGTGGGAGCAACCTAACATTCTTGGAAGCCTCCGTTCAGGCAACCAAAAACAAATCCGTTCGCTTGTTGTGGGCAAATCCGACAATATTGATTGGTACTAGGGGCCGATGTTACACTATAACGAATAAAGTTGATTACATACTTCTTTTGATGTGCTTCAGTCAGGTCAAACTGCACTATTCATGATGTCCTAAAGTAATTATTTAGGGACATATTGCAATCATCATCAACAAATTTACACATCAAAATCCATGATTTACCTACATAAACGAGCTACTTAATTCTCAGCTAAATAAAACAGCAAAACAATTATAAACATAGAAGATCAGAGATCAACAACCTAAAGTTATAATAAAAATGGCGAAAGTCAGGATCTAACAGATCGAGATAGATGCAATAATACCTGCACTGCAAGAGGTCGGAGGATCTTTCTGCAGATCCTTGAGTTCTTTCAAGATCCGCTTCGAAGCCATCACCAGGAATTCCTAAAAAAGTAGAAACCTCTAACTTGAATCAGCGTACATAATAATAACAGTATAAACGAAAAAGAGAGAGATGAAGACCTTGAATCCTCAACCTCGTGTGAGTTGTGAAAAATGGAAGGAATCTCTGGTGTTTTAGGAGAAAGGGGGTTATATGTATGAACAGATATTTTCACGCTTTCGGTGGGCTCCCGTCGTTTCTTACCCACCCGCTGTTTTGTAATGTAACGGGTATTTATACGGGTTAAATAAAAAAATTATTAAATAATTAATAATAAAAATTATAAAAGATATTAAATAATGATAAAGATTTAAAAATTAATAAAATGAATATTAAATAGTTAGTAATAAAGAAAAATATGTGAAAAAAATTTTAGGCTCACATAATTATAACATATGACGCACCAGTTACTTATTTATTAGGTATTGATTATTAGTTTATTATTACTTTTTTTTTTGCTATAATAGATTATTTAAAGTTAATTACTTAATTTTTATTATTAGTTTTACGACAGTTAAAAATAAAAAAAGTCATTCATAAACTAACTCCCATGGTTTGATCCTTCCTAGTAAAACATGACATGTTTGAATTATGATCGCTTTAACGTGAGAAAGGGAGGCCGCCCTTTAAGCCTAAATATTCCTTAATGACCGATAGCGTACAAGCACCATGAGGGAAAGATGAAAAGAACCCTATTTAGGGAGTGTAGTTCATAACCTGAGATCTGATGTGAACAATCGGTCGAAGGAGCGGAGCTTAGAGCCTTGACTTTCTGTATTAGTCAAGCGCACTCACTCTAACGAATGAAACACCCTACTTATTCCTTTATTATTTTATCAGAGTTTAATGCGAAAAACGGGTCCCAGATTTTTTTCAAACCTTATCACTAAAGTAATAAAAGTATATTTTATTATAAATATTGTTTTTACATAAACTATTACATTTTGTAACATAGGGATTCTTCGACTCCGACCGGTCACGTCCTCAGGAAGCTCTATTCCACGTGTCTTTAACCTGCAGTGTTTGAAAAACGTTTTTGAATTAGCTTACGCTAAGTAAGTACACTGCATCGTTCATTTTATTATGAACCCTTTAGGTTCTTATTACTGTTCAAGTTTCCTGGGCTCTCGGCGCCCCCGTGACCATCTTCGGACGTACCTTCGGCCCAAGTTTTCATGAGACCCGCCACGTAGGCTGAACATCTTTTCTCACTTATTTCTTATTGAGACCCGCCCCGTAGGCTGGACATCTCATTGCATTGGGATCTTGAGTATCTTAGACTCACAGCCTCCCAATGTATTCTAACCAGTCTTCACCTTAAAACTTTGTAACGGTTTCCCCACGATGCATTAAAGAGGCTTATACATAGGAAGTACCGGCGGCGTATCCACCACCCCTTTAACACTTCGTGAGTACTCCGTTATTCCATTTTAAGACTTAGACTCGTTTCCATCATACATTCATATTTACACATATGGCATGATCATTTATCATGCATTCACAAATTCACATTTATCACACATTGCATATTCGCACATATAGCATGATCTCTTGTCATACTTTCATATTCATTCCTGCTCTAATTTCTTATAAAGGTTTCTCCATATTACGTTAAAGAGGTTTATATATAGGAAGTACCAGCGGCGTATCCACCACCCCCTTAACGTCCCATTCCTTTACTTAGAATTAAGCTTTCCCGTCATGATCTCTTTATGCTTTTATCTTAACTCTTGCTCTAATCCCTTACAAAGGTTTCGTCATGTTTATGTTAAAGAGGTTTATATATATGAGGTACCAGCGGCGTATCCACCACCTCTTTAACATCTCATGAATACTCATTTGCTTAAGATTAAGCATTTCTCATCATTTATTTGATAGCGTGACTTCCTCGTGCTTTTATCCAATCCTTGCTCTAATTCCTCCTAAAGGCGTCTCTATGTGCATTAAAGAAGTTTATATATAGGGTGTACCAGCGGCGTACCCACCACTCCTATAATACATTACATATATTCTTTTATTTAAAATTAAGCCCTTCCCTTATTCATACTTATCATATATTGTAAACTGGGGTGATTATCCTTCCAGAGTGATACCTCCAACAGAGATGTTCCTAGGAAAGAGTGACGGGTCTATGAGAGATTTATACACCACTCTTTCCTTAGACAGAACATTCCATTTGTCAGATAACTATATACCGGTCGGAAGTTCTCCCGTTCGTTTACTATATTTTCATTATTATCTTTTAGTCTATACTCCTAAACATTCATGATGGTTTCACCACGAAGTATCAAAGAGATTTATATATAGGAAGTACAAGCGGCGTATCCACCACCCCTTGGATACGTCGTGGTTACTCCCCCGTTTAGTGTTTAGACTAATCCGTCATTACCCCGTACCTTATTCCACACATAATCACATAATTGACATAAACATTTATCTAAGGTACGGGTCTAGTTTACTTACTATAGTCTCGGGTTGTTTCCTACGCTCGTTTCTCGCTTAAACGTCTCTCCGGATCTGAACCGCACTCGCACTTAAACGCGCCGCACCGGGTCTCTTAATGCTCCTCAATTTGTATGTGTATAAAATGGTGTTTATGTGTGTTGTGATTACAAGTGAACGGCTCTAACCATCTATTTATAGCCAAAAATCAGATCCCGTAACGGACCGTTACCGCCGGTGACGGTCCGTTACCGTTTTCTTGGCCTCCAAGGGCTTTCTGACCACGTAACGGACCGTCACAGCCCAGTACGGTCCGTCATGGACTTAGGGTGGGATGAGTCGTCGATACGTTGTAGGTCCCATGGCCTCGGTCGAGCAGCGTAAATACACGAATTTGTTTAGTGATTTGTGTGGGAACAAAGAAGAACGAGACAGAGAGAAACACGAGCATAAAGAAGAGAATCAACACAACAACGATACGTAATCCATAACAACGAATTCATCTCACATTACATGCCGAAGAAGTACACATCTCTCGTCTACGCTCACGGTCCAGGGGCGGGAGAGCTCATCCCGCCCGGACACCTCTCGACCTAGTTCCCAAAAGTTCCACCTACAAATGAGGCCATCATCTCAATTTACAGGGGAGGAACAATACATGCGTACTTGGCTAAGTATGCAGGGCATTGGTCATGCGTACTTACTAAGTACGCAGGACCAACCGGTGAACAAGCTAAGTACGCAGGAACACCCTCTTGTGTACTAGCTAAGTACACCGATACATAGAATTTAATATATAGTTACTAAAACATGCTTCTACAGACTCCCTCTTAACTATAGCATCAAATTCTATCTATCACTAATACTGATAATCAACAGTTTACAAAGAATGTCCTAACAGACTCCCTCTAAACTAATGACATCACGTGTCTTCTGGCGAGACTTGATCTTCTGGCATTCCACTTGAGATCTTCAAATTTTCAAACTTCAGTCTTCAGTTGCCGAGTGATCTAACAAACCCGACTCCCTCTTAATTGTAGCTTTCATTGTAGACCAAACCAAGTGCTTCAATAAGAACCAACTAACCCAACACAACTCATTGTAGTTCATCCTCTCAGCAGTAGAAACCTCCACCCTGACTTAGAATTCCTCCAAATCAGCTTGCATATGATAGAGAGTTTGAATTTCTAATAACCTGCATCAAACCAATCAGCTCCCATAGGAATTCCAGTAAGATAAACTTTAGTCTTCACACCAGATGTGTCCAACTCTATCCTGTATCTTCACGAGTCAACCAAATTCCCTAAGATGTTCATTTCCAATTTCCCCTTTCAGTTTAAGCTCCTCTCGACTAGACCAGAAACAAGGGAACGTTTCCTATCCAATCGACAAATGATAAAAGGTTCCATTTTCAACTAATAATCCAACGAATATCCAACTTCATCTTGAAAACACTCGATAGAATCAAACACAAAATCATGCTCGGCAGTGATCATCCTGAATCCAAAGTCGAACATTCTTCAAATAGATCTTCATTCATGGTTAACACCTCCTAATCTGTATACATTAACCATGGCGTGAAGTTCCATAACTAGGTTGTCTATCTGGCATTCTGCCCAAATCCCAAATGAGAAATCCAATCATAACTAAATCACATCAAATCTTGAACACATGCTTGACAAATGAGCACAAAAAAATATAGTTTACACGAATAATCATAGTTGAGATCCATAGTTGAGCCAAGGCGGAAACGCGAGGCACGACGTTAACTGGTTTCCAAAGCATATGATTACCGCAAACACATACATGATAAATGGATACATAAACAAGATTAAGATTATACATTACAAAAACATAATCTGAGTTTACAAAAAGTTAAGATTTCACAAATATGACTCAATTTAATGAGTTATACAAGGGAAATCCTCCTTGAGTAGTATCCATCGTGCATGCATGTAATCTACATTGCTAACCTTGAAATCACGTTCAGTTACCTGAAAAACATACTTAAAATCGTCAACACAAGGTTGGTGAGTTCACAGGTTTAATCAAATTGTTCTTTGTAAACTTCATTTGTTCATAAATAATTCAGTTGCATGTGATAAACAGAATAAGAATTGTTGACCCATTTGTAAACTAGCTAGGAATACAAATAATATGTTCATACATGAGGCGTAACCAAACCATGACATGTGTGAGCCCCTATTAAGCGTTATCAGATTCTATGCGGCCATAAATCCTCCAGATAGTGGTTAGCGCGACTAACCATGACCGGGAGACGTCACTCTCCATAGTACTATTCATAGGACCATAGGCTACAGTTAATGGTTACTATGTTGTTCCAGGGGACTTTAGCGGCCTCCAATGTGTTGTTCTCATCCCATGTAAACATAAAGTCGTGTCTTATTCTCTTGTTATCCCATAAAATAGTTGAAGTATGTTCTTCCCCCAAATATTAGAAAACAGTAAAAAGAAAGGGGCCGTGAAACTCACCTTGAGTTTGTGTATATACTTGTGATAAAACTTGTTGTAGTCAACCTTGACTATTTGTACCCTAGATACCAAGGGTAAATTGTTGTTAAGACCAACGTCTTAATTGTAAATTGTTCACCGACCTTGTAAATCTGATTGAGTTTGTTTAAACATCGTTTTAGTTTTCCAACACATGTTTTGTTGTAAAATAGTTTTGAGTTACTGCCCAACTGGGACTGTTGTACAGGTATCGAAACTTCTTAGTTTCGATGGAGAATATGTGTGTCGAAACTACTTAGTTTCGATGAAGTGGTTAGGAGTCGAAACAACCTAGTTTCGATTGAGAAAAAGGCATCGAAACTCCTAGTTTCGATGGATCAACAGGTATCGAAACTCCTAGTTTCGATTGAGTTAAATCGAAACTCCTAGTTTCGATTACTGGACTTCTGTTTGACAGAATCAGTCCTGCATATTTTTATGTTTTAAACTTTGAATTTGATACACTTTTCTTGTTATCTTACTTGTGTTTGAACATTTTGCATGTTTGGCTCCGGATTTTTAAGAAAATAATATGAAAATATCGAGTTTTTACCTTTAAAACAGTGGCGATGATGATGAGCGAAAACAGAGATGATCTTGAATCTTTTGCTAAACCCTTTTCAGAAACACTTGAAAACACTGAATCCTGATAGTTTTTGTCTTAAAACTTGGCTTTGATTTTGAAGATAAATGGAGAATTTGCCGTATGAAATGAGTGTGATG
The DNA here is from genome assembly GCA_023525975.1 of Smallanthus sonchifolius. Lineage (NCBI taxonomy): Eukaryota > Viridiplantae > Streptophyta > Magnoliopsida > Asterales > Asteraceae > Smallanthus > Smallanthus sonchifolius. The sequence continues at coordinate 5,614,812 of CM042026.1, read as the reverse complement.
AATGGGAATTGTGAGAAAAATGATTGAAGCGAGTATGGTTATATGTGAGTTTTCTCAGTGAGGTATGGGTCGAGTAAGGGAGGGATTTCGCTGGATTTTTCGGCCAAAAGTCAAAGAGTAGGTTGGTTTATAATAATAAAACAATTAGATTTAGGTATTAATATCAATTATAGTTTTAAAGGGTAAATAAATCCGGTTTAGATCCTCCACGGTATTATAAATTTATTCTGAAAATAATTTATTGTTCTACGCAAAGTTTGTGTAAAATAATATATATATGTATATATATATTTTTCTGGTTATTTATTTTAACCACTAGTGTTCGAATTTAGTCGGGTTATAAGTGTATGTGAACCGGTAACTCCTAGAATTACCAAATGTGAACTGAGACAATGCTCGGTTTTTGTTAGACTCTAAAGTCCTTGTTTGCGAAATTAAATAAATCACAAAAATAATTATTATGTAAACTTGTTTATAATGTGTACGGATATTGACCTGAAATGTCGGGTTGTCACATTCTCCCCATGTTAACAGAATTTCGTCCCGAAATTCAATTCGTGTCCTCTTGAACTGGTGCATCCTCAAACAAGGATGGGTATTTTGTTTTCATTTGGTCCTCTCGTTCCCATGTATACTCAGGACCACGCTTTGAGTTCCAACGTACTTTAACCAGTTTGATCCGACTACGTCTCAGCTTTTGAACCTTCCAATCTGAAATCTCAATCGGTTCCTCGATGAAATGAAGTTTATCGTCAATGTGAATCTCGTCAGGAGGTATGATCAAAGTCTCGTCTGATAAACACTTCTTGAGATTTGATACATGGAACGTATCATGTACATTGCTTAGTTCTTGTGGCAACTTGAGCTTGTAAGCTACAGGGCCAACCCTAGCCAATATTTCAAACGGTCCAACGTATCTAGGATTGAGCTTACCACGGTTACCAAACCTCGCAACACCTTTCCATGGTGAGACTTTTAACATTACTCGGTCACCAATTTGAAATTCTAATGGTTTTCGTCTGTTGTCAGCGTAGCTCTTTTGTCTATCTCGGGCCGCTTTCAGACGGTCCTTAATTTTGAAGATCTTATCAGTGGTTTCCTGGACAATCTCAGGGCCTGTCAAATGTTTTTCACCAACTTCCGCCCAACATAGCGGTGAGCGGCATTTACGACCATATAAAGCTTCAAACGGAGCTGCCTTAATGCTCGTATGGTAGCTGTTATTGTAGGAAAACTCAGCTAATGGTAAATGAGTATCCCAATTTCCTCCGAAATCAATTACACACGCACGTAGCATATCCTCTAAAGTTTGAATGGTCCTTTCGCTTTGACCATCTGTTTGTGGGTGATATGCCGTGCTCATGTCAAGACGTGTGCCCATGGCTTCTTGTAATGATTTCCAGATTCTAGACACAAATCTGCTATCTCTATCCGATATAATAGAAATTGGCACTCCATGCCTAGCCACAATTTCCTTGATATAAAGCTTTGCAAGTTTCTCGGTTTTATCAGTTTCTTTCATAGGTAGGAAATGAGCTGATTTTGTCAATCGATCGACAATTACCCATATGGTATCATAACCACTGGATGTCTTGGGTAATTTTGTGATAAAATCCATAGAAATTTGTTCCCATTTCCATTGGGGAATTTCAGGTTGTTGTAACAAACCAGACGGTTTCTGATGTTCGGCTTTTACTTTTGAACATGTTAAGCACTTACTGACATATGTGGCAATATCTCCTTTCATATTGGGCCACCAATATAATTCTTTTAGATCCTTATACATTTTATCTGAACCTGGGTGAATGGAGTACCTGGACTTGTGGGCTTCGTCCATAACTAACTCCCGTAAGTTACCAAAACGGGTCACCCAAATTCTATTCATGAAGCATAAAGTGTCATCTGACTTAGACTCCAATTGCTTTATCATTCCTCGTAAAGCTTCATTCTGAATGTTTTCTTCTTTGATTGCCTCTTGTTGTGCCATCCGAATTTGAGTAGTAAGATTCGTGTGAATTGTCAATTCTAGGGCACGAACACGAAGAGTTTTAACTCGTTCTTTACGACTTAAGGCGTCTGCTACGACATTGGCTTTACCGGGATGGTACTTGATATCACAATCATAGTCGTTTAGTAGTTCTACCCAACGACGTTGTCTCATGTTAAGTTCCTTTTGATCGAAGATATGTTGAAGACTCTTGTGATCAGTAAAGATAGTACATCTTGTACCGTAAAGGTAATGTCTCCAAATTTTGAGCGCGAACACAACTGCACCCAATTCCAAGTCGTGGGTCGTATAATTCTTTTCGTGCACTTTTAGTTGTCGTGAGGCATATGCGATGACTTTTTCTCTTTGCATTAACACACAACCAAGTCCTTGGTGTGATGCATCGCAGTATACGACAAAATTTTCGATTCCCTCCGGAAGGGATAGGATTGGTGCACTACACAGCTTCTGTTTCAGTAATTGGAAAGCTGACTCCTGCTTGTCACTCCAATCATACTTCTTTTCTTTCTGGGTTAATGTGGTTAAAGGCAAGGCTATTTTTGAAAAATTCTCGATGAATCGTCTGTAATAACCGGCCAAACCTAAAAATTGACGTACTTCTGTCGGAGTCTTTGGTGCTTCCCAGTTTTTGATCGCTTCAATTTTAGATGGATCAACGTGAATTCCTTCCTTGTTGATGACATGACCAAGGAAATGCACTTCTCGGATCCAAAACTCACACTTAGAGAATTTAGCGTAAAGTTTCTCGTTTCTGAGTAGTTCTAAGATTAATTTCAGGTGATGTTCATGATCCTCCTTGGTTCGTGAATATATTAATATGTCATCGATAAACACAATCACGAATTTATCCAAGTATGGTTTGCACACGCGGTTCATGAGATCCATGAAGACAGCTGGTGCGTTTGTCAAACCAAATGGCATAACTAGGAATTCGTAGTGACCGTAACGAGTCCTAAACGCTGTCTTTGGTACATCTTCTTCTTGGATTCTTAGTTGATGATACCCTGAACGTAGATCAATTTTTGAATAGAAGCTAGCACCTTGTAGTTGATCGAACAAATCGTCTATTCGAGGAAGTGGGTATCGGTTCTTGATTGTAAGCTTGTTTAATTCTCGGTAATCAATACACATCCTAAAGGTTCCATCCTTTTTCTTTACAAATAGGACCGGAGCTCCCCAAGGTGAGAAACTCGGTCTTATGAAACCTTTATCAAGCAACTCTTGTAGTTGATTTGATAATTCTTGCATTTCAGAAGGTGCTAATCGATATGGTGATCGGGCAATTGGTGCGGATCCTGGTACCAAATCGATTCGGAATTCGACTTGCCTCGGTGGTGGTAATCCAGGTAAGTCTTCAGGAAAAACTTCGGGGTAATCCCTAACGATTGGAATATATTCAAGTCGACGTTCCTTGGGTTTCTTTTCGACGACGTGAGCCAGGAATACGCAATAGCCTTTACGTAGATACTTACGAGCTTTCATGCAGTTTATCATCCTTAACGTTACTCCACTCTTCTCACCTTGAATCGAAAGAACTTCTCCGTTTGAGAGTGGGATTTGGACAATCTTCTCAAAATAAACAATCTCAGCATGATTCTTTGACAACCAATCCATGCCAATAACAACGTCAAAGCTTCCTAAATCAACGGGTAACAGATCTATACTAAATGTGTGGTTTTTAAGACATAAGGTACAACCCTGAATGACTTCTTCGGTATTAATTAATTTTCCGTTCGCTAATTCAATTGTATACTTTTGGTCTAGTTTACTGGGCTTAATACCGAGTAGGGACTTAAAGTCATTTGACACAAAACTCAAATCAGCACCCGTATCGAAAAGTATAGAGGCATAGTGATTATTTATCGGGAATGTACCAGTGACAATGTTTGGATCTTGTCGTGCGTCACCAGCCCCCATCACAAATGCTCTTCCACGGGCCTGATTGTCGTTTCGGTTCTTCAACTTTGGACAGTCTTTTCTGAAGTGCTTTGGATCTCCACATTCAAAGCATCCTTGATTCATCCTTTCTGTTCCTGGGTTGACTTTTCCTGCTACTTGATTTATCTTGTTAGGGTTTGTATTGCTCCTACAGTCATGGGCTAGATGTCCATACTTTTTACATTTTCCACATTGGGTACACTTTCCACTGTGATGATATCCACAATTGTCACACATTGGTCGTGCTCCAAGGTATCCTTTTTGTTCCACAGTGTTGGCGACAAAGGCTTTCATAGTTTCAGGTCTCTTGTAAATTTGATTCTTGTTTTGATTAATTGGTTTTCCAAACCATTTCCTCTTTTCTCCAGATTTCCCTCCTTCGGTCTCCTTCTTCTCAAACAAACCATCACGTACAGCATTATCCCTTAGCTTGAAAGCTAGAGTTATGGCGCTCTTGGCATCCATAGGGTTCGATGAAGTCACCAGACTTCGGATTTGAGGTGCGAGACCCCACAAGTATCTTTCAACCTTCTTGTATTCTGGGGTAACCATGTGTGGAACCAAGATTGCTAACTCATTGAATCGGTCAGTGTAGCCAGCAACATCGTCTCCTGTCATTTGTAAATTCCACAATTCAGATTCGATCTTTTGCAACTCATTTCGAGGACAGTATTCCTCGATCATCATGGCTTTTAGGTCTTCCCATGACAACTCATATGCTGTCTGCCTTCCCAAAGTCTTTACTTGTGAATTCCACCAAGTTAAAGCTTTATCAATGAGTGAGCATGTAGAATACTTCACCATGCAGTCAGCGGTGCATTCACTAATATCAATCACCGATTCCATCTTCTCTATCCATCTCATTAGCCCAACTGCACCCTCAGTGCCATTGAAGTTACGGGGTTTGCAAGATAGAAAGGTCTTGTAAGAGCACTTCCTAATTGGAGCATCTGTAGAATTACAAGTCATAACATCATTAATTCGGATCATGACTAGGTGTTACGGCTTATTTATTCCATTACCTCCGGAACCTCCGGAACCTCCAGCTGTACCGCTACCTCCTGCACCTCCTCCGCCGGTACCACTGCCGGTTCCTCCTCCACTATTTCGGTTTGCCTCATACTGTTGCATAGCAGCAGCTACTCGTTGTGCTATGAGTTGTTCCACATTTGGAGAAATTGTCTCGTTGTTGTCACCAGTAGTGTTACGGGTTGTCCTACGCTTAGGTGCCATGACGTTCTTTCTAATCATGTCAATTAAAAAGAAACAACATTATATAAAAATAATGATAGATCATGACATAAGGATACAACAACATCAAACGTAAACAACTATCATTACAACATAAACCATTACATACATAGTCAAAACATACATAGTACATTGTTCCCAAAAGATAAGGATACAAAAAGGATGGGTTCACATGACCTCATCAGTACTAAATTTTTAAACTACTTAATGTACTACGGGCACAACCCGCCCGTAATAGGTTTAAAAGAAGAAGTGAGAGTACAATCCAATCATCATGGCAAGTCCCGCCATGACAAAGCTAGCTCTCGCCACAAATTCTGCAGCCAACGTCCTTTCTTCCAGCGCCTCCACCATGTCTCGGACAGTGACAGTGAACTGCCAGTCCATGTCGGCTCTCAACTCCAGATAGTTAGTGGCATCCTGTATGTTTCGGGTGCGGTCATCTAGAGTCTGAACTCGGGATCCGAGTCCTTGACGAAGTCGCGTGGCTGCATCCCCCTGTGCCCGGATGTCATCTAGGAGATCATCAAGACGCTCCTCATGCGTACGAACGCGAGCTACCAAGGTAGGCACAGTGAGCTCTATGGCTTCCCCAGTGTGAGGTAGGGGTGTTGGGGAGTTAGAAGACTCTCCAATCTCAAAGGTAGATGGGATGCTCTCCATCTCCCTCCAACGTGCCAGAGTACGGGGCATCCAACGGATAGTTCCCACGGTAGGGTGGTAACAGGGTCGTTTCCTTGATGGCTCCTCATCAGTCTCTAAGTTCTTCGGGTCACGGGCTGCTAGAGTCCTCTTGTGCGGAAGTCGAAACTTCTTTCTAGCGCTTTGTACCTTCACTGGTCCTCCGCTTTTCTTTCGGTAGACGATAGGCGGTTTTCCCAAGGCGACATTAGGTTGTGTGGAGCTACGGGTTTGTACTCGATTTTTGGGATGTGAGGCGGAAAGTTCCTCGTTTGATTCAGTGTCAGAGACGGGATCAGAATGTGAATGTGACGACATGCTTATGACTACAATATCCATATGACAAAATGACCGGTTATACAATGCTTATGCAATGAAAACGTTTTAGTGAGTCATTTAGATTATAGACTAGGTTCCAATTTAGATTCCTAGTTCGCTATAATCAATGGCTCTGATACCAATTTCTGTCACACCCCGCCAAGGCGGAAACGCGAGGCACGACGTTCACTGGTTTCCAAAGCATATGATTACCGCAAACACATACATGATAAATGGATACATAAACAAGATTAAGATTATACATTACAAAAACATAATCTGAGTTTACAAAAAGTTAAGATTTCACAAATATGACTCAATTCAATGAGTTATACAAGGGAAATCCTCCTTGAGTAGTATCCATCGTGCATGCATGTAATCTACATTGCTAACCTTGAAATCACGTTCAGTTACCTGAAAAACATACTTAAAATCGTCAACACAAGGTTGGTGAGTTCACAGGTTTAATCAAATTGTTCTTTGTAAACTTCATTTGTTCATAAATAATTCAGTTGCATGTGATAAACAGAATAAGAATTGTTGACCCATTTGTAAACTAGCTAGGAATACAAATAATATGTTCATACATGAGGCGTAACCAAACCATGACATGTGTGAGCCCCTATTAAGCGTTATCAGATTC